>OW285205.1:10237500-12737500 GCA_935421205.1 Xylocampa areola | reverse complement strand
TATTTTTCAGGCATTCACAGCATCAGACAGGTACGGCATCTAGAAGTCAATCAGTGAGGAAGCTAAAATTTTCCTGGTTAACTTCTCAGTGCTGTGGACCGAGGACAGGAACGCTGCTAAACTCACATTGGAAATTTTACGGATGCCGAGACCACCGAATCGAATAAGTAGTGTGGCTTGTAGCCACGCTCGCCCGTCCAAAGCCTCATTGATTATTGATGTTACAGTGTAAAGTATTGATTGATTTGATTTGATTTGACGAAGAATATACATGAATTTTGGGCCAAAACAACAATACCCAATTAGAGTAAATGCCGAATGTGATGATATTCATTTGGAACTTTTCGGAAATATTACTAAAATTTTGTATTTTTTCTCCAATGAAACTGGAAATGACTCTTCAAAAATTAGTGATTCTAAGAGGTGAAAGTAATTGATATGAGGCTATTGCTAAATAGCCATAGTGTTAAATTTTTGCAAGGTTGATAGTTTATCTGTAGTGTCCGAAATGAAAATTTTACATTTTGATGGCTTAAGGTCCAGGCCAATAGATTGGAAATTATGTTTTAGAAAAGTAAAATCAACTTTGCGAGGCCTCTAATTTTTTACTCGTTAAAAAGTTAAATTAAATGAGCTGAATTATACACAATTTTTATGAGTATGTATGCAAGTATTATTGCCAATGAAGTAGGTAATTACCAAATTACAAACATAAAATAGATGAACTTAATCTTTTTGCCTCACAGAATTTTAGGATTAGGTCATAGATAGCCGCTTTTTCAGCTTCAATTGATAGTACTAATAACGCAGATAGCCTAATTGGCTCATCGTATTTCATAAGTAGGCCTAAATTCATCCAATAAATACTACTACACTTGTGCGGAAATAAATATGCATAACAACTTAATTAAAAAATTTGACCAACTTGAAAATCTTTTTAGCGACGGCCGACGACCTGGCCCCTGTGGGGACAGGGGCCGACGCCTAACGCCGCCACTGCCTGGCTACTCCACTTATGTCCCCTTCACTTATCTTTGTTTCCAAAAGGTAATAAGAAATATAAAACAAAATGGTCCTTTTATAAATTGACTTCCAAAAAGGTTTTTTTTTTATGGAATAGAGGGCAACCGAGCAGACGGCTCGCCTGATGGTAAGCGATTACCGCCGCCCATGGACACCCGCAACCCCAGAGGAGTCGCGAGTGCGTTGCCGGCCTTTTAAAGGGTTTGGGCCTCCGGTACATTCACTCGGCGAAACACAACGCAAGCCTTGTTTCACGCCGGTTTTCTGTGAGGCCGTGGTATCAATCCGGTCGAGCCGGCCCATTCGTGCCGAAGCGTGGTTCTCCCATACGGGGATAAAATAATTATAATTTTACGTAATTCTAGGTTCAAACTGCCTCGTTGGTCTAGTGGTCCTAAGCGCGACTGCTGAGCATGAGGTCGGGCAAGGTGTTATTGAGTTTTTCTGTTGGGAAATTCTCAGTAGCAGCCTGTAGTATGAAATTGTGCTCGGTAGATGGTAATAGGCTCACCACAACCTATTTACATAGGGCGTAATATTACATTGACATTGGTTGAATGTGGATGTATAATTGTGTATCTCTCTGCCTACCCCTTCGGGGAATGAATAGAGGCGTGATGCTATGTTATGAAAGAAAGAAAGAAAGGAAGAAAGAAATCAACAACGTTATTTAAAAACAATGATTTAAATAATTTATAGATTTACTTGTATAAGTACACGCATATAATAGTAAAACATTTAGTTATAAAAGTAAAATTGAGCACAAAGGTACTGCTTATTTCATATAGAAATTTCTTCCAGCAGACCTGAGACTGGAGAGTTTAATTGAAGAAAGACGCAGACACAGTGTGTAAACGAAGTGTATCGAATATAGAATATGAATCCATAATTCGATATACTACATACATAGAAGTAAATATAATAAACTACATACATATGTTATACATAATAATCATGTCCCAATCAAATCCACAGAACAGTTAGGTACTATCTGTTCTCCGATTAAATCTCTGGCATCATCAGTGAATAAAATGAACTCATTCACTGTCCAATTACTATCTGATGCAGTCATGATTATAGAACTGTAGTCTCTGCTTCGTGATCCTGTTAAAGACGTTCATCATCATCCCCTTGCCCTTATCCCAATTTATATGGGGGCGCAGGATACATTTAGGTATCTAGCATGCTGCTAAAGATGTTATGGGTGAATATAGATATAGCAGATATGCTACAACCACACAATACTACGAAAAGTTAATGTTAATCTTGGTTAAGTTAAAAAAAATAGAGTGATTAAGAAAACCTCATTTCTTTTATTGGCAATTATTTTCTACTTTTTAGTTCGGCTACTACTTATGCGTGTTTTTTTTAGTTTTAATAAAACATTTTATTTTTGCTTTTTTGGGGGGCTCGTGGCTAAGTAACAGCCGCACAGATCGATCGATCGAGGTTAAGCTTCGCTTGCCGCGGTCGGTCTGTAGATGGGTGACCATAATTTCATACCGAGACCCCTCCGTGCCTCGGAGAGCACGTTAAGCCGTCGGTCCCGGTTGTCAAATTAAATCTATGACAACCGTTACGGGTAGTCAGAAGCCTGAAAGTCTGACAACCAGTCATACCACGAGATATCGTGTTACCCAGTAACTGGGTTGTGGAGGTCAGATAGGCAGTCCCTCCATGTAAAACACTGGTTTTAAGCTGCATCCGGTGTGACTGGAAGCCGACCCCAATGTAATTGGGAAAAGGCTAGGCAAATAGATTTTTGCTTTTTTGGCCTGAAATCTTTAATCCTGAAGATCTTGATCAGGATAAACGAACAAATGTATCAAATTATTGTATTGTCATCGGCTCTTGATAAGTGTGCGAAGTTTCAATTCAATCCGACGTTTTAAACTGGGTGAAAATCACATTCAAATATTACCAAGCTAATAAAAGCGTGTTAAAAAGTGTTAATGTTGTAACGACATTTTTATATGAATACAAGTAAGGACACAGCATAGGTACTCTTTCTGAGCAAAAATCGAGCCTTTAACCACGGATCTAAAAACTATCCAGACGGTTGACGGTGTGATCGAGGATGGAGCTCGCAAATCCAGAAGAAATGATTTCATGGCTAGGGTGGGGCACAAAATATTCCTAATTAGATGTGCCTAAGAGTTGGGACATGGTCCTCTCTGAACACCCTTTATGTCGGTTTCGAGTAAACGCTTTGCCAAAGATCTGTGAAAAGCAAGGTGATCGTATTTTCAGCCATCGCGCTTATTTAACCCAGAAATAATTAATAAAAAAAAATATCGTCATTGGTCTAGTGCGGCTGGTGATGGTACTGGGTTTGATTCCGGGGTTTAGAATTAAACAATAATTAATATCTCAAAAGCTGCCTGTAGTTTTAAATTGTACCCTGAAGATAGTTCTGTAAGCTCATCACCTTGGACTCATGGGACATAATATTGGTTAAATGTAGGTGTAAAATTGTGTACACATCTGCCAACCCCTTAGGGAAATACAGACGTGATACAAAGTCAAAGTCAAAGCATTTATTTCAATTAGACCATGTACACACGGCACTTTTGAATTGTCAAAAAATACTAGTTGTCACGTTCCAAAGTGTAGATTCCTGTGGAGAAGAACGGGCAAGAAACTCCACGGTTACTCTTTTTCATCAAACAATTACAATATTGTTGGATCATTGTATTTACAATATAGAAATCATATGTGATAACAATGTAATGTGAAGTCTATAGAGTCTAGTGTATGGTAACGGTATATAGGTATTCAGTTCCTATACAGTGACTGAACAATTCCAAACACCGGGATACTCCTAAGAATTTGTAATAGAAAACCCAATAACACTGCCCAACCCAGGAATTGATCACAGGACCCCACGCTCAACCAGTCAGCAGTCGCCCTCGCGACCACTAAGCCAATGAGGCAGTTAGCATACACTTACTTAACTAGATCAGTAATAATAGTAAGTACCTAATCTTAACCTCTTCGTGAGGCATGCCGAGCATAGCTAGTAAATTATAATAATTCCAGACAATGCCTCTCTGTTATTAACAAATAATGATCAAAACATTCGCTACCTATTTAGAAAGTAAACTCAAACTCATTTTTTTTATTTCAAATAAACCATATTACAGGCACTTATGAAAAGTCAAAGTTAGGTGCACGACAAACCAATATATATCGTTTGAAAAAGTCACACGTACTTGCCAGGACTTGAACCCGCAACCGTTAATGTTTAACAAGTGGCAACGTCAACATCCGGACAAGTGATCATAGAAATAAAATGGATACGTTTTGTAATGGGTATAGACATGGTATAGATAAGTTTTTAAACGCATGCGTAGCGTTATTCTAAAGATAAACATTTTTATTGAAAGAAAAATACAGTCGTGAACAGGATCTGAACCTGTGCCTCCTGGATAATGTTTGTGAGCGCCTGAATTATTTATTTCAATATTTCGTAGCCCAGTACGAATATTTACAAAGTTAACTCCATTTGTTAAATTTTTTTTGAAAGTTAGAACTGAGTGACTCTGTCACGTACTGTAACCAAATTTTTTTAATTGAAAATGGTTTAATAATTTTTTTTACATTGGTATCCCAAACCAAGAGTTTGGCTTGCCGTCCTTGCACTTGTCCTGTAGTAAAGAGGGAGGATGTCATAACCTGCCGGGATCGCGGTAAATGCTGCTGTGAATCGGAGACCTCGATAAACGTTAGAGACCGTGTGGTTTTTAGTCGGTAGGCGTCCTGCAAAGAGTATGTAAGGGATTTTCCACACTTCAAAGAAGAAAATTGGGTACAATAACAGTAAAGCTATGCTTAGCCCTTTGGGGTCTAAAGGCGTGATGTTTTGTATGTATGTATCACTTGAAACTAGAAGTATCGTGCACTACTCTTTATACTGTTAGAATGCTTTGTTAATAAATAATATTTCTCTTTGTGTGATGTCTGCCCGATTAGCTGAAACTGAGTTCCTAGAAGCATCACTTAGCTAATATATTTAATATCCAAGCTTTAATGTGAAGTTCAGCTGTTTATATGACTGCCGTATTTAAGTTTTGTCATTTACTCCATCTTGTATCGATTAGGGCTTTCCTCATTTCGATGTGTTTGCATCTTAATAAAGATAAAAGGAATACCAACAAAGAGATGTTCTAGAAATATAGAGCTATCTCTACCTGTTTGTTTAACATATGGTGATCCGCTTGTCTCAAAATTTGAAGACCCTTGGACAAAAATAAATCTGTGCGATATTGTATTATTGTGTACTAGAAATTCTTACACGCATCTCGTCTGATGTGATAAGGTATTCGACAGCTGATAGGCATAATACAATCTCGTTGTAGCTAGACTCTTTACATTGAGCGTCAAGTCATTGAACGAAGGGCGGGGGCGCGCATGCGTAACTGATTACTACCGATTAGGGTTGCTATCTCCACACCGAATACATTCGTGGTGGAAAACGTTATTATTTATGTCACTATCATGTAAAAAGTTCAAATATTTATGATGTCAGTTGTAGTAGTAACCGTGTAGAGGTGTAGTAAAAAATTTTTTTGTCATGACGAAGAACGATGTCCATTCTCCATAAATGTGTAGAACTGTCACCCTTATTTTGTTATAATGTATATAATAAATATGTATTTGAATTAATGAAAATTCAATTATTTTTTATGTTAAATCATACACAATACTCTTATAGTGGTTAGACAGGTCAAAATTGTACATTATCTTTTTAGTATTTAATTTGTTGAGGAAATTTCCTGTTTTTATGCTTTATTTCTGATATTACTTTATTGTTGCGGTCGGCAAATGGTTCATAGTTTATAAAAAAAAGGAATTCGGTAATATCTGTGTAGTAAGTACGTCAACCTTTTCAAGGGTACAGAAAGCTCTTCCTGAGCTTGCAACCCGTTTGAGCGGAGTGTTGTCAGTCGACCATTGCGTATTACGTTAGTGTGGGAAGGCGTCGTGTTGTGTTTTGACGCGGCACGCGGGTGCGGAGCGCGCGGCGGTATGGCGCTTCGGCCCTGGTGATTCAGTCGTGTGGCGCGCGCGATTGCAGCCACTATTCTTCCGGTGCCCATGTGAGTGCAGTGTCGGCACGATGAAGTGGCGACCGCGTCTGGCGTCTTCCCGCGCCAAAGAGCGCGCCAATATCAGTTTCTTCATCTTCATCATGTTTTTCGCGTTGTTCGGTGTCATAGTTCTCACTGAACTGCTGATGCTGGAAAGGCCCAATGTTCCAGGTTCACCGAGATCGCGTAATGACAATATGCAGGTCAGAAATCCTGTTTCTTTAATACGCTCATAAGATTTCAATTTAGCATGACACACACACAATGAAGCATTTAATAGTTTTGAATTAAAAACCAAGACTATCAATGATAATTCATTTTAGAAACTGATTAACGATTAGTAATACTGAAAATACGAGTTTATTGTTGACAAACAATTTTTTATGTTTTGTAACATAATGCGATTGCTGAATAAGAAACTAAGAAACAGTTTTTGCCGTGGGAATCTTATTGAAAGTGCACACATCTTGCGAAATATAAATAAAGGATATGGTAATTGAGGCCCAACATAACGAAACAGTTGTAAAATAACAAATGTTGACGAGACTAAAAATAGAACAGTTACGATTTCCAAATGTCGCTTCCTTGTAGATCAACATTATGAGGTCAACATCCATTATCTCGAGGGAGTATTGTTCGGATGCGAACCCGCTCGCCTTATGAATGAAGAAGCTTATTAATTGTCTATTTATTAGGAACAAAGTATGAAAACAGTAAGCTTGGAGGTTCCCGCTTTATTTGATAACACATTCCTTACGTATACTTTGTTTTGATTAGCATTCAAGCAAATATTTACGTTTACAGGTGAATTTATTGTCGGCGTTCCATTTAGTAGATCTGGGGTTGTGTGACTTGTGTCTTTGTTTGGTCATTGATTCACTTTGTTCTCGTATAAATCAACCTACTCAACAGGTATAAAGAAGCGAATTTATTTTTGTTTAAATCATATGCTTACGTGAAATTGTGCTCAAGACTTGTCTTAGATCATTGTCGGTCGCTAGAAAATGGAGAACATATGTTTGGAGTTACCGATTAGCTGAATATTCTTGTAGTGCTTCCCGATCTGTTCGAGCTGTCATCTATTATCGTGTGATGATAGCACGATGTTAATTTGGGAACTAGGAGACAAGGATTCTCCGGATATTTTTGGAAGAGCTCAACATGAAATACTACGGGCGATGATGAGATAATAATGTTGGAGAATCCATAAATATGGATGGTTGGGTACTAAAATTTTCCGACAGTTGAAATTTTATTAGGTACTCAATTATTTTAAAAAATGGGAACTCTTTTCAAAATATATTGGTTTATATATAAACTATTGCTGATTGTAATGACTGTCAAGGGCGTTGACGAGGTCACTTTTAAAAGTGAAGAACAAAAGCTTGGATTTGTGTGTGTTAACTGGATAATGTAAAAATGTTTTCCGATTTGTTGGAGCTTTCATCTTTATTACCATATCTGTTTTATGTTTCTGTTGTGTTTTTCAACCGGTATTCCTATAAAGTACGTATATATGCGAAGTGTTGATAATTAAATCATTTTACATGCAGTGTATTTTGTCATTCAATCTACTGAATAGGTATAACCATTTTCCCCAGGGATATACCCTAATAGGTGTTGCACAACGGAGGTTCAGGAGCTGGTCTCTTAAGAGGCCCAGTGTCCCCCTCCATACGCCAGTCACCATCGGGATGGTTTGAACGAGAAAAAAATTACACACTCCCTGAAGGCCGAATTTATCCCCAAAGGCCCTCTTTGAATATTTCCCCGCGCAATAAAAAGGTAGGTATAACTATTTTAGGTAAAATCCTATAAACAACGTGTTTTCAACTACTAGTGGTCTTCTTCCTGCACCTTTTTGTGTAAGGTAGTACTAAAGTCTTAGCACTAGTACTTTTTTGGTTATTGGAGTAGATTGGCTGCATCCAATGTCGTCCCTCGTTCAAAGTGCTTGTGGTAGTTTCGCCGTCTCATCTTATTGTTCTGTATCGACACGATTTCATTGGGATAAATTGGGATAAAGGTAGGGAGTTGATAGAACAGAATAGAAAATATTTATTTCCATATGATAAATACTTAAGATGTATTATTATTCTGCGGTTCCTTGCAAATGTAGACGATGATGATGATGATGATGATGATGATAAGAACATATTTCCTTGTCCCTTGTTATTAACATGACTGAAATAACTCTTGGCAACTGTCTTATTGGTGTAGTGGTCGTAAGCTAGGATGCTGAGCGTAAGTTCCTGGGTCGGGCAAAGTGTTTTTCTGTTAGGTAATACTCAGTTAGCGGAGTTTGGAATTGTTCCCGCAAGATGGGAATAGCCTCAGCACCTATTACATGGAACCTATTAAGAGCATTGGTGAAATGTAGGTGTACAATGTAGGTACATTTGTACATCATCGTACCTACACCTCTGCCTACCCTTCGGTGAATACAGGCGTGATGTTATGTGTTCAATACACGGAAATATTCGTTATTTCTTTATGAATCAACAACGAGACACAAAATTTTCCTATTTAATTGTATTAGCTGGAACATAATTATCTAAAACCAATTTTTAAGGAAGAGCTTTCATTGGTAACTCATAATAATAATTATTATTCACTAGTTTATCGTTTGACTATACAAAATAATTCAATATAGGTAGGTATACTTGCTGGCACCACATTGTAGAAGCGTGTTTGTGACGCCCGAACTGGTTTTCGCGTAACAGTGACCCTAAAGTAAGCCACACGACAGGACCGAAGAAGTTATTTTGAATTGCCATTTTGTTTTACTTATTTCCTTTCGGCAATCCAGAATTCGGATATACTCCCCGGGTATATGTAATTAATATACTCTTCGACCGAATTTCCGTGGCCTGTCTCGACGTAGATCCAGCGTAAACACAGATGCAGTCCCTCTTCCTTGACTCTCACAGTATAATGGGAGATATAAGTACTATTAAAAACAAGCACATATTCTACATGACACCGATTTTGTCTTTGAGATTTTCACGGGATGAAATTTGAGACATTAGCATAAAATTTGTCGTTACTAAATAAAAACAACCATTCTTTATATATATAAAAATTGACAATCCATATGTATATGTCCGTATAACTCGCAAAGTAGTTGATGGCAAGATTTGCGAGGTTTAAATAAAAACAATTATTAACTTCCTTATTCATTATCAAGCTATAGCGTGGCGGGGTTTAATATTGCCTTTATTTCAGGTCAACTTAGTAAACTATTATTACATATGAAAAATTTAATACTTCGTTCAGTCTGTTTGACCCTTCTTACTTTTACTATTCATGTCTTTCTTGAGCCACTCTGTTTCACGTCACTCCTGCCACTTGTCGGATATCGTCATCCCACCTTTTCTGTGGTCTACCTCTTTTTCTTTTTCCTTCTATAGAGTACCATCGTGCGTGATCAGCACCTTTTCATTTCACACTTTAGTTAATCCCCTGCCTGGTCGGGTTTAGCTAGTTTGTAGATTGTAGCTAGATGCAAATTTTTTCTTGTTGCTTAATCCATGGTATTCATGGCATCAAATATTGGTTATACTAAGCTTCTTACCACCGTTACCAGTATGAAACCTGATAGTATAAAACACAAACTTTACCAGGTAAAAGGTTCCTATATTTTCCTGATCTTATAAAATATTTATGGCTAGAGATAAGATGTCCCGATCTCATAAACCACGCAAGATACATACATAAAGCTATTTGAGATAATAAACTCTTGTCCTACACAGTAACAAAGTACCAGAAAGTATAAGTAATAAATTCAGTCGAATTTAAGACTAGAATTGCACCCAACTCCTGTATACTAATTATAAAGTAAAGGGCTAAACTTTCTTAAATCCCAGTAAGCTTGGAAGTAACTAGAGAACTACTTTTTTAACAAACCTGCCCCAGGTTAGTTACGTGAATGTATTTTCATCCGTGTTTTCTACAAAAAAGCTTTTCCATTTACGCTTCGCGGTGGTTTCTCGCAGAAGGAACGTGCAAAACAAAACTTAGCTACTTTCAGCCCAGTACTCATTAGTAAGTGAAATTAATTAAGCGGATTTTAGATCTTTCTGCGTTTTAATTTGATTAAAAGCATCCTTTGTAAAATGGTTTACGCCACTATGTTTCTTCTCTCTGGCGTCGTTAACCCTGCTTGTTGTCAGAGGGGTATTTTCTTGTCTGTTTGTCGGTCGACGCAAGTTGAAATTCTTAGCGCCATTTCAATTTGAACACAAAACAGACCAGTAATAATGTGTTTTTGTCAAACAACATTTTTTTTGCTATTTTTGGGAAAAATGCTTGTAAATTAAAAGAGAAGATATAAACAACTTATAAAATACTGATTCGAACATACGGTAGACGTAGAAGTTACGGTGAAAACTATTATATTAAATATTTCTTTGTTTTTAATTTACAATCGTACATTAAAGTTTGCTTTGGTTAGCCAATTACTATTAATACAAAATACAGCGTATTATGCAGTTTTTATCACAATGTAATTTGTTTCACACTCGTACATAAACATAAATGTTTTATAATTTAGTAGTTTATTTTCACTTAACAGCACGGAGTGTACTTCAAAGAAGACAAAATATCGAAGGTAATAGAAAAAATTGAAACAAACTTATAAATAAACAATACCATTACAACTTTTATTATTATTTATTACCATTACCAATAAAAAAAGGAGGTTTGTCAATAGTTTTTTTTTTATATAGTATCGTTACTCAACGCCAAACGATAATGAAATTGTTATATTGACCTTATTGCCATTGTATTCTCATGGGCCTCAGTGAGCCGATCATTATGGGTCATGAACTCTATGAGGAAGATCATGCATATAAACCTGTATCCATTCAAACATATTGCCATTTTTACACAAGTTGATCCCACCGGATAAATGATCAATTGACAGACATCTTGACGTTTTATCGTACTTATCGTTTCGATAAAAATATACATAGCACCACGTTTGTATTGTCCAAAGGAATAGGCAGAGATATACACAGTTGAATACACACCGATGCTGTTATTAGGTGATTAGTCTATTGATACCGATGGGGCACAATTTTAAACTTCGGGCTGCTACTGAGAATTTCCATATTAAAAACCCAATAACACCTTGCTCGAACTGGGAATCGAACCCACGACAACCTAATTCACTAGTCTTGTGGCCACCTTTGTGACCACTAGACTAATTAATTTCGATAAATAATTGCTCCAAATTGACATTATTGCAACTTCTTACGTAAATGTATATCTACACAGAGATTTGTCATTATTACACGCCGATGAATAATTTAATACTAATGATATTCTTAAAGGCAATAAACGCTATCAAAGCATCGTTTATCATCAAATTCGGCTACATTATGCATTAAGTATTTGCGACTTACTGACATTAAGCATCTTCGCTGTATCTCGAGGGAATGAAAGCTTTTTGGCAAACTTGTATAAATTTGAGTACTTAAGTACTTATGCGGGTCAATTGGAGTAGGTAGGTATACTTGAGTTGATCATTTGAATTGAGACGCGTTTGTCAGTTTGACGTCATAATATTGTTAGTGATGTACGAAAATTTATTTAATAATGCTATCTATACCTATCGATGCGGAACTACCCTGTGGCATGCGCTTCTTTATATGTACCGGTCATATGGTATTTCTCACAGTGTCATCAATCTTACATTGAATTTAGGTTATATAACAGTAATAATATATTAGTGCTGGAATTAACACTATTTTGACTTGTAAGTTTTTTGTTAATGTCGCTATGGTCCATCATGGTCCCGGTGGACTCCTACCGACTACAAACCCCACGGTCCTACTGTAAGCTTTACCGAGGTCCGGGGTGCACGGCAGCATTCAACGCGATCCCGACAGGTTTCCAATGTCCATAGAAGAACCTCGATTTCCAAGATACAGGTAGTTCTAACTAGTTTAGAAGTCAGGCATTTTATTAGTTCCTAATAATTCCTATTAATAGTTATAAGACGTGGTGGCCGAGTAGTTACGCGCCCGCCCTTATAACTTAGGGGTATAAAAATTGCCTGCGACCTATTCTCAGACCTACCAATGACACACAAAAAAAAAACATAAAAATAGGTCAAGCCATTTCGGAGGAGTTCGTTAACAAACACTGTGACACGAGATTTTTATATTTTAGAAGAGGCTGTTAGGCTATTTTTTTACTGGCTGGGCTGGTTATTTATAATAATATAATACTGTATTAGGCTATTTTTTAGGTAGTCAAAATACGTTATAATTGATTTTAGGTTTCATGGATACGTAATTTGTTTGTTTCTTTGTAACAGTTTGTTGAGCACCTGTTGCCAGGAAAGCTAGCCCGGCTGTGTAGTGCGTAGGGGGGAGGCTAAGTGAATTTCCTACGTTGATCGAATTTTCAATGTCCACGTTCGGTCCGCTCCAGTTTGGATGACAACACGGAACGTAACGGAAAATGCAATTTGTGACTTATAAATTGCATGTACCTGATACGTTTTCGACCACACGGAATGAAATCACACCGTGTGGTCGTATAGTATCTATTCTTTTTGCATACAATTATTCGAGTAAACCATTTATGCAACGATTTTGTCTTGAGAAATAAGGAAAATTAAACTGCCAACCGTCAATTGTTGGAGGAAAATTACAGGCACCGACAACTGTTTTCGGAGAAACGTGTTTTGAAGATTTTCTCTACGTAGCCTGTCAAATTGTCGAAATTATATCTCTGATAAATGTTTCATGAAAATAAAATGTTCGGGCCTTTCAAATATTTGTATTTTACGCGTTTTATGAGTGGTCTGATTTAGGTATGAGATGTCAAACATCTGTCAAATAAATTGGGCGTAAAAGGACTCAACTGAAAAATCTTTAATAGATCGAGATTTATATTTACATGCATAAAATGTGTTACAATAAGATCGCAGGTCGTCTACATCTACATTTGAATTTTCAGAGCAATGTCACATTTCGCCATAATTTAACAGCATGCAAAATATTTACGTACAATTTAAATTAGCACTACGTATAATATACTAAAACAACTTTTAACCAGATTAATCGCGTTTATTTGTGGTTTCGAACACTTTGCAACGTTAGTAGTCGCAAGATGAGATCATCAGTCAACCACGAACGCTTCGAAGTGTTGGAAACGTCAGTAAAAACAAAAACCAATAATACCGATTAATCCGGTTAAAGTTATTTTATAATAATGTGTAGTGATCCCGAAAAACTAAGATACTATACAATATACTAATTAATGTTCACATTGCGTAGGTCTTAAGCGACAAAAATGTAAGTACGTACCTATTTACTACTTATTAAGTACCTCCTATTCTCTCGTATACTCCTCTTCCATTCTCCTCTGTCAGTCATCACGTTATCGATTACTCCTTTTTCATTTATATCATCACACACAATCCATCCATCTTTTCTTTGGAAATCCATCATCCATATTAGTATTTCTTACTCTCTTAGTAATAAACATGTGTTTTATCCCACCTCATTACTAGATGATTACAGTATTTATTTTCTAAAAATCACCTAGGTACAGGTAAATTTGTTATCTTCGGAAATATTAAATAATACCATCCCCGTATCTCTGTTTCCTATTAAACAGTAGCGCAAAGCTGTTTTAAATAAAATTAATATTGCAAGCGGTTGCAGGGATGCATATCAGTAATGGTGCGTTGAAATTGATATCGCTGTAGAGGATCAGTTACTCAATAAATAAAAGCTGATCCAGTTACATTTACTGTTCATAGATATTACAAATAAATAACACTTTTGAAAATAGCATCATTGAGTTCTTTGTATTCTGACTACATTCCGGTGCATATTTAAATTAGAAAACCGAGTGTATTGGCGCAATTGAAAAAAATAAGAAGTACTGAATCTATAAAATGATAAGTGCCAGTCACAAAATTGTTGCTCATTACGTACGTCAATGAGAGAAGAGTCGACGAAACTAATTAACTCGTTAATGCCTGGATGACAGCAATTAGTTGGCCTATTACTTACTGGAAACAATAAAGCGAAGGTCGGTGAGTTCAGCAGATTTATGTTTTACTTTACTAGTGGAGTATGTTCAGTCGTTCACATAACATGCGCTTGGTGCGGTTTGCGGAAGCGCTTTTACGATCTATTCTCTACTCATACTACATGCTATTAGGGCGTTAACGGTATAGAAATATAGAGTAAAAGAACTAAGAGAAACAAGGGAAAAATAAGATAATTATAGAAAGAGACTGGTCCAGTGGGCCTAAAAGCGGCCGCTGTTCGGGGGTTCGATTCATAATATAAATGCGAAAGTTTGTGAGGATTGATGGTCATTTGTTACTGTTTCACGTAATAATTATTAAATGGCACACAAATAGTTTATAACCTGGATTAACATGCGTATAGGATCCATTTTATCACGGCTGGATCCAATCCTGAAGTCCACGCAGACGAAGTCGCGAACAAAAGCTAGTAAACAATATGAGTAATACATTTGATTAGTATTGACAGAAATAAAGAAAAAGATTTTATTTCCACCTACAATGTGGACAACAAATATTAAAAATGGGAGAAATACTGGGCTGCTGAAGATTTTCTTCGCTAAATTTAAGAAAATCATAAGGGCTAGTCACAAAAAAAAGCTAAAGAAGACGTCATATAACAAAGCATATTGACGAAACTAAATACCTGAGGGGTATGCTGGTTGCAGGTCAGAGGCATACGGGCGGTTTAATCTCCACTAGTTTGTTAATCAAGCATACGATTAGATTTTTTTGTACAGATATATACTTAATATGTTCTCTGAACTGAGCTTAACTTGTCTTACTAGGTAGGTAAAAACGAAGCTACCAAATAGTCGGGGCTATAAAGGCGTGGTCCCACTTATCGATAGCAGTAAATATGCAAGGCTAGGCAAGGAAAACAACAAACAATCGTATTTGTCGATACGGGTTTTGGGTTCAGAATATTGAGGATTTGCGCCGGTGTGTCGATAATGTCGTTTGTATAATACTAATGTGGCCCAGTGAATGTTCAGGCCTTCGATTCCGTATTGTAGTATTAACATAACATTACATAATTGACTATGTTAGAGCTGAGTAAAAGTGTAAACAACCAATTCACTGATGACGATATTAGGTTCTTTGAGATGTGCCTCCATCTCAGCTTATCGCCATTTATGGGTAAAAAATAGTTTATTAATTCATCCGTAAATTATAAAAGAAAGAGGAATTCTATGGTCAATAGAATTCCTCTTTATTATATAATTTTCAGAGCCTTATTTTGTAATTTAGAGTCTCTTATCAGTGGAGCAACCGCCATTCTCCATATAAATTTTAAGTAAACAAGAATTTTTTAATGAATTATTTTATTGAAGCAAAATTTTGTTGTTCCTCCGCTTATTTCCCTCAAGCCTCTATTGTACTGGTTTCCTGCAAACCCTATATTGCAATGGTAAGCAGTAAACTAGTAGTACTATCTGATCAATATGATCGCTATGCATCCCCTAGCCAGTTGTGTGGTGACTTCATTTCCTATAGTATCTGATTATTTATCTTCAGTCTATACGCAGTGCCATGAGTTTTTTTTAATTACCGTTTATAAGCATTTCCATTAGTGAAAATTTAAAAACAAAACACACGTCTGGTACGGACATAGGCGTAACTAGCTAGGGCTTATAGATTGGTTGCAAACCTTCACATTCAGACCGAATGGTGATCAACTTAAAGTAGACGAACATTTTCATCCAAAAATTTTATTCCGTTAAACTTCATTCGGTCAACACATACAATGATTAACTTAATATGAACGAATATATTCTATCAACGAATTATTTCGTTAAACCCCATGCGATCGATACATTCAGTAATAGACTTAGAATAAAAGCCCCATTAGTTTACATTTCAAAGCTATTGCGAACAATAATAACTCCAGTTAAGGGATGGACTCCTTTTCTATCAAAAATGGTCTATAATCTACGTTTGGCCACCAACTCAGTCCAACTCGCCTATTAACATCGTAAGTGATGGTGTGGCCGAGGATGGAGCATGTAGATCCAGAACTAATCTATTCACTCTAACCTAGATGGTATTTCTCAGGAAACAGAAGACGGCAGTTAAATTCATGGTCAGTACGTATCATGCAGGTGATACAGATCGCTGCGTACGAATTTTAGGACTTTGCACGAGGAACAGGTGGTAGTGTTCTGTCCTAATCATGGTTTCTTATAGTTACAATGGTTGAGTTGCCTTGCTTGAATCAATCCTCGATTCATGCTTTTTATGCGTTATATTACAATGACTCAAAAATTGAAGCAACATCACCACAGATCACACATATATTTACTGAAACGTATGTTTGCATGCAATAAGAAACACCTGGTAAAAGTAAATTGAATGATTATTTTTATTGCATAACCGCATACTATGTGTTCATTAGCTTTACTATTATATTTTCTGATTTCAATTACTGTTCGATATGCAAGATAGGTATTGTAATAGTTCTATTCATTGAACAAGAAAAAAACATTGAAAACAATTTGTAGAAATTCAGCTACTCGATTGCGATGCTTTTCTTTTTATTCCATCCTCTTCGCGTCGTTTTCCTCAACGCTGAGGGTCGTGACTCCCTCCAAGAATCACTTTCTTTTTAATAATGTCACGCCATCTGGGTCTGTTTTCAGCAGCGTGTATGGCTTCGTGCATATCAGTGACCAGTGTTGTGCGAATTTGGTCGCATTGGGCTACGATTCTTATTCCCATAGAGTCTGAATGTTTGAAGATAATTTAGTGTCACTATTATAATGTTAATATTGGGTAATTGCAAATAATACGACCGTTTGTACTCGACTGTTATTTATTGACAAATAAATAACAGTCGAGAACAAACGGTACAACACAGCAACCACAGATATACTCCATCCCTCCAACCTTATTCAGAAACTACACAATAAGCCAAAACAATAATTATAAACTCTTAAAAATATTTTATATAACACGTAGGCTTCCTAGGCCTCAAAGACCGTTCAACTGTCTCAAGGACTGAACCACTAGTTCCAGCATTCCTATCTGGATCAGGCTCACGTTCCGTTGGAACTGGCGGATCCTCTTCCTGAATTTCTCCACAAGCGTCCTCCCACTCCACATTGTCCGTATTGGAGTAATAATTTCCGTCATCATCAGAAACGGCACGCAACTCTTTTTCTCCTGCGGCATCCTCAGATGCAATCGATGGAAAAACAATCGGCGGAGCCGTAGCTTGAGCCTGCATAGACTCCGGAATCAGATCCGAATCCGGTATCAGTGGCCGTGGATAAGATGAGGACAGCTGCGCACTCGGTGTGGGTATCGTTGAGTTACCAGTTCCAGTAGAACGACCATTATCAGTGTTTACACTATAAAACTTTCTCATCTGATCTAAATGCCTAATACCAACAGTCCTTAAAATAAATTTCGAACATTCTAGTGCCAATAATTCTGTTCACAATTCCTATACTCCAAATACTTTTCCTAGCAATAAACCATCTAGCCCACACTGTTTCACCTACTTGAAAAGATCTGCTACGATTTAGAAGCGTTGGATTGTGGAGACTATTGACAATCCTATTTTTCGGTAAAATTAAGTCCAATCTACACCTTAAATTACGACCTAGCATTAACATAGCCGGTATTACACCTGTTGTACAATGGATCGTGTTTCTATAATTAAATAAAAAACTCTGTAATTTTTCGAGAATTACCTTTTGACAATCACCTTCCGCTAGCATGCATCGTATTATCTTTTTACAAATCTTTACTGAATTTTCTGCTTGACCATTGCTAGCCGGGTGGTAAATAAGCGATGTTAAATGCTCAATTCCATTAATTTTACAAAAGGTATTAAACTCAGCTGAACTTATTTTAATGTCATTATCCGATACTATAACATACGGCATACCAAACATACAAAACAATTGTTTTAATTTCTCAATCAATGCACCGGTGGTTGTGCCCCGGTCCATATGAATACATTCCAGCCATTTGGAAAATGCATCTACTACTATTAAATATACCGCCTGTCCGATAGACATATAGTATATGTGAATTCGATGCCAGACGCCGGCGGGATGCGGCCAGGGTGCAGGAGACACGCTAGGTGGAGCGCTGCGCACAGCAGCGCAAGCGGCACACGCACCTACCCAGCGCTCAATATCACCGTCGATACCCGGCCACCACATTCTACTGCGAGCTGCGCTCTTAGTTTTAATTATACCAAAATGAGCTGAATGCAGTTCCCTCAACATCCTGACTCTATAGACAGTTGATATCACTATTCTGTGGCCGCGGAACAAACAACCCTCTATTAATTCTAAATCCGTCTTGCACTGGAAATACGGTACTATTGATTTACACTTAATCTTTTTCGGCCAACCAATATTCATGTATTTGACAACCGTCTGTAACACATCATCGTCAGCGATAGCACGTTTAATATCACTAAATAGAACAGGCTCTACGCTCGCTTCTAAGAAAAAGAAATATCTAGAACTTCCTTCCTCCAGCGCATCATGACAGCGGTTAGCTGTGACCGATAACGATGCCCGGGAAAAATAATCTGCAATTTCATTATTTTTGCCATCTATATACTTTACGGTGAAATTATATGTCGATAAAATTATCGCATATCTTTGAAGCCGTAAGGCCGCTGTCACCGACACCCCTTTACCCTTACCGAAAATAGATAGCAAGGGCCTGTGATCAGTTTTCAAGATAAAAGGTTCTTGACGACCGTACAAGTATTGGTGGAAATGCTTAACACCGAAAATAATAGCCGTCGCTTCTTTTTGGATTTGGCTATAATTTTTCTCACTTGCCGCTAACGAACGAGATGCAAATGCTATCGGACGCTCACCTCCATCGGCGTCCCGATGTGCTAACACCGCTCCCAGCCCACACGGGCTTGCGTCTACTGTCAGCACCAACGGTAGGTCCGGGTCAATATGCGCCAGTACCCGCTCGCTAGCGCGCGTTTCACACTATCGAAAGCTGCCTGCTGACGTTCACCCCAAAGCCACTCTGCACCCGAGCGTAGAAGTTCGTGCAACGGACTTAGTAGCGTCGATGCACCCGGAATAAAATTTCTATAATAATTCACCACACCCAGAAATCGTTTAACTCTTAGGATGTCGGAGGGCGCAGGTGCACCTATGATCGCATCGACCTTAGTTGGACTAGTTCTTAACCCGCTCTTATCTATAACATAACCTAAGTACGTTACACTTTTTTCGAAAAAGACACACTTCTCTTTTTGTAGCCGTAATCCTGCATCTTGCAGTCTACATAAAACCTGCTGTAACCTAGACAGGTGTATTATTTTCGTAGGCCCGGTTATACAAATATCGTCGAGCCACACGCTCACTCCCTCTATATCAGCTAACAACATTTCCATAGCTTTTTGAAAAATAGCGGGTGCACATGCTAAACCGTAAACTAAACGCGTATAGGAAAATAAGCCTTTCTGCGTGTTAATGGTGGTCAGCTTTTGAGACGCTTTGGACAATTTAAATTGATTGTAGGCATTACTCAAGTCTATTTTTGAGTAGTGTTCCCCTCCCCAATCTTGGAAAATACCTCTTCTATACGAGGCAAAGGATATTTATCAATTTCTAAATCCTTATTTAAGTTGCATGAAAAATCACCCGCAATCTTTAACTTCCCATTTTCTTTTAAAACAGGAACTATTGGCGTGGCGTATTCAGAGACACTAACTGGTATTAGAATACCTAAGCTGACTAGCCTATCCAATTCTTTAGTAACTTTATCCTTGAGAGCAAAAGGTACAGTACGTGGTTTAAAAAATTTTGGCGTTGCAGTGTCCTTTAATTTCAATTCGATTTCGAATTTGTTAAAACACCCTAATTCATCTTTCCAAACGGCTGGATACTGTTTTAATAGCCGTTTCACCTCTGATATGTTGTTATTTGCTGTTTCCAAATAAAAACTAAACATTTTCATGAAATCACGGCCTAACAGCGGTGGTCCCCACCGTTCTCAATCACATAAATTTTAATGCTTTTGCATGCGTTTAAATACGTTATTTTAGTCACAAAATATCCTATCGGCGTGATGTTATGGCCTTTATACAAACACATTTTAAGATCACAGCTATGCAACTTTTGATCTGAAAAATAAAACAAATACAACTTTCTTGAAATTACAGAGCATCCTGATCCTGTATCTAACTCCATACACAAATCTACATCATTAACTTTAACTGTGATTTTGATAGGGTTACGTCTACGTACCTTAAGTTAAAAAGTTTGCAGTCTTTACAATCACCTAGAGACGCACTCGTCTCCTCCGTGTTAATATTATGTAAATCGGACTTTCTGAGCCCACATAACTTTTTTAAATGACCCCTCTGCCCGCAAATCAGACATTTGAAGTTCTTGAACCTACAAACAGTAGCATTGTGGTTCTTCAAACCACAAACTGCGCATCGCAGAATATGCTCGTTGCCAACGTTGTCAGTTTTGCGAAAACTCGTGCTGGTTCCGGCCTGGTGCTCAGCGGCCACGCGTCTATCAGCCGCCCCAGCACGCACGTAAGAAAATGGCTCTTCTCTTACGACTGTAACCTCAGCGCTGCCGTTGCACGTGCCCATAGCGCACGCTTGTCGTGCACACGCTGCCTTCTGTGCCACCTCGACCGCCTGCGTTAGCGAAAGAGTCTTGAAGTCGCACTCGAAAAGCTTGTCACGCTCGTGTCGCGGTCACGCAAAAGCGTATCCAGCTCCATGCCAAATTCGCAGTACGCAGCTAGCCCTCGCAGCCGCGCCACCCAATCCTCGATGCTTTCACCGTCGGATCTGCTTGCCTCATAGAATTTCGCCCTATCGGCGAAAGTTGACCTTTTCGGCGTGAAATGTCTATTAAGTACTTTTACTAATTCCGAGTACTTCAGGTCCTCGAGTTTCTTCGGATGCACTAGATCCCGAAGCAAACGGTATGATTCATCTGAAAAATGAGTTAGCAAAACCGCTCTCTGATTCTCCTCTGTAATCCCGTTTAGCTTGATGAACTGAGACATTTTTCCAAAAAAATATCCCATTCATGGATTTTGTGATCAAATATGTTTAAGTTGCCCAAAAACGCCATTGTGCTTAATGCGTAAGCTGATCCCGCCTCGTCGCCAAATATTATAATGTTAATATTGGGTAATTCCAAATAATACGACCGTTTGTACTCGACTGTTATTTATTGACAAATCCGTGTTGCCACAGCAACCACAGATATACTCCAGTCACTCTTGTTCAAGTCACTCGCAGGCTTCTGAATGGGCCTAGGATCGATGGTTTAAGATGCTTCGAGCGGTCACCCATCCTCAGAATGGCTGTCCCAAGCGTTAACCTTTTTAACTAGAAATTGGAATGAACATTTTTACACTTTAAAATTTACACATACGTAACGTTTTTCCCTAAATCAACATTTCCATGTCCTTCAAATAAATATCTAATTGAGAGTATTTTGTCAACCATGTCTGCCAAAAATAGAATATTATTTAAAGTACTGGCATAGTTGATATTTTTAAAAACATGGGGACAGCTTTTATAAAAGAAGCGACCTTTCTGAATAGGAGATTTAAAGGCAGTGGGTACTTAAATATACTATTAGGTGGACTGTATACTGGAGGCAATAACGCTTTATTTATGTTTTGTATACAACCGTTGCATTCGTCTACCCTAAAGGTCAATAGAAATCTTTAGATGTGACTTTGTTGTATCGTCCCGGTCAAGTGGGTCACCTCATCTGTACCCAAGGGTGTCGTAAGAGAGATAAGAGATTGTTTTAGATGTATTTTGTAATATTATCTTAACGTAATTGTCTTCCTTATGGCAATTGTTTAATGGAGAACTTAAAGGCTTTTGGAATTATTGTTATATGAACATATAATGAGCTTCACAGAGTTCTCTATCTACTGTCAATTCTTTTTGTAATGTTTTCTTATTAGGAAGTTTATTCGGCAAATGTATTTGGTTATAAGTATTTGATGGTGAACTAAAATGTTCATAATCGCACACCTAGCTCTAAACAGAGCTAACTCAAAAAAAAAAAAAATTTTTTTGTAAACTTATTTTCAGATACTACAAGGTTTGTAGTATATGAAAACACGCATAACTCGAAAACATTTTATTTTGGTTTAGGTGTGCGGATAATATAGTTGTAATTACGGACAGCTACATTTAATTGATTCTACAGGTAGGTATAGTGGGCGGTAACCTATTGATAATGTGTGTGTATTTCCATACATTATTAATGTTATTTAATTATACCCACATCTTATTAACGTTGCAAATTAAGATTTTGAATAACTGCTCTAAATGGTTTATATATAATATAATTCTTTCAATACATTATTTAACAAATTAAAACTCGGACAGAAACAAATTTCATAATACTACCCGGAGCTAAAAATGGCCATAAAAAATAAGCAGAACGAAGGCTTGACCAAAATAAAGTATTTCCCGTGATGAAAATTCCAAGAGCTCGAGTTTCCATCCGAGTGGCGGTCGGATGCTCCCCGTTCATTAATTTTATTAGCGAGGTAAGGCCCACTAAGCTTGCTCGTAAAACAACAATCTTGAGTGCAATCAATTTTAAATATGTTCTACCTATCTTGTTCTAGTTGCCTCATTGGTCCTTGGTGACGAGCTTCGGAAACTCGTTTATTTTTCCTATTTATTATACATTCACCTGCACTCTACTTTCTAGACTAGTTTGCATTGAGAACTTTTTCAACTTGTTTTTCTTTTAGTAAAATGATCTTTGCTCCTGCATCTTCGGCTCTTAGGTTGAACTCCCTCGAGACCCTTCACTCAAGCAAAACCGTGAATAATTTCTAGCTATAGCCTGAGAGATAAACTCTCCGGAGTATTGCATCCAACCGAATAAAAGACGAAGTTTATAAAACTGTCGTTTGTTCTACTCTAACCGCAGGAAACTTACTGAATAAACAACATACTTTCACATACAACTTTGTTAATGATGTTAAGGTGGGCAGAAGGGATCCTTTTCTTCTGGACAGCTTCTATCGAAAACTGAAGGCTGGAAGGCTCACCTACCTTGTTAAATTACATACTACCTACCTACATTTACGTACCTACTTACTTGTAGAACGAATTATGATTATTCAAAAAGATTACCATTTTCACCAACCAAACAGATGATTAAAATGAATACGAACTTTTTGTATGAGCAGGTAAACACCTACTCATACAAAAAGTTCTAGTAGTAGTTCTCATACACGAAGTATTTTGCCTAAAATATTTGTTATAACTAATGTTAGAGAACATAGTAGCTCTCAATGCGGTCAATCGACATAATCATACAACATTGATGTAAACAATCTACCTGTAAGACAATATTTGAGGGAAATATCGTATTACTTTATCTAACAACGAAAAAATACATCAGACTAGCCAATTCAATATGAGATAAGATTACGCGAGAGAATCGAGGGACCGATTTAAGGGGAAATGGTATCATTACATGGGCACATTTTGCCATCATCACTGGATTTTGTGCGGACTGTGGGGTTTTTAAGACGGATGGAAGTAATACATTTATATTATGTATGTGTGATTTTGAAACAACTGCTGCAGGTCCATTTTACATATATGTAAGTATTTTTTACGACTGCCCAAAAAAGGAGTGTTATGTTTTTAGGGTTCATGTATGTATGTATGTATAACTTCTAAACGCCTGAACCGATTTAGATGTATCGGGTATCGATAGAGTCCTTACATTATGTATTCTAGGTAGCTTAGGCTAGTATGATTAAGAAAAATAGTAATGTAATGCCTATGGTACAAAAAAAGTGTGAAATAAAAAAAGTTTATTCACACATGGCATTTATTATATATTTTTTAAATTAATTTCATTTTGTTATCGCTTATGAGGACAGCACTATAGTAATTTATTTTACTAACAGTAGTGTCAGTCCTCTGGAAGCTAGTTAAGATATAAAAATTTATGAAATTACACACAATACAAAGTATAAGATAAAGTCCATCGCTAAATCTGTATGTTTGTGTAACTTGTTCTTCATCATTACTGCATGGAGTTTCCTAATGAGTTTAAATTTGTGGAAATTTTCAAAAATGTAAATCCGATCTCAAAAAAAAAAACCTTATTAACAAATTCGTTTTGCAAGGCCGGGACGGGTGAGCTAGTAATAAGATAAAACAATCAGTTTCACTCGAAAAATTGGTTAAAACATACCAACAGACATCCCTAAACCTTTAATAGCCTGCTCTATGCGTCGTCGGTAACAAGATTTATCAATTTCCTTTGACAAGGGTATAAGGTCCTTGAGATCAACAAATTTACCATCGTTGGAGACTGCTATTTCTCCATATTTATTAAAAAAAAAAATATATAATATACAGGGCTATTCATAGTATATACGAAATTTGAAAATAATTTGTTCAGAATCAGTAATAGAATCGATTAAAATAATGTTTACACCATGTTATATTTCGACCAAAATAAATAATCTTAAAAATATCCTTTAAGTTGGCCACAGTAGGTACGCGGGCCAGCTGATACAATATCTAGCTACATGTCGGCGCAGCCACATTGCATCAAACCGCACTGTCCTCGCGCGGGCCTCACGCTGTCCCCGCGCCACCACCTTAGTCGCCCGGAAGCTAGAAAGAACGCGCGCGCAATCGACACGCGCGTATCGATCCGCGCGTGTCGATTGCGCGCGCGTTCCCATATCGTGTCGTGTGTAAATAGTGCTCTTGTAATTAATAATAATGATGACGTCGTATAGAAGGGATAAATAATTATTGTAAGTTGTGTTAATTAACATTTTTAAACACACCAAGGTGTTTGTCTGTTCGATCGTTTTTATTTGTTTACGAAAAAGTAGGGTAGGTACATAATATCTACAATAGACTATTAAGATAGTCCAAAGATTGCAACTGTGATGGTGAATGTTATCACTACACTACTTACAAAGTTACAACGGCCCAGTGTGTTACTTTATCAATGAACGTAAGGCGGTGAGCATATTTATGGAAGGACAAGGAGGGAAGAAATCAAGCTTCTAACTTTGTTTTCATTATACATTTTTATATTTTTTTATATTGGTTCTACAAATGAAAATATCTGACCCATGTCTCAGGTTTCGTATGTACTAAGAATAATCCGTATATAGTAATCTAAAAATACAACGTATATTACCTTTATATTTCTTTATTTTTATTTATATTATGTGTCTTTCGTTTCACCTACCCTTGCATAGACCATTGACTCGGCGCACGAAAAAATAAACCCACGTGCCGTTTTGTTAACGAAATAAACTTAAAAGGTTTTATAAAAAAAAGTCCTCACAAGTGTTTTGAAAAACGTCGTATGAGACGCGTTAACTATGATCATTACACGTCTCAGAACCATTGCTATATATATATATATATATATTACCAGAATGATTTTTCAATACGAGAAGCTACTCTATTTTGCAGTCGTTTAATTAAAAAGACGTACTTACCTACATTTGCATGCCTAATAAGAAAGATAACAAAGCGACCAGCATCTTTCATCTGAGCCTCGGCAACATCTTGCACGGACGCTAATGAAATTCTTCCGGATAAAAAATTACTTCATTATAAAAAGGCTGACTCCAAAAGGATTGTATTCATCATACAAATGGGAACCCTAGGAACTAACCAAACGGACGAGGGCAATTTCAAGAAGATAGATTTATGGAGTTTTCGATTTTAATAATTTTGTAGGTTTACCTCTGTAAATATGCAAATCAAATACTCGTATGTACAGAATATTTTCTTTCACAGCTTACACTTGAATGTTGGTCATGTTATGCTGAAATATAGTTTTCTGATAGAGTGCCAGAAAATACACTTAAAATATCACCATTCACCAAATGACTATACGACACGAAAGCCCCATGTTTCCAATTCAACGTCTAATAGGGGAACAGTTTCCACCACAATTATAATTTTAATAGCAGCGAAATAAATGAGGCGTTTTATAGTTATTGCATTCACGAATAGCTGAGGGTCGGCCCTTAACATCCCTTTATTTATACGAAAACCATCATCCCCAAGCTAAAACAGAATGTAGAATTAAAACACGAATAAAAATGTTTTCAGAATACTGCGTACAGTCTATTTCAGGCGGGTTTTAAATGGCTGGGACGCTTTTATGACAAAGATGAATGTATGTCAATGACGCTGCAGAAGTGAGACTATGGAACAATAGTAGTTTGCATGTAACTTGTGTGACTTAACATCACGATTTTCTATGGCTTATCTTACAGCTAGGAACACAATTATTCATATCCATTGATAGGGTAATTCAATACACGTAAATACGATGATAAACTAAATCTTTGTGGTTGATGTGAAAGATATTTCATTGATACCGAACAAGGACAGAACTGTCAGTAGTCAGTAATCTTGAATAGAAATTAATATATTTGAAAATTTATTAGCGGTCTTATTTAAACTAAGCGAGTTAATTAATACTCTCAGCTGCACTCGCATCTCATTCGACCTCAATGGCCTACTTTTATTACCTTTTTTTCGCGTGGAAACACTAGAAAGCCTAGTTAGTAAAAAAATTAAATATAGGTCACTAAGTACAGCATATTTCGGACGAACGTAAAGCTGCCAACTTTATCCAATAATTATTTCAATGGCTTGCATAATCAGGACGACATTTTAACATAAGAATTTTGTAAAAATATTGAGTCTTGAAACAAATGCCTACAATGGCGTCAATTCTGTTTTAGCCCACCTAAATTAAAATTTAGAGTATTGCCGTCTTTTACTCAAATCAAATCAAATCAAAATTTCTTTATTCAAATTAGGCTAAAAATTAGCGCTTTTTGAACGTCAAACATTAAGACAGCCCCCAAAAAAGCCCACCCTTCACCACTTCCTAGTGTTTTAGCTGGAAAGACGAAGCGGTGCAACAAACTTCCCAGCAACACGTCTGTCTGTGACTAATAATTGCTATACGAGCAAGATGGGACGAATTAAGAGACACGTCAAATTGGAATTTAGACACATTAAGCAAAATTCTTCATAATTTTTTGTAGGCACAATTTTATGTAGCCCCTAAACTTAGAGACCCACTAAAATTGTATGGAAATTTAGGTTGAATAAATTTGAATTTGACGTTACTTTAGTGTATCTCGCACCGAAAAAGATAGCAATGCTTTTGAAACGAAGTTCCATATCGCGCGTTGCGAAAGGGGGCTAGACGGAAAAAATTAAGACGAAAAGTTGTAACGACACTTTTTGCTATTGTAAGCTATTGTTAGCCGTGCGGCGTGCGCATGTTTCTCTGTCTGTCTCTCTCTCTCTAATAGAAAGCAAGCCAGATATATATATATATATTTTTTTCTCTTTAACTTAGTTCCATCCGGGTGTCCCTTGACACCTCTCAAGTTTTTATTTCATTTTAGTTTGTTTAATCAGACTTGACGCCATTTTCTATCTGTTGGTAAAGGTCACAAATAAACGATTTTTTTTTTATTTTTTCTTTCATATATTTTGTACGATGATTTCAGCAATATTTGTAAATAATTGCGCTCCGAATTTGTGGTGGTTTTTCAGTGGTGCGTGCCTTAGATTCGAACTTGCGACCTTTGACTTGTCAGTCGAACGGTCATACCACTAGGCTGGTGTAAAGTGACTGATGTCATGTATTGGTACGGTCTCCGACAGTGACATGTGTACTTAAGGTTCCTAACTTTTTCTACGTGAAATAAAGTAGATATAGGCCGGTTTCATTACAGCGCCGAATACCAGCGGTCATTAAAACAGTATTTTGTTTGTTTTTTTTTTGTTTTGATACAACAGTAAAAAATATTACGAGCGAAAAGAAGTATACCTAATACTGTGTTTAACAGTATTGGGAACCCTGTGTGTACTTCTGATTTGCATCAATGTGTGAAAATATTTCTGTTTCTATGTGTGCTATTTTTAACTTACTCCAGCGAGTGCCATTAAGTTCAATAACCTTTATCTTGATACAATATTTAGCAACCGTTTCTGTTTAATACCGAAAATTGTTTGGTAAATTTTTGTTCTCTCGGGAGACCGATTCTTAATTAAGGTTTTGTTAATTTACCGGATTGGAGTAAAGATACTAAATACATAACATCTGTTGTTTGACAAGGACGAACGTGCGAATCAAACTCGGATTATCGAATAATGGTTGTTGATAAGAATGCTGTGTTCATAACATAAGGCAGTGTCGTTTGATTGAATAAATAATTGATGGGCTCTGTATCTATTGTAGTTACATAGGTATATATGTATTATAATAAGTCAAGACACATACACATGTGTGTATGTATTTAAGATGTGTGACCTATTTAATGTAAGACTGTAACAAGAAAACCTCGCCATTTTACAGGATAGTATGTTCAAACTTTTAAGTACCTATATGGGGTTACTCTTGAAACTAATACCAATTGTAATATTAAAATAAATTTACCTACTGCATGTTGTCTTCATATTATCCCGAATCTATAATGTTTTTTTTTTTACATTTTGGCATTTAAAAGTAATACGAACTGACATATTGCCAATGTCAATCGAGCGGAATAAATTATTTTCAAGAGTACGCCCACTGATGTAAGTAGGTATCTTACAAAAGAAATAATATTAAAATAAACTGTATAACGTTCGAGAATTAAATCGTGTTCATGAATGCACTTTAAACTTTCTTTTCTTTTTTATATTCGTAAAATATCATTATTTTGAGACGTATACGGTCTTGCAATAAATGTGCAATATTATTTGGGACCTCCCAACTTTGCTCGTTTCAGTTTTGGACAGAAGCTTGCGACCTTGCAGTGCTCATGATTAACTGCTTCGACCGAGTTTGAAACTAGTCCGGTAAACAACATACTTAGGTTATATAAATATTTCTCATAAAAGTAACAATATTAAAATATTCCGTTTCCAAGCTACTAAAAATAATTACTTGCCTTACGTTCGTTTTCTAGATAAAATCCAGATAAGTACACTTATTATTTCACCATAGTATTAAATTGCTGAAGCGATGCAAATTAAATTGGTTAAGGTTTAACATTTTTAGATAATATTGTAGAATAAATTATGCAAGTGCGTATTATACATGGAACGAACATGGACGCCATTTTGTATAGGTACCTACCATTACATACCTACATACTATATTCATGTTCATGTCTTTTTTTTTAATTTGTTACTGCTTAAATATGATTGATTAAAATGATTTTACTCAAATAATCGTCTCGTTTATCCTTACTTTAGTTAAATCATATGTTACACACGTGTTATCATAAATGTAAGTACCTTGTGTTTATTTCATAAATTGCCTTCAACTTGTTTTTAAACAATGCTTTGTTCTATCTATTTGGTCTATGGGTTTTGCAAGGTCAGTTAAAATAATTAAATATGCAAGTGGTTTGTAGTTAAAATTAACCAGGCATTGATCGTTTAGGTGCACGACTATAATTTTTATTATTGTTCATGAAATATTTAGACATTTTGCGGAACGGTGGATAAAAGTACTTAACATTTCATCATCATCATCATCATTTATTTGCTAGAAATACGGTACATAAGTTGTTCGATATAAGAGTTTGGCCAAGACATATTTTACCAATACAGGCATACAAATATTATATAAAAATACATAGTTACAATTCAAGATAAATCTCGAGAGGTCGAGATGGCTTAGTGGTCAGAGCGCCTGGAGTATCTATCCGGGAGGCGCAGGTTCGAATCCTACTCGCGACCGTATTCTTTTTCCATTTAATATAATAACTTTAGAGTTCGCTAAGCATGCGTTAATATAATAACTTTACATAGTTATATGTGTCAAATTATATGAACATTAAAAAACCGTATTTGTAAGTGTGCAACAAATCAACAACATAAATACGTTTCTAAAAAGTATGGAAACATCGTACTTATCTACCTATAATATTTTTATCGCAAAATGTTACAGACGTTCTGCAATTTGTTCTACTGGAAATTTGTTATAGGTATTGTTACGTTCTCTACAAAATCATCTACAGACCATCCAAGAATAGATATTTATTTGCTTAGAATGCAGGTTACAGATTTTGTGAAGCCATTCTGCCTTATGGTATGCAAAATTTTGATAATATAACAAAAAAAATATTGTTCATTAAATTTACTTAGATATTTTAAACTAAACATACCTACTTGTCATCCAAGACAAAAAGACAATATATGAAAAGATAATATAGAGACTACACCCGCTGCTGAAATATAAATTCAAACAAGAAAACATTCCTCTTCAGAAACCCTTTCCGGGTCTAAGCTGCGGAACCTTAGAATTGAAATGTTTATGGAAAAAAAAACGCCAATAGGGTTAGAACGCAAGATAAAATTCGGATATCATCCGTAAGTTGGGATGCCATGTGAAAAACCGCTGAGATGCCACGTCATACTGAATAAGCTTGGGCTGAATAAAAATTCTTGGCGGCGAACCTTTCTATCAAAGGGATGAAACTAGACACGGTTTCTATTAGCTAAAATGTTCGGACGCTCGCGTGTTTGCAATACGATGACAGGATGAAAATGTTTATGTGTATTTTGTTTGTTTATTCCGAAGTCTGTGTAAAATATTCTAGACGTTTATAGAAATGTAAACGTACTGTTTGTTTAGTATCTTATTGTTTAGGATCCTGAATGTAGTAGCGCTCTCTCTACACCAATGGTACACTTATGGTCAATAAATGCCTCGTTGGTCTAGTGGTCGCAACCGCGGCTACTGAGCGTGAGGTCCGGGGTTCGATTCCTGGGTCAGGCAAAGTGTTTTTCTGTTAGGAAAATCTCAGTAGCAGCCCATAGTTAGAAAGTTGGTGGTATGACACCCCCGTGCTTCGGAGAGCACGTAAATCCGTCGGTCCTGCGCCTGATCTCTCTCCGGTTGTGTCGTATTGCCTTCCCATCGGACTATAAGAGTGAAGGAAGAGGAGTGCACCTGCGTTTGTGCATACATTTGTGCACTATAATATTCTCTTGCGTACTTGGCTTACTTCGGTGGAGATAGGTCGCCGTGACCGAAATACGGCCGGGAGGAGTATGATATACGATATCGGCCAATATTGAATTACAACAGACAAAATTAAAAGTAGTTTTACTAGTTAAAAAAATACTGTCGTGCGACACGATAGAAGATTCAGCCTTGGTAAAGGGTTCAATCTGAATAAAAATTGTTTACTAATATTTAAATTTACAGCTGACCGTAACGACATACGGCCAGCAAATGTAGTATTAATAAAAATTAGCCTAGGCCGAAGCACATCAATTGCAATTGATTAATAATCTACTAGAGTAGTTTTCATACAATATGCATTGCATAGGTCATTGGTAATACCTCATTAGACATATCAAACCGTTTTCATCAATTAAGGAAAAACCTTGCCTAACACATGACTTATTGAATATATCGTTACCTCACACAAGACTGCGATCGTTGGTCTAGTGGCCGCAAGCGCGGCTGCTGTGCGTGAGGTCCTGGTCGGGATGCCCAAGTCGGGCATCTACGTACTTAAAAACATCTTGCAATCACACACAAAACGGATTAGTTTTCCACAAAAACATTTGTAAATGACACTTTCAGGGACGCGCGACGTACCTACCTTATATGGACGTCATAACATAAAACTTCTATTGTGTCTAGTTGTATATTCATAAACCGCTTCTTCGCATGAAAAGTGTATTTATAATCACAAATCTACAAAATCAATTTATATATAGAGAAATGCTAGTTTTTTTATAGTAGATAATATTTGTTTGTACAATTGCAAAAATATACTAATCATGTGTTATTTTTGAAGATAGCCCGTTATTGGCAACACTTTTGAAATTTTAAAACGTTGCCTGTGAAAATAATAAATTTTGAAATTATACCTTCACTTTTTACGCGAAGAGGCCAAATATGTTAAATAATTCAAAATCACCCATGACGTGGTTGGTGAGACGATTCGTGTCCAAAAGAGAGCTTTATGGATCAGTCTGTCCACAAACCTATTTTGCTGGACGCTCGATAGTCGCATGACATACATGATTACAGTTTTACCTTCGCGTGTGTCATTAAAATTGTTTGTCGTAGCGTATTCTGTGATGGCTAGTGGCCCATGATTTATTACCCGAAGTCACTTATAATATATATTTACAAAGCTGTAGGACAAGAAATTCAAATAACATTGAATACACATTACACACGCTCGGTTGCACTAATGTAACTATAAAGGTAACCGACGTGTTACTTCTTTTGACTTCTACGTAGAACCTGTCAAAATAGCACAGCGATAAGCACGTAGGTTCTAATTTTTGTGGAAAAAGAATGCGGTCGTGAGCAGGATTCGTACCTGCACCTCCCGGATAAAGACTCCAGACGCTCTGACCGCTAAGCCATCTCGACCTACCTGGAGTATTTATTCGGGAGGTGCAGGTTTGAATCCTGCTCACGACCGCATTCTTTTTCCACAAAAAAATATGACTTTAGGGTTCGCTAAGCATGCAATAATGCTTTTCAAAGATTTACTTGTACGTAGGCTATAGTTAAAATTAAGTTGGAGCACCTGAGCCTTAGTTACTCGAGTAGCATTGGGGTTCTAGCCTTTTTCTCAGTTAGGGAATAGGTGCATTATTGTAAAAGTAGTTTCACTTCCTGTCTGCCTGTGCGTTCTAAGCCACATGGACTTACCCAATTTATACATGTCTTTTTTAACAGACGTGGCAGGTGTGTAACTACTCATAGAATTACATTTGCATCATAATGAAAATTATGTTTCATGCTCTTTCAATGAAATTTAACAACTTTTTATGACTTCACGTTTTGAAAGACTTTTATTATTTCATGACAGTCCCTTGAGTACCCCGCTTTACCAAAAAAATACTCAACCATTTTATGTCAGGAATACTCTTGCCTTGTTACGGGCATGACTCTGCATACAAAATGATAGGTATTAACATACTTATCTGCTTCAGTATATTCTAAAACGTTACTTTCCAGTTGTATTACTTGATAGGTAATAAGTAATGCTAGCGTTTGAATTTAAAACTCCCAGCAGACCGTGAAGCTATAGATAATTATTTAAAATAAAACGTTTCATGATTCATCGTTCCATAAAATTTGGATAATTGATACCTAAATGAAACACATTTCAAAAACATACGGTTCACGCCTGTAATTTTCCAAATTATAGATAAAACATGTTTAATATTGCTAACTACTGTGGGAAGGACTTGACACTGCGCCTGCCGGATAAAAACAAATCAAGCGTTCCACATTTATCCGGGAGGCCCGGATTCAAATCCTGCTCACTACCATCTTATTATTTCCACAAAAATTTATTACTTTAGAGTTCGCTAAGCATACATAAGAAAGATTTATCTGTAACTTAACACAGTTACTGGAGTCAACAAAATGTAACATCAACACATTTGACCCCTGTAACACAGGTTTTACACCTACCTCAGGGGTCAGGGAATTCAATTAATTCTTGTATCAACCTTTATGTGAATAAACTATTTGTATACATAAAAATCGTCCCACAATTTACGAAAAATTCAATAATCTGGCCATTATATGTCATTACTACTAAAGTGCTTTTACATTTGTTTCACGCTGAGGTGGAAAGCGACATAGATATTGATTAGTTAATTACGCCATTATCGTAATTATTCATGTACTAGCTCTAATCCACGGTTTCAATCGCATATAGGAGTTAAGAAAAACAAGATCTCGAAGCAATGAGGTTTTTTTATGTAGTTAATGTAGTAGGTGTCTAACACCGAGAGGGGTAATTATTATGTTCGTTGGACTGGGAAGTAAGAAATCGGGAGTTTGATTCCATGGCACCTTTCGTATTAATGTGCGTATTATAAATTTATTATCACCTACTTAAAAGGGCGAAGGAAAACATCGTAAAGATGTTATATGCACAGAGTTATATGAGAGATATTCTCAACTAGGTGGTACCAAAACTCATCTCAATCGGTTCAGCGGTTTGAAAAGGTAACAAAAAATAGCGTAAAAGCTGTCACTAAGACCAAATTGCGTTTATATACATTAGTTAAGCATCACGTACTTTGTTATTATTTCTGTCACTTTCAAATATCTGTCAAACTACAAATACAAGATAGAGACAAGAACATAGCTAAGCTAGAAGAAGTGAATTAATATTATACATGTGAAAGTTTGAGAGGATAGATGGATGGATGTTTGTTACTCTTTCACGCAATAACTTCAAAATAGATTTGGATGAAATTTGACACACAGTTTATAGCTTGGATTAACACAAAGGATACTTTTTATTTCGGCCGGCACAATTCTGATGTCGCGGGCAGAAGTTAGTAAATAATAAATGTGTGGTGGACTATTACGTAGGGATTGTCATTCAGTTTCACGGTCATTCACCCACGATTAGCTTTGATTATGTTGGTATTACTGTGTCCATAAAAGCAATATAATATTAGGCAATATTTGAACAAGATAAGCTGAATTAGTTTTATTACCTTTGATTGTTCGAATAAGTAAAATATCATGTTCCACGTTTATGTAGGAGATAGCAGAGCTTATGGGTAATAGGGTTGAAAGTTCATATTAATGAATAAGACTCCTGTTGTTGTCCTTTGTTAACATCAAAATGTTCCATGGGTATTATAAAAGACTGCCTCATTGCTCTGTTGGCCGCAAGCGCGGCTACTGAGCATGGGATCCTGAATTCCATTTCCGGGTCTAGCACAGTGTTTTTATATTCTCAGTATTAGCCCGATGGTTAGAATTGTGCCCGGTAGATGGCAATAGGCTCACCATTTCATTCCATTACCTGGGATTAAAATACGGCATTGGTAAACAGTGAGTGGACAATAATATAACACCTCTGCCTACCTCCTAATCTATCCTCCGGGGAATACAGGCGTTATGTTATGGTATCATTAAATCTTTAAAATCTGTTGACTCACTCATTACCAGACACAATAGAACTATTATTGTTATCAAGTAGTTACAGTTTTTTACTTTCGCGAGTATACAGATATGCATATTTATAGGGAAGATGAAGGTAGAGCATTTCTATATTTGAGGTACCTATATCTGTCGCAGCTACATGATTTCCTTACAATTCCTATTAAAATATATTATTGTATAAAAAAGAAAACATATATTTCACGGTACAGAAGTATTTACACTGGCTCCATCCTTTTCAACCAGATTATTTGTAAGGTGCTTTTATATTGAAAAGTGAATACAAACACTTTCGTAAAAATATATATATTTAGGCTTTTTCAAACAACATTAATTAAAATGCAAAGTTTAAATCCCGCACCGCCATGGCTTATTCCTTAGGATCCTACGAAAACACACGCACACACACAAGCGTTACAGACAACTTTTGGAATATTTCAAATGAGAATATAGGGCTATAGATGCTTAAGACTATATCATCGAAATCCTCTAATGAACCTAGTTTTGGAAATTACCAAAACGGCATAATTATATCGTCTTTCCTGTAGATATTAATAGACTTGGCAGAAAGATTTCAAGATAAATCTGTCTAACCTAATAACACTCTATTGAAAGTTAAAAATAAAATGTGCAAAGAAAAATAGGGGCATGAGTGGTGAGCAGGATTTAAACCCACGCTTCCCGGATAGATACACCAGGTACTTTTCGTGATGTCATCGCTATCTATTCAGTTCTTTTACAGTGACTAAAAGCCATCATGTTTATTGACAATTGAAATTAACAAGACTTGGATAATGGATTTGGATGTCAAGAGCATCTCTCAAATGGATATATATATAATGTTTTTTTGTGGTAATTGGCAATAGGCGCACCAGCACCACCTATTGCCTTTATTTGTTTGTTTTTTTTTTTTTGTAATCTTTATTTATTTTCAGGACTTTTCTCCGTAGGATATGTCAGTCCTATTGTAACAAAACTTACTTTACCATATAATTATTTACCTAAATCTTTACACATATCATATACATGTTTAGCTGCCTCAGAGTTGGGAGCAGCTAAAATACTTTGAAACAGACCGATATTTTATTTGATTTGATAACGGCATCGGTAAAATGTTGTTCTACATCAGTCTTCTTCTCCCTAAACCTTACGGAGGAAATATAGGAGGATCCTTTATTATGTCATGGAAATTGGAAAGTATGTAATTGTGATGATAAATCAAGTACATTTTCATAAATTCTTCTTTTAGACGCTAAATTGAGATTGGGTTAATTACTAATAAAATAACAAAACATATATTTGTATATCAAAAATGACAGGAACACTTACATTTAGGTATATTTGACGGTCTTATCGCGATTCTGCTTTTTGATTGTGATCTTTTCCAGACAACCATATGAAGGAGAGAGGAGCGATTTGTTAAGCACAAGGTGCAGCGCGCGGTGTACCAAAAATGTTAAGAAACTAGGTACATAAGACATCATATAATGTTTGAATTTAATATAGTAATAACACATTCCACAAAGCAGGTAATTACATAATTATACAATTACTGTTATTATGTAAATATTAAGAGCATATTCCACTTAGCATACAGCATATTATCCTTTGAGATTATAACCGAGTAATTTGACTACATTAAAGTATAAGACAGGCTTAAGATGAAGACGTGTATTTCTAAGGTTTTGTGGTACTAGTGGGTTTAATAGCAGTGGCCCTGGCAAGTTCTACAGACGGGATTCCCTTTGGATATTTATGTAACTTTGAGAATATGTGTACTAGAGAGTTTAGCTTACGCAGGTACAAAAGAAGGTTGACAATAGATTCATTCTCCGTCTTTACGTAGATTTATACATAACAAAAAATCAAAAAATACATTTAATGTATTTCTGTACCATAATCCTTTAGAAATTTAGGCTTACGGCTGCATTTGCAAACCTGCCAATTCGTGCGTGCTTGAAGGATTCACTGTGTTATAGGATAGCGATATAAAATAGGTATCGGGTGGTATTTTTATTACTTACTTTACCGCTGCAACACAACGGCATCTTCTAATTCGAGGAAGGCAGCATTGATCACTACGCCAATTCACCGCAGGTTAGCTTTATATAATGCTCATTCATCTATTTTATTTTTTTCCGACGTGTACTAGAAAACTTAGTAGCAGTGTCCTCCGCCAAGTTCGTAAGGCAGGATTTCCCGAAGTTGAACTGCTTACAGAGTTTTAATATTTATGTTGTAACTTTGAGAATACATGCGCCAGTAAATTTTGAGTTTAAACAGGTACAAATTGAGTTTCGGGAGGTTTACGAGAGACAATAGATTCGTATTTTTTGTTCGTTGAATGTATACATATTGAATTAAATTATATTTAGCTGGCTCAGTATAAAACCATAACTGACAAAAACATGAAAGTTTTCAAGTATCTGTAGAAAATATTTCTAGGTTCTAGGTTCAATTTATGTTGATGCAACTCAGCCTTATTGATATACAGTAAAGCCAATTAATTAACATTACTTAGCACGCTAAACGTGGTTTAGTTTAGCTATGTACCTGTCTCTATCTTGCACTTGCGTTTGACTGTGACTACCTGTCAGATCCAATTTCATTTCCAGAAAAAATGCACGTCAACAAACTTTACACATCTCTAAAACAATTCTAATCAAAATACAATGAGATCAACAAATTTCACTTTATCATTATGTTTTTTGGCTCGCTCGCCTCGGCTAGATGAAAAAGCGAGATTTTGGGGACGCCCATAATCTTACCTCTCTAGCCCAGGGTACTGCCGGGACGCCTCCCGAGAGGCCTGAAAAGCGGGATTTCCCGCCAAAAGCAGGATATCTGGCAACACTAGTGAGAGGGATAGTGCTAAGCCAAAGCAATGTTAGTTAGGTATTCAAAGAATTGATTATCAAACTTGTACTAGAGAGAGAGGTACAAAAATAGTCATAAGTTACAGAAAATATTAGATTTTAAGAATCGTCCTAAATCAAAATAAGCATCAATAATAATGATTGAATATTGGATCTGTTTTTCTTTATTTGTAGCGAGCCATTGACTCTACGTATCTCCTGAACTTTAGCTTAGTAGGGACGCTTTTAGATTTCATAGAAGGTGTGCTCCCTCTATAGTCTTAAAATATACTTCGGCGTAACTGTTTACTTGAATTGAGTTTGTATCGCCACTTGGGCCTGTGTTAAACCTATGACTTCACAGTCCAAAGTCGAACTGATATGACTTGAGATGCTACATAAACATTTTCACATTTCAGCATCTTGATTAATATCATATTATTCGACCTTTGGGAAAGACATTCAGGTATTACTCACATATTATATGGTTTAGCCTCGGTGTGAAGTATTTTGATTGTAATGAGTTACAAACTGTTCTTGAAAATTTAATTCCAAAAGGTTTAAATTTTCGTTGAAAGAAAGCAATCGGAAATTTATTGGATGGTGTTGTTTCATAATGTTGCCAGTAATAAACTGTTTTTTAATCTCATAATATGAGATGTTACTTTTATTGGGAGATTTCAACATAGACAGTATTAGGTATTTAGTCACTTCTTTGTATGGTAATACTTAGGTAGTAGGTACTCGCCAAAACATAATGTTTTTATTCACTTTCTCCTTCCTATTACATTGTGTGTCGTCGTACTCTGCATGTGTGTGGTAAAATATAAATGGTTTATTCTTATTTCTTGTCGTCAGGGATGGGAAGGCAGGATGGAGGCTGGGAGCGGGGAGAATGGGGAGCCACCGCCGCCTGCGCACGCCCCACTCGACGGCGTCTGGCAACCTGTCGCTGGAACCCGGTAAGTTGGTAGGAAATTGATAAATAAGGTGGGCGGATTTGTTGATCAGATTACATAATAGATATTTACGAAAAATGTCTAAGGATTGACAGACTTTGTGACTTCACAAATACAGTGAGTAAATCAGAGCGTATCAGCCCACTGTAACGAGATCTAGTTTAATTTCAAGTAATTCTTAAACTAACGTACAATGCTTAGGGAATTACTAAAAATTTAATAAAACCCTGGTACTTTCCAACAAAAGTCAGGAATTAAACAAAAATGGATGATATCATCTAAATTTGTTTGTTTTGTTTGGAAGTTTGGCTTGTTTTTTAGCCAGTAATTGATAATCTGCTTTAAATTGTTAGTACAGAATGTAAATAGGTACGTAATAATCTAATCTAATTAATTAATTCGACAAACTACGTTAATTAGAAACTGTTATAATAATCAAAGTTTGGTAATCAACTACATTACGCCATATGTTGTGGGAACGGCAACATTTTAGCATAATCTCTTTGATCGCGTGAGGGTAGCCGGTAAAACTGGCAACATGTGCTACATCCGTTAAAATATTCAATCTATTCATAAATATCCTAACCGAATAAATATGACGCGAAAAGATATAGTGTTTCGAGATTTATGCTCCGATAAAGTTTATTTAATAACTAGCTGTGGATTTCGATTCGCCTACGTGTAAAGTTATTAGTTTAACTATAAATCGATCTCCTGCATTTTAGCCTGAAAGAAAGACAAAACAATCGGATAAAGACGGAACAACATTTACGTATTTTTTTTTTTTTTTTAAACTTCAATGGTTTTGTTTGCGATATCGACTTTTCAGAAATAGTTGTAACTGCGGCTCCAGGCAAGTTGCGTGGTTGCCGCATTGTAGACAGGATATTAATCAGTGGCGTGCATTGCATATAGGCAGTGCCTACCTCAAAAAATTTCCTAAATACAACCTATATCACAGTTTACTGTGCCTAAATCAAACAAATACCTAAATACAACCTATTTCACAGTTTACTGTGCCTAAATCAAACAAATACCTAAATACAACCTATTTCACAGTTTAAAGACGGTATGATCGATACTCATGTATGTAGGTATTCAATAATGTCAATCCTCATAGTCGATTGCTCTGCTCCCCCGGACATGTATCTCCGTAATTAATTCGATTCTGAATTGAAATCGGAGCGAAATTGATGACGTGAAAGCCGATTTTATTTCTTCCGTTATTTATACGGTGAAAATGTTGTATCAATGAAAACCAGATAATGCGGAACCCGCACTATAAGTTATGGATTTATTAATTGTGTACCTACCTAGTTTTTTTTGTATAAATCACTATGATTCTGCTACTAGTATAAACCTGCCTCATTGCTCCAGTGGTCCCAGGTGCAACCCAGGTCCCAGGTCGGGCAAAGTGATATTAGCTTTTTCCGTTACACAATTCTCATAGCAGCTCGGAGTTTATAATTGTGCCTGGTACGTGGTTACCACATATAATATGGGACTTAAAAACAGCGTTGGTGAAATGTGGGTGTACCTACTGTATACACCTCAAATACAGGCGTGATGTTATGATGCTATGTGCGAGTATAAAATTTTAAACTTTTTATTCCGTAGATTTGTTTTATCAGAATATTTTGTTCAATCTACGAACACACTTCCTATAGTTTGTATGAGAGGAAACCGCTGGTTGCTGGAGACAAGCGAACATTAGCCAGAAAATAGTGGGATAGACCTTTGTGGATAGAACTAGTAATGTAGTGATTTAGACAAAGAGTGGGTAGGTAGGTAGATCAGACTGTAGCGTATTGTGATTTGTAACAACATACTTCCGTGGGTGTACTTAGAAAGAACACAACGCGACATTAGGAAACGAATACTGTACACTTTTCGTATTATAACTGTGCATGTCTGAAATTTTACGCGAGTTGCTGCGCAGTAGTCAATTTTACGATAATATCGGCAGCAGGCGCATGTGCGACCTGTGAGCTGTGGAGTGAATTAACAGTATGCTGTTTCACTCAATCATTTATATTTTGTTAATACATCTGTCTCGCGTCTCAAGGGCCGAGAACAGTGACTGCTACAAATGTTTTGTGTAATATAATATAAATATGTATTTCTCTATGTAACTGTATGTACCTACAGCGCTGATGTTTGGAAAGACTAACTTCAGACATGAACAGTTAAAATACTTGATCTACACAATTATAATAAGAACTTTCTAATGAGATACACTACTTTTATTCAAACTGCTCAAAGTGGCTTCTATTTAATAACCTAGTAAGTGAATAGATTCAACCGCTTCTAATACACATTAGTCGATTGTCAATCAGTCTAACAAATTGTTGTTACGTTCACTCTATAATGTGTCCATATATAACCACCGATGATTATTACGTGTTCCACGAGTCCATTGAACTATGATAATTATGCCTGCAATGACGTAACGGTTTATATACAGGTGTATATGTTTATGTATGTATTCACAACATTTGCAAAGGAAAATGTGTATTTTTACATGATTATATGACTGCCAAAAATGGGAGTGTTATGTTTTTAGGGTTCATGTATGTATGAATGTATGTATGCTTGTGAGTTTCTTAATTCCACCATAATTACTAAAAGCCTGAACAGATTTAGATGCATGGAGTATCGTTAGAATTCCTACATTATCCCGATTAACATAGGCAAGAAAGTTTTTTTTTTTTTTTATATGGTGGCTATGGTACACAAAGAGGTGTAAAAAAAACACATCAGGCGTGATTTTTTATTTTTATTTATTTCATCTTGATGTTTGTATTAACTATGGTTGTCGATTCATCGATATTGTAATCGTGAATATTATACATATTACATACCTACTACTTACTTATACATATATATATAGCATAACGCCTGCATTCCCTGAAGTGGTAGGCTAAAGGTGGACTCAGTTGTGGGGGCAGTTTACTATATCAATAAACGCTGTAGATACTTCAGCTTAGTTATATCATCATTATGTTCCAGGTTAAAGCAAATGATCGTGCGTATCAAATATCACATTCATATCGACCATTAAATTACGACCCCTGTATTCTGGATCCTTCGTCACATTAAGTGCATTTTATTTACTTTTTATAGCTATTAAAATACTATTAGGATAGTAAAAAGCGTACAGGCTGTTGTTGCTAACGACTTCGGCGATTTAACGTTGGATTTGTACTTTTTGGTAGTAACCTTTTTTGTTTTAACCAAACACGTATTATGGTGGTTTCATAGAGATTTATTTCAAAGTTTTTTTTGCTGGTTTACATATAAATTAATGGTGATAATTTTTATGATATATTTGTACTGCTAGATAGGGAGCAGTAATAGCCTCCTGGTACGACCGTTGGACTGACAAGTCAAAGGTCACAAGTTCGAATCCAAGGCGCGCACCGCTGTCTTTTCTAAATTACGACTTTATAAATTAATTATTTTATTACTAAATTACGACTTTATAAATTAATTATCACTTGCTTAAAACGGTGAAGGAAAACGGCGTGAGGAAACCAGCACACCTGAGAGATGTTCTCGACGGTGTGTAAAGCCATGTCAGAGACCTACGGGGGGTTTAAACTCTGACACTAGGTTGTTCATCAACCACACGATAAGAAGAAGAAGAAGAAGGAATGGATTTTATTTTATTTATTAGATAGAACAAGGAACAGCGTGATAAGGGAACGTTGTGGAGTGAAAGATGGTTTGGACATGTAGAAAGGATGGATGAAAGGCGATTAAAAAAACTAGTACATGAGGCGAGAGTAGATAAAAGATAATAAGAAATAGACGAACGTACTGCAATCAATTTGCGTACGTTCTCAAAAGAGGACAAGTCAAGAGCCACCTAAATCGACGAGTAAAAATATCAGTAAAGCTAACAGTAACTGTCTCTTCGATCTGGTAAGCAAAAATAGACATTGGCGTCGATTCTAATGTAGTAAACTAAACTAAATTTAGAACATTCTTGTCTTTTACTAACAGTTACCGTATGAGCAAGATGGGACGAATCAAGAGCTGTGAAATTCGAATTTAGGCACGTCAGATTAAAATCTCTGAATGTTTTTAGTAGGCACAGTTTTAGGTAGCCACTAAAATTAGACACGTCAAACGAAAATTTTATGGAAATTTTAGGCTGACATTATTAAATTTAAATTTGACGTCATTCCGTCTCGTTCTTATAATAAGGGTTAGTAAAAGTCAGTAATGCTCTAAATTTAGTTTACTTTTCTACATTAGAATTGACGCTATTGTCATTTTATGATGTGCATACGAAATTCAACATCAGGGTATTATAGCATTTCTATGTTAACTATACATTTAGTAATATACATTTAAAAGTACAATTTAAATGTTTGGAAACTATTAAAATGTACTATTGTCCTTTTATTATTTATTATTCGTATAGCTCTCCAGGGGCTCTGACGGCACTCTTTTAATTTCTTTACTTAGGTATATGCACAGACTTACAGTAAGGAATTAAAGAATATGGTTCCCTTGATTGTGTCTATGTTTAGTGAAATAGTTCATGATAAAAGTATTTTAAATGAATTTTGACAGCGCGGTTGGCGCAGTGGTCGACAGACCGACTGCTGCGCTGCGTGTCGATTCCTGCACGGAGCAAATATTTGTACGATCTACGGATAATTGCTCCGGGTCCAGACCCGGAGCAATTATCCGTAGATCGTACAACACCCAGCAAGCACACTAACACCCAGGTGTTAGTGTGCTTGTGAGATTATATGTCTGTAAACGCACCCACGACACAGGAAGAAATTCCTAGTGTGGGGCAACTTTAAAAAAAAAAAAAAATGAATAACTAAAGTGTTGCGTCGTGGTGGCCGAGTGGTTACGCGCCCGCCTACTGAGCCACAGGTTGTGGGTTCAAACCTGGCATGTACCAATGTGACTTTTTAAATGTCATATGTACTTTTTAGTTAATCTAAGACATCACAGACATACGGTGAAGGAAAACATCGTGAGGAAACCTAGACTTGGTAGTCTGAAATCGCCAACCCGCAGTGAGCTAGCGTGGCGATTAAGCTCGTGCCTTCTCTGTATGAGAAGAGGCCCTTGCCCTGCAGTGGAATAGTTATGGGCTGTTTTTTTTTATTGAAGTGTTACGTTCGTTATATTTTCTGGGCTCGACATTTAATATGAGAACTATGAGAATTATCCGCCTAAATTAATTTAAATACTTTTTTTTTGTATAAAAACTTTCGTGAGACATATTCATATCAATTAATGTTCACCGGTTACAACTCACGTGCATTTTTCGGGATTGCCCCACTAGTTTCGAACTCGAACGGAGCCCTTAGTCATGAGCTGAACCCGCGGCGATGTCGCGAGTCAAAACTGAGAGTTTTGGCTCCGTTCGAGTTCGAAACTAGTCGGGCAATCCCGAAAAATGCACGTGAGTAGTAACCGGTGAACATTAATTGATATAATTTAAATACGTTAACACTTTAACTGTGCGGTGAAACAGATACAATTATAGTTAAACAATCCCCGTGTATTACACGTATGTTGCTGAACATTCAACGTATTAAAGCGTGCTTCAGTGACAAAAATACAAATTTTCACATTTATCTTAAGTATGATAAATTTAAAAGGGCTTCTACGCGAATCAGTATAATATTCGCCAATCTTTTCAAAGTAAAGAATCTTGAGATTAGAATTTGTATAATGTGTTGCCTACAGGCTCAAACGTTTGTTATGTAAAAATGTTTAACGAGCTATACATTTTCGTATATTGTTATGAAATTCTTATGCAAATTGAAAATGTTAACTTCCTAATCTCGCAGGGAATTATACTTAATTAAAATGTTTAAGAAGATTTCGAATTTCGGCAATATAACCACAAACTTTGCAAAACAGTAAAGGTTTCAAATCTAAGGATAATAGAGCAGTGACTAAAAAAAAAGGATGTCAGTCTGTGTCAGTCAGTCTGAATGTAGCGATCTGCTACGCTTTCGTAGCGTATTAGTCGTGGCGTGTCTGACGCCTTCTCTATAGAAACTCTTTGTTCCCGAACTAGAATGAGAACCCTTAAACAATCAAAGTTACTGCTTTGAACTAACATTACATGTCAGTATATGTGAAGCATAGGGAAAAGTGGTGCTTCCTGACCCATTAACTAATTAACAAAGTTTCACCGCCCGAAGGGGCTTGATAACGCAGGTAAGGGAAATTATTAAAGTAGCCAATTAATTACTATGCATGCTGTAAAAAGTGTTGAATAATAAAATAATATATACAGCTGCGACCTTTTAATTAAATGGAAATATATGTGCATTATGCAAATGACGAAGGAGTTTATTTTACTGTTTTATTTTTAGTACCTCTTTAATCATCGCTGAATGAGTTATGTTTGTTCAGAAGATTAATTACGGGTTTAACTTTGAATGTTGGGTTAGACGTTTTAATTTGAGGGCTGGGATATGATAACAGAGAGCTCATAAGTTAATTACGTATTCACAAGTTTAGGTGTATGTATTATTCGTTTGTGTCTGCGTAGCGGCGTAGGGATCTCGTAGGCATTCGTAGCGGTTGGATTAGTTCATTGTTGTGCGACTGTTTGATTGTTCACGGAGGCATAATTGAGGTAGGAATTGATTTAGAGCTAGGGTCGGGCTTAAGCTATATTTATACTACATATTATGAACACTGTATGTGTACACTATGTGCGATTTCATGTGAAATTACGTGTTTTTCGTTACAAGGTCAAATAATGTAATTTGAAGATAAAAAGGTAATATTCATCGCTGATAACTGTTGTATATAGATGACGCATAAGTTGTATTATCATTCAAACTGTTATTAACGAGCCGAGGCAAACAAAGCCGTTGGCAATCACGCAACTAGAGCTCATGGGAAGCAAATATAGGTAATAGGTTTATGTATGAATGACGTTTTTCGAAACATTAATTTCACAGAATAGCCTTTGTTATGATAGATGAAGCTTCCAATATCGAAAATGGGTCTTTTACAAGATTGGCAAAATGATCGCTTGTGGATTTTTTTCCGGCTTACTGCCATTCTCACCGCACTATTTGGATAAATACATTGGAGTCATCACTATACCTTTTTTGTCTGCAATTGCAATCTCGGTTGTGTATTATACCTCCATAAAAAATATTGTGAAACCTGCAACGTCAATTTGATGTCAATCCACAATTTTTCTTTACACCATTCATTCTAGAACACAAGTGGTAACATTTTTCTTTTATCACAAAATAATGTTTGCAAAAATCAAGTTGCTAAAACAAATCCAGTTGGAACGGACGGGAAGGGCTTAAAATATCACGAATAAAACCTTGCGTTCCATATGGGACTGTATTGGCATTCTGCCAACACTAGAGTATACGAACATTAGCCGTTTTATTTATAAACGTAATTTACCTAAATAATAGACTGAAAAAGTTGTTGTGATGGTAGCCAAATAGTGTGGCAGAAATGTTTTGTGAATTTGAATATTGATCGATCCCGGAATCCCGGTAAAGGTTAAACGGGGACTGCGTGGTTTTAGTCTGTAGGGCACATAGTCCATGAAGGATTTCAGTAGGTATACCCACAGTAAATAACATAGGGTTTCAGCTGTGAAGTCAGTTGTAGGTACTATTTTGACATGCGATAAATATGACGATAGACATTATAATAAAACAACTTTTAACCGGATTAATCTCGTGTCGATTAGTGTCAGTTTAATATTTATTGAAGTATATGAAAATGTTGTTAATACGCCAGGTACTAAGTATAGAAAGTCATTAATGAGCAGGGTACAATGATTATCGATACTAGTGATGTATACCGATAAGGGTTGCAGGTTTAAACCATGTTTGTGGTCGAATTTCTCTATTAACTAAAAATATTAATTGAGTGTTTACTACTCATGTATGTCGTTGTCGAAATATATTATTACATTACGCCTGATGGCTTGAGCGAACAAGAAAGTTAGGTTTACAATATTTACAATATTTTGTGATAAAAGAAATTGGACCACTAGTGGTAGATTGGACTCAAACCCATCTTCTGGTTAAGTACATCAGCCGCTCTGGCCACAATTTTGACTTTTATACTTCTGATGTTCACAGTTTAACAGCACATCTAAGATTTGCTTTCAAGCACCATATTGGAAGAGGATTTTTTGTCGGAAATAAATCTACATAAAGCCTCATTAAAAGCAGTGAACATGTTTTCGTTAAAAAACTACCTCGTTTAACATTTAACAATCAGCTGGCGGTTTGCCACAGGCTCATATGCGGTCGTACGAACCGTTTCGATTTTATTTATGAAATCTTTCAACATTGTCGTTCGCGCTAAGAACAATATCCGAATTTGCGTACAAATTGAATATCATTATAATTTTGTGTTACGGGTTCGTCGGTCACAATTCAGATACGGGAAAAATTATCAATAATCACTATTATGTAGTTTTCCTAAGCATTCAACTACGCGGGCTGGATTTTCCCGGTAATTAATTAATTTTAATTTTATGATCATCACAATAAATGCGTTTATCAAAATTCATACTGTTGCGTAAGGTTTCTTAAACTATAGTCCTATTTAAGGGCCCACGTTTATTTATTTCACGTGAATATAATCAACCTATTAATACTTTTTGATGATGCCATTGGCGTATTGGTCGAGGAACGTCATCTCCAACGCAAGCTGCGGATTAAATACCCGTACGGAACAATGATATGGCCGACAGGTAAATGTGACGGCTCTGGGTTATGTGCATATGAGATTTGTGAATGTAAATGCACCCACGATACAAATACATCAAATATTAGTGTCGGGTAACTTTTTTAACATTCTTCTTTTTAACACTCCTTTTTTAGGGCAGTCGTGTAAAAACATAGGTCCTTCGTGTGTGTGTACTTTTTGAGGAGCTAAGTGTCCCAATTGCTGGAAAATCTATATAATACATAACGGAACAGTTTTTCTATAACTTATAACAGAAGAGTTCAGTAGGCACTTATAAAACTATTTGCTGACTCGAAGACTGGATACAATGAAGGCAATTTTTGAAACGTGGCGTTCCGATTTACCGCAATTTTACGTTCTCGTACCAACATTTAGAAGTTTCAGTGAGAAACGTATATCTCAAACTCTTTTCAAACAAGAAAACTATTTTATAACTGCTTAAAAATATTGAGTGTCAATAGAAATAATAAACAGATAGACAGCCTGTCAATATCATTTATCTCTTATATCTGGCACTGAATAAGCCTTAAATCGGACTACAGTGATATTTCTGTACCTGATAACGTATTTCGACTATTAAGCTACGTATGAGTAAATTATTTATAAAAGTAAGAAGATTAGTTGCCTAAAAGAAAATGATACAAGAATAAGGTACATAAGACTTGGTAAAACAAAAAACTGTAGTAGGTACTTTTGTTTCTCTACATTACGCTTCAGATGATATTAAGCCATAACTTAGGCACTGAAGAGAGTAAATAGCAAAGTTTTATTGATCGAAGTTATATTCCAGTGACATTCAAAGCCTCTTAGAATCCTCAGACTTCAAGTAATACAGAGTCACGTAAATGTTAAGCAAAATAAAGACTTTATGTGACACATTAAATACCGCGACGAAAATAGAAATTCCTTCTCTTGAAGGCTTTTCATTTGCCATTACTGCGAGTATGAATAAGACAAGGTAACTTTGTATATAAAAGGGTTGGCACGCCGCACGTGCAGGTAGTTACAACGTATAATTTGAACGCAACTGATATAAATATTGTTTAATAAACTAAGATTTAGTAAAGAATTTTACATTAAATACAAATAACAAGAAACTTTGTTAGTGTCGATTGTCTTTCGTGTATTATAAAAACGGAAGATAGACGGAAAGTATTGTGGGACTCATATTAAAATCGATTTTGATTATTTCAACGATAAATTTTTTTTTTTCAACGTTTGGTCATACTACTCGTAAGTTTATGTACTGCCCCGAAGCAGAATTTCGACCTCATTTATTCTATTAATTAAGTTTTCTGTTGGCTCCAATAGTTACATCAGCGCTTTACTTTATTTTCATACTCAAAGTGCGCTTTAGATTTTATACTCTAAATCCCCCAACTGTCATCTGTTAACCCGTCAGTAAGTCGGCCTTTATTCTACAACTCCGTATTATGAATACGTTCGTTGGTGAAAATGTTTTTCAAAACGGTTCACACTCGACTCACTCGAAGGTAGAAATGTGTTAAACATTTCTGGCGAAAGAAACTACATATATTTGTTTTTATTTTTAATAGAATACTACCTACTAGATACGAAAGTTTAATATTCGAATAATTTAAGTTCTATGAATAGCTGCTTTAAATACTTTTGTCAATTACGCTTATAGTGACAAAAATAATAATTAAGAAATATTATTTATCTCTTCAGAATGCATGGTGCATTCATGCATAGAAATGTAGAGTATCTCAACTTTTCACTTCTCGTAGTTTGCTAGTTGACCTTCCAGTATAAAAGAAAAAGATCTTCAGTCGGTTTTAGTATTCTAGAAGGATGACAAAAGTTTGAGAAGTTGAGAACTTCTCAAGCTACGAATGTTAAAAATAAAATATTCGAAGTTTTAAGACACTTACTTCATATTTGAGCTAATACTGTTTTGTTAATCTGTATTAAAATTATGTTTGGTTCCGTCACCAAAAAGTTGATCAATTTAACTATTTATGCAACCGCAGTGTCTCGTGAAAACCCGTGAAGTGTTTTTCTAGATGAGTTCAACGCGAGCAATTGCACCACAAGTCGAGTCAAGGGGCTTCGATGAGTGTCAACGGGCGGAGACAAGCACCCTTGCTGTGCAGAGGGCACGCCCCTCTTCAAAACTTTTTGCTTTACTACTAATGTGAAATTAAACGTTACTATTAACTTTTTTGGAAAAGTTTCAGTAGATGTAACTATGTTAAATACACAGCTTGCCCAGTGTCTGTCTCGCTGCAGGGCACGAGCCTCTTTTTAACCGACTTCCTAAAAGGAGGAGGTTATCAATTCGGCTGTATTTTTTTTTATGTTTGTTACCTCAGTACTCCGTCATTTATGAACCGATATGGTTTTTTTTTTATTTGAAAGTATATACTTTCAGATTGGTCCCATTGAAATTTTATGAAAATTAGTTCGGTATTTAAATCAAAATAACTGAAAACATAACGTCATCGAAGTAAACGAAATGGTGTATTTTGCTTTCTTGTGACTTTCTAGTGGTGTTTACGGTCTCTAGAATAGTTCTAATGAACTGCCTATTTTCCAGCTCCATCATCAGATGATGATGATGATGAAACCGGGAAATAACCGGAACCCCGTTTTTTTTTAATATATTTTAATACTTTTTAGTGTAAGCCCGCATTCTCAAACGTCTCTTTTTACACGACTGCCCAAAATAAGGAGTGTATCTAAGTATGTATGTAAGTATGTTTGTGAGTTTCTCTACCTATTCCACCATAACTTCTAAATGCCTTGATTTCAATGTACGGGGTATCGTTAGAATCCTTACATTGTAACGTGAGTAACATAGGCTAGGCAGTTTTTTTTTATTTATTTCATCTTGTTTTATGCAGTTCACTACTCTCTTTTGACATAGCCTTACCTAGATCTAGATTTCCTACTTTGATATAGGCGTTTCTCACCTTCTTTGCTCGTCTCAGTTAAATGGCCCTGTCTCATATGGACAGCGCGTTGAGTAGGTCTACCCATATTCACTTCCGATAAATCAGTTATGGAACGCAAGATTCACTAAAAAGTAAGAAATAAAATAATTTTTAACAAAAAAAAGAACTGACTCCAAAAATCTTTCTGCTAAGAAAAATGCACTAAAAAGTAAAAAAATGATTGCTTTATTTACTTACATCAATTTATAAACACTTTTTTTAAATTCGAGGATTCTGAATGAAATCAATTTATTAGGACAATAATATACAATTTTTATTATTTTTGGAGTCCCCGAAAGAAATCAACAAATTACAAAAAAAAAAATGTATATAAATTGAAGTAAGTAAATAATGCAATTATTTTTTTACTTTTTAGTGCATTTTTCTTAGCAGAAAGATTTTTGGAGTCGGTTCTTTTTTTTGTTAAAAATTATTTTATCATACAGAGAATGAACGAGTGATCTAGCTAGCTCACTGCGAGTTCGCAATTTCAGTCCTAAGTCAAAGTTTCAAACTTTCTAAAAGTAAGTATTTATGTTTTGGAATACTATAGTAGTCGATACAGAACTGTGGTACAGGCAGAAATAATTAATACGAGATCGTTTTCAGTCCAAAGGTAATTCAAATCCAATCCATTTAAAGTTACTCACGCGTAAAGATAAAGGGGTAGGTATATTTATGCGCGTTTGTTTTACGAAGGCAAACAAGCAATAAATGTATTAAGATCAGATGTTTACTGTGGCATCTGTTTTAATAAAATTTCCTTTCTGGTCAAATATACTAATATCTGGCTAATAGAAGCAGTTCTTATTTGCAATATAACATAATTTTTTGTAGCACTTAGGTATAGTTTTCTCTTTTGTTGGTTGTCTGGCAGTTGGAGTATGTCATGCTCACTAAAATGTCCCGCTGATGGTTGCGTGTGTGTTTGGTTGTTTGATCCCTTTTAATATGGTTGAGTTGGGTAATGCTAACACATGCGTCATGTTCGTGAACAGGCGCCGTCAGTAGTAGACTAGTCATCTCAAATCTCTCATGGCAATTTTTTTGAATTGTTATACTAAGCTCTTTTAGTATTGGCATCATCTTACATTGTTCTCATATATTATTTTGCGACAGAAACAGTGTAATCAATACCTACTATTGTAAACACCTATTTGATAAAAAGAGTAATCATGTAGTTCCTTGCCCGTTCTTCTCCATAGGAATCTACACTTTGGAACATGAAAACTAGCAGTTGACAATTCAAAAGTGCCTGTAAGTGATCTAATTGAAATAAATGATTTGACTTTGACGTCATACGTAATAGCCACCGAATCAACCAATTGTGGATAAATTGTCGTGCTTGCCGTTGTTGGTCTGTGGATCGGCGACTATTATTTCATATCTAGATCCCCTCGTTGGCTCGGAGAGCACGTAAACTTGCCGGCCCCAGTTGTCAACCTAAGATCTATGACAGTCGTTACGGTTAGTCACGTGCTTGAAAGCCTGATAATCATGTCGAATGATTGGGCTACCCTGATAATTAAGGAGCGTCTGGAGTCGCAGGAAGACCCGGGAGGCGCAGTATGATAGTGAAGTGAGTTTTATTTATCAATTATCCAGATTTTATGGAACGATGAATCATGAAACGTTTTATTTTACATAATTATGTATTGCCTTCACGGTTTGCTGGGAGTTTTAAATTCAAACCCGAGCCTTACTTATTACCTACCAAGTAATATAACTGGGAAATAACGTTTTAGAATATATTGAAGCAGATAAGTATGTTAATATCATTTTGTATGCAGAGTCATGCCCGTAACAAGGCAAAAGTATTCCAGACATAAAATGGTTAAGTTTTTTTTTTTGATAAAGCGGAGTACTCAAGGGATTCTCGTGAAATAATAAAAGTCTTTCAAAATGTGATGTCATAACTCATTAAATTTAATTGACAGAACTTGGACAGAACATTAAACATTATTGTCATTATAATGCAAATGAAATTCTATGAGTTTCTTAATGTTGTTATAAAAAGTAGGTTCACGGTTAATAGATGATACGTTTGTTAAAAAAAAATACCATGAATATTATAAAAGAGTAAGCACTGGTTATAAGTGTCAACCATAGAGCAAGTGTCAACTTTGCACACATCCTTTACGTAGAATTCACAATTTTAGCGGGGGCCAGCAGCAAACAGTTATTTTCTTAAATGCAGGATCATTTAAAAAAAAGGAACTGTTTAACGGCGGCTGGCTAGACACACTAGGAATTTCTTCTGAATCGAAGGTAAGTTTAAAGACATGCACTCACACACTCACACCCGGAAAACTATCCGCAGATCTTACAAATATTTGTTCCGTGTGGGAATTTAACCTGCAAAACATGGCGCAGCTGATTTCTTGACCAAGGACTTGATGGTGACTTTGTAGTACATTGCGCCGCATGTTTTTAATACTTTTGCTTATAATAGACAAGCTTCAACAAACGACGTAATGTACTATAAACTGACTATCAATTTAAAGGTGATCGAGAAAGCCAATAGGTACGCAGAGAGCTAACCCCGCCATCAAATTGTATGCAAAAAGCATAAGAATTTTCTTCCCTCTATTTAAAAACTGGAGCAACTTTTGCAGGCGGTCACAATGAATGATGCATGCAAGAGAAGGTACAAGGCAATATCAGGGTAAAGAATTCTATGTAAGCAGGAAACAGGAATCCAAACGACATCGAGGTACGACGTGTCTACGTGACTCTACGTAAGTAATAGCTTACCGAGTTCAAGATAAAATGTAAGGATATATGTGTGTGTACCGGTACGAATTTTTATCTTTGCGGTAACTGGACGGCAATTTTATTCATCTGTCCTATAGTGTAGAATGTTCTGACATGACTTTTTTAAAGTGCATTAATATCGGAAACATTGTAAGGATCTGAAATCAAGCGTGATGTTCCCTTTTTCTTTTATGGGCAAACAATCGTAGTCTTCATACTCGTGACCTGCTGCCTCGTTGATCTATTGGTCCCAAGCGCGACTGCTGAGCATGAGGTCTTGGGTTCAGTTCCCGGGTCCGGTAAGTTTTATTGAGTTTTTCTGTTAGGAAATTCTCAGCAGCAGTCCGGAGGTCGGAATTATGCCCGGTAGATGCTAATAAGCTCACCACGTATTACACGGGACTTAATAACAGCATCGGAGAATTGTGAGTGTAGAACTGTGTACACCTCTAACTACCCCTTCGGGAAATACAGGCATGATGCTATGTATGTATTCATGAGCAGAAGTGGACCGTAGTGACAAAATTTAAAGAATATTAGGGCAATGATTATTTTCAAAACCAAAAATGGCAATGATATCTACCAACTAATATTTTCATATATTATTTCATTAATACCTACGTTTCACTATTCATTAATAAAATATGCAATAGGTCGGTCCAGCGTCTAAATCGCATAGCTGAATATATTTCGACGAAATCCCATATAGGGAACGGTATCACATCCTTTTTCATACCGAAAACCGAACAACTTTTGACGTGGTATATAGTGAGTGACGTTTGCGTTTGTTAGTCTTGACAGCCTGCGATGTGGCTTTACTGGCGTCATATGTGAATATTTCATCACTTGCAGTTTGACTCGTCACCACATTTCTATTCGAAACTGGTTGACGTTTCCGAAATACGCTCGTATGTAACCTAAAACATTGACATATTTTAATATAATGTGTAGTGATCGCGAAAACCTAAGATATTACCATTGATATATTTATTCAAAAGTTTATTAACAGCAACGCAATACAGATATAACATAGCATCACGCCTGTGTTCCCCAAAGGATATATAATCACATTTTACCAATACTGTTACTAAGTCATGAGCCGTAATAAGTGGTGAGATGGCAATAGGCATCTATCGAGTACAAATCCAAACCCCGGGCTGCTACTGCCTAACAGAAAAACTCTTTAGCACTTTGCCCGACCTGGGAATCGAACCCAACAGTCGCTTGGGATTACTAGACTAACGAGGAATACAGATATTTAATCTCAAATGTTTTCAGTCACTGTATAGAGACTGAACAGAGACTATGACGTCATTATAAGACGTATTAATATGCAAGAAGAATTTGGAATAGTGAGCAGAGGTCGGGATAGCTTAGTTGGCAGAGTGCCTGGAGTATTTATCCAGTATCAGGGTAAAATAGTGTTCGCGACCATATTTTTTGTCTACAAAAAATTATAAGTTCATCTTGGTATTTATTTTTCACAGATTTATATCATCATAGAGTTATAATTATGTTATCATAATTACGATGCTTTGGTATACATTGTGTGGTCTGGTCTACCTTACTTGTATATCAAACGATTGTACTGTTGCGGGTTTGATACCCGCACGGGTCTATCATTCTATAATCCATATTTTGACACGTCTTTTCGCGACGTCATTGCTACTATTCGTGTCAGTTTGATCACCTATATAGGGACTGAATAGATAGCAATGACGTCGCCAAAATACCTGCGAAAATATGGATGAAGAATTCGCGGTGGTGAGCAGAGGTCGAGATGGCTTAGTGGTCAGAGCACCTTGAGTATTTATCCGGGAGGCGCAGGTCCGAATCCTGCTCACGACCGTATTATTTTCCATTTAATATCATAACTTTAGAGATCGCTAAGCATGCGTTAATACTTTTCAAAGATGTATCTTTAAATATATTATTATTCAAATTAAAAAATCAATCTTGGTTGAAGGAGTCCTTTTTTTCCTATTTGCTATAAGCAGATTCATTCAAAATGATTTTAATCATGTGAATAATTATTGTTTCTTCGTCACTACTATGGTAACGATAATGCATTCTAAGCCCATGCTAAACGTACACAAGTTTGTAATCTACGTCTTTGTTCAGTTCTAAAGAGAGTTAATATTTACTAACATATTAGCTCCATGCCTAGGCCACTGGTGCTTACTCTTCCATATTTCATGCGACCCACTGTTTGCAATGCAATCAGAAAACAATTATGTTGCATTTGTCTACATCGATGATATTATACTGGGGGTCTAAAAAGGCCACTTTGGCTGAATCATAACAGGATCCTAATATGATTCATTTCACAAATCGTAAAATGCTCACTTCATAGTTAAATCATAATATGATTTGCGTGCAATTCATAAACAGTAATTCATCTATTTGACAGTTTTCTATTGAGATTCGTAAAATGGCTCATAAAATAAGAGTTGCTAATGCGTCAAATAGCATAATCTTAGGAAGTTACTCAATTCAAATAATGATTCATTTTTAAGAGAAATGCTCGAAGTAGCCATTTTTTACCCCCTGGACTGATGATAGAGTCCAAAGTTCAAGCAAATATTAAGTAAAAAATAAATAAGAGAATTCTCACTCAAAGATTCTCGTTTTGTTTTATAAACATAAATTATTTCATGACTGCTTCGATAACAGTGTTCAGAGAAGGCAGCTATCATCCTCTTGCGCTCAAATGATCCCTATCGTCATTATCACATCTCGACTTTGTTTCATTTATTCAGACAATAAAATGTGTGAATTAGCAAGATGATAATAAAAAGTTATAGCAGTACCGACCGAGTTTCAACATTAAAACAGTTAACACGCATCGCCCGCCGCCACTCGTAAGAACTTTGTCTAGTAGTTTTAAATTGAAAAGATTCACTCGACAGTTTGAAGGAATTTAATTAGTGCCTCGGAATGTGGATTAAACTCCGTGATGAAGGCAGCCTCGATTATGTTAGGGATGTCAAGAAATTGCTTTAGGTGCCTTCTCTCTGCGGAATTAATGTTGCTCAGCAAACTTTCGCGCATGAAATATTACATTTTGTAAATTCATCTCGTCACGTTCCCGGATTGATGACCCTACAGATTCATATATGGCGGCATGGATTTAATAAAAACGCGGCAGGCGCGGTTATGGATTTTCATTTTGACATTATCTAGTTAGTGATTGATTCGCTGACGTGTGGAAATTTACAGATTTGGTCAGTGGAAATTAAAAGGGCTGTTTCTTTTACGGGTTTTTCAAAAATGTCACATTGCATTTGGTCACTTTTATCTGTTTAAGGATGTGCATTAGTATTCTCTTCTAAACGCAATGAAAATAACATTCTACGATAACCAAAATCCAACCACAGTGATGACACTCATTATTGTGGACAATTTCAGCAGTGTAGCATTAAAAAATAAATAGTTATGACACTAATGAATATTTACTATGTAACATTATCAGAAATAGTGGTAGGACCGTTGGACTGACAAGTCAAAGGTCACAAGTTCGATTCCAAGGCACGCGCCACTGTATTTTCGAAGTCATGTCCGTATTATAAACTAATTAGCACTTGCTTATAAAGGTGAAGGAAAACATCGTGAGGAAACCAGCACACTTGAGAGATGCTCTCGATGGTGTGTAAAGCCATGTCAGAGAGTGGTTTAAAGGTTGTTCATCAACCACACGATAAGAAGAAGAAAATTATCACAAATTTTGTCAACCTATCGTTGTCTTGACTCATTAATTTATACCGGTTGGTTTATGCAGCTGATGCTTTTTTTTCGAGTTTGTTCACTGAACTGAATTATTTTGAATTAATTATAAAAGCTATTCCTGAAAGGCGGTTAAAAAAAAAATATACGTACCTAGACTTAGATTACCACCATGGCCGGTATTTTTTCCAATTTCAGCAAATATGTCCCAGTAACCCGCTGTCTTTGATGTTTTTTTTTTAACTGAGTTTATCCCGACTCTGTGTCGGACTAAAACCACACAGACCTCCCTACCCTTTACCGGGATTTCGAGATTGCAGCTACATTATAAAAATTGTTATTTCATCCCCATTTTTAATAGCTAGACTACTTTTGGGACTAACTGTCTGTTTACACCCAACAACTTTGGTTTTACAGCTTTTAATAGTAAGTAATCTAAGTAAAAAATACCCATATGTATTAAGTTTACCTATCAGCTAGGTATTGTTTTAATAATAGATTTTTATTGATTTTGGAAAAAATATGTATTGTGTCTACATATAATGGAGTAATGGGTTCGCCTGCATGTAACAGGTCTCACAATAAAAATAATTAAAAAATTGCCGCTCGTCTGTCATCAAGTTGTCAGTCGTTACTTATGATGGTTATTGCATTAACCGGAACAAATATATTTCGAAGTCCGCCTCTGTATTTATCCTTTATATCTTACTTATAAAAGATTCCTGTAAACACATTAATGACCATTTTAAGATAGTAGTATTGTGTTATATAATATTTGTAACTAATATGGCGGTGAGCAGAGGTCGAGATGGCTTAGTGGTCAGAGCGCCTGGAGTATTTATCCGGGAGGCGCAGGTTCGAATCCTGTTCGCGACCGTATTATTTTCCCATTTAATATAATAACTTTAGAGTTCGATAAGCATGCGTTAATGCTTTTCAAAGATTTATCTTGTAATATGATATTTGTAATTGAAATTGATTAACATTACGTATGATTTCATTTAGATACCTATAATAAATGTTCCAAATCATTATACCTTTTCTTGATATGTTATAAATACATACATAAAATCATGCCGTTTTCCCATGATGGTAGGAAAACATACAGAACCCTGCTATGATCCTTACATATTGCCTTTTGCTTCGTACAGATGGTCATATACTATCTGTGCACACGCCAGTATTACCGTATAACTTTGTTATATTCTCTTAAAATTCGCAAACAGTTATTTATTATAAGGATAATAAATCATTGGTAGCTACTCCTGTATTTCCTTAAGCTTATGCACGTTAAACTAACAAGGGATAATATCAGATCAACATGCTTACGCCTGTTAAACATGAAATTATAATTTAATCCGCGTCGATTGATCATTGCAGTTTCGGGTTAGTTACACCAACAAACTATTAATAACGTTATTATATCAATGTAAATATTTTCGTACTCTCGTTTTACTTTCGTAAATGATATCCACGCGGAAAGCATTTTCCTTGCTATAAGTATAGTTCAAATCAACTTTGAGAATAATCAGTTATCTATTGGGATTTTAGTGGGATTACAATCTCACTTTTCTCTATTGGAAAATCTAATCTAAAACAACTGTGCCATGCCATTTCACCTTGATAATACTAAAGGGATAACCACTAATTTACTATAACTACTTAGCAACACCTTTAAAGCCACATAAATGATAGCTCTTGCTTGATGGAATAAGGAATTCATTAATTTCTCAACGCCTATCATATGAGAATCACACACATGGGGGAATAACACTATTATTAGTTGAAAACGCACGGCGACTACACTATGTATTATTAATATACTTATTAGCTTAAGTATTAGTGAACTCTGTTTACATTTACCGCATCTATTATTGTACTGAGTAATACAATGCGATAGCACGTACAGTCAATAACGGAAGTATGAATTGTAATAAGACGAAAAAAAAGATTGGTTCCTAATGTCCAAAATATAATCAAATTTTACTTGCCTTATACACTTATACGTTATTACTTATACCTTATACCTTATACGTTATTAATTTATTTTAAAACTAGCTTCTGCCCGCGACTTCGTACGCGGATCCTGTTGCTTATGCCAGCGACAACGGGGTCATCAAAATCGAAGATCTGAAACGTCTGATGTCGAATACTAAGAGCCCGGGGACGGGAAAACAACTGGATGCGCAATACGATTCGAGACGGTCCAGATCTTTAATTTTTGTAAGTCAACAGGGAATGCCCATCAAACTAAACAACTTTTGCTAAGACGTCATTCCTATATATGTTATAGTGTAGCTGGGCTTTGGAAGTCCACAACAGGTGTTCCAGATCTTCAAATTTATTCTCACAGCAGAAAATGCTCTTCACGTGGAACAATTTTTGCTATGTCACCATTTTTGCATCTCTTATAGTTAAGCTGGTCTGTTGCGGTTCTGCATCAGGTGTTCAAGTTTCCAAGATAAATTATAGCCTATATGTTGCCCAGACTTAATATCTATACAACAAAAAAAACATTTAGATCCGTCCAGTAGTTCCGAAGATTAGCGTGTACAAACAAACAGAACAACGGACACACAGACAAACAGACTATTTTTTTTTTTGGATTCGTGCTCTATTATTGTTTCTAAACCCCCCCTCAATTGTTTTTTTTTTATATATTCAATGTACAGACACAGTTTTTTTACTGTTTTATTATATGTATAGAAGATATAGATTTGAGAATTATCTGTCTCAGATGAGTGTTATATATTTATTTAATGAGTGAAATAATTATGTATACCTAAATAACTACTAAGAGATATCCGAACTTTGGAACTATCGCCAAAAAGACTGATTTAATATTTTCTGTGTATAACGTGTGGGACCGTTTGCCTGCATGCGGTCAGTTGGTAACGCGATCCTATCTTTGAGTCGGCTGAACTTGTGAACCGAATGACCTTTGCATATCTATAACTGGCTTAATATGAAGGACTCACACGCCGAAAAAGCTGGATCAGCCTTTATGGTTAAGGTGACAAAAATGCGGCTTCCTTAACCACACAAAAGGTATGAATTCACTTTGTATGATGACTGTACTACAAGCTGAGCGGTTAAATTAACAATGCTTAAGGAAACTTATTTCCTTTCTAAACTAAGTAATGTCAATGAATAGGTATTTAAGCCTCGCTCATTAGCAGACACAATATATTTTAATTGTTACAACGTATAATTCTGTACGTGGCTAAGCCAAAGGTTAATTAAAATCAATAAACAGATGAACAGTTAAAGATAAATCTTTGAAAAGCATTAACGCATGCTTAGCAAACTCTAAAGTAACAATATTAAAAGGAAAAAAAATATTTTTAAGGTAATTGCATCTTTGCGACATTGTATTAACTGCATAGTTAGTCGTGTCGGTTCGGTCACCTGTATAGGGACTGAATAAATAGCAATGACGTCGCCAAAAGACGTGTTAAAATATGGATGAAGAATTCGCAGTGGTGAGCAAAGGTCGAGATGGCTTAGATGGTTCAGAGCGCTTGGAGTATTTATCCGGGAGGCGCAGGTTCGAATCCTGCTCGCGACCGAATTCTTTTTCTATTTAATATTGTAACTTCAGATGAACAGTGTTCAAATCGAATTAAGAATCGAAGCAGATACTTAGTACTAACCAAATAGAAAATAATTCACAGTTCCACTCTTCTCGCCAATGCTCAATTCTCATCGTACGGGCAGACAAATAGTATTTTTGAAATCCGACTGGATGTCCCAGAGATTAGCGTGTTTAAACAAACAAACAGAAAATCCTTCCGCTTTATAATATTAGTATAGATTTATCGCCTATTTAATAGGTTTTTGATATCAACCAGGAATGCGTTATTGCGGGTTGAAATCAACATGATTTATTACTAAAGTTTTACTTTTAAAAAAACGAAATCGTCACGCACGCACGTCATAACGAAATCTTGCCTATTCTTAGATGGTTTTTACGGCCTTTTTGTCTATTTTTAGATGTTTAATTTTATATAGTTGTAGTATAGTCAACATACAAAGCCACTGGCGTACATTGACTTTCAGAAACCATTAGTTATGTTATTAACTGAGAAAACATAATGAACGTTTAACAAATTATATCTAATATTAATAGAAGGCATAATATAGCTATTGATATTAACGCTGTTCTTTATTAGACCATTTATATCTACTTTTGTACAGTCAACAACTAGGTCGGTTCCTATGGAGAAGAAGAGGAAACTTACTCTTTTCAATATTTATAATCTTGTTATATTGCTTTTCTGGATAAATAATATTATCATGAGAACAATGTAAGATGCATTTCATACCCATAATGTCTCCCTGAAAAACTAAGCTATTTTTCGGAATAAACAATCAAATCCAATTTTTTTTTTCTGTAAACTCTGTTCCTATTTAGTTGGGATCGGTTTAGTTAGTAGTTAATTTGTCAAGAAGTTGGTAATATCCAAACAGGCACAATTTCGGATAATAATATCGGTATGGATTCAAGCTAGTTGACAATTAATTTTGCCATGGGCCCGGACCGAGTTTACAGCCACAACCCACAGACAAATCTACATTGTTATCAGCCCCTACACACTTGCCCAGTCAAACACAACGACGCACTCCCGACATCACAAACCGCAACCCAGCATGGCTTTCAACGTCACAAATTCTATAGTACTAACCTCCATAGCTCTGGCTTAGAACTGCCATCTCGGTTATACGTTCTCCTCATTTTATAGCGAAAACACGCCTTTCTACTTAGATGGCAATATTTCTGTACACACCACGCAAATAGCAAACTCTTCCTACTGAAAATGGTAATATTATTTGATTGACCAAACAGGGCTGAATTATTCATTCAACCCCCGTGTTTATTATGAGTAATTTAAACAAACAGAGATTTATAATTTACAATTACATGAGTCTGTTTAAACAGAAATACGAAATTGGTTACGGTGTCATCGGTTTTTACCTATCTAATTATATGTGTCCTATTGCAGTACAATGAATCTAGGATATTTTTTTAGATATAATTGTTTACTAGTTTTATACTGTACAAGGCATCTTATTAAGGGAAGTAAAATAAAACCTCGTATATCTCGAATATGTTATAATTAATTATGAGAATAAAGCGATACCTGTAGGTATTGAAGATAATTTACTGGAATATGAACACATCATACAATGAGTGCGTGGTTAACGAGATATTATTTATTTGCGAATATTCACACACGTGTGCTCGACGAAGCCAAATATTAATAAATCTTTTTTAATATTTCAATGCTCTCGCTCCACAGTTCATTCAAAGGAATAATACATTTTTATTTTGAAATGTTACAAAATATTATGGAGGTTCTAAAATAATTACTTTTGATAATTTTAATCTTAAGTTCTATGTGCTCTTCTTTTTCATTCTATAATCGTTTAGGTGTTCATATTGTAATGATTATATCACACATGGCTTTTATATATACTTCTATAATCGTTGAGCTCCCTAAATTAGTAGGTATTTGAGCTGCACGATGACTGATGCATGATGTGTGCCTGGTCAACTTGAAATAGCTATTTTTTCAAACCTATTATATGTAGATACAGTGATGTCTGGACTTTATAACATACCTTGACCTCTGAGTTTGTTTTGGCATTCCTTATGCCAAACAATAGAAATGCTATTTTTTTATTTTTATTAATGAAGTGACATATAAAAGTTTTGCAAAGACCTAAGTATATATAGAATAAACAATTTCAATAAATTTCATAAAGAAACTCAACATGACCAAGGGCTTCGATCGAGTTCGAAACTAGGCGGGCCATCCCGAAGAATGCACGTTAGTAATAAACCGTTGAACGATATTTAATATGAATGTCTCACGAAAATTATAATATAAACAATAACGAAACCCATTTTAGGTAGTTCTATAAATCAATATTTTAATAAGCTTGTACGATTATAAATATCGCGCTACCCGAAACGCAAGACTAATCACAACAGATATTTTATTTCATTCAAAATGTAAGGCAGGTAATACATTAGGTATTCCGATTGCGGTAATCTGTCCAGGATGCCGTTAGCATGTTGTTTGCATTTGACGTTTGTGAACAGGCTGCAGGCGACTGCCCACTTAGACGAGAACAAGACTGTTGTTTACTATTGTTACGGAATGGGAAATTCCATGAAATGTGGATTGGAATTGGGAGATATCTCCAGCATAGTGGTAGGCTGAGATGATAAAACAACAGTGTGCTACGCACCCCGTGGTATTACGGAAATCTAGATTTTAGTGGTTTAATTGCAAAAATACCCATGACCTAAACTTTATGTATATTATTTATTTTATCAAAATCTAATCAGTAATTTGTACAAGCTTGATTAACCCCCTACCTCCTTGTCTATTGATAATATAATTACTGAGCCTATGATACGAGGACCGTTAAATATTCATATACCTACGCCAGAATCCTCAGCGGGGTATTAGGTGAATTAGCAAAGCATAAGGCCGTGGTTAAATACCCAATATGTGGTGCATATGAAATAAGGCACATTAATATTCTGTTATTAATCCCTTCATTAGCGGATATGGTTAGTAGTAGATGTGATCCCGGGACTCCAGTAATAATAGTTAGGGGAGAACCGTGTGGTTTTTAATTCGTAGAAGGTCGGCACAGCGTCCATGATGAATATGCCATAAATAAAAGAGGTGTAATTCGCGATAGGCATGTCGGGATATACAATTTTTTCTCCCTTGCCTTCGCTATCATTCCGTCAGGATTTTGTCTTATCTACTATCGTCATATTTTTTTTCGTACGCCAGGCTAACCTGTCAGTCTTCGCTGTTGTTAATTAATAGAGATTGCTATGCCAAGTTTGGTTGGGGATTTTCTTAAAAAGGTTGGTTCCTTAACACACTGTCAAACTATTGTTACAATGTTTAATTTGAAGTCGTCTGATATTTGATACATATCATCTGTAATTAAAGCAAACTTCTGTAATTGACGTGTTAAATAACAGTTAATGTAGGATTTGAGAAACTATTGTTGTTAAAATTTATTCGATAATCTTTTCATTACTTAGGTACTTAATTTATTTTTATCTCCGACCCGAGCCAAAGGATCTTAATGAAATCGAGATAAGCAGTTTGGGGCGATCGTTTTTAAACCTGGCTGTAAGAAAACACATTCTGTGGGCCCTTATTATTTTATAAGGAACTTAGCTTAGCCCGCAAGTTTGTTACCAAATTCAGGATGATAAAAATCGATATTAATCTTACAAAATTATATTACCTTATATGATTCAGATACCACATTATATCTAAACCAGACACTCATATACTTTCTGGAATCGCAGACTACTTTTAGCATCGGGAAAAAAGGATTTGACGACTGGTTAATAAAAAATGGTATCGCATTTCGGCGATTTTTTCGGGGTAACCAAATCACACATTTCAGCGTTCGGTCGCGGTAACCAAATCACACGTTTCAGTGTTCGGTCGCTGTATCGCGCTTCCGAAATATGACCAAAATCGCTGATCGTCTACACTAAAAGTACCAAGTTTACGGAGGCTGTAAATACAGTTAGCGTCAAAAATATTGTGGCTTTGAAAGTGTCGTAGCTTCTTCAAAAATCAACCATATTCCAATCTGATAAAGCTGCAATTTTGATTTAAATTAATATTTATCCGTCAAAAATTTTGATTTTATAAGATCGAATTTTATCATATGCCAACATTATTTGTAATGGCCCTATAGGTACTTTGACATTGACTTTTCAGTGTACAGTGCATTCAAAGGTTCAAAATAATCAGAGCTTTTGGTAAATATCACCCATAATATCTATCCCGTTAGTTGTTGCACCGTTGATTAAAACTGATATTCGTGTATTGAAAATTTATCCTAAGTTATTAAAAGGATAAATGTTTCTAAAATGTTCCGACTATTTAACCATTTTGCATGCCACTTTACTTTCAGTGCTAACTGTACAACTAAAATCTGAACAACATCACGACAACAGAAGCCTAAAAAATGCATAAGTATTTTCCTGTACCTACGTATTTATTTGTAAATTTTGCAAGTTTTGGTTCAATGAAAGAGCAACCCTAAAAATGCTCTCCCTTCAATCGATACGGCAGGCATGTCCAAATTAGGTGGACTACCCTATTTGTGGCTTCGCTTAGCTACTTCAGACTGAAGGTGTTGGCATTTGAAGTTAAGTGTTTCTCTTTTACACCTTTGGGTAAGTTTTATCTAGAAGCTATGAAAGAAAATCTTCAAATACGAAATTTTTCTTTCGAGTTCGTTAGAAAATTACTTTATTACAATAGATTATCTCGATACAAACTTTGTGTTGTACAAAAATGATCACGTTTTAAAAATATTTTGTTCTGTCTGAATGTTTAAGTCCGTATTAACAAATCAATCTCATAAATGAGTAATTCCTAAGTGTCGATCTGATATTACTTATGTAGTAGAAACGTATATGAAAATTTCAAGTTCTGAAAGGCCAAATTGAAAGAGACGGGGCTTTTTATGAAATTGATAGTCAGGTGCCTCGTTGGTTTAGTGGTCCGTAGCGCGACTGCTGAGCAGGAGGTCTCGGGTTCGATTCCCGGGTCGGGCAAAGTGTTATTGAGTTTTTCAAAAAAACTGACTTTCCATACAAAAGTTGTATTTGCGGTACGGTTATTTAAATTAAAATTAAAATTATAATTTTTTTTTAATTTTTATTGCTGGAATCTACCTTAAAATGTTTTCAACTCTTTTACTGACCGTTCTGTATCTATTCAAATATTTGGCCCATATAAGGATGAAAATGAAAGTTTTTTAATTCTGGAACATGATATTCTGGCCATCCAAATTAATTAACAAAGAAAAGAAAGTAGTTATCGATTGTGTTTTGGAAATAAAGAATCTTTGTAAATACCACGTGAACTGAGTTTTACCACTACTAAACATAGTGAAAGTCATTCAAATGTCTCCCAACTATCTTATGACTGTTATTGTAATTATCGTGTAGTATTTAATACCGTTTACGAAAATTATAGTTCATTCCATTCTCATTTGAACTGTTCGAGAATATACACAGCTATAACTTACATGTGCTTTTTTCATAAATAACCCGGAAATTAACTTCATAAAGCTATTAAAAAATAATCACAAAAATAAAATAAATATACAGTTCGAATAACTTTGATTGTCATTCCTTATAGGGAAATGGGTTATGTTTTGTTACTGTTGTTGATGTCGGATCATATGGAATATAGGAATAGTAAATTAATACCAACTATAAATCAAATCCACACAAAATACAATGCTGGCATAGAGGAGGACTTTAATATTTACTTATATAAGTGTGGATGTGGTCTTAAATGGTGTTTTGCTATCTGTGGTGTAAATCTGTGAAACTTGGTTTGGTTTCAGAAAAGTGATTATTAAACTTATGAATCTTAGATAATGAATGGCAGTTTCACGATTTTTTTGTTATTGTCTAGCGAAAATGAAAATGAAAATTGAATATTTTGCTCTCACACATAAAATAATCAGCTTTCGAGCGGAAAATAATTAGGAAATTATCCAAATTTGATCCATGAACATTTTAAGTTTGTGTGAGCCAGAGCTGAATATTCAACATTAAATTTTAAAAAAAATCGTGGTTCTCAACGGTACTGCGGTGGAATTTAGCACATGCAATAAAAACAACTTTTCTCTCATTATTGCTATTGATATTAAGAATAATCACTGATAGAACTTCTAATATACGTAATGGGTAACAGTAACAAGATTTGATCAGTCTAGATACTTTAAAAAGCATATATATTATTTTATTTATGAACATATGGGTGGCACCTGATAATATTAGAATTATTAAACAATAAATAGATTACAGTAAAATCTTCCAACTTATTATACGCTGTGATCGAACTCTAAAGTTAAAAAAATATGTATAAAGATAAATACGGTCGTGAACATGATTCGAACCTTTTTTTTTCATGTTTTATAAAAAATATATTATAAATATATATAAATATATATTTTAGAAAAAAAAACATATATTAAAAACATAATCTTACGACGAACATAATAATTATAATCGCAGTCTGCCTATACACCATACGTGGGGATGTGGCGTGAAACTCATTTGGAACTGCCACCTGCAATGGTGAGGACAAATTTGAGACTAACACTGGCATGTGTTTGTACACACATTGTGTTTAGGCCCGAACCCGCGAGGTTTACACCTGAAACGCCGTGATTAATGAATTTGTTTAGCGGTTTTTGTTGCGAAGTTTTGTCGTACTGTTCCTTTATACAAGCGTGGTTGTTCGTGTGACTGCTTTTATTTAAGTGCTCTCAGTGTACGACACTGAAAATTAAAAGAAATATTTCATAAAAATTTTATTGGCCATCTAAATCTGTGCCGATATATTCGGATATTTTGGTCTGACGTGCCTATATTTGATGTCTCTCAATTCGTTCAATCTCTCTCTGAAAGTAATTGTTAGTAAAATACAGTAATATATGCATAGCATCACGCCTGTATCCCCCGCATCGGTGTACATAGTTGTACATGTCATCATTGCTGTTATTAAGCCACATGTAAGTAATAGGTGTAAAGACAAAAATGAAATCAGGACGTCTCAGCACCAACCATCACCAAATTCTCTTGTCAGCCCTTTGGTAGGATATGAGGCTCTCGCATCAGTTTATTTAGCTATAAGAATACCTACTGTCTTCCAGACAGTACACCATAAATCGTCTGGAATAGACGGGCAGGCCATTGGTGGGGAATAAGTGGTGAGCCTATTGCCATCTATCGGGCACAATTCCTAACTGTGGGCTGCTACTGAGAATTTCCTAACAAAAAAACTCAATGACACTTTGCCCAACCCGGGGTTCAACCCTGGGACCTCATGCTCAGCACTCGCGCTTGAGATCAACGAGGTAGTAGGGACTCTAATTTTAAAGGTTTTAATTTTAGTTCACTTGGCTTACAGTATAATCGACGCCTTTTCAAATTTCGGGAAGTGGTGTTATTACGTAATCGTAATAATAATTGGTTACCGCGGTATTGTTCGTTGCGTGATGATTATTAAAGCTTGATGCTTTAATATTCATGTTCATTCAGGTCACGCTTATAACTTATTCCCAAAGGGGAGACAGGTGTACTAACTTTCGCCCTTCACAATTACTTGATCGTTTTTGTTATACGTTTATTCACGCTTATTTTGTGTCTAAAATTTGTTTACTTTTAACTAAATTGTTTCTGTGCTTTCATAACAACATTATGTATCTATACTATAAATTAGGTTTCTCAGTAAGTGAATTATTATTAATTCTAATGAGGAAATAAAGTCCTTAAACCAGAAAATTAATTAAACTGTATGGATTAGAAATCTACCAGTAACTATTGCGCTTTAAAAAAATAAAGATAAGAAAAATAGTTTACTCTGACCATACAATGATTCTGACATTACACAAGACTAAAAGCAATAGACGCAACAAAAAAAAGGCATGAATAATATTAATATGAACATAGAATGATTCTGAAATTACACAGGACAATACAGCAATAGAGTAAAAAATAAAAGATGATACTGGAAGATATTCTTATTATTCTGTACAAAACATAACATAGCATCACGCCTGTATTCCCCAAAAGGGTACAATAAGTGAAATGTGCGTGGACAATTGTGTACACCTCTACACAATTGTCCACGCACATTTCACTTATGCGTTTATTAAGTCCCACGTATTAGCCTATTGCAATCTATGTGGCACAAAACTCCACTACTGAGAATTTCTAATTCATTTTTTTTTTTACATTTTACCAGGCCTGAGAACCTCACGCCAAGCGGTCGCGTTTGTGAATACTATACCAATAAAGCATAATCCTGTACGATGCTAGAAAAGCTACAGCGCAAAATAGGTTTAGTTAGTTCAACAAACACCTAGGTACAGTTACATTCTAAAACAATGAAAATGATTGCTATTGAACCGTGTGTTCACACTACACAATTTCGAATAGACCACAAATTGGTCGTTTAGTCCCTTGTTTAGTTCTGAAATCAGTTCACTGGCTGATTGGTACGGTGCATCTGTTCTGTTTCTAAACTACCAATAAATACACTTCTGTTAATATTAAATTATCTTCACCAGCACTAATGCTTTTGCAGATGGTCGTTATAGAATGTTACGTCAATCATTTGACTATTATTAGCATAAATGGGCGACAGGAATGACATTATAATACTTTGCTTGAAATAGGAAATTGCATTATTGATTGGGAATTTAATGGAAGTTATTTATGTGGTCGTGTTACGGTTAAAGCGCACGGTAATAGCGAGATTTTGTGTTTATTTATAGGAGAGCTTAGGTCTTTAGTATTTTTATTGTGCACTTTATCAGTGTCATGCTACTCAACGAATGGTAGGTGGTAAATGCGTTGCCGTTTATTATCCCTCGAGTTCAATTAAATAATAATATTGTTGGCTGAGTTGCCCAGTTCCGTAGAAGTGCACCCTACACGTGGCCCTTGGGTGGTGCAAAACAGGCAACAACTCTGGTGGGAGGCTTCGGCCGCGGCTGGTTACCACCCACCGGACGAAGCCATGCCGTGAAGCGACCTAGTCGTGTTTCGGGATGTAGTCTGATGCAATCGTTGTGGGAGACGGGTCTGGGCAGTTGCATCAACCCCCAAACTATCGTTTTCACCAAATCTATTCACGCTACTTGGAGTGAATAGATTTCTTCTGGATCTACGTGCTAGATCCTCGGCCACAACATTGCTTACCATCAGGCGAGTTGGTGGCCAAAGGAAGAAATATTTTTCATAAAAAAAACTTTTGTTTATTTTAGGAGATCGTGGATAAGTTATAGCCGCAGAGATTTGTCTATCGACGTTAAGATGCGCTTGCCGCTGTCGGTCTGTGGATGGGTGACTATCATTTCATATCCTTCTGCGCTTCGGAAAGCACGATTAATCGTCATTCCCAGTTGTCAGATCCTTAAAAATCTGGCAACAAGTATCTCGTGGTAAGCACGAGATATCGTGTTACCCAGTGATTCGGTTGTGGGGGTCAGATAGGCAGTTGCTCCATGTAAAACTGTGGTGTTAAGCTGCAACCGCCTAGACTGAAAAACGACCCTAACGTAGTCGGAAAAAGATTAGGTAGTTATGATTTATAAATTGGTAATTTCAACCGCTCTCATCTATTTAGTAATCCAAGATGTGAATTGCTAAAACATAAAACCCATTAAAAATAATGGCCATGTAATCGTTTACACTAAAAACACATAAACACGACAACTGTCTATTATCAAACATTCTCAAACAAATCATAACTGACAGCAGTAACACTAACAATATTTTAGTAAACTTTTACTAATAGCTTTAGTTTGGTATTAAAATAGACAACTTTGGACCAGCGGCAGCGTTGTGGTTTTTTTTTGTTTTCTTCCATATTACAGCAAACGATTATTGAAAAGTTTTGTTTTATTAACAAATTTTTTGTTTCCATGAAACTTTGAACAAAGCCCCTGTTTGAAGCCTCTTAAAGGAGAAATAAACAAAAATATCTGTGCCCAAGAAAATGAAAACATACGTGCTGAGTGAGGTCTTATACATATAAGCAGGATTTTAAGCTCTGCAGATTCAGTGAGTGAGGGAGATTACAATATTTTAGCTCAATGGAAAAGCTAGCAGCTGTTGCTTTGTCTAATAAACAGGCTAACATAGCCAGTACTTTGTGTGTGTGTCCTAGGTAAATTGGTTATGGCTCCCAACTATACGTGACGTGATTAATTGAATACTAATTTGTATTTGCAGTTAGGTACATGGACAAATTCACCTGTAGCATAGTACGTAGTAGGAAGAACAAATAAGTAAATCGCTATACTAATGTATACAATTTAATTAATAAAAACGCAAACGCTTCTTTATTTGTATATTAGAATAGTTTTTATTTTATTGTATAGTGTAGTTTGTAAATAATTTTATTTAATAAGCTAGTATTATAGTTGATTTTTAATGTCAATCATACAGAAATTTAATAATGACTTATTATATTTTTTTACTGCGTATGGCTTGCCTTTGTCTCACCCACGTACAAATACGAACTTCATAAAAATAAAAATCTATTGTGTATGCTAATGAGCGAGCCAACAGCTTAAGAAAATAAAGTATTTATCAGTACATCGACCAAAATTTAATTAAAATAGACTGCATTTTCCAAGCACATGCTTGCTCAATCAGAAAAATATGATTAAAAGAATATTCCTGAAACAGAATGATTCAGATTGAGTCGAGTCGACACAGACTGCAAAATATTAATGTCCATTAGTGGTACGACGGACCGCATGCAGCATTTATGGGAACAGAATGGGTACTTATTATAAGATGTCCTCTATGTAAATGTATATTTAATGTATGTATTTACTTGTATAATATTACGCAGCAACTATAATCTAAAATTGTGTTATTGTGATTTTAAAGGACCTATACAAATTTGCTGTTGACTACATCATGAAAGATTTTGTCTGTTTTTTTTTATATTTCAAGTTGATTTTTATTGATGTTCATTGGTAAAAAAATGAAATTTTCCGAAGTCACCGATTAAGTACATTAGATAAAAAGTTTGTTTTTCATAATGGACAAGCCATTAGTGGTTGTTTGCTTAGGGAAGTCCACAAGGGTGACCTCATTAAATGGGTATTTTTTTAACATACCTAATTATCAAATTTTACTATACTACTATATTTCCCTTTAATTTTTAGCTTACCTAAGCGAATGTTAAAGATAAATCTTTGAAAAGCATTAACGCATGCTTAGCGAACTCTAAAGTTACAATATTAAATGGAAAAAGAATACGGTCGCGAACAGGATTCGAACTTGCGCCTCCCGGATAAATACTCCAGGCGCTCTGACCACTAGCGAGTCGTCGTAGTAGTAGAGTAGAGTAGTCGAGATGGCTTAGTGGTCAGAGCGCCTGGAGTATTTATCCGGGAGGCGCAGGTTCGAATCCTGTTCGCGACCGTATTCTTTTTCCATTTAATATTGTAACTTAAGTGAATGTATTTGACTTATATTAGGAAATTACCTAATAAATTAGGACCTTATATATACCACTAGCTGTGCTCGCAACTTCGTCCCCGTGGATGTCGGAAACTAACACTCAGCCTGTGGAATCCTAATTCGGAGTAACTTAGGCTAATTGTAATATTATAGCTGTGCCCCGCGGTTTCACCCGCGTTAATTTGAGGAAAAAACCTACTAAAATATATTCCACCAGCACCTTCCCCGTCATGACCGTGACTACGTCATCATAAATGCGCCTGCCCCATTGGTGTAGTGGTCCTAAGCGCGACTGCTGAGCATGAGGTATCGGGTTCGATTCCCGGGTCGGGCAAAGTGTTATTGAGTTTTTCTGTTAGAATATTCTCAGCAGCCCGGAGTTTTGAATTGTGCCTGGCAGATGGAAATAGGCTCACCGCATATTACATGGGACTTAATAACAGCATTGGTGAAATGTCGGTGTACGATTGTGTACACCTCTGCCTACCCCTTTGGAGAATACAGGCGTGATGCTATGTTATAAATGCGCGTGTGGTGCTATTGGTCATTATTTTGTTGCCGAGTTATTTTAAAACTACGATATCTCCGAAGATATTCATTAAAATCAAATGATGTCAAGGGCAATTTTGTTCAAATTTATTTGGATAAGGATTAATATCATGTTTATAAAAATACCTTCGTAAATAATGCATTATTTTAGAAACAGTTTGATAACCAGAAAAAAAGTTATAGTGAGTCAACCTTAAAAGATAGACATATGCTGTCGTGGACTTTTTTTAAGACCGACTAACGGGAAACAATTCTGTAGTACATGATTTTTGCGTAACTTTAATCGTTTACGCAGCGCACGCAACGAAAGCTCTCAAAAGGTATTTTTTTCCCGTTATTGCAACATTTTTCATTGATGCTCCGCTCCTATTGGTCGTAGCGTGATGTTATATAGCCTATAACGTTCCTCGATAAACGGACTATCCAAAACAAAAAAAAACATTTTTAATTCGAACCATTAGTTCTTGACATTAGCGCGTTCAATTAAACAAACAAACTCTTCAGCTTTATAATATTAGTAAGTATAGATATAATTATATTCATAGAATGCCTGTATCTCACTATATCCCCAAGGGAAACTCTAAAATCTTTCTTCTTAAACATACTTGACAGTGATCTATCTCGTCAAAGTTTAAGGACATTTTACTTTTTTTTGTTTACAATTTGCGATGAATTTTATTTGTCTTTCGAACTCCCAAAAGGCCAAGTTTTGTACACGGCCCCCTAGAGAGTTTACGTTCAACTTGATCGTGATAGATTAGGTTTAGCTTCCTTGTACTCCTTCCAATACATCAGTTCATAAAAAAAAATTCAGTGAAAGAAACAAGGAGTAAAAAGAATCAGAGTGTCAGTTTCAGTAAGTCACGCATGCTCTGATACACATAATCACGAGAAAACGTCTTTCAATAGATATTGACAATACATTATGACACCTAAGATTATTAGTTTCTAACACTAGAACGCGGTCGGTTTATAAACATACCGTATCTAATTTATATAAAATAATTTTTAACAAAAAAAAGAACCGACTCCAAAAATCTTTCTGTGTAAAATTGCACTAAAAAGTTATAAAATAATTGCATTATTTACTTACTACAATTTATATAAAAATATTTTTTTAATTTTAGGGGATTCTGAATAAAGTCAATTTACTAGGACAATAATATACAATTATTATTATTTTTGGAGTCGGTGCCAGACAAACTTTAAAAATATTGAGGAAGTTTCCTAAAATTTGCAAAGTATATTTAAAGGTACATTAACCATCATTATTTTTAAGATAATGTATTATACCTAATTGAACCTATTTACAAATGAACACCACAACTGCCTAAAGCGAACGTAATACGCTACTTCATGAATGTACGTTTATTATCCTTTACTGGCACCGACTCCAAAAATAATAATAATTGTATATTATTGTCCTAGTAAATTGACTTTATTCAGAAACCCCTAAAATTAAAAAAATATTTTTATATAAATTGTAGTAAGTAAATAATGCAATTATTTTATAACTTTTTAGTGCAATTTTACACAGAAAGATTTTTGGAGTCGGTTCTTTTTTTTGTTAAAAATTATTTTATTTCTTACTTTTTAGTGAATCTTGCGTACCATAACTGATTTATCGGAAGTGAATATGGGTAGACCTACTCAAAACACAAAACAGTACTGTTTTATAAAACAGCTTAACAACGTTCAGCTGGATTGCCATTGCGATACGTTTAACAAAACTGCTACCCACCTTTAGACGTAATGCAGAATGACATATCTACTGTGGGACAGGTTTGTTTATTGTATAGGTATATTAAATGGATAGTCACCATTCAAGTAAAAAAGCGTACTCTGATTTAATTTACTGTATTCTGATTTGACTTTCCGTGGCTGGGTCGACGGAGCCCCGCTTAGCGGGGCTCCTATTTTTGTGTCCGTAAGGTTAGAAAAAACCTAAACACGAAGAGGATGACGGGGGCTGTTCGCTCGCTACGCTCGCTCACGGGCCCCCGTCATCCTCTTCGAACCTAACCTGTCCGTGTCGGGATACACGAAACTCCCGAGCTCGCTTCGCTCGCTCATGGATCAATTTAATTTATTTTCTTTCATAATCCCGATATATTGTCGACTATTAAAGTGGTTTAGAATTTACGTCATAAAAAAATTTCATAATTTTTTTGCTATTGACAAGTAAAATAAAGTTAGGTTATTATTGTTAGGACATACAGAGCCGACAAAATTTCGAACTAAAATCAACAATCTGACAGTTAGGCAGTTCATTAGAACTATTCTAGAGACCGTAAACACCACCGGAAAGTCACAAGAAAGCAAAATACACCATTTCGTTTACTTCGACGACGTATTATTTTTCAGTTATTTTGATTTAAATACCAAACTACTAAACCAATTTTCATAAAATTTAAATGGGACCAATCTGAAAGTAAATCCTTTCAAATAAAAAAATAATTTTCCAAATCGGTTCATAAATGACGGAGTTCTGAGGTAACAAACATAAAAAAAAAAAAAAAAAAAAAAATACAACCGAATTGATAACCTCTTCCTTTTTGGAAGTCGGTTAAAAATGGTCTTGTGCACAATGATAAGGATTCCAAAAGATGTCTTGCACTAATAGTAAATCATCACCAATCATCATCAATACATATAATAAAAATTTAACGGATCTCTGTCTGTACATGGAAGATATATGAGAAAAAATATTATTGGAACCTTTATCGACACAAATAGCACCCAAAACAATGATTGTTAGAATTTTTGTCTGTTTGTCTGTGCGTTTGTGCACGCTAATCTCAGAAACGGCTTACCCTACTTAGATGTGGTTTTCACTAATATATTGCGGTAAGCTTCACTTAACATTTAGTTTTGTTTCATGTCAATCGGTTCATAAATATATTTATTTATTTTTTATTTTTTATTTTATTTTATATAAAATGTTATGCCAATATAAAGAATCACGTTGAACATTTGTTAATTATAAATTTGTGTTCATACACGACATGGTGTTAATTAACGACATCCACGCGGACGGAGTCGCTGGCACAGCTTGTCGATAATTTTACTAGATGTCACCGTTCCGTCGCCGCTTACAGCCAATAAATTTTACTTAGCGTCGCCGAGCCGAGTCGAGATCGTAGCAGAAAGACAAAAGTCCCATCTTCACAAGTTGTTATGCGTTTGTTCACATTAGCGCTCCAATTCTCCATACTCCATGGTCTAAACAGACTTCAATTAACTCAGTGCGTTTACATTCATAGTCGATGCCTTATTTTTTCTCATTGCCATTCATAAAGTTTACTAAGATTTGCGTGTAATCTTAAGTTTATACATAATAAACATGTATGTATCGTTCGGGACATGTATATTTATTATTCGTGCAGATCGTACGTGATTAGGCAGACTATTATTTTTATTTACTAACTGTCTGTCGTCGTAAAATGTCTGCGTCACTGTCGAGTGAGACTATGATTTTGTATAGCACAACATCACGCCTGTATTCGCCGAAGGGGTAGGCAGAGGTGTATACAGTTGTACACCCATATTTCACCAATGCTGTTATTATCCCATGGTGGTGAGCCTATTGCCATCTATCGGGGACAATTCCAAACTCCGCGCTGCTTCTGAGCATTGAACCCGAGACCGATAGCTCAGCAGTCGGGCTTGAGACCACTAGACCAACGAGGCAGTTTTGTATAGGTTGGATAGATTCTCCTTAATATTTAAGTTGAAATTTTAAAATAAAATAAATATTAAAATTAAAATGAATATCACCAAATTATTGTTTGGACTCAAAAGGTTACCAACGAGGAAGTCTTGCGTCGTATCGGCTAGGAACGCAGGCTTTGGGACACCATCAGACGGCGAAAAGACGCGTATTTGGGGCACGTGTTTAGACATGAGAGATACGGTCTATTACAACTTATTATGATAGGCAAAGTCGCAGGAAAAAGACATGTCGGCCACAGAAAAAAGACATGGTAAAAAAATTACCATTTTAATTACAAAACTAGTATATAAAAAAACTATAACTTTAAGCTCTAACTGAAAAGGGAAGAATTTCTTTTGATTAAAAATACATGGGTAGTATAATATTTCTCAAAGCTGTTACGTTGCAGTGGTTTAGTTCAAAGATCACGATCATGCATAAATAACGAATAGACGACCGCCGCGGTCGCTGCATTGATCCATTTCCCTTAGTTCAATATTAGAACATTTTCATCAAATGCATAAAGTTACTTGGAATTGCAGTAGATACATATAGCCTATTATATAATGAAAATTATAATAAATCGACCAAATGATTACATTAAAATCATTAGCGTAATGATAAATTAATTGATATTTCTTTATTAACATAATTTTAATTACAACAAGATTAAATTAATAAAAAATATATGAAACTCGTCTGCCATGTGCTTTTTTTCTCACTTTTTTGTGTACCATAGCCACTATATTAATATTTCTAGGGTTCCGTACCTCGTCGCGGTGATTGCTGCAACGAACCCGGGTCCTCGGTAAAGGTTGGAGTAGGACCGTGTGGTTTTTAGTCGGTAGGAGTCCGGCACAGCGTCCATGATGGATTTTCCACACTCAAAAAAAAAAAAGGGTTCCGTACCTCAAAAGTAAAAAACGGAACCCTTGTAGGATCACATTGTTGTTGCCCGATTGTCTGTCTGTCTGACCATTAATCTCGGGAACGCGTGGAGGTATCAGATTAAAATTAAAACCATATACTCAAGTCTACAGTCCCTTGAAGCTGTGAAAAATAATAATTCTAAGTTAACGTAAAAAAAAGATACGGCTGTTGATGCCGCAAAAAACGTATATTTCGATATTCTCAAGGGAATCAAAACTTATAGGGTACTTTTCGTCGACCTAGAACTATGAAATTTGGCAAGTAATAGGTATTGTCTTATACTACAAGTACAGGGAAAAATCTAAAAACGTGTATCTTTGTAATTAAATCATATAAAATATTGGCTTTAAAGGTTATGGAAACTGAATTTCGGGAAAAGCTTGGAAAAAACAGCGTGACTTGATTCCTGAACTATTAATAATATGTACAAATAAATTTGTACGGAACCCTCGGTGGGCGAGTCCGACTACCACTTGTCTGTTTTTTTAGTCTTGGCCTATGTTACCCGGGATAATGTAAGGATTCTAACGATACCCATACATCTTTTGCGCTTTCTCCCAATTTTGGCTTAAATCCAAATGTCTAGTTACCAAATTATTAACTAAATTATTTTTTTCGGTGTATAGTTCTCAGTTAAATTAGAAATTCATAATAGGTTACCACATCAGTGAAACCATTCACCAAACATAAATGACATAAACATATTTACTCTTGAAACTAATACCAATTCCAATCCAATTCCAATATTAAATAGAGACCTTAAAACAACGCATAATAAAAAAAAAACCTACCTACATTACAGTTGTCTCAATTTTAAAGGATGTTGTCTTCATAATATCCCGAATCTTTAATATTTTTTTAGACATTTTGGCATTTAAAAGTACGAACCGACATATTATCAATGTCAATCGAGCGGAATTATTTTCAAGAGTAAGCCCAATGGTTGTAAATAATCATCAGTTAGGATAAATTATGTTTCGTTGTCATTTTAGGTTTCTATATCCGTCCTCTTTGCTCCATTTCCTGTATGTTATGTGTTTAATCTATTCAACAACACATGCTGTTGTTAACTCAACATTAAGTTAATGGTCGACTTGTGCCTGCAGTGTGACGTTATCCCTAAATTCCTGGCTCGGAACAGACCCTAATTGTGTTAGAACAATTAGTGGTTTGCACAGCCTGTCGCATACACGTATTTACCAACACATTATACAATGTATATATATTATATTCTATGCATTTGCTAGATTTTCTGTTTAGAGAACGATTGGATGAGATTGAGTTAGAACTAAACATGGTGGTGAAAAGCATATTAAGAAAAGTTATTTTGTACGGTTTTTGCTGTTATTCTACGGTTTAAACGGTTATGGTTGCTTTTCCTTCATACCTTTGCTTTCTGGATTAATACAGGGGCTACAAGCTATTTCCTAGGGTTTTCCTTATACTGATCAGAGATAGTAGGGAGCAGAGATCGAGAGGGCTTAGTGGTCAGAGCGCCTGGAGGCGGATCCGGGCACAGGTTGAAATCCTGCTTACGATCGCAATTTTTTCCACAAAAATATTTTGTGGCTTTGAAACGGGTTTAGCCCGTGAGGTTAAAAAAAACTGCGGAAATTCATTACCCTATAAATTGAGTTATTCAATTGTCTTTTGTTGTAAATTCTAGTGCACTTGATATCAAAGCCCTTATGGCTTTTAGCACATTCAGAGTGTCAGTACAATAACAGGTACCCATAACACTACAATTCAATTGTTCTATAACCATTTCCGTCCTCGTTATCTGTGGTTTTGACTCCTATTGTTATCTAACATGTTCATATTTCTTTGTTGAATCAAAACCTTTGACATATTTGCGTATTGCCGTGTTTTGATTTTTGTTTTCAAAAATAGACGAGTTTATTTTTTTCACGAATTGTTTGGACCGTTGTTGTTGCTAAACAATTGTTTGTAGCGGAAACTAGTAATGTTATATTATCTCGTTACGTTTTGTCCCGTTGTTAACGGTTGATGAGGAATGTTAATTGTTTGATTAATATTAATTATTACACGAAACGTCACTAACAGTACATTATCCCCGGTTGTGTCATTCACAAATTATTTGATAACGTAACAAAGGATCACGCCTGTAGGTATTCCCCGAGGTGTAGGTACACATCAGTAATTGTACACCCATGGACTAATTTTTAATTGGTTCATGTGTACACCCCATTTCACCAATACTGTTATTAAGTTCAATTATCATCTACTTTCTTTCTCCGAACCAGGTATCGGATCTAGGATCTCATGCTCGACAGTCGCCCTTACGACCACTAGACCAATGAAGCAGTTAAACATTATTCGATACCATAGTAATCTGCACAATGGCCAAAAACCGGTGGGACTTTAAAATTGTGATAGTTACCGAAGTCATTCCAACTCGTAGAGAAATTTTCATAAAATCGTCATTGAATATCATCGGAACGATCGCACGGAAACGTGGAGAATATAAATGGCTGTCATTTACGAGGATCGGCAAGCTGCAGCAGATTTAAGAGTTTAGTTTTAAATTCGATTGTGGTTTTCAGAGCACGTATTGAAAATATATCGGTCTGTTTTGTACCAGTAAGGTTTTTATCAGAAACGTCAAACCGACTTGAAGAAAAGTAACTTGTTCAGTATCGTTAGTCTGCGTTTCCCCAGAGATTTGAGAGTATGCATAGCGAGGGATGTGTTTGTTAAGAAACAATAGAATCGCGTCATTTACCTAGGTAAATAAAGCGAGCATTTACCTAGGTTGCTCAGCACAGCTCTAGTGGAAACGGCTCAGCGGAGCAAGATTTTTGTTTAGAGATTTGTTGCGAGGGATGTGTGCTAGGGACGGACGGATCAACGACAAGTACCGACACGTACGACAACTAAACTGAGATGCAAGCAGCGGGATGTGACGCGCGCGCTCCACTCCGCCCACACCTCACTCCACTCGCATCTGAAACGAGCCCGCTACACATCCTCGCACCGCTCATGTGCGTATCGTTTCACAGCGTCGCTACGCATCCTCGCACCGGTCAGCGGCCTAGTACATCTCTGGTAGAATCGCTCACACCGTTACACAGCCTCGCTACGCATGCTCGCACTGTCCAGCTAACCCGCACATCTCTGGTAGAAACGCAGCCTATTGACTGTGTTCTTTATATTAAATAGGAGCTCGTGGCTAAGTAACAGCTGCACAGATCGTTCGATCAAGGTTAAGCTGCCCATGCCGAGGTAGGTCTGTCGACGGGTGACCATCATTTCATACCGAGACCCCTTCGTGCCTCGGAGAGCACGTTAAGCCGTCGGTCTCGGTTGTCAAATTAAGAACTTTGACAGCCGCTAGGGGTAGTCTGAGTACTAAAAGTCTGACAGTCATGCCACGAGATATCGTGTTACCCAGAAACTGGGTTGTGGAAGTCAGATAGGCAGTCGCTCCATGAAAAATACTGGTATTAAGCTGCATCCGGTTTGACTGGAAGCGGATCCCAAAGTTATTGGGAAAAGGCTAGGCAGTTATTTTTGTGTTTTTTATATTAGTTATTCTATCTAGTTCAGTAATATCCGCATCATAAACGAAACCAAACAATTGTTGTTGAGAAACCGTACTGATGTATATTAAACATAGCATCAGGCCTGTATTCTTCGCCGTACACCCACATTTCACCAATGCTATTGAGTCCCATGTGGTGGTGAGCCTATTGCCATCTACCGGTCACAAATCTTAACTCCAGGCTGCTACTAAGAATGTTCTAATAGAAAATCTCAATAACTTTTTGCCCGACCCGGGAATCGAAACCTCATGCTCAGAAATCGTGCTTGGGAGCACTAGACCAAGGGCAGAGGTGAAGCAGTTATGAAGAACTGTAGTGATGAGGCGAATCTTCTCTGTATGAAAAAAGCCCTTGCGTATCAATCGTAGAGTAACATGCTTTTTTCGAAAAAATAATCTTTTTTTATACATTTAATACCTATAACAGGTATTAAATGTATAAAAAAAGATTATTTTTTTAAAACGCCGTTTTCTGGATATTATACCTAGCTAGATCGATTTATCGCCCACGAAACCCCTGCATACTAAGTTTCATGAAAATCGTTGGAGCCGTTTCCGAGATTCAGATTATATATATAATTATACAATACACAGATAGACTTTATTTCGTATAATGGGGATTTGTGTTTCTACGTGTGTTGCTATGACAATAAAACACACATGTATCGTTATACATGTGTTATAAATCGTTCATTACTTACAATGCTACGTTACTAATTACATACTGTATGGTTGATATCACTTCTCACATCCATTAAACTGTATGACGTATAAGTACCTATCCAACTTATAGGTATAATAAGAGATATTAATTATTGTGTACAAACAATGTTTGCCTCGCGACATCGCCGGGGGCTCAGCTCGTGACTAAGGGCTCCGTTCGAGTTCGAAACTAGTCGGGAAATCCTGAAAAATGCACGTGCATAGTACTTAACCGGTGAACAATAATTAATATGAATATGCCTCACGAAAGTTATTATACAAAAAAAAGAGATTTGCATTTGTACGCAGTTTCCTTGACAATAAAGCATGTGAAAATTCTATTCTGTTTAGACTTCCTTTTATTCCACATTATTGGTCTAGTGGTCACAAGCGTGCCTGCTGAGCGGTAGGTCCATAGTTCGATCCAGAGCGCGCAGAGTTATTGGCTTCCTGTGTTAAGAAACTCTCAGAAAAATTAGCCGTAACCAATAAATTAACCACCTGTTAAGAAACACTCAGAAAAAGTTGCCGTTGCTAATAAATTAACCACCTATTACATAGGACTTCATTACTGCATCAGTCTTCTTCATAATGTGTGGTTGATAGGCAACCTAGTGTAAGAATTAAACCGCCCGCAGGCTTCTGACATGAGGTGTACACAATCAAGAACATTGTTCAGGTGTGCTGGTTTCAACACGATGTTTTCCTTTCTATGCACTTGATAATTAATTTCTAATACGCATAGGTCTACGAAAACCTCATGGTCGTACCACAGATTTTTCGTCTTGGCTTTTCACCTTGGGATCGAACTTATGACCTCTGACTTGCCAGTCCAACGGTTATACCACTAGGCTATCACTGCTGTTTATAATTATGAAATAACAGTACACCTCTGCTTAGCCCTTTAGGGATATAAGCGTGATGCTATTTTGATGTTACGTTTATTTTATTCAATAAGTTATATAGATTCGTAATATCTACATCTATCTAGCCAAACAAACTCAGTCAGGTGGTCGAACAGAATTGCTACGTAACCGACATTGAAATCGCCCAGGTGGCATGCCTATAAATACACACAAAGGGATTTCTGAAATTGATTTGAACCATTGAAACATATTCATTGATTTGTAAAGGATTTGTACCAGTATAACACGTGACTGGACGTTATGTGTGTAAACACTAATATACTTAATAATACATATATTAAAGCTGAATAGTTTGTTTGTTTTTGGTTTGAACGTGCTAATCTCTGAAACTATCTGTCGGATTTGACGAAAAGTGGGTGAAGCCGCGGGGCACAGTTAGTGTTTATATTATGTGCTTTGTCCTTGAAGACCGAATATTTCTACTTTATACTTAACTATTTTGTAAAGGAATTTTCAGGGTAGAGATTAGGGATACACTTTGTTATTTTACCCACTTTAAATAAAAATATGTATTAGCAAAAGAGGTCTTATATAGTAACAACAATATTGTAAGTAGCAAAAAAGTATAAAAACTGAAGCAACACCACAGCATGACTTTTTGAACACCTTCCTTTAAATTAAAGTATAAACTTGTGATTATAGAGGAAGGGGTCTACTCCAGTCGGCTGTGTACCTGTACTTTACAACAAATGATATAATGTAATTGATAAAGGATAAGACATAGGTAAAGAATATTAATAGTGTAGGTTCTTGTAACAAATATCTTATCCTAATAGAACATAACTATGTATGTATGTGGGTTAATCATAATAGTGCGTGGGAGAGTATGTGTAGTGTGTGTGTGTATGTGTGTGAGTGGTGAGTGAGTGTGGCGATGCGGTCATGTTTGTGAGAGCGCTTATATATATATATATAGGTAAAAGCGTAGGTCCGAGAATGCTACCCTGAGGAACGCCATAGAATACTGGTTGGTCTGAACTGGAATAGTTTCCAATTTCGACACACAGATTTCTTTCACCAAGGTAGCTCTCGAACAATATCAACTGCTTGCCCGTATACCAAGTCGTTCCAGTTTCCGCAGTAAGAGAGGAATGGAGAACGTGTGAAACGCCTTGGCCAGATCGATAAATATTGTCAAGCATTTAACCCCTTGGTCAAGTGCTTTGACAATGTAGTCGTTTAAATTTGACTCGGAATCTGATGTTGATCTTCCCCTGTGAAAACCATATTGATTAGTAGCTATTAAATACCATGGTCTTGTACTATGTATCTGGTTATGAAATAACCTTTTTTTCTAGGAATCTATTTTATATTTTGCCAACGAATTGTACTTCAAATTAACAGGCAGACAATTTAAAGACAAAACTACAAAAACCACTCGTTGGTTTAGCGATAATCCGAAAATCCCAATAACTCTAGTCGAACTTAGGACCGCGAGGTTCGACTAGAGTTATTGGGATTTTCTTTCAGTAAATTCTCATTGACATCCCGTAGTTTGGAACTGTGCCACTACATATTACATGGGATAGGTGAAATGTGGGTGTCCTAAAACATACTTCTTAATAAAACCCATCGGTTAATGTAACTACAAAAACATTGACTAATAGCAAAATGCAAACGAAACGTAAATAAGTGCAGTTTGACGTTGACGTCGTCGTCGTGTGTCGGATTTCCCGCTCGAACAATTTCCCCTCATTCTTCGACGTTGGAAAATGGAGTGCTTTTTCCATTTCCCGCGTCGTACGTCGCGCCGTCGTTTGTAAGCGTGAACCGTGTGAAGAGACACTATAACTCGAGCCTTCGTATCCTGTATGCTCTACTTGTGAAATTACCTGATCTTTATGAAAAATGTATGGCCTTTATGGCCGACGTGTTTAATGGTTGTTATTTGGAATATTTGTACTTTTATTTATATTTGAGCACGCTTTGAGACAGATTTTTACGATCGGCTGGAAAATATTAGTATTTTAATTCAAAATAGTTGTTATGAGTTTGTTTCGAGCTAAATAAAAAAGTATTAATACGTGTTAGCACGATGCTAACACGTATTAATACTTTTGAACAGAAAAACTCAAATCTACATACCCTGTTTGTGAAATTACCAGGTGTTGGTAAAAGATTGATCGTCAATGAGCGTGAACCTTTATTTCTTTTTAAGTTGTTCTTATATTACCTACTTTATGTTTACTATGGAAACTAATCCAAATAAATCAAAAGTAATCCAAGCAGATATGAAGTTATTGTTACAACTCGAGCCATTATTACCTGAATATGCTTTACTTGTGAAATTACCAGAACTTGATAAAAGATTGATCGTCTTCGGCTGCGAACTTATAATGTTTATGTACAAAGAAACATTAAGTTAGTTGTGCTTAGTTTTGTGTATGTTTGGAATAATATGAAGTTGAACGAAACTTTGAAAAGCATTAACGCGTGCTTAGCAAACTCTAAAGTTACTATATTAAATGGAAAAAGAGTTTTTCGATTTAATATAATATCTTTAGAGTTCGCTAAGCATGCGTTAATGATTTTTAAAAATTTATCTTTAATTGTTAAGGTAATTGCATTCTTTTCGATATTGTATTAACTGCAAAGTTACTCGAGTCGGGTCGGGTCGGGTCGGTCACCTGTATAGGGACTGAATAGATAGCAATGACGTCGCTAAACGTGTTAAAATATGGATGAAGAATTCGCGGTGGTGAGCAGGGTTTGCGGGGTTTTGTTTTAGCAGGAAAAGTTTAGTGTCTACACCTTATGCTAATATATGTCAAAGCCTACTTACTCTACATACTATCCAAACTGTAGACTTATCTATTCCTGAAAGTGGGAGCTGAGTTGCCCGCGTCCGCACTCTTACACCCTTAAAATGGAATCCCTACACGTGGCCCCTGGGTGATGCAAAATAGGCAACACAATTCGGGTGGGAGGCTTCGGCCGCGGCTGGTTACCACCCACCGGGCGAAGCCATGCAGTAAAGCGACCTAGTCGTGTTTCGGGATGTAGTCTGGTGCAACCGTTGTGGGAGACGGGTCTCCCCAACTATCGTTCTCCCCTTAGAGTGAATAGGTTTCTGCTGGATCTACATGCTCCATCCTCAGCCACACCGTCGCTTACCATCAGGCGAGTTGGTAGCCAAACGTAGATCCATTTTTGATAAAAAAAAAACGATTGACATTGGAAAAATGTCAGTTCGTATTTTTTTTATGCCAAAATATTCTAAAAATTATTATATTATCAGCATACTAATAAGCCAACATGCTTTGAAATTGAGTTAAATGTGATGAAGATAAATTTATTTTTAAAATTTGAACAAACATTGTTTTGAATATTTTAACATTACACATTGTTAATTTGGTTTTGGTCCTGCTGGTTAATTAAAGTTTACTAGGCATTATGTTTTCTATCCCAGAAACTATGCAAAGCAAATATTTTAACTAGGTCTATTCGCGCACCGTTTCAAGTGATTCTTTTATAGGGAAGAGCAACAAACAGCGCTCTAAGTGTCTTGATTCTCGAACACGAGTGCATTTTACGCTGAAATAGGAAAGCTATTATGATACTTGTTCTACCAGGGCAGTTTTTACACAAATATTATTTTATAACGGCATGTATACTACGCGACGGTATGATTCCTGGCGTTGAAAATTTTGAAAGCTGTGTACGAAAGTGTTATTTGAAAGTTTCTCATTGTTAATTAAATCTTTGGCGTATCTGTATGGCAAAGGCCCCATTCTCATACAGAAAGAAAAACCACATCAATCACTAGGCTAACTCAGTGCGGCTTGGAGATTTCAGGATATTAAGCACAGATTACTTCACGATCACTTCGTACATAACGATATAGATCGGCGTTTATGATACGTACTACATTCATGGAACTCCCTGCTATCTTCCGTGTTTCCTGAGAAATACAATCTAGGCATATTCAATGCTAGAGTGAAAAGATCTCCTCCTGGATCTTCGTGCTTCATCCTCGGCTGCCATCGCTTAGCATCAGGTGAGTTGGTGGCCAAACGAAGATTTATATTAGATAAATAATTTTCCGTTTTCTGTAATTAAATTTATCTGTTAGTTATCCCTGAATTCACTGATACATTTCCTTCAGAACTAAAACAATTTAACAAATAACAACCATGAAATAATAATTCAAGGATTCGTTTAATCAGTGCCAATGTAAATGTGCAAGGTGTATGAATAAATTTGAATGAATTTAGATATACACTTAGATAATGGGCTTATTTACATTTGTCAATAACTCGGTCAATTGGGCATAGCATGCGGGAAATTGTAAGTTTCAAAATGTACCTACCTAGACTGCTTAAGCCTATACTAGATGTAGTTGTGAACCCGCAAACTTCGGGTTAGTTAGTTAGTGGAGAAAAGTGTGGTTTTTAATTGGTAACCAAATAAAGCCTATGCTAGATCATCCTGAAAACGATTTCTCTTAACTTCTAAACGGCCCGTGAAGTATTATTTGCTTCTTAACAATTTCACAGTCCGGTTAAACAATCAGCGTGTGCCCAATAACGTGTTAAGCGCTGAAAACCCTTAAGAAGAAGTTAAACATCTTGGTAGGTAGGTACAGTTGGCGTGTTTTTATTTCAAATCCCACGCACTAATCATCGATTTGAATCAAAAACAACCCGTAAAACGTGAAAGCTTTAACAACAATACTTACTAGCTCTAAGTACTTAAAGGAGAAAATATTACCCAATAATGGAATATTTTCGTCCTTCGGCTTAGTAACAGACAGATCGATGGAATCGAAGTATGGCCGCTGAATAGTATTAAATAAACAATAGGACGCCACAGCCGCAAATTTCGCATCACTGGAGGTCGTTGACAAATATTTGCATTTGGATAGGCATTGTTTATCACGGAGGTCGGGCTCGTTCCCGATTCCGATCGTGAAATTGTGAATCCGATTATAACACGAAATTTAATACCGATGGAAAGCAATTAATATGTTTTTACTACGGGTTGTACCGTGTCACCGTTCTGTCTGTTTTATTTTGTGCGAATAATAAGCGTGAATGATGAGGGGAGATGCATAAAAGATATACAAAAAAGACGTGTAGCACACGACAGTGACAGCAAAGTAAATAAATGACTAGAGTGATGACACAGAGAAGTGGTGAACTTAAAATGCAACTATGTTATGAGGTTTCTTTCAATGAATAATTTTAATCGGAAATAAACCTGTAGGTATACATACCCCTGTTGATATAAATGGAAATAATCTATAATTTGTTTGATCAACCATGGACCACATCCTTCATCCTTGAATCCACACCTTGCGTCCGTACTCTCTTTTATTCAAGGATTTGCTCTTATTCCAATTCTATTTTTGTCAGGAATGAGTATATGCATAGATGATACATAGATACTATACAGCCTTGCATATAAACGTGGAAATATCTGTATTTCTAATGAATTTGTGGTTGTTCCATATTTTGACACTTTACTGTCATGTATTAGGTTCCGCATATGGTTTCTTGCTTGGCTTCGTGCGAGGTTCGCATTTAAACTTATTCATGCTTTTATAAGGCGTGTGATTAACGCAATACGCATTCGAAACTTTACGCATGTGGTAAAAGTGTGTGACAGGAAAATGCTCTTCGCCATTATTAACGTTGAATATTACCGAATAAAATATATTTTTCTGAAACTGTCAGATCCGCCAATTAGGTGCACCGACAACCTAGTAAGTAAGGGTCGTGGGAATCATTAGGTGCAAATAATTGTTATTTAAGGAATATTATGGGGTAGGAAGGTTATGTACCTCCCCTGTAATTTTACCAGTAGGTAGCCTGCGGCTGAGTTTTTTTGCTTGTAACAATTCCTACGGTGAGCCTTCATATTAGAAACCACATCCTTTCATTATAAGTTAACGTCAGCTGTCAAGCAACTGTGCAATTAGGTAGATAACTAAACACAGTAGGCGCAGTGTATTGTAAGCGTTTCCCTCTTCTCTCCATTGTTAATTACAAACAAAACTAGCGATCCCTTCCGGCCGGATATTCTCGTGAACAACACGTGATGCAAGTCCCACCGCCACCGTATGTTTGGTACATGTAGGGTTGTCACTAAATGTTTACCGTGTGAGTGTTGATTAAAGTTTTGTGATTAAAAATAAGTTCCTGAAAAGTGGTTCCATGTCTTTATAGATTATTAACAATGATATTTTTTTCCTGTTTATTATAATCGAATAGACTGGTTACTCTAAACTATCTAAAATCTGCTGGTTTCCTTTCGAAACCTTCCTTTCTTCATCGTTTTAAACGTAATAATAAATTTCTAATACACAGATAACGAAAACTCAGTGCTTCGTGTTTTAATTTGCGACCGTTAACAAAAAACTAGATTAATTTAAATAATGAGATTGTAAATTTTTTTGCCGTACTCTTATTTCCCATTGCAAGGAATCCCTTTCAATGAAATAGGTTCCCCAATGAATACTAGTTTCAGAACACTTAATTCGCTTAGCTTTGTCTACTAAATTGGATTTAAACTGTTTTATCTAGATAACGTTACACTGGGTGCTAAATGAGACTTTACTTCTACAAATTATATCGATTTTGATCTGATGTTCATACAATATTGTGACATCTATAAACGTGTCTGCTTTTAATCTTTTTAATTTTAGTTGTCAGCAAATATAAAGAACATTGTTTTGCATATTGTTAAAATAAACAAATTCCTATAGCCCTTCATATTAATTAATGAATTATCGTTTCCTAAAATAAAACAAGAAAAAAAAGAAAGAAAGAGGATGTAGTGACAAAGATTGAGAAGGGTATGCTAAGATGGTTTGGGCACGTAGAAAGGATAGATGAAAAGCGATTGGCTAAATTAGTACGTGAGGCGAGAGTGGATGGAAGTGTCGGGGCAGGTTGACCTCGACGAACGTACCGCAATCAAATTGCGGACGTTCTCAAAGAAGGACGGGTCAGGAACCACCAAAATCGGCCAGCGTATATGAAGAGGTTAATGAGCATAGAAGCAAAAGAGGTGTGTCAGAATCGTATGAAAATCGATAGTCTCTGCCTAACCCTATGGGAAACAGGCGTGATTTTATGTATGTATGTATGTAAAATAAAATAAAGGTTTTTTTGTTCGCAAGCTTTTTTTGCGAGTCCAGTAAATTAATATATCTAAACTGAATTCATTTTTGAACTTTAGTTGCCAGCCCTGCAGTCTAGAGAGATTCCTTTCTGTGAAAACGGTGACAGGGGCTTAGCGTACTACTGTACGTATATCAGCATTGTTTTGAAACATTATGCACCTTACTAATCAGTCCGTTGCTTGAAGCGCCTTGAAACTATATTATATTTGTCTGTAGGTGTCTGAACAACGTCTGGCTACTTGAATTTAAGATACGTTATAGGTAGCTTAAATTCTTTAGAGCTTTTAAAAGTGGAATTCATGTATTTGATGAAATATCTTTTGTTGACAGGCGGAGGAGTCTTAGTGCTTAAACATTTCTGAGGGATGTTCATCAGTTTGCGATCTGGGGATTATATCAAAGGAATCGAAACAGGAAAAACCAGTGTCACTCTGTATATGTAATATACGTGACCAGTCAATATATTTATGTGGTGCTTAGGACATCTACATCCGTAGAATATGATATTTTAGTTAATTTAACTTTAACATTTTGATAAAAGTGTAAAGTTAGTCATAAGTTAGTCATTACAGTCAAGGTTGAATTGCTACCCGAGCCTTTAAGCAAGGTAGGAATGACCGAGACTTGTATTGACCATTAAGGCACGTGTCTCATACGACGTTTTCAAACATTTTGCAGAGACATATAATTTTTTAAATTAAAATGGCGAATTTCTTTTTTCGTACGCAGGGTGTATGGTCCTTGATATGAAGTATACTACATATGGTCTATTCGCGCATAGGTGGAAGGAGGCTCACTGATAAAGTTGCCAAACAGCTTTTTAATAAAATAAAATAAATATTTTTGCATTGATAACCCAAATTAATGCTAATTTGGCCACAGATTTCTTTTTTGATGATTTGAAACGTCATGTTTTATCTAATACTGTAATAAACCAAAAAAAAAACAGTAAAGAGTTATAGACATAGAAATTCTTTATTTTTTCTAAACATAGGCAGATCCGAGAGTATAAAACCAATATTCACGAATTTTATACGAAGTTTTTTAATACACTTGCGAGGAAAAAAAAAATTACTGATCTTATATCGTTAAAATGGCGCGCGGATTCCTTTTTTCGTGTGCTGAGTCTAAGGTGTACGCGCACGCAGGTGGAAGCAGAGGCTTGACGAAGTTGCTTGAATTTTAGTTTGACATACACACATATATATATATATATATATATATATATATATATATAGTATATTTTATATTATATTAAAATAAAGTGACTATTCATCCATTTATAACACAAATTAATGTTATATTGTCACAAAAAAAAAACTGAATCGCAATGTTTATTTGCCATATTTAAACTAGCACAGACGCAAAAATTTTGTATTTCCACACAAAAGAACGGATTTAAATTATAGGCGTACTACTTGTAGGTAAACTGGGGTTGAAATAGATTTACGGAAACGACCTGCATTTAGAAAATCACGATTTAGTCGTGACTCGGGCAAATTACTGTTGGTTCTATTTTTAAATTGGGTTAATATACACTGGTAACGCCTATAGGGACACTTTAATAAAGTTTAAAGTATATCTTGAAGTAGTAACAAACACTCAAAACTCATTAGAAATGCGCATGCATTAAAAGTTATAAAATTAACTTTACATTTAACTAAATACCTACGTACTTTTAAGAGCTCGTAACACGGTGGGATCCTCCTATCATAGGAATGAGGTGTTACATAATATCTAATTGGATCTAATTGGGTATGGTGCGGTGTGATGGACAACACTTCACAAATCTGGTATATCTAGAAATCAGATCTCAATTTTCCGAGTGGAAATCATAGTAGAAATTACGTTATCCGTGAAATCTTCCATGTTTATACTAATTTTAGTTTAGAATGGTAACAAGCTTTTACCATTTCTCTTTCCAGGTTCAGATTCTACGTGTATTCAGCGTACGTTGAGCGGCGAACGGTAGCAGCCGTGCGCGTTATTGCGGCAACCAAGACACGCGGCGCCGACTCCGTCATGTGCCGCATATGGTTGTCTGACAACCGCACGGTCACAGTCAGAGCCAGGGTTAAGGTAAAATCAGCATAATACGTTATATTTTTTTAAATAAAAACGTAGCTCCATAATACGCATTTACAGACATTTAATCTCACATGCACATACACCCAGACCTAGAACAATTATCTATAAATCATACAAATATTTGCTCAGTGCGGGAATCGAACCCGAGACACGCTACGTAGTAAGGTCTCTCGATCACTGAGCCAAACGAGCCGTCGAGGATGTTATTTAGGAGTTCTAAGGATGAACAGCTTAATTTGAGCGTTGGAAGGTTGTGAGCCGGTCATGCTGGTCATTGCGTCGAACAAGACGAGCGCTGACCGACCGACCGTCATGTGCCGCATATGGTTGTCCGACAACCGCATGATAACGCTCAGAGCTCGGTCAAGGTAAAAACGGATTATTTTTGTATAACAACTTTCGTGAGACACATTGTTATTAATTATTGTTCGACGGTTATTAATTACTCATGTGCATTATGTAGTTTGAATCACGACATCGCCCGGGCACAGCTCATGACTAGGGCTCCGTTCGAGTTCGAAATTAGTGGGGCAATCCCGAAGAATGCATGTGAGTAATAACCATTGAACAATAATTAATAAAAATCGGATTATTTCTTTTTTGGATTTTGATTAAGAACATGCTATGATGGTCTCATTGCAGGATAGGCAATAAACTTTTATGTGGTAAAAGTCTGATCTAGTTGAGCGCACTACTACCGCAATTTAGTCAATGTCGTCCAAACTATTCTAGTCTCTTGGATCATAAATGTCGGCTCTCGATCATTCGGGGTCAAGGTGGAAAGTTCTAAATAATACCCAGTTTAAACAGAAAACCTCTGAATAGCGTACATCGTTGCGGCTTAGAAATGGTTTGGCGACAAGAATTCAGAAAGGTATGCTTTGATGGTTCGACCGTGTGGAAAGGATAAATGAGAGTCGATTAGCCAAAAGGGTTTGTCGGGGAAATGAGATCGTGTTATGCCGTTTTGGGTATTATTACACAGATTATTCAACCTTATACACAATTACCGAAGCTTTCAGAACGTTCTGTGGTCATTTAAAATCGTTAGAATAATGTTAATTTGGAATCCACCAAGCGCTGCTCAACTTTTGTTAAAGTTTAAACAGTTGCGTTCTATCCATCTAATCAATTAGGTATACGAACGACATTTATGAATACAAACATGAAATTTTTGTCTTCAAAGTTCACATTGTGAACTTTATGCATCATTTATGTTTCATGAAAATTTTTGTTTTCTTGCTTTGATGTTTTATGTCATTTCTAATAGCGTTCATGATCCCAAGGATGGCATAAACATACTTTAGCGTTTTACTTTGCAGGTCGTTATTAAGTACTCACGTTTTTATTTAAATATATTTATTTAATAGTGCAAAATACTTCAAAAACTTTTTAATGGCAGCTGAAATTACCTATACGTTCAAGAATATTTCCTTAAATACTATAAAAATGAAAGTAAGTCGTTATTACAATTTTAATAATATCATGACTATTAAGAATTCCCATAAGTCCTCATGGAATAATATGAACATAATAATACCTACTTTTTATTTTGAGCGCTAACTTCTAAATGTCCGGAATCGGATATAAACGTAGAGGAAATAGATTACACAGTCCCTTTTCGCAGGATGATACTCGTAGTTTCCGAAGTCTTGAACACCAAATGTCCGCAATTCCGTATGTCATAAAGAGATCTATACCAGTCGATATTCCATGGAGGAAACCATGTCTCTCCGGAAAGTCACACGTGTGCACAATTTGGGAAAGTAGGAAATAAAATGTTGACGAGTTCATGTAAAAAAAGGTTTTTATTATTGTTTGATATATTTTGTTCCTACGAAGAACGTAACAGTTTTATAGCTTTTCAACACGTTATAAGTTTATGACCAATCATACTTTGAATTTGAAACAACTGAATAAAAAATATACGATATACGAACGAGATATTTTGTGTGACGAATTCATGAAATGTTTTGATTCATTGATAGCAATATATACTACTTAACGATGAATTCAGTCAAGATAAATCTTTGAAAAGCATTAACGTATGCTTAGCGAACTCTAAAGTTATTTTGATGAATTCGGTTTCCAATTAAGTTATTATTCTATTAAAGGCTCGAAAAGAAAATGTCTTTAGATTTCAAGGGTATTTTAAGTTATTGATATATCAATAAATTTTGCATAAATTATAATCAATGTTTTCTTTGTTTTTACAGGCTATTCGCGAGAACTGGAACTTGAAGTACAGTGCGACATATGTGCTGTGCCTACTTCGTGACTCGGGTGTGAAGCCTCTGGAGACAATTGGGGCTACAGTATCAGTGGTGTCCAGCTACTCGCCGAACAGGCCACCGACCAACCTGCTCATTGTACAAGATACGGAGCCCAAGAGTGGTATTGAGGTAACTATTTATGAATTTGCAATATAATTTAAATACTGAAATTATATATACTGGATGTGAAACCTCAAGAAAATCTAAATTAATAATATCAGGTCATTATTTTCATATTATTTCTTTTGTTTATGTTCGTTTATTCCACGAGTTTCATACAAAACCGAACTTTTCCCAGATAATAGAAATGCTAATTGCACGTGGAAACAGATATAGAATTTACCGAAGTTAATTTATGTTTTTGGGCTGGTGAATCTATATAATTATTTACAGTACTTGTACTTGTCACTTACCCGTATTACTATAGAAACCGGAGTTGATAAACACTGGATGTCATTAGCTGGTTTGAGTACTTAAGCGAGTATCAGGTCAACGTATTTGGCTTAAAATGTTGAACTCATTACCGCTGTAATCAGTATTTACATTCGAAGACATCGAAATTACAAAAAACCTGATAATCATGCAAGATTTGATACAATTTCACCAAGATATTAAAATAGTGAAACACTGGCCAACCATAACGTGTCTGTTAGAGTAAAAATTGCATTTCTATAAGTTAGTTTGTCGGTCTTCCAGGTTAAGAAAATGTTATATTAAATTACAGGAGAAATTACACATCTGCGTCAAACCATTCCACTATGCATACGACCGAGACGAGTGGCTCATCGAATGGTTCGAAATGAACCGTTTACTCGGAGCTAGTCACTTCTACATGTACAATGAGTCATTGAGTCCACCCGTTGCCTGCTTGCTCGACGACTACCGCAAGCAGGGCTTGGTCACACTGCTTTCGTGGCAACTCCCTATTGTATCAAAAATTGAAATCAGGTAAGAATTACTTCTTCAGACTACATCAGCCTATAATCTTCTTTTTGGTGTTTCGATGATAATCTAGATTGTACCAGCACAACATTTACCCGTTTTTTTCCCCGTGACCAGTAGCGTCCATGAGATCTTTTGCCATGTAGCAATTGTAATAGTCGCAAATGGATTATAGAATCCGCGTTTTTACAAAACTGCCATCTGTTTTACAAAACAGATCCGTTTTCTTTAAATTTGGATTGCTATTACTGCTTACCCACGTTTAGACGAAATGCAGAATGAGATATTTACAGTCACACAGATTTATATATTGTAAACAGAAAATATACTATTTTCTGAAATATCGATCCGTGTCGGGATCGATGGACACAGAACGAATACCATTCGGCGTGTTATAGTTCAGTAAATATGAAAAACCGCTAAACGTCGTTCAGCTATTTTACATAATAACACTGTTTTGTAAATCAGCTAGCAGTTTTGTAAAACAGTTGATTCTACAATCCATCTGCGACATTATCATCGTTTCAAAGGCCTCGCAAACAAAAAATAAAGTGTCGCATCTAAACTTCTGTGTTATATGTATGTGTGCATGTATACTGAATCCATCGACCATCAAATTAATGAAAAATTTTGACGTTTATAGAACAGAGGGCCAGTTCGCGGCATTCAACGACTGCCTATACAGGTCGATGTCGGCTACAGGCTGGCTCCTCGTCATAGACGTGGATGAATTGGTTCTGCCACGAAGAGAACGCACGTTGCCTGCTTTTCTCACAGCACTGCGGGCGTCGTACAGCCCGCAGTCGAAGGCGCCGTCCGCCTTCCTGTTTAGGAACGCGTTCTTCTATCTCAGATGGGAGGTAAGAAAGACGTTTGAGTTTTGTTTATTCATCATCCTATGTAATCCACAAAGTATTACTGATAATTTCTTCAGAAAAGGAGCACATTACGAACGCATGCGTCTCTAAATAAATTGTGCGTTGATGTCAGAATGAGGTCGATTATTGGAAGCTACTAGAGCTTAATGTTGATAGAAAACGCGTGTTTTCTAACAACAACAATAAGTTTTCATTAAGTTGTTTAGAAATTGTCAGGCCAAGGGCCTTGTCGACAAATCTTTTACAAACGTTATTCACTGTCATTATTGTACTAAATGAAGTAACAATATACCTTTTTAGGACGACGCCGAAGCTTCGGTGCCTTTAGTGACAGCGCGAAAAACGCGGCGGAGGGTCACGCCGCACGCGCTGAAGAACCGAAGCAAATACGCGTTGCGTCCGCGCGACGCTGTTGAGCTCGGCAACCACTTCGTGTGGGAACTTGCGCCGGGAGCCAGCTCTGTGGGGGTACCCGCTGACAGGGCCTTGCTGCATCATTACCGGGTAATATTTAGTAGCTATTGTTTGATATCATGTATATTTATGTAAAAGTAAAATGCTATTGAGCACGGCAACCATGGAGGTTATGCCAAGAGCCAGCTCTGTGCGAAAGATTTTCGGCCAGATAAGAATCGGCTAACAATACTTCATCCTTCCAGCAGAGAAGCCTGACAGGACATTGCTGCATCATTACCGGGTATTATTGGCTCACTAGTGTTAGTGGGCCGGCTCTGTGAGAGTTGTCGGTTTCAGGAACACTGTATCGGTTTTAAACGGGTTTCTTCTATATTCGGGGTTCTTGTTCTTATTCAAGTTTTGAGATTGATGATCCAACTTACTCTCCAAGGCATTATCGCTACCAAGGTCCTTGATGTTTAAACAAACCATAATGATAAGGTATCATAAAATCATAACCAAAACGTATTTTAACAGCTGGCGTGTGAATTCGGCGGACGGGATTGCCTTACAATGCCGTCTACAATCGACCGCACATCACATCGCTGGAAAGAGGAGCTTCAAGCGCGCGTCAATGCCCAGAAGAAGCGATTCACAAACGCCTGCCCCACGTAAACAATACAATTATTTAATTACGGGTGTATATTTAACTAAACACACCACAATGTGTTGTCCTATTTGTGGAGTACCGGTACCTGGTACGAATGTTCTTATCCAGCCACGGTACTGAAGAGTTTTAAAGCCTGTAAAAACTGCCTGAATAAATGTTCAGTTTAACAGGACTCATTCAGGTTTATGTTAAGTTACTTTGTTAGAATGACTGAAACTCAAAACGAAACTGCAATTTTATTTAAATCTACTAAACATATAAATAAAATATGACTTTGAATAGTATTTGAAAAATATTGAGTAAATTTTGAAATAATCTGCCCGAACTAAGTCAGTCTGTACAGAATACCGAACAGTTGGCTAAAGCCAGACGAATGGGAATCAGTGTTTCATGAGACGGACTAGACTTTGTACGTGACAATGTTGCATTTTTCCGATAAAAAATTAAAATATCGCTCTGATACAGCAAAGTACAAGTGATCCCAAGTGCCTCACTTGAACTTTTTGTCAGCTTATTAATCTGATAACATTCAATCGTATTCAATTCTTAATAGGTATGCCACTGAACTTTGTTTTTGACTAGCAGACCTCTCCCGGCTGCGCACAACTATGATCTGTTCAGAAACACCCTTTGTACATAGATAAACGATCGACTTTATTACCGATCCCATAAAAAAAATTCAAAAGCCTACTAACCTTCTCGGAAAATGTCTCTTGAAATACTAATGCAATCCGTTCAGTAGTTACGAAAAAAAAACGTGCATAGACAGACACGGTGGGGAACTTTCTAGAGATGAGAGTCCGTTACAATATAGCGCCAGAACGGCCTTGCTAATTGTGTATCGATAAGATATGCCATTCTGGCACTCAAAGCCTCAATTAAGCTATCCTTAGTTCCCTTTTTAAAACCGTACCTCAAATGTGTATGTTGCTATTGGTATGTTGATTTTGTCTGCCATAGATAACATTCCAAAGCGATATTTTTTTATAATTATTTGGTTATATATACCGGAGCCGTTATATTAAAATTATGTAATTTAAAAAAATCAATGTGCTATTAGGTAAGTCTGATTATGTTTAGTTATCATTATTATTTTATATAAATTTTAAAGCCAAAGTTTAATACTTTTTGAGTGAGATAATAGGAATTCGCATTAGTATCTAAATTAGTGATTATGACAGAAACTCCATATTTGCGATATGTAGGTACTTGGGATGGTTTCTATTACATGATAATTTTGGGGCATTTTGAGGTCCTTCATGAAATACATCCACTGCTGTGCTGTGCGCCGGTCTTATATGAACGTAGATTCAGTACCTACATATGTATCACTTCAATTTTCGTATCCATCAGATCAGTAGAACAGCGCGCATGCTGTCGTTTTACTCTCCTTAGCCTGAAAAGGAAGAAACAGCATTTTTTATTATCATCAGAAACCAACATCTAAATTTCTCGTAGCATGATTATGTCGCATATGTTTTGGCTAACGTTTTCGGCGATAGGAATTCATCTGTCCTTTTTATTATGTGATTTTTGTTCGACGCATATTCTAATGCGAATTCCTGTTTATAATTATTTTTTTCGATCTGTTTTAGAAAACTTAAAAAAGTCTTTGTATAATAACTTTCGTGAGGCATATTAATTATTGTTCACCGGTTACTACTCAGGTGCCTTCTTCAGGTTTGCCCGACTAGTTTCGAACTCGAATGTAGCCCTTAGTCATGAGCTGAGTCCGCGGCAATGTCGCGAGTCAGACTTAATCAGTCAGAAGTTAATGTCAATAAAAATTGGAAAGGTTCCTCTCAGTTTACTTCATATGTATTTAATTCTTGTAAGATATTTCCATAAGTCAATGAACGCTGTAGTTATGGAAACCGAATTATTTTTTATTCACATTGTTATAATTTGGAAAAATGACAAATTATAAAATTTGTAATGGCATCGATAAAATTGGTAATTCTAAATTGAATACCTTTCAGATGATATTTGTAAAATGCTTATTATTATGTTATTTATTTGGATCTCATCATGCTTGTTTGTTGAGTCTTAGTTCCAATCTTTAATTTACGATGCAACATATCTCATATATTAATATCTAGTAATTTGACATACGGCCTCATAGATAAAGAAAGGAAAGTGTTACATAATATTATTACATTATTATCACCCCCATAATAATTACGATGGACCACTTCTGTTAAGTTATTTTCGAGTATTTTTAATAAACCAAGTACAATTAAATAATATTAATCTATTAAATGCTTATAATAATAAAGTATTTGTAACGTTTAGATGAAAGATTGTGCCATTCCGGGGTTACATCGATCCATCGATAATTTGCTCAATATTCGGACAACATTATCAGTATTAATGATACCATTCGCTCAGTCTATGAAAATATATTGATTTATAAGTATCGTAACTATCTATTTGATTGTTTAGATATTCTCAAATAAATCAATTTGTAAGATATATCACACATCCAATAAAATAATGATGTAATTACGGAAAACTCAAAATTTTTGCTTAGCGAGGTATTCATGATATTATTAATCATGAATACCCACCCCACTAAGCACGCTATATCTATGAAACAATACATCAGATTATTAATATCTTAGGTTTTCGCGATCAATACACATTTTAATAAAACAACTTTTAACCGGCTTAATCGCGTGTACTTTGCAGCGTTCGAAACGTCAGGAAAAACAAAAACCAATAATACACACGAGTAATCCGGTTAAAATTTGTTTTATTATAATGTGTGGTGATTGCCGAAACCTAAGATATTATTAATCTGTAGTGTTGTTTCATAGATATAGTGTGTTATCGGGGCGTTCCTTTTTTGAAACGCATCTTCAGAAAGTTTCATTAACTAAGTACGTCACTGTTCTGCTGGATGAGCGAAATGTGAAAGTGTCCAATTAACTTATTTTACTCAGAATATTGAGATCGTAAAACCGGCCAGTGAGTTTTGTAAGTCGCATTGTAAGTTTCTTACTGACTTGTAACTATATATCCACTACTGCTGTTAAGAAAGCGGCAAATTTAGTACATGGTAAGAGTAACCCATGATAAAAAAAAACAAATATACATATGAAATTACATTAATAGTGTAATTTAATCTTTGAAGCATATGTAAATAGCATTTTCACTAGCATAATCATTTCCAATGCAGATAATATTTAGCCAGTGTCGCATAATTTTAGCTGAAATAATGTTTATATAGACGTGGTATCAGAAAATTGTCACTATAGTATCGGAGATCTAAGATTTTGATATAAAACACAAGAATAACGATACTGCTACCTTTGGCGAAGGATTAAGGTTTAGGAAATTTCACGTCAATGTATATATTATTATGCGTAATCGCCATGTAAATATTGTACTTAATCATATAATTAAGTGCACACATCTATGTTAGAGTACCTACTGTGTGATTATTTTGTACTATGAAATGTTGTTTAGCTATTACAACACGTTACGTTTGCTACTGCTTTTGCGGCGTTATTACAAATAACTGTTATTTATAATAGCATTGTGTAACTCCACTAGGTTTTTTAAACTCGATGCTGATGCTGTGATCATGATAATTTTTAGGAACGATTAACAATATTTTCAGATCATGTGTTTACTTATTACTTACTTTAAGCAACTTTATGAAAAAATTACAAAGCATCGCAGCGTTGTATACAATATATTTCTTTAATAATATATATAATTTATTTGATATATATTTTAGAATCATGAAAAATATAATAAAATAATTAAGCCTTTTATGAAGGGGGCGCTCAGCAGCAGCTGTAGATTTCGTTTAATATATCCATCCCATTATTATAAAACATATCAATGGTGTACGTGAAAAGGTTACTTACATAAAATGAATAAATCAAAATGCTTTGTATAGTCAGTCAGTTATTCTCTATTCTCTACTATTTGATCATTTGTCTGGTCTGCTGACTGTACCTAGGTAGTCATTTTATTTATGAAACCTATATTTAATTAATAATGGTCTGTTGTGCATAATATTTATAACAAACATTTTTGTAAGGGCTTTATTTATACAAAATTAAGTTAACGCAGTCTAATTTGCATTTATTAATATGAGACCTATTAGATATAAACCTTTTGAACAATATTGTATGAAAACAACATACCTACCTATAAAGTATTTGAATAAAACTACAAATGTATGTATTAAAATGTAGTTACTCACAATAATATCCGTTTAATTGGTTATGTTTAGTAGAAAGTTCTTTCCTACTACAGATGTTGAACTTATGTTTTTAATATACCTACCTGATATCTTTTGCTTAGCTTCTGATTCAAACCTGATTAAAAAGTAATGCTTACCTATATCATGGTGGAGTTAGGTAGCCAATCAAGAACATGTTTGTCAAGAAAGGCTGTGTGTAGATAGACACGGCAGTTGAATAGATGTAGTTAGGTAATTTAAAAAATATAGTTCTTGTATCCCGCATTAATAACTACTGTGTGACCAGTGTATCCTGGACTTTTTTGGCGGTGGTACTTGTAAAGACATTGTAATAAAATATCAAATTCAGTACATTAAAATTAGTTTCCTATTTCACCGTACGTCTAGATATACTGGGCACATATTTTCATATTTTATTGAACCAAAGCTAAACAGCGTTTGATAGACATGGTAACAATTTAGTGGCAAAAAGGATATTTTGTGTCTATATTTTATCTGTGATGTCTATTTTAGAAGTGAGGAGCTGTATTTGTTCAAATGAGAAAGTGATTTGTTAGTCGGATGTTGAAATGGTCTTTTTTATTAAAATAAAAGAATATTGACTTTGGTTTCTGTTTTTTTTTTTATGCATTACGGTTAATATAATAATTGTAATAGGTTTAGTGAACCGTGAACGTCGGTATCATATCAAAGTATTCAGTAAGAAGGCGGCTGTTCATCATTTATGACGTAAAAGTAAAAGTTACTTACAGGTAGAAATGCTTCTTACCATTCAAGCATATCGACTTTCGTCCTGTAAATTTATTTCACATTACGCCGATGCTAAAATTGAGAGCTTTGACCAGTGGTGGCGTAGCATGAGTTGGCACCCGGGGCAGTTTTCTATTGAGCATCTCCAAAGTAAAACAACAAATATTGCTATGCGACAAATTTAGAAAGTTCACGTCTTAAATAGTGCAACTTTCTAAGCGAAGGCCTTTCCAAACTATCCGGATCACACTGCCCTACTATTGTTCTAATCTATAGGACCATGGCTAGTAGCTACTAAGCTGGGTGAGTGAGTTGTCACCAAGTTGTCCCACTTGGTGCTTGGCACCCGGGGCGGACGTCCCCCACCGCCCCCCCTTTACGCCGCCACTGGCTTTGGTGGTTTAACGTAACTCGGCATTTTCTTCTTCTTTGATTGCTACTCCTACAAGTAAAGACCAAGATTGCTCAGCGAAGCTCTCTCTAGCTTGCATTACCACCTTGATACTGTCTATTAGATATCTACTTAACTCTGCCACAAACCTACTCCCAATAGTTCCACATCATTTATCAAAGTGCTGGAATATCTGTTACGTTACATCTGCGCAATCTCAGAAAAGAACAGATCAAGAGCAACTTAAACCGACCAGTAAACATGAAAAGGTTAATAAACATAGAGGAAACGAAAGAGGTTTCCCAGAATCGTAGCAAATGGAAATCGATAGTCTCTGTCTACCCCAATGAGAAGCAGGTATGAGTAAGTCCATATACCTATACATAAAAAAGTACTGTGTGAGTGAGTCTCAAAATACGATAATATATTATGTATAATAAGTATAGTTTTGAGTACATACAATGGGCAAACTGATAGTGCCATCTCTGGGTTACGCAAGTTCATGTAGGTACCTACAGCTTGTAACGTTTGCTCAACCGTAGTTCGAGTTCATAGGTACCTATCTTGAACACAAAAGTCGCTCTCAGTAGCTGCAATGCCATCATGATCGGGTAGATGGCGCTATTTCGAAGAAAAAAATACTGGCTTAATATAGATATTGTTAGCCCAGTGCTTCAGTTATAGGAAACCATTATAAATAAATAAGAAACAATTAGATTTTTCACTCATACCTATTCCAGAAGGTTTGGTAAAGGTGCAGGTTTTATTACATAAAGTATCAAGCCCAGCCCAAGATATGGGAAACCTATTTGATTGCTATTCAATAGGTACTTTTGAGCAGACATTACATTACCCAACCTAGGAATTCACCGCTTGTCTATGTTCAACAAGAAGTCAATGATAATAAAACAACTTTTAACTGGATTAATAGCGTGTATTATTGGTTTTGGTTTTTCCTGACGTTTCGAACGCTGCAAAGTACACGCGATTAATCCGGTTCAAAGTTGTTTTATTATAATGTGAAGTGATCGCGAAAACCTAAGATATTAGTAAGAAGTCCATGACTGAAAAATATCAGTAGCAGAAAAAGGACCATAGCTCCTAGAAAATCGGAGAGAATTATCAAAGACAAATCCAAATAGCAACTAATAACAGCAACAAAGCTTTAAAGTCCTTGGTTAATTTACAATTTAGCTGCGGGCCTATAATTTATATTTCAGCGGTGTCACAAATCACGGGAGATAAGGTGTTGGCTGTGTGCAACGGGCCGACATATGACTAATGACCCCAATTAACTGAGAAGAGTCGGGTCGCGAGGGACCACAAATGTTTGCTTTTTCACTTCTGGATTATAGCACAATTGTTTGTGAACCAATGTACCTATAGATAATGGCGTAATGCGCTTCGTATGGCGCAATTACATTTTTGTAGACATTATTAGTTGATATTATTTGTGGTTTTTTATAACAGCATAACGACTGTATTCCCCGAAGGGCTAGGCAGAGTTGTAATGTAGTACTTTCACTGATTTCATCGATACCCTTATTAAAGCTTATATAATAAATAACTGCCTCGTTGATCTAGTGGTCCCAAGCGCGACCGCTGAATATGAGGTCTTCGGGTCAATTCCCAGGTCGGGCAAAGTGCTATTGGGATATTCTGTTCTTTTAACTTTTAATTCTTAGTAACAGCCTGGAGTTTGGAATTGTGCCCGGTTGATGGCAATAGGCTCACCACCTATTACATAGGACATATAGAATTGGTGAAATGTAGGTGTACAACTGTGTACGCCTCTGCCTACAATAAACTCTGAATACAGGCGTGTTGCTATTTATGTTATGTTATAATAAATAGGTGGTAAGCCTATTGCAATCAATCGGGCTTAATTTTAAACTTTTAACTGCTACTGAGATCTTCCTATCAAAAAATCCAACAACACTGCTCACCCGGGAATCGAAACAGAGACCTCACCTTCAGCAGCTGCTCTATCACTAGATCAAAGAAGCCGTTATTTATGTACCTATATGTGAGGCAGTCTACAATCGACTACGGAGCGTAAACCTCGAGTGATTTCTCATTGGTTACGTCACCCGTTGGATTCAAAAATGTAGAATATCCAAATGAATATTCAGCAATTTATAGACCTATACTTGGGTTTTCCCAAAAATACATAAGCAGCCTTTTGGCTGCTTATGTATTTTTTCTGTCATCAACCTGGTGGTGCTGTGCCCGTCGCATTCATTAATGTTTATCAACGCATCTGAAACAACGAGAAAAAAAAAAAGTTTTTTTTTATTTAGCACAGACACAAGACACACAAAAATAAAGAGGAAGAAGGAGAAAAAAGTAATAAAAATAACAAACAAAAACTAACTTATTTTACTCTTGTCATGGCCATAATTCCATCAATGTCTTGTTTCCATCATTACTTAATCTAAGATCCTTATGAACGATCTTGTAGTTATCCTTAATCTGAATCGTAACTTAATCATCATTATTACTGTTAAAAATGGTACCTACAAGCTCCGAAATATAGTTCGTATAATGCAAGCAATTTTCGCATTAAGCTTCGCTATTCGAGACTCCGTAGAGATGGCTAATTTGTGGACTTTGTCCATTATAATCAAGCTGAGAGACGTCGCAACAGTGGGAATCGTCAATAACAATTAATTCTTTGTGAACTTAGTCGGAAATTGAAGGAACTTTGTTTAAACTATAAATGTGCATATAATGCACTGTCTCAGTAAAAATGATGCTACGTTGCTAACTATTTATCATAATACTCGTAATATATTTTCGTCGTCGGGACACATTTCCATTTCGCGCCATTATAGTGTCGTGTCCTTTGCTTTTATTGTAATATCCTCGCCCAGAAATGTTGACTAAATATTTTTGGGAGCAAAACAAGATCTTTGTACGTAATGGAGCGTATTTTGTTGGGTATTTTGATAGTAGGCCCTAGCGTATTACGAGATTTGGTCATCGTCATACATGTATTGAATATCGTTTCGTTTCCTCGTAACATATTTGCTTGGTAAGTATTGTTTTTGTTGCGTCCTTTATTATGACCGTGGAAAGTTCTTACCCAATGTTTTTTTTATTGACGTAAAATTGGCAAAGGTTTGTCTGTTCTATACTTTGACTAGTTTTTATTGTTTAGGGTCTACAGAATCATCAAAGGCCTGCTCGCCTATTCCAGACGATTTGTGGTGTACTGTCAGAGAGACAGTGCTTTTTTTTAGTTTATTAATTCAAGATTTGGGTTTAATGTACAATATTGATTCAAGATTTGATCAAGCTACAGACAAATAGTATTTTTATTTTTTATTACTTTAGATTTTTTTTCTGGTATTGAAACTTAAAACAGTGTGTAGGTATTTCATCTCAGTGGCAATGTAGGTAAATAACGATAGCTACAGAATCTCCGCCTAAGGTCCCGCATCAGCACAGCACAGCAATGAATTTTACTTAAACATAACATACCTTAAGCAAGTGTTAACAGAACTTAAAATACAACGACATAGTGTAACTGTATGTTCATTTTGAAATTTGAGTTCTACAGTCAACTTAAATTAGGTGTATTTTCATTTGACAAGTGTCGAATATTTTGTCGTGCCTTCGAGCATAGTGGGTGCTGTACCTAAAGCTGCTTCATGGCGCTGAAGAGGTCACTTCCGCTCGCTGAAGTGGCTATAATAAATACAGCCGGCGACTTAACTCTTACGTATTCGAATAAAGACATTTTTATTGCAGTTTGCAATTATTATTTCTTTTATATTTACAAGCTGTTGTTGATCTGGAAATACTCGTAAAAAAAAGAAATATGATTGCCTTGTGGGTGAATGAGAAGCCATATTTAATTATACATATATACATATCTCGGGATTCAAAAGGCAAAATGGCACTCGTTTCACCAGAAATAGAGTGCCATACTGCCTTTCGTTGAATAAGTCTACAAAGAAAAATGAGAAATTAGTAATTAAATCTTAGAATATGCAATTGTAAAATCGCAAATAAATAAATTAACCGAACACATTTGATCGCAAACCCAAGTTCTTAAGCAAACAATCCCATTCTTTATTCTTATTCAAATTCAAACTTTTCAAACTGCATTTAAGAACAAACAGTACCTATATTTCTTATAAAATACAAAACAAAAAATGTTAAGAGAACGATAACAGGCGAGCGAGCAATAAGAGGGCGAGTTGTGGCAGTGGCAACGCTCTCAAACTTTGAATGTAACCGCCTTCCGCGATTAAAGTAATATCCCGACCCAGCCAAGGCGGGGACTGCACCCCATAACGGTAACGTAACATAAAAAATTTAATAACCTAATACTTTTCAACGAAGAATTAGACAAAGGTGTAATGTTGACCTGCCTCATTTAGTTACTATAGGTATTTTAAAATCAGTTTTTTGTATCCATTGTGAGTACAACGACTATAAAAAGAGTAAAAAATATCTATTTATAAAATTAAAATAAAAAACAATCGTATTATGACTGAACTATTGTAAGTAATGTTTTCACTAAGACAAATGATTGATTGAAAAAATATATACCTATGGTCTAGTGGTCTAGACGACCGTCGTGGGTTCGATTTCCGGGTCGGGCAGTGTAGTTCGGTTTTTCTGTAAGTAAATTATTAGTAGCTGCTCGGAGTTTGGAGTTGTGTCCGATTGAAGGCTGACCACCTAGTACTTGGGACTAAATAACAGCATTTGTTAGTGTACAACTGTGAACACCTCTGCACACCTCCTGAGGAAATATAGGCGTGATGCTATGTTATGACATATTTCACTGATGCTGCATGTTCTGTGTAATAAGTGGTTAACTTACACGTTATGATTTCAAACTCCGGGCTGCAACTCAATATTTTTAACCGACTTCAAAAAGGAGGATATTCTCAATTCTGTTGGTATATTTTCTAAGAGCTTTTCCTGACCTGAGATTCTCAAATCAGGAAAATCTAAGATCACAGTCTCAGTAGCTATGTTTGCGTTCTCCGAGACAATGTGTTTAGGCGGTTTAATGTCTAATCAGGGAAATAGGGTTATGGTGATTTGAAACGTGGGTGGTGTGTTAATTTTTGCTTTATGACGATCAATAAACTTGGTATTTCTTGCATTGATATCATGGTGATAACTTCATCGCAACATGCTTCGCAAACAGGCAATTTGCTATCACAAAGTTATTATTTCCAGACAGAATGACATTATACTGTCTATCCTCTTACTATAATCTCTTAAACAAGTTCTACTAAACTCATAGTGATTGGCTCAATCTATGAAGTATCTAAGGGAACGAGTTGAGCTTTGCTAAACACGAAAATATGCTAAATTCTTAAGCAACCTTTACTTGCACGTTAGCGTAAAAATAAGTATTGGAATTACTTTTTTATCTAGGAATACTAGGGTATTCCTAGATAAAACCTAGGGGTTTGCGCGATCAATACACATTATAATAAAACAACTTTTACACTTTGCTTGCTTTTCGAAACGTCAGGAAAAACAAAAAACCAATAATACACGCGATTAATCCGGTTAAAAGTTGTTTTATTATTATACTTTTTTATCATTGAAAGCCATATATGACGTGCTTTTTACACTAATACTACAAAATAACTTAAATAAAATTACACATACCCTTATCACGGCCACACTGCAGCATACAAAGCTAATTGTGGGCACACTACGGTTTAAACTGTATCTCTTATCATTCCTCTTTTGTTTCCACGCTCCATATAACTTATAAACTGTTCGCTCAATGATGCAGCAACATGAAGAATCCATTTTCTAATGTCGCTTTAGATGAAGCAAGGTTGTGTTACGTCATTGCGGTTACTAACTTTCACTGTAGGGAGGAAGATAAAGGATTTTTACACATACGCAACCTTCAACAAAGAACAACAGTTTGTACGCGGTTTCTGAGGAAAGTTCAAGTCTTTTATACCCGTGTGAAGTTTACTACGTAGGTGTTATTTGTATGTTCACATTCTGCCGACTTAAATAACTGGTGACAGAATCTTTACTTCTATCTTTTGCTTCCATTTAGATTATTGCGTAAAGTTTTCTTTCTTTTACTTATACACAAGTAAAGCTTCGATTCTGAAACAGCGGACGGGATTTACGTCGTGTCAACAGCACTTTGACCTAAAGCGAAGAGCGTAAGCGGCACCCGCACATGCCATCAACGTCGTTACCGCATAATATAGTGTCGACATTCTGCAAACACTCTGTGACAACACACTGCAAATAAGACCCCTATTATGACGTAGGAAAGTAGCGTGGCATGTAAATGAAGGTTATACAGGCACCGTCTAAAATATCAGAGCAATTTGACAACGCAACCCGTTTCAGTCAAACGATTCACAATGCGGAACGAGTGAAATGTTGCCAATAAAAAAGGTCAAACGGATAGCCCGGGGCTCGGTTTTCAATATCTCACGGCGGCAGGTAGAGGGACGCATTTTAGGGGGCCTCCTGGATACATACTCATTTTGTCTGTCAATCGCATGTTTCTTCGGCTGCGAGTGTAATACAGTTGGCGACGTTTATGTCGGGGGCAATATTAACCGATGTAATGAGTTACTGATTTGACGAAATTATAGGGTTATAATACATTTATTATAACCCTATAATTTAACGCGACATTTCGCGGTGGCTCTCCAGGTCTTATCTCATACCGCGTAACAACTAAAAATTGTGGTTTTTAGATAGACTACAAGGTACATTCGAATTTATTTTATTTTTTCACTAAGGAGCTCTAGTTACTGTTGATTTAGCAAGGGAAAAGTAGACAGTACACAATCCTAGTTAACAGTCATTATTTTTTTAAATAGAACAGTTCTTTATTTTACTTTAATAGCGTTTTATTTTTATCTTAAAATTACTTTTATTTATTGATTAAGGCACTCTAGTTACTGTGGCCGTAATAAGAGGGGAGGAGAGAGTTCGAGATTCTATTAATATCTAAAATAACTCTGGAACTGGTAGAACATTTTCTGAACTCATAATAGTACATTATGAAACAAGTGAGCTATGTTGGTCAATACACACGAGGCTGGATTACAAACACGAGCCCGGGCGACAGCGTAATTCGGCTGAGTTTATATTGACCAAAAGCTCACGCGTTGCATATGACGTTTTTCAACACACTTACGAGGAAAATAATTTAATTTAATTGCGTAAACATTCTTTGTCATAAAATATATTTTTTCTCGCCCCGGGTGCACGAGCAAGTGGAAGGCAGTGGAGAGGCACTGATGAACTGTAAATAGTGGCTATGGTACACGTAAAGACATGAAATAAAAAATTCATCTTGAAAAGCACGTGTGCGTAATAAACCTATTATAAACCTAAGAGTGGTACAATACAAGGCACTTTATGGGGAAGTCTGTTGAAAAACTACTTACTTAACCTATAATTTGAAGTTGATTACGATTAGTAAGTGGATGGACTAAAACACTAGTGTACAGGGTTTGAACCAGCGCCCCCCGGACAACTCCAGGCGCTCTTCTAACTAAGCTTAAATTCTGCTCACAGCTGTATTTTGGACGGGACCGCAAGACATTATGTGAAAAATGTAACAATATTTAAAATAGATCATTCAAAAACTTAGAGGACCAGGAAGACGCCTTCTGACTAAATATCGAACATATTTGCTCGCCACTTTTGGCGGGGGTGAGGTAACACACAAGTACAAAAGAACTTGTACTAAAGCGAAAATAGCCTTTGTCATTACATTAAGAGTATTAAAACATATAAAAAAACTAAACACAACCAACAAATTTAGATATACACGATTAAAATCGTGTACTATCATTGTAACCATACTGGTAAAAGGTAGATACCTTTATATGATTGGGAATCATATAAAAGCGGCGAGAGAGAGCTCGCAAAAACTACTCCAGTCCTAATTCCTTCAAGTTCAAAAATATCGACACACATATTGCAACAATTCCTTACCATAAAGTTGCGATGTGTGCATAAGACTCGTATTCGGCAATAACCGTTTATTGCCAGTCGAGCAGTTCTCTTCGGAGGAGGGGACTGTCTGGCTGCACTCGACTGGAACCATGCCGTTATTAATCCGCACTGTCTATGTAGGTATGTACGTTCAGTAGATTATAATTAAACAAAAGTGAATTTTTGGATGCCAATAGAATAATTAGTTGAATGTCTTATAGTTACACTAGCTATTGCATATACAAGGCGCTTAACTTTAATGAAATAAAAAGTGGACTGTAAAAAAGTTTTGTAAAGCCCTATTTACATAACGAACAATAATTTGAATTTACAACTGTGTACAACTGCCTACCCCTTCGCGGAATACAGGCGTGATGCTATTTTATGTACATATTGTTATAATTTGTTGATTACACGGTCAAACCGATTACGCAGTATCGTGGATATTGCACGTAGGTCATCTGTTCATAAGCCTATATTGTATTTGTCTAGTAAATAACGGTTTATTCGACGAAGAGCAATAAACAATAACAAATTAATAAATCTAATGTGGCGTGCGTTAATTGGCGCGAAAAAAATAACTCATTCATCTGAAATAATGTGTGCGTTTTTAATAATAGCACAAAGAATCGATGTTATTGCGTACAATCGATATGCTGTTGTTTTCAGTAAAACTACAGTAAATAGTAATATTATTATTACTGTAAAATCTTTAATTATCCGACCTGTAATAAGAGGAAACGGAGAGAAGTCGAGAACCTCTTAAAATCTAAAATAACTTCGGAGGTGGTAATAACCCTTTATGAAAAGATAAACCTACTTAAACGAGGAGCTCTTCGATAATTCTACTGAAAATAACAATAGTACAAAACTCTCATAAACAGAAGATCGACGATAAAACTTTTTTCTTAAAATATATCAAAATTGTTCATCTTTGTTTTTTGGAGTCAACAACACAATAAAGCATTTGTGTATGACGAGTTGAAGACGAATTCTAAATAGAGAGAAGCATTCGGGTTATTCGGTTCGATTTGCAAAGGCTCTCGGCAACTAATCCAGTTTGAACAGTTGCAGATATCGGAATCTGTGTATCCAAGTCTATCAGTCTCTTCGAATGGTCGGTGCCGTGAGAATGGTTTCTACAGAAACATCGTAAGCCCCACATACCATATAAATTATTTGACAATCGTTTAGCAGACTCCGCGTTCTCGAAGTCTGGTTCTTTCATTAAAAAGAACATTGTCCATGAGAGGAAAATGTAGCTGAAAAGTAATATAGATGACAGACTATTAATAAGGAAGAAAGGTCTCTATGGAATAAATGTAGATAGCCGTCTACACGCATAGGAAACCCCTCTTTACACATATGAATAACACCCTCGTTTACCTGCAAAACGATATTGAAAATCGGGGCAGGCGATCAGTTTTACCTTTTTTTATTATTGAAGCGTTTCACTTGTTCCGCATTGTTGACTCTCTGCGTTGACTCATTTTTATTTCTCTAAAAATTGAATGACGTATTTATCGAAGTGAATTTTTGTTAAAAAAATATTTTGTTATATCAACGCTCGTTATGAACGCTCGATGGGGGTCGTTGAAAAGTAACAAAAGGGACGCCACAGAATTATTTGTTTGAGAGCATTTGGTTCAATCCGAATTTTCTCATATGAATATCGTAGTTAATTTAAATATCATTAATTTGATTGGGATCGGGGAGGCTCGGGTGGCATATGAAAGCAAAGGCCTTGCTTTGTCGGCGCGTATAAAAGAAGCAGGTGCGTAAGGGTAAATTTCCGCTACACGGGAAAAATTCCTTTCGCGAGAAAGGAAAGGAATTTTGTAATAAAAACAGTCTTTCTCGTTCTGAAAATGCTAAGTTGAGATTTTTGGTTGTGCAATAAGATGAATGATTATGTTTTTTCTAGTTACTAAATGTTGATGGAAAGAATAATATGCTAAAATCCTGGTTATGACCATTCACGACGTATACCTATTCTTTCAAAATTTCAAATTTAGAAGTCGCTTCACTGATCTTATTGCATGCAAAGCATAGCATCACGCCTGTATTTCCTGAAGGGGTCGGCAGAAATGTACAAAGTTGTAGGTACACCCACACTTCACCAATGCTGTTATTGAGCCTTTCGCCATCTACCGGCACAATTTAAAACTCCGGGCTGCTATCAAGAATTTCCTAACAGAAAAACTCAATAACACTATGCCCGACCCGGGAATCGAACCAAGGATCTTACGCTCAGCAGCCGCGTTTGCGACTACTAGGCCAAAGAGGTAAACAATAATGTGTTTTAAAAATAAATCAGTATGTGTTTTCTATTCTTAGAGAGAGAATTAGAGAGCCATTTTGTTATGTTACATATAAGGGATGTTCCATTCTGAGAAAGAGAATTAGGCAGAGATTTTTATATGTTACCTACATACAAGTCAGGTATAGTAAAAGATGTTGGCTGTGTCGCAGTCAGCCGTGCGGTAAGTATTCGTATAGAAGTACAGGTAGGTACCTAGTAGTAATTGCGACGGTGCATTCGAGTGCGACATCAGTAATTGCTCGGCAGGGGACAGTGACAGTCGCCTGATGAATGGAGCCAGTGGAAAATTCACTACGCGGAAAAACTCTAGACATTTCTGTAAATTAAAACTGTAGCACGAGCCTGATCTTGTTATCTACCTAGTTGCCGGTCGTTTGTTTCAGCTTCTTTATTTTCAATGAAATCGAGTGTAAGCTTTGAACGTCTGACGCGAAAATTTACCAACTATTACATTTTGGACAACTTTTCTCAAAGAAATGAATTATCTTTTCTATAGTAAACGACGAGACCTGTACATATTCAAGTATTTTTTTCGAAAACCAGCCGTCATTATAGCTCACACACTGGTTTTTCTGTTATTATTTATATTTTCTTTAAACAAATCTGGTGAAATGTTTCTACCGTTTATTTGTTTTATAATACCATTATTATGCCTCATTGGTCTAGTGGTCGCGGCTGCTGAGCGTCCTGGGTTCGATTCCCAGTTCGGGCAAAGTGTGATTGAGTATTTCTGTTAGGAAATTCTCAGTAGCAGCGCCTAATCTCTCTCCGGTCGTGTCGGATTGCCGACCCATCGAAATATGAGAGTGAACGAAGAGGGAGTTCACCTGTGTTTGCGCATACACTTGTGCAGTATAATATCTCCTGCGTACTTGGCTATTATCCGTAGAGATATGCCGTCGTGACCGAAATACGGTCGGAAGTAGTATTATTATTATATATATCTGCCTAAACTTTTCCTAATTAGGTAGATTGGGGTCGGCTTCCAGTCAAACCGGATGCAGCTTTGTAAACAGTATTTTACACGGAACAACTGCCTATCTGACCTCCACAACAAAGTTACTGGGTAACACGATATCTCGTGGTATGACTGGTTGTCAGACTTTCAGGCCTCTGACTAGTAACGGCTGTCATGGAACTTAATTTGACAACTGGGACCGACAGTTTAACGTGTTCTCCGGGGCATGACTGGGTCTCGGTATGAAATTATAGTCACCCATCCACAGACCGACCGTGGCAAGCGCAGCTTAGCCTAGTTCGATAGATCTGTGCGGCTGTTACTCAGCCACGAGCCCTCGAATATTTGAGCTTTCACTTTTGATTCTAGTTTACGTTGATTCTAGATTATTAATTTTTTTAAAGGTTTTTGCTTTCTCTACCTGAATTCGAATAGGTAAAAGTTATCAAGAACTTATGATCTTAACAGTGGGTTAAGATAAGATACCAACTCATTGTGTCGAATATGTTTATCAGTAGAATAGTAATTGAGTATTTTATTCAACCACATTTAGTAAGTACAATATGCCATTACTAACAAAAATACTGTAACATTTATGCTTTACTTGGGAAAGTTATTAAACAAATTTAGCTAGTTGCACAATTTAAACTAATTTAAAGTAATTCTCACATGTCCATTATATTGCACCATTTATGAACAAGCACCAAGTTGTTTAGAGAATTTCTAATTTCGTGTGAGAGTACATTACTTCTCTAGGGAACAAGCGAATAGTTCTCATCGTAGGTGAGGTCAGTATTTTAGTTGTGCAAACCAGATAACAGTCTCGGCTGCTTGTTGCCGATACATTAACGAGCGGTAGTTGTATAGTTATAGCTATATAGAACTTCAAGCGCAACCGCGGAGGGCCCATGAGTAATAATTTATTACCAACTTGCTTCATATAGATGTGTTACTTCGCCCTAAAACAACAGTATTTATACTATACTAGTTATAGCCCACGTCTCTGCAGTAGGAACTGAATAACCCAACAATTAAAGTCCGTTTAAAAAACGCTATGAAAACCGACCATAAACCCGGTTACCGGAATATATCAATACTATTTCGGTAACGGAATTTTGAGTTGCAAATGCACTACGTTCTATTTCAGTAGTCTTATACCACTCTCAAGCCCTCCAACATTACTTGTGCTTCTGCTCAAAAAGCACGTATATGCGTTGCTTCGCTTCGACGTTTTTTTTTTTATATTATTGTTGAAGAACAACATAGTGTCAAAGATTAAAACGCGTAGATCTCAGACATTCCATAATATCAAGAAGTATATGCTGATTTCCTTGCGGTGTTTTCCCTGACCATTTTAAGCAATATAATTTATATTACCTCCATGAAAAAAAAAAAAATGTGGTACCTGCCTTGAATTTGAACCTACGACCTATGACTTGCCAGTCCACAGGTTTCCAATTTATACTGGGAAAAAAGCACGAACAAACAAGTATACTTTCGCATTTATAAGAATTCCCTATATTAACAACGGCTATTTACCTCTACTTGTTTCCTGGGTCTCTGGTGAACGATAAAGTTTTTCTTTATGTCCTCGTTGCGTGAACAGGAATTGTTCTTACTTTGAATATGTCATTCTGAAATTGTCAATAAAACGTCAGATGATTTATTCCGGATAAAAATCCGGATTCCAAATATTTTTGTGACTCAACTTTAGTAATTTGCATACGGAATATTGTTAATATTGCACTTCATCACGGCAGGTTGGCTGCGTATTTAATTTATTTATCGAATTCAATCCTGCTGTTTCAGTGATCTTCTGACGTTGCTTGTTGTTGCCATTACTTCTATACCAGCCGACACCTCCACGTCACACCTTGTTCTACGCTCAATAAAGCAGTGGCTTGAGTAGCTGGCTAGCTTGTGTCAGACCTCAATTTACCTGTAACAGAATTTAATGGTATGTCATGCTTCGATTTATCTTTATGTACGGATTTTAATAATATAGTGAGTATTATTATTTCTAACTCCTCTAACTCAGCGACTCTTATTGAGTTGGTCTCCAAAATGGGAAATCTCCACTTTGCACGATCTTGCGCGATTTCTTTTGCGATTCTGCCACATTGTACCAGCGATATGTAGGGCAATCTACTTGTCTACGATTCAGATACGATCTTTTTACTCGTTGATTCCCCATTCCAGAGTTATAGTTAGCTACTATTTCTTTTCGTGCTCGCGTTGGGCATGTCCAAGTTTGAGCGGACGGTGTGATTTTGTCGCGCCAATTATATTGGACTCGTAAAATTAATGATAAATTGAGAAACAGTTCTTCAATCTTATTGTATGCCATTTCCAAACAAATAGCTAGATTAGATAAGCTTGAGCATGTATTGAATTGGTTCTCATTTTATCAAGACAACCTTAAGCCTTTAAAAGCATGTTAGCCAGCGCCTGTATTCCCCGAAGGGGTAGGTAGAGGTGTACACAGTTGTATACCCACATTTCACCAATGCTGTTATTAAGTACCATGTAATAGCTGGTGAACCTATTGCCATCAACCGGGCACAATCTCAAAATTCAGGCTGCTACTGAGAATTTCCTAAAAGAAAGCCTCAATCAAACTGCCAGAACCGGGAATCAATTAGAAAAAAAAAACAATTAACTAAACGGAAGACCGAAGTCTAACCTATAGACAAGATACCTGCTATTGCGGGGTTATGGACATTGCAGTAGGTATTTAACAGTTACCACATATAAAATACAAAATTAGGTATGTTTAGATTGGGAACCGGTCCCAATACCAACACTTTAGAGAACAATATTAAATGGAAAAAGAATACGGTCGCGAACAGGATTCGAACCCGCGCCTCCCGGATAGATACTCCAGGCGCTCTGACCAGAGGTCGAGATGGCTTAGTGGTCAGAGCGCCTGGAGTATCTATCCGGGAGGCGCGGGTTCGAATCCTGTTCGCGACCGTATTCTTTTTCCATTTAATATTGTAACATTAGAGTTCGCTAAGCATGCGTTAATGCTTTTTCAAAGGCATATCTTGAACTTTAGAGAACAGGCTGGGTTGAAGGTAAACAGGAAAAGCGCTAAAAACTTATCTACCGCAATTTGGCGCACCTAGTAAACCTGTCACCCTTGTTTTAGTATGCACATCTAAACGAGTATTTACATGTAGAATCTAAAGTTAGCAATACAATGACGTTGTGAAGTCGCTTGCCTGGTCCTACGGACATAATTAAGTTAGCCGTTTCCCCCCCTTGACACTCACAACTTCCGTACGATAAGGAGAGGCTACCTTGTTTTTCTTTCATTCACCGGCTACTGGCTACATCGTGTTGGGGTTAAGTGGTGACCTGCATGTGTCCCCTGCCTAAATGTTATTATCAGCGCTAATGGCTTTGTGGCTTGCAAACATTAATAATTAATTATGGGGATGTAATCAGCATGTCTTTGTTTGTTTTGATTTGGATTCGAGTCTCATATTTAAATTGAATTCATAATTTTCTTTAGTAAACTTATTTTGTATTAATTTTTGGAATAACATGATGTTATATTAAAATATTTTCCGTAATAATTATAATACCTATACAGGGACAGAATAGATAACGATGACGTCACCGTAACACTTCCAAAATTCCAAGCACAATTCCAAACTCCAGTCTACAACGAATAATTTCTTAACAGAAAAACGTTATACCACCGCCCAAGAAATTGAACCCGAAATAGCAATAAAAGATCTAGATAAATATTCTTATAAAACGTACATAAAAGCAGTAACCGATTTGAGAAAATTTGCATTAAAGTCGTTTAGTGCCTACAACCAAGGGCAGATAAGTTTATATTCATGAAGGAATATGCCTATATCACTCCCAGGGGATATTCTAAAGCCTCAGTTTGTAAACTAAATGCCAAGCCAATTTAATATAGGTACCGAAACGGGAGTAAATTACTACAAAGTGTCGTTAATAAACCTAGTACGTACTCCGTGGCCATATATCATAACATGCACAGTGAATGTTCTGAGCTTGCATTGAATACCAGTAATTTATCGTGAATTTAAATTATTATAATGTGTAGTGATCGCGCAAACCTAAGATATTACTAAATTATTATATTTATCCCTTAACGTCCCACATTTGAACAAAGCCCCCCTCATTCTTCCACACTTATCTATTATTGGCCGCTTGTCGCAACTCTTTGTTAAAAGCGTCGAGTTCATCTCGTTCGAATTTAAATTATTAATTCAAAAATTTTAACGCTTTGGTCTAGTGGTTCCAAGAGCGACGGGTGAGCAAGAGGCCCTTGGTTTTATTCTCAGGTCAGGCAAAGTGTTATTGAGTTTGTCTGTTAAAAAATTTTAGGAAATTTTAGTCTTGCTAGTATTGACTTGCTAGTATTGAGATGAGCAATTTAGTCGCTTTTTGAAATCTCAATTCAGTGACTGAACGCAGAAACGCCCAACCAAACGCAATGAATTGTCAAAACTTAATCCAACACTAATGCTTTTACTAAATCCCTGATTTCTGATGCTCAAAGTGGCATGTAATCTACCAACACGAAAATGTAAGTCAGTATCACCAATCTTTCGAAACTAGGTATTAATCAGTTTTAAATATTTAATCAACCTGTCCCCAATCAGTTGTATAAGAAGAAGCAAGGCGGCAAATTATTTTTCATCGTACCAGGTCTCATTCAACAAACAAAACCAAAGGGACACATGTTTGTCGGAAAAACCACAAGTATTCATACATGTATCACGGGCTTTAACAATGAAAAATTACGGCTGATAAAACACATAAAAAAACCTCTTTTGTTACTCTGAACAACAAAAGTTTTATTCGAATTCTTACTCGAACACGAGGATGGTATTAAATAATGACTTTGTACCCCTTATGTGGGTGGACCCTTATTATTTTCATGTATTTGAAAGCATTACGTGGCTACATTTCTTTTGTCGTATTTGTCTTCGTAATAGTCCGGCGACTCGGAGGCATGTCATTGGTTTCCGAAGCCATTAAGCTTATAGATATCGCTGACAAACTATAGATGAACAAATATAAGAAGACTAATGTTTGCGTGGGTTTGGAAATATATAGAGTTTGTTTATTAATTGTTTGATACATTGATGAAACAACGGAAGTAGAAATGAAATCCATATCGTAACAATTTTTATAACTATTGATAAAAGCACTGACTGTCTCGTTAGACTAGTGGGCCCCAGCGTGACTGCTGAGCATGAGCTCTTGGGTTCAATTCCTTGCTGATATATTATTTATTAATATTTTTAGTGAATATGAAAAATCTAGTATTAGATCCAATCACTAATATAATGAAAGAAGTAACTTACATAACATAACATAGTTCACGCCTGTATTCAGAGGCATATCTGTAGGCAGAAGTGTACCTACACATAACTGTGTAGGAGGTCTCGGGTTAGATTTCCGGGTCGGGCAGTGTTATTAAGATTTTTTGTTAGGAAATTCTCAGTAGTAGTCCGGGGTTTGGAACTGTGCCTGATTGATGGCAATAGGCTCACCTATTACATGGGACTTAATAACAGTAGTGAAATGCGGGTGTACAACTGTTGTACATCCACATTTCACTAATAATGTTATTATCTCTATGTACCGGGCGCAATTCCAAACTTCGGAGAGAATTTCTTAACAGCTAAAACCCAATAACATTCAAAGGAATCATAATAATACATATCTAATTTATTCCCAAGTCTCCTAATCAATTTGTACTGCATTTGGATTCATGAAATCATAAGCTACGACCGCACTTGTAAAGCAACCGCGGTGACAAGACGAAAATAATTCCACAACCGCATTTGCAATGCGGCCACCCCATTAATTAAAATACGTTTGTTTTAGTCGTGTCGTCGTCGCATCGCCTTCGTTTTGCTAATGCGGCTGCGGCCTTATGTCTACAGCAAATTGTACACCTACACATGACGTAGTATTATATGATCTGTGACATGTCGTAGGTACACAAATGGCACTTAACAATTTTGAACGCGTTTAAGAACTTTTCTCTTGAATAAAAAAAAAAACAACTATATGAAACACTGAATAATCAATATGTAGCTGAGTTATATCATTAAAGTGTTTTATCAAAATAACTATTGGTAAAATGTTTTAAAATTTTCAAAAATGTTTAGAAAACAAATTGAATTTAAAAGAGGCTTTTAAAAATACTTGCAAAGTAAGTAATATGGGTAGTAAAAAGTAATACTAAGCCTACTCTAAAAATTCGTAAGTCCTTGTGTTTTCTTATTAAAGATGTCTTTAGGTTCCGTGGCCCAAGCGCGGAACAAATCCCGAGGGATACCACAGTTTATCTCTCGGAAACAAAGAGCAACTTTTTAAACGTACTCGCTATCTGTCCGTCTATGTAACCATCTTTTATTTATAAGGAATCTCTTTTAAAATTAATAGTTTCTGTACTGTTCCCTGCTCTTGTTGACGTAGGAAGAACTAAGAAGGTTAGATTGAATTTCACATGATGTAGGACATTGTATATTGATAGAGAATTTTCTTTTCTATACTATTTTGAGAATTAGGAAATTTGCTTTCTTATTGTTGTGACCTTTGAAGATGATACGATGCCTCAATCAGCTTTAGAAATGATGACATATAGACTTTTTGATGACGTCATAATCTCATTACTTTTCTTTATGTTTAGCGTAATTATGATGACTATTAGAGTCATTTAATCGTTATAGCTACACTGTTGTATAATTACGTTCTTCCTCGTATTGTTTTAGTTTGATATAAATTGAATATTTGAATAAGTTACAATATTAAATGGAAAAAGGATACGGTCGCGAACAGGATTCGAACCTGCGCCTCCCGGATAAATACTCCAGGCGCTCTGACCACTAAGCCATCTCGACCTCTGCTCACCACCGCGAATTCTTCTTCTATATTTTTATTTACTTAGTTCGCTAAGCATGTGTTAATGCTTTTCAAAGATTTATCTTGAATTATTTGAATAAGTTATTCGTATTTTAGTATTATGTGGATGTTTTGCTGTAACCACTTTGAATGGATGAAATTTTTATCAAGTACGTATATGAATATGTATTATGGAACGTTGAAAAATTAATATTAAGAGACAATAACCGATATCATACCCTGCAGTTACATCAATTTATTTGAGATCGGAGCAACTTGTTTATATTTTCATACATCTCTGTCAGCCGTCAATAACAGTAGACCTCACAATTAAAAAATATTGCTGGAACAATGACATAAATAAAATGTAAGGCAATAATCTATACATCTCCACCATGATATAATGCTTGATGCCATAGACGCAGAAAATCTTTACTACCACACTTAATTACCCCCCAGCAACCTAAGCCGAGGCTCGTGTCCGGCAGGGGACGCCCTTAGTGCTGTGTTGCTAAGTTTGTAGTAATATAAAATATGCTCTGGCTGGAGGCATCAAATTGTCTCGCCATAGCTATTGTTCGGTTACGCAGATCAAACCCCTACGGGTTAACTGCAAGAGGCCACGTCCAAAACAAACTTAATTCAATAACACAAACCAGCGTGACATTTAAAAAATAATTTATGTATATCATAACATTAATGTACCTATATTACGCACAATTGTCAGTAAACATTATTGACGTAGAAATTATTCATACACTGTTTTTCCTGTGTATCGACACAGTTATCGGCAATCGATTCCACCACAAAGAGATACGCTATTCGGTTTATCTATAATTTGTGGTCAAACCGAGAGGAACTGCGATTACCAGCGACTGAACTATTAATGCTGCTAATTTTGTTACCAACGCATTGTCATCACTAAATTCTTCTCTCTTTTATACATACAAAACATCACGCGTGTATTCCCTGAGAGGGGTAGGCAAAGGTCTACACAACAGTCCCACATTGCACCAATGCTGTAATTAAGTCCCATGGGCATAATTGTAAAGTCCGGGCTGCTGCGGAGAATTTTCTATAACACCTTGCTGAACCCAGGAATAGAATCTACTAGAACTAATAAAAAGATACGAATAGGTTCTTAACAGTAGGTCGTGATGAACAATTCGACTTTGAGCTGGCCTATCTTAGTAGGAAGTTTCAATAGAATGCGAGGCTAGCTTATACTGGTTTTGTTACCACTTTCGTGCGGCCTATTGTACTTTAAACACAAAAATATTTTTGTTGCAGTATCCATATTGGGTATGGTAACCCCTTACCATTAGGCAGGCCTCGTTTACCACTTTATTGAAGCGTAGTAAAAATAAAATCAACAATCATAATAACATATATCACAGTAATGTATCCATTTTGTCCCTTAAGTTAAATATGATCAAATTCTTACATATTGTTTACACTGGCTTTATTAGTATTCATCCAAACTACACTCGATTATTAATCGATAATCGATATTGATCGATCGCTCTCTATATTTCAAATAATATGTCAATTTTAGAACGCGAGACAGTAGTGTCCTGTGCAAAGAGAATGTAATTAGTTCATTGTTCAGTGAATAGCTAGGCTCCAGTGATAATGGACGTGTGTTCTCGCCTGCTCTTGGTTTTCGCACTCAATCATCTTTTGGTAAGGAATTTATTTTTAAATATTGATTCCGCGTATTCTATCTTCACGCCTATATTCCTCAAGGGTAAAGCAGAGGTGTACTGTAGGTACTTGTATACCTATATTGCACCGATTGCGATTCTGGTATTGGGTCCTATGTAATAAAGTGGTTTTGAGCCTATTGCCATCGACCGGGCGCGATTCTGAACTCCGAGCTATTACTAAGAATTTAATAATTATTTTCTAATGGAAAATCCCAATAAGAATAACATTATGGCCAATTCTGGAATCGAACCCAAGACCACACGGTCAGCATCCATACTATCGTCTAGACCAATGAATTAACAAAAAAAAGAACCGACTCCAAAAATCTTTCTGTGTAAAATTGCACTAAAAAGTTATAAAATAATTGCATTATTTACTTACTACAATTTATAAAAAAATATTTTTTTAATTTTAGAGGATTCTGAATAAATCAATTTATTAGGACAATAACATACAAATATTATTATTTTTGGAGTCGGTGCCAGACAAACTTTAAAAATATTTAGGAAGTTTCCTAAAGTTTGCAAAGTATATTTAAAGGTACATTAACCATCATTATTTTTACGACAATGTATTATACCTAATTGAACCTATTTACAAATGAACACAACAACTGCCTAAAGCGAACGTAATACGCTACTTCATGAATGTACTTACACGTTTATTATCCTTTACTGGCACCGACTCCAAAAATAATAATATTTGTATGTTATTGTCCTAATAAATTGATTTATTCAGAATCCTCTAAAATTAAAAAAATATTTTTTTATAAATTGTAGTAAGTAAATAATGCAATTATTTTATAACTTTTTAGTGCAATTTTACACAGAAAGATTTTTGGAGTCGGTTCTTTTTTTTGTTAAAAATTATTTTATTTCTTACTTTTTAGTGAATCTTGCGTACCATAACTGATTTATCGGAAGTGAATATGGGTAGACCTACTCAACGCGCTGTCCATATATATCTGTCGCAGATGGATTGTAGAATCCGCTGTTTTACAAAATCTCTAGCTGCTTTACAAAACAGTACTGTTTTATAAAACAGCTTAACAACGTTCAGCTGGATTGCCATTGCGATACGTTTAACAAAACTGCTACCCACCTTTAGACGTAATGCAGAATGACATATCTACAGTGGGACAGGTTTGTTTATTGTTTAGGTATATCAAATGGATAGTCACCATTCAAGTAAAAAAGCGTACTCTGATTTACTTTACTGTATTCTGATTTGACTTTCCGTGGCTGGGTCGACGGAGCCCCGCTTAGCGGGGCTCCTATTTTTGTGTCCGTAAGGTTAGAAAAAACCTAAACACGAAGAGGATGACGGGGGCTGTTCGCTCGCTACGCTCGCTCACGGGCCCCCGTCATCCTCTTCGAACCTAACCTGTCCGTGTCGGGATACACGAAACTCCCGAGCTCGCTTCGCTCGCTCATGGATCAATTTAATTTATTTTCTTTCATAATCCCGATATATTGTCGACTATTATAGTGGTTTAGTATTTACGTCATAAAAAATTTTCATAATTTTTTTGCTATTGACAAGTAAAATAAAGTTAGGTTATTATTGTTAGGACATACAGAGCCGACAAAATTTCGAACTAAAATCAACAATCTGACAGTTAGGCAGTTCATTAGAACTATTCTAGAGACCGTAAACACCACCGGAAAGTCACAAGAAAGCAAAATACACCATTTCGTTTACTTCGACGACGTATTATTTTTCAGTTATTTTGATTTAAATACCAAACAACTGAACCAATTTTCATAAAAATTAAATGGGACCAATCTGAAAGTAAATCCTTTCAAATAAAAATAATTTTCCAAATCGGTTCATAAATGACGGAGTTCTGAGGTAACAAACATAAAAAAAAAAAAAAAAAAAAAAATACAACCGAATTGATAACCTCCTCCTTTTTGGAAGTCGGTTAAAAACTAGCTGTGCCAGCGACTCCGTCCGCGTGGATATCGTAAATTAACTCCATGTCGTGTATGAACACAAATTCATAATAATTAACAAATGTTCGACGTGATTCTTTAATTTGGCATAACATTTTTATTATTTATGAACCGACATAAAACAAACACCTGACATGAAACAAACCCTAAATGTTAAGTGAAACTTACCACAATATATTAGTGAAAGCCACATCTAAATCGGATAAGCCGTTTCTGAGATTAGCGTGTATAAACGCACAGAAGAAAAGACAAAAATTCTAACAATCATTGTTTTGGGTGCTATTTGCGTTGATAATGGTCCCAATCATATTTTTCTCATATATCTTCCATGTACAGACAGCGATCCGTTACATTTTTATTATATGTGTATTGATGATATAAGCTAAGTGCAATTTTTTACTTGTAAATAAACTGAAATGCTATTTTCCATAATTTACTTTTTACTTAAAGTTTTATGAGCAGAAGTGTTAATTCCAAAGCCCAATTATTAGGTTGAAATTTATTCATTAAGCTTTTATTACAAACGTGTTTCAAATAAGGCCACCTTTCAAGTTCTTAATTATAAGGATTGCTTTTCTAAGAACTTGTTTTACTTTGAATTTAATAAATAACGATTTCTTATGATTAATGTTATTATGTATCCAGTCTCAGATGGTAGAACTGAAAAACTACCATAATACCGTCGGGACAGATATAAAATATATTTTTATTTATTTATTTGAATATAGTAATATAAATGTAATACAATACATCAAAACTTCACTGGGGAGAGCCATGCTTCGGCACGAATGGGCCGGCTCGACCGGATTGATACCACGTCCTCACAGAAAGCCGGCGTGAAACAACGCTTGCGTTGTGTTTCGCCGAGTGAGTGAGGGTACCGGAGGCCCAAACCCTTTAAAAGGCCGGCAACGCACTTGCGACTCCTCTGGGGTTGCGGATGTCCATGGGTGGCGGTAATCGCTTACCATCAGGCGAGCCGTCTGCTCGGTTATCCCCTACTCCATAAAAAAAAAACTTTTTATAAAATATTTATTTTGTTCAAATTACAATACATCTATGAGGACAACCGTTACGGGTAGTCAGAGGCCTGAACGGACGGGACAGTCCATACCACGAGATATCGTGTTACCCAATAACTGAATTGTGGAGGTCAGTTAGGCAGAGGGTCCATGTAAAATACTGGTATTAAGTTGTATCCGATTTGACTGGAGGCCAACCCCAATGTAATTGGGAAAAGGCTAGGCAGATTGAAACAACTTACAAAATATGTTTTAAAAAAATTATAACTTCAGAATTTGCTACGCATACGTTAATGCTTTTTATTTAAAGATATATCTCTATGGTCATAAATTGTTTTAAAAGCCAGCAGGCAGAAACTGGGTCCGTAGCTGAGTAGCCATCACGTCGGGGTCACCAATGTAGTGATACTACGCGTGTTCGTGTGATACGTACATACATATAAAGTCACAAATAAAATATATATACACACAACTATAACTAACTGGGGCGGTTGTATGCAAGCATACAATGTAAAGTGCTCACACTACTTAGTACAGTATATCATAATATATGGAACAATTTGAAGGAAAAAGAAAAGAAAAACCCAAGCTTTTGCCCAACCCGGGACCTGAACCCAAGATCTTATGCGTAGCGGGCACGTTTTGGAACCACTAAGTAGATCAATGAGGCTTTGATTGCTTTGTGTTTATTAGGTAGATATATTGTTTACTGTTGATACTGTGTAGTTAGTGCATAATACTGCCTATTACGCGTATTTGCGCCTGAATGCATATTATTCCATTGAGACGCAAATCCCTAATGAATGCAGAAGCTTCTAACAATACAAATATATTGTAATGGGAAACACACTGAAGTATTGATGCTAACATAAAAACACTAAGGTACTAGATTATATTATATTTGAAACGTTTTAAAAAAAGCGTCAAATTGGGAAAGTTTTTGTTATTCAGTTTTTAGGTTTCCTTATAGATCAATAATAATGCAACATTGTTATACTTACAAACAGTCTGATCTTTACTGATAAAAGTTATAAAAAAGTCGTAAAGGTCGACCGAATGAACTGCATATAAATTTTATTGATTGGATTTGATTTTGTGATTAAAATCTGTTATAATTCGATAAAAATACAACTTTAGTGAGTTATTTTATTAAGTATTGAATAGCAAACTTTTGCGTTTATTTTAATCAAATTTATTAAGTTGTTTTTTTTTTTAATACATGGCACTATTGTACAGTGTAATTTAAAAGAGTCTCAATATTTTTTGTCTATAGATGTTTCTGTATAGTTGTTAAGTTCATTAGTAAAACCTTCCTTAAAAATGTTGAGACTTTTAGGTTATGTTAATAATATGTCGTCATTGCTGTTATTCTTACTCAAAGTACACTTTATTGTACATTTATATTGTATTTTATTTATTTATTCATGCTTTATGCACAACCTAACATTTAACAGAGGCGGGCTTAAGTCAAAGACTTAAGTTTAAAGCCAAATACATTTTCTACCAGTCAACCTTAGTCAAATAATACTTAGAATACTTTATATTTTTAAGAACTTACGAAACATCACAGACCATATTTATTTAGCCTAGTTCGGATACCTAATGTTATATGGCTATAAACAGTATTTGGTGTATAATAAAGTTTTTATTTTTATTTTTACTTTGAATTGCGGTTTAATTGGTATACTTAAGCTGTAAAGGTGTTAATAGATTTTTGCTTTATTTATTTTAGTCTCCTTATTAAGTTAAAGTACCTACCTACTATCAACAGGTCGACTGCACGAATCCATTAACTTTCAAACTAAACGATGGCAACGACATACCTTCGGTCGCCCTCGGGACCAGTCTGGGACATCTAGCCGATGTAAGTATCATAAGAATGAGAAGCTTAGTAATATTTTTAATTAAGTTAATCTACATACATAAAACTCACGCCTTTCTCCCGTGGGGGTAGGCAGAAACTACAGAAAGCCACCTGCTACGATCCTTGCATATGCCTTTTGCTTCATCCACGTTCATACATCTGGTCATACATGCGCGGCGGTTGCGAGTACTACGCACCTTACTTTTTTTAAGTTAATCTATTTTTGTATAATAACTTTCGTGAGACACATTCATATTAATTATAGTTTAACGGTTATTACTCACGCGCATTCGATTCGGCGACATCACCGCGGGCTCATCTCATGAGTGAGGGCTCCGAACCTAGTCAGGCAATCCCGAAGAATGCGCGTAAGTTAATCTAAAAAAAATACTTGGTCGCTGAGTAGTTACGGGCACGCCTCCTGAGGGACAGATGTGGGTTCAAACCTGGCATGTACCAGTGTGACTTTTTCAATGTCATATGTACTTTATTAGTTAATTTAAGACATCACAGACTTACGATGAAGGAATAGCTCGTGAGGAAACATGGACTTGGTAGTCTGAAATCGCCAACCCGCAGTGAGCAACCTCACGCTCAATAGCCGTACTAGCAACCACTAGATCAAAGACCAGTCACTTAGGTACCTACATGAGAATATATAGACATTTATCTCTTCAGAAATAGACTAGCACTCTGTGGGTACAGGATTTGGAAAAGCAGATTAAGATGGCTTCCCATCCATCGTGCTAGAGCTTTTAGTCAACTGCTGGCGGGAATAAACTCGATATGTCGCTTCAATTAAAACGTTGTTACGTATACGTATACAGTGTCCGAAACTTTGAAAATATTAGATTAATTTATTAGATAAATCTTACAAAGCGTATGTAAGATAAAATTTATTGAATACTAGCGAGCCGCCTCGGCTTCACACGGGTGCAATTTATATAAACCAAATGTCTGAATCTCCAGTGGATTATCCAAAATATTTTTTTTATACAAATTTTATTAGGACTAAAGGGCTCGTGGCTACGTAACAGCCGCACAGATCGATCGATCGAGGTTAAGCTGCGCTTGCCGCGGTCGGTCTGTGGATGGGTGACCATCATTTCATACCGAGACCCCTCCGTGCCTCCGTGCCCAGAGAGCACGTTAAGCCGTCAGTCCCGGTTGTCAAATTAAGATCTATGACAGCCGTTACGGGTAGTCAGAGGCGCGAAAGTCTGACAACCAGTCATACCATGAGATATCGTGCTACCCAGTAACTGGGTTGTGGAGGTCAGATAGGCAGACGCTCCATGTAAAATACTGGTATTAAGCTGCATCCGGTTTGACTGAAAGCCGACCCCAATGAAATTGGGAAAAACCTAGGTAGATATATATTATAAAAATTAAAACACGAAAAAAAAAACAGTCGAATCTGTTGATCCGTTTTTCATACGTCCGGCAACAGATTCTTATTTATATAGACAAAAAAGTTCCTATTTCTAAACTTTAATTAACTTGTGCTAATAAAAGATACTTAATCGTTTATACAGATTCTTCATTAGCAAGCTTTCCACAACATTAATTTAATAATACACTATACATATATAAGTAAATCTAAAAATAACAAGACATAATAAAAAAAGAAAAAACAAATGTTAATAATATTTGAGATAGTTTTATTAACTCCCCAAGGGATTATGTAGGTATAGGGACACGGTGTCTATTTTATGATTTAACATTAATTACAAAGTAGCGATACCTAAATACGACCCGTTAGTACGTATACCTCTATCATGTTTATTTTATGCTGACGTCATATAGCCTATGTTTCCACCAAAGAGATTTAACTAGTATATAGTTGAATTGTCTTTGGTTACCACTTACCAGCGACATCAGCAAACTTTATTCGTTTGTGAGTTATAAAACCAACATATTTACATACATACATATCAATCATTTACACAATCCTCCTTTTGGGCACCGTCGCAATTTATTAAAAATACACCCTACATATTGCATCCACATTCAAACATCATGTAAAATATAGTAACTGCAGCTTCAATCAACATTGTCATGTTCCTCATAGGGTACAAGAGTGCTGCCCGTGAATCACTCCCTTGCGCTACTAAAGGACTAAAGGGCTCGTGGCTACGTAACAGCCGCACAGATCGATCGATCGAGGTTAAGCTGCGCTTGCCGCGGTCGGTCTGTGGATGGGTGACCATCATTTCATACCGAGACCCCTCCGTGCCTCCGTGCCCAGAGAGCACGTTAAGCCGTCAGTCCCGGTTATATAAGTAAATCTAAAAATAACAAGACATAATAAAAAAAGAAAAAACAAATGTTAATAATATTTGAGATAGTTTTATTAACTCCCCAAGGGATTATGTAGGTATAGGGACACGGTGTCTATTTTATGATTTAACATTAATTACAAAGTAGCGATACCTAAATACGACCCGTTAGTACGTATACCTCTATCATGTTTATTTTATGCTGACGTCATATAGCCTATGTTTCCACCAAAGAGATTTAACTAGTATATAGTTGAATTGTCTTTGGTTACCACTTACCAGCGACATCAGCAAACTTTATTCGTTTGTGAGTTATAAAACCAACATATTTACATACATACATATCAATCATTTACACAATCCTCCTTTTGGGCACCGTCGCAATTTATTAAAAATACACCCTACATATTGCATCCACATTCAAACATCATGTAAAATATAGTAACTGCAGCTTCAATCAACATTGTCATGTTCCTCATAGGGTACAAGAGTGCTGCCCGTGAATCACTCCCTTGCGCGGGCAGTACAATGGGCGCTGGAGTCCGGGTACCGTCATGTCGACACTGCCTCCCTCTACCGGGTGGAGGACGAAGTCGGCCTCGGCGTGAGAAACTTTATCAACAAAGGCGCTAGGAGACAGGATGTTTACATCACTACTAAGGTGAGTAGGTTTGATCTATGGTATTGAAGAGACTCGTGAGTGATTTTCAATTGTAAAATGATCGAGAATTTCGATTTTTATCATTTGGATCTCGAGTATTTTATGTATACTATCTGAATCAACGTCTAATGCTACGAAATCTATAGTTAAGAACATGATATACACTAATATCAATTCATCATCAGAAAAACGTCCCTTACTAATAATAAAAATACATTTTTAAGCTAATTAATTATGGCACGGGTTGCGTTTTAGAGATTAACCAATATTTGCATATAGATATCCTAAAACATAAAGCGACTTTACGTGATAGTAATTGTAATCTACCTATATTTCGAAAAAACTAATTATGATATAATAATTCTACGTATTTGATAATACCAAGAAAAATACGTACATTAATTAATTATCTATTATACATATATTTACCACTATTTTGCGACCTCGTCTAAGTAATAATACATCCATAAATTCCTCTTACTAACGCAAAGGTTATGTAATTCTAAATATATCATATTGTGCAAAGTTGTTCCATATATTATTACTTCAGCATCTAGTGAAAGGAGCCTAGACGTGTGTGTCACTACGAAAATGAGTTTCGTACTATGTTATTAATGGTACGTACGTGGTTTAGAATATACTGAGTGCCATAATAGTCTGCTTTTGTTAGTGATTTTGACTAGAGAATGCATTAACGGCTTGGGTCCAAGTGCATTACGTGAAGTTTGGGGTGAGAGTTATGACAACCCTTATATTTATGATCGGAAAGTTTGTATGAGATTTTCAATGAGATCTTAGCCTCATGTAGAGCAGAGTATTATTAATTTAATATTTTTTTCTGCTCTTGTAATTTCTAATTGTAAGTTCGGTCACGAGACTGAAATAAATACTTTTTTTTTTGTCACAGTCACAGGGATCTCGAATAAACTCAACTTTTTTTATTTTTAAATTCATATGGTCCACGACTAATTGTAAATATAAGAGACAAAATAAACACAAATATTGAGTTCATAGGAAACTGTGGTATGGTTGAGCTACACGATGACTGATGCATTTGTACCGTAAGATAGGACAGGTCAACTCACAACTGCTATGGCTTTTCTTCAAAAGTCTCTTCCAGATACCCTACATTGTTACGCTCACATAGGCTAGTACCTACAACGGTGTCTGAACTTTATAAGAGACCTTGACTTCTGAGTTTGTTTCGGCATTTCTTTTCAGAGGTAGGCAGATCGGAAATTCCGGCGCCTTCTAGGTCATAATGACACGTGAAAGAGTTTGAAAAGACTTATTTACAGAATAAACAATCTCATTTCATTTCGATTGGCACAAACAGAACTATGGCATTGGGTGAAGTCAGACAAAGTAAAATTATGATGATTAATAATTACGAATACAAATCAATTGTATTTATAATAGATAAATACATCACTTAATCTTTCTCTCTTTTTGTTGGATTTTGTTGTTAAATGTTAAATGGCTCTATATTTTAAAGCAGTTGAAGCATTTCGCTACCACAAACTAAATATTTATGGTTACTAATTTACATTTCTCAGTAATTTTCATCACCTTTATATCTCGGCCTAATATAACTTCTAACTACAACAAAATAAACTTACTTTGATAACATTATTTGAGCAGTATTTAGAGGCAACAAAACTTTTAGGTTTCATGTTTTTGAATAGCCTTTTGCTTAGTAATTTGTGAGTAGTAATAATTTATTGTTTTGTCAAAAGTTATGGAACGACGCCCATGAACGAGAGGAAGTGTTGCCAGCTCTGAGGAAGTCTCTTGAAGATCTGGAGCTGAACTACGTGGACCTGTATTTGATACACTACCCTATGGCATATAATGTGAGCATTCGAAACTGTTAGTTTTGAGACGTTTTCTGTTAAACATGTACTCCTAGAAACCGCAAGAAATGACGTATCTAGGTGATATAACTTTAATCACCACATTTGGTCAACTGCAAGGTACTTTTGACGAATCACAATCTTTTGTACAGTGAATAGCACAAGTAGATCAACATTTGTATTACACGTTAATTTCTTACAAGAGCAGATTTTTATTCAAAATATATCCATAATGCCGTAACTTAAAGCTCTAAATTATTGTCTACAATTTGTCACGAAAAGTGTTCGAGTTTTTTAAGACCCAGGAAAAGCGCGGAAGTAGGTTCATAAGACCCGACCAAGGTCAGAAATACTCTGTTCATATACCCGGAAAACTAATTTCATGTTTGCACAGCTTCGCAACGTAAACAATCCCTTAGAACGCATTAAAGTTTACAAGACTCCATTTGAGTATGTTCAAACGCACACATTCCTCGCGTGTGTAGTTATACAAAATCATTTTAATAATAATAAGCTGTTTGTTTTAGTAAGGTACATAAGACTCGTGATAAATCAGGCTATTTTGAGGTTGTGTTGAAATGTTTCACTGCGTTTAAACATAATATAATACCTATTTGGGTTGCAGAAGTGTACAGCTGTTGTAAATGTACAACCATATTTCATTGATGCAGTTATTAGGTCCCACGTCATAGGTGGTGGGGGCCTATTACCACGTACCGGACAATTCGTAACTCCGAGCTACTACTGAGAATACAAAAAACCTAATACCCTAACACTTGGCCCTAGCCCTGGCTAACTTTTGCTTGATTAGTCAAGAGACGTTTAATTATGTATTTACTGAAAATAATCTGTCCAATAGGAATCTCTTATTGTTTCGGCAATCAATTAAAAAAATATTTTATTCCGTTATTATATATAAGATGATTCATTTAGATTCGTTATCGATGAAGCATCGTTGAAGAGTCTCATTTATTTTATTTTTATTATAACTTGTCCTTGATGTGCCTCTGCAATGAATCGCATTTATTTCCAAATCTTTTATATTTTAAGAAATCTTCGAGCTGCTTTCCTTTTAGAACAAATAAATATAGTAATATGTTGCATTTAAAAGTTCATTCTAACCCTGAGTATCAAAATACCTTCTCGAAGTAGTATCCCCTTACTGCCCAATCCTGTATAGGGTGAATCTAACTCTATTCGTAGACTAAAGGTCATGGCACACTGTAACGGCACGGTAAAGGCACAGCTGCACCACGGCTCGTACGCTAGAAGTGTGCGAGCCACTACGAGTTGTTAAATTTGCAGCAAGCGCGCAGACATCCCGTTGTTGGCTTTTTATATTGACGTTAATAAACATATTATACGACATACGATTTAAGGGTCAAATTCAAATTGACAAGTTAATCGCTAGGTTTGAGCGGTGCCGTTGCCGTGATAGAATAGTGTGCCATGACCTTTAACCATAAGATTACGTGTGGAGCTAAATCGGACCAAGATTTCAAGATGGGTTTATTTACAACATTTTCTCTCGGTGCTTCTTTGCATGCTAGTTATATTTCATCATTAAATATTAATTAATTAGTGTAATAGATTCCAATATAATGAGACATTATTCAAAATCACCGCATGCAAAATGGATAACTAACTGGCTAACATTTATTATTATATTATGTACAATGCAAGTTACATTGTTTCTTAGTTTCCAAGGATGCGCTTGTTTGAATTGAATTCAGAAGATAAATACCATTGTAAAAAGACTGAAGAAGTACACTAAATTATTATACCAATTAGCTGACCTTGTGATAAGTGGTCTTGAGTCACATATTACAATTTACGTAAAATGAAAATGCATCGTTTATGTATGCAACTTAATAATATGGCTGGTGACTAGGCAAAATATATTCTGGTGATTGAAACAATTAAACTTAACTAAAGTTATAAATATTTGTTGAAATAAAAATACGGTCGTTAGCAGGATTCGAACCTGTGCCTCCTGGATAAATACTCCAGGCGCTCTAACCGTCGTCACCAAAAGACTTATAGGTAGCATGTACGGGACTGAATAGATAGCAATTTATTCAGTCCTTTTACAGGTAACTGAACATAACTAGTTGATCGTTTAGCCGATTACCATAATCTTAGTATCCTATTACTTCAGGGCTCTCGAGCTCCTCCCAGGTCTTATTGAGGGCAGCCGGCTCTTGGTTTAAAGAACGCCCTTACGTTTTTGTTTCCATTTAGCTGATGTGTTAATAGAAATTGTTTAATTATATTTTTGGGGGCTGAGTTGCCCGCGTCCGTAGGAGTGCAACACAACTCTGGTGGGAGGCTTCGGCCGCGGCTGGTTACCACTACCCACCTGACGAAGCCGTGCCGTGAAGCGACCTAGTCGTGTTTCGGGATGTAGTCCGGTGCAACCGTTGTGAGAGACGGGTCTGGGCAGTTGCATAAACTCCCCAACTATCGTCCTCCCCAAATCTATCCATTCTACTTGGAGTGAATAGATTTCTTCTGGATCTACATGCTCCATTTTCGGCCACATCGTCGCTGACCATCAGGCGAGTTGGTGGCCAAATGTAGATCCTTTATTATTATTAAAAAAAAACCGTTGGCCTTTTTAGATAGGCAAGTAATATTTTTTTTTAAACAATTTTGCTCCTCAATAACAGTTTGTTATGTTTCAAGTAGATACTTAACTGGGTCATAGTTATAATACTAGCGGCCCTAAAATAACTAAGTAAACATATAATTTTACCTGTAGGTTTCTGTTTGCTTTGGTTTGGTAAAGTAAGCACGACGCTTTTGGAGCCAGACACTCAACTTTTCGAAAGTTTGACTCCTATTTAGTTTGTAAGGAAGTAGTCTCTTCAGGCTTTAGCGTAAGTTTTATTTAGACTCGGTAATATTATTTCTTACTCATTTATTAATTATAAAATTATAATTGTTTACTAGTGGTCCAAAGCGCGACTGCTAAGCAACGGTCTCGGGTTCGATTCCCAGGTCGGGCAAAGTGTTATTGAGTTTTTCTGTTAGCATTTCTCAGTAGCAGCTCGGAGTTTAGAATTTGTGCCCGGTAGGTAGCAATAAGCTCATTATCTGTTACATGGGACTTAATAAACTGCATAGGTGAAATGTGGATCTACAACTATGTACACATCTGCCTACCCCTTCGGAGAATAGAGGCGTGATGCTATATACTCGTATGTATGTAAATTATAACCGTTACTTTTGGAAAGAAAAATACTGTCATGAGTAGGATCGAAACTGTGCCTCCTGGATAAATACCTACTCCAGCCGCTCTGCCAACTTTATCTATCCAGACTCTCTACTACTCAGAATTCCGAATCTTCTTCCACACTAAAATTATAATTGGTTTATGTGGAAAGAAAAATACTACCGTAGAAAAAAAAAAGATAGTAGTTGTCGCAAGCCAGGCGGATTGAACAACTCTAACAGTTCTGACACCAAGTTTGCCTTTTAACCACACGAAGAAAGAAGGTTGGAAACCAATGTTAGGAATCGAATACCAATCGATAAAAGTAAACTGCTCAGTTGTACATGAAGCTAGTGTTTGTCAATTACGTACGTTACTACGTAGGTACGCATACCACCTGTCTATATTTGAGTAATACTTGAGCGTTGTTACAGGTTCCGGAGTCGGTGCCCCCACTTTATTTGCTTTCAACGCTTCGTTACCACTTTGATCGATTCTTTCTGATCCTTCTTTTAATGGGTTCTAATTTTTTAATGAGTATTTATGTTTAAACTTTGAGTAACGCTATTATTATTTTAATACTAGCTGTGCCCCGCAAACGTTGTTCTATCATTTACATGTTCTGGATAGGGGAACCCCTTATCACTTAGTGGTATAAGAAATAGTCTACGATCTATTCTCAGACCGACCAAATACACAAGTATGCACAAAAACTTTCATAAAAATCGGTCAAGCCGTTTCAGAGGATTTCGATAACAAATACTGTGACACGAGATTTTTATATAGGTATTAGATTTGACCACTTTATGGGGATTAAACAATAACACTAGCTCCAGAATTTCTCTTCTTCATCTCCTACTGTATGATTTAATTTTGACCAAATGTTTTAAATGTGTACCTACTTAAATAAAATAATCTAAAATTATTGGACTAAATGGGAGGTAAACCTTTTGATATGAATTTAAAATAATTATTTATTAAATTAATTTAAACAAGTGAAGATAGAGTGTAACAAACTAAACTAAAATCAGCGAATTGATAACCTGCTCCTTTTTGGAAGTCGGTAAAAGAATAATCAAACACAAGAAGAACTGAATACCTACTATAGTTTAACGGTTAATACTCACGCGCATACTTCGGGATTGCCCGACTAGTTTCGAACTCGAACGGAGCTCTTATTCATGAGCTGAGCCCGCGGCGATGTCGCGAGTCAAACTGATATGAAAGTTATTATTCATGAATACCTACTTCTAAATCTTAAGGCATCTTAAACTAAAATTAGTTTACATTCAGACTAGTCCTTCAAGATTCAGGTCAGTTGTCAGTGAAATCGATCTTGATTGTATTATAATTTGTATAAATCTCAAATGTTGTTATCTCCGTCTGAATTTCATTTTAAATAGAATCTAATGTTTCTAGCAAGACGGCTCCGTCGGTAAGACCGATTACTTGACCACGTGGAAGGGTATGGAAGATGCTAAGATGCTGAACCTGACCAGGTCTATCGGCGTGTCTAACTTCAACCTGACCCAGATGAAAAGGCTGTGGGAGAACTCGAAGATCAAGCCTGCGGTTCTTCAGATTGAGGTCAATTGTGCCTTGTTTTCTTTCTAGATTTCTATTTTATGTTAATATTACGTATGTATTGAATAGATTCAGGCGTTACTTTGCGGAAGTCCATTACAATGGATGCAAATAAATACAATATCTAGCTACTTCCACTGCACGGTCTAACAGCTCCTGATGATGCCCCGTGGAGGGGCGAAACACGTGTAGAGTAGTTGGTTGTAGTCGGAATTTTCACCGCTTGCGTATGTGCATATATTTGCGGGCGGGCGGGCGGTGCACAGGTAATGCATGACTACCCTCAATTTTGTGGAAGTAGCTAGATATTGTATTTATTTGCATCCATTATTACGTATATTTTATTAGTTTTACAAAAACCTTTTGAAGAATTTGATTACATATATAGTTAATAAAGTAGAACTAGTAGTACATACAAGGTCTTATATTATTTCAGGACATGACTTAGTGCCTTTTTCAAGCGCTGCAACTCAAAGGCTCTTACTCTACTTGTTATAAATTATTAATCTAATATTTTATTAAATTAATTTAGTCTAATATTTCAATACTCAAGTTTTTCTGTAGGCGTACTCAAAAAATTAGAGCTTTGCTGTCTTTTAATAATCATTACTATATCAGCAAGAATGGGACAAATTCAGAAAAGTTATTACTAAATTTAGACACCTCTAAAATTTCAGATTGTTTTTTGTAGGCACGCATTCAGAAGGTCTCTAAAATCTAAAACTAGAGACATCAACAATAAAATAAATGAGAAATTCTGTATGACATGCCTAAATTTCAATTTGACGTCTTCTAGTTTGTCCGATCTTACTTTTGAAGAATCAGAGATATGATAAATCAGAGAAGATAATATGAGGCATGAAAATATAGTACCTAATACTGGAATTTTAATTTATTTGGCCTACTCTGGAATTGACACTATTGCCAAACAAGAAAGATTTGTTCAATACTCTAGAAAGCTATATTTACTGTTCTAAAATCTTAACTTTTATCATTAGCCATATTACAAATAAAAGTAATATTTGTAGTGATAACACAATTTTGATGTCACACATAAAAAAAGCAATTTAATATTATTTATATACCTAATTACATTTCTACAGGAATTTCCCTTATTTACTCTCTCATTAATTAGTATGTCAGCCTATACAAGCCCACAGTGAATGATATAAATACAGAATGAATTTGTTTATTTTAGACTCGTAGCAGATGATACAAAATCTAAATATAAACTTACACAACACGGGACCAAAAAGGCTTATATCTCAGCGCACATGCACAAGCGGCCACATCAATATGTAACAACGCTCGTTTTCGGATAAGACCAAAGCCACGTATAGCACCGTGTACGCCAATCCGCCAACGATTCGACTGGTCTTAGATATATTCTGAACAGTCAAATATTTTTTATAATAACTTTCGTGAGACACATTCACGTGAATTAATAACTTATTCCTATACTGTTCACTGGTTATTACTCACGTGCACGTTTTTCGGGATTACCCGACTAGTTCTACAGTTCCCAAAGTCGGGTAATCCCTAAAAATGCACGTGAATAATAACAGGTGAACAATAAATAAAACAACCACTCTAATATATTGTATAACATGGTGTAAGAGTTTAATGTTAACCCATGCGTAATGTGGGTATTATAAAATACATACATTCAAATTTGTTAAGGTAAACACACGGATCTGAAAAAAAAAATGGATGTAACCTTGCCTTGTCATAAGCGAAGCATAGATTACGCACACACACGCAGCGTACTGGCGCCTAGTGGATGATTTTTAAGTATTTGTATGCGTTTAGCACGTGTATGACAAGTGAAATTGGATGACTAGGCATGCTTCTCACATGTCCTACGCAACGCTCCGTCCGTATTTTTTTAAGGCCCGTGAGGTAAACGCGTCTATATATCTTCCTATCTACACAAAGTTAATGACTAACTTTGTGTAGATAGGAAGATATATAGACGCGTATCAGTAAAAATTATAATAAAACAACTTTTAACCGGATTAATTGCGGGTATATTGGTTATGTTTTTCCTGACGTTTCGTACACATTACAACGTTCGTGGTCGCAGGAGGAAACGTCAGGAAAATAAAAACCAATAATACACGCGATTATTCCGGTTAAAAGTTGTTTTATTTTTTCATTTAAAGATGCGATAGAATTATTTATTATTTTTAACAAATAAATAAAAATATTTAAAAAAATAAAACCTAAACTATATTAACTACACTACCACTAAAAGAAAGAGAGAGAAAAAAAAATAAAAAAGGAAAAAACGTAATTTAGGCGTCGAAGTACTCCTCCGCATCGCTGTCATCCGGTAATGTGCCCAGAAGACTGGCAGCATTGCCACGTTGAATGGCAATGCTAATTCTCTGACCAAAAAACAGGCCAGCCCTCTGGTCACGCGAAGTGTCGACCAGTCTGCCAGAAATTCCTTTGAAAAGTTGGCGAGCATTGGGACCCCATGACCCGAGCGTTTCGACTCCAAACGGCTCAAAGTCATAGCAGCCGATAAGGTTGCTATATTTGCGCCGTTTGAGAGTCTCTGCAGCAGCAGCAGCGGCGCCAGCACAACCAGCCGAGCTGGGAAGATGCGATGGAGCAAGGGTGTCGACACATGTTGCGTCCCACACCAAAGGCCTACCCGGCTTCCAAGGCAATAACGTCATGCCATCTGGTCTCTTACCATCGTCCCGCACCAAGCCATTGGGCTCCAAAACAGCTGGTACACTGGCGGTGGAAAGAGCCCGGCGGATAATGTCGTTGATGCTGGCGTGCCGGGCTATACGCCCCGCACTCCTGCTACAGGACAGGCCATGATGTCCCAGGCTGTCGACAGCTTCACCACAGTGGCACCGATGCGGAGCAACACAGGGAGCACCCAAACGCAGGCAAGTAGCGAGGCGAAAAGTTCCGTCATCCAGCATAGTACCTATGTTGGGTGACGGAAGTGCTTGAAGCCAAAGGCCCGACTCCCATTCTCCCACGGCAAGCAGACGAGCACGCTCTGCAGTATTGACTGACGTATTTAAAAGATTCTTCCGTGTCAAACTGCAAAGCGGCTCATCCCATTGCCTCTGGGAAGACGGATTGACGGGCAAGACCGTGTTGGGGCAAGCCATTTTCCAGGCGTTCACTGCATCAGACAAGCACGGTACTTCAAAATTAACCAGTGAGGATTCTAAGATTTTCCTGGTTAATTTTTCGGTACTGTGGACCGAAGACAAGAACGCTGGTAAGCTAATACTTGAAATTTTGCGGACGCCGAGGCCACCAAAGCGGATTGGAAGTGTAGCTTGTAGCCAAGCTCGATCGTCCAAGGCCACGTTCAAAATTGAGGTTAGAGTCTTTCGAATAATTTTATCGACTTTTTCCAAATGTTGAGGGTACTTCCATAAATGGGAAGACCGTAGAATATATGTAAATTTGGGACCAAAACAGCAATATCGAATAATAGTAAAAGCCGAATGAACATTAATTTGGAAAAGTCTTTTCGAAATGTTATTAAAATTTTGTATTTTTTCATCAATAAAAGGTTCAAAAGATTCGTCATAAATTGGAGACCCTAGGAGTTGGAGGGAATTTTTATCTATTGTTTTTATGTGTTGCTGCGTTAAATTTTGATAAAGTCAGTTGTCTGTCGGTGGTGGGGGGTAGGTATAATTCGCATTTTGTTGGGTTTAATTCAAGGCCAATAGAATAGAACTTTTGTTTTAAAATTTGGAAATCCTGTAGAACTGTATCTACATCGCCCCCTAGGGTCCCGTCGTCTAAGTACCACACGTTAAATTTAGAATTTAGTTGCCTAATAATAGGATTTATAGCAAAGCTGAAAATGGCCGGTCCCAGAGGGTCACCCTGTTGACACCCTACTGCGGAAACCAAGAGCTTATCTTTATATATTAATTTGGAGGGATTTCTATAACATTGCCATAAAAAACTAAAAATTTTGGGTGTTTCTTTTTTAACTTCGGTCAACAAAGTGTCCCTATTCACGGAGTTAAAAGCGTTCTTTATGTCAACCTTAAGGATAACCTCAGCTTCTTTGCTGTGAAGATAAGTGGATAGGGCATGTACAGCACCCTCACAGCCCCCTTTAGATCCAAAACCTAGTTGCAGGGGCTGGAATTTGCTGGCCAGTGTTTCACTATAATAGGCGCAGCAAATTTTGGCTGCTATACGCCGGTAGGTACAGCCTACGGCAATGGGACGAATACCGCCATCCTTCTTGCGCAGGGCACAAAGATTAGCCCCGTACAAGATATCAATGACGGCTTCGTGCGCATTGCCGGAGAGCATTAAATTTGTCAGAGCCGTAAGCTCCTTCAAAAGCGACTCACCAGCTTCCCCGGCGCTTGTACAAGTTAGGTCCTTTAAATGTTGGGGTGTCAAGCCGTCGAGGCCACCGGCGGAGCCGCTGCGGAAGGAGCCCATGGCAGCGACTAATTGGCGCGCAGAAACAGAAAGAGGGTTAGAATTTGAGTCAGGAGAATCGGGAAAAGAGAGGTTATCCTTAGGGGTCGGGTGCTTACTCTCCAGAGCTGCAACTGTCTCTGCAGAGTACGGTGCGACCACATCGCATGTTGTTTTATTATAATGTGTAGTGATCGCGAAAACCTAAGATATTACTATTACAACATTATTTCAACTTTTTACGAATATCTAGGTGAACCCAACAATAACTCAAGACGAGTTGGTGAAATGGTGCCGAGAGCGCGGTGTGGTGGTCATGGGGTACAGTCCGTTCGGGGCCATTCTCGGCAGAAAGAAGGATGGACCGCAGCCCCGAGCTGATCACCCTTTACTGCAAGGATTAGCGCACAAATACAACAAGACAGTGCCACAAATACTGCTTAGATATTTGGTGAGTGTTTCAAAAGTATTAATGAATAAAATAAAAAATGGTTTCCTCTCGTCTGTGGGCTAACCGCACGGCGGTTAGTAACAAAAATGGCGCGTCTGTGGACTAACCGCCGTGCGGTGAGTTGACGTCATCGATTACACGTATCATATTTAAGCTTTAAAATGTATTTTATATCGTTTTAATCCACTCGGGACCTATTAATATGTGTTAAGGATGAACTAAAGTCATTAAATAATAACATAGTAGGTACTTTTAGTCCACCTAGTAACAGCATTTGCGTATGTAAATATAGGTACTTATAACGGCATTTCGCGCGCTTCCCGCGTAATTGATAACGGTATTTTGTTATTATTTTATTGTTGTGTACCCTTTTTTTTGTTTATAATGCATTTGTAATGAATTGAAGTATTCGAATTAACAATTCATTTGAATGACGTAATAATAGGTAACGAACAGTATTGCAACAAAGTTGTAGGTAGCTCGCGAGTTGAGTACCTATTTTGATAAGCTTATATTATTGAAACTATATGATTTAGCGTTATTATGAGTTATCTATCGTTTAGATTAGATTATCAAGATCGCATAACAAAAACAATATAGCCATTCGGGCTAATTTTGTTTAACAAAACATTCCACATTCCATAGCGGCGCCGCGCATTCTTTCCCGCGTAAATTTTGTTTACGTGTTTATAGAATGAATATGTATTTACGGGTATCAATATTCTTTGCTAGATTAATGTAAATAGGTATATAGTATCATGGTTAATAGTTATTTTTATTACGAAACAAATTTTTTTATATAAATTTATCAAAAATAGGTAAAAAAAACGATACATTTGTGTTTACATTCAAAATGCCATTTAAGTATAAACAATTTTAGTATCGCAATATATACAGTATTGTAGCACATCTAATAAGGTTTAATTCATACATACATCATAGATATGCCTGTCATACAAAAAAACAAAGATAACGTGATATTAATGACGCAAGGTCGCGCACAAATTCCTGTCTGTGGTGACCTCGCCGGGAGGCCCCACAGAAGCCCATTTTCAAGATGGCGGCGCTCCACGGACGAGAGGATTGATTGTCCTGCTGCGACCACGAATGAACGCTGCTAAATGTTCGAGATCTCAGGAAAAACCAAAGAACAATAGTACACGCCATCAATCCGGGTATTGTCCTTGTAAAGTGTAGTGATCGCAAAAATCTACTAACGTTTGACGAATATTTTTTCAAGTAAAGCCAGATACTAGTACAATAAATCGAACAACCTACGACTCATTTGTATGACTTTATAAGATTTTAAAGGTAAATCTTTGGCTCATGAATTTATTATCTGGCCAATTCCCTTGCAGAATGGCTAAATCTAACTTTCTTTGCGGCTTGCTAACATTCACTTAAGGGGGAGACGGGATGAATTAACAGGTGTCAAATTGGCTTCAATGACAATAGATAAGGATAGACAACCTTATCTAATGTCATTGATGCTGGCTGTGATCAGCCTTTTACGTTATTTCATCGAAAACGAAATATAAAATACAGATAAATCTTCGAAAACGCAATATCGGTTGCCTGGCCACCTCTAAAGTTATACATTTATGTGGAAAGAAACATAGAAACATACGGTCGTGACCAAGATTTGAACAACTATGCCATCACGAGCTCTGGAGTGCCTGGAGTATTATGTCCGGGACGCGCAGGTTCAAATCCTGTTCACGTACGTATTTATCTTTCCACAAAAATATATAACGGATAAATCACTTAAGAATCTAGTGTAAAACAAAATATAATATTCACATTTCAGCAATGAAATCACAAAAAGTGGAATTTAGCTGCTTTACATTCCGTTTGCACATAGGTATAGGCTGATAACCTATTACCATAGTTTAATTTTATCAGCTTTACCGAACGTGGTCTGAATTGCCAACTTTTTTCTTTTAATCTTTCAAACATATTACGTTTAGACATAAAGATAGTATACCTAGTTAAATGGTTTGCAAATGTAAATAATAAGGCCATAGATACTAAAGAAAAAAACACGGTAATACACTGATAGGATATTTTCTTTGGTTTATATCTTTTATTTTCGGCACAGAAGAATTTAGAATTTATAGTCTTAGACATAGCTTTTTCAATAAAAACGCATGACGCAAACAAAATTTCAAATAAAACAACAGACCTTAAACCTCATACAATTAAATACAAACACAAATCAAATTGACATCGTAACATTCGTAACACATTGACAGGTCTAATTCCCTCGATTCTTCCCTTCTAATCGGGAGTCGGAATCCTTTTGGCCCATTTACTCAACTACCCTTACCTTTGACGAGGTGACAGTTCCAAATACGTGTCAACATCGCTTTCAACTTGTTTAATGTAAACCCTAAAGTTGGGTACACGGGCCCAATTGGCTTTGATTGCGTCTATAAGTGGAAAATCGTTTATATTTATTCAAGAAGTTCCTATAAGTGAGATAAGTTACGTACGCTTGTGTAAGCACGTACGGAGGACTGGGTAGTGTTTTGTTATATATGTTTCTGTAAGGATTTCGATGTAATAAATCACACTGATAGCTTGTTTGAACGAACGCGTTTATCTATAACGCTGTGATTTCCTTGCGATGCGATTTTTACCGCGATTAAGTCTGTTTTAAAATAAACAAAGAGAATATATTCATTAATTCGTTGAACACTGAAGGCTGTTTTTAATTTATAGTTCACCCATTAAATCTAACTCATTTCATAAATACTGATTTCTATATGTTTTTCTAGTTGGACCGTAATATAGTGCCGATACCTCGGTCCACCAACAAGACCCGGATTCAACAGAACATCAACGTTTTAGACTTCAGTCTTAAGCCGGAGGAAGTGCGAGAGTTATCAGGCTTTAACAGCAACTACAGACTCAGGACCCCAGTGAAATGGTACAACCACCCAGAATTCCCATTTGAAAAGAAAAACCTTACCAAAGAACAAATTAAATATATCATTGATCACAGCAAGGAAGACTAATATTTTCATAAATAAATTAAAGTATGTATTACCTAATTGGAAGACAGGATGCTTCCTACACATACTACAATAATCCAAGTTAAAGAACAAAGTGAATTAATTGTGTTATGATAAATTACTTCGAGTATGTTATGTAAAATTATAGTGTATAAAAATATTGTCAGAAATTATATTTTTTTTACACTACGCTTTATAATGTTATTTTCATTTTGAAAATATACGTTTCTATTATATTTGATGTGGATGTATTTATTCCGGGGAAGTCTAAGTTTTTTTTCTATTATTTTGGGAGGTTACATGTTTACGAATAGCAATGACGTGTTCAATAATTATCTTACACAAAAAAAGACTCGTGTCGTACCTGTAGTTAGAAATATAACAGAAAGAATAAACGAACACAATATGTGATTTATATACAATTCCGAAAAGAAATGTCATATACATTGTACTAAACCGCAATAATAACGGTTACTGTTTTATAACGTCCTTTATTTAACATCCATATAATTTATTGCTTTCCCTTTTATCAGGAAAACCACTTCGGAGCGAAAAGTTGTTCAATAATAATCTAATTTGATTCATTTCGAATAGGAACTTTGTCAGATTTTTACGTGCCATTCTTGATGGGTTTTTTTATGAACAAAGTATGCCTACACTGAATTTTGGAAAACCCACGTAGGTATATTTTTAAAACGAAGGTCATCTTGTCTTTTTGTTAACGGTTTAACTCCTACTCGACTTTTATTAATATTGATGAAGCAGTAAATTGATAACTTGGATATTTGGCGTTTCGCGTTCCACAAATACTTTTAGCTAAATTTAATTTTTTATGGACATTAATTTTACGTTGATTTATATTAAAAGAGATGGGAAAGTGTTCATTTAAATGTTTTTTATTTTCTGAATATTAGGTACCTACTAGACTTCCAAATTTCATTAAAATTGATTCGGCTTTAAACACCTAAAGCCGGAACAAACAGACACAAACATTCGTTGGCATCAATAAAGAGTACAAAAGAAGGGTTGAGGGTTTTTTAATTAGTCTCGCTAAATACATCATTTAAAAGCAAATCTATCAGAGATTTAGCGATCAAAGAATTTATGAAGCGAAATTAATTCTGCGTCGTCGAATTGGTTTAGCTTCAAACTTGAAATTAACCGTCTGAGCGTTGCGGAGCGGAAAACGTTTCCAATAATTAAATAGCTACCCACCTTATCTCATCTCAAAGGAGTTGTGTTAGCCTTTTTAATCTCCTTAGTATTATGTAATTGAATTCTTTTAACCGCGAGTATAAAGGAAATGCCGTCGCTTTTATCTGAAGCTTGGGCTTTCGGATCACCTAATTGATTTGTGAGAGACCTTTGTTGTTATTTGTGTAATAATGTTAATCCAATAAACTAATCTTCGTGGCTGCGTAAGTAATAGTTTGTTACGCCATTACCGTGTAGTTTAATAGCTTGATAAATGTTGTTGTATCTGTTACGGCGGGGCGTGTGATTGTTGCTTGGTTTTAATATAATACGTATATTTTAACATCTGGAGTGATTTTATTATCTACTTTTGCATGATCATAAATTATAAATACATGTCGATAAAACGTTTGGGGTATAAAGTTCATAATCTCTACATTTGGGAGGCACATTGGCAAAAGAGGAAACAAATCTCATTTTACGACATCCATAAGATAAAAGAGGGTGACTCATTCTTATCCGAGGTCTACACGATGATATGACCCCAATTCTTTTATTTGATTCTAAATAACATTTCTTAATAACTGTAAGGGAAATTACAACATTAAAGAAAAAACCTTGAAGTCGTTTCGACGAAATGTATTTTTCGTTTGTCATTGTTTTTCTGTGTCAATGGTTTGTTAGTAATTTGAACCATTATAAGCTCTTGGTATTTCCCAAAGTAAGCGCTAAGCGTCACTATGGCACGTCATTAGAAATCATTACGGTACGAAGACTGGTAGCTTTAAGTGCCATTAAATGAAAATGTCCTAAAATTATGGGCACTTAGTGCAAGGAGCCATTCTGTAGAGGCTATTTCCATTCTACCAGAGCATGTACGCACGAAGCTATAGTCATTCAGTGAAATATGTAACGGTCGAATTTCACATGAAGTATTTTATTTCAGCACATGGCCACAGATAGGATCTTTTGTTGTACCCGTATCGTTGTTATCTATTACATAACAATTGTCGATTTTAGGTATATATTTCGCGCAGTTCAAATAACTATGTTCGTATTATGGCGGCGGATACCGCATGAATGAGCCTTTATACTATAATGGTCGAACAATGTTGGCGTAGCTATCAATTCGAAGCTTTATCATTTAATGCATACTGGTTGCTTGTTTTTTGCGAGTGGCTTATTTATGAGAAAAGTTAGGGGGAGGTTTGGCCGGTCCTAACATAAATTAGGTGCGGTGACACGGACTAATTGACGTCATTATGCGCGCGGATGGCCGGCGGTGAGGCGCGCGTCCGCCGCCGCTTTGGGCGCCTATTTCACCGAAGAATCGCTTTTCTTCCTCTATCGCTACTGCTTAATTAAACAAAGGTACATCCATTTATCGTGCTTAACTTACAAAGGCGTATGATTAGGTCAGCATTACTCAACTTCTCAAATAAACCACCGTGTAATCTTATGAATGTTCCGTAATTAGGTCGTTATTGAAACGGAAAACTCTGTTGACTTCTTTATGTCGATCAATTAGGAGTTTCTTGTGGAGCTAATCACCGGTGGTACGATCAGTATTTTCTCGGCAAAATAAATGGACGTAAGCAATGGTGAGCCGGACTAATGGTGGGCGGTGTGTATAAATGTGCGAGCTCAGCGCAGCGGCCGCACACTAAGCAGACATGTAGCGCGGTCCACGCACACTAATTACACGCTAAATCAAATACTGTTCAAAAAACTCGCATCAATCAAAGGGGGCGACGAAAACAAAATTACTTTTCAAAGTCGTTACGTTGTAGGCGACGGAGTCCGTTGTTTTAATCACAAAAGAGATAGAGTTACTTTTATTATACTGAGGGGTTGTTTCCCGTTCGCCGTTGTCTTTACGTCAACTACTCAAAATTCAGGAAGCCTTTTGTTGTTGTGGAGCCTTCTATTCAAGATTCGCAAGACAGTGGATCCTGGTGATGTCAGTTGGAATATTAACAAGGGACGCGACGTCGGCCGGCGTCTCGTGACAATCCTTTAAGCGTCCGAACATAACGGTGGCGGCGTGTGGGAGGAGGCGTCGGCTCGGACGGTGTCAATACTGATCTTTTGAATACCGATACTGATAATGTCTTGGGTACACGTCAACTACGACGTTTACAATGTCTGTTGTCGAATGTGTTCACAGTTTACACGATTCAATATTAACTTTAACTTGTTGGTGTTATTAATTCAATGTTGGTCTAGTCTAGGGTTATATACAAACATAAAATTACGCTTGTTGTTCCCAAAGGCTTCGGTAGAGGTGTACTGCCGTAAACCTACATTTCACCAATGCCGTTAATAATGACCGAGTATAATTTCAAACTCCAGCTACTTGCCACTGGGATTTCCGAACAGAAAATGCAATAACAATTTGCCGGACCGCGGAATCGAACCCAGGTACTCAGACTATACGCGGGACCTACTAGGGCCCTTATTTATAAAACACAAAACCGTGGTGATCAAAGAGTAAAATAAATTATACCACATCTAAATTTCATTTTAATGCCTTTCTAAAATCACCCACAAAATCTTTATTTTGTGAAAGACTCAAACAGTTCAATTTTTTATTAGCTTTCAATTATTTAATAGGTTGCTCTGAAATATAAGCTTCTAACTCAAGCTCTATTAGGCAGTAATTTTATATCGACACATTTTGTGGAATTGAATTAAGTTGAATACAAGCCTTGGTGTTATTGAGTGGTTCTGTTAGAAAATTCCTAGTACTTAGCAGCCCGGAGTGCCGACCTGTGACCTGTATACCAATAGGCTGATCACCTATTATTCAATGGGACTAAATAACTACGGGTGTACAGCAATACTTGTCTGCGTAACCTCTCGTATATGTAGGCGTGATGCTACGCTAGAATTAGAATGCCATCATACCCAACCTTCTTCTTTTTATCTTAGGGTTGATAAACAACCTATTGTCTGAGTTTAAACCATCCGTGGGCTTCTGACGTGCCTTTACACAACATCAAGAAAATATCTCAGGCGTGCAGGTTTCCTCATAATATTTTCCTTTACCGTTTTAAGTTTATGCAAATGATAAATACTTTCTAATATGCACTTGAATTCAAAAAGTCTGCGTGCCTTGGGTTTGAATTTGCGACCTTTGACTTGCCAGTCCTATGGTCAGACCACTAGGCTATCACTGCTTTATACGTTCATAAGACCACAATCATGTAAAATGCAAAACGAATACTACGACAATATTTCCACTTAATCAATTATAACAGATACCTTTAGTAATAAAATTTATAAATAATAAATAAATAACCAGCCCATAACTGTCCCAGTGACAAGGGCCTCTTCACACACAGAAGGAATGAGCTTAATCACCACGCTAGCAATAAAAAATGGAAACTTTTAAATATCAATAAAATTATATTAAATCCTAAAATATATAGCTATGTCTAATTTTGTCCCCTAGAATGTACGCAACTTCAGCATATTTTGTATTCATATCGACTACTGACTAGGTTGTCTTGAGACTCAGTATCTCGACTATCTCATGCAACTTCATGAATTTGTAACATCCATCTTATTTGTTTTCAAAGATACTTGTAAATAAAGTTAGTTCTCTCGAGTCCAAAAGCCAGTATAGAAACATAAATCCATCCTTTTAAGTTGAATCACGTTCTGCAAATGTTTGCCAATCGAACACACGACGGGCTCCACATAATAGGAAGACAAACGTATCGGAACTTTGACTTAACAATCAATTTCATAACATTTTGAAGATACTTTTAAGCGTACATATAATATACAGGTTAAAATTACATTATTTAATAGTTTATTATACATGTATATGTATATGTAATATCACATAAGTTTTAACACTTGTGTTAGCCTAGCTATGATTAAATTAATTGACGATACCGGGCGGTCGATCAGTTGTCACATGGCTTAAAGTTCATTGACCCAGACCGTAAAAATACATTATTATACCATTCAATCTGGTAATTTTTTGCCGGCTCATCTAACCATGTGTATAGTAAAGCTACCGTTATACCTTGCTTTGCTCAGAGATTTAGTAGTTAGTGTATGATGAGTATGACTGACGGTCACATGTCACTGTATGAAATCCTCAGAGTGTCCCTCAAACGTCAAGTGCTTACTTGTCAGTCTTGGGATTTCGGTATGGCGGTATGTCGTACATGTGCAACATTTGGACACCTAATTAACAAAGATCACGTGGTTTTCTGTCCAACATCGAAGTAATAAACTAGTGGTATGCTAATAGACTACTAGACCACTAGAATAGAACTGGCAAATTCTAGGACGTAGATTAGAACCCAAAACACGCTTCGCTGACTTTTGTAATTATATTAGAAGTTAATTGTCACTTGATTAAAACGGTGGAGACAATATCCCGAAGAAACCAGCAATCTTAAGAGATGTTCACGATAGTGTGTAAAGCCGTATCCCTACGAGCGGCTTAAACTCTTTGGTACATTAACGACATCCATTAACGACAGGATAAGATGCAGAGTCCTGATGATTAACATTGAGAATTCTATTGCAGGCAATTTCTAATTGAAGTGTTCGAATCTGTTCATTGTTCTTTAGTGGAATGCTTGTTATAATGAACTTTGCTTCAGTAAATGAGTGCTGGTGTCGTGCTTTATTTTTTCTTCTCTCGTAGTATATTCGCACATAAACGCATAGTTTTAGTTGCAGCGTTTTCACTTGAGCAAAAGAATATGTAAACGAATGATATAGAACAGGGTTCCTTGAAGGATTTCTTCCATAGCACCTGGTACTGTAACTATATATTTACTTTGGTAGTAAACAATTTTTTTTTAAATGAAATTCATTACGAGTTCATTAATCATCGACAACATAATTCAAATCAGACCCAAGATAAATAACTGGCAAGTTAACTAGTATTTTTTTAAGCATTTAATTAATTAAAACATGCAATTAATAAACTACCTTCATAATTGTAAAACATAATTTATTAAATAAAATTGTATGAATAAAAATTTTAAGCTTACTCATTTACTTACCACTTTTTATTCGTCTATAAAAATTAATTAATAAAGGATTTGTAAGTTTTTACTGTAAAAATAATAAAATTGATATTTGATTAAAATTTTAACTAACTTTTTCTTTTGTTATTGAAATGTTTTAATTAATTCATTACTGTAAAGGCAGTTTACAAATAAAATAATTTTCTATTTAAATTATGAGGGTAGTTTAGGTTACTTATTAGTTTGCATTTTTCTACGCGTTGTAAACCGAAAATACTTTTATAAAAGTTTATTGTTTTTACTGTACTGAACAGGATTATTAGCTGTCCTGTTTTTATTGGAACGATGCCCAAAATTGGCTTATTTTTCTATTTAAGTTCATTAGTAATAAAGGCATTGGTTATAATTCGAGTCTACAAATTATAAAAGTAGTATAAACCCCTGTTGCTTAATAAAATGAAATCACACCATCAAAAATAATAAAAATCTCGAAAAAAAGTAATTTTAAAAACGGTAACCACTTCAAAATTACTGAAACTTCCCACTACCAGAACTTTTTACTTTAGCAATACTGGTACTAAAAGTGTAGTTTTCCAGTGTCTAATGCGGGCGTAAAACACAGAACTAAAGCGTTGACTTGAAAATAAGAAAATCAACGAGAAAGAACGCTACGCTTTGGGACACAGACAAGAATCTTGTTTTGTGTAAATAGAGTCCCGCGGCTGAACAACTGGGGCGTATAGAGAGCCGTCAATCGGTGCGGGACTGTGTTGCCAGCACCGATTTCTAAAACAGTTTTTATTATTTGGAAGAATAGTCGAGTACGGCGTAACAGTTACCGAGGTTAACATTTTGACATGTTGTGTAGTTGTAGTATTTTGAGTAGGTTTACGTACAAAATACTGACTTTCTGAGAATATGAAACACGGTGACTTTGCTATTATTGATAAATTTACAATGTTAGAGCGTGCCTCGCTGTTATATTTTCATTACAGTCATTCACAATAACGGTTTCTTATCAAGTAATGAATTGATTTCACTAGAAATTATATTATTAAATTATCACGATTACATTACTTTGTACGTTGGTCCATACAATATTTACCTTCTATTAATGGCGCTGAGGGTTAAATGTGAACATCTTAATGCATTAGATAAATTTTAAGTCTACTTAAACTGATTGTTCCAAAAAACTTAAAAAAAAAAACAGGAATATTTCTAAATACAAACAATAGAACTCCAATATTCATAGTTGACAACCCCAACGCGCCGGTTTTCCAGCGACGAGCACTGCGATAAAGGCGTCTGCCCACGGCTCTCCTCCCGGGACTGTCGCACAACGGCAAGTCTGAACATGCACTTGCTACACAAAGATGCCACTGACAACTCGATTTGAATGCTGTTGACATGCAACGAACATGGAAATCCTGTATCGAATACTGACGTACCTATTCGTATAGGTAAAACAGATATTGTAATTTTAGACACACTTGCTCGTAAAGTAGCAATTTTTTTTATAGATTCAATAAGGCTTTTAACGCACGCGTACTTTTCATTTTACATTACTGCACTAGTGAAGGCATCGGTGAAATTTGGACGTACAACTCTTTACACCTCTGCTTACCCCCTCCGGGAATAAAGTTATGAAGTTTGAACGTTCAAAAGTCAAATAAAAAGGATTTGTTTAATCGTAGTCATTGATAACAAGTGCTGCGGTTCTATGAATCCAATATTTTACTTTAGGAAATAATAATTCATCAATTTATTTATAGACTCAATACATTAGTAGGTAGAGGCCTTTATGTTTTACAATGATACTGTCCTTCTAAAAGTCTATAATTATCTTAGAACCTACAACTATACTTTGACTGGTTCATCTTCAAGCTCCTATCTTGGGGGTCACAGTTCGAACCGTGTAATAATCGTTAAAACAATAATTGAAATAAAATTTGAAACTGGAATTTGAAATGTGATACATTTCGTGCCGGAAAGTTTATTTAATTCAACTTGCACTACAGCATATTTATACATGTGTAAAAATGTATTCAAAGAAGTACGGAGAAGCATAGCGAATAGCGATGGCAATAGTGTTTTATAGAGGCGCGCTCACAACAGTCGCAACAAAGTTCTAAAGTCGGGCATTGTACAAGATTCCTTACGATGCATGCATTCTTCACGCTTGACCGCGCAGCTCGTGTCCTGTCGAAAACTCTATTTATAAAAGTTTTACAGTCTCTTCAAGCACTCCTTGTAACGTATCAATAAAATAAAAATGCTTGTGAACTGCTTAATTTTAGAAATGTTTCGTGCAATGGTTTTGTTTCCACTGCAATGCCAAATTATTAAACAGGCCAAACATAATGTTATACTCGTAATATGCATATTATTCATAAATTGCTGTTATTGTAATTTGGTCGAATTATTGAAGTACGGGTAGAGTTTATACATAATTATTTATTTATTTTAGGCTACCAGTATAAAATATAAATTTAATTTGTGTCTCAAAAAGTTAAACTCGTTTGCGCAATCGGCGTTATTTGTTAAAACGTACAATAAAATGTGTGGATCGTTTGAATTTGGAATAGAGCTCATAATATTCACATGATTTCGTTCGTTTCTCTTTATTTTACTTATATCTGCGATCCGCGTTATATCTGAGATCCGCGAAAAGCGCTAACATGCCGAATAATTCGTAATCGATGAGTTAATAATAATAAGAATTCTGTTTCCTGGCATTTCCTTAATAATCTTCGGTTTAGATTTTGTCGAAACTTTTATTCCATTTTAAAATTTCAACAAAGTAGAAATCCTTCAGGGCTTGTCAAAAGTGAAGGCACTGGAAGGTAATTGTAGTAGGTTCCCGCGGTTTCCTCGCTGCAGTAATTACCTTCGCGTACGTACACCATTAATTGCTTCTCACAACGGAAACACTGATGGAGGTCGTTTATCCGGCCAGTTTGTTCACTTATCTATCCACTGTTTTTGCTTTGTCGTGCTAGACGCAAAATAAAGCGGTCCGAACTAACTAGCTTAGTTTTTAACTAGACCCATTTAAATTCGACGTTCGGATTTCATTACGCAATGAGTAAACGTGATTTGGTTTTTTAGTGTTTTGTTGTATAAATGTACTAAAACTACTTTATTTAAAACTATTAGAAGCTTTCGTAAAGTTTTTAATTTTATTTTTGTCAGCACGAATTGTAGAGATTACGAAGTTAAAATTTTACCAAAAGTACTTTGTTCAACTCCCCTCTCCATAATTTTGTTCCAAAAGTTCAGTTAAGAAGAGTATTAGCATTCAAGTAATTGAAAATGCATTGTTAAACTTTATTAATAGCATTTTAGCGAAGTGTAAACCGGGTGTCCCGGCCCCTGCTGATACAAACTTATGAAGTTATTTTTCTATAAAAAAATATATATAGGTAAGGACCTTAACTTTTTACTTAGGATAGCGTTCAAGATTTTGTTGTAAAGTTTCCAAGTGAAAAGCCCACAAGAATAACGAACTCGGCCGTTGCAAGCGTTTTTGCAAGCTCTTCGTTTTTGTCGGTGCAAAATTTCTATCGATTTTGTCGTCGCATCTGCCGTTGTCGGGAACTTTTAATTCTTTGACGAACACATTACCGCGGCGTTTTATTTTCCCAAAGGAATCTTCGGTTATTATTAACTGCACCGCAGCTTCCGTTTAACTGCCGAAGTTGGAAAAAAATGTGGAAAATTTTATATGTTCCGTCCCATTATAATTGAAGCAAACATTAATTACGCGGAGAGCTGCGGGCGAGGGGGTTTACTCTGCGACTAGCCAGGGGCGACGCCCGCACTGGACGTGTCTACAGACCCCTTATAGGTGGTCTGTTAGATAATGTTTACTGATAAAATATTCAATTTATTTGTGAACCATTAAACTGTAAGATTGTTTTGCTTAAAAACTGAATATTGCAATTGGGAAGATTCCGACTTTTACGTTTTAATCTTAATATTTTTCGCTTTTTTTGCCATCTTTTACACAAAAGGTAGTACCAATATTTACTTTTATAATAAACATATAAATACTAAACTTTGAATTGAGAAACATCGCTGTACGCCAGAATTTTGTGGATTAACTTTCAAACATACGAGTATTTTGTTACAATAATTATAAGACGAACTACACTCATGAGAGAGTATTTGGAGTACCAATCTAAGGGTATAGGTTCAAACAGTGCTTGCTTTTTCTATCCACAATAATAATAACTTATAAAAAGCTTTGTACCTATTGGAAAAAAAATGTCGTCATTTTTTTTTTTGTGGAAAGCAATAGAGTCGTGAGGAGGATTCGAAACTGCGCCTCCCGGATAAATACGTTAATGCTTTTCGAAGATTTGTCTGTAAATGTAGGCTACCTATTACTAGATAACCAATCGATCTAGTTATTAGTATTCTGCTACCACTCCTGAATCAATTTTATAGTATAAATTAAAATGGTAGACGAAAATGTTATGAAATAAAATGTTGTGTCTTTGATTTCAATATAGATGCCAAATGAAAACTGCTGTTTAATGATGCCTAATCATAAATGTCTGTTTTTAGATTTTTTGTCGATCTGTATGAAATGTTGCTCCGAAATTTCTCAACCGATTTGTTTGAAAATATTAGGGATAGGGCAAATTAAATTTTAATAAAATTTATAGTTTCGTGTGTTTTCCTTTTGATATCTTGCAGGGCTAGAACAGATAGAAATATAAAGTACTACAAAAAATTACATAGCATCACGCCTGTATTCTCCGAAGGCCTAGGTAGCGGTCTACACACTACTTAAAAAAGTAAAGTAGGTATAATTAATTTTTTTTATACATGCTGAAGCCATGTAATGCCTATATTAATTACTATGTTTCAAGAAAACATTGAAAAATAATAGACAACAACGGGGCTTTATCCCACGACATTCTGTGTGTTATAGTAAATTAGGTATTAATTGTGCTCTTAGACCACGCGAGCGAGAGTCGCTGGCACATCCATACTTCCATACTAATATTATAAATGCGGAAGTAACTCTGTTTGTTTGTTTGGTGTAACATTTTCACAACTAAACGGCTGAAGGGATCGTAATTAAATTTGGCAAGGAGATAGATTGTATCTTGGGGAGGACATAGGTTACCATTAGTCGCGCAGACGAAGTCGCGGGCACCTGCTAGTCTACTTATGAATAAAACGATAGTAACCTTCACTATTTCTGATACTGAACTGAACTTGATATTCAGTCGGTATCACCAAAGATAGGTATATCTTGAGATAGTATGAATAATTTTCTCGAATAGACATACATTTGACTGCATTCATAGCACAAAGAACTTTTTACTATTCACTTTCGAACACTGGTTGAATAGAATGATTAAATGAGACTTGAGGTTTCACATTCTGAAGTCACTACACGCGCTATTTATGAAGTAAATCCTTAGATTGCGGTCCTTTAACGTTGTGTATCTCAAAAAAGAACTAAACCTTTATGGGATCATGTACAACTTTTGTCCGTCTGTCTGTCAAGACCCTTTTTCTCAGAACAAGGAAGAGGTATCAAGTTGAAATTAATAACAAATACTAACGGTTCCAAGAAAGTGTAAAAAATAATAATAATAAAATGATACGTTGCATGATTCTAAATGTTGTGTTACTTTACTTACAACACGTGCGTAAGTTTTACAGTACAAATAAATGAAAAATAAGTTATGGTGGAATAAAGAAATACACAAACACATACGTACCTACATAAATGAACGCAAAAAAATAACACTCCTTTTTTAGGGCAGTCGTGTATAAAGTTAAGAAATACATCACATTAAAATATATTTTTTGCCACAGGCCCGAGATCGACTCCCACCTGGCCGTATTTTTAAAAATTCACTAGAATTATGGTAACTTATAAGTAGCCACCTTAGTTGGCTGTAACTAACAGTTATCCGTAGAATAATCAAGGACTCAAAACTTTAAACAAGCGTTGAATTAAAATATGAAACACGATACAGGAATTAACGCGAGTTACCTTTTTCCGTGTTACATATTTCATCATGCAACGCGAAAGTTTAAAAGCTTTAAATTACTTGTAACACCTAACTTTTTATAACACGTAACTTACAACATTCCCACACAACTTTTCCGTAGAAAAATGGGAAATTACATTCAATTAGAATACGTAGTGGTTAGGTGGACGATTTCAGGAACACCTAAGAGAATCAGAATAATTTACTTGTCTAAGATTTTGGATAAACTACATGAGAAGGATTATTATTATAAAGTTCCTTCTAAAATGTACTTACAACTAAGCGTACAAATATTAAGTTGTTTTAACATTAAAATACTATCTTGCCTGTTACCCGTTCCGGTTTGCCGGCAGTGGCTATGTTGGCAAAGCCAACAGGATGGAGGGCTCTAGCCTCCTCCTACGAATTAGTTATGCTCCAGAAGGAGGCCACAGAGCGGGATCGGGAAAGGAGCGATCCGTCTCGGAGACGAAGGCGCCGGAGAAACAACCGCCTCGGCGCTCATCCCAGGTAGGGTGAAAAGCCGCATCCCCATCATCACTGGTTGGGGAAATACAAAGTCTTCGGTACTGAGGGCAAACTGAAGACCCTACAGTTTGCATCACAAATAATATAAATAAACATATTTTCCGATATCCCCGTGACGTGTCAAGGGCATAGCACAGAGGAGGCACTGGTTTGATCCGCGCGAGTTAACGGTGTCCCTTCTAATGTGCTGCGATGGCCGCTTATGGTTTTATTAATGGGTGTCAAATTGACTAAACTAAACTATATAACACGATATCTCGTGGTCAGGCTGGTTGTCAGACTTTCAGGCACTATTAGATTACCCGCCAAAGGTATAACGTGTGCTCCAAGGCACGGTGCGGTCTCGATATGAACTGATGGTAATTCACCCACAAACAAGGGCAGCTTTCGGAAGATCCGTGTGGCTGAATACTCATATATGATGGTTTTTATATAATTTAAGGCCATGGCCTAGTTTCATAAATTATTATTATTAATCCCGTTCATGTCCATTATTTTTCAATATTTAGAAAATAATAACTTAGGATATACTACTATTTATGTAAATACAAGAACATTTTGTAATTTTCTGTAGGTAATTCAAGATTTTAATAAGCTTAAAATTTTAGTAGTCTCTAACTTTTACAACGTTTCCACACAATTTTGCGGTGGAGTAATAGCAAAATACAATCAAGTACTTGTAGCTAGAATTTGGGGAGCTTACGTCCACCTCGTTGTCACGCCATGAATATTGAATAGTCGTCGGTCTAAGCCCGCAATAGTTAATCTTCTTTTCGACGGTATAACAGCCGTTTTAATTATAAAAGGCGTATTATCATCGTGAAAGAGAAATTCGTAGCGTGTCGTCGTCACTGCAGACTGTAGGTACGTGGCTTTGTCATGCTGTTATCACGTTTGGTATTTTATTCGTAGGAGTTTATTTAAAAACAGATGGTATATTTGGTGTTAGATGGCGTATTATAGGAACAAATCAGTGCACCTATAATAATAATATACTAACTGCATCTGTCTCAGCCATATCCAGTAAAAAAAGAAGCTTAAAGATATTTTGAGTAAGCACGTAAAATATTTTCAGTTAAAATATAGATGAGTTTTACGTGATTAAGAGAATTATTTGGTAAAAGTAGTTTTTCCGATAAAATATGTTTTAATTGGTTTACATACTACGCCAATATTTTGTGCAATAGCGTAGCGAATTAATCGAAATAGAATGGCCAAATTTTAATCACATGAGCCGCGTAGCGAAACTTTTATAATATTTTTATTTCAAGATATGTCTTTGAAAAAGCATTAACGCATGCTTAGCGAACTCTAAAGATACAATATTAAATGGAAAAAGAATACGGTCGCGAACAGGATTCGAACCTGCGCCTCCCGGATAGATACGCTCTGACCACTAAGGCATCTCGACCTCTTAGAGTATCAGACGCCTGGAGTATCTATCCGGGAGGCGCAGGTTCGAATCCTGTTCGCGACCGTATTCTTTTTCCATTTAATATTGTATCTTTATATTTTTATTTATTACCCAGGTACTCTGTTGACGACCACACAACCCTTTTCCCCATAAAAACCTCTTATGACACCCATAGGTACAATAATTATGCTGGGGATGTCTAATCATAGACTCATATCATAAATTTGCATATTAAAAGACATGGTATAATTTATCATTGTAATGAGCCAGCATAATTCGCATGAATATTAATACTTTGTTGCATATGATATGGCTACAAAGTTATCGTGTATAGTATAACTAGTTAATTATCTTCAAGATGTAGGTAAGCTTTTGTCAGCCCTAGTGACAGTGACAATATATCTCCTCAAATTTTAGCATAGACTTTGTATAACCTACACACTTGTATGAAGTATCAACGTCCAAAATAATGGTGTGTCTTCATTATCATAGTACAAATCTTATCATACACACACACATAAAACCACTATATACAAGTTGTTGTCAGTACTATTAGTGTTTGCATACAAGTACAAGAACTTGTAAGAACAATACAAGGATGCTTTGCAAGTCGCCGGCAAGGGACAGGGGTGCCGCGGAACATTGTTGGCCTAACTTATATTCGATTCCGTAATGGAATCGCGCCAGACGCAAACCTCCAAGTCAGAGTCCAACAAACTATGCATAGGCAATAAAGTTATAGGTTTAGCTGTGTTGCAGTGTTATAAATGTTTGAATGTATTTTATGTGTGATTCATTTGGGAGAGAAAAAGTATAGGAAAACTTTTGTGTGCCCATTCCGTGCTAGTGGTTTAAGTCGTAGATATGCTGGTTTATGTATCTTATTCTATGTTTATGTATTATGAGATAGCGTCGTGGTGACCGAGTGATTATGGGCCTCCCTCTTTAGCTACAGATTGAGGGTTCCAATGTGACTTTCTCAATGTCATATGTACTTTCCTAGTTAATTATCACATACCTTAATTTAGTCAAAACGCGCTATCCGTAGTAAGCTAGCGAATTGATTTAATGCTCGCGCCTTCTCTGTGTGAAAAGAGCCCTTTGGTCTGCAGTGGAGCAATTTTGGACTGGTTATTTTATATGTACGTACTTATAGATTGGCAATAGATTTCATGTGTGTTAATTTTTTCCTCCTATTTTACTACGGTTGTCATAAAAAGCTACAGATGGATTACATCATAGTTAGTGCAGAAAAATCTCATTTTGTGTTAAAATCAACATAAAGCTATTACCGTCAGCTAGATGATCCATTTGATGAATTATCCCTTTGGTAAGTGTAGTGTACGGTTATGTCCTCTGCCACAGTTAGATAATATTTTGAAAATAGTACATAAATCATCGATTTTGAACACATTTTAGAATCTAGACTTTTACACAGGTAAATTATAAAGTAAAATAAGTTCATAAGTTTAGATAATAATTTAATAAAAAGCATCGTATTTAGATTGGACTAAGGTTCATTATATGTCTTATTCAATCCAGACATGGCATAAGTTTCTGTAATTTTCTGTACAGTTGATTGTTATTACGTGGTTTTGTTTCTAGTAATTGCTGTGGGCTTAACTACAAATAACGTAGGTAAAAGGCGTATTATTACTTTGCAATATTTCACTTTATTTCTGCTCTGCCACTTCACATTGTAATGTGCCAAGATTTTGTGGCTTCTTACAGGATATGATGTTCGTTGCCAATTTTTCTTGCTAGGTCACATAATCGGCGAACTAAACATAAACTGAAAACATTACTACGCTTTTAAGTTGTAATGGAATTTTATGCATATATTTTGCTGGGGTCATTAGGTAAAATTTAATTTAACATAAATCTAATATGAATATTTACGTTTGTCTTGTCTCTGAAGAGAGTTTTCCCTACGATAATCAACACGGTGACTTTCGGTGTTATTTGTGGAACTGTTGAAATAAACGCAAATAAAAAAAATTATAGGTGCAGTTTACATAACTGAACTACGCCATACGACAAATGATGGTAGTACGTGACCCTCGGTGATCAAAATATTACTAAAGTTGACACGGAACAATAAAAAGTACACGAGACACTGACAATGGGCGCATAATAGGTATGCCAACAGATGTATGCTATGAGACCGTGAGCGCAAGAGTGGCCTTTTTTCGAGACATAATTGATTTTAATTAGGTATGTCAAGAAAAAGATAGGCCTCATACATTTTAAACACGATTATGAATAAAGGTTAATTTGTTTTTTATTATAAATATATATATACATAATTTAATACATTGCACGATCTAACAGCGATGATCATCACGATCCTGATGATGCCCCGTGGGCGGCGAAATACGTGTAGAGTAATTGGTGGAAGTTGCAATTTTTCACCGCTTGCGTATGTGCATATATTTGTATTTCCCGAAGGAGTAGGCAGAGGTGTACACGGTTGTATACTCACATTTCACCAATGTTGTTATTAAGTCCCATGTAATAGGTGGTGAGCGTGTATGACTACTCTCAATATTGTGGAAGTAGATATTATATTTATTTGCATCCATTTGTCGTATCTGTTTAACGCGAAAACTAGGTACAATTTAATGTGTGGTTCCATCGTGCATCATTATGGTTTCGTCGATGATCCCATTTGACACAACATCGTCACGTCTCTTTCGCTCTAAGTATAATTTATCAAGTGAATGAATGACACGTCATGGCAGTAGATAAACAACAGATGGCGTGTGTGCCGTTCATGTAATGAGGTACGCTATACGCTAAATGATAGCGATACATTATAGCCAGATGTTAATTGTGATCTTTCAAAATATCTCATTGTTTTGACTTAATTGGGTTCATTCAAGAGATTTGTTATTCGTACCTATTCTAAGTTGAACAAGACATGTCCTGGCAGCTATTCTGGCAGCACAAAATTGTGGACTCAACTTTCGTCAGCGGCTTCCTAAGAAAACAGCGTCTAAACTCTCTCTCTTAAAAGGTCCGCAAAGCATCAGTGACTCCCCTGGGTTGCGGCTGTTCTTTTGTTCATGGGAGCATTTGCTGATTATAGCATAATATGTTAGTTAATTTATTTAGATAAATTATTATTCAGATAATAAACAGTTGTGGCAAGTGCTAACACAAAGTAGATTGTACAAACTTCTATAGGTATATAACTTTCTGTCAATGAAACACAATTAAAACTTATAACGATAGCTCAACATAATTATGCTGAAACAAATATTAAATTCGTTAAACACAGTATTATAACTACCTACTCAAATTTACTACTTCCTGATAGCTGAATGTAAGATGATTATCAAAAATTTATTTAGATAGAGCAACTCTTTTATTTTTTTTAACTGTTTAATTAGTCTAGTGGTCCCATGTGCAGCTGCTATGTGTGATATCTATATGATGTTGCCCGGACCACTAAGCTACGCTAGAGTGAAAACCCCATCAAAATCAGTCCATTAGTTCTCAAGTTATAGCTATCACAGAAAACTTAAAAAATAAATTGTGGTTTTGGCTTCTATTATTGATAGTATACTACACCCCAATAAAATTTTGGAAATATATTTTATGTTCAGAAATATTACCCCTACAGTTTTATTATAGTGAAGATTATTTTATGCTAAAATTATCGGTAGGCTACCTTATCAAGAAATAAATACAATTTTAAACTGCCATTTATCTTCAACGTTAGCTGAAAACTGTCATTAAAAGATTGATTGCAGATCAGAAGGATCAAAAGTTTAAGAATTGGGATTGTAAATCGAATTTACTGATTCGGTAATGGATGGAGGGAGGGATCTTGATCTTAAATAAAATATTGAATATACCATAATATTTAGAATGAATTCCTCGGTGGTCTAGTAGCCTCATACGCCGCGTTGTTGATTATGAAGCAGTAGCTTCCAAATTCGATTTCCAGGCAGGGCAGAGTGCTAATGAGTTTGCCTATAACAAAATTCTCAGGGAGTGCAGGAAGCTCCAATAGGTAATATGCTCGATATCAATTGGACCTCACAACAGCTTTATGTTAGTATAGATTCCTAATTAGTCATATTAATCTAATACATAATATTTGAGTATTAACTAATAACTTATTTACTAACTATACACTATATACATAAAATAAAATTAAAACTATTTTATTATAACCATAAGAAAAATAAAAAAAACTCGCGCATCGAAATATTATATTATTCTGGGAAGGAGGCCAGGAGACTGGAAGCGTTGCCACGTTGGAAGGCAATGCTGATTCTTTGACCAAGAAACCTGTCCTCGATAAATGTCTTTTAATAGAACTTTCGCAATCTTCGTTTTCGTTTCGTTTCTGTATTATTTATGTTACCTCATAACGGTATCAGCGAAATATGGATGTGAACAATAGTGTGATGGTAGATATGTTAAACCATTTTCCTTTATCTTATTTCGTTATAGATATGGCAATACCTATTGAATAACTATTTTCAGAATTTCACTACCCAATATAAGACTGTTCTTCAGCTTGCTAGCAATAGCCATTCATCATTACATTATACTAGAAACAGAAAAGGGGAAAACATTACTAAAATATTTTCTATCTATGCTAAGCATCTTAGCAGACGTACGAATTTTAGCACCGGCGATCATACATTAGTCACTTTTCATAAACTGAATAATAAACTCGAACGCAGAAAGTTACATAAACGCGAAGTAGCACCGAACACAGAAATATGTGATTCAGATATCGAGGTCGAACGCACAGAGTCGCCAAACCGAAATGCAAGTCGCAAAATCATTGGACACTGATGCTAAAAAATAACAAGTCTCTTATGGCCCTTACGTGTAATTATATAAAAGTGTTAAAGACAGAATATCCAAGAAGCTAACCATAAAGAAGAGCCGTTTAATATATTGCATAGTTCTATTATCTGTAAAGCTATTGGTTTTTACCGTATTTATTGTTTTTGTAATAATTATATTTAGGTTTTAAATAACCTTCCTGTAGTCAGAATTTTAGTATATGAAAGCCTACCTAGCCGTCGAAATATACCCGCATGCATTTACGAGTAACTACATTTAAATAATTAACTTCCTTCTCCATAAGTACAATTATCTTAATAATATGGAAAAGAGCAGATTTACTTAATTTCAACCGTATTCAATTACAACTGCAACAGAGTAAGCAAATACAGACACCATTACGGCAACGGTTATTTTAATCGTCTAGTTCAATGGTTCGAACGTAGCAGTTAGCTGTGGGCCACTAAAACTGCGATCGTTGAAGAAATGTTGGATAATTACTTCGTATTTTAAATTAATTTGATATATTTTAAGTTGGATTACTGGAACTAGCTAGTAGCAGTGATAGCCTAGTGGTATGACCGTTGAACTGACAAGTCAAAGGTCGCAAGTTCGAACCCAAGGCACGCACCACTGTCTTTGAAGTCATGTGCGTATTATAAATTAATATCACTTGCTTAAAACGGTGAAGGAAACCAGCACACCCGAGAGATGTTCTCGATGGTGTGTAAAGCCATGTCAGGGACCTACGAGTGGTTTAAACTCTGACAAAAGGTTGTTCATGAACCAAATGTTATTATATTAAAATAGAAAAAGAATACGGTTGCAAACAGAATTCGAACTTGCGCCTCCCGGATAAATACTCCAGGCGCTACCTTACCTTTAATATAATAACTTTAGATTTCGCTAAGCATGCGTTAATGCTTTTCAAAGATTTATCTATAATTGTTAAGGTAATTACATTCTTTACGACACTGTATTAACTACAAAGTTAGTCGTGTCGGTTCGGTCACCGGTAGCAGAGGTCGAGATGGCCTAGTGGTCAGAGCGCCTGGAGTATTCCCCGGGAGACGCAGGTTCGAATCCTGTTCGCAACCGTATTCTTTTTTCCATTGTAATATTATACTTTAGAGTTCGCTAAACATGCGTTAATGTTTTTCAAAGATTTATCTTTAAATGTCATATCCATTGTACTAAACCGCAATAATAACGGTTACTGTTTTATAACGTCCTTTATTTAACATCCATATAATTCAAAGACTTATCTTTAACCAAATGTTAATAACGTGTCCGTAACAAAGATATTAGAGTGAAGTTATATAAGCGAGACAAAATTTATGACAATTTTTCTTTTCTTTGGCTTTGGCTTTTGCAATTCTATACTAGCATTTCCATTATCAGAAAAAGCTAAACTTTTTTATATGTTAGCAGTAAGGTGATCTACTTTATGTTTGAGTATTTTTTCTTGTTTTGACTTAACTGCTTGATATGGTCGCTAAGCGACAAAACCAATAAAATAAATTTAAATAAAATGTTAATAAGAAGACTAGGGCTTTTTATAAATCAACTACATACCTATATTTAATTCTACGATTGACTTCCAAGAATACAGTTTATAGAGTTGCACATGTTTTTGATTTTTTAAGAATCAATTATTTTAACCTGCTTAACCCAAAGGTCTGCCTTATCTATCACCTTTTGTATACATGAAATAGAAATAAATAAAAATGGTCCCGAAACCAGAGTAAATATATTAAAAGAGAAAGAAAAATAGTAAACAAAGTTCATGAACCTTTTATATAAAATTACATATATATAGAGAAAGAAAACTTATTTTTAGACCCTCAGAAGAAGAACTAGACCCAACTAGGATTTTATTGCAGTAAATTATTTATATAGACCAAAATGTGAATGTAGCTTAAAACTTCATGCCATCATAACCAAACTCCTTTTAATATTTTATTAAGCAGTTTTTCTTTATCAAAGATTTCCCAGACATAACTATTTTACTAAACGGTAACACGACTTCTCTGCCTTTCGAGCCCCACCGTTAAAGTTACAGCTCATGAATATTGAACGGCCAGGCCCGCCTTTAACGCTCGCACTTTTCCGCTCTTCGCACACCACATTAACACCACACTATTACCGCAAAAAGTCGATTTGTAAACTGAAATCAATGGAGTTTACTCCCCTTTAGTCTCTGTTAGACGTTTCTTTGTTGTTGACTATTATTTTTTGTGCCAAATTGAGACTTTTTGATCGTAGATGTTCGAGAATTTGGCCAATTTGAGTTTTTTTATGTTTCTATTGCTAACTGTAGCCAACAGTAGAAACAACATCTCTTACTTCAACTTCCGTACTATTGTGGCTCTTTAATTTTAGAAATATTTTATTTGTTCATGTCTGTCCCGTTATGTGGTTTATATTTATTACTACGTACTTGTGAAGCATTGCTGTTTCGGCTTGGTTCTTCGCGCACTAAAATATAAGCATGAAGAAAGGCAAACTTTGCAATATTTGTAGTTTGTAGTGTGTAGGTTAACGCCGTTTCACCTCGGAGCAGTAAACTTATTAACACCATTTTATTCATCAGCTTCATAATTATATAATATTTTCTGATAACGATGATGGTTTCGTGACGGTGCAGAGGAGAAAGCGCCGAGCGCGTAAGTCCACGAACCGCTGCGGTACAGCTCCTGCGGAGCCCAATGTGATTCTGAGAGCCGCGAAACCGAACACACCGGTGTACATCTCCCGCCTGCACTACACCACTAAGGCGGAGGACATCGCTGAGTACGTGCGCCAAAAAACGAAGAACACACCGAGGGCGCAGTTCCTGGAGTCGCGCCGCAACGTCACTTTCAAGGCTTTCGTGGCGCGAGTTCCTGTTTTCTGCCCCTTGTTATGGAAGAAGAGGTTTGGCCGCAGGATGTGGTGTTCCGTCGCTTCCGCGGACTAGTGCCACTGGACAATACAAAGACGATTGCAAAGTGAAATGCTACTAAAATAGCCTTAAATCTCATTTACTAACACAATTTTGTATATAATTTATATATGTTAGTCAGGTATATATCTATGGGCCATTAGACGCCTGAAAATAAATTATTTATTATTATAATAATTCACTTCTCAGAAGAGACTAGAAAGACGGTTTTTGGAACATAACGTCATCCCAGTTTCTTCGTATCAAATGCTTACGTGTAATAATATCGTCAGAGGTTACAAACATCAATAAGTATTCCTTTCAAATCTTAAGGGAAATTCTCCAAGAAAGTTTTATTTATAGGTATCTTTGCACGTAGAAAGTAAATTTGACATTTGACACGTGTTGACTTTTGACTGGTGAAAGTACATAAAATCAGTGTTGTATATGTTTTTGTGTTGTTATAATATGAATGGATTAGCGACATAAATGTATTGATATTGAAAATTTTAATATCGTATTATACAGTCATGGAATCGATCCGAGCACGTATGAAATGGTACCTACGCTAATTTTATTAGAAGACTGGTAGATAAATTAATGTAAATATTGTAGAGACTTTGGGCAGCGCTTTGAATTCTGTGAATATTTTAACTATATCATCATCCCGCATATGATACACGCAATTGTATTGTGTTTACTTCACAGAGAGGGAAGTTGAGTTGTTTATGTCATTTCTTCACATAACTATGAGTGAACTAGGCTTTAGTTCTAAGGGATCTTTTATCTGGCCCCTGTTTTGCTGTTACCGGTGTGTTCCTTTAACGTGCTTGAGTCAGTTTAAGTCCTCATTCCATTATTACTTTTTATCGTACTAATTCAAAAGGGGAGGCTCGTGGCTAAGTAACAGCCGCACAGATCGATCGATCGAGGTTAAGCTGCGCTTGCCGCGGTTGGTCTGTGGATGGGTGACCATCATATCATACCGAGACCCCTCCGTGTCTCGGAGAACACGTTAAGCCGTTGGTCCCGGTTGTCAAATTAAGATCTATGACAGCCGTTACGGGTAGTCAGAGGCCTGAAAGTCTGACAACCAGTCATACCACGAGATATCGTGTTACCCAGTAACTGGGTTGTGGAGGTCAGATAGGCAGTCGCTCCATGTAAAATACTGGTATTAAGCTGCATCCGGTTTGACTGGAAGCCGACCCCAATGTAATTGGGAAAAGGCTAGGCAGATATATATCGTACTAATTCAAAAATCCGAAATATTTCCGAGGATTTATGTATGGATGGATGTTTGTTAAACAGTTGTGCAAAATCTACTGATCAGATTGAGATCCTACCTGCGTGAAATGAGGAGTTAAAGAGCTAAAGATGTACAGGGCTAAGTACTTCGGAAATCCAGGTACTCCCCGTCAGGTTGCAATATGATATTCCTGCGAGCCCTTCAAAGAAGTTAGGGTGGATCGAATGATCCATTCCTACCGCAATACTTATTACGTTTTGCACTGCACAAGTATAATAGTGTTACATTAAGGAAACAAGAATCATATGTGGGGGTCCACATATGTCGGGCATAGTATACTCCCCAGAAAGTTGCGGAAAACATCCCGCTTTATAAATAATAATAATAATAAAAATAATAATAGGACTTCACCCATATGCAAACCACTCGAAAAAATGCAATTTGATTGAACTTCATTAGAATGTTGACGAAAATGGTAAAGAAAATGTATGATGAAGTGACGAATAAATATAAAACTCGTTTCATTAATATTGTTTTAATTCACATGCAGGTTTTGTCTACAGCACCTTGACTTCTGTCTCAGTTGTAGTCGGATGTATAGTGTTTGCAGTCGGTAATTATCAATTTGATTTTCACCTTTAATAATATCATAGTATTCATAGTGATAATATGGTTAGTTAAAGATTAGCTAAACCGAAGGCACCACCGACTTTTTGAAGTCCTGTGCGCAGATTTTAATTATCACTTGCATATAATGGTTAAGGAAAATATCGTGATGAGACCGGTATATCCATTGTAATACTGAGGTTCGTCTTAACTTTGTCGCTAGGTTGTTCATCAACCACATGATAGGAAAATTTAATCAAATATTATTATCAAATCAGACTCTTAAACAGTCATCTCGATTTAAGTAAGACAAGAAATAAACATATTTTCGATATTTTCATAGAACGTTAAACATGTGGTGTGAAAAAAAAAAACAGAACAACGCCTTGAATTGAGAACCTCTCTAGTTATGAAGTCTGTAAAAACTTTAAATTCTTATATGTTTATAATATTAAAAATTGTTAATATGTAAAAACAATTTATAAGTATATATTACAAAAATATAAGACTCTTCTAAAGATTCAAAAGTGTTTTTGGAATGAACACTTAAGAGTCGAGAATTTAAATTATATTACAGTAATAAAATAATTAGCATGCTACACAAATTAATATACTTTCTTAGTTTCAAAATTGCTGACTCCCGGCGGCAATATTAATTAAAAATTAGATTTCTGAAACAAACGGACCGAATAATGATTGATATTATTCAAACTAATTTTACGACCAATTTGATCACATTGGAGCATCGATTGGGAGCACGAACATATCTCATTAATTTTGTCATACTATTTATTAGAATTAAATCATATTTTTTTCTATTTTTTTTTTATTAAAATGGCTCTTCTAATGGCCGCCTGCGCTGCTGCTGAACGCGTGGTCCTGGGTTCGATTCTCTGGTCGGGCAAAGTTTTGCGACCACTTCTTAGACCAATAAGGCAGCTTCACTTCTAAATATTGTTTTATTATTTAGAATTCTATGGTCGTTTGGTGTAAATATCAACAAATCTATTATAAAATTAAAACCTTTTATTTTCCAGGGGCTTCCATCGTTTTATATGGAGTTAAAAAGAATCGTGAGAGCAGAATTCATGCAGGCCAGCCGTGGGTAATCGCAGGGGTGCTGACTTGTTTATTGGGGATTATTATTCCAGGTATGGCTGACACATTAAAGTAAAAAGGAGATTACGTCACAATAAATTCGTATCACAACATTTTCAATACATTGCGTAAATTACAAAAAAATCGTTCGTGCCAATTGTATTGGTTATGTTAAATTAATTTGGAACCTATCTTTTTACTGTCTAAAAATTTGTTCGTTTAGCGTTTACATGGATAAAATGAACAACTTTTGACCATTCGATCCTATCCACCTAAAAACCGTTAATACGAGCTTCTGATAACACCCATTTTTTATGTAGAACATAATTATTATTGTATACGTTGCGGGCACCAGCTAGGTGTCCGTAACTTCGTCTACGCGACTAAAGGTAGCCTATGTCCTTCCTCAAGATACAATCTATCTCCTTGCCAAATTTCATTATGATCCATTTAACCCTTTGGTCGTGAAAAGGTAACAAACAAACAGAGATACTTTCATATTTATAATATTAGTATGGATTATTTTATAGAATGATACATTTTTTATAAATCATAATACATTTGCTCTCCTTGATTAGATAATATCTTCAGCCACTGTACCTATACCGATTAGGCTGTGGCCTGAATATATGATGATGACGTCACCATAATACGTTCAAATGTCGAAGTCAGGATGACTAAGTAGTCAGAACGCCAAGATTATTCATCCAAGGGGCGCAGGTTCAAATAATGTTTACGAGCGTATTTTGCTATCCACGAAATATTATTAATAAAAAATAAAATTAAAATAATTAAATATTTTCGGTAAATTATTATAAAGGTTTTCACCTTCGGAGCTACGTCTCTTAGATGACTCTCAAATAAATTTATTCAAGTTGCGTATTTTTTACGGATTCGCAGAACAATGACCTTGTTTTGGAAGGGTCCACAGTATGTAATGAAAATAAATTATTTCTTCTGTAAATACGTATTTTGAAACTCTTAAACATAAAATACATAGCATCACGCCTGTATTCCCCGAACGGGTAGGCAGAGGTGTACACAATTGTACACCCACATTGCACCAAAGATGTTATGAAATTCGAAGTCTAAAGATAAGCACGGTGAAAATTATAAATGGGATTATAAAATTATAAATTTGCTTTGTATGCTCTAATGCGATAAAGAAATAGATTATTGTTAATGTTGTATTAAATAATAAGGGTGGTACTGTTACAGACCCGCTTCTTGTGCAACTGGTTGTGAGCACATAGTAGGTACTTACAAACTTGGCATGTACTCGTAGGTGTGACTTTGTCAATATTGTAAAGGTATACTTTTTTGTTAATCATCACATACATACGCCGAATTAAAAACCGTTAGGAAACTGGACTGAATTGTCTGAAATCGCCAAACCGCAGTGAGATAGCCTTAATGCATACATTTTATATTTTACAGGGGCTGCTTCAATGTACCAAATGTTCACAAATATGCTCGCGGATCGCCGTCGATACATGTTATCGCAACAAAGACTCAGCGTGCCTATAAGTCTGCTTTTCAGAAGAAGAGAGCTTTAGATACCTCTATTTTAATATGAATGATTAATTATTATTAAGTCAAATATATACTCATTTTGTTGTGATGTTAATTTTAATTGATGACAAAACATTCCTGAATAGATTAATTTAATCGAAATCCCATTTAGAAAATGACACTGGAAGTCAAGATCAAAACATTTAATTTAATTAGACCATTTCTGTTCCAAAGTGCTCTGATGAATTATATAAATAGTTTTCATTAACAATTAAATACACCTATTATATTCAGTGGGACTTCCGCATGTCAGTCCGTAATATAAAAATTAAAATTTCTACAAAAAATGACCGGAATAATACGGTGTCATATCAAAGAAGATGGAACAATATAATGCTGTATCAAAAACAAACCAACCCCCCCCCCCCCTTCTTGGGTAGTCGGGCAGTGGCCATAAAATAGATTAATTTCACTCTCGTATTCCTCGCATTAAAGCTCTTCATTTAATTATCAGAGGGCCAATTAACGCCCGCGGTTCTTCCGAGTACGTGTCTTTTAAATTTAACCGCCAATAACAATATCAGTGCCATCTAGTGTCATACTCCCGGAACATCTAAGCTTTTTTTTAAATATAACATAAAAATCCTGTTTTAGTATTTTAGAGGGGCTGGTGGGTAAGTAACAGCCGCACAGATCGATCGATCGAAGTTAAGCTGCGCTTGCCACGGTCGGTATGTGGATGGGTGACCATACCGAGCCCACTCCGTGCCTCGGAGAGCATGTTAAGCCGTCGGTCCAGGTTGTCAAATTAAGATCTATGACAGCCGTTACGGGTAGTCAGAGGCCTGAAAGTCTGACATCCAGTCATACCACGAGATATCGGGTTACCCAATAACTGGGTTGTGGAGGTCCGATAGGCAGTCGCTCCATGTAAAATATTGGTATTAAGCTGCATCTGGTTTGACTGGAAGCCGACCCCAATGTAATTGGGAAAAGGCTACGCAGATATAGTATTTCAGAGTACCTACCTACACAGTATTTACTTTTTCATCAAAATTCTTTTCGTAGTTTTTTACGTTATTGGGTAACAAACCTCTATCCAAACGTCCATCCTCACTAACTTTCGCATTTATTATTTAAATAAGATATTATTAAAGAAGAGCTTAAAATTTGTGAGAAAAATTGTCTACTTAAGGTCAATTCTACTTTGAATTAACTTGAAGGGAATACGCTTACAATTTGTATTCGACAGTAAGCACAATTCGCAATCAGCAAAGCCTGTTTCTGTACTCGGAATACGCTTGTTTGTCGAACCATTAAGCGTATTGTTGCAAAATATTCGATATTCTGTTCACCATGTGTAAAAAATCTGTTGAGATGTTTTAAATGTACGTTGCGTTGGTTGTAAAGATGAAAACCTACCTGTGTAACAAGAATTTGTGGGTGATTTATGAAAATGTTGGCATATTTTTTCGGTTGGTACAATGTGAAATGACTTCCTTGTTTACTTGATGAAGTTACAAAAACGCGAAGCTGCTTTTTTTGTAAATATTAAGGAATGTAAATTAAGTCACGTTGCCGCGTTTTTTCGACATCCACGGATCTAAGAGGAAGAAAAGTGATAAATAAAAGAGCCTGTGTATGGGTAAAATTAAATATTGTAACTTGCAAGTATTATTTTAAGATATAACACTATAGTAAGCGTATACAAGTACCTAAACTAAGATATGGCTATGCATACCAGAATTTATTTTGAACTGTGGCATTTATGACCTACTTCTGGATACTTAAAACAATTATCAATTATATTAACAATTATATTAATTATTATATAATAACTTTAGAGTTCGCTAAGCATGCGTTAATGCTTTTTAAAGATAGAAGAGACCTGCGTCATCTCATCAGAAGAGTCAATCCAAGCGCGGTTGTCTATTGTTCCTCTAAAAAAATACACATGGAATATACCCAATCCTATTTTGAAACCCAACACTACATCGACTTCGACACTAGATCAATACCTTATTTTCTCGTCCACAGTACGAAACGACAATAAAGCTATGTGTAGACTGTAGGTAAACGTGTACCTAACTAACATTGATTGATGTTCAGTCGTTCATCTCCCATCCCACGGTTGTTATAGACACAACCGCTTTTAACGCCAGTAGAACGTAATTAGCTAACCACCTTTACTGAATGATTGATAGTGGGAGTACACCCATTATTTATTAAAGTTACCCGTTGACTTGTATGAACGTTAACCTATCGATATTCATCATCACAATGTTTGGTATACCTATGAAAGGGGAAAGATTTGGGTTTCTGCGTTTTGTATTTAAAGGTTTATATGATTTGATGGTTTTGGGTATTGAATTTAGACCGCTATTTTAGTCTCCTGTGCGTTGCTGGAAAGAATGGAGTTATAGACACCAAAAACACAAAAATAATTAATTAATCCTAATTGATAGGACCCAACGCGTGTGGTCGAAGCAGCACGAAGATATTTTTTTTTTTTTAATTATTTAGACTTATCTCGTGCAGAAATATTTAGCACAAATATTATAATTTCGGAACTGCCCTGTAAGTAAACTAAACTAATAATAAATAAAATATTGCACGTTGACGAACGACAAACATTCCGCCTGTCATTACCCAAACTAGACCCAAATTTTGAGCCTAGGAATAGCACAGGTAAAATAGAGTAGTCTAAAAGTCAGACAAGCGAATAAAACAGTGGGAAGAACGGCACTCACCTTGTTTCTGTGTGTTGTTATTGGGTTTTTCTCCTTTTTGCCCGGGCAAGGTGTTAGCTGGGGCACAGTTAGGGTTAAACGTACAGTCGAAGAAATCGAATGAAATGACCACCGTTACTCTAATTACACATTGTTATTGCTAATTTAGACGGATTATTGGTCGAAATTTGTTTGGCATATTTCTATTTAATAAGCGATGGCATTCTGTAGCTTTGTCTATTGCTCTCGTATTATATTATATGTAACTTATTTCGAAACGTCAGGAAAAACAAAAAACCAATAATACACGCGATTAATCCGGTTAAAAGTTGTTTTATTATAATGTAACTTATTTCTCTTATTTAAAGAAGTCGTAAGTGCAGCTATACAAAAACGCAATATTTACTTTAACAGTGCAACGAAATATTGTGTAAGGTCGTGATTCTATTTTCTTGACTGTACCTGCCAGTACCTATACTTACCTACGTGTGTTTTTAATGGGGTATAATGTGTTTGAGCTCCTGGTTTTAAAGTTAAAATTTTACTTGGTCGTATTTCGTTTGCTATGCTTTGAATGTAAAATATACTTAGGCACTTACTTTTACGAGTACCGCTAGAGAGAAGAATTGTCGGTTTATATAATTTCTAATATTAGTGAACGTAGATTCGGCGAAAGAGATATTTCAGAATCTTAGCAAGTGGAAATCGATAATCTTTGCCCACCCCAAATGGAAACAGGCGTGATTGTATGAATATAGAAGAATTATTTTTGTTCAAGAATATATTATATTCAAGCTTTTAAATCCGAGGGCAAAAAAAAGTTGTAAAATTCGATTACTGATTTCACCGTAGGAGAGCCATGCTTGGGCAGGAATTGGCCAGCTCGACCGGAGTGATCCACGGCCTCTCAGAAAACCGGCATGAAACAACGCTTGCGTTGTGTTTTGCTGAGTGAGTGAGGATACCGTAGGCCGAAACCCTATAAAAGGCCGGCAACGCATTTGCGACTCCTCTGGGGTTGCGGTTGTCCATGGGCGGCGGTAATCGCTTACCATCAGGCGATCCGTCTGCTCGTTTGCCCGTAATCCCATTAAAAAAAAAACTGTAATTATCCATCTTTTTCAATCAATTCCGACCAAGAAACTTACATTATGTTTGTACGAATATGCTTCAAACAAAAAGAGACTAGCTTATATCGCCTTTGTGGTTACTCTCCACAAACAATGACACATCTGGTAACTGGCACAGCGTGTCCTACCACTTGTACATGCAAGGATCTATACAACGCCACAGACAATTTCATTTGTATGGCTAAGTACTGGTCTGAAAAAATATAAAATGCCATTGATCTACACGATAAGAAGAACAAGAAGCTTAGATATTAATTGTTTCCTAGAAATTATTTGGTATTTTTTATTGTACAAACATATTACAATTTAGAAAAAAAAATTGCGGCAGGCAATACGGTCGAGCCTCACTAAGCCTAAAATCGCTTCATATTGCAGGAAACTTTTCATGAATATGAATTATTATTTAACAAAAATCGCGTAATTACAATTAATAACGAAAAAAAATACAATATATTCTCTCTTCTTCAACCCGCCTCCTTTCCTGTCCTTTCAATATCTTATTTTATTTTATCTAATGGTCAACTACTCACTGTATTTACAGTTGCTCAACACGTACAGTGAGCAATTTTCACGCAACTCTACGTTCCCAGGCTTTCCTCCAGTTAGTTTGGTTTTTTTATAATTCGTTTCTTTGTCTAGTATTGCCAGATTACGAGACTGAAAAATATTTTTTTCCTTTTTTCAATTTCATTCTGCTACCTTGACTAGGTCATCGGTCTACTGCGCAATATACCAATATACAAGTGTCAAAAATAGCAATATTATAGAATACAATATTATAGAAGATCTCCATTCGTAATACTTCACGCCTATTTCGAACAAAGCAGTGCAATTCTACTTTGCTTGAAATCATTTCAGTTGGCTGGTACAATGCTTTGTTGTTCACTGGTTCAACGAACTATACAGAATGTATTTTGGGCACTGGAATCCCCTCACTCCTGCATTCAAGTGCGCCACACCGGGGACTAAACCTGCTTCACAATTAATATTGGCACGAATTTGGTCTTAACGGTGTTTTCACATGGACATAAATGAATTAAGTTTTAGGGTTAGGTTAACTTTGTGTGGTTTATACCACATGTATTTACTGATTTATCTTTTATATATTTAATGATGCAACTATAATAAGACCACGTTTCGGTTTAAACGAAGATCTAGTAACATACATTTAAAAAAGTACATATGCTATGGTGAGATGGCTTGGTCATGTTGAGAGGATGACTTAGAATGATAGACTATTAACGAAAGGTATCTACAAAATAAGTTGCAATAGAAGTGTTGGAAAGAATGCATGTATGACCAATTGCATGAACGTGGACAAAGCAAAAGGAGTATGTAAGGATCGTAGCAGGTGGCGTTTAATAGTTTCGGCCTACCCTCATGGAGAAATGGCGAAGTTTATGCAATTGGAAATTTATGTAAACTATTAATTTGAAGTAAATTAAGTGTTTTGGTATGGTTGTGGTAAGAGACTTGTGCACTTAGCGTGGGTGCCATAAAATGTGATTCAACCTGCTTAGCCTTTTCCCCTATGTTGTGGTCTTCTTCTTCGTGTCGATGGCGATGTTACAAATTTCATTTATTGTGATTTCCTAAATTTATTCTTGGTGTGCCCAAAATGTTTCCAAGTCTACGGCGTTATTAGTTAGGTGTAATCTAATCATAATTTTACATAAATTGACTGCCTATCTGACCTCCAAAACCAATGAATACCCAAGGCAACACCATTTGGTAAGAGTGGCTGGCAGACTTTCAAGCATTTCACTGCCCGTAATTACTGCCTTCTTTTGTAATATTCACCATTGTATATTCATCATTTTTAGCTTAATATTATCAAAGTACAAGTGAAATAAGTCAAGTGGGATACACGTAGACCGGTCACGTGTTTATATCTAGTGTCTGGTAGTAGCTGAATGTACATAGTTTGTCTTAGTCCTTCTTAAGCCTCTTACAGCCAGAACGTAGTAAGTAGGTTATGTATATACAGAGAACAGCTGTGCTAATAATGTGTTAGTGCGGTGAACTCAGAGATTTGACACCTTCACTCATTCATTTCAGTATATAAACTCACATAGTGTATATGCTCTACCTACCTAGTATATGCAACTCGTGGCGCTGTCAGTTTATGGGTTTGTCTTAAACTAAGAGTACTTTATGGGTGTACAATAAGAGCACTTTATGGGTGTCCACTAACACCATTTAATGGGTGTCCACTAAAAGCATGTTATGGGTGTAAACTAAGAGCACTTTATGGGTGTACAATAAGAGCACTTTACGGGTGTCCACTAACACCATTTAATGGGTGTCCACTAAAAGCATGTTATGGGTGTAAACTAAAAGCACTTTATGGGTGTACAATAAGAGCACTTTATGGGTGTCCACTAACACCATTTAATGGGTGTCCACTAAAAGCATGTTGTGGGTGTAAACTAAGAGCACTTTATGGGTGTACCGTGTAGACTAAGAGCACTTTATGTGTCTTCACTAATATGGTTGTTCACTAAGAGCATTACCATCCGAGTATCTCCATGCTCGGGGGGTCCCTGATGTTGTTAATTAATAGAACTCGCTAAGCCAAGTCAGAGTCCTACGTCTACGCTTAAACATCTCTGACACTAGATTGACTCCTCATTGGTCTAGTGGTCGTAAGGTTTACTGCCAAGTGTGAAGTCCTGTGTTCGATTCCCGGGTCGGACAAAGTGTTACTTAGTTTCCCTGTGACAAAATTCTCAGTAGCAGTCCAGAATTTGAATTGTGAGATGGCAATAGGCTCACCACTTATTACAAACCGCGTACGATTCCAAGGTCCGGACTGCTAGTGAGAATTTCATGAATCGAACCCGGGACTTCGCGTTGAGCAGCAGCGCTTGTAACTATTAGACCAATAAAGCAAATATATCTCACTGGTCACTTATAAACTCATCATACCATGGCTACAATGTTCGTTCAAACAGGACAATGTGATAATCACTACGCTCGAAACGGATTGGTGTAAGTAGCGAACAGTAAGAACCTGTCGCTCTTTTTGATGTCATCCACTTGTCGCATTATGAGCACCCACAGGTGGGAAAGGGTTAGCCTTTTTTATTCACGGAATCAAAGATACGCTGATCTGATAGTTATTAATAGTGCCTGTTGGTTTGAAATGCTTTAGCACCGCTTATTTCTAATCGAGTTAGAACACTAACACGATTGTGTTGAAATTTCTTTGTAGGATATATATATAAACATTTTCCATTCAACCCGACAAACAAACGGAACTCCAATCACGAGTTATTGTCTCTAGTAAAACCGCGGTAAGCAGTGGTCATACTGGTGGAATGCGCGGTAATTACGGTGCCTGCAATCAAGCCGCTGTTAGCCCGAGGCCTTACGCCCGAGCCACCTCACATCGACTAGAAATTCACACGTCAATGATTCAAGGTAAACGATGAAAACACCAAACAAAAGTTTTGCTTTACGCTATTTGAAAAGCTTTTCATGTTAATTTGTATAGGAAAAGGATCGGAAGTGAATGTTTTGTTTTGTTTCGTACACGCTAAAATGTTTCAAATAAATATGGTTTCACGGTTTCGCTTTTGTATTGCTAAGAGTTGACAGAAGTGTGGGTTGTATTTGGAGTTTAGAGATGGCAGAATTTAGGACCAGTGCGTTACTCTTGAAGTTAATAACAATTCATTTTTTTTTTATATTAAAATAAATTTACCTGCACTATAGTAATCTTAATTTTAAAGCATGTCGGTTTATTAGTAGCCCGATTCTTTAATAATTTTTAAGACATTTTTACATTTAAATGTATGAAGTGACATATTTCCAATGTAAGTCGATTAATCGTTTTAATTTCAAGAGTAAGCCTACAGATTGTCACGCTTGACTATATAATGGAATGTTTTATGAAAAAGAAACGAACAGTCTGATAAAAAAATTGTGAATCTACGACCTATAACTGTATCTGATGATCTTAAGCTACGATTCGAAGACTTATCAATACAGGTAAAACAGTCACAAATAATTATCTTAGCAATCAACTTTCAATTGGGAAAAGCAAGTCCATGGACTTGCTTTACAGGCCTCAGTTTAAACAATACTGCGACAAAGTGTTAAATTATATATATTCAAATTGCACTGCCTTTTTAACCATAACATTGCGATTTCAATTTTAGTCGGTACTTATTTCTTTACCTTTTCTTTTTTCTCGAGCTTCTTATATAGTTGCCCATAATAACGTTTTTTATATTAAACAATCTCGATGCCGAAATCTTTAAAAAAAGGTTTTGTTCTAATTTACAGTTTATTCGCGTTAATGAGTAAGTAAATATAAATAAATAAACAAACCTCTTACAATATAAAACTTTGTTGAGGCTTTAGTTGCAGACTTAGTTTCACTGTTTTATTTGTCTAGACTTAGATTTGGCTCCTTAATTAAATTCCCCCTACAAATAAATGTAAATAATTTGGTATTCAAATTACAAAATGCATTTTTTTTATTAATAACGTTTTTCCCTAACTTGTAATTATAAGATTTCTTGCACTAGGGTAAACCAGTCCCGCAGGAATGTTAAATTTTTTCTTGATTTTACTTTATGTAAAATCAAGAAAAAAAATCGTCCACGTTACAACATATGTATATATGTTAACATTATAATGAACTATAGTGCTCATATAAATAATGATGACGCCGTGTAGAAAGGATTTATGAATAACCATTGTAAATTGTGTTGATTAAAAACATTTAAAACACGCAAAGATGTTTGTCTGTACGAACGTTTTTATTTGTTTACGAAAAATTGCGTAGGTACATGATAATATCCACAATTGACAATTATGACAGTCCAAAGCCTGCAAGTGTGATGGAACATGTTATCACTACACTACTTACAACGGCTGTGTGTGATAATTATTGGTAATTTTATCAATGTACGTAAGGCGGAGAGTATATTTATGGGAGGACAAGGAGGCAACAAAACAAGCTTGTAGCTTTGTGAGTTTTCATTATTTATTTATTTTTTATACCGGTTCTTTATATTAAAATATTTGTCTCAGGTTTCGTATGTACTACGAATAGCCTTGTATATAAATTAAATAGATATCATTTACTTTTGAATGTGTGTAACACAATAAAGATACATATAGGTAACCAAGAAATTTACATTTATTATTCACTCAACAATTTGTACTCTCTAATTTTCTTGAACGCAGAACTAAAACAGCGTAAGTTAATCCTATTAGTGTACTGGATAGGCTCTTAAAGCAGTTGTATTGTTTTCAATTATGATTCGAGCTTACGTTAGGTGAATTAATTGCGTCAGTGTTCAAGGTGACATAGAGACAGTGGCGACACGGAATGTGTTTAAACGTTATTGTCTCAGTAACAGGTTTCGCAAATTAATCGGATTTACCACTATGTATCATGCCCTTCCGGCAGCCGGATGCCTCCTGAGCTACTGCTTGCGCTCTTGTTAGTCTTACACATTGATAACAATGCATTTAGTAACATTTATAGCATTTATACGTTGCATTTATATTAACATTTTGTTGAAGATTCGAGTAATGTTCTTAAAAAATGGATTTAATAGATTGCCGTTAATTAAACTATCGTTGATTTAATTCGTGGTTCGGTAATTTCAAAATAATTCTCAAATAAAATAAAACTAAAATTGAAACTAAATCTTAATTTTTAAAAGAGACTAGAAATAGAACAGTGAAAGATGATTTTACTTTTAGATGAAATTGGATTGTCCCAAACTGTAAACGAATATTTCAAATGTTGTTTACGTTTCGACGCTTGAAATATTTCACCATAATAAATTCGTAACAGATAGTTTGATTTATTAAAACATTTCATTGCTATATCGTTTTTTAAAATTCGACAAACGTACACAAAAAGATCTAGCGTAGCTACAAATCGTTTTATACGATTATTGATGCTAAACACCTTTCAAACGAGTAGACAGTATCGAGTGACTAAACGTTGTCCCTTGCAGTCCGGGCCCAATATGTTTCCGAAGACGGACCCCAGATCTATAACAATACAATAAATTATTTGTATTGGAACGGCGCCGCCTGTGCGTAATGTGCGTGAGACCGCCAACTTTATATCAACACTTCTCGGAGGTGAAAAACGTCCCTCTCGTAACTCGAAAGGCAATAAGCAACACGCCATAAAAACCGGTGTCTAGGCGACGTGTAATCCGCCCCGAGGCTACTCTACAACTTTCTCACCGAACAACATATTGCTTTGAACATTTACAAGTGCTAATAGAAAAAGATCATCTTTATCCCTTTAAGGGAAAGAAAAATATAATATACTTTTTTATGAAAAGGTGCGCCCATAAAAATGTGTAAGAAACTAGTGAATGTGGCATTTATATTGTTAGTAAAAGACATTTTATATCTGTTGCTACAACTGAAGAAACAATTCTTATTCTTTACTTTCATTTTATTTACCCGCCACTGGGTCCGCTTTGCATATTTAACTATTCTCATTTGTTTTCAGCCCAGATTTTTTTTAGGTCAGTTACAGTTTACATAATAGGTATAAAACCCGTATTTGTTAGTCTATGCAATATTCCGCCATAACTGCTGAACGAATTTCATAATAATAAATAAAGTGATTCAAGAGTATGTCATTTGCGAACATTTTCGAGTAGACTATAATTTTGACAAAGTCAGCAGAAAGCAATTGTCTGTCTACGAAGGTCGTTGTCGTGCGAAACCCGAGCGGGTCAACTAGTCTAGAATAAAATAAAATCCTTAAAATCCAGCTGTCTGTAATGATAGATTACATTTTAAACGAAAAACTATTGAACCCAATCTTTCATTTTAGTGGAACACTGGAATATATTCTAAAAAATTCTAAACGTCTGGCATAACTGTGTTTGCCACAAAAACGTTGATATAGACCGATATATCACTGAAACACACCTGAACAGTAATAACGGAGAATAATAGCAATTGTTTCGCGCCAGTTTTTATGGGGTCTTCATTTCATTTGCGTTGCCAATATTTGGCTTGTTATTCACCTTATATCACCGGTGAATTGGAGTATTGCCTACATTTTTACGTTTAAAGGTAAATAGCGATAAACATGTACTTGATAACTTTGTTTGCTAATACTTTTATCAACCTACATGAAACGAAGTCGACATAAATGTTTTTTATAACATTGCAATATTTTATATTATGTAATTGCACCACTTAATTCTCATTACGTGTATCTTATACCTACTCGAGTTTGGAATGTTTCATGTATGTAAATTAACACAAATTTTAAAATTCCTAAATTGTATTGATACATTGACTGCCTCGTTGGTCTAGTGGTTCCAAGTGCGACTGCTGAGCACGAAGTCCTGGGTTCGACTCCCAAGTAAGGCAAAGTGTTAGATACTAGGTTTATCAGTTAGGAAATTCTCAGCAGCAGCTCGGAGCTTAGATTTGTGCCCGGTAGATGGCAATAGGCTCAATAAAAGAACATGAGACTTAATAAAAGATTAGTGAGATGTGGGTGTACAACTATATACACTGCCTACCCCTTCGGGGAAAACAGGCGTGATGGTGTTTTTTTATGGTACCAAATTTTTTTATAGAGTAATTTTGACTGCCTCATGTACCTAGTGAGGACCTGTGCTCAATTCCCGAGTAGGGCAGTTTTATTGTTTTTGTTTTTCTGTTAGGACGTAGGCAAGTCGGTTTTTACTTAGTAGCAGTTTGAAATTATGCCCGAGCACCACTTATTACGCGGGAACATGATAACAGCATCGAAGAAATGTGCGTGTATAGTACACATTTTTAATACTAAACATACATTTTACCGATACCGTTCCTACATCTGATAATACAGGCGTGATGCTATGTTTTGACAATAATTACTTAGCCTTTATTTCTAGTAACGAGGTTTTACTCCTGTTACGGATTACTTTGTTTCAGAATCCTTAGTTTCCGAGCCAGATTCGGTCTACTATTTTCATAGAATTAGGCAGGGAAACGCTTCCGCTCATCTCCGTCTGTTAATGAGCTGTGGGTATTAACGTAGATTAAAGCTTCGATAATGATGGCGTTGCGTTGTGTGAGATAGACACAAGTTTATACAACGTGTAAAATATGTCCGTAGTCATACTTTGAGAGTTCAATGTACTCATGTATAGTCGACTACGAAATTGCTTTACCATATTTGACAAAAACTTCCAGTAAATTAAAGTGTCAATAAGGTTGACAGTATCTGACTGACACTTCAATCTTGTAAGCGAAAATATACCTTGTCATTTAGTGATGTGGTAAAGCAATTGTATGGTCGACTATACATGAACAACTTTTACTTGGAAACAATTTCAAAAAGCGAAAAAAAACCTGCGTTGCCCTCTCAAATTATGAACTACGAAATACTGTAACACGTTGTATAGTATAAATACACAATACTAGATCCGGTTAAAGATTGGTAGATCCGGTTAGTGGCACTGCGGGTTCTACTTCTCTTCCCGCACGGAACAAATATTTGTATGGCCTCCAGATAATTTATTCGGATCTGGGTGTGTGTTCATGTCGATGTCTGTCCACCATACAGGAGAAATTCTTAGAGCAGACAACGATTTTTTAAGATTCATCATTATCCCCCTGCCCTTATTTAAATTTATTTGGGATCAGCGCAGCATGTATTCTTCTTCCACATGCTAATTATTTATGAAATTGCATGCTGCTAAAGTTTTGGCAATGTTTTATGACCGGCCTGACGTCAACCCTCACTGGGGATGGTGTTGGTCGTGGTAACCGCCACCGATACGATCTCCTTCTATCTAGCTAAGTCACACCAAATGATATCCACGCGCCAGGTTCTGATGTTATCCTACTATCATACCCACTAACCGGGCCACAATGGTGGACGATTTTTAAGATTATGGAATGTAATTAAATAGGTACTTTGTTATTGGCTGAAAGTAATTTCTGAGTCTTAAAGCCTCCGCAGACTGCTACTTTTAGTATCAGCGACAAGCAAGTTTAGTCACTATACGGAAACTTGATTGCGACTGAATGCATCATCAGCGCTTTTTAAAAAAAGCGCGTGCTTTGTCAACCACTTCTGAACGCAAAGAATTGCCAAAACGCGATGCAATATGGATGCAGTCGCCAAGTCGCTGATCACCAATATCAAACATAGCAAGTCTGTTGAGGCTCTTAAAAAATAATATGTGGGTACACAAATGTAGGTTGAAAAGATCTTTGGCTCTATGTTATTAATTTCACTTTTTATTTATAAACCACATTTGGCTATTCGTGGAAGGATTTTTGTCATAATTTTTAGTCTAGATTTTAGTCACCATAGTTAGTAGGGGCCACTTTAGGCAGCTATACCTAACTACGTCACACCATCAGCTAACCGGCTAATCTGTTCACCAAACCATGAGCTATTTATTCCACTGAAATATAGTATGTGCCGCCACGAGAAAAGATGAAGAGATATTAAGGAGTACCGTGCATTGCTGCTATATTATACAGGGTGAAAGGTAAGAGAGACTATTTTTTTATGATAGAAAAGAACAACGGGTCTTCAGAAAACAAATGCTGACCTACCATTCAATAACCGTATCTCAAATAACATTTTTGTATGGCAAGTCAATTCTTTTTTCTCTGACGACACATATCTTCTTAAGCCATATGCTGTTATTTTATTGCTAGAATCAATTTTAAAAATAAATGACTGCAGGTATACAGTACATTGCGTCTCTGTATCGGTGGCGCGGCAAGGTGAGATATATGCCAAATGCCGTGAGAATTCGTGCCTAAACGGTCCGATCTTCTGCGGATCCTAGTGGTGGAGTGGAGGGAACGACTTGCGCAACCGCGAGCTGGGCACGCCGTAATAGCAGCAATAAGGCCCGTATTTGAAGAATGGCTGGAGAGCCGACACGGTATCCTTAGCTTCCGAATGACACATATCCTCTCGGACCACTTGTGCTTCGGGAGACATCTGCGTGGCATACGGGAACCCACGTCCAGGTCCCATCACCACAGTGACGGTCCCGAGGACATAACGGTGCTGCGGTGACTGTTTCTCGCATACGCTGGAGGTGTGCCCACATTGGGCCAAGCAGCACCATGACCTTGTCGAGGCAGTAGGGATGCGCGATCTCTTGCTTACTGGTACGATGTACATGGTCGGGACTGAAAGTGCATGGGGTGCCATTGCCACCGTCTGCGAGGAGGTGATGTTCGGGAAGGAGACTGGAGCCTGAGAAATATAGCTAAGTATCCCAGGCACCAGTCTCTTACAACGATAGAGGTAGTTAATTCAATATTTTGAATTAAACAAGAATCAAAGAGAAAAAATATATATAAAATTAAAACACCCACGAGGACATTGCTACGATAAAAAGTCTTCAATACCTTGTGTTTTGTCTTTTAGTTCGTACATGGTATGCGTGTGTTTAATTTATTTTTTATTTATTGTATACCATAGCTACTACATTACTGTTTTTTTTAAACTTACTAACTAAGTTACCTGGGATAATGTAACAATTTTATCGAACCCCATACATCTATATCCGTTCAGGCGTTTAGAAGTTATAGTGGAATAAAGAAACTCACAAACATACATATATACATACATACATACTTACAATTACATACATATAAAAAAAATGTTCTAAGATAAACAGAGTTACATTTTCTTTTCCACTTGTTATACAATATCAAGAACAGTGCAAAAAAATACTATAAACGATGGTAGAAAAAGATCACCTGTATCCTGTAGTAGTTATAAAACGGTATCACAGGAGACAGGGCCTTTCATGTATTAAGATTTATGTGAAATTATATACATGAACGCTAAAGCATAACCCTCCTTATATTAAATGGAAAAAGAATACGGTCGCGAAAAGGATTCGACCCTGCGCCTCCCGGATAAATACTCCAGGATAAATACATCCGGGAGGCGCAAGGTCGAATCCTGTTCACGACCGTTTTTTTTTTGGACTTAGCCTCTTGCAGTTAACCTGGTTTGATCTGCGTAACCGAACAATAGCTATGGCGAGACAATTTGATGCCTCCAGCCAGAGCATATTTTATATTACTACAAACTAAGCAACACAGCACTAAGGGCGTCCCCTGCGGGACAGGAGCCTCGGCTTAGGGCGTTGCTGAGGGGACAACTAGGGACTAGCTGGATCAGATCAGTTTCCTTATTATTAAGGGTCGAATTAAAAGCTACTAGCTCGGCGCGGGCCGGCTCGAGCAAGGGTCGGGGCGGACATGATGAGATATTTCGCGACGGACGGGGACCTCGCCAGTGAGGTCTATAACGAGGCGGTCGAGCGCGTCGGAGTGTGCTTGTGTGTCTTTTAGACTCTTGAACTATTCGCGACCGTATTCTTTTTCCGTTTAATATAATAACTTTAGAGTTCGCTAAGCATGCGTTAATGCTTTTCAAATATTTATCTTGAATAACCCTCCTTTTTTGGGAAGTCGTGTAATAAGCATTTTATTTATTTGCTTGTCATACACGTGGTTTAGAAGAATAACACGAATTCGCTTACATCCTGTATAGGTATTACATGTATAATAATTTTCCTGTTCATCCTCATCCTGAAGCACCAACAGTGACCCTTCGCAGTCGATTAATTTTTACAACTAGCGTGAGAAGGGGTGCAGCTGACATAGATAGGTTTTCTATGGGTACTCTATGTATTACGTATACAAAGTTATTCAGATACACTACACCGAGAAAAATTACAAAATCTAGTTAATTTTTTACAATTTTAATATTTTATGGGAAGAAAAATAAAGTCGTGAGGAGGATATACTCTGTACCTATACTTAAGAACTATGTCTATAATACCCATATGTCGCAAAATAAACTATTTGATTTGATTTGGATTTGAATTTGCGCTCCCTTATGAACTTTACCTGATACCTTTGCATTCTCACCGTTACAGTTTCATGTAATTGGTAGTAAACCTATTCCTATCTATAAGCGCCAATATAAAACTGCGAGCTTAGACAAAAATATTTTGAAAGGAACTTCTATTATCACTGCCCAACCCGGGAATGGAACCCAAGACCTTACGAGAGACCTGACCAGTAGCCGCGCTTGTTTCATATAAAGTTTGATTGTTAACGTTTACTTAGTGAATAAAAAAAAAAAGAAAAAAGCATTTATTGTACACTGGGCAAAGTGACAGTAAAATCGAAAATTATTTATGCTGATATACTGCTGAGCAAGAGGTCTTGGGTTCGATTCTCAGGTCGGGCAAAGTGTTTTTGGGTTTCTCTGTTAGAAAATTCTTAGTAGCAGCCCGGAGTTTGGAATTGTGCCCGGTAGAATAGAATAGGCTCGCCTAGTAACAGTATACAAGTAACATATTTAAATTTATATTATTCCGTCATAGACCAATTAACAAGCAATATGTAATGATTTAGTTCATGATAAATACTATAGCTAGAGTTCTCTACATATACAGGGTGATACATTGAATGGGTCAGTGTGGACTTTTCTGTAACGATCGAAGTTAGGGTATAAAACGATGTTCTAAATTTGTTTTTTTTTTTTAAGTTTCTTGGTTGGTTCGGGAGTTGAACCAACAACTAAACTGTAATTTTTTTTATTATAGGAGCATTTTGTCACTTGGTGATATGAATCCTACGTTTTATACTAATATTTTCTAAAAAATATATTTTAATTGTGTTAGTTCTTCTAACAATATTGACTTTATTACTTTGTATGCTTGATTCCATTCCTCTCATTTGAGATAAAAAGAAACAGAAGTTATCTTTGTGATATTCTATCGATTAACGTCATAAAAATATAATGTAATTTACGTTTAATTACTTAAAAAACCGAATCTTATCTCTAAAATCGACATCTACAAAAGACATGATTTCATAAAATAATTTTCCGTTTTTTATAATAGTTCCACATTTGTCCACACTTACCCATATCAATAAATCACTTTGTATATCAATAAACGCGTAATTAATTTATTGAATGGCGCATTATGATAATCAATCGAAAGGTCCTAATTGTGATCAAATAAGCGTGCGCAATAATTAGATAACTAGGTTATATTGAATTGTATCCGTGGATGAAATAATTGAATAATATTATGTATAATATATTAATTATGAAGTAGGTAAAGCAATCAATCTATGTTATCAATCATTATATGGTAACGCCATTAGATTTAATTTTAATGCTACGTATAATGAAAAAAATATTGCTGCCATTTTTATTAGTTTACATCAATCTTTATAAACCCACATTACTCATTTATGTGATATATATCTATATAACTTTTTAGGAGTGTACACTTATATCTCTGCATTGAAAAAGTCAATAAAAAATACTTACTAATACTGCTACGTTGTTTTATCTAATTAATACTACCTTGAGGATAAATATTTAATTTCTAAATTAAATATTATACTTTTGCCTGCAACTTTACTTTCATTTGTAAAGTATATTCCAAATGGATAGGTCCGTGCGGAGCATCGACGGTACCGCGCCGGCTATTTGCATGTCCTGTGCCGCGTAATCACTACCCAAACAATGTTAAAAGCGCTCTTACTTTTGAATGCATTTGTCCACAAGCCCCAACATGTTCTCCGCTTCAATGAAAATGTGCGTACAATTATTAACTCGTTAACACGGTATTTAAGCTAGGCTGTAACCAATAATAAGTAAGTGTTTTGGTGTACGTTGTAATCTTGCTTTTAATTGGATAAATAGATAAATATTGCCTCTGAATACGATTAAGTTCATACGACGTTTATTTAATGTTTAGTTCATAATTCACTGAATGACATAAAAATCTCATAACTCGTTTTACAATATTAGAATAAACTAAAAATAGCACACCCCAGAAGATTTTGGTTGCAAAGAGAATAAAATAAAAGCAATTTTCAATTAAAATAGGATGACGATTACAATAAAATTAGTAACACTTTGCGGCATAATACTGGTAACAAGGTACCTATCTGCATGCTGATATTATATAGGTATTGAAGTAGAAATATGAAATGTGTTACATACCCGCATGTGTATTGATTTGCATAGGCCAGCCAATATTAAACGATCACCGATTGACATAGTTTCACGACTGTGCTATTTCCACCGAATTTCAATCAACGTGGAAATTTATAATAGACTATTGAAAATAGAGTGCAACATTTTATGTGCTATGCAATATTGTAAAAGGAATGTTTGATAGAATATCACTAGTGTTTTACAACTAATCTGTGGCTTTACTCAACTGTTCTACAAGTCATTATTTCATTTAAAAAGTATAGTTCTAGCAATCTGTTTCCCTCTAACCACCAATATCATCATACAAAATCAATTGAAAGCTTAATACAAAATAATCTCATTATTAAAATTAATGCGGGAAATATTTACATTCCATTATAAAGAAACGTTCGTGTTTGACTTACGATTTTCCATCAATTTTCCCTAACAATGTGTTTTAACAGGTCAGCACGTCGAACAAATTCAACAAACCGTAAGCATCATCAAGATTGAGCAAAATTTTGAACATCACTGACTGTGTTTGTCTAAATTATTGAAATCATCGACTCGCTCAATTCAATTACCAATTTGAGAGAAAAGCCAGGGAAGATTTTCACTCCCACTTAACGTTATTCTACGACTAAAGGGGTTTAACTACCATTTACTTTGTAAATAGAACGCGACAATTGTTATTTACCTTCTGAGTATCGCAAGGAAATACTCGGTAACATTTGCATAAAAGTGTTGTTTAAAAAATAATAAAAACAAACAACTCTTAATTTCGAATAATGGAATCCCTGAGGATCACACGGGCCTGCATAGCCTTTGATAACAGCGAGCCGCGACATTCACGAATTTTATTCTCCATCTGTACCACAAAACGTTCATTTAAAATTAAAAATCTTATTATGTTTCCTAACAAGCCACCAAGCCACACACAAATAAGGTCAATTTATTCATTTGCTTTCCCAAAACATTGCAAGACGGACTGCGGCAATTTAATGGCAATCTCTGGGAAAATGTGGGTGAAATTAATCGTAACATTTGTAATGAGTTTGTCTGTTCATGTTTAAAGTAAGTTATGGTAATTTCGTGTCGATTCCCGGCTGACTGAGTGCCCTAGGTTTGTGAGCCTCTGCTCACATTTAACTTAGATGTTTATTACGGTAATAAATGCTTACATCACTGTACAATGATTTAATATTTTTTAGAAATCATTGCGTAAATGTTTGTAATATAGTATAGTGGACGGTTCTCCAAATTAAATACGAAATATTGTCTTTTCGCAATTTCAAAGTCAAGGTCAAAACATTTATATTAGTTAGACTATTTTTTATTAGTTGTTATAATATAGTTTAGTTTTAGTTTTTATAATCCAAAAGTGCCTGAAAATAGTCTAATGAATAATAATATTTCCTGTCCCCGATGCGGATGACCAGCTATTTTTATATTTTGTTTTTTAGTTATAAATGTAATCAGTATCCTTATGAAAAAAAGTAAACTTTAATAATAATATTCTATATTAACACGATAAGATTATGAAGCCTCTGACTCCTAAACTAGCTAACCCGTTGAACTGTTTGCCTGTGACCTGAAAAAAGTAGTGTAGCTTCCTATAAATAAAAAAGGCAATCCAAAATGTACCCTTAGAGATAATTATTATTATTTCAAATGGGACGCATAAAATAAATATTGATCAAGTTATCTGTTCTCTCAAGACATAACAAGAAGGTGACAGCCGTAAATTTTTAATCGTCTTATAAAAATATTATCTCAACAAACGCAGGGTTCGAACGTCTAATGAAAATCTCGTTTCGACGGAACTGTGTTGCGGTCAGGAAATTGAAAGGGTGGCCGGAAAACTTGATTTACAGCAAAGTGCCTGAGAAAAGGGATGTTTTATTATGAAAATTATCTTTGGGGACCCGAGAGGGACCGCTCGTCCGCGCTGCCCGCCCGTTTGTTATCACACATGAATTATAGTATCGATTAAAATTTGTTTATTCGTGTTGTTAAATGAAGTACTATGCTCTGCTTGGAGGAGCAAAGCTATTATGCTATGATTAGCACAATAATGGGTTATGAGGCAGTTTTTAAAACCTTTTAAATAATATAATTAACTATATTGGCACTCTAACGAAAAGTTAAAATGTATTAGGAGTCATTATAAGTATAATGGATGAATTTGAAACTCATTTTAAAACTAATAACATGCAGAATCATACGTTATATAATAAAACATATTTTAACCGGATTAATCGCGTGTATTATTGGTTTTTTGTTTTTCCTGACGTTTCGAACACTTTGCAGCGTTCGTGGTCGCAGGAGGACTAAGGTGTCAGGTGTCTCAACAGTTTATTTAAAATTATTTCAGTCTACCGTACATATGTATAATTGATAAATTCATAAAATTATTTTTGTCTCTGATATATGTTTAAAACTAAATCGCGACGGTATTTCCTAAGACTATCCCTGAGAAGAAATACCGAAACAAAACTCAGGGGTCGCAGTCGTTTTAAATTTAGAGATACAATTTTACAATTTTATCGAATTATAAACTAAAAGGTGTTCCGATGCACGCAGTAATCGCTCACAGTATCTTGATTTTTCTTGTGACTTGACTTTGTTTGGGACTTGATTATTTTCAGTACAGGGTTCCAAACAGGTGGTAATTGCCAACCATCTTCTCTATTGAAATTTGGGTGTTTTTTAATTTCAATAGCCTCGCGGAGCATTCTCGGTATATATCGGTTTTCTTTCGCGAGGATTTGGGGTTGGTCAAAACGTAGAAAATGGTTGGGTTTGTCTGTTGTATGTTCACAGACTGCAGATTTTGTTGAGCGTCTATTCTTGACGTCAGCTATGTGTTCTTTCAACCTGGTGCCAATGCTACGCTTTGTTTGCCCTATGTATGATAGCCCACAATCGCAATCAATCTTGTAGACCCCTGCATCTTGTAAGGGAATGTGGCACTTCACCGGTCTGAGAAGTTGGCTGATCTTTCTATGTGGCTTGAAGTAGGTTTTGATAGAAGCACGCTTCAAGATGTGACCAATTCTATCGGTGACCCCTTTGATGAAAGGTAGGACAGCAGGTCTGCGATCAACTGTGTGTGGTGGGCTTTGGGCGGCTTCTGCGACGGGGATGTGGAGCTCGTAAGTTATTATGTTTGAGAACTTGCTTCACATGGTTGAGTTCCCCTGCCAGGTGGTCGGCGTCGCAGATGCCTTGTGCTCTCTGTAACAAAGATTTGGCGACAGTAGCTAACTGACAAGGATGGTGGTGAGATTCACCGTTCAAGTATCTTTCTGTGTGGGTGGGCTTTCTATACACAGTGTGACTAACAGAATGATCCGGATTATGGATAAGTAATATGTCAAGGAAGGCCAGTGACTTGGTTTTCTCTAATTCCATAGTGAATTGAATTTTATTATGTATGGAATTTAGGTGGTCTAAAAATGCAGGGACCCCATTGTGAGGCAAGATGGTGAAAGTATCATCAACATACCTCTTGAAAATCTTCGGCATAGCCGGGGCCGTCAGGAGGGCTCTCCTTTCAAAATCTTCCATGAAGATGTCGGCAACCACCGGGGAGACCGGTGAACCCATGGCCACACCGTCAACTTGCAGGTAGAATTCATTGTCCCACAATAGGTAGCCGCTTGTAAGGCAGTGCTCAAGTAACTCTGCATATGCTAGAGGCATGTCATGGTCACTCAACTGCTTCTTGACAATTTCCAAACAATCCTTAACTGGTAAGTTGGTAAATAAGGACTGCACGTCAAAGCTAACCATCACTTCATCCTCAGTCAGTTTTAGGTCTTTGATCTGGCTGATGAAATGATAAGAATCCTTCACATATGTGTTAGTTTGTCCACGAAGTTTTGAGAGTATCTTCGCTAGGTGTTGTGCCAGTTTGTAGGTTGGTGTGTCAATCTGGCTCACTATTGGTCGTAGTGGAGCGTTCTCCTTGTGTATTTTAGGCAACCCGTACAGTTTAGGTGGTTTCGCGCAAGATGGAATCAATATGTTTACGTCCAATTCCAGGGTGTCGGAGTATTTTGATATTAATTCTGATGTTTTCTTTAGAATTTTATTGGTTGGGTCTTTGTTTTTTTGATTGTGGGCTATCATACATAGGGCAAACAAAGCGTAGCATTGGCACCAGGTTGAAAGAACACATAGCTGACGTCAAGAATAGACGCTCAACAAAATCTGCAGTCTGTGAACATACAACAGACAAACCCAACCATTTTCTACGTTTTGACCAACCCCAAATCCTCGCGAAAGAAAACCGATATATACCGAGAATGCTCCGCGAGGCTATTGAAATTAAAAAACACCCAAATTTCAATAGAGAAGATGGTTGGCAATTACCACCTGTTTGGAACCCTGTACTGAAAATAATCAAGTCCCAAACAAAGTCAAGTCACAAGAAAAATCAAGATACTGTGAGCGATTACTGCGTGCATCGGAACACCTTTTAGTTTATAATTCGATAAAATTGTAAAATTGTATCTCTAAATTTAAAACGACTGTGACCCCTGAGTTTTGTTTCGGTATTTCTTCTCAGGGATAGTCTTAGGAAATTCCGTCGCGATTTAGTTTTAAACATGTATCAGAGACAAAAATAATTTTATGAATTTATCAATTATATGTACGGTAGACTGAAATAATTTTAAATAAACTGTTGAGACACCTGACACCTTAGTCCTCCTGCGACCACGAACGCTGCAAAGTGTTCGAAACGTCAGGAAAAACCAAAAACCAATAATACACGCGATTAATCCGGTTAAAAGTTGTTTTATTATAATGTGTAGTGATCGCGCAAACCTAAGATATTACCATACGTTATATTCTCTGATTTTAATAACCCGCATAGATTTTCGTACAGAGCATGCAAATATTCAATTCGTAGGTATACAATACATAGCGAATGTTAATTACTATTTTTCAAGTAAACATTGAAAAATAATAGACACGGGCAACGGACAACGGGACTTGAAACCGCGACCTTTGACTTTCCGTGTCATCACTCTACCACTGAGCTACCGTATCGTTGTTCGAGCATATTCAATTTCAAGCTTCCTTGTATTCGCCTTAAGGAGACGCCTGGGGATATTTATTTAGCAATCATTTACAGATTTACTAAACTCTGTTACCACTTTGCAGTTGTAAGGCGCCATATAACTGCAAAATTAACTAACAAAACGCCGGTAATTAACAAGTACAAAAAAAAACATTATGTTTAGCTAATGTTTTTAATGACAACATAACTGCCGCTCTTAGAAAATACCATGTATGTATGTGATTTGATTCGAAAACCTTCCTCACAAGTGTTAATAGTCACTTTATAAAAACCGAAATTACGAAATCTGTAGGGGAACTGAGGTCATCGACATACCTCTCAGAAGAACCGACATCCAATGGGGCAAAAGTTGGAATGGCAACTACGGACCGGTAGTGTTGGATACCCCCCCCCCACGCCCCCACTGATGGACTGATGACATCATAAAAGTAGATTTCTTTTGGAGTGTGATGTCTTTTATAGATGTAGTGCCGGACTCTAACCGGGTAAAACAACACTATCCCAATCCACTATTCCTGGATAAATATACAACCCGTAATTCTTTTTAGGCTACTAAACTTGTTAGAAGTAAACGTAGCATAAACTATTTTTTATTTATTCAAGGAGGATATTTATTTAGCTAGTTCGTGCCTAACTTAGTTTGGCTTCGTCTGCCCCAGTTTATATCCGCACGGACTAATTGCTGGCGCCACAACTTTCTACACCTGTAATTGGGAAATGCCAGGTGTCATAGTTTTCGTAAAGTTCGGGGCGGTCAGGTCAAAATCATTTTAATTCATTTTTGGAACTAGATTATGTTTAAAAAGGTAGAAGGTTTGTATTTTGCACCATGTGTTGGCGCTGGTATTTGTATTATATTTAATATTGAAAAAGATGGCTTACATGTTAAAATGTCTGTCTGTGTCCGAATAGCTGTTTTGTAAATCAGCTTGCTGTTTTGTAAAACAGCGTATACTACTATCCATCTGCGACATATATACTTTAAAACAACCTCCTTTTTACGTTGGTTGAAAATAGGGCAGTACTGGATGTTTAGAAGCTTATATCTAATGAACATCAGGAATACCGATTACCCTGTACGTACACATATGGGTTATTTCTAGTCACTTGTTATTAAATAGGTATATAGGTACGCGAACTGAAAGATCACCTCAATACAGTCTTGGCGTGTTGCCAGCGTATCGCTGTTGACTATCATAGTAACCCTTTCTTACTGTCTTACAAACGCTGAGGCGGCTAGAAAATTATCCATATTTCTAACATAACATAGCATCACGCGTGTATTCCCCGAAGGGGTAGGCAGAGGTGTACACACTTGTATAACCACATTTCACCAATACTTTTATTAAGTCCCATGTTATGGGTGGTGAGCCTATTGTCATCAAACGGGCATAATTCCAAACTTCGGGCTACTACTGTGAATTTCTTAACAGAAAATCCTTATAACACTTTGCCGACCTGGGAATCGAACCCAAGACTTCGTGCTCAGCAGTCGCGCTTGGGACTACTAGACCAAGGAGACAGTTTCTTAATACTTGCATTATTTTAACTAAATCACTCAAAGTGAACTAACTAGCTACTATAACTAGCCAACATATTGTCAGACTTGTTGAAGTCACCCGTAGGGCTCCGACTTGGCTAAGTTTGTTTAATTAATCAATGATTTCCGTGGGTTTAACGTCCCCTCCGAAGTTCGGAGACGTCCAGATAAAAATTGCCCTAGCGGTCACCAATCATTTAACGATCGCTTACCAAATTTATTTTAAACTAACTGGTGTCCTTTTCCAAGGTGTAATCTATCTCTATACCAAATTTCATTAATATCCTCTTAGTCGTTTTTGCTTGATTGCGTAACCCACATCCAAACTTTCACATTTATAATAGAACTAGCTGTGCCCGCGACTCCGTCCGCGTGGATGTCGTAAATTAACACCATGTCGTGCATGAACACAAATTCATAATAATTAAAAATGTTGATACTCAGCTCAGCCCAATGCAATGCAACTACTGAGGACTACGTTATGTAGTTTTTACGTAAACAAACATTTTAAAACCTATTTTTGTCTTCTGATTATATATTTTAAGGGAAAATTGGTTAATTTGAGGGAAAAACCAATTAATATGTATTTTAGACTAGACTTAAGCTCTTCTTGCCTGAAACACAGGATCACCTAGTTCAGGCACATATGTTATATCTATAGACTTTTAATTATAACTGTGCACTTATTATTTTATTTTTGTACGGAATTTAGTCAATAAATATATTAAATATTAAAAAACTAAAATATATTTCACCAGCGCCCCCCCCCCCCCATGACCGCGCCTAGCACAGTATAAATGCGCCTGCCTCGTGGGTCTAGTGGTAGGCTCACCACCTATTACATGGGACCTAATAACACCATTGGTACGATGCACGGTGGTGTGCGACTGTGTACACCTCGCCTATCCCTTCGGGGAATACAGGAGTGATGCTATGTTATGTTATACTCGTAAATGCGTGCGTAGTACTTCATCATTATCTTTTTACCGAGTTATTTTTAAAGTACTACATCTCCGAAGATATTCACTGAAATCAAATGACGTCAAGAACGATTTTGTTCAAAATTAAATACTTGTGATGAATAACGTATTTATTTGGATAAGGATGAACATCATGTTTATAAAAACACCTTCGCAAATATAGCATTAATTTAGAACAAATTTGATTACCGTAAAAAGGTTATAGTGAGTCAACCTTTAAAGATGGACATGTGGTGTCGGGTTTTTTTTTTGTACTTTTAAAGCGATCAATTCAGCCATACATAATTTTTACATAGCTTTAACAGTTTACGCAGCGCACGCAACGGAAGCTCTCAAAAGGAAGATTTTTTTCCCGTTTTGCATCATTTTTTATTGATACTCCGCTCCCATTAGTCGCAGCTTGATGTTATATAGCCTTCCTCGATAAATGGACTATCCAACACAAAAATAATTTTTCAATTCGAACTCTACTAGTTCCTGAGTTCAACCAAACAAACAAACTCTTCAGCTTTATAATATTAGTATAGATTAGTAGGATCACAGGACAGAGCACAGAAAGCCGTGACGATATCTCCACTGAAAGATTACAATACTTCAATTAAAGAAAAACAATATTGATTGAAAACTTTATTTTAACGGTATAACTTGTCCTCCAAGTAAATTTTTATAAATTATTTATTTTATATGACGTTTTAAATTATGTATTATAACGTCGGTCTACGTCATTCAAAATGTTATTGTGCGAAAATGTGTACCTAACGAAAATATACATTATATAACTTCTTTGCAGCTTTCGCGGTTCAAAAGTAAACCAATTTTCATCTAAAACTCGATACCAGCAGTGGGATGGACCGGCAAGTGTCAGTAATCTGTACAGCAAACTAATCCATCAGCGTGATATTCAAATCTCGGGTAGTGCCGGTGGCGGCGAGCTATCGGTACACGGTTGAGGCTACCACTACCTGCAACTTTATACTGAGAGGTTCAGGGGTCGAGACCAACAGGTCAGTAGCGAACGGATATTATTTGCGGCGATTATTTGAGTTAGCTTAAACTAATAAATCCAATACTATAAATGCGGTTTGAATGTTTATTACTCCACCATTCCATCACAAAGATTTAAGTGGTTTCATAGTTTATATGCCCTGTATTTGCAACATAGACTACACTTTATAAGTAGGTAGGTATCGCATTTTTCTAACGAATACGACAGTTCCTGTTTTTTTTTTTTACCTTCTCGTACATCAAACGATTTGGTTGCCTTTTCCTTAAAGTGTCGAAATACTTTACCAATTTCGAAAACTATATCACATCATTAGATATCATTTAAATGCATATTTAAGTTTTTTTTTTAACACAACTTCGGTAGAAAGACTATCGTATATGAGGGGGCTGAACTCTATAACTCTATACCTAAAGTAATTAAGGAATCGAAATCACTTCCAACTTTTAAAAGGCTATTAAAGCACCACCTGAATAATCAATGTATGAATTGTTAGTTTTTACCGGTTTTATAATTTAATTTTAGTTTATTACCAAGCGATACCGACGCTTATCCTAATTACTGTTTTTCCTCATAGGAGTGAATAATTGTATTATTTTTGAGTGAAATAAATTTCTTAAAGTTCTTTTCGTAAACCGTAAGTTACTTTTTTTATTGGTATGTACTTCTGGATGGATTCGAAATCAAATGCGATTCAACAAAGAAAATTCATTTACCTGCACCAAAGCACACGACAAAAATTATACACAGAAATGAAAAACAGTGCCAATAAAACAAAACAAATAAGATCATTCCTTTATATTCCAACGTTTAGTTTTAGCTCTCCTTTATCTAGCTCCGTAATGTTTATTTAATTCCATCTTTTTGTTTGTACAGTATTTTCTTCGTACAGTTTCATCAGCTCACGCTATTCTATTTCATATCACGATTTTCTTAGCTTGTTTTCCTCATTGCTGTCCTGAAGACGAGTAATGATATTTCGTTTAAAAGCAAGTGGATATTTTCTTGTTGTTTTATAACAAGTATCTACAGACGTTCCTAGTCGTAAAGTTGTTACAGCTACAATTGTTATAAGTTTCAGACTTTCTGAATTTATAATAGTCCCTAAGCTGCATACGAAAGCTTTGCTAAAGATTTTCTGAGACAGTGAGTTGGCGAAATGAAAATTGTATTGGTATAATATAAAGTAGCTCTTTTCGTGTACTCACCACATATTACATGGGACTTTATAACAGCATTGGTGAAATGTACACCTGTGCTTACTCCTTTGGGGAATATAGGCGTGATGCTATGTTATGCTCTTTTTATGTCTATAAGAGAAGCAAAATATTTAGTTGCATATAATGATTTTCTATTCATGTAAAGGCCATGAAATGTCTATATTAATTTATATTTTTCTAAGCATACATTGAAAAATAATAAAAACGAACTGGATTCGAACCCATGACCTTTGTCACTTACGGACAAAGATGACAAGTTCGAATCCCACCCGTGTCTATTATATTTAGTTGAATTCTTCATGTACATAAGTAAAAGATTCCTATAGGTATCTATGTAACAAAATTGTGTCATTGATACTCTTCCTAGCAATGTCGGCTCTATAAATAGTATAATACATATTATAGTCCTATCGGGCCAAAACCGATTGTCAGTCATTGTAGTGAATGCGTGGCCCTCAATCTACCCACATTGCGTCGTTAGTTGGTGCTAGGGCAACAAATAGCGTAACTTCGCAGGCTACACGCTCGGAATTAATTATTAACACCGGGTTTCCTCACTACGTTTCCCTTCACTTTGTGTTTGCTCTATAAGGAATCGAATATATAATGTGTTGGATAGTTTATGTAATATCTTAGATTGATAAAATGACCTTAAAATGATCTATAGAACAAACTGTATGTATATTAAGCCAACCGGTTGCTTAACGTTTTGTTCTATGATGACAAAAAAGGAATCATTTTAATTACAAAATGTGTATTTTATGATATGTAATTAGTCATGCACATTGAAAATAGAATTGTAACACCTCTTAATTTTTTAAAGAAGCCAGCCATGTTTAATGCGCAAAGTACACTTAACACTCAATGTTGTCCTTATCCTAAACAATATCTATAATAATATATATAAAATTATACTACTGTATGCGATGTGGTTTAAAAGTTACGATGTTGGTTCCACACCACACGAAATACTTTATAAACAGCCTGGAAGTTTTTTTTTACAAGTAGCAAATTTGGGTGCTAAAATAACTAGCCGAGCCTTACATAAAAACCAAATTCCATATCATAACAACAAAACAAAACCTCTTACTCGTCAAAAACGGCAACAATGTCCAACAAACAGCATATTTGATACACAAAACAAGTTACACTTTACACCCAGTGTCGGGGCTGCTTAGTGGCACAGTACCTTAATCTACACTTCAAAGAGCTCACAGACTCACTCAGCCGGCCGTGTGACGTGTATCTACATATATTCATAGTCAGATACACTACTGACATTCAGATCGAAAGTGAAAACACTTCATATTTTTAAAATGTAGGTATATACTCCTAGATAGCATCGCGCTTGTATTCTCTAAAGAGTAGGCAGATGTGTACTCCAGTACACCCTCATTTTTCATTGATACCAGGAACAATTCTAAATTTCAAACTCCGATCTGCTACTAAGAATTTCCTGACATAAAAATAAATAACAAATTGCTAGACCGCAAATCGTAGTCAGTGCAACTTAGCAGGCACACTTGCGATGGTAATAGACAGTTCATATCATCAGTTGAACAAATATTTATATGAGAGATATTCGTCTTATGGACATGACTTCAACATAAATGTCACGCTTGCTTGTATCTCCTGAAATCGTTATAGCAATATTGGTGGTGAAAAGCTTTTACCTGCGCGGCGCTTGGAGCACTATTCGAAGGATTTAATACGCTTTCATCAATATGATCAGACACAGTACAATGTTTTTTCTACACGTTGCTTGCTGCTTGCCTTTCGTTCTACCTTACCTGTCACAGAGTACAATTGTTCCAGTTCCGGGTGTGTGACCCTCACGTGCACACGTACCCAGAAATTTGTATCCCGCGATACTGGGAAAATGTGTGTTCACTATTCACCTTGTGTGGTGGGGTAACGCTCTATAAAAAGAATTTGTGTCCATGGGAATCTAGGTGAAAGGAGAGGCATTGACGACTTTTCCAAACAATATTACAATATAATATAATTCGATTTATAACCCAAAATAATATTAATATGGCCACAAAAATAGGTAATTTTATGAATTTTTATTTTTATTTGTCATATTTTAGCTAACACTGTTATTAATCAGAAAATGTTAAATCTCAGCAAAGAACTTTTTTAAATCAAAACACTACGAGATGTTTTTAATATTACTGTACTAGTGCGGTAATGTAAAGTGAAAAGCACGCGTACGTAATAAGGATAATTATTAACTTAATAGCGGTGCACCACCACTTTACCAGCAAGTGTGTTGAAAAATGTATTACCCTACTTTTAAATATATTAATACAAATAACAGTGATTTCACAATCTTGGTAACTGTTAAGATTCCAACAAAGTGTATTGTGTTAACAGAAGGAAACGGATACCATCAATGGGTTAACACCTACTGACCCATATCTACTGGCCAATATCTCACAGAGCAATCTGTTGTATTGACACGTTACATAATAAATGGTTGCTGTTGACCACTGAGAACTCAGCTTACCCTATGGGGTTTTGGGAATAGCAAGTAAAATGATTTGAACGAATTTCGTGGTAGTAGAAATATCTCCAGTCATACGTATATATTGTGGGTATATATATGTTTATGGTTACTCAAACTGTTTACACTAGTAAATAATAAGTCCATTGCATGTTTCAAAGTCAAGTTTTTTTAACTAGTAATTCACGTTATATTAAATGAATCGAATCCTTCAGTAAACCAGGCATTAATTTCGGTGGAAATCATTGTAGACCACTGCTTCGTATTCAACTACAATATTTACGATTTATGAACAAAACAGATAGATAATATGTATTGGCCAGTAGTGACGTTTTATTAAGAGGCATGAAAGGGCCTACGTCGGGCGGCGACGTGCCATTATGTCCCATTCGCCCCACTGAGTGCTTAATGCAGGATAATGGACTCTCTCACTATTAATTTGGCCATTTTTGGTACGGAAAAACCATAAACAAGTGCTCTATTTACCATGACAACCTATAAGTCTTCGATTTATTTCGTTAACAACAAATTGCTTCTAATTAACTGTAAACTCAACGGCTAAATGAAAAGGCTCAAGTTGAACCGCCTAATGCAAACAACGTTTGCGATGTTTGTTTTAAAACTAATTTAAACTGTTTAAAACCACCATTAAACGCAAATGCTATGAATACATATATTATTATCTTCAGAAAATGTTTGAGTATAACTAAATGAGACTGTGTGATAGTTAATTTATTTGTATGCAGCGAAACAGTATAGGAAATTTTTTATTCGAAACTCGAAATATTCGTTATTTTAATACGAAATCCGAGTTGTGTTTGGATATACCTCACCATAGTCGTAAACCAAATAGCTTTACGAACATGAGCGTACTCAAATATTGGTGGAACGTGGTCTCAGGGATACCAACACAGATTTACTTCGCATTGCATTAGAAATATGGATCATAGCTGAAGTGAAGGCAAATTTAAAGTGTCACGTCGTAAAATTTTCGATGCTTAAATATTGCACAAAAGGAAATTTTAAAAAGTCTCCGACAATAAGTATTTCTCTCATGCGGTCTGAGGTAGTAAACGTCTGTAAGCATCTGCTCCAAATATCGTAAACCATCTGAAAAATGCATTAATTCTTCCTTTTGTGCTTGAGTAAAATTTTAAATTGTTTCGTTTGAAAATAAAATATGAAAAGCTGTAATTTTCATTATACCACAAAATCCCAAAACGGCAGTGACGACCGTTCATATCGGGTACGATTAGAGTGAACGCTTGAAGGAGATAAATCGTCGGCAATACACGAACCGTGGCACGACGGACCAACAAATTATTGTCGCCCAGGGAGTACGAAATATCGGCCGGTGCCGGCACGTCGGCCGCGACCTACCAGAAATATATATCTGCACTCCCATCTGTAGGAAAAGCGGGAGATCTGAACGAATATCCGAACGTACGGGCAGCGGCCGGCGAACGCGGTTCTCGTACTAACTGCCTACCTACTGCCAAACTATATTTTGTATTTTAAGAAAAATGTTTGAAATATTTGTAGTAGTACGGCTGGAATAGTAAAGTACTGGCTGAAAACAATAAGTTTTGTGTATAGAAGTATTCTATTTCTAGCACATATAAGTCATGACTATATCAGTCTAGACTTAGATTACAAAAAATATAATCACCGCTCAAAGTACATTGGAAATAAAAATAGCAGCAGAATATAAGTTAGAATAGCCTTCCAACTAAATGACCGTTCCCAGGATGTTTACTGCTTGCGGAGGATAATAAGCATGAAATTACCATGAACAGTTCTTCATCTTAAGGTTTTTCCATCGTATACTCACTAATGAGCACTTCTACTTTATTTATGCATCTTATAGCAAGATGATTCTTGCGCGTATAAATTTTCACGCAACCTAATGATATTAATTGTCTGCCTTTCTCATTACCATCGTTGTAATTCATCGATGAGCTCCCAGTGACCTCATACAACGCCAAAATTGAAGGAGATCGACTCTGTAAATAAAATACTGTATAAAAACAACATTCATCATAAAAATGTAATGGCCCTAGGTTTGCGGTTACATTATTTGTAGCAAATTGCCGGCGGCTACGAATCGTAGCTCTCGTAGACGCTACATTCTTGCTACAATGTTTATACATTTTTAAGTACCAGCCAGAATAAATTATACATATATTCGGCCTTTAATGATCGTTGGTAAAACTTTGAACGCCTAACTTTAGTAAATAAACCATATGCCGTATTACTTTAACTTTGAGAGCGACCTTTGTCATTTTGGAAAACAACCACCTACTCTTGACACATAAGCTTGTATTGCTTTTACTAAGCAAATAAAAAATTAAGCGGAACGGCTTCCCGCGTTCAATTAGTGTCGTTCTCTGTCAAAAGGAATATTGGTGTATAAATGGCGAAGGCAGGCATTGTCACAGACGCGGTATATCATCGGCGTGCGGAAATTCAAAGGGCGCCGGAAGTACTTGATTTATGAGAGGAGGTCGCATATATGGGCGAGTATTAAAATTTTCATAAAAATATTCTTTATGAATTGCGAGCATTGTGCGGGTAGTTAAATGGCTGATTTAATATTTCATGTTTGTTGACCTTTTCGGTATAGACAGGTGTATTATGTGGATTTCAGAATATGTATGTATAAAAATATTTCTAAAGAATTTTATTAAAAAACTTACAGTGTTGTTCATGATCATGTTTCATTATCCCAACACTGCTTTGCGTTCTTATGCCAGCTTGCCGCGCAGGAGAACTATGACGTCCGTTTTCAGAAATGGTTTATGTCTACCAGCGGATAGAAATGAAGAGAATGAGTAGGTAAATGGTTAATGTGTGAGCAAGATTGGTAATAAATCTAGCATTATTCTCGTTTTAAATCTGGATATTATATACATAATACAATGATACTCGTTTAACTGGCTGATGACTCGGTTTTCTTTCGGTAACCTTCATATTTTAGTAAAAAAATATTTAACAAATTTCTAAATACGCCTGGCCTATTTTGTTACGAATTTTAGGCGTTCTTCAAGAAGTACGTTACAAAACCAGTTTAATAGTCCGCCAGTTTTATTATAAATTGTAATCTTCGATTGGCTTGAGCCAGCCACACGTGTACTTATTAGTACACGTCCTAGACACGCTACACCTACCTTTAATTTTCTAAGAAACCAAATCCAATTATTTTCTTCGTAACACCCGATAATTAAATCTGCCTCCTCTTTACATAGATATAATATAAAGAACCTACATAGAGCAAAGCAATTCCTAATTTGTTATATCTTCAACATAGTCTACTTTTATTATAACGATAAAACTTCGATCCTTCGAGCTTAAACTGTTTACCGCTATAAAGGAACAAGATCAGAAAGTTACACACAAGAGAAAAACTGATATTTTTTCCATCAACTTGAGAGAAATCTCTAATAAAATGTAACAAGAGCGGCTAAGTAACTACAATAAAAGTATTTGCTTTTGGGGTCCAGTTTTTAGAGAAGCTCATTTCATTTGTTTTACATGTTGTATATATAGGAGGGTACTCTGGTGGCCAGTTAGGCGTGCGGGGCGCTTACACGCGTACTTTGTGAATAATTTGCATGAGCGTGGCGAGAGGACGCCCAAGCCGCCGCTGCGGGGGATTTAGGCGGAGGGGGGCAGCGGTGCGCGGGGCCGGGGGCCAGTCAGGATTTAATGGTGAGCGCGTTGCCTGCCCACTGGAGATATTCTCATCTCGCCGAGGATAACCACCGTTACGATTTAGCGGCTTTCCAAATTGCAACCGTGTCGTGGAAACGTCTGATGTCGGATTTACTATACTTGCTTACGTATATTCCACTTATACATATTCTACCGCAATACTTGTACGTATTCTCACCAAAGGTAAGCCCCTCGTTTAGTCGGTGAAAATTTCCATTATTCCTACCTTAACGTCAGCTACAAAAGCGTTTTGAATTCATTTCGCGTTAATTAAGTTTCAAATACGTTTCAACCTTTTGATATCTTAGTCCTTTAACCACCTTATTTTCATAAATTGCAGCATATTTTAGTCCATAAATTATGCAAAATCGTTGTGACGCTCGTCTCTAGCGCGTTTAGGAGGTACATAGAAAGTGCCTTCCCATAAATATTCAGTTTACGGACACTCGACCACCTTATAGATGCGCTGATTTACACTAAACTAGACTTGCTGAGACTGGAGCTTAATGAAGGCTGGATTTTATAGCTTAATCTTGACGATAAAGTTAATAGAGTCGATATTTCATGTCCACGCAAATGGCTGAACATCTGCGCTTGTATAGCGCTCTTTACTACGTATAATTATAGAAACGACTGTTTGCATGAGTCTAGAACTCCTATTTATCTAAAAGCTGTTGCTAATGTCACTGGGAGGGTTGAATCGTTGGAAATGTCTGTGATTAACTAGTTCCATCCCTTTGATAGCTGCGAGCATGATCAAAACTGTATAAATAAACAACTTCACAGTGGCAATAAGTGAGCTATGATTTTCGTATTTACGAGATAGGCAATCAATGTGGAATTCGATATTTTCCTCTGAATCCGGCTAGATAAACTTTACGTAATCGAGTTTTCAGTTCATCGTCACAGCTGCATTAAGAGCGAGTGAGTGCTTTCGTAAAACGTTTACATTTACTAAGATTCAATGTCCTACTATTAGGAAATATTTACACTAATCAAGAGACATCTTACCTATCTTGCGGTTTTCGGTACGGTACAGTAATCATATCTACATTAGTTACACATTCGACATCCATCAACTTACTCTATATTATCTCGCATTGCACTATAATATAATTTAGTTAAGTTAGTCGCTTGCCTCGTTGGTCTAGTGGTCCTAAGCGCGACTGCTGAGCATGGGGTCTTGGGTTCGATGCCCGAGTTCGTCGGAGAGCTCGTAAAGTCATCGGTCCTGCGCCTGATCTCTCTCCGGTCGTGTCGACTATGAGAGTGAAGTAAAACGGAGTGTTTGCGTAGACGCTTGTATACTATAATATCTCCTGCGTACTTGAGTACGCAGGAGATATTATATAATCTACGTGGAGATCGCGAGAATGCGCCGTGACCGAAATATGTCCGGGAGGAGAGTACAGCCTTATTAAAATTTTGGAAAAATATGTAATAATAACGTAAAATTATTTTTTTTTACGTAAAAAAATATTATTATTTTGATCCGTTATGCCGTTTTGGAACTAATTTAAGAAACTAATATAGACAAAAGAAATCTAAGAAAGGTAATTTATTTATAAGCATATAATATAAATCTTTCAAACGCATTCGAAGCCACACAAAAATATGTAATTTTATTATTAAGCTTAATTTAAATAGAGGTTTCTAAAATTTTGGTATTTATTTTCGCAGGTTGTGGGTTCAAGCCTGGCATGTACCAATGTGATTTTTTCAATGTCATATGTACTTTTTTAGTGAATCTAAGACATAACAGATATACGGTGAAGGAAAACATTGTGAGGAAACCTTGACTTTATGGTCTGAAATCGCCACTCGCAGTGAGCTAGCGTGGTGATCAATGCTCATGCCTTTTCTGTATGAGAAGAGGCTATTTCCTTGTAGTATACAACTATGGGCTAGTTATGTTATGTATTTTGAAACAACAGCATTTTTTACTTTGTTTCATATTACCTTCCTTTCTATACATAAAACTAAAACTAAATCAGAGCCAACAGTATTCCATCATATATTTAAGCCCCCTTGCACTTGTTATATGGTATGTACAAATTGAATAGATACTCTATTGTTTTCTTTTATTGCCATCGCAAAATTTTCGATAAAAATCGCTCCTGGAGTTTCTTCCTGAATTTATTTGATTTAGTAGTCTCAATTGGCCGCTCAATCAGCCCCATTTGATTTGTTCCAATAAAGGAGTTACCGAAATGTTGATTATTAATGCTTTGGTACAAGGTTGTTTTGCAACGCAAAATAAAGAACTGTTATGAGTTTCTCTATGCTTTACGTTTAAGTTTCGTAACCGCTTCGATTTACACAACCATCTTAATTGGTGAAAATATGTGTACCACACGTACCTATAAATATTTATATAGCATATTATCACGCCCGTAACCGTTTATAAGAAGGGTTCGTGGCTAAGTAAAAGCCGCACAGATTGATCGATCGAGATTAAGCTGCGCTTGCCGCGGTCGGTCTGTGGAATATCATTTTATTTAGGGACTCCTTGCCTCGGACAGCACGTTGAGCCGTCAGTCTCGGTTTGTCAAATTAAGATCTATGACAGCCGTTACGGGTAGTCAGGGGCCTGAAAGTCGGACAACCAGTCATACCACAAGATATAGTGTTACCTAGTAACTGGGTTGTGGAGGTCAGATAGGCAGTTGCTCCATGTAAAATACTGGTATTAAGCAATTTTCGGTTAAGGTTAAGCAGATTATTACCCGACCTAGGAATCGAAGCCAGGACCTCACGCTCAGCAGCCACACCTATGACCACTAGACCAATGAGGTAGTCAAACTTTTGGTCACTATTACTAGACTGATGACTGTCGTGTGTAGAAAGTATCAGTTTTACGCTTCAAGCTTTTACGCTATAATATAAGAATATTTTATACTTTATATGTGGCATCTTTGAGTATGAAATTTACATCTATATATATCATGTATTTTCTAGCTATTTACAATATTCAATATAGTACATACATGTATGTGTATATTAAATTCCACAGTACCCGAAAATATTGCAGCCAAATACTAGTAAATTCTGTATATGCAAGTACCAGGGTCACAGAAATGTCGAAACGTATTTGTAGCTTTGATACAAAATTCACGTTTCGTGAACCAAGCTACGGATTAGGTTTACCAAATTCGTACGTGTCGATAATAGCTTGATTTACTCTATAATAATATTAGACAATTTATATTTAGAGAAAACATACTTTATTTGTATAAGAAGAGGCCCTTGCCCTGCTGTCATCTGACAGTCGTGGGCTGATTATTTTATCATGGATATATCAAAATAGTTGTAGAAAGCTTAAAATAAATTAAATACAAACAGTATTTAATGAAAAAATCAAATATAAAATAAAATGAAAAAAAATGAAGATATCGTTTTTTATCATATTCCATGGCTATATATAACAAATGAGGTGTTCCAAGAAAACAATTGGTGCACCATACTGAGAGAAAAACTCATAGATCATGCATATAAAAAAATGTGTAAGATAAACGAGGACATTAAAATTCCTTATAATAAAATATGATACATAACAAAAGAATTCGCGGTGGTGAGCAGAGGTCGAGATGGCTTAGTTGGTCAGAGCGCCTGGAGTATCTATCCGGGAGGCGCAGGTTCGAATCCTGTTCGCGACCGTATTCTTTTTCCATTTAATATTGTAACTTTATGATACATAACGTTGTTGTGCATTTTAATAAACAGATAAAAACCATTTTTATTCACAGTAAGATGTTAACGACGAGCTAAAAAATAATTGTAATCATAGACTGTTTTTTCTTCACTTAGCAGTCGAGTCAATGGAAACTTTTTATTTGTCTGCCAGACTTTTTCCTCGCGGTTATATTTTATTAAAACAAAAACTCCGTTTAAAAACACTTATACTTAAATACTTTATCAACACAAAACCAGCCACAAGTTTCCCTTTACTCTCAAAAAGCAGTAAACGTAGCAGATTTGTATCGTAATTTGCATAGTTAAGTGTGGAACTTACATAGAGGTACACATAAGCAAACTTGCGTCATAACTCCGCAGCCGATGTCGGCGAGCAAATAAGTAACTAGCAAGTTTAACCAAACACTATTAACTGTTTAGTAGTTTAAGAAACGGTCTCAATTTACCCTTAGCATAATCTAGTTTGTGCTTAATCAAAATTCCGGGCGGCGCTCAATATGGATACGGGTTAGCGTTGTATAATGGTTGTACCTTCGCATATATTATCAGGTACTTATGTGATATACATGCTGTTGCGTTAATTAGCTTAATCTCAAGTACAAACTGACAATTAACTTGGCGCTAACGATTTGTTGTTGTGGTCGGAGTAGGGAGTGACACATTGGGTTAGGTTACATCTCGCCGTGGAGGTTACTCAGGTAGGTAGGTACTTTGTTTAAGTGCAATGGTAAACTGATTTTATTAAGGAATAAACGTTCTGCCTTTAAGATATTATTATGAGACTAAACGAAATTTATTCCGATTAGCGTAGTTACAGCAGAATAAAGGCTTTATTTTTATACAGCATTTATATGTCAGTTAATTTTTTTTTTATATTTAATAATATTTTTTGTTCATGTTTCATGTTAACTAGCTAATTTGATAGAAATAAGATAGCTGAAATAATATGCACATCATTAACATGTGAGTCTACGGTAATCACAACATTAGTTCACTGGTGATGTCAAGATTTTGATAACAAATGACTGTCAGATGGTGTCTGTGCGTAAAATAAGATTAACCAAGAGATTGTTGCTCGAATGTACACAACAATTCTCATTTCGGAGAAAGAAAGTTATTAATTATTACACGTATGATGTATCTATAGGTAAAAGCATTGATTCGCTGAAAAGTCAAGATGTGTAACGTTGCGTCAAAAATTCAGCAGTTGCACAGCAGCGGCGGTGTTTAAAATTTCAAGAGCGGAGCGCGGCGGCCCCGCTGAAGTATCACGAGTTCATAAATTAGTTACTTTACGAGGGAAAGGTCGCGCCCCCACAGCGCCGGTCCCGTGTATAATTTTCATTTAAACACGAGCAGCCACAGGTCCTCGCCGTAAATCAGCTCCGACGGTCGCCCTTTGAGTCCGTGAAACGCGCGGCTCGACCGCGTCGCGCGCCGGCCGACCGCCGAACCGCCGCCCGCAACAATGTAAAGACATTTCCATTGTACCGTAATAGGGCATTGTTTGTGACGTAAATTTTACTGCTGAATATGCAAATTTCGTTTTGCCACGACCTCCAGCGAGAAATATTGCGAAAGTTTTGTCGAAAAATTAAAATCACGAATCACAACAAGTTTTTAATAACGATCGTTATAGCTCCAGAAAAAATATCGCCATTCGCCATTTTGTGAGATTAAAATTACTCGACCCCCTTTTTTGAATATATCACTGTTCGTATACAATATAAAACCAGAGCGAAATGACAACATGAGTTTTAAAAATACGTAAAATTAAACGTTTTATTGAGTGGCGTTTACATATCGAATCATAAATATTCATGGCGAAGGTGGCGCACATCTGCTCGTGAAGCGCGCGACACAAAAGGAGACGGTCCAAATTCACTCACCATTCCGCAGCATATCGTATACGATATAACGTTTAGTACATCAAATAAATATTCTTCTTATACTACATTTTTACACAGTTGTTTGAAGATAGTGTAATCTTAATTAAATGGGTGCAATACTAGAGCTGTGTTCCGAGATAACGACGTCATAACCATAAATCCATATAAAAATCCAGCGCCGCAGCATAGCTGACCACCTTTATCACCTCTTAACAGCGCTATAAATAACTATATGAAACTCATTACCAGGAAATAAGAAACTTCATTATACAGTAGAAGCAGTGCGCGATCTCGTTATCCACAAATAAAAAGGCTTTTTCAGTGAGAGGGCTCGCAGAGCGGGCTGGAGGCGTTAATATTTAAAGCTGCGTCGTCGAGATGGTTGCTCTAATGTGCTATTAGCCCCACAACCGCGTGTTTGACGGCGGAAGCTACGCCACAGCCGCGCCGCGCCGCGCCTATGTATAGGGCCGTCATAAACGCAGCGCACGTTCTGTAAACATCTTGTAATAATATTATGTATTGTGTGTCGACTATACACTAATCAACAGCGTCTACGACTAGATTATGTAGAGATATCCCTCTAATTAGAGCTCTATCGATGTAAATACTGCTTCAGGCACTCTTGTTGACAGTACTGCATGTCTTTCGTATTTGGAATAATATTTTTAAATACACGAACGAAAGTGATGTACTAATTCAGCAAAGACGAATTGACAGTCAAATTACCTACTATGCTGAGAAATCGATCTATGATGTAATAAGAGCGGCTATGTTTTTTTTTTATAAATAACCTTATGTTCATGACACATCTTAAGTTTTTTTATAAATCAGAGGACAATAAAATCATGCCTTTGGCGGTCTATGCCAACTTCCTTCCTATTTCTTCTACGAATTAAATTTTTTTAGGATATCAAGTAATCCAATCCAATTCACTTTTTCCCAATTACGTTGCGGTCGGTTTCTAGTCGATCCGGATGCCGCTTAATACCGGTATTTCACATGAAGCGACTGCCTATATGACTTCCACATCGATTATCTTGCAGTAACACTTTAGACTTTGAGGCATCTAACTTCCCGTAATAGCTGTCAAGGATCCTTATTACATAACCGGGACCGACGGTTTAACAGGCTTTCTGAGATACGGAAAGGTCTCGATAGGAAATGAAAGTCACCAATACACAGACCAACCACGGCATGAGTAGCTGAACCTCAATCAAACGATACGTGAGTCTGTTACTTAGCCACAATCCCTCATTAAAAAAGTCCGACGACTGATCCGATATTTCTCGACTAACATTTCTTTTTATTTAGTTCACAAAACTGGAAACAGGATAAGGATCTTACAAAAGGATAAATAACAATTATTTTGAGACATATAGTGATTATATGCTTCCAGATGCAAACACAGCTAACTAAAATAAAGTTATGTTTTAATTTATAACACAACAGAACAGTTTTTTTTTTAATGGAGGCTAAAGAATCATGGCCGTCAAATATATCAATATCGATTATAATAAGCTGTTTTAACATATCTCTCCAAATAATTTGAATTTAAAATATATAGTAATATCTTAGATTTTCGCGATCACTACACTATAAAATGTATGCTTAGATATGTATAATTTAGATATAGATTAACAAATGAAAGATAATATTCAATAACACAGCCTGAAGTCCTGCATGTCTTTGAATGTCAAATGAACACCACAAAGCGGTAAGAATCGTATCGCAAAGGACTGTTTGCCACACAAGACATACATTAGCAGACACGATCTAACTAAAAAATGTTCCGTAATATAAAGAAAAAAACCTGCAGGCCAAGGCACGCAGGCAGCGACAACGATGGACATGCACCTGACATTTATTACCTTCTTCAAAACTCGCGTTCACATTAACTTCCTTTTGCAATGCTAAAGGTGAACGCATATTGTACCAAGATTTTTGCAACTTTGCTGCTAAGATTCAGGCTTGATTACAGAATCGGGCAGTATTATTGGATTTTTCTGTCCAGAAATTCTCAGTAACAGCCCGTTGTTTTAAGTTCAATTACAGTCAGGCCAGGGGTCAGACGTATGTATTTGCTTTTTCTGTGAGGAATTTCTCAGTAGAAGCCTATAGTTTGTAATGTGTGCCGGTAGATGACAATAATACAAAGGACTTCTTATTCTTCGTATCGTGTCGATCAATGTCATTTTATATTTTATCGGACAAGTACTGAGCCATACAAATGGCATTGTCGTCTGTAGGACACGCTGGGCGAGTTGCCAGATGTGCTATTGTTTGCGGAGAGAAACCACGCTCGCATGTGTTATCCGAGCTGAAGCCACCACACCTGCACATATTTTATTTGCACCGTCAAACTTGGGTTGGAGTCTATTTATAGACTTCCACGTCGGCCATGGTAGATAGTGTCCAGGAGGGAATCTTTCGGCTAGCGGGGAGTCGATGCTATTAGATATCTGTCCCTCCAAAGGTCAAGCCTAGTTTGTGGAACGTCACCCTCTAATGAGACCACGTCTTTAGTAAAACTCTGCCAGCTGTTTAACCTTTGAGGGTCGGAAAACTGCTGATACATCGGATGTTGTGGGTTTGTTACCATCCTATTCCTCTCAATTGGGCTAGCTAGCTGCCTATGGATTTCTGGTGGCGCAACATCGACTAGTGACTACTACAATTTTCTAACAGCTGTTGGTTTTATGCAGCCTGTTATAATGCGACACGTATCGTTTATTGCTGTATCCACCAGATTAGATCAAGGTAAGGTGCTTGGAAAGCCAGTGTCAACTCATCTGCGTACAGAAAGCGAGTTGTATTTGGAATCCTAGGCTGGTCGTTGGTGTAGATATTGAAGAGCAAAGGTGCTACGCTACCCTGAGAGAGGCCATTTTTCTGCGCTCTCCATCTGCTTTTATCATCCAAGAAAGCCTGGAAGCGTCGGTTATGAAGCAGTTCACTAAGGATTTTTTTTAAGTGCATTACAAGGCTACCATAGCCTTGTAATGTTGGTCGTTTTACACATACAAAACCTTTTTAATTTTAGTTTTAGTGTAGTCATATGCAGCTGGCAAATCCAAGAAGACCATCCTAGCTACTTGACAACTCGAACCCATCTTCTTGGTATTGCTGAGGTTAAGAATTTGGTTACAGCATGACTTATCTGGCCGGAATCCAGCTTGTACAGGGATGAGATTAAAGCCAACAACACTAAGCAGGTGGTTCAGCAGCTTGTACGTATGACACAATAGAGATATAGGACGATAGCTTTTAGGGTAATTGTTCGACTTTTCCAGTTTAAGGAGAGCTATTTGACTTTGATTTTCACCACAGGCGCGGTATTTGGGTTTCAGCCATACAAGTATTAAACCGAAAAGCCATGATACAGCAACAGGTCGTAAGTTTTTTGGTTATTCAAAAGATATGTTGTCAGCCCCAGTAGCTTTGCCAGATTTAAGTGATTTCATGGTTGTGACGATGTCTGTAAGAACAAAGGGTCGGCTTATTGTATTACAAGTCTCCGGATAGCTGCTAGTTCTACAAAGGGCTCCATTACGGTATCGGTAGATTGTGGGTGTACGACACCTCTGCCTAATCCTTCAGGGAAAACAGGCATTGCTTTCCAACTTTTATTTATTTACTTTATGTTGTTGTATATAGTTTAGACCACCCGTAGGCCTCTGACATGGCTTTGAACACCATACAGAACGTCTCTCAGGTGTGCTGGTTTCCTCTCGATGTTTTGCTTCGCCATTTTATGCAAGTGATAATTAATTTCTAATACGCACATGACATGAACCTTTGATTCGAACTTGCGACCTTTGACTTGCCAGTACAACGGTCGTACCATTATGCTTACGTATATATGTCGTGAAATCATCAAAGCCAATTAACTAGCATATTTGGAAGACTGGATATCCGTAGCAGCATCCCTTTGAGCAGTAATTGAATTAAACTGTTAATATGCAACAGTCAATCAGTTTGCTGAATTTTGATTGTGATGGTATTTCCTCAAGATGTAACATTGTAACGGCAAATCAAGGCTTGTTTGACAGCGAGCAGCAAACTGGTATGAACAGCGTTCAGTTTGATTTGACAAAATGTGCGCTTGCCTTTATTTCCATTTGCAGAACACATTTAAATATGGCCTCATACTCCAAATGGGACAGTGTTAAAGATACATATAAAAAGTTACTGAACCAAAACATTTGTCCATTTGTTTAGGAGGCAAATGGAAAAAACTAAGAAATTATACTTTGCATGCTGTATTAACTGTAACTTTGCTGTTCAAACTAAAAAAATACAATACCTAAGCGATTTGCTTAGACTTACATAATTTTCAATGATTTATTAGTATGATAATCAATATTAGATAGAGTTAATAAAAATGCAGAAAACATTTATTTTAACTCAAAAAATTACGAATATTTCATATTTCTATCTGTGGAGACTTTTGAATGGCTAATTATCGTTATATTTTTTCTACTGTTGTGGTTTTAACTGCTAGTCTTCCTAAAACTAATATATAAATCCATATAACTATAAATACCATAACCTTCTTAAGAGATGAATTTACACACATATTTGTGATTGCTTTCCTATGTCACAGAAGGGTGTTTCTAACTTCAACTTTTTCAGCTTTGATGAATCAGTCAATCGGGAGTACAGGACCTCTCTCTTCATAATGCGAAGTCATGGAATAACGACACTAAAACGATATCAAACAAAAAGTTTAATTCCGGAAATCGAACTTTGCTTATCCAATCGAGGACAATAAGCGTGTTATTGGATACCATTTTTTCCTCATCCCATACCTATACATATACAAAAGTCCAAACAGAAATATTCGAGATAAGTTTACCAAAAGGTTTTTGTTTCTCGTACGTTCTACCGTCGACCCTGAAACGGCTTACGTCTTTCCCAATTTTTTGTTTGATTCCAACTGTAAATCTCTTTTATAAATAAAAAAACACGAACGGACAAGAGGAAATCCTATTATGTTTCTTTTTTTATGATAAACGACACCGTATTTTTTGAATATGGAAATGCTGTATCAATAAAGAGGATTATGTATCATATGGCTGTGCATATAAACGTATAATGTTTGGTTGTGTATATAAAAATATGGGGACATACCAGAATGTCCCTTTTGAGTTAGGTAAAAAATATATCTGGCCGTACATGAAGTAGATATCGTAATTAATATAACGTAATTTCAACGACGAATATTTAACTGAGTTTGGCTTAAACAACTAGTTACATTAAAAGAAAGAAGTTTGAAATAATTACTAAAAATAATAATTAGAACAATAAACTTTTAATAATTATAATGATGAACTTATTATGAAGGGGCAACTCATAGGTACATAGACAACGCCGAAAGAACTGCTCCTAAAAAAAAAAAAAAACTCTATTTTTACGTACTTGCCCCTACTGACCTGACTGGTTTTCATGAATAAGCTCGTATACATCTCGATATAATTACTAATGTTCTGTGGGCTAGTGATCATCACTTAGTTCATACAATAATATTACTACAGGACAAATAGCAGGACAGCAACGTACCACCTGTTCTTCAAAACCTGAAAATTCACACGCAACGATTTGGATTCACGTTTGTTATATGTACTGCCCTTATATGGAACTTCCTGCCGTCTTCTTGTTTCCTGAGAAATATAATGTAGGCATATTCAGAGCTAGAGTTAATAGATTACTTGTAGATCTACGTGCTCCATCCTCGGCTATACCATCGCTAACCGACAGGCGAGTGGGTGGCCAATCGTAAGTCCATTTTTGATAAAAAAGTATACGAATAAATATTTTAACTGCATTAACAAATACGTAGCGTATAAATTTTGCATAAAGTATGTGAATAGGGGCTGAATAGATAGCAATGACTTCACCAAAAGACGTATTCAAACGTGGAAGAAGGATTCAGGTTAGTGAGCAGAGGTCGAGATGGCTTAGTTGGTTAGAGGGCCTGGAGTATTGATCCGGGAGGCGCAGGAATCCTCCTTGCGACCTTTACAAATTATAAGTATGTTGCATCGCAAACTAAGTTCTAGATGAAAAAAATAATAAATAGCCCTGATACAAAAAGAGCTGATATTATTAGTAGTTCTGCATAGTTAAAACCTTCAGCCAATATTAGATGGGGGATAAGTAAATGATCTATAATGTCCACTTGTCATACGATACATAGCTATGACTCAACATGAAAGAAAAAGGTCAGACTTGGTATATACCTACTACTGAACAACACGAAATTAAAGCATTGTAATTGTCACTTACAACACCCTCAAAAAGTTTCGGGGCCTTCTATTTAAATCCAAGAGCACACAAAAAATAAAAATATTACGAACAAGGTTAAGAAGGCAAGAAATGAAGGAACGTCGAATTAAATACTTAATTATTTATTAAGTGCAACAAAACTCCAGTATTGTTTAATTAAATAAACTGGTGAATAATATAAACTTTGAGGAAGATACTCCCATCTCAAGTGTACCTACGACTTGTTTTTAGACATTTGCCTTCGTGACGCAATATGAGTTTACATAGACACTGCTTGGAACCGCATAAACCTAGATATTAGTTCAAAGTTTGCGGTACCTAGCACAGGTTGTTTATGAGACACTAAAATATGGTTTTAATATTACAAATATAAGTTTTTATTTAACTTGCAATGTTTGTATGTATGTTCGGCACAAATCTAGGAAGCTAAATTACAACCACTTCCCGATCTCCGATTGGGCTCAAATTTGGTGGACATATGTATCTTTGGTGACAATACAATAATATGGTACCATGGAGCTGTTCTGATGATGGATCTCGAAGACGGCCCATACGATAGCACGTAGATAGACGGCCATAGGAAAAACCCATCGTGTTTGGGCTCATTTGTTTTGTCTTGGTGAGTACTTTGGTGCTACAAGATAATCCAGGGTCTGGTGATGGAGTCGGAAAGTAGCTATAGGAACTTCTGAACTAAACAAGATAATCCCATCGAGTTTGGGTTCGATTGATTCGTCTTGAAAGCTTGTTATTTCAATTAATTTATTACATTGGTGTCTGTTATCAGACTTTTTGCGGTAAGTCCTTAGATGGGAAACCGCTAGGTGCAATTGCTTCGGAAGGCACGTTACACGGATGGTTCCGCTGTTGTTTATTGATAGCAGTCGCTAAGCCGACCCAGAGGCCTACGGGCGGCTTGAATAACTCTAACACTATAAATAGGTGGGCTCTTAAGAACACAAAAATTAAGAAGATTAAAACCTAAATAGTTCAGGATTTCCAGGTTATGTATGTATATTGCTTATTCTAGGTATGGGCTTATCAAGATGATTCTTGCTATTTATTTCGAATATATAATATACCTAACTAGCTTGAGGGGCTCGTGGTTAAGTAACAGCCGCACAGATTGATCGAGATTAAGCTGCGCTTGCCGTGGTCGGCCTGTGGATGGGTTACCATCATTTCATACAGGGATCCCTCCGTGATTCAGACAGCACTTTAGACCGTCGGTCCCGGTTGTAAAATTAATATCTATGACAGCAGTTACGCTAAGTTAGTCAGAGGCCTAAAAGTCTGTCAACCAGTCACACCACGAGATATCGTGTTACTCAGTAACTGGGTTGTCTAGGTCAGATAGGTAGTCGCTCCATTTAAAATACTGGTATGAAGCTGCATCCGGTTTGACTGGAAGCCGACCCAATGTAATTGAGAAAAGGCTAGGCAGATTGACATATATTATAATACAACTAGCTTCTGCCCGCGAATTTATCTGCGTGCACTTCAGAATTGGGTCCAGCCGGGCTAACAAATTTCATGCAAATCTGTTCAGTAAATAATTATTGCGTGAAAGAGTAACATACATACATCCATCCTTCCTCACATACTTTCTCATTTACATATATAATAATTATGTCATTAGGGACTATATCATAAATTGCTTACCATTCAATCTTTTTAAATATTTTAATGATAAAATCAAGAAACGATTGACAAAATATTGACCCAAATATTCTAAGGGTCAGGTCATCGAATAATTTTACGTTCAGATGACTGCCTGATAATATGATCCTTTAGTGTTCTATGAAGCCCCAGGGGTAGAGATGAAGATCTATTTTTACCCACCATAAACACATCCCACGAATAAAGATTGAAAAATACACATATTTATATATGTGTATTTTTCAATCTCTTTTTTCCCATGGGGATACGCAAAAAAGGCCATCTGCTACGATCCTTAAATAATCCTTTTGATTCATCCACGTTCATACATCGGGTCATACACGCGCCCCGGTTGTGAGTACTAACTACCTGACCTTTTTGGAGGACAATCGTTATATTTGCTTTGGATTTATCTAATAGTAACTAAGATATTTAGCATTGAAAAATTCATCCCCGTCGCTGTCATCTGACAGCGTACCCAAAAAAAAGGCTTGCAGCATTGCCACGTTGGATGGCAATACTAATTCTATGTGCAAAATGATGACCAGCCCTTGGGCCACGTAAAGTTTCGACCAATCGCCTTGTAATTTCTTTATCTAGAATGCGTGTGTATCAACCCCAAAAGGCTCAAAAATATAATTAATAAAACAACTTTTAACCGGATTAATTGCGTGTATTATTGGTTTTTGTATTTCCTGACGTTTCGAACACTTTGCAGCGACCACGAACGCTGGTAATCCGGTTAAAAGTTGTTCTATTATAATTTGTAGTGATCGCGAAAACCTAAGATACCTAAGAGACCTATATAATTAATAATTTTATTAGTCCGTCCATCGCATATGTGAGATATTGCTGTTTAGCGGTAAGATCGTCTACTGTACTAGTGTTTTATGTCTTTTTTTATTTCCTCATAATGTCCAATAAAATGTCCTATAACACGCGATACGGTAATTGATCTAATTTAGGTACCTTTGAGTCTTTTGACGACATTTATCTGGCCTTCAGAAAAACTTTTACTTTTACCGGTACACTAACAAAAAGTTTCGTGAGTAAATTATCCCAAAATACAGGTCAACAGGGATTGCTTCGTTGATGTAGTGGTCCATAATGTGACTACGAGCACGAAGTCCCCGGTTCGATTCCCAGATCGGGAAAAGTGTTATTGAGTTTCTGTGGAAATTCTCAGTAGAATCCTGGCGTTTGGAATTGTACTCGGTAGATGGCAAAAGGCTTAGCAACTACGACACAGTACTGGTGAAATGTGAGTGTAACTGTGTACACCTCTGCCTACCCCTTTGGGTATTACAGGCGTGATACTATATACAGGTCAACAAAAGTAGTCGATAAATCCGAGCATTTCATCGAAGTCGTTATAATAAAACACCGACGATAGAACGCGATGCTATTCCGATGGCCGATTTCAGTATTATTACGATCATGTTCCACTAATATTTGACTGTCCAATTGCATAATACCCGAGCGACATCTATAATCGTATTTATAGTGGACATTCAGCAATTTTAAAAACTATTAAAAAGTATTTTTGTGATGTTGAAGAAAGTACAATCTTTTAGCTTGGTTATTTTTGCAAATATGTCATTGCTACTGAAGCTATTTTATTTATTTATTAATTTTGAAACTGCTTCGTTGGTCTAGTGGTCCCAAGCGCGACTGCTGAGCATGGGGTCTCGGGTTCGATTCCCGGGTCGGGCAAAGTGTTATTGAGTTTTTGAGAATTTCTCAGTAGCAGCCCGGAGTTTGGAATTGTGCCCGGTAGATGGCAATAGGCTCACCACCTATTACATGGGACTTAATAACAGCATTGGTAAAATGTGGGTGTACAACTGTGTACACCTCTGCCTACCCCTTCGCGGAATACAGGCGTGATGCTATGTTATGTTTATGTTAAAAGAAATGTTATGTTGCACTTGGCGCCTGTACTCTAACGGTAAAAAGTGGTACCTTTTACATCGATGTAAGTAATCATCTGAACATTGCTGCGCTCTGTAATCTAATCTGTAAAATATTAAGAGAAAATTTTTGAGGTACCTATCTACTCAAAAATGTTCTCTTATGATTTTCAATGCGCGACTTATATACATTGTATTGAGAGTTCCACACCTGTGATACATATTCGAGATGACTCCGTACATATGATCAATATTAAATTTTGTCTGGTTTTAATGATTTAAAGGTAGAAGTGGATCTCATTATAAAACCCAGGGATTTAGCTGCTTTATTTACTATATTATCTATATGTTTGTCAAATATCAGTTTACTATCAACAATAACGCCTAGGTCTCTTTTTGTAAGAGAAACCACCTAACAAACGTAATAAAATATAAGAATAATAATATAATATAAAATATATGGATAAAATTGTAATTGGAAACGTAGACTTTGTCATCATTATCAACAACAGTGAGGCAACAAACAGTTTGAGCCCGATCAAGATAGGAAAATCAAATGAAGAAAAAAAATAGCGTAAAATGCCAATGTCTTATAGCATGTATCCTTGTAGTTCTGTTATCACTACATTACGCGTAACTTCGTATACACGACCTAAAGCCTAGTAGTGCTTAGTGGTAGATTACAACGTATTTAGTGCGAAGTAGGCCTTTTTTATGGACATATACACTTCATTGCCCAATTTCCGTCAGTAGCAAGTACTATGTACTTGATCTTACCTAATCTAGTCTAGCTGTTAACACTTACGGCTGAAAATGTGTCTCCAAATGACCACTACAATATACAGTTACATAAAGATTTTTATTTCGAATGAAAAGGCGAATTTCGAATCTTGTGGTCGAACTCGGAAACAGCAGTGGTAGCCTATTGGTATGATCGTTAGACTCAAAGGTCGCAAGTTCAAATCCAAGGCACGCACCACTGACTTTATTAGAGTCATGTGCGTATTAGAAATGAATTATCACTTGCATTAACGCTGAAAGAAAACAATGTGAGTAAACCAGCACACCCGACATGTACGCCTCTATTGTATGGAAAGCCATGTCAGAGGCCTACGGGCGGTTGAAACTCTCATCTCAAAAGAAAAATCTAATGTTTTAAACTATAAAATTTATATAGTCAATTTTTAGATTGATACGAGTATGTCAATTATATTCAATTGAATTTAAATATATATGTCAAATTAAAGGTATAGTATGGCAAACCTGTGTTCATGATTGTAAGACAATATTAATTCCTGATTGCCTCGTTGGCTTAGAGGTCCCAAACGTGACTGCTAAGCATGAGGTCCTAGGTTCGGATCCAGGGTCGGGCAAAGTGTCACTGGGTTTTTCTATTAGGAAATTCTCGATAGCAGCCCAGAGTTTGGAATTATGCCCTGTAGATGGCAATAGGCTCATCACCTATTATATTGAACTTACATAACATAACAGCATTGGTGAAATGTGGGTGTACAACTGTGTACACCTCTACTCACCCTTTTGGGGAATAGATGAGTGAAGTTATGTACCGCAACATGATTTTAAATCATCCATCTTATTTTTAGATTTGGTCACTTAATAAAACACATTATGTAGCTTTTACACAACTGTTTATCAGCATTACACATAAACCAAATAAATTTGATACTATTTAAGTAGGGGTTAGTCGTAGCTGAGGTCGACAAACAGGTCGGGTCTAAGCCTTTACTTAATTGTGCGATTATTTGGCTAACTTTGCTTACTTATCGTATTTACGGAGCGAACTTGGTCGACGACGATGTTGCCACTTAATATAACTAAATAAGCCAGCCGGGCTGGTCCTTGGAGATTTTCTAGGAGTCCTAATTTTCGTGTACCAGTGGTAAAGCTAATACCTAGGGCATGTTAGTAAAGGATATGAAAACTGTAGATTTGTTGGGGACAAGTTAATAAAGATGTTAGAGTGAGTTAGATAAATTCGAAACCATTAGAGATAGGTAAATTTGTTCTTAAGAATTATTGAGAAAATTTTAACGATATGAAAAAATGCATTTTTAAGTCAATTTTCGTTATCTTTTTCTCACATTCTCAGTTCAATTCCGAAACCACTGGTGACTACGCGGAGTGAGTTTTTGTAAAATATTGGATATTTATTGTACACCATACACTAAAACATAATAAAATAATCACTAAAATAGTTGTACAATAGGCGGTCTTACAGACACCCGTTGGATGGACAACTATAATTTCATTTTTCATTCGATGTCAAACTCAATATTTTAAATCTCTAATTAGTAGTATGCTTTTCAATTTCATTTTACAACGTCACTAGAAGCGCCCGACCGTTTTGTGCTGTAACCAAAATGTCACGGCATTCAATAAAATAAAATAAACCAATAAAACTACTTCGATCGCAATTCAAACATTTCTTTTTGTACTCAGCATTTTCTCGAATATTATGATGAGGTAAGTAGTAGTTTATTGACACCTCAAAAGCAAGACATCAGTGTAGAGCCGACTCCTGTAACTTCTCGGCTTTTCTGCATCACAAAGCAACTCAAATTACTTATATATGTACGTCTTTTGGTGGTATTAAAATTTGGAAGACGAATTCGGAGTAGAAGGCAGAGTTTGTCAGAGCGTCTGGCGTATCTATCAGGGAGGCGCAGGTTCGAATCCTGCTCACGGGCATATTTTTATTCCCCAAAATGTATAACTTCTGAGCTCGCTACATATGTGGTAATACGTATAAATGATTTATCTGAACTCAAAATATAATTACATACAGGATACAGACTGTATCAACATCGCTGTAGGTAACGTTATACGCAACCAAATGATTGTAATAAATAATACAGTAGACACAGTAATACGTGTGCGATAAAACAAACATAGGTACTGCGAATACTATTAATAATTATCGCAATATCCCCCGATAAAGGTTAACTTTCACTTCAAGGGAAGTCGACGCTCAGCACAACTAGGTATAACATCACAAATAATATTACAACTTATACTATTACGTATACAAACAAAAGATAAGTACCAACCACTTGAAAATTAAAATGATAAACACAAATAATGAGCAATAAAACTGACGATTTCAACTCTCGACACGCTAATGGCTTCCTTCTTGTTCATAATAATAAGAAAAAATAAAACGCTCCGCTGAATTGAAATTCTAATCTCTCTTGAATAATTGAAAACGTTTGGGTACCCACTAAAGTTTTACTTAAATATTAATAAAAAAAAAACACATCTAATCTGGCGCTTGTTTCGTACACAAAAACTCATTCCGCAATTTTTCAATTTATTTTGTTTGCGTTTGCCCACGAACAGAAATTAGTTTTCTAGAACTGTCGGTCGCGTGTGCTATGAAAGTGTAACGTTCAAACAATTTCCCTAATTTTCACTTTATTTGAAACTTAAACCTGAACATAAGCTCAATTTCAAGCACTTACTAAAACTACAAGAGCCTACTTATGAATTTTGATTGCTCATCTGCGTATCGTCGTGTCGTCTAGAAAGTTCCTATAAAGTTTTACAACAATAATAAATTATTTAGGTAGGTAAGTTGAATACATAATTTGAAACACCGATCGTGAATACAGCTTGTAGGAGCACTAATTCGAGCTCCGCCAGTGGCACTCTAAGATTAATTAGCAAGTATCGCAAAGAGCAATAACGTGTCGGGTTTAAAGATGGCTGTAGTGTGACATAAAGTTTGAGGGAGCCTTTTATGCGGGAACGATCGCAAAGAGTCGCACTAACGCGATGCAGTCGTTTTCCGTTTATCGTTGCGTACAAATGCGATTTTGTATCGCTACACGGCATAACGTTACTGCAGCGCTTCGAAAATGTTTTTAACTTCCTTGACAGTGTGACAGTTTTGATGCAGTAACTTATATGTAGGAATGATTTTATAAGTTTGATAGTATAATCTTTTGTAAGCCAAATGAAAGTGTGTTAATGTTATAGGTCAGATATCCGTTAATATCTTTACAGACTTGGGAGCTGTGTTTACTTCTTATGTGTAGGTACTTGTAACGTACATCCAAACAAAGCATTCCACATAATGTTAGTATTATTTTAACAATGCACTTTAGGTACTCCCTTATCTCTTACGAGTCTCGCAGTAACCAACCCTCAGTTTACTTTTACAACTTGTTCTGAGATAAGCTACTGACATACTTCATGTTGTATTCTATACACATACCTACCTATGTATCTAAAAAAAATATCTTCTAAATAAGACCTCCCCCAAATTTATTAATTATGCAATGTTCAAGTTCCATAACATCTAAAATTCATCAATGTAAGTAAATATAGATTTTCAATACTTAAGTAAACTAGTACATAGTTCTAAGCAGTTACTACGCACATATTGAACAAGTTTAATAAAGTTCCTAACTATTCGATACACAAGGTGTAGGCAAGGTTAATTCTGGTGCGTACCTACTTGTGGGGCATTGTGTTTTAATCTAATTTATAAGGAGAGGATTTATGAGGCCGTAGAGGAGGGAAAATAGCCTCACGCAACGTGTCTGTGCCGGTTCTATTGGATACGTGAGCGTGATACATCGAACAGCTCTCCGCAACACGTACGCCGGCGATTTATCTCAGCGACTCTTTGACAAAACCCAGGGCCCCCGAGCCGCGCCTGCCGAGCTCGTCGCCGCGAGGCCCCACAAGCCCACAACTCACTTGTCTATACACAATAAAATAAATAAAACGTATCTCCAGCGCACACCGCACTCTTAAAAGCCGTTTACTTATACGTCAAAACCTATTTACTCTACTTAAATATTTGTAATATTTCTAAATTCAACTATAATTAGCTCCGGCAAAGATTTCTCATTTTTATTTAGTAGCGGAAATGAAAAATATTAATGACACAAATTTTAAGCTTAAGCCAGCGAGTCGGGGCCGAGCGTACTCAGACCAAATGAAATGTTGATTTTACGACGCGCGTTTTACGTTCTACTGACGGCAGATGAAACAAAATACACGTTCATTAGCGCAGACCGGGGAAATTATATTACAGTTGGTACTTGATTATGAAATCACCGGCCCCACACAGCGAGTTCAAGCACCTACTTTCAGGTGTACGTACTTCAGCCGTCTACTCTGCAATTAGTGCATTTGGTCTCGGCGCCCCGGCTAAACTTTATCTTTTCATCCCTTTTACAACTCTTCAAAGGGCCTACTGTGAGTAACAAACCTCGACATTTGATTAAAGAAAACTCTTAACAAGAGTGAGCAGTCGTATAAAAGCATTTGATGTCGTAGATTTAATTAGAATAATGGATTCTTTCAGGCTCCGTGATTTTACAAGGTTACATACGTAGGTTCGTAGGAGTTCATATTTTAAAATTAGCATTTGAGCGGGGTTGTAAGTAGCGGATGACATTAGTGCCGGGGCTGGCGACATGAAACAGAATCCACGCGATGCATGCCGACTTAATCCCAGGTAATGGGACGTAATAAAATGTAAGAGGCTAAGGGTAACGACAGACGTGCGCGCGTGACCTGTTATCTTTACCTTTTGGACTACTTAGGAGAACACAAAATCAGATTTTGTTGCTTACGACCGGAATCTCTAATGGTTGTAGTTTGACCATGAAATTAAGCATAATTTACAGAGATTTGTCTGTAAGTTACGTGTCGGTTAGATGATGAGTTTTATGGAAGTGATCGATCGTCCGCTCTCTCTCGAGTCATCACGTGTGAATTTTCTAACTTTTTCTTTATGACGTCGGGTTTTGACAAATTAACACGTCAGCGAAGAGATACGGCGCGCGCCCCAGGCCCGCCCATCAATATCGACACGGCCACCATTACTCAATATCACTCAAGTGGAACTGCCCAATTTACAGCTACATTTAACTGATTTGATTGAATCCATCGAAAGTTATCACCTCGGAACGCTTTGAGGTTCACATTCGGTCAAGTAGACGTGAATATGATTAAAGGGTATACTGATATGTGTTTATGTATATGATGTTAGTAACGTCTAAACAATGTTCATGGTACGTGTTGGTAGTATACCAACACATACCGTACATACCTCTTTCAATGTTTGCTTTGTTTTAGATTTTTAACTTTGTTAGACTTATTAATAATATTTGACGGATGTTATGCATTTTTTTATATAGCTTCTTTAGCTTCAACATATTGTAAATGTAAGAACGCCGTAAACTTGTCAAATGCGCAATTCATTTAATAAGGCTTATCTGACGTCACTGATAGTAATAATTATAGACCTATCACGTTGGCGACCATAGCTGCTAAGGTGTTTGATGGTGTGCTTGATGGTTATCTGGGTAAGTATGTGAAACTTAACGATGCTCAGTTTGGCTTCAGACAGAACCTCTCTACTGAAAGTGCAATCCTGGTACTCAAGCACACCGTCAGATACTACACAGATCGTAAGACCCCGGTTTATGCAGCCTTTTTGGACCTCAAGAGGGCTTTTGACCTTGTTGATTATAATAAGTTGTGGGACAAGTTGAAAACAACGGGTTTGCCTGATGGCATTACCAATGTATTTAAATATTGGTATGAGCATCAGGCAAACCATGTCAGGTGGTCCGGCTCATTGTCAGACGCATACCGGTTGGATTGCGGAGTGAGACAGGGAGGGCTGACCTCACCTATCCTTTTCAATTTATATATTGATGGTCTGATTCATGGGCTTAGCAGCACCAACGTGGGTTGCTCCATATATGGACAAATGGTCAATTATATTAGTTACGCAGACGATATGGTGTTGTTGAGCCCATCAATCAGTGCCCTACGTAAATTACTACATGTTTGTGAAAAGTATGCGAATGAGCATGGGCTCCTGTACAATGTAGGTAAGAGCGAACTGATGGTTTTTAAAGCTGGGAGTTTTACTCCTGAAAATGTGCCACATGTAACATTGAATGGAATACCGTTAAACAGAGTTACTAAGTTGTTGAGTACTCAGTGATGATTCAGACATTGAACGGGAGCGTAGAGGGGTGGCAATTCGGTGCAATATGCTGGCGCGCAGGTTTGTTAGATGTTCTGTGGGAGTTAAACTCACACTTTTTCGAGCGTACGCGCAATCTTTTTATACATGCAGCCTGTGGGCCAGTCATACGCAACGAGCTATCAGTATAATAAGAGTGCAGTATAACAATGCCTTTAGGTATCTGATGGGACTGCCACGTTACTGCAGCGCGTCAGAAATGTTCGCATACTGCAATATAGATAGTTTTACAACTATATTGCGGAAAAGAACCGCATCCATGATGCGAAGGGTGCGGGACAGTTCCAACAGATACCTTAGGGTAATTGCTATTAAATTAGAAAGCCCCATATGGAGGCACTGGAATAGGCTTCATGTAATTAAATAATGTATTTCTCTGGTCTTCTTACTAACATAGATTAAGAATCTGTTATACTAACACAATATGGATCTTTGGTCTGAATTAAATATAAATTAAATTAAAATTATCTAATTATCTTTTATATTAGTGACTGCATCCAAGATTACGTTGTTCTTCAATCCCGCCCAAATTTGTATTTACAAAAATTTAAAAATATATAAAGTTTAAAAGAGTCACTATGGAGTTTCTTACCGGTTCTTCTCCATAGGAAACGACTTTTTGGAACCGTGCACCTAAACTCTGACTTTTGCTTAAGTGCCTTTGTATGGTTTATGTGAAATAAAAACCTTTGATTTTGTACATAAGCAAATTAATGTAGAAAAAAGAAAGCCAAATTAATTAATTTCTAAACACAAAAACAAAGATCTTTTTTCATATTATACTGTAGCAATTACCGCAGTATCGCTACAATATGCATCAATATGTTTCATCACAGAATACATCATAAGTCATCAGTATTCCGAAGACTCTATGCGGTTATTTCTGTCACATACATTTTGAAAAGGTTTTCATGAAAGCGGATACAAAGCATTCCCTTTCTTTCCGTTCACGTACTCCGCTCCTGACCCTGAAAACATTGGACTTAACCTTCCTCAACGAATATTCATTCGTGCCGCAAAAAATTATCAAATAGAAATTACAAATTTTTGTGGAAAAAGAATACTGTCGTGAGCAGGATTCGAACCTGCGCTCCTGTATAAATACTAATATACTATATTAAAATGTGAAAAAGAATTCGCTGTACTGAGCAGAGGTCGAGATGGCTAAGCGGTCGCCGCCTGGAGTATTTATCCGGGAGGTGCAGGTTCGAATCCTGCTAACGACCGCATTATTTTTCCACAAAACATTATAACTTTAGAGTTCGCTATGCATGCGTTAATGATTTTCGAAGACTTATCTGTAAATATCAAATTGATTATAAATCCAATTATTTAAATAACGACCATTTGACAGGTTGCAGATTACCAGAGACCAAATAATAATTCTTGATTTGGAAGGAAGAGCAAGTTTCACTATATTTTCTGAAAAAAATATCACCAGCGTCTTCTATAACTTCAAGCACATGAACAAATGTAAGTGTGTTGCTGTTTTTGTTATTATCCACCGGTTACTACTCACATGCATTTTCCGTTTTTGTCTGACTCGCGACATTGCCGCGGACTCAGCTCATGACTAAGGGCTCCGTTCGAGCTCGAAACTAGACGGGCACGCCCGAAAAATGCACGTAACTAATAACCGGTGAACCATAATTAATATGAATATGCCTCACGAAAGTGAACATAAAAATAATGACTGTTACTTAAACTCCAATAAATATGGTACCACCCATTTACTTGTACATTCATAATTCCTAGCCATTCGTTATTCCTACCAAAAATCCCGGACTCGCACGTCTGAAATAAGAGTCGTTTCGTTAAACCGCCACTCACCCTAACCGAGCGCTTATACCTACTGAACTTATAAATGTAGCGAAATCTCACAACATTGGCCTGTTCTTATTTAATTTCCGCTTGCTGTTTATTCTATGTTTTTCATTTGTTTTGTAATAGCGTCACAAAGTTAAATATAGCATGTTAGGTGGGTTCTGTATGAGACGATGCGACTTTGATGTATCGCGGAGCGTCGGCAGTCGGACCCTGAATATTTACGAGTAGCCGAGGCCGACGGTCCCGCCACCCCGCGCGCTGGGAACCGTGTCACATTATTCATGAACTATATTTTATGTTACATCTGCCAAAATACACTCATCGAGCGTCGCGTAAGATGAATGCTCCAGCACCTTTAGCTTGCCTAGATATTGGTACAATATTTCCTTGAAAACTTGATATGCATTTTTGTAATGTAGAATGTATTTTATTTATGCCCGTGTCTGTAGGGAAAATACAGCTGTGTCTCATCCCACGTCAGGTTTTGCTTCTTGAGCTTCAGATACAATTAATGGAAAAAAATAAAAATAAAACCGGTTCTCTAGCTGATAAACCTCTCATCATTAACTTTACAAGGTCGCTAATATCTATTTCGATCTTGAAAGATAAGTTTATTTCAGCTTAACTTTGAATAATCAGTATAAAAAAGTTTGCTTGGAGGTCACGATACTAATGTGGTGCTATCGATACACGCAAACCTTTGTGTCTGTATTAGCAAAACCAAGTTTATCTACTAGTCGATATAATGATATACTATTTTTATGAAGTAATGTCTTCCTTTCTTTTTTGTAGGAACTTTGACTTAGAACGTGGCAATTAAATTTTGTCAGGTAAAACAGGCTTAATTTTCGTGGGTTTTATTTAAATAAATGTCTTGATTTTAAATAAGCAATTCTTCATCTTATTTTTCGTGTGAGTAAGATTCGATTGAGGAATAAGCAATGTGTTATTTTTACCCGACTGCCTCAGAACGCTGACTGATTGAGACTGATGTTTTTCCAGCCATACCTAATATTTTCTTTCTCATATTGATGACTGCTGGAGAACGACAATTGACGCGGCATAAAAACTTTAATTATTACGTTGTTAATTAGATTTGTTCGTTTCGGTGTGTGGTAAAGTGTGACGATATTATTGCTTACTTATATATATTTTTTAATTGGTCCACACCCGGAGTTTTTGCTGCATTGTGAGTGCGTGTATAGACAAAAATCTCACATGAAAAAACATCAAGACTTGGAACAGTTATCTGTAGATCATACAGATATTTGCCCCGTGCTGGGAACCCGCGACACGCGGCGCAACAGTGGTATAAGCGTTAATTCTCCAAGAAATAAGAATGAAAGGTCTATGTACGTCTTCACACACACTTTTTATAGAATTTTCATGTCAGACGATATTTGTACCAATCACACACGTTTTGAATAAAATATACGAGTCACTTGCACAGTTACAGACATCTCATTAGTTAAATTGGCGAAAAAATATCACGAGTTACACCGGTTACCTACATCGTATATATCTCAGTTAATCAGGAAAAAACATGCGCCATATAATGTAAGTACTAAATGTCCAAAATGACTTGAATTTTTTTTAAAACAAGTATATGAAATCAATCAGTATATAGATAACCTATCAATAGCAGATGTTTGGACGACGAAATATAATCAATTTATTAAAGTCATCGCTGTTGCGTAGCATCGTTTTAGTACCTATTGGCAAGTATAATTTATAATAAAGTTTTATGAGTTCCGATCCTTAATTTTGACGAACGCTTTTGTAACATTGTTAATTTTAACAAATATTTCTGTTTAGCCATGTGAGAGGGTTCCAATTTGCCTTACGATACCTTTTATTTATCGTTAATTATTGACTTCCTGACTGACCATTTCATTCCAGTTAACAGAGCAAAAAGCTATTTTATTTGAACGCTTTGTTTACGAATCGCAACCGAAAACAACAAAGTCGGCAGTTATTCGGGCAATAAATATCTTCATTTTGAATTCGCACGTGCGTAAAGTAGAACAATGCCAGAATTAGCCGTTACTCACCAATATTATAGGTATTCAGTATTCTACGTAGTTTTTTTTTTACCTCAAACTGCCTCCAGCTGTAGCTTCAGGTATTGGATAATTTTACAAATTTTCGGAACAATCCTGTATTTTATATCGGCAACTCGATTATGATAGTAAATACCTGGGGAAAATAACTAAATACCTGGGGAATTTATTATGAAAGGCAATATAGTGCTCTGAATTAAAAACCTGTTATGATTGTAAACAATATAGTTGGATCTGGAAAGTGGAGTATATATATGATAATGTGCCCACAACATAACGAGTCAAAGAAAAAAAAACATTTAGCGTAAGTAATTGACCGTTTCTCCGCATTAAATTATGTTTTTATTCAAAGAAACGAATAATGTACAGAAATAAACGAAGAGGTAAATTACGGGCACCGCAATAATTTCTCTTGTGGACATTTTGTTTTCCTTTATTGGTCATATTTATCAGTGCGAACGCCCGCAGTGGCAAATAAATCGCCTGCTCATTTCAAGTGAATCTCTTATTTCTTAGACTAGTACGAACGAAGTTGGGACCGATTAAACTATGTGATTTGTTTTACACCGAATATTATATATTCTTCGCACGCTGCAAAATGTTCGGCGGATGTCCGACATTCGCATTCTTTCCGGTATTTAGCTGTCATGTCCGGATGGAAACAAAATAAAAAGAAGTTTAGGGAAAATTTGGCCCAGATTATATTCAATATTTTTATTAAAAAAAGTCTTGTAAAAGGCTTGTAAAATCCCTCTACGAGAAAATATAATTTCGCTGTAGATTATCCCTTGTATGAACTAGACTAAAATTCGTCCACATAAAACACATGACCGCAAGCACCGGACAGTTGCCACGTTCACAAAAATAAGAACATAACATATTAACTTAATAAATAATGGCTATTCTCGGTATTTTTATGTACTCACAATTTTCCAGCACGGTGTCCGCTACTTAAACTTAATTGGCAGCCCCTACAGCAAAGAGAAGAATCAACTTTGTTCGAAGCTGCCGCATCTAGGTACTTAATGACTCATGAATCTAGATACTTGCACGACTAGTTGCTTCACATTTAGACGCTTGGACGAGAAGTTAATAGTAAGACTCTCGGTATGCAACAGCTTTACTATTAAAGAACCTTTCTAAATAAAACTTTTTTTTATGGGATAGGGGGCAACTGAGCAGACGGATCGCCTGATGGTAAGCGATTACCGTCGCCCAGGAACACACGCAACCCCAGAGGAGTCGCAAGTGCGTTGCCGGCCTTTTAAAGGGTTTGGGCCTCCGGTAACCTCACTCACTCGGCGAATCACAACGCAAGCGTTGTTTCACGCCGGTTTTCTGTGAGGCCGTGGTATCACTCCGGTCGAGCCGGCCTACTCGTGCCGAAGCATGGCTCTCCCACGGTAATAACCCTGTAATAACCCTACTCCCTACTTCAATTATTATAAAAGTTAACTTTCTGTTATTATGATTCTCTTATTCCTGGTCCTTGTATCTTATCTACAATTAATTGTTAAAACTACATATTACACACAATCATGCTTGTTTACCATTGAGTTAGATAAAAAACTACATAGCTAAAACTATACGTGCATCTGTTATTATTTCAATATTTTTTGGATAGAGGAGCCGACAATGAATGAAGCTGTCTATATGTTGTGTAGCTTCATCGACCAATAACTTTAACGACGTTAGCGAACGTGGTGGTATGAAAGCTAGGGCAAGGCATAACAAGGGCTGTCCACGTCCCGCGCTTGGTCACTCACGAAACAAACAGGCAGAGCTATACGGTGTTTCAGCGTAGAATATTCGTTTAACATTCGACATGTTCCTTTGAAACAAAAGGGGCCAGTCTCATGGGTATTATCAAAAAGCTTTTATGCTTATGTGCACCGCGTTGTTTTATTTAAAATTATTCTTTTATCTAGATAGTACTAGTTAAGATAAAAGAGTTTTGTGAATCTCTCATTCCACCAATCCAGCCTTCGTCCGCCAACGCAACGCCTACAAGCTCCTTTTAAATACTACTTAGATACTTTAAATTCAGTAGTGACGTTGATCCAGTTAGTTCAAAGAACAGTTAAAAATAAAAATAGTAACATAAAAGTGCTAGCATTACCTACACAATAAAAAACTAACTAGAATGTCTGCCAAACTTTACCTAGGGAGGATTATCGAAAAAACCGTGGCTTTCGTGAACACTATCTGAAGCACAAGTATGAGCGTGTCTAAACTAAACAGGCTTTACGTTGTATGTACCTACGTGGAACATGCCAAGTCTCTGCGAGTACACAACTACATAAATCGGGAGCTTATATAGCTTATAGGTTTATTTACTAAAGTCTTAAATTATATACAAGAAATATCAAACACGTTTAGCTTGGTTCATGCCCCATTAACCACGCTTATCAATGTTTAACGAATTTTTAAGGACTAAAAAATGTAGCGATATTTTATTACCTTTATAGCAGTGTTGTTCAGAAGTGTGATTGTTTTTTTATTGTTCGGATATGGATTTTTGTTTGAGTGTAACGAACATTTTTTTTATATTATGATGTCTTGTTGGTTTAGTTATACACCGTTCTGCGACCTGGTAAAAATAAAATCATCAAATAATATTCTTTGAATGCACTGGATTCGAACCCATCACTTACTGTAATACTTGTTAAGGTTAAGGTACCTACAGAGTATCTAAATCAAGAAAAACAGTGACGCCTACTATACAAAATTAATTAAGATTCTAGAACAAATTATTATACGTTAGGTGCGTTCTTTTACATTTCCCAAAAAACAGTCTCAAGAGCATAATATCACGTTCGATCCGAGATCGAATTATGAGTTAAATCGCAGCATGATGATCGCCGCTCAGCCGGTAAATGGGAAATATAAATTTGTCTAAAACAAATTCTCCTGATGACGTCGATACGTTCACGGGGAAAATTACAATCGCTACAGTTCTACGACTTCGTCATACCTTTTTGATGTGTCGTTAATTTGGCCGAAGTATGATGGATTAGCTTTTAAATATTATTTTGTATTCAACAAAATATTAATAATCACAATTGATTCATTCCGTCCGTTATAATAATACGACTTTGTAAGGGGCAAGGTAAAATTTTGTGAATTACCGATGTGATTACTTTTATTTTAGTTTTGTTTTGCAAAGGACGTAGTCTAAATCGTCTGTAACAAGAAATGGTCAGTGATAGTAATGATCTGTTACTAGGTTGAGTAATAAGGTAAGCTTACTTTTCTTGTTAGTCAAATACAACTGCAAAATCCATTCCAAAAGCACTCGTTCAGTATAACTTGACAGTTAAGTAGAAAGTTATAATATAACGTTGCATATTACAATGGGTCGAACATTTACTTATACGAACCCTTGCATTTTTTATTAACCTGTAAGAATTTATAAACAGAAAACAACTTACATGACTTAAAGCCGCGAGCTTCAACTAATAAGTAAAAATATTATCAAACTAATTAGAGAATCAAAGAAAAGTCGTCACAGAAGACTGAAGATGTTCTTTTTTATTAAAAGACCTATTTAAAAACAAGTTTTTCTCTCCTGTCAGTAGTTAACGAGCAAGAAATAATTATTTTATTTACTGTGTTTTTAAAGGAATTCTTCATATTTTCACAGGAATTTGGAAATAGCATTTCAGGTACTCTTTGTCCAGTTTCTAGTTTTTAGTTTTTGTGTAACGTCATCGGCGTGGAATACTATGCGCTGATGCAGCAGATTGATGGTGGTAGTAGGATCTTCTTTTTGGAATAAATCCTTCCTGTAAACTCGTTATAATAGACGACTCTTTAGTCAAACATCGACTAAATAATCGCCAGTTGACAGTTATCGATTCTATTCTCAATAAGAAAATATTTTCATTTCAACGTATTACCTATTTACAATACTTCATTCGCTAATGGATCAGCGTATCTAATAATTATTAAGATATAATAGTTATTATTATCTAAGTTTATTAATTTCAACTTACCTAACATAATTATGATAATATAAACCCATAACAAAAAATATTACGTTAATCGTTGCTCTACAGACGTATGTTTAATTACAACGGGAATTCCCCGGACACGACGACTAGATTCATCCATAATTAATTTCGTGATTTGTACTCGCGCATACGTAGGTAGACAACATAAGCTTGTAATTGATTACGCGAGCTGCAATATTGTTGTGTGATGATACGACAATTATGTATGTTGCGGTACCTATTGTTGAGTAAATTGTTTCCTCTGTTATTTTAGAGATAAGCAGAGGTGGATTAAAGGAACTAGTCATAATGGAATAATTGCTATAAACATTTTTGGTTGGCTACTCCCACATCATAAATTTTCCTGCGCTGTGGCACTGTGTTCCTGTGTTACTGAAACTTTTTAAGAAGTGATATCCTAGTGGTGCCAATTGGACTCCAACTGGAACCCAATTTCCCTAACTAATAAGTACTATGTACTTTCAGATCGTATGGAATCTAGTCTAGCTGTTAACTACACGCTGAAAATGAGTCTCCAAATGACCACTACAATAAACGGCTTCATAAAGATTTTTATTGCGGTCTTAATCGGAAACAGCAGTGATAGCCTAGTGGTATGATCGTTATGACTTAAAGGTCGCAAGTTCGAATCCAAGGCATGCACCACTGACTTTTCAAGTCGTGTGCCTATTAGGAATTAATTATCACTTGCTTATAACGCTGAAGGAAAATATCGTGAGCAAACCAGCACACTTGAGAGATGTTCTCGATGGTATCTAAAGCCATATCAGAGGCCTAATGGCGGTTTAAACTCCAACACTAGGTTGTTCATCAAGTATACGATAAGAAAAAGAAGAAACTTCGTAATATCTTTGGTTTTCGCGATCACTACATATTATAATAAAACAACTTTTAATCGCGTGTATTATTGGTTTTTGTTTTTCCTGACTTTTCCAACACTTTGCAGCGTTGTGGTCGCAGGAGTACATTCGCAAGAAGAAACTTACCTACATCTCAAATAACATAATATTTTTCCTGACTTTTCCAACACTTTGCAGCGTTGTGTTCGCAGGAGTACATTCGCAAGAAGAAACTTACCTACATCTCAAATAACATAATATTTTCTACTGAAAAGGGTTAAATATAATGTGGCTGGTGAGCCTGTTGCCATCTTATCAGCGTATCAGCCCGGAGAAAGCCTCTGCTGGGTATAGACCTATTTTTGCCAGCCTCCTCGCTCCTGTGCGTCCCTCATGTTTCCTATGGCTTTTACGATGTCATCCAGCCAACGCGCTATTGGATGACGCGGATCTTTTCGTGCCAAGCTTGGCTACCATTTGTATAGACATAATTCCAAGCTCCAACTGAGAGAGCAAAAAAACACAGTCACACATTGTCCGACCCGGAAATTGAACCCAAGATCTAACTCTTAGCAACCGCACTGCAGCCACTAGACCAAAAGGACAGTTGTTCTACATGACACAATATAAAACTTTGAATATAAAGTTCCAGTTAGAATTATAGGAATGAAAGAAAGGCATAAATCGTATCAGCCGCTTATCTCCCACAAGTTGTAAGAATCAAGCGAAGCGGGCTGGTATGTGCTTCTTGGCAATGCGCCAGCGAGCCAGCTTTACTTAAGCACTATTGTGGTTTTTATGTGCCTTTAAACGATTCTATCGCAACAATTTTTTACACCCTAGAACAAAGTTTAATACTAAACTCGTATGTATCGTCGCAGTAACACTAAACTTCGGATTTAATGAAATCCCTAGTCAGCTAAATGTAACACTTGTAACCTTATTACGGACTTACACAAATGTTAGTCATATTTGTCAAACAGCAGGTAGAACATTTACCCTCGCTAAAGTTTGAAGTCGCCCTATTCAAATTTCCTTAATATGTTTATGAGATCCCTTTTAACAAAGGTAAGATACCTAGTTCCCAGAAGAACACTGAAAGTCTAACCCAAGTTCACAAGTAGCCGACTCGAATTTCGTAACACGAAAAAGTTTGTGTAACAACAGTGTGCGCCGGCGGTCTTCCCCGAGGACGCAGCCACAACAAATTACTGGCAAACAACTTCGAAATAAATTAACTCTCAACTTTCAAGCGTTTTACTTTCTTTTTGTTAGACGAAAAACAATTTCCTTTGTGTTTTGTTTACGTTGTAACGTTCTTTGGCTTGGAAACCGTTCGGTGAAAAATAAACATATTTTTATGTATCGGCAAGCAGCTGATATTAAAGGATCTAAAAATATTTTTATTCGACCCACTTATTGAACCGCAAATTGAAAGGTTTTATTGTTAAAGGTTAAAAGGTAGGTTAACATTAAACAAACTGTAACAACACACCTTCTTTACTTACTCCCTTACGAAAAACATATGCCTGTTAACTTAAAAAAGCGCTTTATCTTTTGCGATGTTTACAAATCCATATACCAAATGCATTATCGCATGCGTAACAAACCCGTTCACGACCGTATTATTGTTTTCACGAAAATGTATAACTTTTAGAATAACATCAATTTATTTCAAATAAAATTGTATATAGTTAAAGCCAGTAGTACCTAAAAATGAAAAATCATTAATTTAATCATATTTTATATTAAATTCAGTTAAAAAGTTACACGCAAAATATTTTATAAAAACTCACTTAAAACCCGGGTAAATATCACAAAGTTCGCTTCAATTCTGGCAAAATTTTATCTGTGTATACAACTCACTACAAACCAGGAGTTCACAAGCCTGCCAGTTACAAACGAATGAAGGGTCGGACGGAGGGACGGATGGACACGAAATTATGAGGATGCCCAGTGGCTACGAAACCTAAAAACATACATACGTTAGGGCTGCCCTGATAACTTCCTTATGTTATGGTCAAATGAGTACGTAGTCTGTCAGCCCTAGTCGTGGAACTCGCGGGGTCTTCGAGTGCGAACAAGGTTCCGCATAAATTGCTTTTAATTCCCCGCTTTGTCCATAATGCATGATTCCACGTTAATGAGTCCGGAATGTTAATATTCAAGGTCCTCTGTAATCATTCCTCAGTACCACCGACTGGTAAAACAGACCCATTTATTTATATTCACAGTAAACTTGAGTCAGATATTGTTGTTTTCACAAGAAAATTTGTTTATTCAATTTTGACTCATTTCGCAACATTTTGTTGTCAGACATTACGCTAAAGATACAGTAAATTAGATTGTGCCTTTGATTTTATGTAGCAAATTAATTTCGACCTGCTTATTAGCCTTGTCAAGACGTTCATATTAGGTTTAATATTATAAATTAACAAGCATGTATCATGCCGAGATGTGAAACAAAATCAGTTCTATATAATGTAATATGTATAATGAAATTATATGTAGTTAATAGGTACCCGAATTTTAATTGCTTACCTACCTTGTTTCGCAGTTTTTATTTTGGCTTATTAATTATCGTTTGAGAATAGTTTAGTAACTGAAATTACTTGAGGCTATATTTACGATTCTCTGTACCTAATACGCAGACGGTACCCAATAAATGTACCTACTATATGAAACAAAATTAATAACTGTTCCAAAGTACATAGGTATTATGCATTATTTGACTTCAAAATAATTTCAACTCGGCAATCACACTTGCGTAAAAGATCTAAATTTATATACCTAACCATATTCAATTCAAACATTGTCCTTCCACCAAATTTTCCAAATTAACATAGGCGTTAAGTCTACAAAAACAATTGCCTATCGGCAGCCCGTTAAGATGGCCATTTCGTGTTCCACGACAATACAGATTGACACATAAATTGCGGTACAATTTCCCTTTATTCTGGGAAATTAGACATTCAAAACTCAATTCTCGGCCAAGAGCCCAATTTTGAATGCAATTTACGGCTAATTAGACTCTTAAGTACAGAGGCCGGTGGCGCGAGGCGCGAGGCGCGGAGGAAGTTTGCAATGGTCGCGTTAATGCCGCCGAGGAGACGCGCGCCGAGGCGCTAGTGCGGCCCCTAATGTGCAATAACTAGCACTGTTTTGTTTCTGTCGCCAACTTAGCATTCAACCCGCTGTCTCACTATTTGTCTTAGCTTGGCCTCTTCCTTCAGTTAATGTAGCTGTTATGTTTAGCTATAATATCGCGTCTATTATTAGGTATCAAAATTAAAACGCATTTCGTAAAAAATATCGCTACGAAGTTGACAGAAATGAGATCAAAACGTAAACGAATGAATAATAATAAAATAACAAATTTACCTGCACAGGATATACCTAAAATACTTCGGAAAACTCCAAAATTTAATGTTCAATTAAAGTCCTTTGAGATTGTTTTAACAATTTCTAAACCACTCTCTTACTTATTCAAATATCCGCAATGATCAAAACTGAAAGTAATATTTTCACAAAATATTCGGCGAAATTATTTCTTCCCTCAAAATTCGCTTTAGTTACATTCACGCTAAAAGCATTCCAGAGCTTCTTAATCAACGGTCTACGAATATTAATTTAATTAGTTAAAAGTTTTTGTAACTTTTAAGTAAAAAGGTGGAAACGAAAAAAGCTTCCGCGCCGGCGCCGATGTAAAGGAAACTTCGGCTTTTGAATACGAACAAGCAACATTTATTTATCTTTACCTTCTTTTCAAATCAATTAGGCGAATGAATAGGCATAAAATTCCATGAATATACTTGGTGAGGTAATATCTTGTACGCTATCGTGTTCTTTACGAAATATGAGTGTAAATTGTGTAATGACTAATGTATATTCATGACGTAGCGAGGCGGTGAGGCGGTGAGCCGGCGAGCTCCCCAGAAGCAAGATGTATTACGGGTGTGCAGCATCGCAGACTCGGCATCCCGTAACAAATGTTTGTACTATGTAGCCTCCATGCACCCCTCTGATACATGACGCACCGCCCGCGTCAATGATTCAGGCACAAATTGCGGGCCGCCTCAGATAATCGCGCGTTCTGCATTAACAATGTGAGGAATAATTGAAACATTTAATTAAGATTCGGCATGAGTGATTTTTGTTTGGAATTGGGTTTGTTTAAATATACAGAGGCGTTCTGTTTTATCGCCATAAGATACCTTTATATTATGTGGATGCTTCATTATGATGTAGATACCTACTCATGAATTCGAATAAAACTTAAATTATTCAAGCCTACATTCTTACTAGGCAAATTTAGTTCACCAATATTTCACAAAAATCAATTATAAAGGTACCGTACAGCCGGCTAATAATTAATATTTGCGGAGAAAAAAGAAGTATTAGAAGACCCAGTCAACATGTCCCGGGAGGTGCAGACTTTACACCTCTAACTCTGCCAATAAATGTTACGAACTCAGACGCAACGTTTCTTTTGTAGAAATACGAGGCAACATTTATGATTTATATATATTTTATAACGACTGCCTCGGTGGTCTAGTGGTCTCAAGCGCGGCTACTGAAATTGAGGTCCTGGGTTTGAATCTTGCAAATTGTTAATGGAGTATTCTGTTAGGACATTCTCAGTAGCAGTCCGGAATTAGGAATTCTGCCCCATAGATAGCAATACACCCACCATCCATTCTACATAGAACTTAATAACGGCATCGGTGAAATATGGATATACAACAATGTACACTTCTGACTATCCCTTGGGGTAATACAAGCGTGATGAAGTTAATCTAGAAAATGCATATGCATATATCTACAAAAAGGTTGTGGGTATGTATGATTTTGTAATCAGTAAGTATACACCACACTCCAAAAAACTTTAAAATGACTTGAGAACTCCATTTAATAAAGCACAAATCAATATACAATAGAAAAAAATTTAGTACTTATTCGTTTTTGATTGAATTCTGATAACTACGCTTATAAATATTTTATGAACAATTAGATACAACGTTTTCGTAGATTTAAAAAGAGATACAAATATTATTATTTCGATGTATATTACTGAATTACTTAACGTACAATAATTTTGATAAAATCGCTATGATTTATGTTACAAAACCCATTTTATGTTGTCTAAAACATTTATTAGTGTAAACCAGTTCACAACATTACAAATCCTAGAATACTTGGTTCGCTTATTTAACTCTAAATGAGTTTTCCCGAGACAAGCTTTAGCAAAACATTTGATCGTCGTAATCCACCATATTTCATAATGTTGAAGCCCAGTTTTAAGAAAAACATTTAAAAACATATACGCATATGTATTAATGCGTAATCTTGGATTAGAAGCAAATGTTATGCTCATGTGACAATGAAAGAAAAACGTACAGATTTGTTCCTTATCCGGCGCGAGATAGACAGGGCCCCGTATGGCATCAACGCGTCCTTTGAAATCACGGTGATATGTGGGATGCGGGAGGTCGGCGGTTAATAATTCCCTCGATAATACTTTGACAAGACCTCAGCTTGTTTTCCCTTTTATTTTTGCTTGAGGGTTGAAGCATTTTTTAAATAATGAGACAACATGCGTTAATACGGTGCTTTTAAACGTAGTTCTAAATTTTTTAATGTTTATCATAAAAATGGGTTGATTCTAATCTACGGAATAAGTAAAGAATTAATCATAGATAAAATATCAATAAAGAAAAACTTTAGCTATAAACTTCAAAATTTTCCCTAACATCAAAAAGTCTGTAACAATAAAACTACAAAAACATAAAAGATTTAGTGGTCCGATACACACAACTCTAGTTTACGAAAAAAAGTTTAAAACCCCAACAGAAAGTTTTCGACTTAAACGACAACGGAGTCACTATCATTGTTACAAACTGGAAAGTCGCATTATCTGATAAGTGCGAACCTCCTTTTTCTTGAAACTTCCGTGTTATCTCGGTCAAGTCAGGGTTTAGTTGGAGATTACGTCGTTTCTGCTAATTCATCTGAGATTCAACTCGTTTGCGAGCAATTTGCTCCTCCTTTAATTTGTTGATGAGCGTGCTTCAGATTTACCTAATATCAAGGGATTAGAATTCCTCGTATTTTGCATCTTGATAGCTTTGTGTGACTAATTTTTCATTATTATCTATTAATTCAATCTGACTAGCTATATCATTGATAGCAGACTGTGTTTAATAGTAAGTCGCGTACATATTGATTTCATTGCCAGATTCATTTAATATGAAATCAATATGTACGCGACCGAAGTTATTAATGTTAATACATTAATAACTTATGACTACATATTATAAAAAAGTCCCCCGGCGAATCTGTTTTTGTATTTTTTTTGTAAAGTAGACATTTTTTGTACTTTTTCATTTTGCAGTTTTCACCAATAGACAGAGTGATTCATGAAGAGGTATATATTTTCCCTTGCGAAAACGGGGCGGGTCGCTAGTAAACAATAAAACAATACATAGTATTACACACTTTTATTCCCGGAAGTACATTTTACATTTACATTAATAGCTAATAACATATAAAACTTTACATATTATCACGACTACATTCCCAAAAATAGACAGGCAAAGTTAGCTCTCTTCGCAGACGACACTGCCATTTTCTACTCCGGTATCGTGCGCGACCGTATAGCTAGCACTCTCCAAACTTCCGCCAACGTACTAGGCGCTTGGTTCAGGAAATGGAGAATAGAAGTCAACCCCGATAAGAGTCAAGCCGTACTCTTCGCGAAAAAGCGTAGGATCAGACCCCCCGACCCCAAACCGATAACCATGTTCGGCAAGCCGATCCCTTGGGAGAAGCAAGCCAAGTACTTAGGAGTCATCCTAGATAGACACTTGACCTTCGGTGAGCACATAAGGACGGTGCGCTCGCGCGCCGCCTTCGCTCTGGGTAGGCTTCATTTCATCATGAACGCACGCAGCAGATTGTCCCTTAAGTGCAAACTGCGCATTTACACCACGTGCATACGCCCCATCATGACCTACGCCTGCGTAGTGTTCCCACACGCGAAATCGTACCGCCTCCATAAGATGCAGACCCTCCAAAACCGTGCCTTACGTAAGGTCACGGGAGCCCCCCTCTACGTTAGAAACGAAAACCTCCATCTCGACCTCAAGATTCCCACTATCCAACAGTTTATAAAACGCATTTGCAAGCGTTATTTCGAGTCTGCTGAAAAGCACCCCAACCCTCTTATCGCGGCTGCCGCCCGATACACCCCCTCCCAGATAAGTAGAATTCGTCGTCCTAGGCATTCACTATTGTACCCCGATGACGCTATAACCCTGCTCCAAGAGAGCCGTAGGGCCACCAGCACAGTACACAAGCACAGACCGCCGTCATTTAGGCCTCGCCGCCGAGGCCCGTCGCGACGTCCCCGTAATGCACCTAATGCATCACCTCCCCGACCCTTGCTCGTGCCAGCCCGCGTAGCCGCTGAGCCTGTAGCTTTAAATTCCCCTGATAATAATAATTCTTGTTCGATCCAGCCAGTCCCTTGCTGTCCTCCCTCAAGCGACGCCCTAAGCCGAGGCTCGTACCCCGCAGGGGGTGCCCTTAGCGTGGTCGCTTTAGATTTAGTTTAATTCGTAAGCCCCTGGCTGGAGGCCTTAATAATAGTTTATTATTAGGGCATCCACAGGAAAGCCCGGTTAAGCAGCCGACAACCTCCTAGGTTGACCTGCGAGATGCCACTACCAAAAAAAAAAAAAAAAAAACGACTACATTCCTTGAGGGGTTTGGTAGAGTATGTGCCGGCCAGAATTCCAAACCTTGGGCTACTCCTGAAAATTTTGTAAGAAAAGAATAATATAATGACTTAGGTTTTACCATTCACAAAACATTATAATAAAACTACTTTTAACCGGATTAATCGCGTGTATTATAATTTATAGTCATCCTATCATAAATGAGTCATCAAGCTGGACTCGACTCTGATTCATCTTCATACACCACCTACTCTCACTGTGGCCAAAACACCCTTAGCAACCAGCACGATCGATTCTGTGAGCCTACGGGATCGGCATCGTATTGGGAGTAACTATAGACCTAAGCTCCAAAGCGTAAAACCGCGAACACCGCAAACGTCAACAGAAAAAACAAAAACGCTACACACGATTAATCCGTTTAAAAGTTTTTTTATTAAAGTAAATAGTAGAAATCGGTTATTGCTAATCTAATACCACTGCCCGATCCGGGAAATGACGCTAGGACCTCGAGCTCTCGAGAGGTGGTGCGAGAGGCTACAGCCACAATACACGTGCAAGCGCGTTGTTGAAGCCGTCCTGGTCACATCGACGCCTGGCTTAAAAAAATGCCCTCAGGCTCAGTAGCCGCGCTTACGACCACTCCACCAACGTGACAGTCTTGAAAATAAAATAAAGAGGAATACTTATTATTTACCAGGAAAAAAAACGTTACTGTGTATAAAAATAAAGTAATTTATAAAACACAAACACTTTGTTTTAAGACCTTGCTCTGACATAGTGCCGCCATTTTAGCTTCATTCCGAGATAAAAAGTTAAAAACTAAATAAACTGACTTATTCCTCTCATAAGTTTACTCGCACTAAAGTTGGTTATTGTGTAGCATCTGTCAAGAAAAGTATTTTAACTACAATAATATGTCTAGACTGTAGACTATAATAATATTATTTAAAGCGTATTTACTTAGTCTCTTTCAACCTATTGTTGGGTTTATCTAACTAAAAAATAAGTAAAACGTCTGATAAAAACACTAATAACGTCTTTTTTTTTTAGTTATTACACAGATTCTGACACGTAATTTTTCTTTTTAAATTTAGGTAATTCCATAGATAACTAATTATATAAGAGTCTCCATCTATGTGGTTAATCAAATTGGTCTTACTTGACCGATTGCATACTAGGGTTGCGATTAAATATAAAAATATAGTATAACCAGCCCATATCCGTCCCAATGCAGGGCCTCTTTTCATATAGAGAAGGCACGAGTATTGATCACCACGTTAACTCACTGTGGATTTGCATTATAGAAAGTACATTGAAAAAGATAAATTAGTACTTATCTTAACCCATAACCACTCGGCTACCACGACCTATCACACGACTCATAATACAATTAATTATTTATTAATATGGTATTAAAAGCCATAACATAATATAATAGCCATAATAATTTAATACTTGTTGTGCATTGGAAACGTACCACGTCGCGTCATAGCCGCCGCCCGGAACCCGTTTCTATTGTTTTAACTAATACACGATGCGCGTGCGCAGATCGTATTGTTCAGTTCGCCAGTCGGTTTGCTAACCTTTGCCGCGAAGCCCGTGTCGGCCGTTTACCGAACGCTCACTGCAATACATCGCGTATCAACTGTTTACTACGTACTGACTTTATTGCTATTGCTTAGATCTTGCTACTCCTTCTTTTATTCTGTGGTTTATCACTTCTACTGTGTGTGAACTTCTTCTGTGCTTGTGAATAAATAAAAACTGTCTCGTGTTTACGTGTTGGACTTATTTATTGTTGGACCATATCCACCACCTATTATCACACACGCCCGCAACCATAACGCTGTACGGATAAACTTTCCAAAGGCATGCGTAGCAAACTCTAAATTTAAATTTTTTTATGACTATATTTTCTTGAGGATTTGTCCCACCATAAAGGAATCAGAAGTAATTAGTCACTATCTAATAAATATTGCAAATTTATATTACAGCCGGTAAAATCTGAATCAGAAGGCGACCTTTCATACTTCAACAAAGACAAAAATAAAGCCGACGGCGAACGTTATTTCTGTATAAGCCGCCTTTGACTCTCAACAAGTCTACGAAGTAAAGTTAAGAAGCTCAAATAAGGTTTAATTTGGTAATAGTTTTCTATTACCTATAAAACATTTAATTCATACCTTTTTGGCTCAAAATCTTATTCAAAATCATCTCTTTCAAGTTAATTTCACTTCAAATATATTCCAGGTATATAATTACTCTATTTTTAGACACGACTAACCGCCCTCTAACCAGAGCTCCGCGCTAAATGAACCTTTAAATAGCACTTCAAAAATGAGTATGCAAAGTAGCATCGAATTTATTAAAAACGTTTGGCTTTATGAAATCTACATATCAAATATTAAAATAAATTTGAAAGTAGCATAGAGCGAATTATATAGTGTGGCAGTAAGTGTCGGGGCCGGCCATAATCCGGCTTTTGTGTAAATAAAACGCGGGCCATGCTTTAGAGAATACCGTGACCTTGTAGCCTCTTTGAATACGTAATGAGCGGCCTTTTGATAATTAAAATCATTGTTTATATAGTAAATCTTTATATTATAATGGCCCTTTCAAGTTTCATAGCCAGGTGGGTGGTTTCGGTGTCGCAATTTTTTTGTTTGTCATCCTGATACATATTATTTGGTAGCTATAAAAAGAAGCGCTTGAAATATTCATTACCTTATGCAACGGTGATTGATGCACGATCGTTGAGGTTAAGCAAGGCTTGGTACGATAAATCTATAGATGAGTGACCTCTAGGAGCATTTTTATCAATGCGTGATCGTGCATCGGAGAGCTCATTAATCCATCGGTCCCAGTAGTAGCCACTTAAGCTGGACTTTTGGGTAAAGGGGAAGAAAGCGCGCCACCTCAGCTTATTAAGGATTTTGTGTCTTAGCTTTAAAATGATAAAGATTATTGTATGTCATGTAAAAAGTCTAACAAAAGTCGGCCAGGCCAGTCAAAAAGCTTAACTATGTCCTGCTTTATCCGGACGCCTAGCAACCCTTGTCCAGTTGTTGTTCATTATTAGCAGTCGTGAAGCCAATTCAGAAGCTAATTGATTGAAAAGCTATTGATACTGAGTGGCCCTTAAATACACAAAAGAAGAAGACCAACACTAAAAAAAACCTCATCTCGTGACTACTCTATCGATGGAATATTTTAAAAATCTCAAACTAATATTAGTATATAGATTTTTATTTTTATTTTCAATCATAATTATAACAACCTATGTAACAAAAAAGTATATCAAATGTGAAAAATAACGAATAATAAAAAATATATAAAATTATTGCTTATTTCGTTACCGTGTATCTATTGATGTATTGTATTTAAAACCTTTTAAAAACACTCATTATACCCATTTATATCAAATATTTCTTGAATCTTTAGAAATTAAAATATTTAGCTTTTTTCGTTTATATTATTTCATTTAAGAGTGCTTACACAAACTATGGTCAACATTGTCTCGTACATAAACTAACAACATACCCGAGAGCCAGATTGAATAAAACAAAATAAACCCCTCGCAAGATTTATCAGTTTTAAAGTGATCAATCTACTACGAAGCGGGCGTAGTCACTGCACACGAATAGCATAGCACGTCTACGTCGTAGCTAACCGTGCTACGTGAAATACTACGACTCATTTTAAATTACAGTAACTATGGTTTAGTTGCTTTATTTTTTTGTAAAACTACTAGCGTAGCCGTGTTGTTCTGTCACCGTCTACTTATGTAGGTGTCCACCGTGAGGTAGCTAGGGAATTATGCCACTAAGATGGACAGCATCCTCCTTTATGCTAAACTACGCACCTCCGAGTACCGATTGGTTAGTTTGGCAAACGCGTTTTATTTATGTCCAGGACGTGTTAGTAGCATTTGAGGAGCCTCATTTTCAGCAATAAATATTTTGCACCTATTAAAATACCAATAAATTGATACTCTTCTCTCTTCAAATCACAAAATCGACAGTTATTCAGCTTGGTGTTGACTACTATTATATGTTACAAAATCATATGTAACATTTATTACTGTAAACAAGAGCAGACACTCGATTCTATTCAACACTAATGTCTGACACATAAACGTCGTAATTGAACAATTACTGTAAACCCGCGGTGGCATGTGTACCACTACATTTATACGAAATGTGGTAATTATCATAGTCACGCAAACGACTAATTATTATACGTACACGCACAACGTTAGCAAAACCACTGTCATTTGGACGCCATCATGATTTCAAATATATTTTTTGCCGTCAAGTCTAATAGGGATATTTTAAATTAGCTTTGGCCGACTTTGCTTATGTGACCTTTGGGATTGTGTAAAAATGTTTATTGTTGGTTTTTTCTCTTAATGTTGCGTCGCTAAATGGCTGTTGTGGCTTTTAAGCTCATTGATTGTCGAGGGTTGTTAGAATAAACAGCAAATGTTTTATTTATTGTTCCTACCATAGACGTAGGTATAATCTCCGTCACTGCGGCGACTGCCTCGAGGCCACGACGTCCCAGAGGTGTGCCCAGCCTGGGCCGTTCAGCGCTAGGACCACATCGGGACAGTCGGGGAGGGCGATCTTTCGCTACCAGCTGTGAACATACATAGTCGAGAGCGAGAGAGTATAGGTAGCCGCCGCCACCTTTTACAAGAATTTGATATGAAGGAGGTGGCGGAAACGAAGAGAGAGGTAAACCCCTCTCATCCTTGCCGCAGAAGACATACCAGGCGTCGGAGGGCAATAAACCATCTACCGGCCGTAGCCGGTGGGTGACAGATTTGGGTAGTTGGTTGCCCGATCAGCAACAGGCCCGAGTCGGCGTGAGGTTTTTAGTAATGGATTTCCCACATAAGAAAAAAGTATAATCTCCGTTATAAGTGATTATTTCCCCCATCTATATTATCAATGAGTGCATGGCATATATAATGCCTTTGGTTTTAATACTTTTTACGGCCATATAATGCCTATATATATATTAAAACCGTGACATGTCCTAGTTTAACGCTCGTACCCTCGTGTTTGAATGTTTCTTTATAAAATAAAATAATAATGCATGGCATGTTATTCTGTGTAAAGAAGCCTAGCATTTGATAGAATGAGTAAAACGAAGCTCAAACTGAAGCGACAAATGAAAACATTCGCTTTTAATTCTAGTTGGTACTTCGGACCATATTAAGTTCGAAGATAGTAAACGACTAATGTTATCGAAGCTGCACTGAGTGTAAATGCAGGCAGTTAAAAAAAAGGTATATGTGAAAAAGAGATTGTCTGATTATAAATAATAAAGATAAACTTAAAGATCAAAAACCAAAATGCCTAATTGCGTAAAATTAAGACCTTTGTGTCGCAGATATATAATATATGCCTGGGAATGGATAATCCCCATACATACCATATAATAATGGGAAGGTATAGTCAACTGCACGTTAGTGAAACAATTTTATGGACGAGATGTGCTGTTCCTCCATTGCCAAGAGAGGATAGTCTGACCAGGCGGGTGATATTGCCTAGCGGGCCATGGCCCAACGGTTAGAGTCGGGCGTTAGTATATATGCAAGTTTGTCGCCAAACTCTGCTTGCGCGATGCAGGATTCTTGATGTCATCTGTTATGCGCATAGTATATATGTAGCGTGGTAGATGTCGTTACACCATCCTTACTGTTACGACATAAAGGCGATGTCAATGTCAAATTATTACCCATGGACGTGCGGTTGACTGTACATCAACCTTTGTGTTAAAAAATAACTTCATTTTAATTTTTCCCAAAAATATTCGACGAGTATAAAAAAAAATTACAGTACATAAATTACTTGTTCCATTTCATCCCAGAAAATTAAAGTCACGTGGGTGGAGCCGTAGGCCTAACCACTTGCAAAACAAAACGTCTTATAATATTTTTGATGTACATATTTCCATAAGATTACGTTCCCCATTCTTCAAACCAGTAATACCTCTTCAGTATAACATAAACGAATATAGACCATAAAGAAACAAGAGCTCGAAAATTATTAAGACGCTGTAAGCGTTCGGGCATCTGTTATTTCTAGAAAGGAATTCAGGATTGCGGAAAGGAATTTCGAACACAAAAATATTTATTTTGCAGTGAAATAATGAGAGAGGTAGCCAACGGAGATAGCTATAAGAAACTCCTTGCTGGAATTAAGCTGAAGATTGTCTTCCAACATTACTTTTTTAGTTTTTATTTTGTTCAGTTTCATGTCCCGCATAAGCTGTGAGATTAAAGTAAGGGAAATGGTCGCAGTGGATCTCGTTGGGTCAGTAACCTGAAGGCATAATGGCTTTATAATATAAAACTCATTATTGGACGCGAACGTATTTCATTATATAATTTATTTTAGGCACATCAGAAACATTTAATTAATAACACTTCCAAGAAAAATAATAATGGGCGACCATTTCGTATCTTAGGTAATAACACCTAGAACTACATAATATAACCGTTTTTATCTGTTTCTCTCTTCGATTGTAAGTATTTGAATCTCATTTCAAGATTCTCCCAGACAAAAAAAAATTGTAACAGCGTCAAAATTTTATTGCTATTCATATATATATATTCAATTGTAATTACGCAGTTATACTTAAATTTTTAACATATTAAGTTATATTTTGTTCTAGTCGGGGTTAACATAAATTGATCTGTGGATAGGTTAACAAGACCCTTTCGTAGAACCCGTTAAGCCGGCCATCTTGTAAAACAAACATCTGAAAGTCTGACTGCCAGTCTTACCACGTGAAACCCAGAAACTCTGATGGTCCGATAATAAGTAAGAGGTCGTTCAATGTAAAAAAAGAATAATAAACTGAATCGGGCAAGACTGGAAGCAGACCCCAAAGTAGTTAGGCAAAGGTAGGTAGATATTTTTTATTGTTCATATATAAGTTCGTCAGTCTATGAGTGAGACTATCTCACTCACTCACGAGTTTCATGAGAGATTATATGAGTATTAGACAAAGCTGTTCTCGGGGTTCGAGGGTGGCCGACTAGTTTCAAACTCAACCGGAGCTCTTAGTCATGAACTGAACAGCGAACTGCCGCGTCATCAGCTCCTGATTAATACACGTGGGTAAATAGCCCTACCTAATACTTACTCGCTTGTGGGCGCTATTATAATATTAATTCCTCTTTCGAGTCTGAAATAGAACTCTCATGAATATTGTTCTGATACACGTGGGTAGCCTGTATACTTGGAGGATTTGGTACACCTACATTGTTCATTTGATTTATAAGCACTTATATGAGTGCCAAAATCCAGGTGTATATGCGTCTGGTGGTCTCGGCTAATATAAAACTTCTCTATTTCTTATCGTAGACTGTATTGAGGTATACTGGCCTTCTTCGTACAACTATCTATCTGTAAGATGTATATGTTCATTCGTTCATAGGGGGCCGTTCTTCCGAAGTGGTCAAACGGACTCGACACGGTCAGCCAACACAGTGCTATATTACGTTAGGCACATTACTACTTAAGCTAGAGATAAAAGAATAATTAGTCTGAAGTTATTAAAGCAGTGTAAAATGTATACAGTGCCGTGGACACATTGCTATCGCATTTGCCGTGTATATACATATTTAGTTAGTATTAACACACGTTGAATATCCTTCAAACAACTGAGAATAAATAGTACAAAAGTTACATATATATATTATATACCATCATCATCATTAATATGCTTCATCCACTCTTGAATAGATAAAGACTTCCATCCCTTTGTTACATGCTTCTTCGGTCCGTGCACGGTGCTGGTCTTACATTTTCAACCAGTTTAATCTTCCTTTTGTGCTATTATTTCTTTTTCAGTTAATAAACTTTCAACAATATTCCACAAATTGGGCCACTACAAAACTTAATATTAAGTTAAACTGCACTGACAAAATCAATGTTGCACCAGCTCGTTATTTCTCAAACTAAGCAAGTGATTTTCTTCATTCACTTCTATAGTTGAGTTAAGTAAGAACTTATTCTGTGTCGTACAACGAGCTTTGCTACGGAAATGCAGTGCACTTCGAGAAGAGCTCGACTTATAAATTATTCAAGTAGTGAGACACTTCAAATATAGCACAGCCGCTGCGCGTTATTTTGAGAACAACGACTGCTCTGCCGACGTGGCGTTCGATGCGGCCGCGCCGCTTGACCCCGTTCTGACCTTAGATTGTGACAATGCTACGTTTCAATGTGCCCAACATTCATATCGTACTTCGATTGCTATTCAAACTATTAATTCAAAATAACCTTACTTACGTCGTAAGTTTAACCCTTTCCAAGGTATTCTTATCTTACGAGTGACTAAAACAGGATTTATCGGTCACCTTTTCCTCTTAAAATATGATGAGTATGAAGTTACATAATGCAAGGAAATATATGATCTTACTTGTATAATTTATTGCCCCATATACCAGTTTATAGCTGAACAAAGACGTCGCTTTATGGTAATTACCTTCTACACGTTCGGAGCTTTCCAAAGAGGTCACGTATGATTTTTTTGATCACGTTACTGCCCTTTAAACGACAACGTGCAATCATATTTTGATTACACCTAAAGCTAGTTTTACGTGATTTTATATTATAGAGGCAATAATAGTGTTTATTCGAACACATTAATGTGTGTCGGTAACATGATTTCTCAGATAATAACTGAACTAGTATAATAATAATGTTAGAAGTTATTTTATATTCTTATTAAATAATTATGCTCACTTTTATAATTGAACCTTTATTTTATAGTTAGAACTATAAACGGCATTCTTGGTTCATACTGATGCTTTTTTTATATTGGCATATATATTGGTATATCCAAGATAAAAAAATTGAGTAATTCTCAGTAGCAGCCCGAAGTTTGGAATTGTGCCCAATAGATGGCAATAGGCTCACCACATGGGACTTAATTAATAGCATTGGTGAAATGTGAGTATACAATTCTGTACGCCTCTGCTTTCCGCTTCGGGGAAAACAGGCGCGATGTTATGTTACGTTTCTTGATAACTACTTCTATCATTACACACAATACACAATTTATTTGTACTAAAGAGGATATAAAAATACACTGATAAACATCCCGAACGATGCTTGCCCGTATCGTGTTCTAAGTAGTTTCACTTACTACTTACATAATAACATGATCTTAAATAATGTAAAAAACACCCTAACTTACTACTACTCAATCCTTTTCTGAGAATCACATGGTATTGAAAATTTGAAACAATTAGAGTTTTGTTTATTAGAGAAAAAAATAACATAAATCTGTAAATAAAAGTAAAAAACTTAAGTAAAGTTTGAAGTAAAGGCTCTACCAAACTGGTGCCATTTGGAACGTAACATATCGTGTTACAATTCTGCATAACATACATAACATTGTATTTCCTAAAGGGTTAGACAGAGGTTGATGTTCATCTCACTGATTATTCAATTTTGACACATGTGGTAAACCTATTGCCATCGGGGACAACTCCAAACTCCGACCTGCTACGAAGAATTTCCTAACAGGAAAACTCAATGGCATTGTCTCGTCCGGGAACACAATCTAAGACCAAGCTCGAAGAAGAACATGTTCAGCATAAAAAAAAATACTTACAATTTCTCTTCTTTATTAATGCTTCATAACTAGACCAATAAAGCAATATAGTAACTTACCTAAATCACAAATTCAATACAAATTTGAAGCGTGATTAGAATCTTGTGGTTGTAATTACCTCATTGGTAATGTATTCCAATGACACAATTTACTACAAATATAAATCGCAAGGTTTTTTCACACCAGTATAAAATACCCTTAGTTATCTACTCATATAGCCAATGAAACTAGTAAAGATTTGTTCTATAATTAACCGCTATGATGTGACTATTACAAAATTGTACTTCATAACAATATATTTATATTGTGGCTGGTAATTAACGAGCCAACAAATTAAAACAAAATACGGTAGTAATTTAAACCAAACCTTTGTCACATCATTCTGGTATCGTATAGATAAAATTTCCGTACGTTGTGTATAAAAACTTGAAAGGCCGATGAAAGCGGTATATACCGCACGGGGGCCATAGGACGTCGCCGCCGGGGCTCCCGCGGTATTTGAATAACGTTTGTAGCTTCGGATACAGCTCAATATTTTCAAAGCCAGAAAGCCTTTCATTGCGACACCTATAAAGAATTTTCCTTTTGTAGCCACATCATGTCCTTTCGAATTTAATATGTTATATTTTTTATGGGCCACTATATTTAATTGTGTTTGTATATTTTTAGTATTAAAAGATTTGATCATGAATTTACATATTTCCTCCTGATATTCAGCTACCCTTTTTATAGATATTATAAACTAAAGGTCTCTATGGAAATACAGCTTGGCATAAATACGGCGGCTTAAATTAATAAATTTTTGCTCTACACTATCCTACAATTTATTCCCCGAAATAGTAATATCGTTTTAAACTATAAATTGGTCTAACTCCAATGTTATCAAAGGACACTTTAATCCATTCCACACAAAGCTAAAGTAAAGGGGCCTAAAAACTTACCCACGTCAGATAACAATTTGACATTCAACGTGGCCGTTCAATATTAAATGCCGTTTTATTATTCTATCGTAACACATAAAATCGTATATATTTTATTCACGTAAAGCGTACAATTTAAACACTAACATAATTTACCAACGTCTGCAATAATACGCTTTATTGAATTTTACGACTGTTTTAAATTTGCGAGACGTGAGTGCGATTCCACCGTTAAAAATAGAGGACGCCATTTGTAAATGATATCGGATAGTAGATACAATAACGTGGCATAGCCAGTCACTTATAGTGCTAAAAATGTTTGCGTTCCGTTTATAGCAGCCTTTGTATAATATTTTAGCTGCCATATTTTATGATTCTATGTGGGAATTTGATGCCCGCGCAACTATTGTTAAACATATTATCATGTATGTCAGTATATTATGCTTTTAAACGCGTTAATTGAAACAATAAAACTGTGTCCTACCATCTTGTCATTGGCGTGGAGTGAGCGTCATAATTATGCCTGGTATTTTATTTGTGCTTTCATAGTAGCGATTTTGGTATAACACTCTTTAAAAGAACACGTTTGGTTGAGCAGTTTTTTAGTAATTAAATTTATTGAGTTAAGCCTATGTAACATTTAAGGCTCTTGAAAACCAACTAACTGGTTAACGAAATCTTCATTTTAATAACGTACCTAACGAAAGCAAGGCAAAAGGTTTTTAAAAAGTTATTATAGCTTGAATTTAGCATTGTACATATTATATACAACCAAAGACACAAAAACATTCTCTCATAATATGCGTATTAACCAGTTACTGCATATCATACGCTGTTATAACCATAGTGATGTTACCTCAGTCGCTTATATTCATGTAACGGCGCTTTAACTGCACAATATTCGGCTATATCCGGGGGAGAAGGGCCCGGCTGAATCATCGCGAGGCAAACGCCGCCAACACAGTACAGTAACGCTGCGTCACACAGAATAATGACACAAAGGCTTTATTTTAAGAACCGCTATTATCTTCCCACAGCACAGCTTTCACGCCCCCCAGGCTAAATTAAAATATCTCGCTAGGAATGAACTTGTAGCAAAGCTTTTCTATGACACCGTTTGTGAAATATATAATGAAGTTACAAAGATGTATACGGTCGTAAAAGTTTTCTGTTTAGTACTTCCGCGAGGGTTGTCGAAGACGCTCCAAGTTTGCTTCAAGAGTCGTAATTTTCTGCACTCGACTATCATCTTTGTATAGTGACGTAATAAAGTCTATTGTATACTACGTTGTATATGATAGATAGATCACTTAGTTATAAAGTTCTGAGGGTGTGCACAGCACTGTAATTTACGTTTAAAAGGATCAAACTTCGTCACTTATGTGTCCATTTATGACCTATAAAGTATAAAAACCCCGTGAAGTTTCGATACAAACAAATTATCCGGCCCACATTTGCAATACGAGCAAAATGAAAATAAGCAATAACAATATTTTTATGAAGCGACGAGTACTTTATAGGCAATTTTTCTCAGCGAATTTTGTATTTTGATGACACTGGCTGATTTTTTTATATAAATTATGAGGCAAATAAAATTAACAGATAATGTTTAAGTATTACTCACCTGCTTTACAACGTTCAAATTTTTCGTTTAAAGACAATTTTATTATGATATCATTGTAACTCTAATTACATGCTCTTAATGACCCAATACCGTATTGCAAATTTACGAATTGTAGATATTTCTCTGCCATTTTTCCACTATCTGACAAATAATGTTATTTTAAGTCTTCTGACTAAATATTTTGAAGTTTACTTTGCAATATTTAGTGCCGTAAGATTTTTTCAATAAAACTTTTCGATCGGTACTATGTGTCTCTATGTATGAAGGTTCTCGAGCACTTTAGACCATTCTCCACACCTTCACATAATAAATTAGTTCTACCAAACATATATAAAATGTCAAGGTACAGCTCCACCTGTAGTCAAATATAATGTAATGTATTCATGTAACTAATATTATCATAACTCTCTAGATAACTGATCAACTTTCTGCGCAAGTAGTTCGAATGACTTCACAATTAATTAGACTTCTAGATATAGAAAAAAAATTACATCAAAATCATATCAAGATCAAGAAACATACATGTTTCTATAGGACGCAAAACCACCAAACAATAAAACGACCACTTTAAAAAAATTCAAAAAATTTCATGAAAGGTTTATATATGAAACTTTTGAATAGAACATGTGGTGTTGGTGCACACAAAGTTTAACAATAGATTGGATGGTAACTGCACACAACTACAATAGAATTTTAGGTATTTTATGAAACCGACAGGCAGGTTTCCACTGGACATTAACAAATTATTTTACTTCCGTTTCAACGTATTGATTATATTTGTTATTATCGAAGCATTTTCAGTGGTGGTTTGGTGTAAAGAACGATAGATTTTTTCATTTCAATTATGTTGTTTGTATTAGTTGTGCTATATTAATAATAATATATATATAAGTGGATCGAATGTAATTATTCAACGTCTGTCCAAACAAACTCCAATACCAAGAGTTGTCAAATTTAAACGGTGTCAGAATTTAATATATTCTGATAGAATATGCAAGCAGATATCAACTTCTACACCGACCTCTCAGCTATGCCTTCAGCCATGCCACATATAATTTTTTGAACACGGCGCTAAGTAATGATTACGATCTTAATATAAGGTATATTGCTTCCGTTATTGCTTTGCTACTCTTCTATCATCTCCGTGATATTACAATTCTTGTAATTATTCACGTAATAAGCAACTTAACTGTTATTGTATAGAAAACCTAGATTACTCCTCGAATTGTCTGCATGTAAGCACTCAAATGAGAGCAGTTTATTAACCCGGGGCTAAGGGTGCAGATCTGATTATGGTAACCCAACTCCTAATAACAAATAAAACTCCACTATAAAGCCCCGAGCTTTTCCATATCAAAATGTGGACAAGATGGGGAATGATATAAGTCCTCATTTCGGTCACGACCATGATCCCCGAGAGGTTAGATAGTGGCGTACCTATGTCATACCCTTCATAAGTTCATATCCACAGTTCAGTGTGACGGTATTAGATTCTGACAGGGGCATGCCCATCATCATTTATCAGTCAATTTTACAACTTTCAACCGAAAATATATCTTACAAAATATCCTTTAGTACATTTTCTCTGGCTTGAGTAGTGAACTTAATACCACAGGGTCTAAAACAGTATTTGTTAGCACTAGAATGGCGATGAAGATAAGTAGCTTATACCTGCACTATATTTTTCTTTCAATCCCGATCTAGCGAGAAAATGGATCATTGTTGTCCGCAAAATAAGACGCCAAGCAAACCTGAACCTGGAGATGTTTTCTTTGAGCGTCAGAAAAGCAATTCAAGTAAATGCTTTGAAAATGCACAACAACTTCAACTCATGCAACATCATTTATTTCTATTAACTAGAAAATATTTTCAAACAAATTGCCTAGCGTGTAAATAATTTGAAAACAAATTAAAGGCGAAGTTGGAATAAAAATTCGCGTGCGAGAAAACTAGGAGTATATATAAAAGCTTATGAATACGTGGGAGTAGGTAGTTCTTAACACGGTCGGCGTGGATGGAGGCGAGCGCACTTGGCGTCGGCTCAAGACCTCTTCATTCCCCTATGTCTCGCCGGTAAATAATTGCGACTGTACCGCACACCACTCACCTTGACAATTATGTGCACTTTATTTGACGGTACTCCGGCCTACCTCACCCTTTGTATTAGGCGTATTATAAAACACTCGAGGACAGAACCCTAACCGTATAAAATTAAACATCATCATGATCAGGCTCTAAACGACACTGAACATTACTGAACATATTCTTTTAATCGGACCGCATCCTAAGGTAATACTATCATCTGACTATTCGTTACTCACGAAAATAGACTCTCTACGTAAAACACTTTGTCGCAAATCTTACAAAAGAAATACTGGTATAAAAATGTGAACATGAATGTTCTGTTCGCCGCAATGTTTAGGTCTCTTTGTAAAAGACAACTAGAGATAAATGGGTCAGTATGGCGCTTGAAGGCAACGCTCTACTAACCCGTCACACGTTTAATATATTTTATTTTTATTTTATTGTATAAATACCGATCAGCTAATAGTGTAATTGCTTAATACGTATAAATTTACCTTTATCTGTTTCCTTTATTTAAAAATCGGTTGAGTAATCAACCGATGGGTATAGTCGTATCACCTGTCTTACATAGGCGCCAATATAAGCTGAAGATACGCGGTGCCAGTTATGAATAAAGCTGATGAATGATGAATTCGCAGGCGCCATAGAACAATGGTCTATGTAGCGTATACATTTTCACTGAAAATAATATGAATAAAAACGTTAAAAACTGTATTTATGAAGTGTAAAAATTGGTGAAGAAATATGCTTAACATTTCATAGAATTCCATAAAATATGTAATTTTAGTTTGTGCAGTGCATACGCAAAATCTAACTTTAATAAGAAATCTGTCAAGTCTGACAATTTTTGAGGCACTTACTCACAAACTTATAAGATGTTATTTGCTTTTATATTAGCTGAAGTATATTACAAAATTGTTCCATTTTCATAGAAAAAGTTCTTCTATATATATAATCTTTCATGCGAAGTTAATGCGAGCAGTTTTCCAAACAATTACGTAAGCACATGCAGGTAGCCGTGGCTGCAGACGATGCCAAAGGACGCGCGCCAACGTTCATGTCATCACGATGCCTACCGCCGCAGAATACAAATGTAAGGGTTTCTGTTTGTGTTCAACTACATTATATCGTCCACCTCAGGCTGAGACAAATTAAATGACAATTGATAAACCTTTGGGGTTGATTATGATACGTGAAGACTAGAAATAATGTTAAACAACAGTTTTTTTACTTTATTGTTTATAAAAATCTAATCGAGCACGGAGTGTTTCATAACAAATTGAGGCCTTTTTTGGAGTGTAGAATTTCTGCATCTACAATTATATATGTTTGAAGAATGTATCCTAAAAATTATTTAGACCTGTTTCGGCATCAAAGAGGGTATAGTTTTTAGTTCTTATCAACAGTATCAGTACAAACTATCATAAAAAGGTTTCGTTAGTAATCAGAACTAATTTAATAACCCATATCTGAAAAGCTCTATTGCCTTTGTTTGTTATACAACTTCACAAGGGAACATGACAGTATTCACAGTCAACTACCCCTTCAATGTACGCAACATCTGATATTTCTTTTAGTACGCTTCATTACAGCGGGAGATACAATCACACATTCATACTTTGAAGGCCCTCCTCACAACACAATGCCGTCTAGACGCATTCACTCAACGTTACATGAAACATGCGTTCCTAGAACTTATTCCTACAGTGTTATTGCTAACTAGAACATTAGAAATAGTTTGAGGCGATAAATAAAATTGAACTATGGTTCGCTGGTTTTATTGATGTATGACGGTATTTATTCCTTCCTATATTTTTATTATAATCCGAGGGGCTCGTGGCTAAGTAACAGCAGCACAGATCGATCGATAGAGGTTAAGCTGCTTGCCGCGCGCGGCCTGTGTGTGGGTGACCATCATTTCATACCGATACCTCTCCGTGCCTCGGAGAGCACGTTAAGCCATCGATCCTGGTAGTCAAATTAAGATCTATGCCAGCCATTACGGGTAGTTAGAGGCCACTACGAGCCACCAATACCACGAGATATCGTGTTATCCAGTAACTGGGTTGTGGAGGTCAGATAGGCGGTCACTCCATGTAAAACACTGGCTGCATCCGGTTTGATTGGAAGCCGACCCCAATGTAATTGAGAAAAGGCAGATTGGATATTTTTATTATAATTTACTTTAAAAAATATTACGTGATACGCGTGGAGAAGAAAAAATATAAATGTAAAACATATAATAAGTACACCGCTCGAGGAATACAAGTAAAATATTTCTTCAATTTACCCAAAATAAAATACTGGCAGCTTGAAAATTATTAGACAATTAAAAATCTTTTTTTTTTTGTGAGCCCTCTGCAGGGCAAAATCTATTATTAATAAGCTATTTTTATTTTATCTTTAAATAAATTTTACTCAACAATTAAACTATCTTCGGTCGTCTCCAATCAATTTCTCAAATTCAAATTCATCGCGATACCAAATTGATCTATTTAGAACATCTTTGATCGAGCAGAGCCGGATATAGATGTGATACAGGTAGAAATCTTATCAAGATAATATTGTCCCTTTAGTGTTCGCCTAATATCTATATTGTAAACTATGATCATTGGTACTGATTGAGCTCATTTAGTTATTTGGCGCTGATTATTCTACTATCTATGGGTGAAAGGCTATTTTGCTCAAGCGACATTTTAGTGAAATATGAAAATGTCTCTAAAGACTGTTGTTTTAAAGTTTAGTTTTTTAAAGCACAGTAATTACATTTGAACCAAATAGCCTTTCACCCATCGATAAATATAGTTCTTCTGTACGTGTGTTTGTCACCTAACTCCCCCTAAATGACGGGACCGATTTGCATGTAATTTTGTGTGTATATTTCAATGGGTTCCTGGATGGTTTGAAAATATAATTGGATCCGGTAGGTGGCGCTGCAATCGAGTTCAGGGCAGGATAACGTCTGCCTGACCCGCTAGTCTGTATATATAAAAATCTATTGCCACATGTATGAAATATCATTACTTGAGAACGGCTGGACCTGTGGCTGTTATTTGTTGTGTTCGTATTTGTCAAGACATAATGTGTATGAATGAATTTTAGGAAAATCAACCTTGAAGTCAGAAATTTGGAACTCATTTTCTTCTAGCAGTAAATTGGACACGTTCAAAGCCAGAACGAGTCAACGTTAGTTTGAAATAACATTAAGTCCTCTACATTTACACCGATTATTATACGAAATTATTTAAGATTAGCACCTATGCTGTAAAATATAAGTCTTGTACCGTACACCTCTGTCTAACCCACTGGGAAATACAGGCGTTATGCTAAGATATACTTTCATGTAATTTTTCATTTCGCACCGTCTTACTTTATTAGCTTACCATAGAGATGTCTGATGAAGACAGGTCCGAGTGTCTGTAGTCACCTCTAATTAAGAGGGTTAGTGACTAGATCAAAAACTAAAAAAATAAGTTTTTTAAATAAAGATAATAGAAACCCTTAATAAAAACGTTTTAATAATCATGTTTGATGACAAAAGCAATTTAAGCAAGTTGAACAAAGTTTACGTTTTACAGATTAGTTTTATTAAAGACTTCAAAAAGTAAATTATAATTAAACATTTTTAAATGGGTGGTTTTGAACAATTTCTATTCAGTACCTACATTATTAATGGTACAATAAACAAACTACATTTTTATTCATTATTAGTAGTTAAGTATATTAGAATTAAAAACATTTTAATCTGACGTGTTGATACACGTCATCGTCGAAACAATAAAAATTAATAATAGTTCTGAGATAGTATCAATGGTAATAAACTTGTATAGAGTCAACAATAAAATACTGCTCGAGTTTTTATGTCAATAGTTAGTTGACCGTCTAACCTTTACCGATATTGCTTCTTTATTTTTAGAAACTCAATAAATGTATGTTGTAACAGAACAAACAGCGTTTAAATCTTACAAAGAAGTATTTCCAACAATCTACAGAACTCAAACTTCGTTAATATCATAACCAAGTTATTAATAAAACAAGTTCCCCGAAGATGACCACAGAACTAAGTAATGGTGACTGCTCGTTTACTTGAAAACTCGGTTTCAATTTCAGTTGGGTACCTTCGTCAAAGGAAGTTCTATTAAGCTCGAATGACGTAACCATCTAAGTGAAATTAAGCCAAGTCAAGGGTATTAATATGGTCTTATCTGCATATATCGGATGCACGTATTTTACCATAATTATCTAGTATCATAAATATAATAACAAGTAGGGGAGGAAACACTGGAACACACTAACATTTGATGTGAAGAACAAACTAATAAATGAGTGAGGCACGCACATTAATTAGTTGATGAGATAAGACCTTGAAGGGGAGATAAGGTGGATACCTGAAAGGTATAATTTGAAGCGTCGATTGCGCGGCTCGGCTGCACAGCCTATAAGGACCGGCGCTCAGTCCGACGTCGAGTGTCGAGGCGTACGGCTGTGTCGCTTTCCGTCGCCGACGACTCCCTCCCTCTCTGTTGCGATTGCGAAGTGCGAACTTTAAAATGCCCCACAACTCCCGTTTGTTGTTACCAGTGAACCGCAAGCTTGAAAGTGACTGATGAAGTTGAACAAAAATTACAGCTACATTTAAACCTACAAACGGTTACCAAACTTTGGATTTCGATTGAATCGTAGTGGTTTTTGAGATGTGATTAATTAATAAGTAGCTATTCGTAAGTATAAAGCTTTCTTGATGTATGATTAAGTTATAAAATAGATGTAATTGATACACATCTTATATGTATTTCAATATACTGAGTATTTTATCTAGAGTATAAAAATATAAAACCTGATTTCTCCAAATTATACGGAGCTGAAAGGGCTGTGGCTTCGCGTATAATTTTAAGCCATATGCCATGAAATATTCACTAGCTTTCTTATAAATGTAATCAACATTTAAAAACTGCTTAAATATTTTAGTTTCATGATCCAGAAATAAATAAAGCATTTTATTAGATTATTACCTCAGTGTACTTTTCTAATTATTTCTAAGCCGGGCTATCGGACGTACGATCAGTCCCAAACATATTTTAGGCGCGTCGTGCACCTTCCGTCGGAACTTCACAACATTTATATTAATCTGAATAAGATAACCAAATATAGATAATATGTAGCTAATTACTAGGCCATAATAGTAGCTCAAGGCTAAATGCTGCATGCCGCAATCAATCTGTTGTTCGGTTAACACATTGTGATTTTTCTTCTTCTCTATTCCTCAGGAGCCGCGTTAGGCTTAGAAAAATCATGTGAATAATAATTACAGAAATTACTAGTATTAAAAGCCCAATTCTGAGTCCACCAATCTAACCACAAGATAATGGCACTGTACAAAATATGAGCATTAATAAAAGCATTAAATAAGCTATGTAGATGACAATAACAACGTAGCATGACAAATGAAGTATAAATATAATATTAATACAAAATCGTAATCTATTCGACTGACCCGAGCTGAGAATTTGTGGCGTCACATATTGCTAGTTCTGTCCTATCGCTGCGTACCATACTTTATAGCATCCCGCCTGAATTCCCCTACAGCCTCTAGGCAGTAGTTCTGTTGCAGGCAGGCTCACATTTTGCCAATAGTGTATTGCCATTTCCCGACCATCGTTCCAAACCCTTGGTTACTGAGATTATCTTTAAAGATAAACGCAATAACGTTTTGTTTGTAGTGGGGTAACCGGGACCACACGCATGGTTAGTAAACGGGTTTAAAAGCTTCACTTGAGGCTAGAAAGGCTTAAGAGCGTTATACAATTAATAAGTGGTCCTAGATCAGTATCTGGATGGGCTTTCTCAGGATAAAAGTACGATGATTATATTGATAACTTATCGAGATATGCATGTCGGAGTTCTGCTCAATAATGACCCCAATATACACAAACATGCATAAAATGTATTTTAGCTTAAATGTGTTTAAGCCAGATTGTCATTATGTACTTTCTTAGTGAATCAAAGACATCACAGACATACGGTGAAGGAAAACATCGTGATGAGATATTTTAATGGTCTGAAATCGCCAACCAGCAGTGAGATAATGTAGTGATCAATGCTCGTGCCCTCTCTGTATGAAAATAGGCCATTGCCTTGCGGTGGGACAGTTATGGGCTGGTTATATTATGTGTCTAAGATCTGTGGGGTTACTCTTGAAACTAATACCAATTCCAATCGAATTCCAATATTAAATTGACGCCTTAAAACAACGCGTAGTTTTAAAATAAATTTACCTATATTACAGTTGCCTCAATTTTAAAGCATGTTGTCTTCATAATATCCTGAATCTATAATTATTTAATAGATATTTTGGCATTTAAAAGTACGAACTGACATATTTCCAATGTCAATCGAGCGGAATTATTTTCAAGAGTAAGCCCACTGTTTATGTCTCTTCCATTAATATTTAATTGACAGGGACGTGTACAAGTTAAGAAGCCATTTAAGAACGTCAGTTTTCATTAAAACTGCTCTGAATTCACATTTAAAGTGCGTAATAAATGGAAAACTGCCTCGCTGGTCTAGTGGTCCTAAGCGCGACTGCTGAGCATGAGGTCTCGGGTTCGATTCCCGGGTCGGGTAAAGTGTTATTGAGTTTTACTGTTAGAAAATTCTCAGTTGCAGCCCGGAGTTTGGTATCGTGCCCGGTTGATGGCAATAGGCTCACCACCTATTACATGGGACTTAATAACAGCATTGGTGAAATGTGGGTGTACAACTGTGTAAACCTCTGCCTAGCCCTTCGGGGAATACAGCGTGATGCTATGTTATGTAATGAATGGAGATCACAATATTATAATACTGTTGCTAAGTTTACCCAGGGTAAAAACAACTATACAAGTGCGATTTGAACTCTTTCGTGGAGGATTGCAACAATAAAATCTTTTAATTATATCACAAATTTTCTAATTTCTTATTAAATCCCACCGATCCTTTATTAAGCGGTATGATGAACCAGGTGAACAAAAAAAATATAGTGCGTCTTTTTCGTGTGACGGACAGAACTCTAATAATAATATCTCACTCGTAGTATGACTGCTTCTTTTGCAAGAATGAAAAACTGGCTTAGGTTACTGATTTATTGTTTAAACACCTAAACAATGGCAATCAATCTGCCTAGCATTTTCCCAATTACAGTGGGGTCTGTTTCTAGTCAAACCGGATGCCACCAGTATTTTACATTATGCGACTGCCTATCTGACCTCTACAACCCATTTACTCGGTAACACGATATCTCGTGGTATGACTGGTTGTCAAACTTTCAGGCCTCACTCTACCCGTAACGACTGTCATGGACATTAATTGACAACCGGGACCGACGGCTTAACTTGCTCTCCGACGCACGGATCACACGGCACACCTAAACAATGGCATCAGTTCTGATGTGGCCAGTTAAACTGAAATTAGAATGTTATTGTTATCTTTTATTAACAGTTGTAATATGAGCGAGCCGGGATAAAACAACAGACGTCAAATTCAAGTAATGTCATGTCAACATAAAATTTCCATACAATTTTAGTTTAAAGTCTCTCTAATTTGAAAAGAGTGCCGTCTAAAAATGTGCGAAGATTTTAATTTGTCGTGCCTTAATACGAGTTTCGCGTCCCATCTTGCTCTTGAAGCGACTGTTAATAAGAGATGGTAATGTTTTAATCGTGCTTTAGTTGAGTTATATCTGAAACATGCCACTCTTTTTTTGTTTATAGCTCGTTTCGGTTAGAAGTCACTGACACTACAAAAATCACTGACGATCAAAAGCTACACATTATTACTTACATTATTCATAGAAATATCATAGGTTTACACATTATATACACACATAATTTAAGCACGTCAAATTATTCATGTTCGTATCGAATTAGTCTATTCAGCCATCAAAAAATTACCTTCCACAGACAAATCGTCATAACAGCCAATCGATTGATGGGTTATTAATGCAACGCATCGAACTAAAAATCAAATAAATTAATATCATATGACAATCTGTTGCATTACTCATACCTATAAATTTAATTTACAACACTCAATTTGGGTAGTCGCCCATGCTACGGCGTAGCATAGTTCGTAGACTACTACGAATCCAACTGAAATTTATTGAAATTCCTTTCGTTTATTAAAATCACTGATATTGTGTACGCTATATTCGAAATTCTTTGAACATTGCCATTAATATTCGTATATACGAAAAAGGTCCGATTCACGCTCATTATTCGCAAAGGTTTTTTTCTGTTGTAAATTGGCTATTACTAGGACTTTCGCATAGTCAATTTATATCTACGGATCGGAAAATGTTCAATCCCCTTACGAAAAAAAGGAAAGATAAGGAACGTTATCTTGGATAACGTAGATCGTATGTAGAAATGAAATATAATTATATAAATAAAATTCTTCTAAATGTACCTACAACTTCGTTGCAATTCAAATGCAAAATTAATAATAATAACTTTCTTATCCATAAGAAACGACAAATTTTTAGTCGGCTGTATATTGTACATTGTCTATATGAAATCACACTTGAATTTAATTAATTTCAGGCAGCTCTAGCCCATAAAGTATATACACAAATTAAAATGGCATTAATAATATGTGCCATTAGATAAAGCGCGCAAAAATTTAACACTACTTTGGGTATCGATTAAACAACGTGTGTAACATCCCTAGTGCTAGTTGCGTTATTAACTTAGAAGAGGAACTGGCCCACCTATTCTCGGTCTTTCACATACTGCTTGTGAATCCGAATTTATGGCTAATATCCCGACAGATTTTCATTCACACAGTAGATGACTGATGGAATTGAATGTTTAAATAAACACAAGACAAGAACGCCAGGATTATGACGCATAATTTTACAACGCATCATCTTCTATTCGATATGATGGGTTAACTGCATCGCATATGTTTCCTTATACATCAGTCTTCCAGATACAAGCATAAGTTGGCCTTTTGACTCAACTTTCTTAAATTTTCCTCGTTTCCAAGATCACTAACAGTGAGTCTATTGACTTTGTACCCCCTATCATAATGTTTAGCCAACGCTTCGTTGAGTATCCTTAAGTATTTATTTTGAGGACAACTGGGTCAAAGTATATTCTACTTACACACTCCTTTTACTTCCCCACACCACTGTTATTGATTCCCACTAATTACTAACATAACAGAAGAAAGTAAACTATAATTACTTGATACCTAATTAATAGCTGGAAGTTGAAAAATATTCATAACAGCTATGCTTGAATAATTAAACTTGTTATTACAAAGTTCAGGAAAACTGCTAACGACTTTGCCACATAAGGATGTGTTCGATTTGTACAAAATAACAAATTAAATTAGGAAAGTGGAGCAGATGTATAATGTGTTAATTTCATAATAATTAAATTAATAATTAATTGACATTTTTTATTGTGACATTCTTAATAATACAGAAATTGTGAATGTGAGCATCATGTAGGAAGTTTTTCTTATTTTTTATTTATTGTTATACATATTTGAAATCTGGCGGTTTTGAGGTTTTTATATGGCCTACGCCAATGTCCTGCTGATCTGGTATCGCCTTGCGACAGGTCGTTGAGCTCCCTATAACATGGTTGAGCTACACGATGACTGATGCATGTGTGCCGTCAGTTAGGACAGGTCAACTCGAAACTGATATAGCTCTTTCTTAAAAAGGCCATTCCAGATACCCTGCATGGTTACGCTCACATAGGGATGTTTAATGATGTCTGGACGTTAAAAGAGACCTTGACCTTTGAGTTTGTTTCGGCGTTTCTTCTCAGAGGTAGTCAGATAGGAAACGCCGACGCCATCTAGATTATAATGACATGTAAAAGAGTTTTTAAAAGACCTACTTACAGAATAAACAATTTCATTTCATTTCATTTCATACTTCACCGAAGATTCCTTGGGATCCCATTTCGATAGATATCAAGTCTGTCATTATTTTGAATGCATATTACTCACGTACAATTTACGTTTTTTTTTTCTTATAAATACTTTGCCCCACACTAGGAATTTCTTCCTATATCGTGGGTGCATTTACAGACATTAAATCTCACAGGCACACACACACCCAGACCCGGAGCAATTATCTATTGATCGTACAAATATTTGCTCCGTGCAGGAATCGAACCTGCGACACGCAGCGCAGCAGTCGGTCTCTCGACCACTGCGCCAACCGCGCCGTCAATTTTTTTTTTTAATTAGCCTACAATATAGAGTTTTCTAGAATAGTTTAAACCACAACATTGCCTCGGGCTCAGTTCATGAATAAAGGTTCCGAAAAATGTTAATGTTAATTCACATACTATCACCAAAGGTCATATACTTGATATTGAGAGTAGGTTGGTTTAAAAATTGTTAACTATTCCTATTTCGACTGACTTTTGTTTCGTTAAAGCCATCCGATCCGAACAAATACTCAAATTATTCTTTCACGCTAAGCTAAGAAAAAAGTAAAGAAAACCGCCTGTTAATCCCACGAAAGCTGGATCTAAAAATCAACTGAGAGAAAGTAAGTTCTTTCACATTGCTGGATCTCGTCCTTTTATAGTTTATAAAATAAATGGCACCCACACCCAGCCAACATTATAAATGAGCTGAATTTTGTTGCTGTAACACATGCCAAATTTAGTTCATTTGAAATCCACAAAACCGTACATAAACCAAGTGTAGTTAAATTACAAAATCTAGTTCAACTAATTGGATACAAAAACATAGGTCACAACTTGTTTGCGAAATGCTAATTTAGTGCATGTGAACGTGGACAACAAATACAAATGTATGTATTTTGTTTCCGAAATCAACCTCAAATACAACTCGTTCTGAGTACGTTAGAGAGTTATTAATATATTTGTAACCAGTTTAAATGAACACATTGTACGGTTGTAGATAATTGGTGGTTAATAAAGTTATAATATTAGATAGAAAAAAGAATACGGTCGTGAACAGGATTTGAACCTGCGCCTCCCGGATAAATCCGGGAGGCGCTTCGCTACTTCGATAAGCTTGCGTTAATGCTTCTCAAAGAGTTATATTTAATGTTAGTTAATAACTTAAAGGAAAACGCTTAACTTCGTGAACAACATGGACTATATTTAAAATAGCTGCTTTTTAAACCTATATTGAGTTTCGGTTCCCAGAAGCAAAAACAGAATGCTGAAAGTTCTAAACGATTACCGTTATTACTTTTTATTATTACACGATTTGATATTACTGTCGGTATAAATAAAGTATAGATTCGTTCCAGGCACGTTTTGAAATACCGTATAACGGATTTCATCAACATGGGGGTGACAGTGAATCAAGCCGCCGTGGAAATTTTTGAGATCACAAGTCAAAATCTTAATCTGTTGGCTCGCTAGAAGTAGTCGCTATAGACACAATAGATTTTTATTGTTATGAAGTAGGTACATATTTGTACGTGGCTGAGCCAAATCCAGTTCCATTCTTATTAAGATGGAACTTTTTAGAGCTTAAAAGCGGCCATCTGATTGGACGTCACTATATGTTTAGTATGAACTGCGTCTATGCATTCCACATGATCAATTAAAGAAAACCACAATGTCAATACAAACATGCTCTTTTACAGCCCATTTTTATCTATACCAAAGGATAGAGAAGTTGAGAGAACCCGACCAATCAAACACTGTCATGCTACTCGCATTGAATCCTAGCAACAACTTATCGAGACAGTAAGGTTTAAAGTCTGCAGTGAAATATATAACCCTAGCACGTGCGGTCCCGGCTAACAGTTACGAGCACCATAGCAAACCATTTCTCTTAATAAACTTTTACGATTTTCGCGGTAAGATTAACAGCTGATATATTTTTCATTGTAAAACCTATGTACACAATTGTAAATAACGTTGTAAGGACTGCTCGTATCATGTGTATATTCCCTTTACCTGGGCAGCCTAAAAATCATCATCTTGTTGCGCGTATCCCAATATTTTTTCTTTATTACTTATCAACTACAATGATCAGGTATTAAACGCCCTTGTATGAATGAATCTCTTTACCAGCAATCAAATGAATACATATCAATTTATTTCCACAAATTAATAACTTTAAAGCATTCTGTGTTACGTTTTCCAATCTACAAAAATTATACAAAAAAAATACCGTATTTACTGAATGAAAGTTTGCGTTATTAGAAATGTATTAAATATTTGAAAATCCACTAGTCTTTGCTTACTTTTTTTTCTGAATGAAAATTAATCATCCCAAATAAATCTGACAGATTTTTAATTACACAAATATAACTTAAGTCATAACTTTCTTTTGAAAATCTAGCGAAGGTTCGTTACCTACGTCTTATACTAATATTTTATCTAACTGCTGCCAGACTTGTGTTTTCATTTTCGTAATTTATAAACAGTATGAGTACTAAATGACTTTACGCTCTGTAATTACACAAAGCTTTGTTTTTGTTTAAAGTTATTTAGACAGACCGAAAAACAAATGGGCTATAGTTTCGACTCTTAAACCCATTTAACAGTTTCAGTTTTCTAAATGTGTTCAAGCTTTTGTCTTTCAGAAACCTCTAAACATACGAAAGAAATACGAAAAGTCACGTTTATTTTCTTTCGCTACAGAATCGAATTCTAGATTCAATTTCTTAAGTACATACAGACGTAGATAATGGAACATAAAGCGCTAACACTGGAGCACAGATACGTCACACCTAATATATGGACGTAGAAGCACTTTAAGAAATTCTCATATAAAACATTACCGCAAGATAAAAGTGACAAAACGACTTTTGATAAGACGTAGCGTATTTTATGAGTGAATAATTTGGAAGATCCCGCAAATACATCCGAGGTGACGCCTAATCAGATTAGCGTACTCCGAAATTTCTCAGATTACCATTTAACGTGAAAATCTCTGCGAAAACTTTTGTGCCACTTATTACCGCTTCAAGTGTCTTAAAATAATTTTTCGTCGCGGGCACTTCGTTACGGTCTCTTTCATCTCTTAATTTCTTTCTTTACTTCGTTTTTTTATCCTTTCCACATTCCGCTCCCCGGTGCCTAATGCTTCAATTACTACTCAAAATGGAAATGCAGTAGACTAAATTGAAATAAAAAGCTTTCGTTCCGATACGGATAATAACAGGAAATTCAGCTTGTAACTGAAACGCATATTTTTATGTTTAGCAAAACGCGAATCTTTGCTTTCGTGTTCAGGAGAATCGTTATTGTGAAATCCGATTTGATGTATCGTTTCTCTTTGCATTTATTTAAAGCAATATTTCCTTAACTGTTGTATAAGACCGTCTTTTCTGTTTTGGTATAAAATAGCAGCAAATTGTGGTCTAAACCCGTAAAACAGATTACCTACTATCCCAAAGAGGTTTTACATTAAACCGAACTTACGTAAGCTATTCGTCTACATTCATTTGATAACAGTGGAACAGAGGAAACCTCAACAGTCCACAGCTGCAATCTAATTTGAAACCCTACTCGAATGCAGCCAGAATTTTCCCTACCACCGACCCTTGGCGGCACTCCAATCTGTATTTTCTGTGCTACCGCTAGCACCTTCGTAAAGCGTAAATAACTCAACTTTTGCTGTCAAACAAATTCCCTGTGTGAGTTCATGCGCATAAATCAAATATTGATACACTTCGCTTCATTCAATCACTTTAAGTAATTCTTGGTATTCCACACCTAAATTGGCAAAATTAATAATGTTAAAGTACTTCCGTGTCTGTCAGTCACGAACTTACATTTCTGTTACCGTTTAACGAATGTTACTGAGGTAAGCAGTGGTCCAATTAAGTACATTTTTTTCTTAACCCACTTCACATACCAACGAGAACATGTCATAGGTTCCTCATGATGATTTTATGTACTATGCTACTCATGATGCAAGTGACAATTAATTTATAATACACACATGATTTCCAAAAGACAGTTGTAAATTTGATTTCGAACCTACCTTTGACTTGGAACTGTTTTCCTATCCGGGCTTACCATGGCCATGTCTCAAATTCGAAATTATGAAAAAATATTTAGTAAAATTGAAAACCATGTGAATAATCTTAATCATTTTATTCACAAGAAATGTGGTTACATAGTGGTGGTAAGTTAATTGTTGTACTAGCACATTCAACCATGACAATGGTGCGTGAAATATGTCAGCTATTAACAGATGCTGTACTTAGGTATAATAGTAATTAATTTGTTATAATCGATTTGTAATTTAATTAATGTCAAAAATTATAGATAGAATCATTATTGTAATAAATTAGGTAATTTTTAAGAAATGTCAAGCAAAATGTATAAATTAGTAATATCAGCACATAGATAATCAATTATTGTGGTGCAATGTCAGCAGTTAGACAAAATAATTTCAACATTAATCAATCACATCATTTTCTTTGAATGCCATAAATTCTTTTAAAGTATAAAAACATTTTTCTGCTAGCCACGCTGTAAGTTTTTTCTTAAACATATTAATTTGTAATTCTTTAAATTTATCTGGTAGTTTATTATAAACATCAATCGCCTTCTCATAGACATTCCTCTCGTATATATCCAAACGGCACCTAGGTCGAAGAAGCTTAAATTTATATTTAGAATTTCTACCTAGCTTTTCAGAAAATTTGTTAAAATATTGTGGATGCAGTTTGACAAAAACACATAGTTCCCTAATGTACATGCAAACCAGTGGTAGGATATGGAATTTTGTGAATAGTGGCTTACAACTGTCTATAGACCAGGCTCCGCATATCGCTCTCACACATTTCTTTTGAACTCGAAATGCTTTTTCAATCTCAACCGAATTACCAAGATACCATATGAGAGCACCGATGACACGTATCCGTGGTACGCACTAAGCACCGCTTCCGTTGACATGGTCTGTCGTAAACGTTTAATAGCAAACACGAATCGATCAAGTTTATTGCAAATATATTCTACATGTCCCTTCCAGTTGCAGTGCTTATCGAGCATCAGACCTAAAAATTTTGCAGTGCTTACCTCTTCTATTTTATTATTTCTGTAATTTATATTTAAGTAAATATTTTGTCTTCTATAATTTTGAAACTGTATCATTTGCGTTTAATTTACATTGATTTTTTAATTATTATTGCTTAGCCATTCTATTGTCTTATTAAGCGTCAAATTTATGTCATTCTCATATGTCTCTTTATTTTCACACTTGATAATGAGTGTCGTATCATCTGCAAATAAGATTGTTTTGTGGTGAGTAATATTAGGTAGGTCGTTAATATACAACAGAAATAAAAATGGCCCCAGTACGCTTCCTTGTGGGACTCCTAATCGATTTATTTTGAAATTGGATCTGCTAGCAACTTTTTCATTATTTTTTATTTTAGATATTTCTACACACTGTAATCTGTCTTCTAAGTTACTCTTTATCCAGTCATTTGCTACTCCTCTAATTCCATACTTTTCTAACTTATAAAGAAGCAATTTATGATCAACAAAAGCGAACGCTTTACTCATATCTAAGAATAAAGCCGTAACAGGTATCCTATCATTAATAGATTCAGTGATTATTTTAATCAGATTAAAGCAGGCTAGTGAAGTGCTACTGCTTTTGCGAAAACCGAATTGTTCTTGTTTTAGAATTTTGTGACTCAGAACGGAGTTATGCAGACGTTTCAGAATAGCTTTTTCAAAAAAAAAAAGAAATTACTGCTATTATGGTAACTGGACGGTAGTTATTCATATCTGACGCGTCTCCTTTTTTATACAAAGACTTAACAATGGATTTTTTAAGACTCTTAGGGAAGATGCCTTGTTGAAATGACAAATTAATGATAAAACTTAAAGGTTCACATATGAATTTTGCGCATAGTTTTATAATCTTTGTATTAATTCCATCAACACCTACAGAATTAGTATTATTAAGGCTGTTTATTAATTTGAATATCTCCATTGGGTCTGTGGGGCTTAAAAAAAATTAATTAGAATTATCCATGTCCATGATTACAATAATATCACGACTGTTATAAATAAAATCATTGTAATTAGTCAAATTAATATAAAATTAATTAAATAGATCGCTTATGTCATCTGAAGTTGTGTGTAATTGATTATTGTATAATATTTTGTCTATTTCTGTATTTCTATGTATGTCCCCAATATTCTGACTCATGATTTCCCACACTGCTTTACATTTATTTTTTTCTTATAAATATATTTATGATTTTCTAATTGTTTTGACTTGTATATAGACTGCTTAAGTATTTTAGAATATTTTTTTTATAAATTAATATTTTTCTTTTTATCAGGTCCCAGTTGTTTACCTTTTAAATAAAAGATTCTTTTTTTTATACAACACTTCCTTAAACCTTTCGTTAGCCATGTACTTTTATTCACTTTATTGCATTTTTTTTACTTTAAATATGGGGAAGCACTAATAAAAAAATTGTGAAAACAAACTGTGAAATTCTTGGAAAGCTTCATTTAAATTCGATTTTTCATAGACATTTGCGAAAGATAGTGATGAAATGTAATGGCAGAATTTATCACATTTTCTTTACTAAAGTCTCTAACCTCCTCATACCAAGTGTTTTTCTGACGTCTAATATTGGTCTTTATTGTTAACGTTTGGCCTGTCTCATGATCTGAAAGCCCCAAGTGGTGGATATCAGCTCGGGTTTGTTTCACGTTACTCGCAAATAGGTCAATACACGCCTGTTTTCTAGTAGGTAACGTAATGTGTACTTGTATATTAAAGTTTTTGAATAGATTTATGAGTTCTAAGGAACTCTTGCTTGGCTTGAGCAAATCCAAATTCCAATCACCACATAAAATAATTTTCTTTGTTCTATAAGAAAGTTGTAATAGTAATTTTTCAATTTTTTCAACAAAAGCATAAGGATTGCTTGTGGAAGTTCTGTATACGCATATTACAATAATTTTTTGTGTAAGTAGCTCAACGCCACAGTATTCGAAATGAAAACTACACGCTATCTCAGGTCAACCTGGTAGCTGTTTGTGGTCGAAGTCATTTTTAATCAAGATACAGGAACCCTTAAATAAATGCTCCGTATCTATTTTTATAAATGTCTCGGTAAAGCTTAATATGTCGATATCTACAGATTTTTGGGAAAATTCAGACAAAGCAAAAATAATGTCCTCAATTTTATTTATTGCACCTGCTATGTTCTGATGAAATATAGTTATTTCCGTTTGACCTTTACACAAGAAAAAACTCATTCTTATTTGAACTTAGGTTTATTTGTTGGTCTAATACTACTGTGTCATGATCATTTACATCCGCTTTGTCCGATGACACCGTCAAATTATACGTCTCATTTAACCCCGGTTGATTTTGAACATAGCATGGAGTGGTACCTTTCAGGTTAGCTGGTTTACTTGTATTACAATCATACAACTTATATGAATTATGACTAACGTATATTTAGTAAAATTGAAAACCATGTGAATAATTGTAACTGACAGTTATTATGATCATATTTATTAACTATCAGTTAATCGGTCCAGGCGACTTTGTTCGCGGGGACTTGGACAAACTGGCTTTGGTGCGGTATGTTGATAATGATATCCGCTAGATGGCAGCAGTAATAGCTTTGCAAATATTTATATGCATATCTTCTGAACCCTGTAAGATATCGAAACACGAACCTGAGCACGACGGTCGGACGCGGTGGCTGACACTACACGGTCTAACAACTCCTGATGATGCCCCGTGGAGGGCGAAACACGTGTAACTCTACACGTGAGTTGGGGGTAGTTGCAATTTTTCACCGTTTGCGTATGTGCATATATTTGCGGGCACAGCTATATGCATGACTACCCTCAATATTAAGGAAGTAGCTAGATATTATATTTATTTACATACATTGTTATATAGGATTTCCGCAAAATAACGCCTGAATCTATACAATGAAACATACACGACAATTTTAGTTTAATTCCTGTGTTTAAATGCCTTCAATTTTCATTTAAATCATTTGAGTCGTTACGGTTGGCTATTCTAGACGAACTCAAAAAACTCTCATTCTATATACGGTAACTTGTTTAGACCACAACTCTCACCAAAACGCAGAACTTACTGATTGATAGATTATCAAATATCGTGTACCAATAGGCAACCGACAAATAGAGTATGTATCCTAATAAAAAAACGTCACGGGCCCTCGTTATTAAAAAAAAATGAAGGCTAGTATGCTCCATTATTTCATCAATAGGATTCCATCGCCAACTACCCATGGTCTTGGTTTCTTCATCCGTTCGTCCAGCTGCCTAAGCATCACGGCCCTTCCAATATCGCATTAAAACGTGTAAATGGAGATTGAACCTGACTGAGCCTAAATGAGATATATATAAAATATACCCGCAATAGTAAAAAATAATGTCTATACCAACTTATAATATATAAAGACCTAGAAGATTTTTATTAGCATTAGAAAAAATAACGTAATGTACAATATATATTTTAGTATTAGAAGTAAACACTCAGTGCTCTTCCTCCTCTCTCCCATAATTATGCTATGCTGTGCCCGACAGGGTCCAAAATTGTGTCTATATTACAACCCACCAGCTAATGTAAACTTACATATGTACATTTTGGAACGTAATAAAGATATTGAGTATTGAGTATTGAGATAGCTATACCGAGTATACACTGGTAATAGTACAAAATACTAATAATTACTAAAAATAACAAAAAAAATGTTCATAAATAACATTACTTTTCAGACACCATTTTTTGTGTGGTTACACATACATTACTAATTGTAACTTCTGTTATATTTCCTTCTATAAATAAACCGATAAACCAATGCAAAAACACACGCAAAACTCTGTGTTCGTAAAAGGGACGCACAAAAATATTTTGAAGCCCTTTTTACTCTACCATGTGCGTGCGAAACACGCCCTTCGCTAATATTTTAAAACTCATCACGAAAGTACGTACCGAACGAACCTAAGTATTCATGAGTAACCTCAATAAACGGGAAAATAAGACAGACGATATGAAATTACGGAAATTGGATTTATATACCTTTTAGTTTCTTTTTACGGTAACATGTTGGTCTGTCACTCACACTTCAGGTTACGCTATAAACAAAGCCAAGTAAAGCTATGAGTAACATCCTAAAGTAGAGCATTAGATATAATGTTTTTGATAACACTATAAGATATATGGATCGAAATGTTAGACCACCAAAACGAATGAATGAAAGGCAGATTTTATTATAATTTATTTAGTACATACTCGTAATTAGGTTTCATGCAGTTAAGTGTAATAATCTGTAATTTTTGTAATGTACTAGCAACCTGGACTTTGAGATGGACACCTCTTTAGATGGCAATAGGCGCACCGCCTATTATTACATTGTTGCAATAACAGCATCGGTGACCGGATCGGATGGGTTCGGATCCCATGATCGAGAATCGAAAAACGAATGATAACATCGCACAATGTGTGGGTGTAGCACAAGTGAAGACATAACATAGCATCACGCCTAGGTGTTCACAGTTGTATACCCATATTTCACCAATACTATTAAGTCCCATGTAATATAGGTGGTGAGCCGACAGAATTTTCTAACAGAAAACTTAATAACCCTAACAGAAAAACTGAATAACTTACCGACTTTTGCCTATAACTTGGGGAATACAGACTGATACTACGTTTTTCTTTATATTTGATGAAAAAGCAAGCTTCATTAATTCTTCAATACATTAATTTTATAAAAAAATTGGTATTTAAGAATATAGGAATTCCTCCAATACGATACTTGCGTAAAATTATCAAATTTTAGAATTGAATAATGGGTGAGTTTTGTTTATTACACAATTAAAACTAAACTTAACCCTTACTTACACGAATATTGAACTACAAAGAACGACAGAAAGACATTTTTAACAACAGTATGCAAATATATGTGAATCGATAATAATTTAGTATAAACTAATATTTTGTCAAAAAATGTAAAATACTAATACGTGCTGTTTTTATCAACATTTGAGTTCCACTACAGGACATAGGCTTAAGTCCTCTACTTCCATTTGTATCGGTATTAAAGCCAAACCAGTTAAGAGAAATATAAGTCTTGCTAATCTTACCATTGCCTTTCGTACTTAAAACTATATCGCTTTTAGTTGTTTGGGTTCGAGTCATGTTTTTTGTCCATTATACCTCGGTAGACCGCTAGTAGGACAGTTTAAACTTCGCAGATTATGTTAAATTAAGCGATTATTTGTTGAAAACTTTGGAAATATTGTAAATGTCAATGAATGCAAGTTCCGATTGATTTGATTTTAAGACTTTGACTATTACAAAACAAGTGTTTTTTTATAAATACCTTAACTAACTCAATCCTAAACAAATATAAAATTTTATAATATAATATATACGAAATATTTTAAACCAAATAAGAACGCCTTTACTAAAATATGTGCATCACAGCAAAACAATTCTTTTGTAGCAGCATTTCTATTTCGACTACAAAAGATTTACAAGCCGATCTGAGTGTTGAATAAAGACACAAAGAAAGTATCTAGATTCTTATCTTGTCGCGCAAATTACAAGAGTCGTTGGAAAGAATAGAGCATTGTATAGGACTTGCACAAAATAAGATAACAGTGTCCATAAAAATATAAAAAATACAACGTCTTCAACAAAGGTCTACAAATTAAATTGTGTAACTCAATTAGTCAAAGAGTATCGCGACCAGTATTATAATGAATGAATAGCTAAATTAACACACTTTTGATCTCTGTAACATCGTGACATATTAAAGTTATAAATTCTTGTGGAAAAAGAATACGGTCGCGAGCAGAATTCGAACCTGCATAAATACTCCAGGCGCTCTGATCGCTAAGCTTCTGCTAACCACCGCGAATTCTTATTCCACATTTTAATACGTCTTTTGGCGACGTTATTGCTATCTATTCAGTCCCTACACAGGTGACCGCATCTTGTTAGATTCTGCTTTTCCCACTTTTTATCGACTTAAACGCGATAAAAGATAACACACTTTTCACCGATACTATTATTAACTCCCATTTATTTGATGGTGAACTTATTGCCATCAATCGGCACAATCCTAAACTTCGGGCGGCTAATAAGAATTTTCTAACAAATTCAATAACACTGCTCGACCTGGGAATAGACCCCAGAACCACACGGTCAACAGCCGCACTTGCGAGCGTTATTAGAGCAATGAGGCAGACCCCTAAAACAATTTTTAAATATTATGATACTACCTCAAGTTAAACTGTACGGCAAAGGCATCGCTGTCTGAAAATGTACGGGAAAGTGGGTCATTCTCGCTCAACCTGTACACTAAATAAGCAAAAAATATGGAAAAAGACAAGGACCAAAAAAATTCTCCTGTAGTCAAAATGTATCTGCTACCCGTAAAACGCCTTCGTTGTACATACACAAAACTGTACATTTCTTGTTACATGTCTAGTGTATTTTGAAATAAGTGTACATATTTTCAGTAAATATGATTTAAAACAATTTGAAACAAGAATCGTGGTATATTGTGTAGTAGGTAGGTATCTGTAAATATAAATAATATAAATGATTAAATATATATTATATCATTTATATTAATCATCATCATCATCCCCCTGCCCTTATCCCAATTTATTTGGGGTCGGCGCAGTATATATTGTTCTTCCACTTTCTAATTGTATTTGAAATTGCATACTGCAAAAGTTTTGGCAATGGTTTATGGCAATCCGGGAGGCGCAGGTTTGAATCGTGTTCGCGACCGTATTCTTTTTCCATTTAATTTTGTTACTTTAGAGTTCGCTAAGCATGCGTTAATGCTTTTCAAAGATTTATCTTGTATTTTTATTATATATGTTCAAAAAAATACTGGTAAAAAATCTTAGATATTAATGTTTATTTTTTTTGTTTATTTCCTCGATGCTCCAAATAAATTTATTTGACTTAGTTATGCCTTACTTAGTATCAACAAACACACGGATTTACATACTCTCTCACGATAATAAAAGTTTACCGTAGTTTCGTGAAAACCCAACGTTTGCTTATGCCATGCTAAATAGGCTAGACTTTCCTGCAACAAAAATATATTATTTTGCCCTCCAAACTATATTTCTGTGTATAATGACAGAGAGGTGGACTTCACTTTAACATAAACCGAAATCACAGTGATGGTGTTGGGGCATGGATGCGCGCGATGGGCGCTGCAGTGGGTGGCGCTGGTGGCGTGCTCGCTGGTGGGTGCGCTGGCGCCGGAGCGGGTGGAACCGTGTGCCGGCAGTCCACTGTGCTCCTGCCGCACCGCGCACATGTCCTGCATCGCCGTACCGCTGCACAGATTTCCAGGTACAGACACTACTGTGTACTTCAGCTGCGCTGGCAGTGCTGTGCATGTTAAAGCACAGGTTCATGTTGAAGTCGCTGGAATGACACAGTAAAATAATTGTGCAACTTGATTGAAATAGAATTTCTTTTTCGAACATGGTGCCAATAGTTCTATAAAATTCAAATCCTATACCACCATTTCAACTACTAGATCGACGCAATGTAATAAATATATTTTCAAACTGTCAAACTGAAATTTATTGCCATCGAAAGTGTGATACGCAATTACAACGCAGGACACGATATTGCATAATACGTTTTTATGTTTATAGTTGTTTACAAATATAACCATTAACCAAATGTAGTTAAATTCCAATACATTCATACAATACACTAACCCGCAATATATAAACGACTGTATGAATTGCGGCTTACAAACTAGTTAATGAAGCTTTTAATTAACATGCCGTTCAAATGCATTACCTAACTGACACTGTCATTGTAAAGTATTTTAAATGTAACTATGAATTAAAAAAAACACAATCGTATCCTGATTACACCAGGCAAATAAAATTTTATTTTCCTAACATTTAAAAAATAATCTACGTGATGTAATCCAGATAAACTTGTTTTAATAATACAGACCTGAGACGTTACTATATAAAAAATAAGTTTATTTTTTTCTTTAGATACGAGATATTTACAAATTTTATTGATAGGCGAGACAATTAAGGCAGATATATTAAATTTTATAGTATATCTAGTAGCTTATAAGTTACATGTGGGTGCCTTAATTGAAATAGTACGCCTTCGTAAGTCCTTAAGTCTGGCTCAAAACTATGTACCCATTTAAACTTCTCTTACAGAATGGCCTCGAATAGAGCTGCAACATCTAGATATAAGCATGTCTAACCTAGAAGTGCTGACAGAGAGCGCACTGGACGGATTGAGATTGCAAACATTAGTTCTAGTCGCTAACAAATTACATTACATCGAGATGCACGCATTTAGGTAAATTTTATTCTAATAAAACTTTATAACAACAATTTCGAGAACTTTAATTAAAAGTCAAGTGAAAAGGAACATTGAATAAATCTCATTCGTTTTCAGTTCCATGGCGGGTACACTAGCATCTTTGGACCTCGGTTACAACGAATTCACTGAAATACCGCAGCAGGGCTTAAAAGATTTAAAAGTTTTAAACTGGTTGAATCTGCAGAAGTAAGCACAAGTTTTGAAACTAAATTCTATTAAACTTTTACTCGGAGAGTTGATTAAATATATTAATATTTTCACTTTTATTTTAGCAACAATATAGTATATATAGGACCTGAAATTAAATGGCACCATTTAGAAGAAACGCTAACGAGTTTGTCACTGAGCAACAACCAAGTGACGCATCTGAAGTCTCAAGCGCTGACGTCACTGTACCACCTGCTGCAGCTCGACTTGGAAGGCAACCACCTCCGCACTGTCAGCGCAGACTCCTTACCAGCTTCCCTAACACTCCTGAAGCTATCCAATAACTTCATCCATGAACTATCCTGTGATTTACTTTATAGTCTACCTAGGTTACAATCTGTACATTTGCGCCATAATTTTATTACCTTCACAGACAGTTACGTTTGTCCAAGTAATAAAACTAAGAAAATAGAAAAATTAGATTTGAGTAATAACAAAATTAACGATACTTCCCAAATACTTCTCTTTCGGGACGTTCAAATAAGACAAATTATATTAGACCTTAACGAATTGACGGCGATTCCAAAGTTGGTTTTCACCAATAATAGAATCGAAAGATTGTCTGTATCGTACAATATGTTGAGTTCCATAAGCCGTGATCTTTTTTTGTCTTTAAAAAATTCGCTGGAGCATCTAGAAGTGGAGCACAACAGATTGTTCCACTTGCCGGACAGCCTGGCTCAGCTCGTGCGACTCCGTCATTTATCTTTAGCTTACAACCAGTTGGAGGAGTCGCCGGCACTCCCGAGCCGGATTCAGACGCTCTCGCTCGCCGGCAACTTTTTAACTTCAATACCCTCCGCACTTCAAACGCTCGAACCTGGTTCTATTCGTTATCTCGACTTGAGCTACAATAGGATATCTAATTTGTTACCAAGCGAATTCCTGGACTGGTCGACTTCTTTGGGGAATATCAACTTGAGAGGTAACAGGATTGCACAGATTTATAAGAACGTTTTTCCAGCAAGTATGTCATTGAGAGAGATACATCTAAGTTTTAACGACTTGTACTACGTGCATCCACAATCTTTTTCGAACGTGACTAGGTCGCTCCGTATTCTAGAATCGTCTTCGACGCTTTTTAGCGGTTATTTTCCATTTGAAATCGAAGAGGGGTTAGAGAATATCAGTTGGCTATCGTTCGATAACAATGATTTCCACATCCTCAAGCTGTCCGACGTGGTTGTGTTTCCATTTTTGAAATATTTAAATTTGGATTACAATAGAATTGTAGATATCGTCATAAGTGAGGACTATCACAACGTGTCGTTATATCTGAGCAACTTGAGACTCGCGTACAATTTTTTGCATTCACTGCACAGCAGAAGTTTTATCTACATGCCAGAGTTAAGAAACTTAGATTTATCTTATAACAGAATCAACAACTTAACTAAGCACACTTTCACAAACTTACCAAACTTGAGATATTTATCTCTTGCGGGTAACATAATCGATTCGATGGAAGCCGAGACGTTTGCTAATTTACCAAAACTGCAAATATTGGAGCTCCAGGGAAACAACTTTACGTATTTATCACTGAACTCGTTTCATAACGTATCTAATATAGATGTAACGTTCACGTTGAACATTAGCAGAAACCGCATCAAGTTCATAGAAGGCGAATCGGCAATATCAGTTAATATATTCGATGGTTCGTATAATGATCTCTATGAAGTGCCAAATAATCTTTTCGTTGCTGTCGCGTCCTCTATAAGACAAATTATTTTAGCTCACAATAAAATCATTCATATATCAAACGAAGCTTTTGGAGATGCGAAATACTTAGAAATACTAGATTTACATAAAAATAATATCAATATAATTAAGAGAAAGTCATTTACTGATCTAATATCTCTTCAAATATTAGACCTGTCTTTCAATATTATTTCACAATTATCTGTAGAGCAATTCTACAATTTGAATAAACTAAGATATTTGAAACTCGACCATAATAATTTAAGGCTGTTGCCAAGAGATTTATTTAAGAACACCATCATAGAGCATTTAGACCTGAGCTACAACGACATGACGTTGTTCCCGGGTACCGCTCTCTCGCAGATCGGATTCACTCTCCGGTACCTCGACATGTCACACAATCGTATAGAGTACTTAGACAGTAATATATTCCGCAGCACACAGTTTCTGTTGAGTCTCAATTTGGGTCACAATCTATTAACAGTATTATCAGATAACACATTTTCAAGCCTCGGTGGACTGCGCCAACTGGACTTGAGCTTTAACTCCATAAAGGCAAACTTCAAGGAGCTGTTTCATAACCTTCCTAACTTGAGGCATTTGAATCTTGCAAATGTAAGCTTAAAATCGGTGCCTTATCTACCTTTGACAAACTTAACTAGTCTCAATTTGACTGCAAATTACATTAACAGTTTTAAGGAGACTGATGTTAAACGACTAGCAAGTCTTCGCCATTTAGATCTAAGTCATAATCGTCTAACCTCTTTAGTGCCAAAGATGTGGTTTCATTTAAATAACTTAAACATCCTCGATCTGTCGTACAATCCTATCGTAAGAATCACGCCAAATAGTTTCAAATGGTTAAGCAATTTATCTCATTTAAATTTAGATGGACTAAAATACTTAGACATAATTGACCAGGATTCCTTCCGTCCCTTAATATCTCTCCGGTCCCTACATATCCAATCGTGGTCTACCATAAATCATTCTACTTTCAGAATTTCCAACATCACATCTTCCCTATCCGCTTTGTACAAATTAGTGATACAGTGGACTGACGAAATCATGGATAATCAATTACACGGGATCGATGCGAGGAACATTCGCTACTTAGAAATCAGAGGATCAAGTCTTAAAAGAATATCTGACGACGCTTTTCAGCCGTTCGCCAATAGCCAAGAGATATTTATCAGGATCACAATGACTTCGCTAACAAAATTGCCGACAGCATTTATGAGGCATTTGGGACAAGTTCCGCAACTCGGGATCGACTTGAGCTACAATCAACTTACGACACTAAATCCTGCTATTTTCTATCCGAATTTCACCAGCTGGAGTCACGTAGCAACCAAATTACTGTCAGGTACGTCATTTTCATGTTGGCATTTATTGTTTTATTTTAGCTGATAATATCCTTTAGCAATAGCTGACCGTCAGAGTCACCTGCAACATATAAACACGATAAAGTTTTCATTTCAGAATTGATGATTTTATTTTACCCAACCTATCTGAGCTCAGCTTAACGAAGTTGAAAATCAGATTTTTTTAAGCTCGTTTAATTTTTAAAATTCAAACTTTGTTCAGGGCTGGTCTCGTAGTTAAAAAAACTAACATGTAACGTCAAGTTGATCTGTTCTCGCTTAAAAACGTTGTAATTTTACCCACAAATTACACAATCCACCTGTATTTAACTACTAGATCTCTTTTGAAAACAATTTAAATATTTAATAAGCTTATAATTAACGCTGCGATATCTCTAAAACGAGTTAGGTAGTTCATTAAAAATGTACAGTGGCGCGAGTGAACCACAAGCAAATGCTAGTATTTTATTAAAATTTACCGGGCCTCTCACCACGCAGAATGAGGCAGGCAACTCTTCTTAATGAGTTTTAATTCTTAATACACCACTCGAAACTTTTCTAGACGAGGTAAATCGTTTGGGGGCCTGTATTAATATTTTGTATGGTTGATGTCGTAGGCGGACTGATACTGACGGGGAATCCTCTGCGGTGCGAGTGCGAGCTGGCGTGGGTGGGTGCGTGGCTACGGCGCTGGCTGCAGGAGAACGACGCGGGAGCCGAGCTGCGGCGCGCCGTGCGCAGCGGCACGTGCAAGGACGCATTGGGTCGCCGCGTGCCGCTGCTGCAGCTGCGCGCTGACGAGGCTGAGTGCCACGCCAGTGCGCTCTCCAGCGACGCGCAGCCCAACTACACAGACTTCGTATACACCCTCGCCATCGCCATCTGGACCATTCTATTAAGATGATGACTATCACACATCTAAATATTAACATTAGTAAATAAATGTAAATATGTTTTATCACCACCGATTCTAATGTTTGCAAACAGACTGTAGATCAATTTTATACACGGTACGATTAATGATTTTTTGTAGGTACGTGAACGTGTATAGATAGGAGGCGAGAGTAATTTTTATGTCTATTTAATAATATTTCGATGTGTAAGGTAGCTGCGTATTGTAAGGTGGATTAATTTTTTATAGATAATTGTAATCGATATTGTATTGACACAATAAATTGCTAACTAAATGTGACCATTTTGAAACAGTTAATTGTAATGTTGTATATCTGTTATGTTTCATTTCATTATTAAATATTCAAAGTATATACGTAACCTAAATACGTTAAACGTATCTACCCTACTGTGGCCACAAATTGTTATTCTTTTGTAAATTTACTTTATATCATGTAAATATGTACAAAAGTAAATATTTTTACATAATAACATTATTTTTATTCTCTTTCCCAAATGAGTCCAAATTTTTTAAGGAAACAGCCGCAGCAGTCCGTAGGATTCCTGCCAAATGTTTCATCACATTTCATAATTCCACAAGGTTTCGTTTATCAAAAGCGTAGCTTTGTGATTTCAGCTGTGGGCACCTAACCCACTTATATTATAATTTCCATTGTGATTTCGCCACCAGAAACCGAAACATTTTACTAATCCCCGTACTAAACTCAAAGCAAATTGCTTACTTTATACAAGTTCATTGTTGTAGAAACTGAATCTAAATTATTGAGTACGCAGCAGTTTTAATGAAAAATAAACTTTGTACTCGATTACATTATTGGGAGTGGTCTATATGAATAATGAAATTTTGCAGGTCAACTGTAGTGCGGGGATGTAAATAAAATGGCGAAGGATTAGTGGCGCGATGAGAATAAATCAAAACGTTGCCAATGAATACATTTAATTTCCGAGCTGGCTTTGATACGGTATCGATTCGCGAGTTATTTCGGTTGTTGCTAATGCGCTGGAATTAATTTAATTGGTCTGGATTGCTACGGTTATTTATTCGTTTGTGTTTAAGATTTGATGGTTTATTTTGATATGGCAAGTCAATGAGGAGTTGAAAAGACTATTTTGGGGTACAATCTTTGAAGGAATCAGAGAAAATACTATTAATTTGAAGCTTGAAGACTTGTCGTCGACGTTCAGCGTCAAATATTATTTATAAACGTAAGTATATTTCAAATTTTATTATCTTTATATTATAAACTAGGTAGCTTTGTTATAATCTGTGGTACCTGTTTACCACCTGTTAACATTCGTTTCGATCGTATTCACGAGCATGAAGAATAAATAAGTTTTTTTTTTTTTCTCCTTATGGCGATTGTCGGCTTCCAATGTCCGACTACTCAGCCAGTGTCATGTTGAGACGGTAGCAAGGCAAACCACCGAACGTACAAATACTTTGTGGTAGTCTATCCAATTGATAAAACATATTTTGCAAAATGCCCACCCGCTACAATTTAATATTATTTTCATTTATGAATTTAGATAGGATTTTTATTAAAAATAAATAAGTTATTTCAGTAGCTCACCAAAATAACACATACTAGTGTCAATTACTACTGTCAAAACAATGCAAACTATACCATAATTCAATAAAAACCTCTGTGGAAGTTACAAAGAATAAATTCGTATCTAAAGACACATATTATTCCGTCTGTAAAAAGGCGTCTCTCTGTGAACATAAATCTGCCCACTCGACTCTTGCGAAGATAATAGTGAATAGTGGAGCGAGAGAGCTCAGAGAGCCAGTACAACGTGAAGATAGATGTTGTAAATCATTGTTGCGATGTTTGCAATTAACTTGCTCCTACTCGCCTACTGTCACACTTCACGGTGGAGGCTAGTAGACACACTTGACGCGTGTACACAAGTAACTAGACGGAATGATCTGTGTATGTATTTTATCACAATAGTCAAGATAAAAGAACGTCTAAGTAATCAGTGTGGAGGCAATATTAATATACTTGATAATAATGGCATGCCTCGTTGGTCTAGTGTTCGCAAGCGTGACTGATGGGCATAAGATTCTGGGTTCGATTCCCACGTCGGTCGAAGTGTTATTGGATTGTTGGTTAAGAAATTCTCAATAGCAGCCCGCAGTTTGGAATTGTGCCCGATAGATGGCAATAGGCTCGCCAACTATTACATAGGTCTTAATAACAGTATTGGTAAAATGTGGGTGTACCACTATTTACAGCTCTACCTACACTTGCAAGTAATAAAGGCGTGGTGCTATGTTCTGTTGTGTGTGTTGATGATTTATTTATTAGATAATTTATACTTAGAATTTAGATACTATTTATCAGAATACTCGTTTTTTTTATGTAGGGCATCTGGCATGTCGACCGAGGAGGTTGTTGACTGCTTAACTTTTTCCTATGGTCTTCTTAAGAAATTTAAGGCCTCCAACCAGAGCATACAACTTATTAACTAAGCGACAACACCCCAACGGCACCCCCTGTGGGGTACGAGCCTCGGCTTAGGGCGTCGCTGGTGGGAGGACAGCAAGGGACTGGCTGGATCAGATTCACCATAATACTCGTGATAATGACATTACATATATGTGTCATATGGACAATAATGGACATAGAATAAGAAGACTATGTATTGCTCGTTCCACCATTACATTTTAATAGCTATAAAAACTTTTAGGAGTGACTAAACTTGCTATTATATCAAATAACTTTAGTACCTACTCCGCGACACTTCTGGCATCTGTTTTTGGCCTTACATAAATTCAGAAGTCTGCGATGATCAGTAACTTCGTAAAAGGGTTTTGTGGTCTTACATAGTATTCGTATATTTCATCGTAGCTATTAATAAAGTTATAATATTAAATGGAAAATGAATACAGTTGCGAGCAGAATTCGAACCTGCGCTTCCCGGATAAATAGCCAGGCGAGATGGCTTAGTGGTCATAGCACCTGGAGTATTTATCCTGGAGCATCCTGCAGCTTCGAATCCTGCTCGCGACCGTATTCTTTTTTCTTATTATAACTTTAGAGTTCGCTAAGCATGCGTTAATGCTTTTCAAAGATTTATCTTTAATTGTAGCTATTAATATTTATATTTCAAAACCTAAAATGAACTGCAAAATAAAATATTTAAATTTGATCTCTGGTGTATAAACCACTGAAACATTGCGAAAATGCAATAACACTGTCATTGTTTAACGAAAAAATCGAATAAAACTTATCAAATATTGATTTTGCTGATGAATATTGATGACTTTTATCCGAAATTCCCAAAAGGGGTGAATGACTTTTATGTTAATCAATGTTCAATGTATGTGTGTTTTATTTAGTTTCAGAATGACGATTGGCATCGTCTCTTTTTAACACAGCATAAATACGTCAACATGGAAATCTCACATCAATATCAAATGCCTTCTTTGTCGTGTTCATGTTTTGTACCGAATACTAAAGCAAGAAATGTCATAGGATATTAATTCTTATACCTATTCTTACCTTTCCGACGAATCTACAAAGCAAAGGACTTAAATTTGACTTAAAAATCAATGAAAGATTTGGTAAGTTCGAACAACTAAACTCCATACACAATAGATCGTTTTAGGGTGCAGTCAAACAGTTCGACTTGGTGATCATCGACTCATGCAATTTTTTTTCAACGACTGATACGTTCGAAGCCGAACGGTCTGTTCACATAATTTGGAAAAAAGCAGAGCTGGTCGGAGTCGAGCAAAGCCGATTATATCTAGTCGAACTGCAATTGCGGGATTGCCCGGGATGCCAAGCGCACGCGGTCGGTCGACCAACAATGAGTGGTGCCACAGAACTCCTCAGAGTTAGAATTTTTTAATATATTTAAAACAAAGGGTAAAGGCTACCCTATGTTTTAAATAATTTAAAAATTTCTAACTCTGAGGTGTTTTGTGTCAACGTAACCTGAATCTAAATTTATAAAATACATGTCACATATTCCACAAAATATGCACACCATTAAAGTATAGGCATATTAATTTGTACTTTTTTAAATACAAATACAGTGCTTATCAAGAACAAAATTCAGTGCTAGAACACTGCTATTGCACGTTTATAAATGAAATATTGCATTTTCTTACAAGTAGGTATGTATGTAACAATGTCAGTACCAACTCTTAAGGCTAGTGTACATGAGTAGACTAGCCGGCATAGTAGCACGAGGATCTATACAACGCCATAGGCAATGCCGTTTGTACGGCTAGGTACTGGTCTGACAAAATATAAAATGCCATTGATCGACACGATAAGAAGAAGAAGTAGTACGGTAGAGCATGCTACTAACTACTTATGCCAATGTAGATGGTATTGTAGACAGTATTAGATACTTTACGATTCCATTATTTTCACCTTTTTTTCGACAAGTTACTCTACTACTAGCACTTAGCATTGCCATTCAACGTGGCAATGCTGCCAGTCTTCTGGGCACATTACCGGATGACAGCGATGCGGAGGAGTACTTCGACGCCTAAATTACGTTTTTTCCTTTTTTATTTTTTTTCTCTCTCTTTCTTTTAGTGGTAGTGTAGTTAATATAATTTAGGTTTTATTTTTGTAAATATTTTTATTTATCATGTACATATGTAAGTAATGTACTAATATAAATGGTCAAACTTCTTCTTATAATAGGTATCTCAAAAGGCGATGTTCATGGCTCAACTTCTAAGATTTTTTATAACCGTATTAAGAAAACCAGACGAAGCAATGCATATATAGATCGCAGCAGTCTATAGTTTCTGCCTACCCCCACGGGAAAAAGACGTTAGTTTATGTATGCAATTACCTACTAACAAAATATGAATTGCAAAGAGTTAATCTACCAATATTACTAGTATAGTGCTGGGACCTGATAGACTAGTATGTCAGTTGAGTTTACCGTTTACCCGTATACACCAGCCCTTAGAAAATTATAGCTCTAGTACTTAAGTCATATAACCGCTAATATTCTTAGCATGCAAAGGTAATTTTCTATAACTTTTAACATTTACTTAATTAAAACCACATAAGTGCCATCGGGTAACGACCCGGGAACATGCTTTTGACATTATCTATACCTATTGGGGGTACTACACAAGCACACAATTAGACTGTTGGGACACATTATATTATAAATGTAGTATAACCGTAAAATGAATAGACATGGAAAAATAATCATATTGAAAGCCTGCTGGCTGGTTTCATGTGTCTCTTGAGCCGTTTGTATTGGAAATAAAGATACCACACGCGGTTAACGTGTCACTGTATCAGCTATTTCATTATATTTGAAACATTTTTTATTGAGAAAACATTCTAAAGGATGAGCGGTTAATGGAGTGTATATCTTTCTTTATTTTTGTCGTAAGTACAAAGAGATATGTAAAGAAACAAAGAACCACTAAGTTATAGGTACTTAAGCAAATTTGTAAAAAGCTTCTGTTTAAAGTGCTCTAACTTACATTCTTCATTAATGGTTTGTTAGGCGCATCAACAAAATAAATTAAATAAAGTGCTTGCATAGCGAAAGTAAAATATGTTTGTATACTCAGGTCCTTAATTTTCTCATTTGTGTAAGGGCATCTGTCTCTCAAGGGGACAAATAAGAAAATTTCAAGTGTCAAAACGCAAAATTTAATTTATCAAAAGTATAATTTGCTTAGTACAAACGACGTCCCTCGACGTCTTTGTGTACAATAACAAACTGAGATATTTATATCAACGAAATTAGCGGCTCACAATTGGCATTCATTAGCTATACAGAATAGATAGGTAACTACATATGTAATATTCGCAATTAGAACGCGTGATATATCTCTCCGGTGACAGCAGCTCAGGAACCGGCCTCTAATGCGCAAGGATTAAATCTGCGCACATTCCTACAGAGATTCGGCGAGCCGATCCGCACTGGCTCGCCTCGGCACTCGGCCTGCTCCTCTATGTCAGTACATCGACGTACCTACACTCCTCACACTCCACGCAACTTATGACCACCCGACTGAGAATCGGAAAACTGCAAAATGACTTCAATTTTGAAATATAATAATTTGAAACCCGCATATATATATATATAATTCTAAGATAGCTTCACAGCCTCTCAGATGCCATTAATACTAAAACAAGAGAACAAAAGGAGGGTTCTGCACGAAATGTATTGAAAAGTACTCGAAGTTTGCAACAATATACAAGAAATTGTAAAACATTCAAGAAGCCAAATCAAAGTAAATTCTCCTTTTGAAAAAAACGTTTGGGTAGAGACGCGCGCGGTGACCCGAAAATTTACTCGCACCTCATACAAACACGAGTCTCAAATGTCTTCAATATTTGTGTATTTACTAAGTTTCCTCGTATGTAACACTCTCAATTTCGTACACTAAAGGTTTAATTTAATTTACCCACATATTTCAAAGAGTGTAAGTATTCAATTTAACTATCCCACGGTAAGCAATGTTGATTAAAACAACTAAAATAATGTAATCTTACTATTTGGGTTAAGATAACGGGTCTAAGAGAAATAATTAAACCAAGAGCAGCTTCTAGCACCTAGAAATTTCGCTTTTGCTTTACTAATGCATTGGATTTCAATATCTTTAATATTATCCTAACATTACTTCATACCATTCATAACCAATTTTCCATTAAATTCTGCTCAACATTTACAAGCCAGTGCGTTCCGCATAGAACGGGAAATTAGTAGCGGTGCTTTGCGTATTATTTATCGTTAAACGGGTCACTGCGGTTGGTACTCCATCAATTTAACATTGTGCTACTGCTATTCCAAGGACTTCAGTAATCAGACCCTAGGTCACTCTCGTGACTTTGATGTATGTAAATTGTTGAGAATTTATAGTTGTAGTTGTATATTATAATGTAGGTGTGTAAAGGCATTTTGCGCGTGCGTGCGAAGGTACTGAAGTCCCGTAGGAGATGGAACTCGGCTGGCACGCTTCAATTACATTCCACATACGCTCCCGGAATCGGCAACAAAGGTAACACTCGTAGTGAGGAACGACTGTTATTCAATTTAATATCCATATATACCATGTTTGCTTTATTTATTGTAATAACTCGTCACCTTTATGTAAAACTTTACGTTCATAAATCCACTCGGACGCTAATAGGAAGAATATGCTTGATTCGGTTACGAATATCAAAAATGCAAATTTTACAAATCATGCAGTACATTAAATTTGTTGTAAAAGAATTAATGTACCTATATACTACATGCTGGAGCCATTTTTCGCACTAATAGTCGCCCAGTGGTCAAAATTTAACCGTGATTCTCAATTTTTTATTATTAAATATACCTACCGTATAGAAATTTTAACTTTCTGCACTAATTTTCCATAAAAACTTTAGCTATGTCAAATCACACCCACAACGTTTCTACATACGAATAGTATATAGATATGATATTAATTTATATAGACAGTGATAATTTAAGAACATTGTCAAGTTACATTTTAAGTGAAAACTATGTTCATTGTCAGAGAAGGGCTCTGACAATGAACATAGTTTTCACTTAAAATGTAACTTGAACGAAAACCCAGACCTAATTCCGCTCTGACGAAATCCTTTAATTATCTGCATAGTTTATTCAAAAGTCGTCCTAAATTACTTTTTCTTCTCAAAAATACGTAGGGACAAATTGAAAGGGATCGCAAGTCGTTAAGTAATGTTTATAGTTACAGCGAATTATGTTATAAACGGCAATATCGAGGGGCTGACTAGTTAAACACTCGGTACCTAATCGTTTCGATTCCAATAAAGAAATGCGAATTGAAACTTGAAAGAAGGATAGTCTCGGGGCCCGAATGTAATTGTCCGTGCTCGCAGCAAACGATTTCTTTTGCTTATTGCCTCCGAGGGTTTCTTGCAATTCTCTTAATGTTATTCCCTGACAACTGAATTTTTATGACAGTAGAACAAGGGGAAAGTATTGAATTTATTGAAAGAATCTTTGCAAAAAGCACTTTGGAAGTTTTATTAGATTGAAATATAGTTTTAATCAAGAGTATTTATTGAAATGACTACGGCGTAGTAAGTATGACTTAGCAGGTACATATCAGACATAGGCGGCATTAAATCGTTCCATTCAACGTATGTTGGGTATCGAAAAACGCTCAGCACAAATGGCAATTTAAGTCGGTGTTACTACTATTAATTAGTTAGCACATACGGTTGCAGCATTTGTTTTAATATAACGGTTCTATGTACCTTCTACAGATTAAGGAAACAAATATATTTTACATAAAACGTATTTTGTAGTAAAACAATAGCGCGTTTTCAAATCACAGTCCATGATCATATTGGACATTGCAAATTTTAACAAAAGCTGTTTTAAGAATAATCTTTATACATCATTTAACCATTTATAGGTCATCCACGGAAGATTAGAAAAAAAACCCAAAATAATTAAAGATAAATCTTCGAAAAGCATTAAAGATAAATCTTCGAAAAGCATTAACGCATGCATAGCAAACTCTAAAGCTTAGCAGTCAGAGAGCCTGGAGTATTTATCCGGGAGGCGCAGGTTCGAATCCTGCTCAGGACTGTATTCTTTTTTCCACAAAAAATTATAACTTAGTCCTAAATAATTCTTTCCATACTCTATCGTGATAAAAAAAATACCATTATTTGCTTAATAAAGTATACAAAACGGGTCAAATAATTATGGATTTCCCGTTTATTTATTTGCGTTGCCGCCTGCCATATTTTGGATATGATTTGCAAAGTAATTTAAAAAATAAGCGCGGCTATTAATTAAAACGATTTTGATATTGACTTTAAAAAGATATGAATACGGTTTCAACGGAAATAAGTTGATATCGATTCGAAATATCTACGTGCAAATGAACTCGACCGTAGTATGAAATCATTTGGCGTGCTTTCAATAAATTATTATTGGTGTAAGTTAGTTAAATTTGGTTGCCGAGAGAGCCCAGCGCTGTCTTTTCGTTATTTGTATAATTAATATAATTAAGAGCAGTACAATTTCACGTTCGCTAAACTTTCCACTTCAGGTGTATTAAGCATCATCTTTATAATATTTCCACTCAATCTTATTAATAATATACAAAGTGTTCATTTAAATCAAGAAGATTGCATTTCCAAGTTTTGAATGCGAGAAAGTCACATAAAGGACCTTAGTTGAGCTTTTTCACTGTGTTATGAATATAGACTATAGTGCCTACCTACCTCAAAAATTATAAGTATGGTTCAGGGGATTAGTACGAATTAAATTTAGGATTATGGTTATACAATGCTTAATAACTCTATTAGATATCGGAAAATCTGCCTCATTGGTAAGGTGGTGAGATACTGGGATCAATACCTGGGTCGGACAAATTTTTATTGGGTTTTACTTTTAGCAAATTCTCAGTAGTCCGCAGTTTAACTACATAGAATCACGCCTGTATTCGCCGAAGGGTAAAGCAGAGGTGTTTTACTGTTAAATAGCCACATTACACCGATGCTGGTAATAGTTGTCGAATCTATAGTCATCAACCGGCCACAATTCCAAACACCAGCCTGCTACTAAGAATTTCCGAACAAAAACCCAATAACACTGCCCGATTCGGGAATCGAACTCGTCCTGAGTTGGACCTGATTCGGCTCAAGCTTAGCAGACCACTAAAATAAACCGGCAATTCCACTATGTATTTAACTTATTTTTTATCACAATATTGTATAGCAATAACTATAGTGTATGTACCTATTGAGTATCCGCCGATACTTCAAGAATTTTCCAATATAACATTGTAAAGTTATGTTTAGTTTTCGTAGAAATATCCGAGGTAACAGTTTCAGCAGAATTTTGCTTGAGCTGAGATCACGTTTCCAGGAAACAAAAGCAGTCCCATGTTGAAGCTGAAACTATGGTCAATAGTCAAATATATAAATAAACTTTTGACTGAGCTTAGACTGTTAATTGATTGGTCATTTGGAGAGTTTGTCGACGTGGATTACTAAAATTTAAAGAAATTAATCGACATCATTAATTACTTATGTGTCATGTACCTACGAACAATACGAGAATTTGTATACGACTAATGAAGAACAAGCAATGGTAGGATTTGAGAGAGAGTGAATGTGGTTGAGAAATGAATGGGTTATTTGGTTATTTGTCAAATGTCTCTATGCCGATGATCAAGTAATCCTTGCATCGTCAGAAGAAGAGTTACAAAAGATGGTAACACCAATGTATGGTGCTTTTAAGAATAAGGGAATGAAAGTAAATTTAAGTAAGACGAAGGTTATGGTTTTTAAAAGGGACGAAATTATGACAATGTGTAATATTCTGATAGGTGACCAAAGAGTGGAACAAGTGAAAGAGTTTGTATATCTGGTATCTATATTTACGAGGGATGGAATGCAGCGAATTATTACCATTTTATTGTTTAACAAAGGCATTCCGAATCAGTTAATTTATGCACCTATGAATTTAAAATCTGGACGGAATAAATCTATCTATACCTATAAATTATATAAATATAAATATGATTTTACAACAATCACAATGCTGATTACAATAGGTACATGATGTTTCAAATAAACAAATATAAGAAATCCAAGAAAATTTTGCCCAGTTATTATATGTGATGAATCTACTTCTTCATTTAACAATGTATAAACAGTAACAACGGAAAAAAGAGAAACCTTACGGAACGAAGGAGGCAATCCCATAATAATCTGAAACAACAACATGTAATCTCTTAGAAACTCCTATAAATACAAAGATTGTTCCACTACTTACTCATCACTAAAAGAAGGTACTAGGAAAACAAATTATAAAAGTTAGCGAACAACAAAAGTCGTGCATCGACTACGTTATTGCGAGTATAGCAAAACTATCGAAACACAGACAATTAGGTAGATGTCCGACCTATCAGGCCTGTAATAGCTGTTCCTTCTGCCTCCACTAAAAACTGATGGCGCGGAACGAAACGAAATGAACGACCGATGACTTTCATTTTCTTATAATTCTTTGTATTGTTCCGGAAAATACCGGCCCACTTGACTTGCTACCTGATCTAACGACAACCCTCCTATTTCTTTTATTGTATTTGGAAATATAGAGTTGATATTGGCAAAGACCCGACAGTCAGCGGGAGGCGGAAGCAATATCTGTGATTTAAACCGGGTGTTCTTTTGGTAAATTTTTATGATTCCTTAAGAAAATTCATCAATAATAATACATACTTATATTTATTTGCTATCTTAAAAATTTGCATTAGCAGTATTCCTAAGATAGGCCGTAAAGATTTATAAACAGCTGTATGACTTCTGTTCATTTATCGAAACAAGACCGGTTGAGGGGTCATATTTGAAAAAGTTTGGTGTGTCGAGAAAAACGGCGACCTACTCAGAGCCCCGCCATTGTTTCGTAACTTGAACCACTCAAGAACTTATTAAGAATTAACTTACTAAATGAACATCGTTTATCGAGCTATCAATAATTCTTCAAGTTGGACTAAAAAACTTGTTAAACAAGTTTTTTCCATGAAATGTCAAACGCAGACTGATTAATAGACTGAAAATCATTTTGGATGTAGTTTTAAGCCTTTTTTATGTAGATGGTTTATCAACGCAAACCCAATGGTTAAAATGTTCTAATACTTAACCTCCTTATTCATAATCTTACTATAAATGTCTTTTAGCTTAGTCTTTAATGTGTAATAATCTCTTTCCGTTAATATTAAAGTTACAGTTTTATTTTTACGAGGGTGTACATGTAAGTACTGGACTCTAGTACACGTAATAATTACGTGCACACTCATGCACATAAATTAAAATTTGCTATAAAAGCCATACCGAACGAACAAGTAAAAATGCCTATACAAATAACGTATTCACGATTGTACCACATAAATTGCAAAGTTAAAATACAGAAATATAAATCCAACCTCTTCATACAGTTCGTGTAATTACAGCGTACAATAACGCTCTTTATAACAGCTATGTAAATGCCGGGAAACGGACGAACCCTTCGGATGAATGATGAATATTAATATTATTCAGAATAGCACTACGGCCGTTATCAAGATAACTGATTAAGTGGACCGTTCATTCGCACTGACCCAGGTTGGTACTGAATAAAGACAATAGATATAACTTTGAAGGCTTTCGCGGTGAGTGGTCGATGTCATTACCGTATTGGTTTAGGGCTGACAGCCGGAAGCTCTCGAACAAACAACATCGCCCGGCCCAATGGACGGGTATAGATACACAGCTGCGTACAGTCACCACCAATAAACGATCATTTGCAAAATATCAAACGCTTCGGGCTCCCTCTTTCGCTGGAACATTTCGTTTGTGAAAAATTGTGCACAATAGCAAAGCGATTTTATTATTATTTGTGGTGGTATTTATTAGTACGAAAAAAATTTTTCGTCATATTTTTAATTTAATAAAAAAAATTGGTCATACAATGTTCCTAAATAAAACTTTAATTAAAATACGTACGTATTTGTTTTTATTCTTTCATAGTACTTACTATATGTATGTAATAACTAAATATGAAATATAATGACGATATGTTCGCCCCTATCGCTTGGGACCCAATTATCGGTGAACTGTTTACGACACCACGCTTCTGCCTTACCCTTTGGGGAACACAGGTGTGACTGTTATAATGTACTGGTGTCAAATTTAATTAACATTACTACTGCAAATGACGGCTTTAACTTTACTTACTTAATAACTTATAGAGACAGTTATTATGATTATTTAAGCTTTTATGAAACATAAATTAACCTTGCACTAGGTTTGTACATAAGAAAAACAAACTCACGCACAGACCTAGACTATTATCATCTGTAAAAAATTAAAACTTTGTTCTGCGAGTATCGATCCCGTGGCGCAGAAGCCGATCTCTACACCACGATAACAACATCGTATGGTTGCTTTTATACTCATTGGTCTAGAGGGTGTAAGCGCGGCTGAGCATGAATTCATGGGCTCGATTCCCGGGTTCCGCAAAGCGTTATTGGGTTTTCTGGAATTTGTGCCTGGTAGATGCTAATAGGCTCACCACCACGTGGGACTTAATAGCAGCATTGGTGAAGTATGGGAGTACAACTGTGTATACCTCTGCCTGCCTCTTCGGGGAATACAAGAATGCTATGTCTTGTTTATGGTTATTTTTTGTTTATGGCAAGAGGGTGACGACAGGACGGCAGCGACGGCATGGCGCGCCAGCACGGCCATGACAAAGGCAAAACGTATGGAAATCAAAACCGTCACGGTACCGTCTAGTAGAAAAAGAACCTAAATACTTTATATAAAATAAATAAATAAAATAATCTTTATTTTAGATAGTTTATCCATATCGGGTTAGTATAGTATAGCTTTTCAAAGTTTACCGTTGTGACTGTCTTCTTCTTCTCCTTATCGTGTGCTTGATGGACATGACATAGCTTTATACTCCATCGAAAATATCTGTCAGGTGTGCTGAAACCAGCACACCTGACAGATATTTTCCTTCACCGTTTTAGGCAAGACGTAGGTACGTTTTGTACGGCAGACGCAATTTTTTTAAATAGTTCAATAATTTATTGAAAACATAGGCATCTCATGTGCGCCAATATTGTTCATTTATTAGTGCTATAACTTTATCCGTTTATTTCAATACAATCCAACAAAGCAATTCATCAATAAAGGGATAATGTGACATAGGGGATCGAGCCAAATAAAAAGCAACGTCATCTATCACTACAATTATATTGGTATCAGTCATTACAAACACGACACGTTACCGTCAAGGGATTTGTATTTTTTATATAATTTGACTACACAAATACCATTTACAAACATACATAAATAAAAACTTTCGTGAGACATATTCATATCAATTAATGTTTGAATGTAAAGAGTTTGACTCGCGACATCGCCGCGGGCTCAGCTCATGACTAAGGGCTCCGTTCGAGTTCGAAACTAGTCGGGCAATCCCGAAAAATGCACGTGAGTAGTAACCGGTGAACATTAATTGATATACATAAATAATATAAAAAGAGTTGTCCCAGTAGACTGACAGTGTAAAGTTCACATTACAAGTAAGTATAGTATTGAAGTAATAACTTGTAAAGTACTTCTATTATCAAAGCGACAAAGTTTAAAACAAAATTATATTTTAAAGATAAGCTAAGAATAAAAATAAACTAGCGCAATAAAATAAATAAGGAAGTAAAAATATATTTGTATCTCCATTTTGTAAGGAGACCCGTTTGTCGCAATCTGTTCATCGAAATTACACTAATCCAATCACGAGAGAGCGACGGCGGGGGAAAAATAATAAAATTACTCAATTCCCCCCGTACTCACTTGTAGATTTACATGTGTAAGGAGTTTAAACAAATTTCTAACTTCAGATGATTAAAAAGGGCCAAGTACTCCCGCACGCGTGAGTTTCATATAAAGTAAAGATAATTACAAAATGAATTGTTCAGGCTGGCTTACACGTTACTTACTGAGAAATTAAATTGACAACATAATGGAGTTGAAAGCTTTTGAAAGACAGTGCGATAACGGGGGAAAACAGTTATAATTTCTAACGAGAGTTTGAAAAGTAGAAGCTATAACCAAAATTCTATCTAATAAGACTTTCATAAACAGGTCTCCTGTAGTTGAAAAATAAAACCGTACCTTATTAATTTAGTTCTAGTTTGATACCATTTCTAGGGGACAATAAGGAAATGCTCAAACTACATTCAGTTATTATATCATATCTTTAGCCGATATTAAATAAAATAATACTCAATATTACTGCCGTATCTGTATATGAAACAAAAAGCGAGACACGAAAATATGATAATATGAAAGCTGGCGAAGTATTTTATCTTCCTCATACGACTCTACGTTAGTCCGTGTATCACCAGCATTGTTCGCTATTTATTGACTCGTGAGAAATAATACATGTGCTACCTACACAATGCCTGGAACGTTGAAATCCTATCAGGTATCATTCTAACATCTCAGACATTGATATCCACAATTTGTAACAATGACAAATTGTTGGACCTCCCTTCATCCACGTAGCAGGTCGAAATACCTTACTAAGTCGTCGTAATTAATAACCTTTTGGTATACTCACAGTACATACTCACATCACTATAATATTAATGAAAATGAATATCTTCATCATTCTGGTAATGCTGTCACCACATTACCCAATAATTTACCAGCTTCATTAAAAAATTTAATACAAAATACTTCTGTTTCCTGTTAATGACCCAAAAACTTTATTGGTAGTATTGATTCGAAGTATGTATTTCATTCTTCATTGTATGTTTGGTATAAATTTTACGTAACAGAATACATATGTAAGTTATTAATCCGTTAAAATAAATAAAAGCAGCTGCACTGTAAATAGTTCTACAAAATCAAGTTCTTTTTATAACTCGAGTAGCTTATGACCTACATATGTGGCATTCTTAGAACGCTGCGAGAACTCACAGACATGGTTGAGGACGGTATTAAACGAAGCAAACGCGAAAGAATTCGTGTAATCAAATCAACTGGCAGCAGAAAAGCTTTTGTAATGTCATATACATATTCCTGATTCGATCAACGGGGCATACTTTCAATCCGACTGTCGTCACCGATTGATTGATATACGCGCACACATACACAGGTATCAGAATCAGACGCACACGAACAAATAATGGTCATATGTCTCTGCCAAGATAACGCGCTCCCCAGGTACGATGATCGCGAGTTTTTGTTTGGCGTGTGACAAAGAGAAAATTGATAATTCATCAGAAGGCTCCATTGTTGCCGAGTGGTATTTGATGGGGTAATTCAAAAGGAACAATTTATTTTATTGCCCTTTGTTTTTACCTCACTTCACAAACATTTTGTATAATATGATTGTAATAAGCACTCAATTTTATGAAAAGGTTTATGTTAAATATAAAAGGTGAGTTAACTTGCTCGTTTACTCGGTATTAAATTCTTGCAGGATGTCAGTATATATGTCGCTACTGAGAGAGGACGTTACATTAAATATAACAAGAAGCAGTTTCACTTTTGCGTTTACTTTGAAAATAGCATATTATATATATATTTTATCCTTAAAGTAAAATCATAAGAAATGCTCCTAAAACGTATGACTCCAATGTCGTCCCTGACCGGTTGATCGATAAAACTAATATCTAAACTTGCGTCTATCTTTTATATCTTTGACACCGTGATTCACATAAAAGGAAAACCGACGCTCGCTCACAATAACTTAATGTTCAAACGCCATTAGTAGAGAGAAAACAAATCTTACCGTCGCTTAAAAAAATCTAAGCCTAGTGTTTCCTGTCTAATGTGTTTTTATGAAATAAATTATTTAAGTATATTAGAATTTTGAGATGGATGACAGCTCGACCTGAATATGAGTACTAAAGTAATCATACATTCATCACTCCACATTTTAAATGTATAAACATTCATTTATTCAAAACAAAGGGAACAATATTTAAAAACGACTTAATTTATATACGACTCAAATTTCACATTACAGCGACATTAATATCAGAGTTCGATATTATTGCACTTGGGATTTAAATTCCGGTTGGTGTAAAATTACAGTCACTAGTAATGAAATGTCAAGAGACAATGCAAATACAGAAATTAAATAATTATGTAGCGCATCGCGGTTACCAAGCAGTAACAAATAAATCTGATTTCGCATTTACTAGCATGCATTACTGCTAAGAAATTGTGCTTAATAGGTATGCGCACGATCTCAAATAACGCAATGTAGGTTCATCCTTATCTTCAGGCAGCACTATAGCACATAAGGCGAAAGCCTCCGTCAGGGCCGGATTAGAAGCGTCGTTTTACTTGCACCTGCTATACAGAGATGAATTTAGGCGGCTGACGAGAGCGACACCTGTCTGACGCGAAATAATACGCTACTTATTCGTCGGTGAAATATGAAATTCTTCGCGGAGGATTATCTAGCAAAATACCCGCGTTGTCATAAGACATGATATCTACATTGCAGTGACGTGATATGTTACTGTAAAGGAAGGTACCCGTCTCGGAATTTCTGGTATTTGTTAATTTTTTGTCATCTTCATGGGCTTGTAATATATTGTGTCGTTTTATGTACTTTGTGCGTAGTTATGTGGCATTAGAGCTTGTGTGTTATTACGCGTGTTTGTGAAATGTCATCATCAATCTACATAAGGGTTTTTGAACTTAATGTTGTGTTTTTGATGGTCTAAGGAAAATGGAAGTTTTTGTAAGTATTATGACAGCCTGTATAATTTACACAATACATACAAGTATGCACGCTTTGATAACGAATAACCTTTCAAAAATGAATATCTACCTTGTGGCGTCTTGGCGCGTTTGCAACTACGAAACTAATTTACTCCCAGCAGTTCCATGTTATACGGCTCTTTGCCCAATTCCCTCTAAGCCTCAAAACGAGCAATAGGTATACCACAAATACGACGTGTGACTCTTTTACCTCTCCTAAATCTCCTCATCTTAATCCCAGAATATAAACTAATCCACGTTGCTTCAAGTGACACATCTACTTATAAAAGTTATACGTGACACATTCGGGCTGCGATTTACCTACATTCTGCGTTGATTATATCCTTGAGTCAAGTACAACGCCAAAAAGTTGGCTTTCTTAATTTGCACGATTTTTAATTATTCTTAGAAGTTTTCACTTGTTTTGTGGCACCTAAGTTTCTCGTCGCGTCATCAGGTTCTTATGGAGTCCGAAAGCAATCAGACAACCGCAATAAATAAAAGTACAGAAACATAAATATCACTCTCGTAAGTTTTGATATAAAACTTTACGCACCTGTATTCCCAGAAGGATTAGAGATGTACTGGTGAATATGTTTAGTTTACCGATGCTGATATCAAATAGCATGTATAAGCGATTCCCATTCAATTACAAACTCCGAGCTGTTACTGAGAAAGTCCTAATAAAATAGAAATGCAACAGTGTTTTCGGACCCTGGAATCGCACCATGGACAAAACAAAACAACAAACCCAACCCGTTCATCATAATTATATACCTATAGTTTAAAATATACATACCAATGCGTGTTCTTAACATATTCTCTTTATTATATTATATTAACATATTGTTTAAAGTATAATACCTTCAAATCAGCTGTCACGCCCACATATAAAGTTAGAAAAAATACACAAACACTAAAATAAACTGGGGCAGTTGTGCGCAAAACGTTCACGCGGGACTCGCAAGCATAAACAATAAAAGTGCTATTATTGCCAAAACCAATATTATACTTATAACCACGTATACAGAATGGTAATTTGAGATGGGTCAGCAAGGCCCGCTACCTCAACCTTTGAATAAGTGACTACATGAAAACGTTCTTAGGAAATTATCCCTAGCTTTTAAAGTACAACAGAGGACACAGCTAAATTTGAAGTAGTACAGCAGAGAAAACAGCTAAATTTGAAAAAATATGATGATTGAGAAAAACTTCGATTCAAATTTTTTTTTGTTTATGAGCTCCATGCTTATCGATCAACTGAGGTTACAGTTGTAAAAAAGTCAGAAACGACAATTCACATAAGTAAATTTGAAACATTGATTACTTACTGAACAGATAGCGATGACGTCATCAAAAAAAGTATTAAAATGTGGAAGAAGAATTCAGAATAGTGAGCAGAAGTTGAGATGACTTAGTGGTCAGAGCACCTGCAGTATTTATCTGGGAGGGGCAGGTTCGAATCCTGCACACGACCGTATTTATCTTTCCACAAAAATGTATAACTTTAGTGCTTGCTACGCATGCAAAATTTGTACTATTTGTAGTAGTAATACTCGTAAAATTTTAAATTTCTTTCTACAGAAATATATAAGTTTATGTTATATCTTTTTCGAATTACAACATTTTCATGCTTTCTAACATATTAGTGGTAAGTTAAAAAAAAATACCACAGACAATACATGCAACCCGATGCTTAAGTACCTACATTGTTCCATCCATGAGGCATTGTGAATCGTGGACGCTATGTTATCCATTACGGTAACGAAGTTCGTGCCAGAATCATTAGAAAACCATTCATCCAACGACTGAGCTCTCTCTAACTACACCTTTATATTTAATTGAAAAATAAATTACTACTGCCAGTCTTGGCCGGGATTGATGTAATTTTCCGTCTTAAGTCCAGCGTGTTCGTCTCAAGGAATTTTCGTTTATGTGACTAATCTGCTGAGCATCTAGTACTTAACTCCAAAATTATATTTTGTACAAAATTTAAAATTTTATGTAGTTTACCGTGCTGTTCATCCTGTAACGGATTAAAGTATTTAGCATCCTGTAAGTAGTTTTAACGAATTAGTAAAATGTTTTGTGACTGTTACTAGCATTCATTAAAGTATTATTTGAGAGGGAGAGTTAAATTAATACAAAAAATAATTGAATTCTAAAAGAATTAAAGTTAGCATAACCTCTTAAAATAATGCACCAATTGCAATTTATGGCGCAAATCATTACATTTACATTACAATTATTCTGAACATGAGACTGAATAGAATTCACGACGTCGTGGTTAGATAACTTGAAGTATAACAGAAGCGCATATTTAAAACTATATACTCGTACATCTGGCAGTGGTCTAGTTAGTGCGACAGAAAGTTTGTAACTTGACAAATGTAAAGTTGAGCGCACAAACGGAACGGCCGTATGCATTTAGTTGAAACTTTCCGCTTTGTAAGGAAAGTGTTCAGTTTAAAGCTTGCGCTCGCCTACCCAATATCCGTCGCGGAGTGAACATCGCGTCGCGTGTGTATTCAGGCGCGGCGAGTCGCGACGCGATTGTGTCGTACCTCCGCCCGGCCCGACGCGCTCCGATAACAAACTGTGCTCCGCCAAGCTTATTGTCGCCGCAATGTTCTGCATGCCATTGTATACTCTTAAGTTATTCAAAGTAAATATTATCTTGTTTTTATCATAAAGTTGTATTGACGACACTCACCGTCTCCTACCCAACATAATTCCCCGATGAGCCGGAGTTGGCTCGTTAAGTTGTTGTATGTACGCGGGAGGCGGTGTTTGCGCGTCGCCCTCAAAACCAGCAAACAGTCTCAAGTTACACCCTCGCAATCTCTGAAATAAACATGCGACGAGGCCACTACTGCTAACAACCTTAGCAACTCAGGCCGCGAGAGCTTTACTAACTCCAGCCAGAGGATTAATCTTAAGCAAGATTCCGTTCATGTGTGTAACTAACTTAAATTATAATCAAGTATTAATGGCAAGTGTTCTATTCCAGAATAATACAACGTTGCCGCTTTGTGAATTAATTCTGAGAAAGATTCAGCGGTAAAATTGTTTTCAGTTAACCGACCGCACACTCGTGTGTTTTAACTACGTGAACGTGTACGACTATTTAATGGTGTAATTTAGCAAACATTGATTACATTTTAAATAATATATGTATTCTGAACATCAATTTTATTAATCGTGGAAATTTAATGTAATTTATCACTATTGAATAATTGATGCAAAAACTTAAACAGTAATTTGATACAAGCATTTAAACTTTTAATGACTATGACTTTTCAAAATCAATATCTTAATGTTATGCATTCTATTAAAGCAATTAAAATATTAATGTAACCACAATTTGAATTTTAGTGAGTGAAAATGGCGAGGCGAGATAAAGAATTTGTTACAAGTTAGGGGCCGGCAAACTCCTAGGGGCTAATTACATTGTTACATGACAAAACTTTTGGGTCGGCCGAAGTTTCTTTACGTTCCTTACTTGAGCTTAAGCTCTGTTGAGACTAATAAAATCACCTCTGCATCAGAGAACATACAATGTTATTGAACCGCTAATTTAATATTAACTCTGATCACAATATTTAGTAGAAAGCAAGCGAGTTGGGGTGATTTCTGCGTCGCTTGTCTTGTTTATCGGTTTTCAAATGGCGCTTAATTTTCACGCTCCTTCGTTTGGTTATAACGTGTACATTTTGTTTGTTCGGTTATGTTGGTGTGTTCATGAATTATTATGAGACCAGCTTTTACTCTCGACTTCTTTTAGCTTTCAGGATAAAACAAATACGTTCTTGCACATTATATTAACGACAAATAAAATCACCATTACATTGCCCTTATGAGTAATATAGTGTTCTTAACAAGTACAACCAGGTTTTATTAAATTAAATATTAGTTGGATAAAGTTAAATTACTGTTGATACGTGATTAATTGCGTGAGTGATCCATTTGTAATTATAATAACAATCGTTAACAATGCTAAGTTTTAACATTATAGCATGTTTTGCAAATAGACTACGCTAACAACTAATTCGAATGAAGGCAATTATTGGATTTGTTTACGTGTATTTTGTCATTAAGTTATATTTAATCAGTAAACCGCAGGAATAATAGAACTCGCGTGCCAACTCTTGTTTTCAATGTATACTACATATATAGTACCAATTCTCTAAATCGTTAATTCACATCCTGTTGAAATAAAATGAAAAAACCTGAAATTACTGTTCAATGACTAGTCGTGTTTTCCGCTATGCTTAAACCATTTTCTCAGAAATTAAACAGCACCAAAGAAAACGCTTACTACTACGCCAGTTTTCTTTAAAAAATGTGTTAAAACACAAATTCCTGATTGACCCGGTTACGTTACATATACAATAAGTTAGATAGCTAATTATATACTGCGACGTAAAATTAAAGAAAAACATATATCATTTGGTCTTTCGAGAACGTTTTAAAGGTCAACATGGGGACAGGGATGGGTCAAACGGCAAACGTAGGCGGCGGACTTACAACCGGTCACTAGGTACTTCTAAATACAGATTGTATTGTGAAAACGTAAAGCCATAATTAAATTAATTAATAAAATAATAATGGCCCAATTATTCAGAATGGAAGAGTAATCAAAAACATTTAACGCCGACATAAAAATTCACCAAGGTTTTGTAAAGCAGTTAGGCCGCAAAAATATTTATCCGATCGCCTAAACGGTTAATTAATCTTCCCATTTTTTGTCTGGGAAATCGAACACCCGCTACAATTCTCTGAAAAGGCCGACCAAATATGTATCTAAACTTTTTGATTATATAGCCTTATGTACACTAGGAATATAATATTTGGGTTTCAAGGCTATTAAAATGTATTTCATGAGTGCTTTTTCAAACAATAGAATTGATGGTCAGTTGTTATTATTTAGTAACTCATGAGAATGATGCTGCTACTCATCATCAGTCACCTGTCATAAAAGCCACATGATGAGGACCCATATTTTGCAGGCTTTTTTGTAATTGATTTTTACTAATGCTACGATGTAGCGGACTCTATGACGTCACCCAGCTACGCTTTCGTAGGAGAATATCCGACCCGCTACGCATTGAGCTATTATTATTTTTGTAGCGCATCGTATCGTGAACGTTTATTAGGTCTGTGGCTGTTTGATTTGAATAATAACTTTTTATATGCGAGTTTTATTTACCAAACAATAGTATACAAAAATATATTTGACGTTTATGATGCATTAAACGATAAACTAGGCTTAGATGTCCAATTTGGAATACACGATCTATGTATGAAAATGACAGGACCCATACCCTAAAATGTTACTATGTACCCACGCTAAGCTATTATGGTTATCAATTCTATCTTTGTTACATTCTGTTTATTTTTCTCTAATGTCTCTAAGCATAGCATAGCATTACGCCCATATTCCCCGAAGGGGTAGGCAGAGGCGTTCATAGTTGTACACCGACATTTCATCAATGCTATTATTAATTCCCATGGTGAGCCTATTGCTATCTAACGGGCACAGTACCAAACTCCGGACTGCTATCGATATTTTTGTAATAGATAAACACATTAATACTTTCCCCGACCTGGGAATCGAACCCAAGACATGCTCAGCAATCCCACTTGGAACCACTAGACTAACGAGGCAGTTATATAAGCATATATTTATGCATAAAAATGCTAGCTTCTGCCCGCGAATTCGTCTTCATGGACTTCAGAATGGATCCAGCCAGGATAACTTATCCTGTGTGCCAAATTTAATCTAAACCCGTCAATAGTTATTGCATGAAAAAGTATCAAACAAATATCCATCCCTACTCACAAACTTACGCATTCATAAAATTTTTAGAATATTTCGATGATAGTGACGCATGGTAAAACTTGACTTACTTTATGTTTGCATCTTTAGAATGTTACTTTCGACTTATGAACCATTAAACAAATATATAAAAAACCGGACAAGCGCGAGTCGGACGCGCTCACCGAGGGTTCCATACAAATTTGTAGGTACATATTATAAATAGTTCAGGCACCGAGTCTCGTAGTTTTTTCCGAGATTTTCCCGAAATTCAGTTTCCAAAACCTATAATAACATAACATAGCATCACGCCTGTATTCCCCGAAGGGGTAGGCAGAGGTGTACACAATTGTACACCCACATTTCATCAATGCTGTTATTAAGTCCAAGTCCAAGTCTCCCATGGTGGTGAGCCTATTGCCATCTACCGGGCACAACCTATAATTACGTATATTATTGTGTTCTTTAAGTGAAATTGTGATTATCTAACAGTTCATCCCTAAATTAGTTAGGTAACCTAATCAAAGTTGTTTTTTACTTAAATATCAAATTTTATCCAAATTGGTAAGTGGTACTTGGCCTCTTTTTTCACATTTATGTTGAGATTTTATTAACAGAAAAACGCAATAACTCTTTGTGCGATACGGAAATCGAACCTAGGTCTTCAGTAGTTGCGACCATTGACCAACGAGACAGTCAGAAGTTAGGAGTGTATTTGTGACTTTATCAGTTAGTGTTAATAGGGAAAGATTTTACGCCCCAGTTGTTGAGTTTCATCTACAGCATAATATCCAATCCAAGATCGCATCCATTGACGTCATCAAAGTGCTGCATCAAAGTTTGTGTATACCAAATTAATTCACCCTTTCTAATACGAAGTGTGAGGTTGAAGCCGTTTGTCGATAAGATCCATCCGTGTATTATGAATAGAAATTGAATTTAATTCACAACAGATCTGAAAATTAATGGAGATGTTCAAGCCGTTATATAAACTATATATGTATGGATATGTTATATAAACTTTTCTAATCTCATCTTGGTTATAAAATGTGATAGTAAAATGAAGGTACGTTTAGTCCTTAAAGTTTTAAGTGTCAATCTCTTCTTAATCTTCAAGTTAATTAATGGATGCTGTCTGAAATGTGAACTGAACATAAAATTCTAATAACTATTCAGTAGTATAAAACGATCTTATTTTCTGATGGATTTGGCTTTTCGATGACCCCTATACCAAAATCAAATTAAAGCACTTGGAATTCTGATCCAAGGGGTCCAGGTTAAAACCTTGCTTGCGGTGGTATAACTTTTACCAAAAATATATATAAATTTAGAATTAAGTAGTTTTCCCCGCCTTTAGATACTTCTTTGCCTTTAACAATTACAACAGCTTGTCGTATTACCATGTTCTTGAAATTAATTCCTGGATCCATTATACACTATTAAAACTGTCCCACATTTGTTGTTTTTTTTTTTATCAAATTTTATTAGGCGCTGAGTTACCCGCGTCCGTAGGAGTAAACCTTTAAAATGGAATCCCTACACGAGGCTTCGGCGACGGCTGGTTACCACCCACCGGACGAAACCATGCTGTGAAGCGACCTAGTCGTGTTTCGGGATGTAGTCCGGTACATCCGTTGTGGGAGACGGGTCTGGACATTTGCATCATCTCCCCGACTATCGTTATCCCCAAATCTCTCTACTTAGAGTGAATAGATTTCTTCTGGATCTACGTGCTCCATCCTGGGCCACACCGTCCCTTACTATCAGGTGAGTTGGTGGCAAAACGTAGATCCATTTTTGATTAAATATATATATTAATATCACATAAAATATATAAAGGCACTAATGGAATGTAAAAAAAACCAAGGTACACAAATTTATCGCTGTGATCGAGCAGAATTCCTCGTAATAATATTTTTTTTGTTGTTACTAGTTACAAAAAAATAACATTTTTGTTTTTTGTTGTCAATTACACGTTAAGAATACTCTTAATTATTTGACGATCTTATAAATAATCCTTGAGCTTCATCAAATCTTACAATGGAATCACATTTTAACACAGTAGCTCCAAATTTATTAAAGGACGTCAATAAAACGATACGTTGTATACGCATGTTGCTCCATTGGATGACATCCCAAACTGCGCTAAACGCATTACCTATAAATTGCACATATCGTGAATATAAATTGTGGTATTATTAGAGACATAAACTGCATAGTTTATAGAATTTCCAATCGTCGGAAATTAAATACGCCTATGCTGAATAATAAATGTGATCAACACGGTAGCCACAAAACTTTAATTTGTTTTTGAATCGCTACAGTCTACAGACTAATAGTGAGGTAAATAAAAAAAATGACAAATCTAATCTACCAATTCACACTTGTCTTTATATCTGTTAAGCCACCCATTAAATTGTCGACTCATTAAAACTCATATTATAATCCAATGGGCTGAGTTTGAACACAACACAAAACACAAATAATATCTTAATCTGGCTAACATTTTGTAAAGCTTTATAAATAAACGTGATATTTATAATCTAAAAATTCCACAACAAAGAGGATGTCATCGTTTAGAAAAATATTAAAAGCAATATTTTTTCTTTTCTCAAATATAAAGCATAACTTAATATTTCGGGGCCAAGTTCGACGCCTCTCAAAAAGCCACTGAATAAAATTAATAACCAAACAACTTTGGCACGTCGGGGCCTTGCGAAACTTAATTTGCATTCCTGAATCAAAATGTTATTGTAATTATGTAGGGTCAGATAATATTGCCCTGTAGAGTCCGGCGTTACATTCAAAATGTGTACCTCAACTTCCCTAAGCAGTAACTTTGTTAGTGACCTTTATACATACATATTTCATAACGTTAACATATGTCGGACTAGAAACAACGTGTATGTTAAAGCTATTAAAGTCCCATCATTTATGATAGATACTAATTAAGTTTTATTTAGCGTTATTTCAAACAAGTAATAATCGTGTCTGTTGGCGATAAAGTAAGGTCGCAGCCGAAATGTAAAGTTACAATAGAAGCGTCTCAAACAAAACCTCAATCAATACAAAAAAAAATGATAAATTAAATCTTAATTTTTTCACCGTGGGAGAGCCATACTTCGGCACGAATGGGCCGGCTTGATCGGATTGATACCACGGCCTCACAGAAAACCGGCGTGAAACAACGCTTGCGTTGTGTTTCGCCGAGTGATTGAGGGTACCGGAGGCCCAAACCCTTGCCGGCAACGCACTTGCGACTCCTCTGGGGTTGCGGGTGTCCATGGGTGGCGGTAGTCGCTTACCATCAGGCGAGCCGTCTGCTCGGTTGCGTCTTATTCCATAAAAAACAAAAAAAAAATGCATCGTATGATTCTGAATCAAACTCTTAATGAAAATATGAAATGAATTTTAAAAAAATTTACAGTATAACGGCATTGTGTTGTATTTTTTATTTCACACCTTTTTGTGTACCATAGCCATAGCCACTATATTACTATTATTTTTTCTACCTCGTTGGTCTAGTGGTCCCCAGCGCGGCTGCTGAGCGTGAGGTCTTGGGTTCGATTCCCAGGTTGGGCAAAGTGTTATTGATTTTTTCTGTTAGGAAATTCTCAGTAGCAGCCCGGATTCAGGAAGTTGGTGGTCTGACACCCCCGTGCTTCGGAGAGCACGTAAAGCCGTCGGTCCTGCGCCTGATCTCTCTCTGGTCGTGTGGGATTTCCGTCCCATCAGAATATGAGAGTGAAGGAAGAGGGAGTGCACCTGTGTTGGCGATATTATAGTGCACAGGAGATATTATAGTGCACAAGTGTATGGTGCACTATAATATCTCCTGTGTACTTGGCTAATCTCATTGGAGATAGGCCGCCGTGACCGAAATACGGTTGGAAGGAATATTAGTTTTTTTTTTATATTACTAATTTGAGGATTCTAACGATACATCATTCGTCTAAATAAATTTTAGCGTTTATAAGTTATTATGGAATAAAGAAACTCACGAACATACATACATACATATATACCACTCTTTTTTTAGGGCAGTCGTATAAATATAGGATTACGTAATTTTTTGTGTTCTTAAATACAATTAATAAATAAAGCACACCTAGCACTTCACACCGCTGTCATCTGGTGGTGTGCCAAAAAGACAAGCAACATTGCTACGTTGAATGGCAATGCTAATTGTTTGAAGAAAGGGCTTGCATTTGGTTACGTGAAAAAGACTTGTTGAATTAAAATTAAAAAACCGAAAGCAAAGTTAAAATAATTCATTTGATATTTGTACCGCTCCTCTCATTAAAATAATCTTGTTTGTGTTATTCACGATCATGAGAAATTCCAAACGTCTATACATTTTTTTTTTTCTTTTTTCGAGAACAATCATCTCAAAGTAAATCTCTTCTCGTGTAACATTAATTTATTATTTAGTCAAAGAGACTTACGAATGTAATAATATCACAGAACCTCAGACACAATTAAATTATTTCAAACTAAAATATGTGTTACGACATTGGTTTTAATTAGAACATATGGTAATTTCTCATTATAATAAACAACAACAAAGGTATCTTTATCTAGTAATGATACATTCAAAGGCCGAAGCGGCAGAGCGTTTGTCATTAATTTAATGTTAGGGATATATTTATATGACTTTCAGGGTCCTATTGATCAAATTTGATGGTTTATTTTACGAGCAATATAGTTTCAGGGATACAATACGATATCATGTTCAGTAGCTAACACATTCAATGCAATTACGACCGTAAAAGCAGACATTGTATACTTACCATTCTAACTTAATAACATCGAGCATCCCGTACATTTAAACTCATTTAAGAGCACTATACAGGCATCTGAGTCGTCTTGCAAGGCAGCCTCGCCCGAGGGATAACATTACAAAGGCCGCAGTGTCGGGACGTAAAGGAGCCGACTGACCGAAGTCCCCTTTTGCCCATCGTCCCCCTGTAACTGTCCACACAACCATTAAGGTATTAGGGAACAATGTTCAGCTGGAACGCTGTGTAAACAATGAATAGACTTGGCTTTGCACTTTGGTTACCGTTTTTGGTGGACAATTTAGTGGTGACGTTTCTGGTTTTCGTAGTGAGACTTTTGCAACGTAAATTTTGAATCAATATCAATTGACGGACTTGCCGATGAATACTGAAATCTCGACATTTCATTTATTATTTTATTTATTTTAAAAAAAGGATTACCGACTAATTACATTTTTATTTTAAAGACATTTAATTTAATTTTTATAGAATTCCAGCAACAAAAAATACAAATGACGCAATTTTATGTACCTTTATTATTTTTCATAGCCCAATTTATCTCATGGTTATTTTACATATTCGTTTACTTAGAATAATATTCTTAGTGAGGCTAATTCGTCAAATATTTTTTTTTTACTTTATTTTACCAGGTTTCGATTTTTAAATGCGTATTTAATTTTTATTTAAGTTATTATTCATTTTTACTCGCGAACTGTACAATTACCTATCCTATTAAATAAACTTATTTACTAACTACACACTATACCTACACATACACATAAAATAAAATAAAAACTATCTTATTATAAACATAAAACATCTTTATAGTACACCAAATAAAACATACAATATTAAAATAAAGATTTATTTACCGAAATGAAATTATTAAACTCATTTAATTCGGGATCATACATGTTATAATACAAGGCATCAGCTTAACGGCTTTTATAAATATGAATCACAGGATTACTAATATTAAATTAGCAACCGCGGTTAAATATACATTCTGTTTTAGAAATAATGTTAAACCTAAATGATAATGTTAAATTTGTACTAGGATACTCTACGCCATCAGTAATTCCACAATTTGTGTCGTATTTCAAATGTAAATTTTGTATTTTAAGAGCTGTAATCAACTGACACCCTTCTAATTTGACTTTGCTGTTCGAATTAGGTATAATTAAGGCTGAATTAAAAATTCTTTAGTAGTTTTTCGTGAATGGTTTTATTCAAAAGCCTTTGTTTTTATACTTTCGGTATAATATAATGACTAGGCCTATAGGTATATTGCGAAGGAGTAGAAGAGAAGTAGTTCTTTGAGTTGATCGCTAAAATTTTACACGGATTCACTCACATGTTACTGAGTAACATAAATGAATGAAAAGTCTCTGATTACATTTCTATTCTTCTTTCATGCTGGGCACTTATTCTAAGCCGCAAGCTATTTGATACTAAGAATTTTCTAACAGATAAAGCCTGCTTAACTTGGAAACTTAGACCGAAGAGGAAATAGGTAACTCTCTCTATTTCCTTAAAAAAAAATTATAAGTACCTATATCTTTTAGAGATATTTTTACTAGTCAACGCAGCGCTTCAGCTTTCGTTGAAATCTAGCTCTACAACTTTTCATCACATGATAATCTTGTTGCATCATGTTCTAAGTATACGCCATATGAATGTTAAGTATATAGCTGTGTATGCAGAATTAAAAAAAAAACAACCATTCTACAATCTTAAAATCGCTACAAAATTATCGTGACGTAAAGTCGCCATAAATAGCACTTGGCATTTCCCGAATAGTTCACTCACACAGTGTATATTTAAATCCAACACACTATCACAAACCTTTCATCACTCACTCCTCAAGCCCAGGTGGTCATCGTTCAGACAAATTGGGACCTTATACACATATCATAGTGGCAAGCTTACATTATATAAAATCACTTAAAGCTATAATAGTCAAAGTTTCATAATAAGACAACTATCAGCCAGCATCACTCCACAAATGCCGGGATATATGTTATCCACGCCATTACCGTCGTATAAAGGCCGCATTCAATGGACTGGCGTGTATTCATGGCTATACTTAATATTTTATGAAAAAGAAGTTATTTTTGTAGAGGGTAAAGTTTGATACTTTACCCTCTTGCTAACGATGTGTTGTTTTATTATATAATGTTAAAATCATTTATAATAATAATTATTATTATTTATTTATTTACCAAACACAGTTTACACTATTTTACTTTTTAGTGCTTCGAAAAATAGTTTAATCTAACAGTGCCGTTTTTCAAATTATCAGCGGGTCCCAAATTAGGCGCAGCCTGTATCTTGGAGACCCAGACATTTTTTTGTTACACGTTGATTTAAACTTAATATACGTTGTAGGTAGGTACATAATAACTTCTATTTCGTTAATGAATCTAAAGTCTTACACCGTGCACCTACAAAACTACAATAATGTCAAATACAATAATATTTTCGTAAGTAAATGTTAATTAATGGAACGCAAAATAAAGATATTCAACTATTTATACTTATTTATGATATAATTTTTCTAAAGTTACAATATTAAATGGAAGAAGAATACGGTCGTGAACAGGATTCGAACCTGCGCCTCCCGGAGCTAAGCATGCGTTAATGCTTTTCTAAGATTTATCTTGAAATATAATTTTTCTGTTTCCTTGATACTAATGATTGGTAATCATGAAAAATATGTCCTAGCTATAGCAGGCTTGAGCACAAGCATTTCACCGAAAGTCGCACAGTCCCGCAATAAATTAATTCTACATACATACATACAATCACGCCTGTTTCCCATAGGGGTAGGCAGAGACTATCGATTTCCATTTGCTACGATTCTGACACACCTCTTTCGTTTCATCTATGCTCATTAACCTCTTCATACATGCTCGCCGATTTAGATCGCTCTTGACCCGTCCTTTTTTGAGAACGTCCGCAACTTGATTGCAGTACGTTCGTCGAGGTCGGCCTGCACCGACACTTCCATCCACTCTCGCCTCATGGACTAATTTAGCCAATCGCCTTTCATGCATCCTTTCTACGTGCTCAAACCATCTTAGCATACCCTTCTCAATCTTTGTCACTACATCCTCTTTCACTCAACAACGTTCCCTTATCACACTGTTCCTCACTTTAACTTTCAAAGTTACGCCACACATACTTCTCAAAGCTCTCATCTCTACTGCATTAATTCTACTTTCATGTTTCTTCTGCCACACCCAACTTTCACTACCATACATAAGAGTTGGCACTAACACCCCTCCATGAACAGCCAGCCGCACCTTTTTAGACACATTCCGGCTATCCATGAAATTGTGTAGTGCCCCAGTCACCTGGTTACCAACAGTCACTCCTTTCTATGTCCTTCACGTGCAACCCATCCCTCGTAAACATAGATCCCAGATATACATACTCTACCCCCCCAAGGGTTCCGCCTTGTCGTGGTGAGGGGGCTCTAGTAGCCGTGGCTTGGTCACCCACGGTGAAGCTAGAGGAACCCGGGGAGGGCCGCTCCTCTGGGCTTTGCCTGCAAGCCCATGTTGGAGCGGCGTAGGTTGCGGGCCTTATGGGGGGTGCAACTGAGGTGGGTTGCGGTGTCGTATGGGCGGCACCGCAGCTGAGAGATGGGGGCCGCGGCGGGAGAGGTGTGCCGGTATGCCGATGCGCCGCTCTCCCTACCTTCCGCGGCCTTGACGGGGTTGCCACTGTTAGATGGCGGACGCGGTGGGGCCGCAGGGGAAGAGGAGTGCGTATAGCGAGGCGCCGCTCTCCCTGTCCTCTGCGGCCGTAGTGGCAGGCGGCGGGGCCACAGACCTGACCCGTCGCAGGGGACCTTGGTCTCCATGGTGGTTTCGGCACGCCATCCGTTTGGTGTGTCGTGAGAGAGAGTCCGGCAACGGACGGCTGCGGGCGGGTTCGCGGTTGTGTGCGAGAGCGTTCCCGCGTCCCGCCCTCAAGCAGCTGAGGAGTTTTAGTGGGTTCGAGTCCCACATAACCGCTCTGTCTCCCCGTGTAAGAGGGGTATGAGAGGGCATTTCTCCCTTTAAAAAAAAAAAAAAAAATATACAAACTCTAAATTAATTCTAGGCTAAGAAAATCAGTACATTACATTCTCTTTCATTTCGTTAACTCGTCTTTCAAATTTTGCCGTACGTATCTGCTAATAAGTTGACTGCTTACAGTCTTAATGAAATGGTGAAATAAAACTTTTCTGATGATATAAAAAAAAAACAGAACCGTTCACAAACGTTCAAAAGTTGACAACGTATCTAAGACCTTACGTTAAATAGGTCCTTTCATCTGATATAGATATAAACAGTAAACATATTCTGTTTACCGTTCACTGCCAGACCACTATTGTAATAAAATGAGCTTTCTTTTCTGCAAAATTGCTTACAATTGAAAACCTGAGTCCAGTCCAATTTTCTAAAGGTTATTGGAGAGCTGTGTCATCAAATCGCACAAAGAGTATGTTTCGTTAGAGCTCACAATATATTATTGTGCTGCATAGTAATACGATATTTTCCAATTATACTACGAATATTACAATGATTATAATAAATATTACCTTTTATTTGTAAGAGCAACGTATTGGATTTAGCTTTGACTTTAAACTGTTATTCACCGAAACAACCACCGCCATTATTAAGTCTCATGTAAATAGTAAGGCAAAAGGTGCCAGACACATTTAAAACTTTGAGCCAGAACTGGTAATTTCCAAAAAAAAACCTGAAACGGGCATGCGATATGTCAACCAATAAGCCAGCCTGCCTTTAAGACTATATAGTTGTAAAATAAACTCTTCGTATATTTTTAAGACGGTTTTATAATAGTTCATTATGATACAAGAGCCCTAAGTTGGTCATTACAGTCTAGCAATAGCCGAGACTTGTATTGACCATTAGGGCAAGCGTCTCATACGATTTTTTTAACACTCTTGTAAAAGAAAAACTTTAAACTACAAGGGGTAGAAGGAGGCTCACTGACGAAGTCGCCAAACAGCCTAATAGTAAATAAAATAAATATTTTTATTGGGTTATCAATTAATGCTAATAAGTGATACATTTACGTAATGTGGGTGTACAACTGTGTACACCTCTGCCTACCCCTTCGAGGAATGCAGGCGTGATGCTATTTTATGTTAGTTTTAAAGAAATAACTTGAAGAATCGAAATGTTTATTTAAATCAGCACAAATACAAAAATGTTAAAGCTCATCAATGAGTTTTCAAACATTAAAACTCTTTGCTGCAGTTTAAAAGTAAATGTAGGTAAAGATGCCATGCAGATTTTTCATAAATATGAAGAAAACGCACGCGTGTTTAATAAGCCTCATTATGAACCTAAAAGCAGTAAAATAAGAGCCACTTTACGAGTAAGTATGTTGAAAAACTAATTACTAATACAAAAACATATAGCCTGTATTTTTATAAAACTAAAAAATATTGAATTATTCAGGATGTTTTATTTTAATCGCACTTGCTCTTCTTAGGTTATAAACAGGATCACAAACAGCAATAATTGCTGATTGTTTTGCAATTGAAAACTATTGAATACAACGTTTAGCAATTAGCAGTAAATGTTTGACTCAACGTGCTTACGTTAGATCGTGTACGAGCATTTGCTGCTACGAGTATTAATACTATCCGATATCCACAAAACCACTGAAATCGTTATAGTTAGATACTTCTATATAAATAATTAAAGGACGGAATTAAAATAATTGGAGTTATACTATATTCTCAGACACACAAAAAAACGCTACCGAAACATGGATAGTTAATAAGTAAATAATTATGACATCAAAAAATATCAGAAGTTAACAATTTTAACATTTTATGACATTTTAATTATCTATTGATTGTTAAAGTCAGCACGAAATAATGTTAACTTTTGTGTCTCCACGCCAATTATAAAATCAAAACTGTATCAGCTAACTAATTTATTGTGGCCGCAACACCAGGAAGGCCTTATCCATTACCGACGCCGGATTTGTCACGGTAGCTGATTCATTAGAGGAGCATTAATCTTCGGTGGAGGTGCGAGAGGGGACTCAGCCGTCAGCCAACTAGCGCGGTGATAAGGCCGTACTTTGTTCAAGAAGCCGTGACGAGCCCAAGACATGGGCCTTGAAAGCCCGACACTGGAATTTAATTAACCCAAATTTGTCCTTTTGTCTCAACTATACTGACGCAAGCCCCCTAAAGTGTTTGTCAATGTGTGGTTAACAGTGTTACGTGTTTAGGCAAAACAGAATACGATGTGTAAGTGCGATGCCTCGCTTTCTTTATGCAATTCAGTGTCGAGAGTTCCCAGGAAACCATTAAATGGGCTAATTTAAAATAGTCAATCTCCATCCCTCTTGGATTCTTTTTTATTGGGCCATTAAAAACGCATTTAAAACCATCAAGCTTGAGTACAATCCGATGTAAGAATACCTATACATCTCAATATTTACGAAAATATATTTATTTTTAGACTCTATATAAAACAGCTTGACATAATGGCGTTTTATAAAGCGAACTATCATCTAAACACCATCCAACATCCCGGTCCCATTGTCAGTATATTTTCATTTGAACGTAGATAGAAACTAAATCACAAACCATTGCGGAGTGTTCATATAAACTGTAAATGCGTAAATGTGTTTCGGACAAGCAGTAAAGGCACGTCAGAATGTGAAAGCGACGTATGAAAGAGAAAATCCGGAAATAGAATACCGTAGGTACACACAGAGCGCAAAATCAACTAGTAAATGATGGCGAACGTTTGAAAAACCTCCCCAAACTGACGGACACAGAAACTTTTTGAAGATTTGAGTGCTCTTCATCATATTGTTAAGAAACTGTCGAAGATATATGTAGCTAAATATTTTGTCTTTAGAATTTATACGTGTTATTTGTTATGAATTACGGAGAAGTAACATTTACCCGTAGGTATGTTTATATATATGTTATATTTAAAGAGCATACTATAACCACGCTTCATGTTTTAGTTTTAAAAATGAAAAGTTGTTCTCTGTTCCAAATTTCTTCATGATCAGAAAAATATTGCTATATATACTCACTAAATGCATTTCTCTTTAACCAAAAACATTTTAGGAGGAAATGAAAGCAAAAAAGCAATACATCAACCTCATAACACACACAAGTAACAAACAGATGTTCAACGCGATAACGAATTAATTCCTTGGTGAGATTGTCATCAACTCCATACTTTATTGAAAATACATCGATACAATATTACTACTACATATTTAACGCTACAAGTAAAAAACATTTAACTACTTCAATACGTGCTATACAACTGAAAAGATTAAACGGTTCAAAGTCCGAGGAACAAATCATGAAAAATAACTGTTATCTATCATAGAACAAAGATTCCATTTCTTTAACAGCGGAACAGAAAAGTAAAGGAACAAATAGTTGGAAGAAAGTGTTCTTAACTCTTGTTTTATAACCTGAATAAAGTTAGATCTCGGCGGTACAAAAAGTGTAGATATTGGAAAGAAATCATAAGTAACAGTTCCTTCCGGGCACTCGAGGTACGCACTCCGAATATAATGCAATTACGTGAGATGGATTGCTTCACTTCGAGCCGCGAGAAGGTCGTATAACTTCCTTATCTTCGCGACGTATCCGCTTTTATGTCGTTTTTATAAAAAAGAGAATAAAAATATTATTTCCATGCTGATTTTGGGGATGAAAGAAAAACGTAAAATGTTAGTACGGTTTTGTATACTTCAGCTGTTCTTATGCATATTTCTCGGTTGAAAGACAATAGACGGAAAATGTCCCCGGGCGACAGAGTTTTAATCATGTCATTGCTTATTATTGCCATTCTTTAAACTCATCTTCCTTAAATGTGCCTTAAGGGTTTGCACGAATTACGTACTTACTGTGGCGTTTCGCTCGAAAAGTCGTACCTCACATTTTCTTACGTATAAAATTACAAACACAGAGGCATTTAACGCTAAGAACGAAATTTCTTTTATATTGTCTTGTAATAATTTGGCATTATTATAGGTGCGTTTATGTTATATCTACATTAAAACCTACATAGTTATGTATCTGTTTAATATAAATGCTCACATATGCAATTATTATCCAGGAATCCTATTACACGTATATTATTATATAATTATAACTGGGCGCTAATTATGCCAAATCGCTCTATCCTCCGGAGATCGAATTGCCGTAATTATTCTGTTCGCTCGCTAATTACCAGACACAATAGATTTTAATTGTTATGAAGTATAATTTTGTACCACCATTCGAAGAGCTAAAGTTTCTTTGGAGAAGAAGTGCAAAAAGCTAAAATTTATATATAATAATTTAGTAACTACTGTTGAATATCGACCACTACTCTATATTTTTATCCTAAGTATAATTAATTATATTAAACTCGTATATCACGCTACTAAGTAACGGAAGCACTTCAAACGATAAACCTATGAACAATATGTACAAACTATTGATAAGTAATGAAGGTATTAAAGCACAATAGTTAGGTGAAGGCAATGTAGCGACTAAAATCCGAGTAGGGTGTGCCCGATCAGGTACGAATGTGAATTCAAGGCCTACTACCCCTTTGAATTGTTGTAGTCAACCTAGTCCAAGCATAGTGTTGGAGTCGTAACAATTTTACCTTTAAGAATCTTTTTAATTACATGACATATTATCACGCCTGTATCTCTGAAGGGTTAGGCAGAGGAGTACTGTTGTACACTCACATTTCACCAATGCAGTCATTATGTGCGCATTTTTAAGATGCTATAAATGTGTTTAAAAGTAAATAATTTAAAATGTTGGTGAGTCTATTGACATCAACCTTTCACAATTCAAATCTGTTTTAAAAATTTCTTAACATGTATTCTCAATAACACTTTCCTCGGCCCGGGAATCTAAACCCTGGTCCTTAAGCCCACCAACCGCGCTTACGAACACTAGACCAACGAAGCATTTAATCTTTATAATAAAAATCACGAAACTAATCAAAATCTTTTGTATAAAACACATGTATCGAATATTCTATTGAAGTGAAGTGACTTAGCTTTCTTTTATTCCCCAATGTTTCAAAAGACGCCTGCAAACTTGCGTAGAATGAATAATTCATAAATATATAAGTAACATGTAGTAGCCTTCATAATATAAGTAAGTAGTAACATATACCTACATATATACCATCATGAGCCTTTTGGCACCAATTTGTTTATACAACATACCTATTTATAAACAATTTATAAATACTCCCAAAAATAGTTAATAAAGGGTTACTACAAGTTTACAAAAATTTACTAAGTTCTCTCACGGTGGACAGCACATACAACTATAGCTATTATGTATCGTACAAGATATTGTCAATGAAAACGATTGGAAGTAAATCAGGATTAATTGAAGCATATTCTAATGCTATGACTCTGAGCACCGAGCGGCACTTAGCTCTGAGCCATTCACTGGCGCAGCCTTGCATGCGCATCGCGGATTCCGAGGATTAATCAGATATTATATCGCACGCATTAAACGAGATGCCGAAAACGGAATAATTTATATGGGCATACTAAGTAGGATTGATTAAATCAATTTGAATGCAATATTGAGATCATTCGTTTGAAAATAACCGTGACACATAAAATAACGACTACTAAATAAACGAAATAATAAACACACAGAAAAAATATTTGTACTGTTGTAATTTCCTACCGTTGAACACAATAAGACAAACTTTCAAAACGGTATCTCAGGTAAACCTAGAGGCTTATCGTCCCACGGTATTCTTAACACTTATTATTAACATTTACTGAATTATTACTTTAAAATAATGTATATGCGAACATCTTCAGAAAAAACCTTCAAGATCAAAATATGATCATCAAAATCATAACACAAATCATCTACTACAAAGAATAGTGAAGAGATGAAAGCGCTACAAAGTAACGATTTCCAAATGTCACATCATCAACATAAAATCAAAATTGGAAGTCCGGAAATCGGGTCATAACTTTTGACGCGGGTTTAAACATTTCACAGAAGAGTCGAGTTAGCTAGTGTTAACTCCTCACCTGGCGAGGGGCTTAGTGCCCGTCGCGAACCACGTGGGATCTCGTTACAGACCCTCGATTGAAATATTTCCGTATCAGTAGACACGTAGCCGCGTACCACTATTTGTATGCCCGCGTACCGCTATTTGTATACCCCCGTCAATAGCTGTCACGAAACTGAAAAACTGTATTGTTACCCTCTAGTATACACTACACCCGGTCTATAGAAATGAAATTCTTACTTTCATAACACAATCTATTTGCAGGGGCCACCAGCATTTGTTCGGCGGGCGGCCACCGACGCGGTCACTAATTACATCGGGCCGCTAACTGCAATTGTGTTGATCACTGTTTAATGTAATATTGCCGTAGTTCGCAATAGTTATCTCTTTAACTATTGGGAATTCTATCTGGAATACGAAACTGTTTAATTTGCAGTCCATATATGACTTATACGCAAAGGATAATATCATTATCATCAACATCACATCAGCCCCTAAGCGTGCATTGTTGTACATTAGAGTGATGTACTTTAATTCAAACTTGTGAAACCTCACGCGTTTCAAATGGTTTGCTGAACGCATTAAGTTTTTATAAGCAACATTTAGTAGCTATTGCCCATCTTACTAACATTATCAGGCCTAACTTCATACTATTACGTGTTTATTCAAATACAAATATTGCTGTGATTTATGAGATTGTCGTAAAAGCTCTAGCCGTACCGAACGCTTAGTCAGTTCCTTTTAGGGCTTTAGATAATGACTCGGTAAATAACTAGAAAAGCTAGGCTGGATGAAAAACGACGAGTCATACCCAGAAGGCAATTAATAACAATTTGTTCACTAAATTTATTTGTTTGTATATTACCATTTGCTATAATGAATCGTAAATGTTATAAACAATGCGGAAATTGAACAACAGTACTAATATTAGTGGCAACAAACATATAAGGTCCATGTAAGACTTTCCGTACATTTGAATGTTTCCACCAAAATATAATGTCATTAACGTTTGCTCTCATAACCATGCACACCTCTGATAAATAAAATAAACGCACAGAATTTCGCCACGAGCGATATGAAACTACAAATTATAAGAATTGAAATTGGATTCACGTTAAAATCCACGCTTTATTGCAATATCCGCAGTAACAAAAAATAAATGTAAATGACATATTTTCCGTTACACATTGTAATTTTACACGTTTATTTAGTGTCCACAGATGTGACTACCGTTCGTAAGAGAAATAGAAAAAAAATCGCCTTTTTAATTGAATAGTTGATCAATATTAAATGGAAAAAGAATACGGTCGTGAACAGGATTCGAACCTGCGCCTCCCGGATAGATACACCAGGCGCTCTGACCACTAAGCCATCTCGACCTCCCTCGAGAGGTATTCTTTTTCCATTTAATATTGTAACTTTAGAGTTCGCTAAGCATGCGTTAATGCTTTTTCAAAGACATATCTTGAATAGTTGATCGTTTTCTGATTATAGTTACCTAATCTAATCGGTCAAATTCAAGTAGCTAAAACATCGTTGCATGTAGCAATTACCATCAGAATACCGCGTTAACAAAGATTAAGGACACAAAGACATAACTTTAGAATTACAAGGTATTCAAATGTAATCCGAGGTGGATTCTCGTGCTAACATTAAACGCGTGCTAATAGAGGCCGGGAAGGGAACAGTGTGCCAGATCGCGCCGTTCCGCGGAACACCTATTACGTTCTCATTAACGTGGCCGTAGTGCGCTTTACCCCTCGTTAACAATGCCCTACTAGTAAATTGTACCTTCAAAATGAATGTATACGATACGGCGACCTTTTGGCGATTACAATCTCTTAAATCTTAATTATATCATTCTTAACTGAAAGGTCAGTAAAGAAATCATCCATTAATGAAATCACAGGAAAATTGCCTTGGTTGAGGCTGGATTGTGGATCGGCATTCCTTGTTCAGTGACTGGTGGCTAACTACAAAAGGCTGTCGGTCTGTCTGACCGGAGCGACGGAGTGACGGGAACAACGCTTTTCAGTTCGTAGACTCATCCCGAGGCTTTGTGAATCAACTTTATCGGTATTTAAGTGGATATACCCATACCAACGAATTTCCTCTCTAGGTTTATAACTTTCACGCTTGACGCAAAACGATACCTGTAGATAGTATTACAATTAGTCCAAAAATACTCTTCGAATTCTTTCAGTAGTGCTTAGATAAGTGCTTATTCCGTATGAATGCGTCGTGTTAAAAGTTGATAAAATTGCGCAAAGTAATGAAAGTTCCTCGGCCTATCGCATAAATACTTCGCGCAACAATTTTCCCCGGAGTCAACCTTTACGATTTGCGCGAACAGATAAACAGATGGGCGAGTGTGTAGTTTTGTATCATACGTAGTCAGAAAACAAGTCTAACTTAGCGTAGTAATTACACATACTCGTACATAAATATGTGCCCTACATAATATGTACCCCAAAATATTCTTAAGCATTTGAGTGTTGTTGCTTTAAACAATCTTTGAAGATTTTTTTGCAAGCTTGGTTTGGGCATCCGTCAGTACCTTTTTCGATGATCAGTCTTTTTGTGTACAGGAATAATTTGTGACAATGATACATTTAATTTCATGTATTTTAAGCCTAATGGTCAAAGAAACTTATAACATACAAGTAGCTTTGAATTAAAAAAGAATTATGAAAATGCAACAGATAAATTACTACACAGTACTTTAAATGTTAATCAAAATAACGACAACGACAAAGTCTTCAATAACTTGACATTCTATAAAAGGTACTTGGAATTTGTGATACTTAGTCACATAATAATCTAATAAACACAACCACACCTTTTCAATGTACAATGACATTACACGCGACGAAATGCATAGGTACATGTATATTGTATCGTTAGAAGTTTCTTTAAATACCGATTTTGCACATTAAGCATCCATTACGGGAGTGAGTCGTTTTATTTTTTTTCTTTGCAACACGTGTCTACCACTGCTACGGCTCGGAGGCAGCGGTTGCAAGCGCCAGGTGCGAACGCCCGATACAGCTTTTTGTGTCGAAGGATTCTATTTTTGCCATTGCAACTCGACAACGGAAAATGTAAAACTATGAAAACTTATTTTGAATCGTTCACCGTAAAAATCTTGTTACCTATGAAACGTTCGGTGTCTGGCTTACTAGTGCTGTTCGGAAAATGAATTAACAATGTGATAGGTTTCACATATATGTTTCTCTTCGTTGTATATGTATGACGAAGCATTGGAAATTATTTCCCCTAGATCATTGCATAGTCATTATGCAACCGAACTGTGGATGGAATAAGCCTGTCAAAAGCGCCTTTAACTATATTTTAAATACGTAACAGAATTGAAAGGAACGTAAACCATTTGGTGAACGAGTCAGGTATATTTTCCATCTGTCCATAATTCCTAATGGGATTTATTTCATAAATTATCATCAGACCACATTTTAAAATATTTTATATAGGTACAAGAGAGAAATAAATATTGACAAATAAATCCTATTTAAAATCTGGCTTAATAAATATAATTTACTGACTGCTAGACCACTGATTACAAAGCAGATATCTAGATAAAATATTATGAAACGTAGTTACACATCGAAATACAAAACGATTGTGTGCAGAATAAAATTGATGATTGTTAAACCCGTTATTCCAGTCAGCTCTATAAATAGAGATCGACAACGCGAACTGCGGAATCGGAACGTTCACGTTCGCGCGTATATATCACAATATAATATTGAACGAGACGATTCTAAATATGTAATACTAGCCGAGTGGCCCCCGGGATTACCCGTGAAAATACATTTCACCCCTATTTCCCGTTTCGAGGTCGAATTTTAAAAGTTTCCTTTTTAGCCGACATTTGCGTTATGGGTGAAATACATTTTCCAAATTTCATTTATAGGTTGGCGGATTCGAGCTTGATGAGTAAGTCGGTTCACTTTGCGTTATTACGATTTAGTAACTAAGTAAATTCGCCGATCTTTTGCCGAAGTAGGATTTTTTAAGTAGCTTATATTGTAATTACTTTTTTGGCAACCTTTCTAGTTTTCTGATGTTCTTTTTAATATTAATTAGATTTATTACTATGACTGTATTTGAAAAATTTGTCATGAACGATGTGCCGGACCGCTAATGACTACACGGTCGTAACTTGTACGGAGATAATTTAATAATTGTAATTGAAATGCGCATTTAGCCATAACAAGTTACCATAGATACCATATGATTTAAACAAGTAACCATAAATAAATATATTCTTTAATAAACGTTTTCTTCTATTTATTTATCTTGTATCGTGGGTTTTTATCAAATCTCATATGGCCAAACACCCAAACCAGGTATTATTATTTAAATGATATTATTAATTTATTCTTGATAAATAATTCGATACGGCAATTGCACACGTGACTCGCAGCTTTCCAAAAACGATCATTATAAGTCCTATGTGATAAGGTGGTGAGTCTATTGCCATCTACCGGGCATAATTCCAAACTCTGGACTTCTACTAAGAATTTCCTAACAGAAAAACTAAATAACACTGCCCGACCCGGGAATCGAACCCTCAAACTCATGCTCAGCAGTCGCGCTTGGGACCACTAGACCAACGAGGCAGTTATAACTTTATGCTACAGTTAATTTTAGCTTCGATAGGCAGCGCTAAGTTTAAGAGTCCGCACACAAAACAAACAGTAGTCTGTGACTAAAACCTTACTAAAATATCACAAAGCCACAGTCCCGACATCTCTATCGGCATCAATAAACGACAACCGGTCCCTCGCAAAAATACTTTGAACCCAAAAATGTAACAGTTAATTGTAGACCGAACAGGCAGAGCTAAGTTTAGTAGTCCAAACATAGGGAATCGTTAATGAGACGCCGACTGCCACAGCGGAGTGAGTCCCGCGAGGACCGGGACCACCCGGGACACGGCACAATCCAACTGGTAACGAGCCGGGATTATTGATTGAATCCATCAGTCCCACGCCAATTGTCGTCGTTATTAGTGACGTGACAATGTTACCATGGATACGCCTTGTATAGCTGGTTTACCAACTGACGCCAAAAATTTTACAGCTTCTAGAAATACGCGAATTATTGTATTTGTTATTTTCTGACACTAGATCGCACATCAACCACACGTTAAGAAGGCGTTATTGTTGGTGAACAACCTAGTGTCGAAGCTTCAACCATACGCGAGTACCGTTCTCCCTAGATTTATTTACCTTTACATTTGTAACAGATAGTTTAATATTACTGAATAATAATAATACTATGGTCACTTTAAAACCTTAAAAATCGACATTTTATAACAATACTCAATGTATTGACTTCTTTATTGTTTTTTTGTTAACATACAAATAAATATCAGTCTGCACTGAAACTTAAAAGTTTAAACATCAGCATTGATCAGATTAATGTAATCCATATCCTGTAAGGATTTTTTCACAATTATCTAAATCTATTTTATAAATATAAAACATGGTCTTTTCAGACGTTAGTGCTCGAAATAAATGACGATTACTATTTTCATAATATAAACCTCATGTTTAAAAGCGTTTTAAAGCTAATAATTGAAGCATGAGGAAATATAATAAAGTAGACACCTTAATGGAGGGTGTATATTTAAGCCGTAAAAACGCTACGGTATAGGATTTCGGGAGGTTCTACCTTTTCGAAATCGACTTACGGGAACCTTTCCTTGATCCCATCTTCGTGAATATTATTACGGCACATTATAATCAGGAAAAAATATTGTTCACATACAAAAATGAACGAGAGTCGGTACAAATCCTTGATTTCATCGGCCAGTTGTTTCGTTAATCTGTCGTGGATTATCAATGTTCAAATAGCTGAGAACGTAACCTCCCTCAAAACACTAAAGATGTTAGAAGGTATAATAAGAGCCACGTCACCTTTACCTCCTAAAATCGTTGAACTATATGAAAATTAAATGACAGTATTAATACAGGAAGGCCGTGGGCCTGTGATTACCTGTCAAACACAGGTACAGCCGTTATCTGACGCATGAGGTAATTATAAGTCAGTTTACAAGTTCAACAGGATTGCGGACGGTGAATGGTCTATCTGACGTGTGAACGAAACATTGTGTCAGCAGAATATAGTTGAAAATGACGCTATAAACACGTTGTAAATGACTTGGTTTTCTTTTTATGCTCAACATTTTACATCTTACATAAAATGTTGCTTGAAAAATACATAAAAGTTCTGAGGACGGCTTTCACGAAACTTATGGGAACCACCGTTTCTAGAACGTCTTGCTATTTCTGTCCATAGAGCACCTTACGTTTATTTTCTCGGTAAAGGAAATGGCCGAATAGGAATAAATATTACACTTAATATTTATGCACGTTTTGATATCCTTATCATCTTTATTTAGTTAAGATTTCTTTTATCAATTAAATAAAATTGTTACACATTAATTTTGGACTTTTTTTTCCACAAATGTTTTGTGGAAAAGTAGTCCTCTAAAAATTAAGCTACTGGGCTTCCTGATTATATCTACCTATACCTATCTTAAAAACACATTCCCCTGACCCTCTCACAAAGACACCATACATACACAAGCAGATCTTCAACAGATAGCAGTGATATCAATTGTCCTTGAACAGTATTAGTAACGTTAGCCTATTAATCCAAGGAGGTCAAATGTACAAAAGGAAGTGTAGTGGTATCTAGATCCATACAAGATAGTTGCAGAATACCTTCCACACAAAAGCATCCATTACCGCATAGGTACTGATTTGTCACGCCGCTGATTCATTAGACGAACATTAATCTTAGAACGCGGTTACGCCGGGGTACATGATAAAGCTTTACTTTGTTTAGCCCCTGTTACAGCGTCTACGCGACTTCGTAGCGTCGTAGCTAATTCGTAGCACTGAACTCTGTTATGGTTATAATTATAATTTTATGTGTACCTATGTATTTACTGTAAAAGTTTTTAGTAGCTACTTTACATGCTTTGTTGGAGGTAAACAAGATTAATTAGCCTTTTTATGGTATTTTTACAGCCCGAATGACTACAAGCTGGAATTGGACTTTGATCGTCTAGGCGTAAAACAAAAAACTAGTCAAATGTCCAAAAAGACTAAGAAAGCGTTGAAACTACATAATTATTTTTGGTAACTAATCGTGCTAGCAGCAAAATGATCACTGGTTTCATTTTCCGATTCACCTCAAACAACGGTAATGTTGCTAGAAAAATACATTTGTAAATGCTCCACGTGTACACGAATACCTGGCCCACATGAACCTTCCTACCGCAAGATGTCGGCGGTACCTCAATCTAGAACTACCTTCATACGTCATGCAATGCTATCATTAAGGTAGTCTCAGAGTTCCATTTCCGAGCGATGAAGACAAAACAATATTGATATTGGATAATGGAAAAATGGCGTGTTAGAAACGAATTACTACCGAGGAAAATTGCCATTTCCTTGCTGTTCTTCTATCTAGAGGTACTTAGTTACCGAAGTTGTTAGATTATACTGCGTTTGATAGCTTTCGCCGCTCCTAACTAGTTATTATAGCGAATAAATCGAAGACTCTTAAGTTTATCGTCGCCAAGTCTCGCCAAACCTGTCACTTAGTTAGCCAAAAATTGGTAAACTGTCACAGCCTAGTGGTATGACCATTGGGCTGGCGGGTCAAAGATCACATGTTCGAACCCACTCACTTTTTACTAATTAGAAAAAAAAAGATCACTTGCTTAATATCCCACTGAAAACATCGCATAGAAACCAGCACACCTAAGATATGTTTTCGGTGGTATGCAATGCCATAGGCCTACGGGTGGTTTAAATTCTGACACCAGGTTGTTCATCAACACAAAATAAGAAGAAGAAGAAGCCACTGATTGGTATTCTACTAAAATAGTGAGAAAATTACACTAGTTTCTCTTATACAGACGAACCAATCAGATTTTATAGTAACGCTTATACCTGCCTGTCCATGGAATTAAACGCCGATCTTAAATTCTTTAAAAACATTTGTTACTGATCTTGCGAATCTGTTTTTGTTCCAAACACACTTATTGAAGTATAAAACAAAGTATAAAGGAAAACATTTCTTCTCCAACAAAAGGCAACTTGCATTGTTAAAAAAGTAAATTACTTTTTCAATCTTCAGATAGCAGACGTTTACATATCAAATAACATCATTATATAACTTCTAACATGATTAAAAAGTTTTACTCAAACAATTTTGGAAGTCTTAAGGCTCGTATTCACTGTAATTTAATATAATGTGTACCTAAATGTAGGCAGATTCTTACCGCTAGGTTCTGTACAAGTTGTTTCACAACATCATCTCGCCTGTATACTCGGAAGGGTTAGGCAGAGCTGCACTATTATACACATTTCACCAATACTGTTACTAAGTCCCATTTAAAGGGTAGTGAGCCTATGGCCTATCGGGCCAATACCAAACTTCGGACTGCTACTGATAATTTTCTAACAGTAAATCCTATTAACACAAGTTGTTTAATTTTAGATAAACTTATATACAATGTACAGTATTATATTATAACATACCTTCTTCGTTGGACTAATGTTTCTTATTCCAGGAGAGCACATTGCTCGCTTTTCGTTTGCATTTTCTCAATAACACTGGGTGATAAATCTTGAATAAATTTTCCTAGAGTTTACAATGACATATAGGTCACGTCTTCTGCCAATATCTTGGTCACGAGACGATATCAGCAGTTCATAAGAGAACGGGATCCACCTGTAACGCTGAACTGCAATTTGATGTATACGTCACAATGTCTTTGTACTTACATAAGTTATTGAGTCCCATCTTACTCTTTGCTTTTGTTGGATCAGCTACTTGTGGAATATCACAATAATCGTCTATAAGTTCTAATTCGTTTGTTTACAATGCATGATTGATGCATTTGAACACTGTCACTTAAACTAGAGATGATTCATTAACATAGGTCGGTACAAAATCTGAAACTAAATTAAGAGATAGGGTTTTTTGACTAAAATTGAATTATTACCACATGTAAATATTTTCGAAAATTATTGTTAATCCTTATTTAAATTCGATTTATACATTTTATTAATAGTTTATTTTGTGATTACCAATCTGCTTGCAATAACTACAGTATAATTAATTACTGTTTATTTCAGCAAAATCACTGGGCGATAATCTACGAAAATATTTTATTTTCGAATCTTTTCCGTATGTATTTATTGGTCCATGGAATACAAACATACACTGAGCCTTATTATAAATAAACCATTTAATATTTTATAATAAATCTTACGAAAATATGAAACTAAATGTATTTACATTCAGGTATATTAATCCTTCTTGAAACCCAACCAATAAAAACAAGCTATTTCGATTACCGTCTTTTATATTGACGATGTGTACCTACGTCTACACAACGATTATTTTTTTTTCTTTTTTATAGTAATCATTATTACAATAAAGTTGCACGTGCGTCGCAGCTTCTCCAACATCAAAAGGCGAACATCCCGACTTGTAGCAACGCAACGTGTAGACGAACCATTATAACGCAATATGAAGCTACATAGACCTATAAACTTTTACACCCCACGTACACAACGATATACAGATAATAACGTATCTACGTATAAGTAACTTGGGTTAACTTAACCTCGATGTTATATAGTACTACTATGTTCGAGTACACTCCGGTATTGCTAATGTAATAGATAACAAGTTTTGATAAGGGGTTCAATATGGATACCACAATATTGCGTAGGTGTCTCCTTAATTTTAATGAGCTACTTTAAAACTTCATTGATTCGGTACTATAATGTACTTTTAAATTGAAATTAGTGAGGTGTATCCGAACGCAAGCAAATTTATACGCTACATAGTGCTTGCATCATAATACGAAATATCCAGTGCAGAAATTTTAAACATGATACAAAAAAGCTTATCCAATAAAACAGTTTTTTTTTCCCTTAGAAATATTTTTGATTTCCCATACTTACAATAAATACTTCTAAAACATACTTCACTTGTGATATTAGAGTACTTACCGCAAGCAAGTAAGGTTTTTTCTGACGACCGATCATAATTTTTTCTCATATCGATGTGACCAATGTTTTTTAGAGAGAAAGTTATTCAGTTTTATTGGTAGATTCTAACTTTAAAATTTCTGCAGTGAATTTAAAATTCAGAATGTATTTTAAACTGTCTAGACTATTGAATAGATAAAATAAATGATTAAAAAAACAAAAATTCCGGAAACAAGGTCAAAAGATAAAGTTAGTTACAAAATTAGTAAAAAACTCGCCTGCCATGTGTGAAACATATTTTTTATTTCACACATTTTTGTGTACCATAGCCACAACTTTTTTATTTTTTTTATCTTACTAACCTTTATTACCCGGCGGCATACTGTGAGGATTCTATCGATACCCCATACATCTAAATCAGTTAAGGCGTTTAGAAGTTATGGTGGGATAAAGAATAAATAAAGAAAAAAAATACATGTACCTTAAAAAAATTATACTCCTTTTTTGGGGCAGTCGTGCAAAAGGAGAAATTATTGTGCCTTTAAAAAAAATTGGGTTTAGCAAACGCCAGCTGTGAAATATGCTGCCAGTTTTAATGAGGTAAGATTGCCTTGCAACCTTATACACCACGAAAGCAACTAGTTTTTTAACTTTCTCTTCAATAATTTCCTCTCTCCCATACCCTAAATGTAAACCTTGTAACAATCAATCCTAATACCTATATATGCAATAACTCATCATTTTGGCAAACATACCAAGCTTGCAAAATACATGCTGATTGTATTGTCCGTGCTGACTCACGTTAGATTGACGTAATCCTGTGTGCCGAGACCCGACGGAAGTCAGGATAATGAAACCGATCGATCATATATCGGCTATTTCATTTGTAATTAAATATCACAATCATCTGTTACAAAGGGCGGAGGTAGTAACGGTAGACGCTAGTTATAATTAGATCTATCTAAATATCTTATTATTGGTGCATGTCTAAAGCATAATCCCTGAGCCCATATAGACACAAAAGTTAATTATTATTTTATATCATAAATTAGTTATTCACAAAGATAACTGATTTATTACATATTATAAGAAAAATTTCAAGAAAGAGAAGAATAAAAAATTGATACGAACCAATTACCTAATAAAGTAAATATCAAGGACGATAACAGGCACGCGGATAGGTTCACAAAGCAAGATACAGAGATAGGAAACATAACATAAAAATATTTCCTAAAAGGATATGTGAAACTCAGCAATAGGCCTATTTATTATAATAAACACTGCAGCGTCGCGAAAACCTAAGATATAACTAGGCCTATATATGGCACATCATTGACAAGGAAGAGTAAGGTCCATTATCAGGCTATTACTTACCTACTTAACCTCAAACTAATCTCACGGCTCTATCATAAAATATAACTTAAAAGCTATCGTGAAGAAACCATTACCTTCAATGGTGGATTTTTGATATATATTCTACTATCATCCAATAAATTTTGAACGAGAATATGCGTACTCACCATTAAGTATGATTTAAAGGCCCGTAATTCAAACACGACATATAATCGATGTTCGGAAGCTACATGGAAAGGACATTCCACCCTTTTCTTACGACCGGTAATTAAATTGAATATGTCATTTATTTCTTGAGAGGCTCATTGCTAAGTAGCTGCCGTACAGATTGTACGCGAGGTTAAGCTGTGCTGGCCGCGGTTATTCCGCAGATGGATGACCATTTCATATTGTAGCCACTTCGTGCCTCGGAGTGCTTGTTAAACTACCCGTCCTCGTTGTTAAATGAAATCTATGACAGTCGTTACAGTTAACTAAAAGTCTGACTACCAGTCTTACCACGAGATATCGTATTACACGTTACACAGTAACTGGGTACTAAAGGTACCATGTAAAATACTGGTATTAAACTTCATCCAGTTAGACTGGAAGCCAACCTCGATGTAATTGTGAAAGGCTAGATAGATTATGATATCATTTACTTCTTCTTAGATTACTTTCTGTCTTAATTAGCTCTCTTATATTCACTTGAATAATGTTATGCCTTTGCCAATCCTTGTGAAGACGTGTCGTTTTAAATGGTTTGTTTTTCTCTCTTATCATTTACATTTTTTAAACTCTTATAAGCTTTTGATTATTTAATTATGATTCGTTTTACATAATACTTTTTAGGACTATACTTTATAAATGTATAGTGTAAACTTGTACTCTTATTAAACCTTTAAGACCTAATATTAAGCTAGTCAGTTTCTTTGAAAATAGCATAATGAAATGAGGATTCTAGCATAATTTCAACACCTCCTTAAGTGACACGAGAGACTGTTGACAAGGAAAAGTTGCTTCGAGCAAAGGAACTCCAGATATTATTTTGTTTTTACCATTATTTTTATCCATTAGTAATATTTTCTCTAATGGAATATTTAGTGCAATCATCACAGGATCGCAAAATATTTTATAAGTAAGAATTACAGTGCTTTTGCTGCTAAATTGTATTACATTTTTTGATACTATTAATTTTTTTTATATTACTTAATTTCTATAAAAAATTTAAGACATAGGCAGGTTAAAATCACGTTAATTTTTAAACTCGCTCATCTAACAGGAATATCGAACAAAGTTATATAATGTAAACATAAACTTATTCCGAGAACCACTTATAAAAAGAAATAATGAAAACGTCCACTAAGCTTTCATACTTTAATGTAGATACAAACAAAGTAAATTCCATTTTGAAGAAAATATTTATCTTCAAACATGATATATACCAACTAGTAAACAATATTATTACAGGAAAAAGGTCCCCATACCTACGCTCTCCTCACCTTCTGATTAAAAACATTGTATGTCTCAACACACCAATAAATATACCGTGTCAATATTTGTAGCGGGGTAACTTGACGCACGTACAAAGTGATAATGTCGTCATGTTCTGCGGATCTACGCCGACAGTTCCCTAGTTATTGCGTTGTTAAAGTAAATTATCACACCTGCGGCACTTTCCACCTCCGTGATCACATTTACTTGCAGACGAAACGAGTGTCGGAATCGGAATATGTTCAAAATAATTGCGAACCGATATTCCCAATTAGCCCTATTCATTCTCGGGCATACGTGAGTCGGTGAACCTGTGTAAACAAGGTAAGCCGCTGTCATTATTCACATTTCCCTTTGACGCACTGTTCTCGCAAGTTCGCAACGCCGTGTGAGGGGGATTAAGTGCCGCCCGTCTACAGCTGCGTCCTGTCGGATAAACATAATTTACTAACGACATCTGCCAACACTAACTTAATAATGTTACAAATTACGCCTACCTACATAATGCTATCGCGGTGGATTTAGTTGACGTAAACAAGCAATCTCGGGAGGCACGCAGGGTAGGGATTGTTTTCGTCGAATATTACAGGAGACAGGTACAATGGCGCTCCGCTCGTCGGATTCAGTCCTCTCTAAAAGAACGAGGTAAGCATTGGTCCTCTCGACTGGCAAAGATTTATATTCGTACAATGGACTAATCCGCTGACGATGGGATTGCGAAGGACACCTGCTGCTCACCAAATGGAAACTGTTTCTCGAAGTATTTTTTGTGACTTGAACTAAGCTCGGTATACACACGTCTGAGGAGGAACTTACTGTTCATTTTATTGCGCCACTACAAGTTTGTATCGCATGGCAGAAGCACGTACGATACGGTTTAGAACCAGGTGCGGCGGTATGAAAACAAATTATGTTTACAGTTTTTTGTAGTTATAGCGTTGTTAAAATAAAAATAAGCACTATAGAGATTGCGAATGTAAAACTATATAAGAAAGCTTTATTTGTATTATTCCATACTGCTATAAACGTAGATAGGCCTGTATTTATAAAATAAAACTATTAAATGTAACGTACATTCAAAATCTAAAATTCATGAATACGTTGTGTAACCTATATCCTTTTTTTTTGAGTTTGGAATATCCATCATGGACGTTGTGCCGGACTTCTACCGACTAAAACCACAAGGTCTTACTCTAACCTTTGCCGAGGACCCGGTGTCGTTGAAGCAATCACCGCGGCCTCGGCAGGTTATGGTCCGTTGAACAACGGATACTCCGGGGTCTGTGCAGACTGGCCACAGTTAGCCTGCACATTTACTCAGTGTGGCGCACGTGCTGATCGCGGTGCGCTGTCGTCTCGAGCATGGCGCTGGTCGGGCGGCGAACCTCCCATGTTCACCGCCCGCAGTCCACGAGTCCGGTGGCCGGAGTTCGTTGAGCGCCCTCCGGCGCCTGGCTCGCCTTCGGCGGCATGGGTGAGCAGGGTTCGCCTCTCTCTCCCTTTCCGCCGCCTCCTTCGTGAGCATAACCTACTCGCAAAAGGGTGTAATCTACATCTTACTTCTATTCATTCTTCCATTAGAGACTGGGTCGGTGAGTATAAATTAGGCTATTCAAATCGCTAATAACTTGCTATTAATTAGCTTTTATAGAAAATACATTTAAACCAATTTAGTATATTAAAATTTATCAGTGGCAATATAGTAATTAACTCCATCCTTATCTAATTAATAATTAACGCTGACACAATTTATATTGCGTTTTTGGGACATATCATCCTAAATAATAAAAGTAATGAATTCCAAGTAAAATAACTACTTTAAATGGTCGCACAGTTCATAAATGAAGTCTTTATTTATATTTATATAAAAATCAAAAGCCAAGTGTAGGTAATGACACGTTAGTAATCCACTGAGCTCTCGCGGGAAGAAATGCCGGTAAAATTAATAAATTGGAGTATTTCCGCTCGCAGTTAAAGCGAACTTCGAGAGTGCTCTGAATATTAATGCACGGGTCAGGGCGAAATTAATTTATACGAACCGACCAACCTCTGTTTTACTGGAATTTTCTATTTCAAAATTCCGTTCCCGTTCGATCCGAAATCACAATCATTGGGAGTTTTTAATTCATCACTATATCTCATTAGCGTTTACAATTCTAATGGTCTTTATTGGGGTTCCGTACCCAAAAAGTGCCAATGGGACCCATTTACTAAGCCTGCACTTTCTGTCCGTCTGTCTGTCACAGGGCTGTACCTATCTTTCAACTATATTAAGGACATAGCTAAAATGTTCATACAATATCTTTGCGTTATTAAGGGCTACCATCGTTAATAATAAATAAATAAAAAGACAAGGCTTTAAAGGATACAAAATAAAACCTATATTGTTTTCATAATTATTTTCCTCCTCTACCTTAAAAACGGAAATACATACAACCATCAAATGTGGTGTGCTTGTTTTGCTTATTTTATAGTTAAAACACAAATAATAATAATTCAAAGTAAAGTAGTTTTTAGTCGTACGGAACCATTAGTGCAAGAGTTTTAAGTACTTGAACTTAGTCGTATTTCAGTATTACAAAAACGTAGAACATAATTTCATAATCAAACTAAAAGAAGTAGTCTCATGACTACGAAATCTGATATAGTGCCTACATATAATTTTATTGAGCATGTGATATTAAGTGTAAGAAGGTCGAATGCATGGTTGAATTAAAGAACGACCTTTAACCTTATCTGCTTAACACGTGCCAAATCAGTATATCTTCATATACAGATAAATCTTTGAAAAGCATTAACGCATGCTTAGCGTACCTTAAAGTTATAAATTTCAAATCCTGCTCGCGACAAAGATTTATCTGTATTTGTTAAGGTAATTGCATCTTTACGACACGTACTTGTTAATTTTATTATATGTTTATAATAATCTGAATTCGCGGTGGTGAGCAGAGGTCGAGATGGCTTAGTGGTCAGAGCGCCTGGAGTATTTATCCGGGAGGTGCATGTTCCAATCCTGCTCGCAACCGTTTTTTTTTTCCACAATAATTTATAACTTTCAGTACTCTTCATTATATTTTTAATGTTAATCAGACTCATTAGCGCGTAATTAATATCTTTCGCTCTTCGGAGAGCAGAATGGCAAACGCAACAATTAATCTTCTGACTATTTGACCTCGATTCGGTATGATGTTGTGCAATGTACATGTTACAAGTTTCTACCCATCAACCTGACTTAATCCCTGCCTCACCTTTAACAACACCCACGAGAGAGACGGGTTGACCTATTTTTTACCGGGCTTTACGGTAGGTACACAAAATTGCATGTTATTAAAAACATGGTGCTATTAATATCATGTAGGTACGTATAGATACATTTTTCATGTACTCGTAGATATCTTTGATGTAAAATGTTTAACTACTAAATACCGACAAAATTTAAGATATTCAGGTTGTTGACGTTTCAAGACGTCTGAAGTCGCTATAGTGCTAAATCGCAAACGACTTGACTGCCTCCTTGGTCTAGAGTTCTCAAGCGTCAGTTCCTGGGTTCGATTACCGGTCGGGCAAAGTGTTATTGGATTTTTCTGTTAAGAAATTCTAAGTAGCAGCCCGGAATCAGGAAGTTGGTGATGTGACACCCCCGTGCTTCGGAGAGCACGTAAAGTCGTCGGTCCTGCACCTGATCTCTCTCCGGTCGTGATCGGATTGTCTTTCCATCGTAATATGAGAGTGTAGGAAGAGGGAGTGTACCTGTGTTTGCGCATACACTTGTGTACTATAATATCTCTTGCGTACTTGGCTAATCTCCGTGGAGATAGGCCACCGTGACCGAAATACGGGCGGTAGGAGTATTTAAATCGCAAAGTATACTTTTTATATTTTTATCTTAGAAATTATTACTTTATAGATTTTGTTGTACTATTAATTTATTTGTTTAAAAGTCTCGTGCAGTCTTATAATTATATATTTAACATATTTTAATGTAAGTTTACGTTGTTCAATTATTTAGCATAGCATAGCATCGCATCACGCCCGTATTCCCCGAAGGGGTAGGCAGAGATGTACACATTCGTACACCCACATTTCACCAATGTTGTTATTAGGTCCCATGCAAAAGGGGGTGAGTCTATTGCCATCTACCGGGCACAATTCCAAACTCCGGGCTGCTACTGAGATTTTCTAACAGAAAAACTCAACATCACTTTGCCCGACCCGGGAATCGAACCCGAGACCTCATGCTCAGTAGTCGCGCTTGGGACCATTAGACCAACGAGGCAGTTCAATTATTTATCAATTAATAAACAAGCCCCTTTTGACTCAAGGCAGGAGATGTATAAATGAGTACAACTATTCGTTTTAGGTACAACCTTCTTAAACTTTCTTGTCGAGCTTAAATCACAAATGTAGGGTACCAAAACTAAATAAAACCACGTTTTTAAATATAATATTCGTAGTTTTAGTCAGCCTGACATTATCATAAAACTTTTAGCGACAAACACACATAGTTTGAATATAAACAGCCATACAATTTGATGGGGTCTGAAGTGGTGTAATAATTCCATAAGCAGTTCCAATTCCATTTTACTAAGAATTTCCTATCAGGAAAATCCAATAACATTTTACCTGACTCAGGAATCGAACCCGGGTTCCTCTAAGTATATTAAATATTTTTAGTGCGTCAAAATGTATGTAGTTACTTCAGGGAAGCTAAGTTTTAGTAATAATTCCAATAAGGACCTTAAATTGTGGATCGCATTCACTTAACTAAGAAAGAACTATGTACTCATAGAAATGAAGTCAAAAATAACCTTCGCATACACAATAATTGCAGAGCTCTATTCTTACCTGCGGATTTCAGTAACATTAACTTCATATTATATGGAGCAAACCCCCACTTTATATATTGAGGCACAAGTTATACCATTATTACACATTTTCTTATATGCTACAGGTTTTTTGTTTGTTGTATACAGTTACCCCTTTTATTTTGTTTCGAAGGAACCGTAGTGTATTTTTTTCTATCACAAAATATAGTTTTATTCAGTATTCAGAGAAAACGTTAAGGAAAAACCGCAATTTGTACGATCATGCCTCTAGCACGTAGGTACATAAAAAAACATAGACCTATTTGAATGCTGTTGTATGTTTTTAAAAACATAGATATTTATAGCAATTTTGTCTTAGCAATTGCTTTTAGTAGACACATAATAAAATAAAATTTCACCAATATATAAATAATAAAAATGTAACGATATTTTAGCCTTCCGTGACTACTCGTAGAATAGCACCGCACAAAATACAAGAATACAGCTACTACCTTTTGAAATCCATTCACTTACCCTTCATATTTCCTGGAAGCCTTATCAAATCAAAAGAACACTTCAAATACAACTTCTTATAAACATCTAAGCGAAATTTGAAATAGCCGTATAATACCTTCAGGGATTTATTGGAAGACGTAAGAAGTACCTGGTATCTTTTATGTAACGTGGGGCTTAGGTAATGAGAATACGTATTAGTCGATCATCAATCACACAACGGCTCACGTTGCTGGATTGTCTGAAGGGAAGGCGAGAAGGTCTCATACACCATTATGTCATCTCACACCTTTGATATCGTGGATCATATGCTTGACTGGCACTTTTTTCGGTTATTAATATTGGAAATACAGGGCTTGTTATTAACATTATATTTTGTCTGTTTAATTTAGTGTTACTGTATTCGTATTCAATTGTGGTTTCTATTACTGTCATGTACCTTCTTTTTCTAAAAGATGAACTATTGTCGAACAACGACATCTCCTTTTTATATGTGGACATCGTGTTGGACTCCGACCGTCTCAAATCACACGATCCTCCACTAAGCAGGGTCTTTCATAGTTAAGCTGAAAATTGTGTATGTACTGAAAAAAATAAAAAAATGTCTGTGAATGTTTAACGTTATAATATCTCTCTTTTCCACATGCGACTACCTCGGCAATAGCTGACACGAGAGCAGTTGATTAAATTAATTAATTTTTAAGTGAACATTTCTGACCCGGGACTTAACCGTCATTCTCAGTAGAAAAGGATTAGACAGAACTAATGAGAAATGCATTTCTACTTAGCTAGTCGCGTCTTATTTCATTTCTACTTTAACAGGTAAATTACCAGGTAATGTCGAGTCTACCCAGCTAGAGTCGACATTAATAGCTTCTCGGGCTAGCGTTAGCATAATTTTGTATAATTCCTACCTGCCTTCGCTCAGCTTTTTTATAAAATCATAGTCTAATCAAGAAGATACTGTCCATCATTTTAAAACGCATTACAATTGGAAATTATTTCGAGATACAGTTTATCCTTTATGACACTTACTACGACTAGCACTTAAGAATCCCACTGCAAACACCATTTGCCGTTTGCCTAAAACTGTGGTCCAAAATTACCTAAGTGGAGTCTTGACACAGTCCGGCGGCGTCATAGTAGACCCTGAAGAAGATAGCACGATAAGTTAGATAAATTAAGTATAACCACATTAATGCCGGACGGAAGGTTAATCTTTGTTATGCTATTGGATGATGCATAGTGTCAGTTCCACCGCAGGGCCATGCTCTGTTCTCAAATATCCATAGAACAAACTAGCTTTTATCTTGCTTCCTGGGAATTTTAGAGCATTGAGTCAGATTAGGCATATTATGTCAATGGGGTCACAGATTAACTTATAAAATAAATATTAAATAAGTTTGATTCTACAATATGGTGCTCAAGAAACTAGTCCCTAACTAACTGGCAAATAAGACTATTTTAAAATACCACAAACTATAACTCTCAGGTAATTTCAATCAAAAAGCTCTCGCTTTCTAATATAAATAACACTATGATTCTTAGATTCAAGATTCTCATTATTATTATTTTCAGGCTATTAATTCAAGAGATTAAAGTACGACACAAATAAGATGTTCGTACAACTTTATACACGTAATTCATTACGCAGTAACTCCGGAACAAGTTGTTACTTCGTAAGAAGTAAGGCAGAATGATGAATGAATGATATCTTAAAGAACAAATTTCCAAATCAAAAAGTCGCAAGGGAAACGGGGGCCAGTAATTGACAGTGGTTGTATCAGCGCTGCAAACTTTTTATGACGTCATAAACACGAGATGAAATTATATCCTAACGACCCAATAAACGGGAAAAACTCCTCTCAGCCACCCGTTATTACATGAACGGAAAGGTTCAGCTACGTATTTGGCCGCCAGTTATGTACGTATTTATGTTATTAGGTACCGAAACTAACTAAATACCTACATTGTATTGAGATTTTTATAAAATTAACTGTAACTTACTATGATCCGCGTATTACCGTTACTTTATGAATAGCCGACGGACGTTAACTTACACAGTATAATTGGATTTGTCTTGCGCATCATTACACCTTATTGCTCAATATCGTTGCGCAAGCGAACGAGGCGATCGAATCCGTTCCCCCTGCCTCCGCTGAATCTCCCAATTAGCATTTAATTTAGTTTTTATCCCTCATTTCATTTCGATGCTGAATAACACCGAGCGACCCTCGTCAAGAAGGCTTTCACGGGAAAATAAAACCTTTGTTTATTTTCTCTATTTTTCCGCGCGAAGTGCAGCTACTAACAACAATTACTCTCGGTAAATTAAAACACGATCTTCAAAAACAAGTTTCTGTGCCTTATCTCAATCACGCTAACTCAGAACAACACGTCTCAAACTTCATTTCAGAGGACGACTGCAGTGGATTTAAGAGAACGAGACAGAACGTTGAACCAGGGCATAATAAAAGCGGATGATACCTTTTGCGGTGAAATATTATTACGTGGTTTTGGAAGTACTTTTAACAGAGTCGGAGCCGGAAGATGTTTTGAAGAAAATAAACGCCATGGGTAAAGTATTCTAAGTTAAAACGTTACACCGCCTGCCGTCGCGCGCCAAGACAAACTTCACCAGAGCCAGAGAGTTACACAACTCTTTAAATGAACAGCGTCTTGTTGGAGTTGCAACACTCTACTTCGACTCACTATTTACTTACCAATGGTTTATGGATGCTAGTTTTATATCAAGTTAAAATATTCTGAATTCCAAAGGACTTCTTTATGGAAAGTGCAGGTGGAAAATACGTCGCAGAGAAAACTCATTTATAAAAGTAATAGCATAAATCAATTCTTTCCCAAGGTGAGATTCACTGGACGAATACGAAATCATAATAGATGAGCTTATTAAAATTCATCGGAGCTATGCAATTCAGGTTGTGAACAAAAATGTAGACATTTGACACGTTATGAATAGCCAATTACGTTCTTGCCTCTCTAGTTTGAAGAGCCGATTAGTTTAAAGTATTCCAAATTTATTTTGATCTTTAATCTTACTCTAGAATAATTGCCACATGGATGGAAAAAAATGGGTTAAACTTCACACGTTATTTTTAACAGCACAATTCATTTATAGATACTATAATAATAAGGGTTTTAGGTGTGAAATAACTACGAGAGAGTATTCCGTGATGATTGAACTGTGAGATATTATGATTGTTTTATTATTTTGCTAGAACTCCAACAATAATTTAGCAGACTGCAAAATAAACTTTTTTGATACAATCACAGAACGCACGTAACGTTTTTTTTTTTCAGACGAAATTAAAGCCACAATTAATTGGTTACAGACCACCAATCAGATTAAAATATTTATCGTCACGAAAAGCAATTTACAGAGTTCGCCACAGCACAATACACGTCAGGACCAGCTTGCCTCTGCAATATCTGGTTGAGGTAGAACGCTGCACATTTCACCTCGAAAATAATTCCAGTGTTATTATTTTCGTTTAAATTGAATTTACTTCCGCCACCTTTCGGTATATTACTGCACAAAAATTTCTGCAACAGTGGTTAATTAAATACTTAAGCGATAGTAATTGTAACGTTGTACAATTAATTTCAACGTTCCTTAAAGATAATTCTGTATTTACACATCACTACCATCATCTTGTCCCTGCGGGTCATTCACCTGCCGGCGCCACATCCTCGGCCTCCGCGAGCGTCTTCACAGCGTTGAAGCCAGGACAGTACTTTAGTGCGCCTACCTTCATAGAACATAGATAAAAGAAATTGTGACGGGCCTTACGACCGACGACCCTTAGAATAAAGTTATGTTACGTAAGTAGTGTTGTGTTTTCTTTATCATAACTTTATAGAACACACCTAACTCGTATCATAATAAAAATACTCATATTTTTATCCTCAGTTTTTACTTCATCAATATAATTTTTAGCATCGATCTTGAATATTTTAATTAATAAAACACTAATTTGATTAAGCAATTCAGGTCCAAACAAGTTGGGTATCTAGATATTAATAGCGCAAAAAAGGTACGATGGCTTTTTGATGGCTGACTCAGTTCTAATTGCAAATTAACCTAAATAAAACATACAGAATTTTTAGTATATATATTCAAGAAAATTTAAAATGTTGATAACCTAAAATAACGTGAACCGGTCAGCAATAAAGCGGGACGATAGGTCGCATGTAAAAAACTAGGTACCTATAAAGAATGAGATATAGCAGCCAATAAATAAAATAAAGCCGTTATAAATTCAGCGTCACCTATTTCACCCACCCCACAAACACTACCTTGAAAATAACTTCCAAAGTCGATCGCAAATAAACGAAAAAGTATAAATGGGAAGGATTTATAGCCGTTTTTATATCCTAATACAACTTTCTCGTACTTTTGTTACAAATTGACATCTTAAAACCGACATAAAATAAAACAGCTTTACGGGTTGCCAGATTAAAAAGAATATTTAAAGAGGGAGCTAATCATTTGTTCAGATTTACGTTCATTTTAGGTCTGTAGTAAAGCTTGAAACTTTAGATATTTTGTGCTATGTCTTGTTGTCTTGTCAATCTATTATCTAATTTTAAATTACTAACACGTTGTGGTAGTTTATAAACTTAGGCATGGTCACACCACCAAAAATATGCGCCATACACATTTGAAGAACAATGCAATTATAGTAATTGCATCGTTTTGACTAAAGTTCTACATGCAAAAGTTTTGTCAACTGTGCCCCGACTCAATTCTTGTCAAAAACTAATCTTCAGAAGAACTCTCACGGGAAGAAGACAGGCAACTGAAGTTGCTTCTTTTGCTTTGCTTTATTTGAAAGCTATTCGTTCAGAAAGAGTAATTTTGTTTTATATTGTTAACACGAATGGAAAGACTGAATAGAATGACGACTGGCTCATTGGTCTAGTGGTCGTAAGTGCTTAGTGCGAGGTCCTGCGTTCGATTCCCAGGTCCAGAAAGCGTTACTGGGTTTTTCTATTACGGAAAATTATCAGTGCTTGCCGTTAGGAATTGTGGCCGGTAAATGGCAAAGGTGTACAACTGTGCACACCTCTGGACACCTATGTTAAATAATAATTATTTAATTTAGTTTTTTTTTTCGCTATATAAGACGTACCCTAAGTGAACATATTGTGTCTAGCATAATAAATATATATTTTAAATTATAATTTAGGTCAATATACTATGAGATGCCTCATTTGGCATACATTTGGTAAGGAAAAGGTCACAATGAAGGAGAAAATAAATCGCATACCTAACAGCTAGGTAAAGGTCGCCTCCCTATCACGTAATAGTACCTACAAAACCCTCTCCCTCAATCGGCATTCAAGATCTGACGACAAATTACAAAAGTGAATTCGAGTTTCCTCATTATGTTTATTGCCACCGATCGTTTGTGAATTGATTCATTTATAAACGAGATTACTAAGGTCTATTCTAACTAACCCTGTTACGAACCGAAGAGATTTTCAAATAGCGCCCAAGTGGGAGTGAATGGCGCGAGAAAGCGACGCTCCTATTTATCTCGACTTAGATAATTCCAGCCGAACTGACGTGGGATGAGGGTAAACATCTTGACGTGATTAATAGTAATCCTCAGTAGTTTAATAGTGAAGGATTTAGTTGTTTGAATAATATTATCTGAAAGCGGGCACGGTAATTTGCTAACGGGACGCAGTGTTTTACTAATAAAATAGCTTTAACTTCTATTTCGCAGACACCCTAGACAAAAATAATACATGCCTTCAAGTTTCAAACAGCTCTCGGCTTTTGTTTAGAAGCTGGGAAATACGTATTATTAGATATCTGCTAACAAAGAGGTAGAGGAATGCACCTGAGACCACTTACTATCTGTTGAATGTATTTGCTTTGGCATGGAAGTATAGAAACATAAGATTAAAGCATGGATTTAATTCAAGAAATATATCTTAAAACTGTTGTGTGTAGTTTGAACATCGAAAACATTTGTTGTCTGCATTTATTCTTTATACAAAATGGTCTACGATTGAATAGACAAAGAATCATATCAATACTTGAAGCAAAAACTTTCTACAGACGGAGTATGAAATTTGGCACAATTAAAGTATATATGGAGAAGGAGTGCAGAAAGCTAATATTTTTTTGTAATATGCATTGGGAATACATTAAATTAATAAATAAAACTTTACACACACTAAATAATCTTTTTTTTTAATCGATAACTTTAACTGTTCGCGATGTATGAGTTAAAGCTTTTCAAAATTGTATCTGTATTACTCACACTACCATGTATTTGACACACAAACACAATATATATGTTCGGCAATAAAAAATAACCTTAATAACGTTCAAATTTAAAATTTAAATGTTTTTGGAGTACTGTAATGAAAGTAAAAATAAAACTGTTATATTTTTACTTTACATAGACATTTTAGTTTGTTATGAATGCAATTACAAAATAATATAAAAATGTAACCGACCAAATATTTATAAAAGTAAGTCTTCTCACTCTAAAAGTGAAGTAAGAATTTATTGCTGTTTCTAAATAAATGTATGTATGTTTTAATACAAATGTCTAGATGACAACAACTGCACAGGAGCCACGTTTTTTATGCAATAGCGAGCTATTAAAACATATCCTTTTGGGCGACTGTTCCAATCCCAAAACACATTAGAAAATTGAAAAACAAATTGAAATGCTTTCAATATGTCACAAAAATATCCAAACAACCGAAAAAAATATTTACGCGGAACTGTTGTCCACTGTACATGCACGATACTTTCACTATTCGCTGAAACGAACTTACTTACCGATGTACAAATGTTCGCGACAAGGCGTCACTATTATAGATACTAGTGAAATGATAGCAAGAAAGTGATTTATAGACATATATAGACTAGATTCGTGATAATAATAGTGTAGATAAAGAACAATTAAGTGATCCTTAGTACAAAGTAGATAACGTGATTTATGTAACAACCGTTGGTTATGTGTGTTTTTAAATTATATAGTGTGTATAGGTACGTAGCCCTAAGCTAAACCTAGATAAATAAAGTGTTTCAAACCTTGTAAGTAAGCAGAGTATTATGATAATGTTAAAATAAACCGTTGTTTTTACAGTCTTTTATTTATAGATATATAGTGCCTTATGTAATAGATATGTAACATTAAAATTGTTATATTTAGTTAGAACATATCGAAAACTGTAAATAACAGTTTGTTTCACGTTTCTATGTTAAATAGTTTTAAAGATATCAGAATAAGAACCTCGAAAACTTAGGGAAAATCTAGAATTTTTATGTTCTTACCGTAATAGCTTTTTAGGAATTTAAGACTTACACATAAGTCACACATATTTGAATAGGCCCTTTTATAAGGTTTCTATCGATATATAATTTATGTATAGTTTCTCGTTTAATTATTAAATAAATAGCAAATAAGTTGATTGTACTAAACGAAAAATTATGAAAATAAAGACGTGTTTAGGAGGCGATTTCGCGGGTCTCGTTAAAGTAAAGTTTCGTAGTACTTAAGCGCATACGATCGCTGCGCTACTTCGTAGTCATCGGTAAAGGATATTACTTCTGAACTGGAAGTATAGTAAGAAATCGCCTCCTGAAGCATTTGAAGATTCAAGTAAAGTGTTTGATTTCACCGCCGCCTTCCCCGCGTACCTACGTTCCCGCTTGCTGATATCGCCGTCTGGAAAATCATCGAGTCTTCACACATTGCGCCTGAACCTATAGGTGTAGGACGTCAGCGTCTCGTTGGCATAGATCCAGAATACACACACACGCCTCGAGTTACGCCCGTCCGGCACATCTGCTGGTCCTTCGAGCCGGATACGCGCGCAATAATAATAATAAGACTGAAGATCTACAACTACGTCAAGACACCTTTCAAGCATGCCGGTGACAAGATCCAAGGGAAGAGCACCTGAAATGTGGACTATCGAAGCAGGAGAATCACATAGCGCGCCTCCCATCGTACACGACCTACCGCCGTTTACACCGACGAGCACCGAGGAAAGTGAACAAGCACACCCCCCGCCCTTGCGAAGATCCATCTGTACCGTTATCTAAAGAAGGGGTACGACCGGTATCACCAACGACCAGGATGGGAACCCGGATAGAGGAGGATAGCTCAGATCAAACAGTGAAACCCTCCGAGAAGATTTTTCGCCGCTCCGTGCCGATGACTACCCGGGGTGACGCCCGTAACGAACATAGAAAACCGCCGTCGAACAAGACGATTGCATCGACAAAGGAGATAAGAAAGGCTCGTGAAGACTTACTGAAAATTAAGTTAGAACTCGCTCAAATAGCGCTTCAAAGGGCCGAAGAAGAATCAGACGACGATTATTTAGACGATAGAGACTCCAACGATGAATACGTACGTTCCTGGCTAGAAGAAGCACCGGAACAGAACGCGAAGGAGGACAACGCCGCCGAAGGGGAAATTCGAACCATAGGCACCGAGCCACCACCCCCTCCGGTAGGTGTGGATAGTGAAGCCCACAGACCGCAAGCATCGCAGACATCCAAGAAAGAGGATGAATCGAAAAATACTACTGCAAAAATAGAAGATAACCAAGGTGATGGCGCGCTCCGCCCGTTTATTAGGGAGCTCACCTCCGCCATCGCCTCACTCGCCACGAATAAGAATAGCGAAGAGAAGTGGACGCCACACAACCCTGCGGCGTCAAAGGTTATCATGACGCTACCGAACTTTAGTGGAGCGCATACAGAATGGCTCTCATTTCGAGCAATCTACGAAACAACACGTCAGTATTTCAACGATGTGGAGAATACCGCAAGACTCAGAAGAAGTCTACGAGGAAGAGCACTAGAAACAGTGAGCTCGGAGCTCAACGGAAACGCCAAGCCCGATGATATTATGAAAGAATTAGAGCTTCAGTTCGGACGACCTGACTCGATAGCTCAAGCTGAAACAGATAGACTGCGAACACTGCCGCGCTGTGGAGAGGCACCCAGAGATATATGCACATTCGCCAGCCGAGTTCGAAGTGGCATCGTCACCTTGCGTGCATTGAAGAAAGAACATTACCTTATGAATGCCGAACTACTGCGATCCCTGACGGAGAAGCTACCTAGCTCCTTACGGGTTCAGTGGTACAGAACATATACTGAAAAGTACCAATCAATTCCCGACCTCGGTCTCTTTAGCGATTTCATCACTGAACAAGCACGGTACTGCAGCGCCTTCGCACCTCCCGAAAACGTTAACGAGACATCCACAGTTAGACGCGTCACACAGAGAACTCACACCGCTACAGAAAGATCAGTGATCAAGTGCCGCATCTGTGAAAAGGAGGGCCACTACGCATCCGAGTGCGCGAAGTTCAAAGAAGCATCGAGCGATAATAGATGGGAGCTTGCAAAAACGCACAGCATGTGTTTTCGTTGCCTACGTAATAGAAACAAAGGACACAAGTGCAAACCCAAGAAGTGTGCCACTGAAGGTTGTACCGCCACGCATCATAGGCTCCTTCATTATAATAAGAAGCCCATTACGGAAGAAGTCAAGAAGGAATCTCAGGAAACAGTAGCGAGTTCGCACACATACACCAGTCATGCGTTTTTGAAGATAGTACCGGTGCGGGTGATCGGACCGGCGGGAGAGACGTATACTTACGCTCTGTTGGATGATGGATCAACAGTTTCGCTCATAGACGAAGAAATAGCCAAACGAGTCGGGGCGCAAGGACGAGTAGACCCGCTGAAGATAGGAGCAATAGGAGAAATAACAATTGACACTCCTAGCTCACAAAGAGTCTCCGTCACACTCTCGAGCCAACCGGACAAAAAGGTACCATTCAGAGCTCGTACCATACCGAAGCTTTATCTGGCACCCCAGACAATCAGCGAACATGATATCGCCGAGTGTAGACATCTGCAAGACCTGAAAGACCAGTTGACCTACGACACCGGTACACCGAAAATTTTAATCGGTCAAGACAACTGGCATCTTCTCCTGGCCACCGACACTAGAAGGGGACCACACCACCAGCCTGTGGCATCATTGACTACGCTGGGCTGGGTACTGCACGGCGCACACAGCAACAGAACATTGGGTCAGCGAGTACATTACGTGAACGGACTGAACACCAATGATGAAGACATAGAGAAACAACTAAGTGAATACTTCGCACTCGAATCGTTAATCATCAATCCACGCCGTCCGGATTCTGACCCTGAAAAGAAAGCGGAGGATATATTGAACAAATATACAGAACACAGGAAGGATGGACACGTGCAAACAGCATTACTATGGAAAAAGGAAAACATTCAGATGCCAGATAGCTACGAAACAGCACTCAAAAGACTTATCTCGATAGAAAGGAAGATCGACCGCAATCCCACTCTAAAGAAACGATACACAGAGCAGATGAATTCTCTCGTACAAAAGGGATACGCTGAAAAGGCACCTAAGACAAACACACCAGGGAAGACGTGGTACTTACCCCATTTCGACGTTTATAATCCGATGAAACCGGAGAAGATCCGAATCGTGCACGACGCAGCGGCAAAAACCAAGGGAATGTGTCTGAATGACTACCTACTGACAGGACCAGACTTGCTACAGTCACTACCCGGTGTGATGATGCGATTCCGCCGTCACCTCATCGCCATTTCTGGTGACATAACAGAAATGTTCATGCAGGTGAAGGTAAGGCAGGAGGACCGGGACGCCCTTCGGTACCTGTGGAGAGGAGACCAGCGACAAGGAGCCCCGGAAGAGTTCCGAATGACATCAATCATCTTTGGCGCATCCAGTTCGCCGTGTTCGGCTATCTTCGCCAAAAATTGGAATGCCAAACGATTCATCGACAGACACCCACGGGCAGTAGAAGCGATAGTTGAGAACCATTATATGGACGACTATTTGGACAGCTTCAGGACTGTAGAAGAAGCAATGAACATAGCTAAAACAGTTCAGGATATACACAAACAGGCGCGATTTGAGCTAAAGAAATGGGTATCGAACAGTCAAGAAGTTAAACGAGAAATAGAACCGAATGAGAACTCAACAGAAATCGTCAACTTGGGAAATAAAGAGAATATAGAGAAAATACTCGGCGTCATTTGGAAACCAAACACAGACGAACTGAGCTTCAACTTGAAACTTGCACGACTCCCAACCGGAATCTTGGAGAAGGAAATACCCACAAAAAGGGAAGCCTTGAAAATAGTAATGTCCCTCTACGACCCCCTCGGCCTCGCCTCACCAGTAACCGTTCGGGCTAAACAAATACTACAAGAGGCCTGGAGACGAGGAGTAGATTGGGATCAACCGTTGGACCAAGATCTAGCGAGTCAATGGAATTCATGGATACAACATCTGAAACAACTAAAGGACGTCAGCTTTCCAAGATGTTATCCTGGATTCAGCGACGCCAAAAAGCTCCAAGTCCATGTGTTCACAGATGCCAGTGAGGTGGCTTACGCAACAGCTGTCTATTGGAGGATAACGACATCGGACGATAAGACACATGTCTCCCTAGTCATGGCCAAAGCAAAGGTAGCTCCTCTGAAGTTACAATCGATACCCCGACTTGAACTACAGGCTGCCGTGATGGGAAGTCGCGTCGCCTCAGCAGTTATAAAGGAACACAAAGTCAAGCCAGATTCCGTAACGTATTGGACAGACAGCCAAACAGTCCTTACGTGGATACGGAGAGGAGCCAGAGTATACAATCCGTTTGTAGCCCACCGTCTGGCCGCCATAGAAGAGCACAGTAAGGTCGAAGATTGGCGCTGGGTTCCTACAAAATTGAAGCTGAATACCTTAGAGAAGCGGAGAGAATACTCATCCGTCTCGTATAGGAGGATGCGTTCGGACAAGAGATCGCCGACTTACAGAGAGGAAAGAGCGTCGCAAAGGACAGTCGTCTACGTCCGCTACAAACAGAACTCAGAAACGATGTGATAGTACTAAGAAGCCGCATAGCCGCTGCAGACAACGTGGCCGAAGAGACAAAGAGCCCACCCATATTAGATGGTGATCACCGCGTCACACAACTCTATATCGACTGGACACATCGTAGCCTACAACACAGCGGGACAGAACTCACCATAAACGAGATCCGACAGCGCTACTGGATCGTGAGAATGCGACCTACAGTTAAGAAAGTAGTCAATCAGTGCCTACAATGTCGCATCCGCAAGGCACATCCGCCAGAACCAGCCACCGGAGATCACCCAAAAACGCGCCTAGCGCATCACCAGAGACCGTTCACTTATACGGGGCTAGATTATTTTGGTCCTCTATCTGTCACTGTCGGACGTCAACATCATAAAAGATACGTGGCCCTCTTCACGTGCCTCACCACGCGAGCGGTTCACCTCGAGATAGCGGCCAGCCTCAGTGCAGACTCTGCCATTCTAGCCCTGCGGAGATTCGCAGCACGCCGGGGTTGTCCGACCGAAATCTACTCCGACAACGGCACTAACATGCATGGAGCGGATAAAGAACTACGGGAAGCGTTCAAAGAAGAAGCCAGCCGCCGCGGAATAACATGGCGCTTTATCACTCCGTCCGCGCCGTTCATGGGAGGAGCGTGGGAGCGCCTAGTCAGGTGCGTCAAAACCGCCCTCTATACGACACTGCACGAGAGACATCCACACGAAGAGGTACTGTCAACCCTACTCTGTGAGGCGGAGTACGTCGTCAACAGCAGGCCGCTGACCCACGTCTCAGTAGATAGCGAAGACGAGGAGTCTATCACACCCAACCATTTCCTGTTGGGAGGATCGGCGAGATTGCCAACTCCTGGCATATTCGATGAACGAGATCTGGATAGCAAAAGGCATTGGCGGCGTGCACAGATACTGGCAGATTTGTTCTGGCAACGCTGGGTGCGAGAATACCTGCCGGAACTTCAAAACCGGCGGGAGCCACACATGCGAGGCCCCAGTCTTCAAGTAGATGACCCAGTTCTCATCGCCGATGGTAACCTGCCTCGAAACACTTGGCCCCGCGGTAGAATCGTGACCGTATACCCCGGAGCCGACGGCGAGATTCGGACGGTCGAAGTCCGCACAGCGGGTGGCGTATTGAAGCGCCCCGCTAAGAAACTGGTTCCACTCCCTAAATAAACGTCGTGTCGTCGCTCACCGGAGGGCTGCAGCACCGCTCCGAGTCATCACTGCACTGCACGGCGGGAGAAATGTTCGCGACAAGGCGTCACTATTATAGATACTAGTGAAATGATAGCAAGAAAGTGATTTATAGACATATATAGACTAGATTCGGGATAATAATAGTGTAGATAAAGAACAATTAAGTGATCCTTAGTACAAAGTAGATAACGTGATTTATGTAACAACCGTTGGTTATGTGTGTTTTTAAATTATATAGTGTGTATAGGTACGTAGCCCTAAGCTAAACCTAGATAAATAAAGTGTTTCAAACCTTGTAAGTAAGCAGAGTATTATGATAATGTTAAAATAAACCGTTGTTTTTACAGTCTTTTATTTATAGATATATAGTGCCTTATGTAATAGATATGTAACATTAAAATTTTTATATTTAGTTAGAACATATCGAAAACTGTAAATAACAGTTTGTTTCACGTTTCTATGTTAAATAGTTTTAAAGATATCAGAATAAGAACCTCGAAAACTTAGGGAAAATCTAGAATTTTTATGTTCTTACCGTAATAGCTTTTTAGGAATTTAAGACTTACACATAAGTCACACATATTTGAATAGGCCCTTTTATAAGGTTTCTATCGATATATAATTTATGTATAGTTTCTCGTTTAATTATTGAATAAATAGCAAATAAGTTGATTGTACTAAACGAAAAATTATGAAAATAAAGACGTGTTTAGGAGGCGATTTCGCGGGTCTCGTTAAAGTAAAGTTTCGTAGTACTTAAGCGCACACGATCGCTGCGCTACTTCGTAGTCATCGGTAAAGGATATTACTTCTGAACTGGAAGTATAGTAAGAAATCGCCTCCTGAAGCATTTGAAGATTCAAGTAAAGTGTTTGATTTCACCGCCGCCTTCCCCGCGTACCTACGTTCCCGCTTGCTGATATCGCCGTCTGGAAAATCATCGAGTCTTCACACATTGCGCCTGAACCTATAGGTGTAGGACGTCAGCGTCTCGTTGGCATAGATCCAGAATACACACACACGCCTCGAGTTACGCCCGTCCGGCACAACAAATACATACTTAAATATAAATCGTTACTACCATATATTTTTCAATTTCAACTAAAACACCAAATACCTACACAAATAAATACTTTAATGTTATCATTTCCATAGTTTAGGCTGATGTCATCAATATACTTAATTGCTTAACACAGCAGTTTGTATAGGTGTTTTCGTGAGGCACAGAGCAGTGAACAAACGGAGTAATCATTTACGTGTGATGGGCGGCCTGAGGGGAACCTGCAAATATACTGTGCATATCATCACAAACTTGTCAAAACTTACTCTCAATATACTACTTGAAATAAAACCAGCCAAGTCCGAGTTAAATTAATCAAATGGCTAAATCATAAATTATACACTTTAAATTTTCTTTAATTTGTGGAAATTCAATCATGGTCGCTACGCCGGACCCGGTAGACCATCGAAACTATCGACACTCCTGAGAGGTGCGCGCACTAAAATGCGACGCACTGCTAAAATGCGGTCTGTCACTGGTCGGGCAACGAACCTAACTCCGCCACCCACGGGCCATATTATAAGTATCTAAAGGTATTATCAGTGTGCGATGTATCGTTCGTTATGTGTTCAGTTTCGGGAACGTATAACCAAGTTTTTACGTAAACGTTTAACGTAAAGGTTTATTTCTGCTTTCTGAAAATAACCGTACTAATGTGAATTCGACAAGTGGGAATAATAATAATATGAACACTCCATTTACTTATGTTTCGGTGTAACAACCCTTTGTGACACACATAACATGTGGAGCGTGATCAAGTAACGAAACACGCACATTGAGGATTAAAACCTATTTAGACGTAGATAGATAATGTTTGACGTTCTATCAACACACTGTTGTATCAACAATCTGACTCAGTTTTCTTTGATTTAGACTAAACTTGAGATTAAGGTTTATCTAAATTGTATTTAATTGAGGATTAATGAAAATTATTTGAAACACAACTATTGTAAATTACAAGTTTTGCTGCTAATACTTGAAATGAAAATAGTTGCTAAGAGAGTCACGAGATATCATAAGTATAAGTTTACCTAAACAGTTAAAATATTAACTGATTTTAAGCTTTCGCTTATTTGTAAAGTATAAACACATAAACTTAAAAGCCTTCTTTCTTAAATAGCAGCTCAGAAGTTATTTCACTCATCCAAGAGTGTTCAAAATAAATATATAGAATACGTCAGCTGCTTCTTAAACCGAGCACTTTCGAAAACTCAACTGGGTGTAAGGGTTGCTTACTTTTGTGCTAAATACATGGAGTATTTACATTATATATAATGTCTGCAGTTTTTTATACTAAATATGTCGGTACAAGTAGGTAGGTAAACTATACACACCAAGACCCAAGCATAGACCTATTCCAGTGCTCACGGAGTAGAAAAACCTAATAACACTGCCTAGTGTTATTAGGCAGTGTTTGTCACCTGACAATCGAACCCAGAACCTCACGCTCAGCAACTGCGCTGGCGTCCACTAGACCAGTAAAGCAGATAGTCAGTATCTAATCATAACGCCCCACGTACACGTTCGCTACTAATATATCGTTTCATAAGGCACACTAATAAATCAAAACTAAGCAACACCATCACTCTTACACTTGTTAGACAAATATCCCGTCGCAACTTCCCCTTAACCCGTGTACCTACACTGGCCAAATTTGCATCGCTTAAATATAACTGCGCATAACAACGTTACTGCACTTTGAAAAGTCGTAGTACCTAATTGCAATTTGGGGCCATTCAACGACCAGTAGTATCATGGATGCGGATGACAACCGCAATGGCTTTGCGGTTGTACAAGCTGTATGCGGTCTGCATACAGGCTGAACTACAAATGTCAAAGTACTTACGACTACGTGCCTTAGGCATGGCACTTTATACGCAAGTTGACCAATTATTGGTCAACTTGCGTATAAAGCACGGGCGGCATTCCACCTATCTTGTATTATACAAGATAGGTGGAATGCCGCCCGTGTCGGGTTGTCAGTGCATTTGCACTTTGCATTATAGTTTGTACGCGTAAGCACTAACGATTTTGGACCAATAGTTTATTTGAGTTCTTGAATATAACCATGATTTTTTGTTGCCATCACGACTGCTGAGCATGAGGTCTCGGGTTCAATTTCCGGGACGGGCAAAGGTTTATTGAGTTTGTCTGTTAAAAATTCTCAGTAGCAGCCAGCAGCAGGAATTTGGAATTGTGCCTGGAAGATGGCAATAGGCTCACCATGGGACTTAATAACAGCATTGGTGTAATGTGGGTGTACGGCTGTGTACATCTCTGCCTTCTCCTTCGGTGAATACAGGGGTGATGGTATGTTATTGTTATGTTACTTATATGAATAATAAAAATAGAATTTAAAGTTTATTTTTAACGCTTTAATTGACGAAAATAGTTCAATAATCACTATGCATAAGATATAAGTCGCTTGAAAATCAACGTTGTCAATCAATATTAAATGGAAAAAGAATACGGTCGCGAACAGGATTCGAACCTGCGCCTCCCGGATAGATACTCCAGGCGCTCTGACTAACTAAGCCATCTCGACCTCTGTTCACCACCGCGAATTCTTCTTCCATATTTTAACACGTCTTATGGCAACGTCATCGTCGTCGAATATTGTAACTTTAGAGTTCGCTAAGCATGCGTTAATGCTTTTTCAAAGACATATCTTGAATTATTAAGGTAATTACATTCTTTACGACATTGTATTAACTGCAAAGTTAGTCGTGTCGGTTCAGTCACTTTTATAGGTACTGAATTGATTGCAATGACGTTGCCATAAGACGTGTTAAAATATGGAAGAAGAATTCGCGGTGGTGAGCAGAGGTCGAGATGGCTTAGTTAGTCAGAGCGCCTGGAGTATCTATCCGGGAGGCGCAGGTTCGAATCCTGTTCGCGACCGTATTCTTTTTCCATTTAATATTGTAACTTTAGAGTTCGCTAAGCATGCGTTAATGCTTTTTCAAAGACATATCTTGAGTTGTCAATCAATTTTCTTTCTTTCTTGCTTTCTATACTCCTTTAATCATTCAATTCAATCTTCTGTACCTAATTCAGAATTTGTTTTGATTTCACTATGTAACACTACTCTGTTCTCTAGACAAATGCGAGGAGCATTTAATGTTTGAGTAGGTTTTACCTATCTACAAGTGGTTGAGCAGTTAACGAAACGATGTTCTTTATTTGTAGTACGTAAAAAGCCCTTAATTGAAAATATAAAATTAATTATTTACTAAGGTATACAAAATTTTATCTTACGAACTTAAATAACATTTTAATATCAATTATTTTATTCCGCCAATTCATTTAATAGATTTAAGATAAATCTTTGAAAAGCAGTTAACACATGCTTAGCGAACTCTAAAGTTATTATATTAAATGGAAAAAGAATACGGTCGTGAGCATGATTCGAACCTGCACCTCCCGAATAAATACTCCAGGAATCCTTATATAACAATAACTTCATTAACAGATTTTGTATGTCACTAATGACCTTATGAAACGTTTTAAAATAATTAAATACGCTGTATTTAATTCAAGATATGTCTTTGAAAAAGCACGCTGAAAACGCTGTATTTAACTGTGAATAGTAAATATATAATAACAAATGGGCGCAGGTGTCCCTGAGAACAGGCCCCTTGACCACAATAATGGCGGCGGTCGCCGACTCACCCCTACCTGCTAATTAGGGACGTAACGCATTAACAACAACAAACCTCTTTTTTTCAACTCGTTAAACTTAAATTCAACGGCCTGAAATATGGCTCTCGTAAATTAATAAAAAAGAACAAAATGGCGTACCGTACATCCGATATTATATTTGCAAAATCGTAACAAAGTAGCTAACGACTTTAATGTTATTGTATAAATCCTTTCAAATTATTCAGAACAAAAAAGTCATGAACAGAACATATTTTAATTAATGTGTATGCTCTAACCAATTTTCCAAGCGTCAATAGTCCGTCCGCTCCATATTTTTCATGACAAAAGCTCTCTGCCAGCCTTTGTTTCTAAATAATCGAAAAAAAATCGAGGTCCTAAACGTGATCTAGCAGGCTTTGCTTATATCTTTCTTATTTCTACGTTTGCCGAAAAAACAGAATACCCTCGTCAAGATGGATTTGTTAAATGAAAAAAAGATGTACAATTTGGTTTTTATGTTTTGTTGCGTCACCTGATCAAGATATGTGGGCATTGTAGAAAGCTTGTTTGCAAGAGAACATTTTAAGGGTAACAGCGGCTTATGTGACGGAAACTATTGATCTGTCTTTAGATTGGCAACACAGGATGTTCTCTTGTTTATTTATTCACAACATCTCATCAGTTTATTTTTTATTTGGTTTTATACCTTGTTTGTTTAATCTTAGGACTTCTAAGGTCAGACGACATTGGCGTGTCTATCACTGTCTAGCCATGTCTGCCGGCCAAATAGCCCTCTCTAATACGCTGCCACGCAACGTCAAGTATACCGTTGTTATCACCTAAAGACATTACAAACAGCGAGATGACGAAAATAAACTCAAGAGCACACTAATATGCTACTTGTGTTCGTAGCTTATAAAACTTGTAATTGAAATACCGCAGAATCTTAGACACACCAACAGATTATTGCAATAACTTGATCTAATAAACTATTATTTATTTTAGTAGTCCACCAAGTCATGAAAAAGTATCCCTCCCACTGCTGAACTTTGGCTTTTGAATGAAAGGAATGTTGAATCCATCAACGAACGTAACGTTAAAATAAAAAAAGACACGTATAACAGAAAACGATAACTAAAAGTTCATAAGTTCCAAATTCAGTATACGAAAGAAAGTAAACGTTTTTATTGAAGAGCTACATAAATAATGAAAGTAAAAAAATTTATTATCTTAATATGTTATTTAAGTATAACAATATCCATTCAGATCAGATCATTCTAGCTTACTTGGTGCACATGTTATAAACTTTTCTTGATGTGTATTCCATTTCACATCTAAGACAGGAACAGAAGTTCTTCCCTCTGAAAGCCGGTGTCTTTCTCAAGACGACTTGTCAAAACCCAACCCAAATTAGAGGCTTTTTCGTTTACAAATCTCACATGACAAGGGTTGCCCTCCGGCGCCACTACAAATCTACATAGAGGCGTATGCACAACGTATACCCCTCGTTGGTTTGTCATGAAAAATACATAAGAACTACCAGAAGTACTTACAATCAGATGTAAAAAACCGATTATTAATTATGATGATCATAAAGAATTATTTATGTATAACTTATAATAAAACAACTTTTAACCAGATTAATCGCGTGTATTATTGGTTTTTATTTTCCTGACGTTTCGAACACTGCAGCGTTCATGGTCGCAGGAGGACTAAGGTGTCAGGCGTCTCAACAGTTTATTTAAAATTATTTCAGTCTACCGTACATATAATTGATAAAATTCATTAGTTTTTTGTGTCTGATACATATTTAAAACTAAATCGCGACGGTATTTCCTACGACTATCCCTGAGAAGAAATACCGAAACAAAATCAGAGGTCACAGTCGTTTTAAATTTAGAGATACAATTTTACAATTTTATCGAATTATTAACTAAAAGGTAATCCGATGCACGCAGTAATCGCGCACGGTATCTTGATTTTTCTTTGATGTGTAGTTTGGGACTTGCTTATTTTCAGTACAGTGTTCCAAACAGGTGGCAATTGCCAACTGTCTTCTCTATTCAAATTCGGGTGTTTTTTAATTTTAATAGCCTCGAGCATTCTCGGTATTTATCGGTTTTCTGCAAAGTGTTCGATACGTCAGGAAAAACAAAAACCAATAATACACACGATTAATCTGCTTAACAGTTGTCTTATTATAATGTGTAGTGATCGCGAAAACCTAAGATATTATGTATAACTTCTGTAAAATGAGGAGCAGCTTGGAGTTTACAATTATGTCCGTTTGATGGCAATAGGATCATTATTGAGACATAATAACGGCATTGGTGATGTGTAAGTGGTTTTAGTCGGAGCGTCCATAATGGATTTCCAAACTAAAAAAAGGTGTGTAATACACCTCTGCCTAACCTATCAGAGAATACAGACTTGATGCTGTGTTGTGTTTTACTCTGAACAGAACTAATAAATACTATTGTGTAACAAGAAATAAATAAATAATATTATAAAATTAACTAAGACTCACGAATGATGCTATTGTCAGAAAACCGATGACGTAAAAAGTTGACACTCGGCAGTTAAAGGAATATTGTTCAAACAAAAAGAAGGGAATCGTCAGATTTTAATCTTTGACCACTCGGAAATTAAGCGGCGAGAACCTCGACAAAATGAGTTGGGCAAAATTGTTACCAACTTAAAGAAAAAAGTACTGAATAAGTATGTAAATATATAAATGTAAAGAAATACATACTATTTCTTAATCCGATGTAGATTATTCATCATTCACATGCTCTTGATAATCTGTATTCGTATTGTGACAGTTCAACTGTCAATCATGTAAAATTATGAGAATAGAATTTTTATTTGGAAAAGACGTGCGATCAAGATAATTTTACGAGATCTATTCTAAGGAAAATACAAGAGTGAGGAAAGGACATAAATGTCGTTTCTTTCTTTGCAGAGCAACACACTTTGTTTATTTCCTCATAATCAGAAATACTTACACATTATAAAACGACATTTTTGTTGAAACAAAATGGAGAAGCTACAATTCGGATTTACAATGCTACCTGGAAGTGATGGAAAATCAAATATTTGTTCTATAACCTCTATTGCAACACCGGAAGACAAGGTGTACGCCATACCAGAAGAACTACAAGCGGCTGGTCATCACAAACATATAATTAAGACATCTGCTTATAATAAAGTGAAAAACAGCCTAAAGAAAAGGTACCAGACAAGAAAAGTTTGGATAACGATGACAGAAGACCTGAAGAAAACTTACATAGATGAAGATGGTAACTTCCAATTTGGGGACCAATATTTAGAAGAATTGACAAAAGAAGAAGGTGAACGGAAAAGCGAAACAGGTACATTGGACAAATTACTCGAAAAGTTGGTAGAAACCACACGGGAAAATAGACAGCAGAACGTAAAGCAGATAGCAGAGAAATTTGTTATTGAGAAATTTACAAGCAAAAATTCAAATGCTTATCTATGGATAGATACTTTTGAGAAAGAATGTGTTCGCTTTGATGTGACAACGGATGAAAAGAAAATTGAAATACTCCGACTGTTTATGGACAAGAGTTGCTCAGATTGGTATAGTTCCATGATTATAAAATTGACAATAAACTCTGAATGGTCCATATGGAAAACCAAATTCTGTGAAACATTTGCAAATAAGGGATGGAATCCTGTCACTTATGCATTATTATTTAAATACAGGTCAGGCTCATTGTTAGAATACGCTATAAAGAAGGAAAAACTTTTACTTGATATGAGAACATCAATTGATACAGGTACTTTGATAGACTTGATTGCAGCGGGTTTACCAGAATACATACTAAATAAAATTGATAGAGAAATATTAAAGGATACAATAGACTTGTTTAGTGAGGTGAGCAAGCACGAACATATGGTAAATAAGAGAAACTTTTTGACGAAGAGAAGTTATGGAAATCAGAAAACCACTGATAAAAGAGAAGAGAAAAGTCCATGTAAAATATGTGAAAACTTGAGTAAGGGCCAACGTTATCATTCTGAAACTTTGTGCTGGTTTAAACCAAAAGAAGATGAAAAGATAAAGAAAAATACAATTAGACATGTCAATAATTCAGTAATTGAAGCAGAATTAAATGAGACTTATCAAAAAAACTAATAGTAACACCATTAATAACCGTCAAACTACTATTGAATGATAAATTAAAAATAAATGGAATTTACGATTCAGGATCAAATGTATCATTGATAAACTCTAAGTTACTAAAACTAAAAGGAAGAGGAAACAATCTAAATGAAGCAGATTTAGTAACAATTAATGGTGTTAAAAAGACAAGTGGTTTGACAAATTTAAAAATAAAGATTAAAGATTTGGAGGAACAAGTGGATGTTCACATTATTGATGAACACAATTTTAAATATGATTTTTTAATTGGATTAGACTTAATCAAAACATTCAAATTGATACAAACAGAAAACTTGGAAATTATTCAGAAAAAGTATATAAATAAAGATAATGTTAAGGAGGCAGAAGAAAGTGACATTCGTGGAAAACCAAACAATAAACTGAGAAATAGGGAAGATAATGATAATACTTCAGATGAGTATAAAGTAAATTTTAATGAACATGTAAAAGAGGAAGATTTTCAAATAAAAATAAATCATTTGAATGTAGATGAGAAAGATAAAATAAATAAATTGATTAGTGAATATAAAACAGTTTTTGCAAAAGATAAATATGACGTCGGCACTGTAAAAGGATACGAGGCCAGAATAGACTTATTAGTAGAAAAATATTGCAGCAAAAGGCCTTACAGATGCACTATAGCAGATAAGAAAGAGATAGAACAACAAGTAGCAAAATTACTAGATAACAAACTCATAGAAGAGTCCTACAGTCCATTTGCGGCACCTGTCACTTTGGCATTTAAAAAAGAAGATAATAAAAGATCCAGACTATGTATAGACTTCAGAGAGTTGAATAAAATAGTAGTACCTCAAGCTCAACCATTTCCATTGATTGATGACTTGGTGATAAAGACTAGGAATTGCAACTACTTTTCTGCACTAGACATAAATTCTGCATTCTGGTCAATTCCTTTAAGAATAGAAGACAGAAATAAGACAGGATTTGTGACACAAGAAGGACACTACCAATGGACTTGCCTACCTTTTGGATTAAAAACTTCACCAGCCATATTTCAAAGAATATTAAGTAATATATTGAGAAAATACAAATTAACAGATTTTGTAGTTAATTATATTGATGATATTCTAATATATTCGAAAACATTTGATGAACACATAAATCACCTGTCACAATTGCTACAGGCCATCGAATCAGAAGGATTCCGATTAAAATTTACGAAATGTAATTTTGCATCAGACTCGGTGAAGTATCTAGGACATATAATTCAAAATAATTCAGTTAAACCAATAAAGGATAACTTGATTTCAATAAAGAAATTCCCTATTCCAACGACACAAAAGAATATAAGACAATTTTTGGGTAAAATCAATTTTTATCATGAATATATCCCAAGAAGTGCAATAATACTAGACCCTCTGCATAATTTACTTAGGAAAAATCAAAAATTTGTTTGGACTGATGCGTGTCAAAAATCTTTTGAGATGATAAAGAACCTGCTATGCTCTCAACCAGTACTAGAAATATTTGATAAAGATTTACCAATCAATATTTATACAGATGCTTCTATAGAGGGCGTCGGCGCTATTTTAAAACAAATACAACCAGATGGAAAAGAAAAACCAGTAGCATATTTTTCAAAGAAACTTAATGAAGCCCAGAAGAAAAAAAAGGCGATATATTTAGAATGTTTGGCTATTAAAGAAGCGGTGAGATATTGGCAATATTGGTTGATAGGAAAATCATTTACAGTATATTCGGACCATAAACCACTAGAAAATATGAATTTAAAGTCAAGAACAGATGAGGAGCTGGGGGATCTAACATATTATTTATCACAATATGATTTTAAAATAAAATATTCACCAGGAAGGGAAAATGTAGAAGCAGACTGTCTAAGCAGAAACCCAGTACTAGAATCAGACGAAAACACAGACGAACAGTTGAAGGTAGTAAATATAATTACATTGGAAGATATATTAACAGATCAAGAAAACAATGAACAAGTACAAAATAATAGAAAGACATTATTAAATAAACAGGGTATATACTACAAGAAAATCCACGGAAAGGAAAAAGTTATTATATCAGAAGAATATAGTTTGAAAATTTTAAAGAAAATACATGAAAATATGTGCCATATTGGAATCGGGCAAATGCAGAAGATAGTTAGCCCACTTTATTCAGCAAAAAATTTGTCTAGTAACATCAGAAAGATTTGTAGATACTGCGAAACATGCATTAGAAATAAATCAAGAGGACACAATAAATTTGGGTTTTTGTCTCATCTGGGGCCGCCCACACGACCATTTCAGATAATGTCTATAGACACAATTGGAGGTTTTGGAGGTTCCAGATCGACAAAGAAATATTTACATCTGTTAGTGGATCACTTTACCAGATATGCATTTATTCTTACATCAAGTACACAGACTGGAAATGATTTTATAAAATTAGTCACAAATGTCACAGAAACAGAAGATATTGATATGATTCTCACTGACCAATATCCAGGGATTAATTCAAAAGAATTCAAGAAGTTTTTAAATGACAAGCAAATACAGATGGTGTTTACAGCAGTAAATGCACCATTCTCTAACGGGCTGAATGAAAGGCTGAATCAAACATTAGTAAACAAAATCAGATGCAGAATAAACGAGGGTGAAACGAAGAGAGCTTGGACAACTATAGCTAAAGAATGCATAGACAAATACAATCAAACAGATCACACTGTTACTGGGTTTCCACCGACTTACCTTCTATATGGAACAGACGTTACAATCTTACCAAAAGAATTGAAGGAGAAAAAAACGCAAAATGACTTCATAAGAGACAGGAAAATAGCACTTGAGAACATAAAAAGATCACATGATTACAATAAAAGATTGTTTGACAAGAATCGAAAACATTGGGAGTTCAAAGAAGGAGATATGGTGTATGTAGAAAATGGAAACAAATTAAATAGAAAGAAATTAGATGAGCTGAAAATTGGACCGTTTAAAATTGTTCAGAAAATTTCAAATTCTATTTACAGAGTAGATACAGGTCACAGGAAAACGGAATCAAACCTTTTCCACATAACAAAGCTTATTCCAGTCCCTGCATTCTGAAGAAAATGTTCTTTCCCAGGGGGGGGGGAGATGTAAAGAAATACATACTATTTCTTAATCCGATGTAGATTATTCATCATTCACATGCTCTTGATAATCTGTATTCGTATTGTGACAGTTCAACTGTCAATCATGTAAAATTATGAGAATAGAATTTTTATTTGGAAAAGACGTGCGATCAAGATAATTTTACGAGATCTATTCTAAGGAAAATACAAGAGTGAGGAAAGGACATAAATGTCGTTTCTTTCTTTGCAGAGCAACACACTTTGTTTATTTCCTCATAATCAGAAATACTTACACATTATATAAATTAAACATCTTAAATAATATTTGTATAGGTGTTATTTTATACATAATATGACTATATTATGAAATACTGAATAGTAAAAAAATTCTCTAAACACACTCTCCAGTCTCTCAGGGTGAATCACGTCAACTGTCATCGTTTTCAGAGCCTCATGTGTTCGGTTTTGTTATAAAAATAGCAACCCTTATTTTCCTCGACTAAAATATTTTGCCATAGCACCGCAAAAATTCATCATACCAAAAGAGTTCCATCACCAAAGTGGTTTCCCCCATAAACAACTATGATACTAAAATTAGGCACACGATACGAGCTCGCACGCTATAATCAGCTGTTCAGAGCCACCGCAAAGACGTCGTAAACTTCGTCCAGGGGAAGATAAGAAAGTTGCGAGTGGCCCGTGTCGCTGCCACCCGCGATAAACTCCGAATATCCATCATACTTAATTACCTTACTCTTTTAACAGTTCAGAAGAGTCGCAGTGAGCAAGAATTAACGCGCTCTTGTCACGTCGCCGGCGCTGTCGCGCGACGCCCGCTGTTTCAGCATTTCACGACGTTCCTGATAAATCTTTACTTCTACCCTAACTGAGGAACTCGAGTTTTTAAATTAATTTTATATCTATCTGCATTAATTAATTATCTTGGTCGAAATTGTTAATGTTAATAAAGTAGCCCAGGAAGTTATCGACGTTTCCTCTTTGCTTTCTGCGTGTTATCGTAGATGAACGCTTATCATTACGTTAATGTATTTTTTTTCTATTTACAGGACAGTTCCATTTCAAAGCGCAGTCAACATTCTAACAATCTTAAAGCATCAGAACATCAATATGCAACTGACTAAATATAAATAATTACCATATATTTCTATAAATTACAGAGCACAGTGAGGTTCCGTATCGATATGCGGAAATAAAATCTTTACTATACTCCGCTGAAACGAGCAGCTGGTGCGACGGGCCGATTCAGTCCTATTTAACATGATTTTTGAGTAGAGCGGAATAATGCGTTTGAGTGGCCGTAATAATCCGCAATACGCCATTACACGGTCATCGGTCTGCGCAGGCATTTTATACGGGCATGATCGGCTCTGTTAATCACATTCGGTTGATTCGGCGCAGGTAATCCGGGACGGGACGCAAGATGGATAGCATGTCAGGGGCCAGTCTAACGAAACACGTTGACCGCCAATAAAATGTCAGCGTCATTTACCACGCTCGAAGAAAGCGGGCGCTTTAATCATAGAGGGATAACATTTATCTTTTTGGACCTTATTTTGTATATAAGATAAATAACACTTCAAAAGTAAGTAAGTACGGAAATAAATGAACAAGTATAGGTAAAATTTGTGTCTCCATTTCTCTGACTTATTAGTTAATCCTATATTTTCGTAGGAATTCATTTTCACAATTCATATTTTGATAACTGACTGTAGAACAATTTAAATTAATAATGGCGTCAATTCTAATATGCTACATATTAAATATATATCTAAACTAAATTTATAGCATTCCTGTCTTTTATTAACTGTTACGATAAGAGCGTCAAATTCAAACTTATTCATGTCAACCTAAAACTTCCATACAATTAAAGATAAATCTTTGAAAAGCATTAATACATGCTTAGCGAACTCTAAAGTTATTATATTAAATGGAAAAAGAATACGGTCGTGAGCAGGATTCGAACCTGCGCCTTCCGGATGAATACTTCAGGCGCTCTGACCACTAAGCCATCGGCCAAGCCAGAGGTCAAGATGGTTCGAATCTTGCTCACGACCGTATTCTTTTTCCATTTAATATAATAACTTACATACAATTTTCGGTTGACGTCTCTAACTTTAATGGCTACCTAAAATTGTGCCTACTAAGAATATTCGTATTTGACATCTCTTAATTCGTTCTATCTTGCTCATATAGTAACTGTTAGTTGAACAGGTTGACAAGAATGTTCTAAATATAGTTTAGTTACGAAATTCGAATTGACGCCAAAATATAGCAATATCACATTTTCATTCTCGGATGAGGAGGTTCATGATAGTAAAAATGTTCACTCGTGTCAGTCCCCAACTTTCCAACAACAAACGACGCAACAGTATAGTGCAGTTTTGAATACACAAGGCCTAAACAGTTTGCAGTGCACCAAGCAAAGCCTAGATTCCATTTAAATATCTATAACAAAACGAAACGAAACTCAAACTCAAAGTTAAGCTCAGAACAAAGCTTTTCTAATCTATCCTAGGTTTTAATTAAGTGAATATCGTTTACACTTATAGTCTGCTCATGTAACAATTATATTTTCAAGTACTCACTAAAATTAGTTTGCTAAAATGTTAATTTAGTTTTATTTTAGTTTTGCGGCACCAAAATTTAGCTGGTTGCCAATGAAATAGGAATAAAATCCATTTACTGGACTCCCATCTAATTCACCGCGACTTTCCAAGAAGCTTCTATCATAATAGCCGAAGCCAAGAAGAATTTTAATTTGAGCAAAAATATTTTCAATATGAAAATTTCAGGACAGTGCACCGCATACTCGGCGCTACATATTCGTCGAAAGGTATCATCGCAAAACGAGAGAACCCACAAATTACTTCATATGATTTAATATTCTGCAGCGTTATTAACTGAAAAAGTATTTGCGAGTTGGCGAAATGTAGTTTAAAATATGTTAGGTTGCATCACTCACGTAACACAATTGTGTGAATCACCAAAATTCCTAACATAGTACGCATTCGTACATTTTAGGCAAAACATATAATTGTGAATATTTTATAATTACATCCTCCATGTTAAATAATTCCTACTTCTACTTAGTGACAAATTACCAAAGAGCTAAGGAAAGAAACAAGACGATATTAAAGCATCGGGTCATTTCTGTCCGGGAGAAGTTCAACAATCCATCATTCGTAATTGCTACAGTTCCCTTAACGTCCATCTCTTTGATTATTACTCATTTCCCCACTTATTTTCTTCGCTGCACGTCTTTTTCACAAACAATTAAGATTTTCACAAAGTTAAAGCGTAGCGTACGTGAACTTTAGGTAATTATTTTAACGATGTATCATTTACATAGGTATTTTTACTTAATTATTAACAAAACCCCAAATGGTTTCAACGCGAAACGAGTAACTGATATTGTGCGAAACCGCATACAACAGAAGCAAAACAGTGCAATGGTTTATATAATCCGATTATTGCCGAATACGGAGTAAATAAATCAAATGGTTTTATAAAGGAAGATTGCAAATTTCGCATACAGAAAATCAGGATGTTGGACATCCGTCAGGCAAGAGTCGAGAGCACACAAACTTTGAACGGCAACTGTAACCGGATTCACTAACGAGTCGGTGCACGGGTGACGGAGCTTTACACTCCACTCTTTTGAAATAAAAATCATTTATTGTTCAGACCCTCCAGGAAACATGTACGAATAAAGATGATTACGTAAATGTTAATTAAATGTAGTCAGCGAAGATAAACAAATAGAGGCAGGTGCGGCACCCGAACTAACCCAAACGCATGATTCGTACGATACAACCCTTTGTATATTTAGTTGAATCCTATTGGGGCGTTATCGGATGCACGCAGCGGTCGCAGTTTAGGACTTAACGAATTATCGGGCCGGCTGTCAGAGCCGCTATGGAAGCCAATTGTGAATAATGGAGCGGTGAATTTATAATCGTGCGCCGGACTGACCGAGAGGCAGGCGTGTCGCAGCCACGCCGCAGCCGCGCGCTCGCAACTAGATTGCTACCATTGTTTGAATGTGGGTTATGCAATATAACCTTAAATACACTTCCTAGAGGCGACGCTTTAACGATTAATAATGCATATTACTCTCGAAGCAACTTAAAATAAACACGTTATTTCCGAAATCTGAAAAGGTAAGCCGCGGGTGATCATTTAAACTTCACAGAGTAATTGTAGCTATTCGCGAGACATTGGCCAATTTAAAACAGTCTTAGAATTGTATTTATTTGTAGTTTAGTATTTAATATTCAAGATATGTCTTTGAAAAAGCATTAACGCATGCTTAGCGAACTCTAAAGTTACAATATTAAATGGAAAAAGAATACGGTCGCGAACAGGATTCGAACCTGCGCCTCCCGGATAGATACTCCAGGCGCTCTGACCACTAAGCCATCTTCGACCTCTGCTCACCACCGCGAATTCTTCTTCCATATTTTAACACGTCTTATGGCGACGTCATTACAATCAATTCAGTACCTATACAAGTGACCGAACCGACACGACTAACTTTGCAGTTAATACAAAGACATATCTTGAATTATTAAGGTAATTGCATTCTTTACGACATTGTATTAACTGCAAAGTTAGTCGTGTCGGTTCGGTCACTTGTATAGGTAGCAGGTTCGAATCCTGTTCGCGACCGTATTCTTTTTCCATTTAATATTGTAACTTTAGTATTTAATATGTTATTGCTCAAAACAAGCGCACATTTATTCTATTCTTATTGTTTCATACGAGTATGTGTTTATGAATTTCATAATACGATGGCGCAAATGAACGAGGGCCTACCATTGTATTGTTGATTTATTCCTTTGTTCCAGCGTTATTTCATAGAAATCAGGATAAAGGGTAGTTTTGATTTTGTCCTAATTACACCCAGAGCCCTCGATTAATTAATAGCTTGTCAAATTATTATTTAATTAAAGGGTATTTGGACCGGTAACTATACTAACAAAGGGGACTAATATATAGGTGTTCATATTAATTGTTTAAAAGTTAATAATAATAAACGCAATTATTATTTGTTTTGAGAATTGTTAAACCATTGATAATTGATTAAACGATCGTTGAGGTTAAGCAACGTCAGTATATAGATGTGTGAACCTTAGGATTATTCTCATCTCAGTGGCTAAGCTAAAGTTAGAGGCCTATAGGTGGCTTGAAAAACTCTGCACTAGGCGAGATCCCAACTTCACGAAAGAAGAAGAAAGTCGATATGAGAAAAGTATTATTTACAAAGTTTTTTTTTGTCTAAATGTTACACTAAGATATAATCTGATTCTGCTTAGCCTTTTCCCAACTAGATTGACTTAATACCAGTGTTTTACATAGAGCAATTGCCTATCTGACGTCCACCACCCAGTTACTAGGTAAAATGATATCTCGAGGTAAGACTGGTTGTCAAAGTTTCAGGTCTCTATTATCCGTTAAGACTGTCATAGACCTTCATTGGACAACCGGGACCAACGGTTTTACGTGCTCCCCGAAGTACGGAAGGGTTCCGATATGAAATAGTCGACCGTGGCAAGCACAGCTTAACCTCAATCAATCGATTTGTGCGGCTGTTTTAAAGCCACGAGCCCCAACAACACGTGATTAATCCGGTTAAAACAATTTTATTCTAATGTCTACTAATCACAAAATCCCAAGATATTACTATGTTATACCAACTTGTTTCGTTTGAACAAAGAATAGACTACTCCGTTCCCACATTTTCCACTCTTAGGTTTCACAGCAGCCACTCGGAGCCACAGCGTCCTACTGTCTGCTTATAACAACTAAATTACGGTCACCGGTCATCAGTAAGTCGTGGGTGGTGGTAATTAGATAGCCCATGTTCAGCAGTGAACATTAGACAATATATTAATTATAATGCATTTACGGATATTCTTGCCGGTTCTTCTAAACGACTTTTTGGAACCGTGCACCTAAGTCCTGACTTTTCATAAGTGCCTTTGTATGGTTTATATGAAATAAAAACCTTTGACTTTGACTTTTACATGGCTCCTTTAGTTTACAATGCTTTGCCGAAGTCAATTTCTCAACTGCCCTTCAAACATTTTTGCAATTAATTAAGAAACTGGTTGTTCCAGGAATGTTTTTATTCTATTAATATAAATATAATTGAGTTTTTCAAAAAATATCCCTGTAAATTGTTTGCTCTTGACCTGGTATTAAAATATAGACCAAAGTAATATTAACGTCTATGGACATTTTAATGAATAAGACTGTATAGTAATTGTAATTAATAATATAATAATTATGTATGACTTTATTAAAACTGCGAGTATAGCATTAAATATTGAATATGTTATTTTATGTACCTAATAATTAAAGTTAACAAAGTTCTAACTGTAGCTATAATTTAGATTAGAGTAGATTTGCATGCTGCTAGCTGACGGCGAGATATGATGAATTATACAATGTAATATTTACCATCTTGTACCATGTTTCTGGCAAATAAATGTATTCTTATTCTTAATAATATAAGTATTACTTCCTTAGATTCCCTCGGCTTAATTATATTTCGATTATATCATTACTAATAATATAGTTTAATTGGAGTTAAAGGTTTTTCTTCATTTTATCTCATCAAAATATTTTTATTATAATAAACATTTTGTTCACAGTTTTGTATTTACATTTTTTATAATCTTTTACTTTGTGTATACTGAGGCAGAGTTGCAAGTGGCATAAATAAGTTAAATAGTCATCACTAGATGCTAGCTGTATGGATGACGTGTCGAGTATGGATACCACATTAACACCTGACCACAAAATAACAGGGAACGCCCGTATGGCTTAAATCAAATCAGCAGATTTCGGTAATCTCTCTTATAAGCTTTCAGAACCCGGATCGGGATGTAAAATCGAATTATGGAGCACATACATAGGTATACCTACCTAGGTGCTTACATTTAAAATAGCTTCCAATCCAACACAGGTATTTTCTTTGTCTTATATATACCTAAACTGCCTTTTTATTTATTTATCAAAAATGATCTACTTTCGGGTACCTACTCGCCTGATGGTAAGCGAAGGTGTGGCCGAGGATGGACCACATAGATCCAAAAAAAAAAATTCTCTCTAGCCTTGAATATGCCTAAATTGTATTTCACAAGAAACACGGGCAGTACCTGTCATGAAAGTGGATCCGATGCTTTCGAATTTTCGAAATTAGACGAGGAATTGGTGCTGGTGTCCCGTCCTTTTGCTTGAACTGTAGTAACAGGGGAAGAGTTGAATAAGGTCATGAGGCTCCTGTGCACACTCACCCAAGATAAGTTACCTGATGTGATATTACGTGAAGCATTTTTCGTATTTATAACAATAGCCCTAAATGGCCTTTAGCAACTTATTGTCTGTGGATAAACACAGCACATTTTTTCTTTTCTGCCAGTTGGTGCCCATGCCTACACCTTAAGTTCTTACCGTGATGACGGTGCAAATGCCGCACCTAATGAAAGAGTAAACAGTGTAACAGTAGATCGTGCAGAGCTTGCTTAATACGTTGCCGCGTTATAGCACCACTAACTAGTTTGCCCAAACCAAAATGGAAAAATGGACAGCTGTACCAAATAACGCTCTGAAACTAAACTTTTAACCAACATTAATTCATAGTTTTCATTAGTTATGTAATATAAAGTTAACTATATATTTTTATAGGTATCATCTTTAAAACTTAAATGTAGTAGTTTGCTATTCGCCCTGAATAATGTTAATTATATTTTCGGCGGCCTCTAGCTATTTCGAATAGTGGCCTTATATAAATTAGATCACCCACTTTCACTTTTATGTAAATTTTTTTAAATGTTAGGTACTTTTATTAGCATATTCCAAACCATTTCTGTTATTTAAGTATTTTTTTTGCTTCTTATTTAGATTACTGAGAAGGCTTTATGAAAGACGCAAAAAATATTAATTATCTTTTTCAGTCTGTTGCCGAACCTTGATTTACTAATAGGTGGTACATATTTGGGTTTTTATTCTTACTCATATCAGCTTTACATTTAACACAATAACTAATTATTAGGATTTAAATATTGGTTATATATATAATAGTGATCAGTGCCGCAAGCTAAGTAAAAGAATTAGCAATCAAGCAATCGTTCAAAACAATATTAATCTTATAACTTACTATATACTACCAGCACCTAAGGTTACATAATAGCACCTAAGGTTACATAACCGCACCTAAGGTTACATAACCGCACCTAAGGTTAAAAAGAACCAACGGCAGCAGCTCTGAATTAACCTGTATATAAATTTCGATACCCTGGAACCGATTCCTAGGAATCAAGGACCATCAAATTCTTATGCCATTTACTTATTACCAGAAAATACTTAAAGTATTTTAACAACTATATCATTGTAGAATGCTATTATCATACAAGCTGCGCCGACCCCAAATAAATTAGGATTACGGCGGGGGATGATGATGATGATGATAATCATTGTAGAAATACAATTATGTATATAATATAAAAATATTAGTGGTCGAAATCTTCTGCACTCCTTCTCCATATAAAGTTTCTTCTTTTCTTCTGAGTCCTACTATAAATTTGCTAAGGGGTTAAAAACCTAAACCACCTCGTCTACTACTAAGATCAAAATGAAAGCTGTTGCCATTGCAAGTGTAATCTGGGCGATTATTCCGCAAATTCTACTCACTTTAAATATAACCAAAACTTTAGTTAGACACATTTATTTAATGTAGGTACCATTACGTTCAAACGTTAAACCGTAAGTGAAGTTTTTATCGAACAAAATACATTTTTATATATGTAATGTATGAACGTACTCCCAGATGAAAGAAACCCCCGAGGGATTCGTACCGTGATACACAATTTACAAAATTACATTCTATTTCAAGTTTTTCATTGCCTATTATCTAGATGAACTTGCTTCGGCCATCCCATATTTTCATGAAAGGCACCGGTATTACCAGTTACTTACAATAAGCATTAAGCTTTTCTCTCTCTTTCTTTTTCTGGCATATTTATACTTTTTAATTATAGTTACTTACTCGTTGCTTCATGTAAAGTCAATACAGTAACATCGCTGCAGGCCTTTGGCTTACTAAATTTATTACTCTGCCTATAAAAGAAAATGTTCTTTACCGAACCTATTTTTTGCAGAATAGGGTAATCTTTAAACTTCTCTGGGTCGCCCTTGTCTAGTACGAAATACCGGACTTAGGTAAAAATACATGACCTCGTAGAGGACGAAATCGATACTTCTCAATGGCTAAGGCCAACAACAAGGGTAATAAATAATGTCGGCAATTTGTTTTGGAATGTTTAAATACTTAAATGACTTACTTACTACGAATGTTTAAAATTATGCTGATAAATTATTTATATTTGTTATCTCAAATACAAACATTTCTAAATTCATAAAATATACCGTTATGACTTACCTTCCTTTACCTTATCTTAGAAACGTCGCTGGCTGTACGACGAGGATGCTAGTTTGCGGCAAGTCCCGCCTCCACGTCGAGGAAATAATATTTCGTACAAAATAACTTCCTTTTACTTTTCTCTTTCATCTACTATATCGTGAAATGGTAACGTAACGAAGGGCGACTGAACACAATGCTTTTTGAAAAAAGCATATTTCGCTGTTACTAGAACTTTTTCATCCCCGTTTTTTACGTAGAATACCGCAAAATTGTTATATACAATGACAGCAATAACAGGTTTGTAGATCAGAAAGAGATTTTTTATTAACTTTTAAACTATCGCGTTGCATGATATTACTATATACTAACGAGATATCGAGACGATAAAGAGATTTTTTGCATATAACTGTTGAAATATACCTAATACCTAAAAATTATGGTTTATAGTCAGATTTTTAATACATTTTACTTCAAAGCAAAAACCACAAGGAAGATAATGGCTCACACAACCTCCAAAATAAAAACGCGTGTAGCTGAGGACAAAGGCCATTCGCAAGACGAATTCCTACTTCCACGTGTCCTTTATCAATCACAATGATTAAAGTCCGCACTGACCATTCTCCCTGCCATTTCAATGTGCCCGTATTTTCCGAATCAGACAAGACAGGGTTAAGGAATGCGAACAATTTAGCGAAATCAAGCGTCTGACAGGTTCAGCGGAAACACACGCAGTGAGTGGTGTTTGGCCGGATATTGCTTGGCCCGCACGAATTGACGGTTCCTTTACAAGACCACACACTGGCATCGTGGCTTGAATGACTACCTAAAGATTGAAGGTATTCGCATAATGGATTACTCCTTTTAATTGTGGAAAGTAGCATGTACAGCCATAATTAAACCACCATATAAACCACTCCAAAGAATTCATTAGACTTTTTCGTTAAATAAAAAGGCATACTTATATATTCACAAAAAGCTTAACGGTTTATTCTGAAATCGGTCGTCTTCGTAACATATTCATGTCAATATTTCTGAAGGTATCTCTGCATACCAACGCATTTTTAATGTAAACATATATGATAATAAAACAACTTTTAACCGGATTAATCGCGTGTTAATACACTTTGAAGCGTTCGTGGTCGCTAACGCTGCAAAGTGTTCGAAACGTCAGGAAAAACAAAAAACCAATAATACACGCGATTAATCCGGTTAAAAGTTGTTTTATTATAATGTGTAGTGATCGCGCAAACCTAAGATATTACTATGTAAACATATATTTTCATATTTAATTAAGAAGCGACCGTCTTTTCTCTCTTTTACGTGTCCTATATCTCTTTTAGAAAATAATATCAGGATTAGCGAAGGGATGATCCTTGTGTTCTCAACCCCTGCAAATCAAACGTTAATCTTTGATTAAAGAATAAGTTTAAAATCGTATTAGTTACAACGACCACATTAATCACTCGGACTTTAATCCTAACTGCCATAATCCCAATTATTAATATCGTTAACACAAAAGTTTGCTCGTTTGTCAGCTTGTTCGTTATCTCGTAACTTAGCAACTACTTGACCAATTATTTACCCTCAATATAATTACAGTTTATCATCTATAAAATATGGTCAAATAAAAGCGACGCCACCTTGTAGAATGTCTAAAAAAATTTTTTCCTAACCAATCCTCCAATCCAATAAACAAATGATGCCACCGACACGCGGTTAAATATTTAATTTCTAATTCCGTGCGAGCGAAGCCGCGGGCGACAGCTAGTAATATAGTAAGGGAGGTATATTTGTGTGATTGTTACTGAATCACCTCCCAGCGGATCAATGAACGCCGATGAAACTTTCCGTACAGGAAACTTGTCTTGTTAAACGACATCCGTTAATTCTTGTCCCAACAGACTTCGTGGGATTGATATCTTTGGGACAAGAATCAAGATAAAATAACAGTTTTATTTAACGGTGCCACGTCAGCGATTCTTAAATGATAATTAGGGCTCAAATTTATCGCAAATGGGGAATGGAATTTAAGCTTTAATTTACAATCTCTCTTTGAAGTAAGAAAGCACTCCTTGGAGAGAAAATATTACATGCAATCATAAAACTTAACGAGGGTTATGGAAAGTTTTAGTAACTTGCCGTTGTTTAAACATGGTTAGCAAAACTAGACGCTCAGCCCACAGCCTTTCTTTCTACATAAACTATATTTTTACAACATTCTGTTACCTAACATATTAAAGCTTAAACCCATCTCTATAAGCTTAAAACGAATTAACAATTTAGTACTCTTTTGTTGGTCACAGTAAGTTTTAAAAGCAAAAAAATACAGATTTATTGATAGGCTGAATACAATGAATACCTATCTGAATATGTATATCATCATCATTATGCCCTGCCCTTATCCCAATTTATTTGGTTGTCTAATACAAGTCCAAAGTCAAGTAGACTGATGACCTTCAAGTTTTGAACTAATTTAGAATAAGTATTTTAATTAAACCTAGTTAACATGATATAGACATACATGTGGCTTGTATTGTGAAATTCATTATTTTCGGCGTTGTCACCACGCATGAATTAGAATGCTTTAAAATTTGAAGCCTTTTAACTGATATCATATTTCTATAAAATAACTTCAAACATACCATATTAACTATGTCAGTTTAAAGCTTTAACGCTCTTAATTTTCACAATGTCATACGAAACGCAGGGATATGAAGACTCTTCTCGTTCTTAACAGTTTTATCTCAAATGTTTCTGGTTGCTTACTCTGCTTGCGGGATAAGTCGACCATTGCAGTCCTAAATGTTGATGGTCTCGATGTCTTTCTTCGTCAGTGAGAAGTCCCAAACGTTGAAGTTCTCCGCTATACGACTCTTGGTCGTCGACTGCGGTATAACAATAATACCTCTGTCAACTTCATACCTAAAATAACACGTACCTCTTTAGACATTACATGACATAGTACAAATGTTATGAAATCCGCAGGGTGATGCTACGGCGTAGCTATGATGACCTTTCGTAGCCACATCGTAGCTGGTAACTGAACCGCTACATGTGTATTTTATTGTAAATATAAGGTATAATTTGAACTATTGGAAGGGTGTTTTTATTTATTTATTCAGGGTTCAAAAGGTAACGGAACTATTTTTATAAAGTTTTAATAGGACGATTCTTCTTTTTCATATTTCTTACGAAAACATTAATACTAGAAGGGCTAAGAAAGAAACCATTATTTGTTCACTCAAAACTAAATAACCTGTACTCAATATAATTTTATTTATTTGTTGGGATATAGGTAAGTATAAATGACAAAATACTTATATATTATGTACATAATAAATAAAAATATTTACAAAAATAAAATCTAAACTATATTAACTACACTACCACTAAAAGAAAGAGAGAGAAAAAAAATAAAAAAGGAAAAAACGTAATTTAGGCGTCGAAGTACTCCTCCGCATCGCTGTCATCCGGTAATGTGCCCAGAAGACTGGCAGCATTGCCACGTTGAATGGCAATGCTAATTCTCTGACCAAAAAACAGGTCAGCCCTCTGGTCACGCGAAGTGTCGACCAGTCTGCCAGAAATTCCTTTGAAAAGTTGGCGGGCACTGGGACCCCATGACCCGAGCGTTTCGACTCCAAACGGCTCAAAGTCGTAGCAGCCGATAAGGTTGCTATATTTGCGCCGTTTGAGAGTCTCTGCAGCAGCAGCAGCGGCGCCAGCACAGCCAGCCGAGCTGGGAAGATGCGATGGAGCAAGGGTGTCGACACATGTTGCGTCCCACACCAAAGGCCTACCCAGCTTCCAAGGCAAAAATATTAATATTGATATTTTATAAAAATCTAATTGATTTTATTTTTAAATCAATCAACAATCATCATTACTTTTTCTCATTCTCCATGAGACACTCTTCATTCTTCAAATGAGAATGACTCTTTCCCATCTGTTTGGTGAGTTTGTGAGAGTAGAGGAAACTAATAGAATAATATATTTATAATTTCCTGGATAGTATGCACATAAAGCTTTATCGTAGTATTTTATAGTAGTAAAATAGTATAAAAATATGACGTGAATTATCTATCGTATAAAATATGATTCTATAATTATAGTCAAAGTTACATTTTATACGCTAAAATACGAATAAAATAGAATCTGCTAAATGGCTCCGTTCTGGTCAGGTGGACTCGCGTCGATCGCATCAAACGATGCTCCATTGGCTCGCAACGCGGTTATTTTTATTTTCTGCGCACTTGCACGTATTACATTTCATATTTTTTGTATCTAATAATACTAGCTTATCGTTTTTTTGCAATTAATAGAATATTAAATGCCAACTTTAAATTTGAATTTCTAAACTATACTGAATCAAGCAATCAATAAAACATAAATTAAAATACAAATCTTGGAATCTGTCCGAAACTAAAGTATTGTCAATGTATTTAGGCTAGATAAAGTTTATGACATTGGCTTTTGCAATTCCATACTCGTTTTTCCATTAACAGACAAAGCGAAACTTCTACACATGTTAGTAGATGGCAAGGAGAATTATTATAAGTATGTGTATATTAAAGTTTTTTTTTATTGGGCGATATGGTCATTAAACGAAAGAGTTTTTTTTTTGTATGGTTTAGTGGCAGTACCATATATGTATAGTCAAAGTTTTGGCACGTGTTAGTGGTGTATATATAAATAAAAAAAATGTGTTAATTGAGCATCAGTCCTCACATGTGTGTATCACAGATGTCATGACGTCTTACTGTTCGCTGTAAATTGATTGTGTTAATGGTCAGGAAAATTATGCGAAATACAGTTTAATATTTAAGAATGAAACAATGGGTACGACAGCGTATGGCCCAGGATGTTAAACACAATTATATTTTCATCTATCTAGTTACGGGTTCTTCTGCAAGTAAAGTATTTTTAGTTTCCTGTATAAAAAGTACCTTGCCTGTAACCTAATGTAAAGCGTAGGTGGGGTGTTTTTCCTCACAAGTAATTATATTTAATAGTATGATGAAAGTAATCAATATTAATAATTTCGGACAGACGAAAATATTGATTCCAAGTAATATTTATGTTTAATAGAAATGCTAACGGACATGATGTCGGAAAACTATTAGCAATTTATTGTATCTATAAGAAAGATCATAACCATTTAACAAGGAAAACCTATTTGTTATAAATAACTTCTGTAGTGATTTCGGGTCGGTCTTTGCTCTGAACAGAAATTAAACATTATATTTCGGTTTCAACATTTTAATCTATCTACCTAGCCTTTTCCCAATTACATTGGGGTCGGCTTCCAGTCAAACCGGATGCAGCTTAATACCAGTATTTTACATGGAGCGACTGCCTATCTGACCTCCTCAACCCAGTTACTGGGTAACACGATATCTCGTAGTATGACTGGTCGTCAGACTTTCAGGCCTCTGACTACCCGTAACGGTTATCATACTCGTAGATCTTAATTTGACAACCGGGACCGACGGCTTAACATGCTCTCCGAGGCACGGAGGGGTCTCGGTATGAAATTATGGTCACCCATTCAATATAATTACTTGTGAGGAAAAACGCCTCACCTACGCTTTACATTAGGTTACAGGCAAGCTACTTTTTATACAGGAAAATAAAAATACTTTACTTGCAGAAAAACCCGTAACTAGATAGATGTAAATATAAATGTGTTTAACATCCTGGGCCATACGCTGTCGTACCCGTTGTTTCATTCTTAAATATTAAACTGTATTTCGCATAATTTTCCTGACCATTAACACAATCAATTTACAGCGAACAGTAAGACGTCATGACATCTGACATGTGGGGACTGATGCTCAATAAACACAATATCAGGGGATATGTAGGCGTTCTGGCTTCGACGAAGTATTAAAACAAGTAGATCTCGACAAAACTGATAGAACTAAATATTATTGATTATTTATATATACACCAGACTAAGACGTGCCAACACTTTGACTATACATATATGGTACTGCCACTAAACCATACAAAAAAAAATCTACTTTCACTTAGTGACCATAACGCACAGTTAAAAAAAAAACTTTAATATACACATACTTATAATAATTCTCCTTGCTATCTACTTACATGTGTAGAAGTTTCGCTTTGTCTGCTAATGAAAAAGCGAGTATGGAATTGCAAAAGCCAATGTCATAAACTTTATCTAGCCTAAATACATTGACAATACTTTAGTTTCGGACAGATTCCAAGATTTGTATTTTAGTGGAGGAAAAGACAAGCTTCTGATGCCAATCGGGCACCGCGTTTCGATCCCGAAAAACTAAAAACTTCACACTTGGGTGAATCCGCGGGCAACAGCTATTAGAATAAAATTTTATAATTATAAATGCCCCTGATATCTATGTAATTAATATACGCATATTTCAAAGTTACCTAATTAAAATCTGGGCAGGGGTTTTGTTCAGCCTCTTCGCAATGGAAATGACTTTTGGGTCCTCTAATAATGAGGGGTCGCCGGGCTGGGCCCACGGACGCTGAGGGCTGCCAAGGGGACTGTATGCTGTTACTGTAATGCCACGCTCCTTACAAAAATCCAACAGCTTACTCTGATTTAAGTATGGACGACACTCTACCTGAAATATATAAAGCAGCCGCAAGTTTGGAATTTCTCGATTTACATTGGGCAATTCAATTGCAATAACCATAGCTTTCATTTTGATAGTTCGATAATGTTTAATTAGTAGTAGTGCGAAAGCTGTAAAAGGATTTTTATTGTTTAAAATATACGGCGTTTATCTTTTGCGATTGCCCTGCAGAATCAATAATCTGTAAGTAATAAATACAAGTAGTGAACCGTGCAGGAATTAATTAATAGATATATGTAATTCGTGCGGGCATAATTATACTGTCGAAAGTTCTATGTACAGTATTTTTATTGTAGATTTAATTTTCATCAACATAAAAATTGTGGGTTCTGTCATCACATCAGAATTACACGGGATTTTCTGAATTTAATTTGAGATTCAACGTTTTCATATGTGTTGACGACGTTGACGTCTTCTGTAGGAAATAGACTTCCTATTCATCGTCACATTAAACGCTCAAGCGTCTCCACATCCTCTTCACGGAATGCCTTGGTTTATTTTTACGGCACCCAAAGTAGGGACGTAAATATTATGTTAGTGCGAATGCTGTTCCAGTGAGCGTAAAGACACATATTGGCAAAAAGTACGATCTACAAACTAAGGTGGATCAATATGAGTTTATACATACTTTAAATATAATTCAATCCTGCTTATTACCAACTAAAACTATTTTTTATCCCTGTCACGTTTATGCTAAAGTGAGACGTTTAGTCAACTGTGCAGTAAATTATCGTCCCAAAACTCCTAGCAAACGACCTAAGTACCCAGATATCAGCTAATTTGAGAGACAACCTCAAAGCTCGTTTCAACCACTAGATATGTAGGTATATAATATTATGCACACTCGCAAAAGACAAAAAAAGTACGTTTAACACTAATATTTCTATTGTGGCTAGTATTTGAGTCAACATGTTAAGTACTTACCTATAACATTCTTAGGAAAAGAACTAGCTACAGTAGGTACGTAGTTGTGTACCAACATGAGGCGTTAACTATTCCACATCACAATCACCGTAGATTGAATCGTTTTCACACCTCACCTGATTGGTCACTGGTATAATTGTAGCAACGTTCAGAATACGAGTAAGTTGTACATAATTGAAGTTGCTGACTCCGATGCTCTTAACGAGGCCTTTCTCGACTAGCTTCTCCATAGCCTTCCACGTATCCACGTAGTCTACATCGGAGTAAATCACTTTGCCATTAGCATCTGAAGGAAACGGATCATTCCCTTCCTGAAATCAGAAACATTTTATTTTCCTTTGTACATTATACAGATAATGTAGACTGAATATCGTTTTGCCAAAAAGCTTTAGCCTAAATTGGAAAGTTTTTTAGGTTGTATTTACATAAATCTTTTACGAATTTTAAGAATTCTACCAACCTAAGTAATATAAACAAAATACTAATCGAATTTTCAAGAAGCTTTCTGCGCATATATATAACTTGAAGAATAATAAAAATGGGCTTACCTTGTAAGCCATAGGCCAGTGAATGAGATATAAATCCAAATAATCCAATCCGAGATCAGACAACGAGATTTTTACAGCCTTTTCCACTAAATCCGGCCTGTGATATGTATTCCATAACTTTGATGTTATAAAAAGCTCCTCTCTGTAAGACATTTAAGTAAAAATAATGTAACATATTTGTGCACATGGATCTAAGTAAAGGTTATTAAAGGCAAATAAAAATATATAATGCTAAGTAAAAATGAAAATTATATTTTAGGCGATTTATTGCAATACGTAGTTTTCTCACCAAACAACTACATTTCGGTTTTATATTAATATAGGTATGCGTTTATAATTCACCCACCCTATATATTGACTATCAAAACTTTGTTGTTTTAATAAAGATAACACAGCACGTGAATCAAGGCTAAGCGGGGACCAAGACAGATCTGACCCAGAGCGGAAAAAAACATTCCGTAAACCTATAGGCCATAGCCTAACCTATAGGGCATAGATTTTGACCTTTTGACGATGCCCTGCTTAATTTTCTCCTTGATGATGTGCACAGTCTATATGTCGATATCCAATGTCGATAGCTTCGCCCACAGCCCGCGTGACCTCTCCAAGATTTGACTAAAATATACATATAACAACATTGTTTTAACGAGATGTTTTATGATAAATAAAGGTAGGTAGTCATTTTTATTTGAGATGAGTACGTACTTAAATTTAATACATTTTATACTAGCAGCCTGAGATATGATAAATTTTACAGAGTAATAACTCGTTACGCTTACAGACACGTTCTGTAAATCAGAGTTATAAAACAAATCTCGGCACTGAATACCATAGGCATCTGCGGGATGGCATAGTACCTACTGTTTTACAGGTTTTTTAGCACACGATGGTTAATGCTTGCCAGCCGTTGTTGACTTGTTGCTGTTCCTATATAACTATATAGGCAGAGGTACGTAAATATGGATGTAGTTACGTTTGCGTACTTTACTGGAATTAATTTGTTGATTGAAATGACTGACACTATGTCTTCCTAAAGTAAGTACTACCTAATGCAAAGTGAACAGTGTTTACCTATATTTATTTTATAAAGGTTACCTCTAGTAAAACAAATATATCCGAAACACAATTTGCAAATTAAACTATTAGGGCTCCGAACCCTGAAGTAAATATTCCCCTTATAATGAGACTTCGATATCCCTTTATTCTACCTACTGGCTGTGTATTTATATACATATTTTAATTATATTATATACATATTTAATTTTAAAATTACTCAGTAAATATTATCGATGCCCTTCAAAATCTAGCCCATTTTTATTATGGTCTGCTGCTCCTTGCTGTTTTGGAATATGATCAGTCGTATTTTTTTTACATATGTATCTATAATTACCTGTTTACGCACTTGACTGCAGTTGCATCTTTTACGCGATACTTGTCAATAATGTTGTCTTATAAGTTGTATAACTAAGTTGTATTACAAAATTATCAGATATACTTATTTATTTTTATTTTACCTGCCATGTCCCAAGCCTTAATATAGGACAGGTCAGTCCATTATTGAACTTAACGCGAGGTACACTCACGACCATGCTCAAAGACGGCAACTAAACCACTGAGAGAGATGTTACGTAACATGTTTAGTATATTATGTATAAACACAGTATTTATCACTGTTTAAATTTTATTATCAAAGGCCGGGGCAAAGGTACATTAATCATAATCGAGATGAAGTTGAGATAATAGTATTTTTTTATTCCAGGTTTGCTGATAGTCCGAAATAAAGTCTCTCCCTAGTTCTAGCCTTAGCACAAAAAATCAAACACCTGAAATTCATTTATTTATATATACGCATTATACTTATACATACCTAAACTGTTTAGGTACCTACTTTCCAAGTGATATCTATATACATATATCTATACTAATATTATAAATCGGAAGAGTTTTTTTATTTGTTTGTTTGTTTGAACGCGCTAATATCTGGAACTAACAGTCGGATTTAATAGTCTTTTTGTATATGATAGCCAGGATCATGAGTGGTATAGGCTATCTAACATTCGGCTACACCTCTCAGGTAGCCTTAAATATTGATTTTTGTTAAGAAAGTCAGAAGAAAAAGCTCTATAAAAAAAACTAAACTAAACTTTGCCCTTTATAGCATGTTATTTGACGCATAGTTTAGGAGATAATGTAAATGAACACTCAAAACCCGCGCGAACGCGCCGTGTGACGCGGAACGACATAAGCCTAGCCGCCCGATGAGGACTGAGTATTGGCGAGAAGAGACAAGCTGTGAATGACTTTCAATTTTTTGGTTAGTACTAAGTAGATAATTAAAGTATAATTATACGCGGGTGAAACCGCGGGGCACCACTAGTTTTATATATATATATATATATATATATATATATATATACATACCTATATGTAATATATGTTTGTAAACTTGTCATTCGTCGAGGTGACGCGACGGCGCGGCCGCGCCGGAGCGGGGTCACAGCGGTGTCAAGGTATGGCCTATGTGTAGAGTCAAGGCGCGGGCGGTTGTGCTTATTTGCACATTCTAGTTCATCCAACATGTCGTCGTCAGAAGATGAAAACGTACTTGGACATAACAAGTTTTTTTTTAAACCTTGTCTCACACTAGGAAATTTTGTGGGAAATTATCTGTAGATTTGGGCCACAATTCCTAACTCCAGGCTACTACTGAGGATTTCCTAACATAAAAACTCAATAATACTACCCGACCCGGGAATCAAACCTAGGACGCGTGGGACAATAGGGCCACCCTAGAATCCTTCTTGCCCACCCTAGACCATTGTTTACGAAGAAAAAAATTGATAAATCTATAATAATCTAAAATAATTCCCCCCCCCCCCTTAGGAAAAAATCGTTGCTACCCTATGCGTGCGACGACTAGACGAATGAGATTAATTGAAACTGCGAATATTTAAATGAGTGACAGTAGACTGTAGACTTTATTATTTATCGACTAAGTATTCATTTACCTCCCAGTTTGTGCCACTATAAATTAATAATAAAATAATATGCAACTTTTAGAGTATCAAAGTACCTACCTATATTTTTGTTTGAAATTCCAACTGCGACCGCAATTAACTCTCGGCGGCACGTAAACAACGTAAGGATGGCACGGTTAATCGCCGATTACTCGCTAACCGCTGTAGTGTGGTCAAAACCTTAGTTCTTAAATCCGATTTGGGTACACGAGGGCGGCGTTTTAATGTCAAGGGTCGTCCATATTTTTCGATTCCCGTAAAGATGTCATAAAGTTTCCCTTCAGAGGTAGATAAGAAAGTTATATGGATGGCGCGAGCCTTACGACCACGTCTAACTCTCACTATCCATCACAAGTAATTGCAGCACTTCCTTCAGTGTTCACAAGAAGCATAAATGGGACGACCTGCACGTGACCAGCCCTATCTAGCTATTTATTACATCCACGTTTTCTCTTAAGGATATCGCCTACACTTTAGCAATCGCGTTGCGTACTCTGAACATGTGTGTGAAAATGCAAAAGGTGTGTTGAAAGACTTGCACACATTGGTATTATTAAAAAATATTTCAGTTCCGAAATCAATTTCAGTAACATTGATTGGTGATCAAGCTGACAAGTTTAGTAAGTAGGGTAGATATTTGCTTGTAGTTTCAGACTTATTTCATGTCATTATTATTTTCCACTTAGAAAGTACCTATATGATAGGTACACTAACTCCAAAAACCCACAAAAGTACAGTCTTTATCAGGGATATATGTAAGTACATTGTACACTAATAATAGCATAATATAACCTCACTAAAGTACACCCTACCCAATAAGTTACCTAGGTCTCTGGTCTTCTATTAATTTTATTGAAAAGTGGAATGACATAACATAGTTAATGTAGCATCACCCTAATATTCCCCGAACGGTTAGGCAGAGACGTATCTACTATTTATTCTACACCTACATTTCACAGACATATCACGACACTGATAAGTGTAAGATGTTAAGTGGTAAGCCTACTGCCATCTACCACACACAATTCCAAAGTATGAGGATTTCTACTAAGGATTTCTTAACAGACAAATCCATTATCACTCTGTCCGACCGGGAATTGAACCCGGGATGGTAGGAACCTCGCGCTCACCAGCCGCGTTTACTACCACTAAACCAATAAGGTAAGCTACCGAAGAAATCTAATCTACTATCAGTTTTCAATAAAAAATAACTTTTGTAGCTATTGACCTACTTAGAAAGTTAAAACCTACAACGACAACATTGAAATGTCCCAAACATTGCAAAATTGATTATTGTTCAACGGTTATTACTCGCTTGCATTCTTCGGGATTGCCCGACTAGTGATCGCGGCGATGTCGCGAGTCAAACTGTTTGACTCGCGACATCGCCGCGGCCTCAGCTCATGACTAAGGGCTCCGTTCGAGTTCGAAACTAGTCGGGCAATCCCGAAGAATGCAAGTGAGTAATAACCGTTGAACAATAATTAATATGAATGTGTCTCACGAAAATTATTATACAAAAATTGCAAAATTGGTCTGAACCGATATTTCCATTATTCGTACTTTCTAACTTCCGAATCCCTTTAAAAAGGTATCTGCCTAGCCTTTTCCCAATTACATTGGGGTCGGCTTTCAGTCAAACCGGATGCAGCTTAATACCAGTATTTTAGTAACATGGAGCGAATGCCTATCTGACCTCCACAACCCAGTTATTGGGTAACACTGGATTCGTGGTATGTCTGGTTGACAGACTTTCAGGCCTCAAACTACCCGTAACGACTGCCGTAGATCTTAATTTAACAAACTGGGACCGATGGTTTAACATGCTCTCCGAGGTACGAAGCGGACTCGGTAGGAAATGATGATCACCCATCCACAGACCGACCGCGGCAAGTACAGCTTAACCTCGATCGATGCGGCTGTTACTTAGACACAAGCCCCCCATTTTCGCAATACATTATATGTATAAAAAAGGTATCGAGGCTGACGGCGAGAAGCTCAAGAAGGTGATCTCTGAGCTCAGCGGCAAGAATGTCGAAGGGCTGATTGAGCAGGGTCGTGAGAAGTTGTCGTCCATGCCGGCGGGAGGCGCCGCCCCGGCCGCCGCCGGCGCTGCGCCCGCTGCCGCCGCCGCTGAAGAGAAGAAAGAAGAGAAAGAAGCCAAGAAGGAGGAGTCTGAGTCTGAGGACGAGGACATGGGCTTCGGTCTGTTTGACTAAATGCACGCAGTTTACGCGGCGCTTGTCATTATTCCATTTTCTATGGAAGTGTTATCTATCATAAGGTATGCAGGTGTATCAAGCAACCCATCTGCTGTTTATAATAACGTACTTTATTTGCCTCATAGATAACGATACCCTCGTGAGATGGAACGACCTTATCTCAACTGGGGTCCGCCATGGTATTTTTGTAAATAAGAATGTTTGTTCAGATACAACATTAAAAATAATATTCTTTAAAAATATCGAAGTATTAATTTATTCAGAAAAAAGCCTGCAGCTTTTATTTTTTAGCATAATGTCTATACTACTAACGCCATCTATGAGTGCATCTACAAAATGACTTTGCTTACTGTTTACTGCTTGACATGGACCATAATTGTCCTATTCTACATATTCCTCGGAACCACTGTTAATGTTCCTGTGCTAAGTACACAGTGTACTCTATCTAGAGGCGCCCCCTGAGCCAGAGCGACGAGACCGGTAGGGGGACAAGGGACGCCGTTAGATAGAAACATTTCTCGCAGCCCACTTCATTTGTACCATGCTTTAATAATCTGCTTTCAGACTATAGTGGTGAAGTCACAATCACCATAACACTAGAGACAGTTTTTTTTTAAGTATACGCACTCAGAAATAAGGTCTCTTCTGAAAAGACTTAAGAATCTTTGAATGTGTGAATGGTTTTATTATCACCTAAATCAAAGACATTATTCCTTAGAACAAGCACTTTTTTTAAGGTGTTTGAACTAACACTCAAACTCAAACTCAAAGTCTTTATTTGCATGTTAAGGTATTACAGGTCTTAATTTAAATATTATGCACAGCTTAACGGCCTTTTTCAGGCGTTGCAAATTTGAGGGCTAGCACTAACTTATTATAGATTAAATTTGCTTAACTTAGGACTTAGTAGTATTTCTTGCGTTTAAAAACATTATTTATAAACTAAGTAGGTATATTGTAATAAGTATATAGTTCGTTATTATTTGGGTAAGTATATAATATTTCTTGCGTTTAAAAACATTAACTAAGTAGGTATATTAAATAAGTATGTAGTTCGTTATTATTTGTAATTATTTGGGTAAGTTTAAAACATCTATTTTTTAAATAATTTTTATTTATTTGTTGGGCTATAGGTAAGGTATATAATGCATTATGTGGGTTAGTATAAAATGTAAGTAGGTATTCTTAAAATGTAGGATTTAGTAGGTAGGTGCTTTTGGGTGTGAGGAGTTATGTATGGGGTAGGTTAGCTAGTTTAGCGTTTAATTTTGGTATTCTATTTTTCTTCGAAGAATTCTTTTATTGAGTAAAAGCATTTCTGTATCAGGAACTTCTTTAATTTTTTCTCAAATATTATTTCTTTGGTTTCGTTTTGTAGGTCTTTAGGTAATCTATTGAATATTTTGACTGCCAAGTAGTACACTATTCAAATGATCTCCCGACTCTCATCTCAGATACAGTTACAATGGTTCAGTTTGGACATATTTAGCAAGCTTGCTTAACCTATACAGAATAAGCCACAAATACCAATTCAAACTTCATACATTACTTAACTGACTATATTTTAAATATTATATTGTTCTAGGGATTATAGATAGTGTGTTAAATAAACAGACTATTATGTACATAGGGATTGATTTAATAAAGTAATATTGAAACAAAACTAACTACTATATACATTTACAGCTTAAATAATAATATTAAATATAATGCCCCAGAGGTATTTTCATATTTTCTCAAACTAGTCTATCCGATGATCCCTCTGCCAAAAGTTCCTTCTCCGCTGCTTCTTTGCTTGCCTGTATTTGAGGTTTAACATATCTAAAATACTTGTAAAAATGATCACCCAAGAGCACGGATCCATAAAGTGTTAGACCAATGCAAACTAGCACACCACCTCTGTGTAGTTTGTCATACAGAATGTTGCGTGCATACTTTTTCATATTTTCTGAAACAGAGAGACAGATTTAGAGAGAGTGCAACAAAAATTGTGAACCACATTTTTAATAACAGTCACATTTTTTGACTTTGGTATGTTGTTAATAAGAGTTGTTATCAAATTGAATGATATAATACTCTAATACCATTCATTCATAAATTACGCTATATCTCTTCAATCGACACAAAAACTGTTATGCTGGATAGATACAAAGACTGTCGGGGCAGGCAATGAAACTGATGAAAATATGGCCTTAACCAATTAATAGACTTTGGTGGACCTCTTACAGTAAGTAAGAGGTCACCACAGTGTATTAATTGGTTTGGATTAAATATAATATTCTAGGATTAAATATCTGGTATGTAAAAATACTTCAAATATTCCTACAGCATTACTTTAAGATAAACAAAATACGTAAATACTACATACCTGATCTTATTTTATGTTTTGAAAGAATAAATTCCGAATTTAAGCTACCAAACCATAAAGATATAGGTTATGTTGTTTTGTATGTGTCAAAATTCAAATGTCAATGTTGATTGTGGCTGGAGAGTTTTAGGCGGGAAAATGTAAAGTGCATGTTGTCGGTTTTCTATTGTTTTCCAAAACGTGTGTTTCTCTGAAGTTTAATGTGTAATTATGGTGGATAATTAACCATTAAGTGTTCATGAAGGTGTGCGAGTGTGGGCAAATTATATAAGATTGAAAATCATGACTTTATGTGTTCACTCCTAAACTCCATCGAAGACTCAGTAAAATTTCCACCGTTTTACTGGGGCAACCCGCGCAACAACTTATAATACTTCTGAAGGATGTAACTGAAGACGAGGCTTTGGCCTTACTTTTATTCAAGAACACTGAAGACGAGGCGGTATGGTCCAAGACCTTAGCCTGCCCGATAAGGGCGAAGGAAAAAAAAAAAAAAAAATGATAGTGGCTGTCGCATTGTCATTTTTGTCTAGGGACACGAAAAAAGTATCGATACTTTGTGGTATCGAGTACTTTTGATTTCGATACCGATACTTTGTGTTCGTTAATTTTACTCAATGAGTACTTTTTGGCAGGTATCGTATCAAATAAATCACACCTCGACAGGGACCGAAAAGGTTACCCGTATAGGGGTTTTAATCGGGTTAATTTTTAGGGTTATCTGAAAAACCCTAGCGTAAAGGTTAACCCGTATTATTGGGTTAATCAGCCTATAATAACCGGTTCACGCATAAGGTTCGTTTTTGTTAATAAAAGTATGCTAGAAAGTGACGGAGATAGCACGCGCTCGGTGATTTGTAGTAGTTCCGTCTCTTTCATTCTGGTTAATCAGCAATATTTAAATGGTTAACCCATGATGCATATGGGTTAACCCCTATAAGGGTTAATCAAATATATGGGTTACCGGTTAACCTTTTAACCCGATTAATCGGTCCCCTCGAACAATTAGGTATCGAGGCCTCGAGCCCTTAGAGGACCAGACGGGAGACGCCTTCTGACTAAACATAGAACAAATATGCTCGCCACTTTTGACTGGGGGTAGGTGACACACAAGCACAAAAAAACTTGTACTAAAGCGAAAATAACCCTCATCATGACATTAACAGTATTAAAATGCTTATAAAAACTAAACACAAACAAAAAATTGTGTTACACACGATTAAAATCGTACTATCATTGTAACCATACTGGTAAAAAGTACCTTTAAATGATTGGGAATCATATGCCAGTGGCGAGAGGGGTACGTCCGCTAAAACTACTCCAGTATAATTCCTTCAAGCCTGCGCCCATCGAGCCGCGCCGGCGATGTCGGGATGATATTCTCGACAACACAACACATGCTTTTCGTGGTGACTGGTTATTTTGAACCATTTGAAAGTTTTCCGTATCGGAACGGAAACTTTAACGTAGGTGGTAGAAAATTAAAAAAAAATTATTCTGATGTATTTTGTAAAATATCTTATATATGTGTATCATGCTATATCAATTTCATCATTTTTTAATAGCACTTACAGGATCGGAAACTTTCCGTACAGATTCGAAAACAGCAGTTTCCCACAGTTCAGAATCAGGGCCCAGTGATTGAAATGAAGTTAGATTAAAAAGCAACATTCAGACAAATACCTTGAATACTTTATTTGGTATTCTATTCTTTAATAGATTCAGCCGTTACCTTGCGGAAATCCATAACAATGGATGCATATAAATACAACATCTAACTACTTTCACAGTATTGAGGGAAGTGTCCGCCACGGACTCGGTCGGTGGCGGTGTGTTTGCGTCGCGCGGTTTGTCGTATCGTGCGTCTCCCCGTTTTCTACCTAAGTTAGTTTCCGTTCCGATACGGAAAAGTTTTCGAATGGTTCAGAATAAACTACAGGTCTAAAATAAACATGCTTCTTTAAGTATTACATTCAATTACGTTGTAATAAGGTTTATTTTTTCTAATTTTGTCCTGCTGGCAGGCATCAAGTTGAATGATATTTAATTTATAATCTGTGACATCATTTTTTAGTTTTGACATTGACATGAAAATTCATTTTACGATTTCAATTTTCCACTCAAACATTTATTGAACATTTCCACTTTTGGTTAATTTTTTCAGTAACAAAATCCATAAATATTGCCCATGATTTAGTACAAACTCTTAAAATAACCCAAAATAAGTATGATATTCAAATTAGTCAGAAGAACTTCTAGAACTTTAAAATTAATTCAAATATCTTGCAGAAACTTGAATTCAAAGATACCATCCTCTCCTGTTCCAACTTTAGCAATCGAGGACATTGCTCCTGTTAGAGTAGAGCGGAATACCATCGCGCTTTTAGAAAGGCTTTCTTTAGTGAGTTACGACACTGAAGAAGGAGTAACAATTTTGGAAGATTCCATAAATTTTGCTAACAGGATTCTTCATATTAATACTGATGATGTCGAACCCTTATACTCAGTTCTAGAAGATCAGTAAGTATCAAATACATTAATGTTATTTTGCTTCATTTCTATGTTATATACAATATTTGCTATGTTTTGCTTTCACAAGTAGCTTGCAAGTGCATTGGACCAATCAAAATGTTCCTATGATACTTTATAATTCTAGGAACTTATCATTAAGGGAAGATATAATAACTCAAGGGAATTGCCAGAAGGATATTCTGAAAAATGCAACTGTGACAGAGGATGATTATTTTGTTGCACCAATAGGCAACATACCGTTACATGAAGTGGAAATTGAACCCGAGACAACAAAAATTAAACAAAAATGAAAACTGATATTAGCAAGTTAATTCAGATGAAACATTTCTTTACTGTTATACAATTAAATGACAATAGTGTAAAATTAAATTTAAAAAAGCCTAGTCGATTACTGATAAATAATATTCATGAAAATTGGCTTAAGTACACCCATGCAAAGTCTAACAAGCATAATATGCCTGTCTATTTATATGGATGCACTTACAAATCAGTTCGTATTCCAAATGTGTTTGGTGCTATAAAAGAGTATATCCAGGATTATGATGAAAGCAAACCATTAGAAATAGATTTAAATAGTTGGTCTCCAAAAAGGAAATCGGAACTCAAATTTGACTTAACTGTACCACAGCAAAATGCTATACAGTACTTCATCCAGTGGCAGAGATATAGAAAGTACTGGTGGAGTAGTGTAAGTACCATGATAATCAATTAAAATACTTAAAAATTATATATTCCATTTTTTTTCTTTAAACATATTTCATGAAACAACAAAACTTGTACTTAACTAACACTAGTCACTAAGGAATGTTTTAATACTTTGCATTTACAGATATCTACAACACCAAGCTTATTCTCTGTAAATGGAATCAAATATCAAGAAGATAATACTGCTCATGTTGATATAATAGCACATTTGCCAGGCGGTCAGCAGCCTGTGGAAAGTCTCTCTTTTAAATCTGATGTAAGATGAAAATTAAAACCTTAGCATAGGCAATTTATTAGCCTGAATTATCAATTTCTTATGCTAAACTAATATTAATAAAATAATAATTTGGAACTCTGTTGCCTGTATAGATAACACAATGTAATTATTTATTTGATTTACATTGACAACAACTCAACTATTATGAAAAGGAAAACGGATGTAGGTTATGTAATCATCATTTATTCAACTCAAACTAAAAACTGAATATTTCAGGATAAAACTTGCCGCCTCACTTGTTTAATGAGTTTAGAAGATGCCCTATTCATACTTTTACTGGATGGGTTAACTAATTATAGTAAAGAAGAATATCTGAGGCTACACAGAAAAATAGCACCATATAAGATTTCTTTTGCATTGGATTTAAAAGGTAGGAATAAAATCATTGTAGTTGCATTTGCAAATAATAAAGGAAACTGCTTTAAAAATAATATTGATGTGTCTACTTTTTTTTGTAGACAGTTCTATGAATAAAGTTGTTCTAAGGAAACTAGCTTCTCTTCAGCATCATAGACTTCAATTAAAAAGGATATCAGCATGGCTACCTGATTTCTCTCTTCCATTGGAGTCACAGGTAAAAATATCCATACTTATTAATATTATAAAAGCTGAAGAGTTTGTTTGTTTGGTTGAACATGCTAATCTCAGGAACTACTGTTTCGAATTGAAACAATCTTTTTGTGTTGGATAGTCCATTTATCGAGCAAGGCTATATAACACCACGCTACGACCAATAGCATCAATAAAAATTTTGCAAGAACGGGACAAAAAAATATTCCTTTTGAGAGCTTCTATTGCGTTCGCTGCATAAACGGTTAAAGTTATGCAAAAATCATGTATGACAGAATTATTCCCCTTGAAAAGTTCTAAAAAAGTCTGCGACAGCATATGTCTATCTTTTAAGGTTGACTCACTATAACCTTTTCTATGGTTATCAAATTCGTTCTAAAATAATGTATTATTTGCAAAGGTGTTTTTATAAACATGATATTAATCCTTATCTAAATATATACGTTATTCATCACAAGTATTTAATTTTGAACAAAATTGCCCTTGATAGATATCATTTGATTTCAATGAATAGGAGATATCATAGTTTTAAAATAACTACGTAACGAAATAATGATCAAGTACCACGCGCGCATTTATAACATAACAGCGTCACGCCTGTATTCCCCGAAGGGGTAGGCGGAGGTAGGTAGGAAGGGGTAGGAGTACACCCAAATTTCACCAGTGCTGTTATTAAGTCCCATGTAAAAGGTGGTGAACCTATTGCCATCTACCAAGCACAATTCAAAACTCCGAGCTCCTACTAAGAATTTTCTATCAGAAAACTCAATAATATTTTGCCCGTCCCGGGAATCGAACCCGAGAACTCATGGTCAGCAGTCGCGCTTGGGACCACTAGAACAACAAGGCAGGCGCATTTGTGATGTGCTAGGCGCAGTCATGAGAGGGGTTGCCGCTGGTGGAATATATTTTAGTAGGTTTTTACCTCAAATTAAGGGCACAGCTAATATCTTATAGTTTAGCAAATGTAAAGTATAAATATAATCATCAAAGAAAGTAGATGAACTATTTGTCGGAAACACGTTGAAGACTAGGATCGGAGGTCTCTGTCAGGTCGGTTGGATTGGCGTTTTATTTGTAAATAAAACCAACATTAAGGCTCTCCGCCACTGAGAGCATGTTTACTTTGGGTTAGTAATTAGTGGTGAGTCACTTTATATTACAATGTAGGTATTATAATATGAAATCAGAGGTCTGTCCGCTACGGCGTCTCCCAAGAGACTGACGTCCTCCCTCTACTCGCCGATCGCCGTAGTCGGCGACCGCCCGTAGCGCTCAGTGTTGCAACACCAATAATATAAAACATGACTGCCTTGTTGGTCTAGTGGTCGCAAGGGCGGCTACTGAGCGTGAGGTCCTGGGTTCGATGGCCAAGTCGGGCAAAATGTTATTGGGTTTTTCTATTAGGAAATTCTCAGTAGTAGCCCGGAGCCAGGAAGTCGGCGATATGACACCCCCGTGCTTTGGAGAGCACGTAAAACCGTCGGTCCTTAGCCTGGTCTCTCTCCGGTCGTATCGGATTGCCGTCCCATCGGAATATGAGAGTGAAGGAAGAGAGAGTGCACCTATGTTTGCACAAACACTTGTGCCCTATAATATCTCCTGCGTACTTGGCTAATCTCCGTGGAGATAGGCCGCTATCAACGAAATACGGTCGGGGAGGAGTATTTTAATAATATAAAACAGTGTTGCCATCTCCGACATATTTCGTAATTTTTAAATTATGTCTTAAATTACCTTATTATTATTTATAATTCATTTAAGGAATTTTTACTATATCATTATTTGTCACAATAAAATAATTTGATAAACAATTTCTAAAAGTTTGGGTATTTATGCTTTTGTATTGCTGACCATACTATTGTTCCTTCACATTTCGGAAATGAAGTTGTTCATTTGTTGTGTCCCTTGTGGTAAGGTAGCACTTGCTAGGCCATTCTATATGTCGCATACCGTTTCTTTCTATGATCAGAACAAAATCCCGTCAAATGTGAATCAAACCCATGAACTCATAATTGTTAGTGCCGCTTGCGATCCATAAACTGCTTAAGGCTTAGCATGCATTACATATTATATCATGTTATAACGTTTTAATGCAGAATACGGAAAATGTTTATATGGCAGTGCATGTATAGATGTAAAACATTCCTCAGACTTTAAATTGCTGCAGAATTATTGCACAATGTAAAGCCATAGTGTGCCCCAGGCCTATTTGATAATAAATAATAAATATGTTTAATAATTAGCTTAATAAGATAATATAATCTTAATACAGAATCTATGTAATGTTATAATGCAGATACAAGAAAGTCTACATGTGGGTGTCACTTACACGGCAATCCTGGATGAAGATACACTCAACTCCGGAATACTTAAATTAATGAACAGCAGTACAAAATTGATGGTTACTTTTTTATATATTTTTTCTCTTTTATTATTACATTATTTCTCATAAAAAGAACTTAGTAGCAAACTTAAAAAATAATTATTGCTTCTACACATTACTAACTTATTTTTGTCTTTCAGGAACTAGTACATCTTGCAGATTTTCATAAATACGCAGCATTACTATTCGGAAATAAGTGAAAGTTGATTAAATTGAATTAAGGATTACACCGTATACCAAAACCGTATAATATAGTCAATAGTAGAATGAGATTAAATTGTATCGTCTAAACTAGAAAAAGCAACTACAAAACCATAAAAACTGGTGATTTTTATTTGATATGTACTGCCTTTTAGTTCTTTTGACTCAATAAATGCACCTGTTCCTAAATCTTTTCGTTCATACTAGATGTTTATTAGTTTGTATAAAGAGTCCGTTTTTAATGTGATGACCTACAGCTTCGCTTATTCCTGCCGATTAAAAGTAAACACTATTCTTATATTGTTTAACACAAAAATAAAACGCACTTTGTTTACATTCCCGGTTGCGATGGATACCTACGATAAGATCTTAACCATGTAGGTAAAGGGTTCTGCTGCAAAATGCATAAGTCAAATAAATTAAATGTAATAGAGTATTTAATCGAGTTCATTAACAACCGTACAATACACCTCGACGCTGAGAAAAAAATACTGCTCTCCAATGCTAGCAAATTGAGCACACCCACGGGTTTTTTAATTGCGTTAAAAGGCAAAGGTTGTCGCTGTTATTCTAATATTTATATATGTCATTTATACTAATATTAAAAAGCTGTAGAGTTTGTTTGGTTGAACGCGCTAGTCTCGGAAACTACTAGTACTAATTGAAAAAATATTTTTGTGTTGGATAGTCCACTTATCGAGGAAGGCTATTTAACATCACGCTACGACCAAAAGAAGTGGAGCATCAATAAAAAAATATTCCTTTTGAGAGCTTCCGTTGCGTGCGCTGCGTAAACGGTTAAAGTTACGCAAAAATTATGTATGGCGGAATTTTGTACCCCCAAGTTATAAAAAAGGCGCGACAGCATATGTATGCTTAATGTGAGTATATTGTGTGAAAGGGTTAAGGTTGACTCACTATTACATTTAAGGTAATCAAATTGTTCTAAAATAATTCAATATTTGTGAAGGTGTTTTTATAAAAATGATATTAATCCATAACCAAATAAATATATTAATCATCACAAGTATTTAATTTTGAACAAAATTGCCCTTGGCATTATTTGACATCAATCAATATCTTAGGAGAAATCATAGTTTTAAAATAACTCCGCAACAAAATAATGATCAAGTACCACGCGCGCATTTATGATGTGCAAGACGGGCGGTCATGAGGGGGTCGGGCGCTGGTGAAATATATTTTAGTAGGTTTTTTTTCTTCAAATTAACCGCAATTAAACCGCGGGGCACATGAGTCTCTAATATATGCGGGAAACTGCAGAGACTGTGACTTACGGAACTGTCTGCAGAAAGGCAGAGTAGCGCAGAGAGGAATGAAGAGAGCCCAGCTCGGAATCTCCTTACGTGAGATGAACGAATGAATACCCACCAAGACGAAAGTCCAAGTGTCCATAATAGCCGGACATAAATGGAGGACGGAAGCCTGCCGGAATGGATCAGCCACGAAACTGTGAGGATAACCACCTAAAGTTGGCTGAACGATATTCGGCGACACGCAGTAAGATTGGGTGGCGAGAGCTCAAGACCGCCAGGAATTGAGGAATTGGAGTAGGCCTACAACCAAAAACGTGTATTACCTTGGCCGCAATGATGCTAACTAGTTTGTTTATTCGGCACCCCTTCGGGAATACAGGCGTGATGCTATGTATTTTATTTTAAACTGTCTCACTGGTCTAGTGATCGTAAGCGCAGATGCTGAGCGTGAAGTTCTGGGTTCGATTCCCGGGTCGGGCAGTGTTATAAGGTTTTTCTTTTAAGAAATTCTCATTAGGAGCCTGGAATTTAGAATTTTGCCCAGCTGACGGCAAGAGATTTAATAACGGCATTAGTAACCGCATTTCACAACTACAACTGTGTACGTTAAGTATTCAATTTAGTAGCCCCAATCTAGTAATTTGGTGTAAGGTTTCAATAGTTACATAAAATAGGTGGCTCCTCAATTAAAACGTCAGAACTGAGGGGCCACTCTAAATTTGGAACACTACTTCATATATATTTTTGGAAATTAAATACCTATGTATTAGTAGTAGGCTTGGCATCCAATTCCAGAAACGCCATGATAGTGATAGGAGCTGTTCCCCATACTAGAGGACCACTCAGTAAAGACAAGAACCACAAAATGTCCGCTTAGCTTAAAGCTTAAACCGTTTGGTTTATAGTAAGGCAAATGTTCTATAATTATGATTACAGAGGAATTATAAAACAAAGTAATCTGCGCCCAGTTGGTAGGTATATATATACCCTGGGCATGTATCACCTTTATTATTTTAAAAATAATATTCAAGTAGTAGTGCCATCATTTCTTGATCACTCGTAATACCATAGAAGCACGCTTTATGTATTGTTCTATTGTAGTAATAATAATATATTGTAGTCAAAAACTTCTGTTCACTTCCAAATTTTATTCATTGAGAAATTCTTATAACAAGACGTTACAATAGATCTTAAGACTAAACTGTATAAAATGTAATGTTTGATCTACATTTATGGAAAATAATAATACCAATACCAGAGCTGAATTTTGTTATTCTGATCCATAACTGGCTTCTTTCTACCAGCTCGGATGTGGTGAGTGCATTTAGGAAGACAATCCTAGTAAGACATAATTATAGAAACTAGCATTGTGTAAAGTTTTGACAAAGTGAATTAGATAAAAAGGTACCTATAAAATGAAGGAGGGTTTCTTTAAATGTATGATTCTAATTGCGTAGGTATAATCAAGAATAACGCTAATGCAAAATTATTATAACAAATTGAATAAGAAGCAATAATAACATAATAATTATACTATAAGGCAGTACCTGCCCTCATTGCTATTCATGTATCTAAATAAAGAGAAAAATAAACAATATTGTACACTTAAATACATATTTATTTAATAAGTTGTGTGACAATGTATGGAAGGAGTTTAATACATGGAATAGGTAATTGACATCCCATACATTGATATGCCATGTCATGCACAGAAAAGGTCGACATGACAGATAGCACACAAGTCCATTTAATACTAATTTTGGTCAGTTAACTCATAAAATGAATTTGAAATATTACGGAAGCAAATACATACCTACATCATAATAATGTATGAAACTTACCACATGCAAATACGAAATAAAGTACATACATACATATTATTGTTATACCTTATTGATTAAACATTGGCTAAAATTCATGTTATTTTTCCTAATGGGAATAGATGACAAATACAATATAAACATAAATAATCTAAGGGTAAGGTATACAAAATCATATCCACGGCAATATATTGTAAAAAGTTCTTATTAAAAATTAAATTGCACTGAAAATATTGTCAATAACTATAAAGGTTAATCGTAATTAAATTAAGTACAGTCACAAACAATAAGAATTGGTTTATGCGAATTTGACTAAAAGTATTAGATAATTTAACAATGCATAATTATCATGCTAACTTTCAGTTCAAACTATTCTGTATCTACTCAAATGTAATAGACCATAATTATACTAACATACTGTAGTTATTTATTCTTAATTTATGAGAAACCTTTATATAGTAAAATAATGAGAACTTAAAGCCTCTAGTTAATTAATTACTTATCAATGTAGGTATTACTTTTCATACCTTACATACATTATGATGATTTTATCCTAAAAAGTGGTTTATATATATCTTATACCAGGGACCCAATCCGCCTTCATTTTAGGTATTAATTAAAGCAAAAAGGGATTCATTATAAAATATTGTATTAATTTATCAATACCTTATAGCTTTTAATAAATAGGTACAAAATGTTCAATGAAATGAATTTCAATATTATAAATAAGACAAATAAAGAAACTAATTTCATGTTAAATAATTATGTACATTAGCCAATATTGGTTATTGTGATGGTACTAGCACTTAAAATACAAAATTGAGACTGGTTTTAAATGCAAAAGACCATTTATTATTGCTTGTGGCTGTACAAGTTAATGAAAAAAACACAATCGCACATCATCGCCACTAGTTAATCAACATTTTCACAACAGTACAATACAGGTAATGTTTGTACAACTAGATCTTAGGTAATTTATTGGCTCACACAAATATAGTCACAGACATAACTGTCAGATTGTTTTAATGCAATCATCTTTCTTTCTGGCTTAGGCTGGCAACTGCAACTTCTTTCCTTTCAATACTAAAACAAAATAAATATATAAGTGCATGTACATATACACAAAATACCAAAAAAATCTTAATTACACTAATTGGATAATAGAGACCATTCACTGTAAGGTTGCCTTAGAGTTGGGTATCATTAATATTAAGTCAAGGGAATATTAAGTTAATCCCCTGCACATGATTGTATTTAAAGAAAGTAGAATAAAATATAATGCAGATTATTTACCTTTTGTAATGTAAAGATAGAAGAAATCACAGTATAAAACGGTTTGCACAACTCCAGAGATGATGGCAATCAGCTCATAATGATCCTCTACAACATAGCGGTATACCTAAAACAAAGGCATTCATATAAATGAGTTTTTAAATAATGCAATCAGTCTAATAAAGAACTAAAAATTGTGCTGCATGCCTGACAGCTACTACCCTTGGATTTGATGTTTTGAATGATACCTACATATATTAAATTAGGTACACTTCATTTATATTAATAGTCATATAGATAATAATAAACATTTTTCTAATCAAAGTAGTGAAAAAATAATAAAAACGCAATATTTACCAAATACTTGCATAAAACATGACTAAATACGACCATATTTTACTTAAGTAGTTCTTTGTAAAAAGAAAATAAAAGCTGCAGATAAATCTCGAAAAGCCTTAATGCATACATAGGAAACTTTAAAGCTATAAATTATTGTGTAAAGAAAAATACAGTATGGTTAGGTAACCACTATATGTATAGGTATATAGGAACTGAATAGATGGCAATGATGTCACCACAAGACATTATAAAAGTGGCAGAAGAATTCAGGTTGTGAGCCGAGGTTGAGATGGCTTAGCGGTCAGAGCATCTGGAGTTTATACAGGAGGTACAGGTGCAAATCTGGCTCATGACCATATTTTTCTTTCCACAACAATTTATAACTTTAAAATAAAAGCTCTCAAATGCCCCATTGTACATTATCAATACTAATTTTTTTACATTAAAAATTGAAGTGATTGAATCTAACATATAAATAATTTAGTACCATAGTCACTTATTATACTCACCTTTGGTATGATTAATTAATATTAAAAATAAGCTAGTTCAGTTTTTAAAATGAAAATATATATATATTATTAACAGATTGAGTTCTGTTTATCAGCAACATAGTATTGATAAAAAGTACACAAAAGTTGTATTATTTATTAATATTCTACTTTGCTTACCCAGTTCAAGAGGTACAAGGCTCTGTATGATCCAAGGGCAAACAGATAGTGGGATGTAATACTTTCAGCTTCTCCAGTCTTCGACACCAAGAACAGTTGTGGTAAGATAGCCACAGACTCTAAGTAAATTGAGAATGTCCATAGTACCTAAAAGTAAAACCCTAATATAAATAAAAAATTATAGCAAGAAAAAAAAATACCTACAAGAAAAAATCGAAGATTTAACAGCATGAAAATCTATGTTATTCATCATCTACATTTTATTAGTTTTAAATACATACTAACCTCCATCACTGTGAACTCATGGTTTATCAACAAAGCCATAACCAGTGTTGGTATCAACAAGAACTCAATCCTGAATGTGTCGTGGTTGTGGTCATATGTTGCTTTGAACTTGACATACATCAGGTAAACAGTGGCGTATGAGGCCATAATGAATACCATCTTCATGAACGTATTGTATGCAGAAATGTAATTTGTTAGCAGGTCCAAGTAACGCGCCGTGTACACAACAGAGAAAAGTATCTGAGACTTTCCAGATATGCCTGAAAATTCAATCCAAATAAATTTCTACTTGAAAATACTTATTGAGCCGGTTGATCGTATCCTTCAGAAGTCGATGTAACTTACCCGCACATGATCTTGTTTTCCAGATCTTGAGTAGTAATATTATAATAGCTAGAAGATGGGATAAATCACCAAGTAAACGGAAAATATTCATTTTTCACAGAAATGCTTATCTCGGTTACGCCGCGTATACTCTATCATTCAAGCAAAAATGACGTGGCTGCTTGACATGACACAGTTGACACAACTTTTTTGGTATACCTATCTACTCCAGATTTCTACTCGGCAACCTCGTCAACAACAATATTTACGTGGCAACGTCCGAGTTAAGATTAGACAGAAATCATTAAAAATATTTGTCTAAATATGCTTGAGCTTGAGATAATATTTAATTATTCATATTTTTTTTAAAGCTTTTATTTTTAATACTACACACATAGATCTTAATATTGGCGATATCTATACTAATATTATAATATTGAAGTATTCTTTTTTGTTTGTTTATCCGCGCTAGTCCCTGGAAGTACCCGTTAGATTTAAATACTTTTTTTTTTCATGATAGCCAGATTCATGAGGAATATCTAAGGGAATATTAACATTAAGCTACACCTCTCAAGCCTCTTAAATTATGCTTTTTGAAGAAAAAGCGCTTCCGAACCGCTTTATCCGCGTGCACTGGCGTAATGGTTATTGATACATAAAAACAATGTTATAATATTGTTTTTTTTTTTCATCTATAAGAAAGTCCGTAATGAAAATTTTAAAGTGATTTAATCATGGTATGGTATACTAATCCTTATAAATGAAAGTTAATTCTTAAACAAGTCAATTTTATGAAGATAAACTTTGCCCTTTCTAGCATGTAATTTGGACGCATAGTTTATGACATAATGGACAGTTAGAATAATTCAACACCTGGTTCGCCTGGTTGGCTATCACTATAGTACACACCACGGATCTTAAAAAAATACGGACGTAGCGTTGCGTACGACAAGTGAGAAGCATGCCTAGTCATCCAATTTCGCTTGTCATACACGAGCTAAACGCATACAAATACGTGTGTGTGTGCGTGATCTATGCTTCGTATGACAAGGCAAGGTTACATCCGTATTTTTTTAAGATCCAGGGTACACAAATCAAAACTGTCTAAGCAAATTGGTATATAATATTTTTGTTCTCGGAAACATACTGGCTGATTAAAAAAATTGAAACATTTCGATTGTGTTTTGTTCTAATTAAAATAAAAGCTAATTATTTTTTCCCAATTTCATGTGTTTTCGTTGCTTGATAAATTTGGTAGTCTTTCTGGTATTTTCACACTTTTATCATTTTGAGGTATAGATTTTGAAAAAAAATTGTGGTGAGTAATTTTTTATGTCATGGAGCGACGCCATTTAGTCAATCTGACGAAATGCAGAAAGCTGTAGGAATGCTTCAAGCGGGAAGAAATCAGTCCCAGGTAACTTGGCATGGTAGAGGAAGTGGAGACGCTGTCGGATCACCGATTCATCCGTTTCGATGTCTCTGCCCAGACCTTGGACGCGCCCGGCCAAACTTCCTCGATCAGGAACAATCCGCGTTGGGCTTCAAAAATGCTGAACCGGGAATCACTTGTCGAGGCCTCTATAGTCCAGGCCTGGGTATCGGCGCCGGACAGGCCTGCCGATATCGACGAGGAGACAGAGTGGTTCCGGACGGCAATGTCGTATGTGTGTGATGCGGCGATGCCAAGGGTTCGGCACCAACATGCCATGCGTCAGGTGTACTGGTGGTCGCGGGAGATTGGGCAGCTGCGCGCTGTATGCGTGGCGGCCCGACGCCAGTACGCCAGACGCGCCGCGCAACCGATGCGGCATATATGGTGGTGGAAGAGAAACGATACGAGGGGTACAGGGCGGCGAAATCGTCCTTTCAGGCGGCCATCGAACGGGCGAAAATCTCGTCCCGTGAAGAGTTGCTGGCGACTCTGGACCGGGACCCGTGGGGACGACCCTACCTTATGATAAGGGGTAAAGTTCGCCCATGGGCACCTCCACTTACCTAGAGTCTCCAGCCACAGCTGCTTCGTGGAGTGGTGGGCGCTCTATTCCCCCCAAGAGCAGAGCATGTGCCACCACCCATGCCCCCGCCTCTCATGGTCCATGGCGCGCCCGACGCGGACAACGAAGAAGTGCCCGAAGTGACCCGGGTAGAGCTCAAGATGGCGGTGCATAGGCTTCAAGACAAAAACCCGCTCCGGGGCCCGACGGCATACACGGCCGTGTCTGGACTCTAGCCCTGAGAGCACTAGGGCCCCGACTAATGAGACTCTTAAGTGCATGTTTGGAACGAGGCCAGTTTCCACTCCAGTGGAAGACTGGGAAACTGGTCTTGATCAGGAAGAAGGGGCGCCCCGCAGACTCGCCGTCTGCATACCGCCCCATCGTGCTGCTAGGCGGGGTGGGCAAGTCCTTTGAGAGAGTTATTGCAGACCGCCTCGTCGCACACTTATCAGGGGTGGGTCCGGACCTGGCGGACAACCAGTTTGGTTTCCGACGGGGGCGCTCCACGGTGGATGCAATCATGCGCGTGAGGGTTCTGGCGGAGGACGCAGTATCCCGGGGTGGGGTGACCGTGGCGGTGTCTCGCGACATCGCTAACGCTGACGACACGCTGATTACAGCACGTGGGAGGACGCCCCGGAAGGTGACCATACTAGCCACAGTCGCGGTTGCGCAGGTTGTTGAGAGGATCCGGCTGCTGGGTCTCGAGCAAGTCTGAGGCAATCTGCTTCCACGGGCCTCGGAATCCAACATTGTGGTAGGAGTTGTTACCATCGGCGTTGAGTCTATGATGAAGTACCTTGGACTCGTCCTCGACAGCCGATGGAACTTCGGAGAACACTTTCGGCGGCTCACCCCAAAACTCACGGTAGCCGCGGCAGCGCTGGCGAGACTGCTACAGAACCTGGGTGGGCCTGACACCTCCTGCCGAAGGCTGTACATGGGGGTCGTACGGTCTATGGCCCTATATGGGGCCCAATATTGGGCGGATGATCTGTCGGCCCGCAACATCCCAATGCTGCGAAAACCTCAGCGTGCGATGGCCGGCAGGCTGGTCAGAGGATATCGTACGATCTCCTTCGAGGCGGCTAGCCTTTTACCCAGATCACCGCCCTGGGATCTTGAGGCGAGAACCGTCGCGTCACTGTACCGGTGGCGTAACGAGGCGCGGTGTCGGAGTGTTCGACCGCTGTCACGGGAATTCGTGACTAAGCGGTCCGGGCTCCAACAGATCCTAGTGGTGGAATGGAGGGAACAGCTTGCGCGGCCGCGAGCAGGGCACGCCGTAATAGCGGCGGTAAGGCCCGTACTGGCGGAGTGGCTGTAGAGGAGACACGGCGTCCTCAGCTTCCGGATGACGCAGATGCTCTCGGACCACGGATGCTTCGGGAAGTATCTGTTTCACATAGGCCGGGAGCCGACATCGAGGTGACAGCTGCCCCGAGGACACGGCGCAGCACACACTAGACGTGTGCCCTGCTTGAGCCGAGCAGCGCCCCGACCTTATAGAGGCAGTCGGGGTGGGCTAATAATCTACAGTTCGTCTCTTCTCGCCAATGCTCAGTTCTCATCGGGCTGAGGTTATGTCGGTATAAGTCATACAGCTCGTTCGCACGTGTTGAAATATTTTTATTTTCCATTATCTCCTAAATGATGCGTCCAAATAACATGCTCTATAGGGCAAAGTTTATCTTCATAAAATAGTGTTGATGATGAAGTAATTTTCTTTCGTAAGTTTCGTTATATACATAATAATGCTAATAAATTACTTTAACATTTTCAACATGTTTTTAGCACATAATACCTTATTGTGGCTTAAGTTTAAGAGATAGGCATATAGTATTGCGGTTTTTTTTTGTAACTATAGATCAATATTTTTGTACATTGTATTTACGTATCACTAATCATTACGCCAGCGCACGCAGATAAAGCAGTTTGGGAGCACGTTTTCTTCCGACTTGCTTATCAAAAAATATTTAAGGCTAGCTGAGAGATGTAGCCTAAAGTTGGTATAGTCTGTACTATTTCTCATAAATCTGGGCTATCATTTACATTTTTTTTTAATAATTTTTCAAATCCTACTGGTAGTTCCAGAAATATGCGCGTTTAAACGAACAAACAAAAATCTCTTCGAAACGTATTGTTATAGATATCAAAAGAAAGTTATTCAGGCTTTAATGCTAATATGTACTTAACTTAAGTCGATCTAAATTACCTACATGGACCTACCCAGTACAACTAGTAAAAATAAAATGATAAAAAGATAAAAAAAAAACAAACTAACAAAAAACCGAATGCTCTGAAAACTCGGAAAAGTAGAAGGTCGAGATGACTTGGTGCTCGGATCGCCTGGAATATTTGTCCGAAAGGCGCGGGTTCGAATACTGCCCAAAGCAGTGTTTTTCTAAAAAAAAATAACATGGATTTGTTTTAGTACAATATCTTGCAATCCGTTTGACGGAACATCATTTAATATGCTATTTTGGTAGGTAATTCAAGCTTTAGCCACCACAGTATGTGACATTATTTACTGGAAATAGCATAGCATTGTATTCCCCGAGGGGTTGGGAGAGGTGTACACAGTTTGTACGTCCCCAATTTACCTGAGCTGTTATTAAGTCCCATGTTATAGTGGTGGTGCTTATTGCCATCAACCGGGCATAATTCTCGTCTTCTGAGAATTTCCTCGTAGAAAACTTAATAATACTGGGCTCGACCCGGTAATCAAACCCAAGGATCCTGGGTTCGATTCCTTCGTCCTTGCGACCAGTAGACCAATGAGGCATTAATTTATATTATATTTTCTGGTCACCTTACATAAACGCCGATATCTCTCAGATTTTAATGCACTTGACTCAAATATACTCGACCCCAAGTGAACATGAGGTGTCGTTTCTTCACGCGAATACGATTTTTTGATTTGACGTCACTCACTAGCGGAAAAGTTGGATCGAGCATCACTAGCTTCAGAGGTGACATTGACGATGACGACTAAAATCAAAGGAGGTTATTTCAAGTTGTCAATGTCAAGTGAGTTTACCGTGTGGTTTATCTAGAGGTTATAAACTTATAACATTCAATTAAATGCTTTTTAAAAGGGTTGGTACCAGAATTACTTGAGATATTTGAAAACATCATCCAAAATGGTGAGACATAACAATCAATTGCCAAATAATTTGACGCAGTTACAAAACTTAATCAAGAGAGATCCCGAATCTTATAAAGAAGAATTTCACCAGCAACTTGCTCACTTCGAGACCACATTAGAAATCTTCAATTTGAATCCAACTCAATATAATAAGAAGCTAGATGAACAATCGATGTTCTTGGCACAAGTTGCCCAGTGCTATCTCAATGAAATGAAATTATTCCCCCAGAAAATCGTTGATATTTTGAAAACGCACAACACAGTTTTACACAATGATATGCGCCTTTCTTTATGTAAATGTCTCATTTTACTGAGAAATAAGAATTTTATCACAGCTTTTGATTTGTTGGAATTATTTTTCTTATTGCTAAAATGTCAAGATAAACATTTAAGGGAATTCTTAAAGACCCATATCATAACAGACATCAAAAATATGAATATGAAGCATAAAGATATGAAGTTCAATTCAACATTACAGAACTTTATGTTCTCAATGTTACAAGATTCTAATCCCAAAGCAGCAAAATTATCTCTTGATATATTAGTAGAACTATATCATAAAAATATTTGGAATGATCAGAAGACAGTAAACATCATTGCTGATATTGGCTGCTTTTCTAAAATTACAAAAGTTATGGTTGCCTCATTGAAATTCTTCTTAGGTAGGGATGAAGAAGAAAAAGAAGAAAATTCTGACAGTGAAGATGAAATAGATCCTAAAGATACAATGATTTCAAACAAATTCAATAAAAAAACAAGAAAAAGAGAAAAAATGGTGGAAAAGGTTAAGAAAATGGCAAAGAAAATCAAAAAGAGGAAACAAAAAGCTCCCATATTTAACTTCTCTGCTCTACACCTCATAAATAATCCACAAGGTTTTGCTGAGAAGTTATTCAAGAAATTAGAATCATCTAACGATAGATTTGAAGTCAAGTTAATGTTATTGGATGTTATTTCAAGGCTGATAGGCTTACATGACTTGTTTCTGTTCAATTACTATCCATTCATTGCAAGATTACTTTTACCTCATCAACGAGAAGTAACACGCATCTTATTATTTGCTGCACAAGCATCACATGAATTAATTCCACCAGAAGTATTAGAGCCAGTAATGAAAGCAATAGCAAATAATTTCATAACTGAAAGGAACTCAACTGATGTCATGGCAGTTGGTTTGAATGCTGTTAGAGAAATATGTGCCAGATGTCCACTTGCTATTGGTGAAGATCTACTTAGAGATTTGGTTCAATACAAAACTTATAAAGAAAAGTCTGTGATGATGGCTGCAAGGTCATTAATTCAACTATACAGACAATCAATGCCTGATATGCTACATAAGAAAGATAGAGGTAGACCAACAGAAGCATCAATAGAATTAAGAAACAAAAAGTATGGTGAAACAGAAATCAAGGATTATATACCTGGGTCAGAGGTACTATTGGAGAAAGAAGAAATTAAAGACACAGACAAAAAAAAAACTAAGAGATCTGCTAAGAAAGATGAATCGGATAGTGAAGAATGGGTGGATGTTGCTTCTTCTGATTCTGAAATTAATATAACTGACAGTGAAAATAGTGATGATGAGGAAGTTGATAGTGAAGAGGAAGAAGTAAAAGATTCAGATGAGGAACAGGAGGATGAAGAAGAGAATGTTATGGAGGAAAAAGATGGTGCTGATAAAGTTGTCAGTCAAAAAGAACCAAATAAAAATACAACAGACAGAAAAATATTAAAGGCGCAACGAAAATCCATGAATAAGAAAAATATGGAAGAAAAGGTGCAAAGCGCCCGAGAAATAGCTATGGAAAAAATTTTTACTGATGAAGACTTCAAACGTATTGAAGCAGCACAACTAAAAAAGAATATAAGTGGCACTAAAAGAAAAAGTAATATAGCAGAAGAGGAAGATGAATCTGGAGAACTTGTACAACTCTCTGCTATTGAAAATATTCATAAAAAGAGGAAGCATGATAAAGATGCAAGATTAGATAGTGTTTATAAGGGGCGAGAAGAACGAGACAAGTATGGATATAAAGATAGAAGGAAGAATATTCATTGTTCCAAAACTAATAGAGAGAAAAGGAAGACCAAAAACTACCAAATGGTCAAACATAAAGCTAAGGGTAAGATCAAGAGGTCATTCAAAGATAAACAAATTGCATTCAGAAACTATTTAATCAAACAAAAGAAGATGCGCTAATTATTATTAAATATTGTTGATTAATAAATATTTACCTAAATATGTGAAGTTTTTGTTTTCCGTAGCAACAAATTGATTGAAAACAAAATATTGATTTTGTTTACCAACTATATTTTGTACAACATACAGTTAATCATATCAGCGAGTACAGGTCTGCTGCAGGACTAGACACCTCCCTCTAGATGTTCAGAATCGATGTTAATTCAGGGACGATGGCTTGAAGCCTTTGCGCCATCACCCTGAGTTCGACTCGGATCACTTTGAGCAACTCGTTCTCATCAGATGCCATGATAGGCAGCAGAGCATTGGTGGTGGCACATGGTCCACCTCGTCAAGTACGAAGTTTTCCCGACGCCTAGGTAAGGGCGCTTTCACATAATACGATCTGAAGATCGTAATTTTCACTCTATCCCCCCTGCTCATCGTGACCATGACGGTCCAGTCCAGTCATTGTATCGGTCAAAGCTGTCAGGGCGACTGGACCAAACGAGATACTATGTGCATTATACTTACATGCTGAAAATTTTTTTTCCCCGTCATAGTTATTTAGTAGGTATCAAAGGTCGAAACATAAAAATAAATTAACAGTACCCAAAGCTTTTAAAAACAAGCTTTTATTTAAAAGCACTAATAACAATAAAATAAACTATTTAAATCAAACCCATCAATTTACTACATTTCATAAAAGCTTGATACTTGTGTAGATAGACAAAATACATAACATTACATTTATGCACAGATGCATTTATGTAGGTATAATACGTGATCGCGTTAGCATCACTAAGTAGTCTGTGCGTGATCGTAAGATAAATAATAAATAATAATAATAATAATATTCCACAACTATCACACAACGCCGTCTAGTCTCAAGCTAAACAGAGCTTGTGTTATGAGTACTAGACAACTGATACTTAATTATATAAATATATATATTACTAATCTGTGTAGAACGCTCTACGTGATCTTGATCTTCACCAATGCGTTAGCATAAAAGAGTATAAAATCACTACGTTCTAGTTAGTATCACTAAGTAGTCCGTGATCTTCACACATAGTATTTTATAAAATAGTTTAATACATCTGCACAATTAAATATCATGACAAGCTTTTATTAAATTTATATCATATAAATTGTTTATTGACTTTATTGTAATAAATTGATGGGTCTGATTTAAATAAAGTTTTTTTTAGTGCATTTAAATAAAAACTTTTTTTACTGTTAATATATTTTTTAGTTGACGCGGTTTTTTTTGTGTCTATATGTTTTACAAAATACCAAATTGTACGAATAATGATAGTCGGCAGACAGACTGGAGCACAATACTTCTCGAACCAAATGTCCTTCGCAGCGAAATCACAGCCGCTATGAAACTACTCAAGCCTAAAAAAGCACATCTAATCAGCAGAAATCTTGAAGTCAACGGGCGACAAAGGCATAGATCACAGATGACTATAAAACTAGGTAGCAAGGCCTATGCCTTGCTACCTAGTTTTACACCTACTGTTTATCTATATAAACAGTGATAAACTGCACACAATTTGCAATAATATATCATTATGGCGCACTGGAGAAGTGGAGAATGGCCTGAAGATTGGTCTGAGTCATCAGTGATACCTCTACACAAAAAAGGAACCACACTAAAAAGTGTGACAATTACAGAAGCTTGTCATTTAATATCGCATGCCAGTAAGATTTTGCTGTACTCAAACAACCGCATCAGAAATTTCATTGAGTGACAGATACCAGAGGAGCAGGCTGGTTTCATAAAACGCAGAGTCGCGAGCATATACTTAATGTACGACAACATAATGAAAAATCGTATGAATTTGACACACCTACACGCGAGTGACGTCACGGATGTCAATCAGCAATAAGCTTCTCTATACTTCTCAAGTGTAAATAATAAAAAACAACTGTTTGTTTTGTAAAACTTTATTGTGGTAATATACTCATAAGTGAAATATATATGTAACATTGTTATCGTGTGTTTATGTGCAGTGTTTTAATAATAAATCGCAAAAAAAACTACATTGCTACTTTACAAGTATTCGTCTACCTACCACTTAAACAAATAAACCTAATTACATTGTATAATTAAATGTAACCAGTGACTAAACTTTAGTGTGTGCGCATATTTACATCGATTTTGTGGTTCAACCTATGGTGTCTAGAGGTACCATACAACACCTTAAAAACTGCCATAAACGTTATCTAAGAATAGCGCCCTCTGTTGGTATCTGAGCGTACTCGGTAGAACGATCGATTGTTACGAGCAGACGATATATTAAGATGGTTAAGTGTGGCGCTTGTGGAAAGTTCCTTTCTTCATCGGAAGCCGCTAGATGCGATAATGCGAGGTGCAATCTCTGGTATCATCGGCCGTGCGTAGGAATAGATTTTAAGGGCCCTCTACCGACCCCCTGGCACTGTCCCGAGTGCAAAAAAAACCTAGTGAGGGATAACAGGACTGAAACACCTGTAAGGGGCAGTGCACTTGCTGCTCTGGAGGAGAGCCTTGTTAATTTAATGGACACCAGTACCATCAACAACACAGCTTTAGATTCTACACAGGAGCTCAACCTCGACATCATTAAAACGGAATTAAGAATTTTCAAGGAGGATTTTCTGAACACGGTACGCAATGAATTTCAATTGCTCCGAGAGGATCTGGCTGAGCTAAGATCCTCTTTGAAATCTACTAATGACCGGATGAGTAATTTAGAGGAGAGAGTTGCAGTTATGGAGAACCAAGAAAAGGTCCAGGGACCATCAGATGTCGACGACATAATTGTTCAATTGCGAAATGATTTAAATGATCGAGATCAGGAGTTGCTTGCCAATGATCTGCAGATCTCGAATTTACCGGAGACCAGCGGTGAAAACCCCATCCATACAGTTATGTTGGTAGCGTCAAAGATGGGTGTTAAGGTTAAGGCGCGAGATATTGTTAGCGCCGAACGAGTTGGGGCCAGGCGCATAAATGCAACGCAGCCAGCGTCGGCGTCGGTGGAGTCCCGCCCGCGCTTCCTCGTCGTGCGCCTCACCCGTCGCGTTATTCGCGACGAGCTGCTCGAGAGCGCGCGAGTTCGCCGCGGCATGACTTCTGCTGACCTCGATATGCCAGGCGCTGCGACACGTTTTTATGTAAACGAGCGACTTACGAAGCTGAACCGTGAGTTGTTTCGAAGGGCACGTGAGGCGGGTGGTCGTTTCGGCTGGCAGTTTATATGGTCAAAACGTGGCCGTATTCTCGCCCGAAATAAACCCGGGGACCCCGCTTGTCTCATTCGCTGTGAGGCAGACCTGCAGCGTATTTTCGGAACAACCTCAACTAACGACAGCAAGACCTCTTAGAATCTTCTTTTACTGTTGCTTTTCTCTTAAAATCTCATGTTTGATTCATGTCACAGCCAAGTTAATGCGCACAATAACTACAAAAAAAACTGCGTTATTTCTATACATGTACAAATTACTATTAATTACTACCTTACTGTGTGTGTGTCTCATGGCGGCCGCTTATCTCAGTTCACTTAACGTAAACAAATTTTATAACGCTATATTTACATTTACACATATTTATTTACACAAATATGAAACGAACATAAACAATAAAAACACCTACTTGAGACCTTTATACATATTTACCTATTTATTTAATATTACCTGTTTATATTTCGTACACTATTCTATCTACATACTTACAGTTAACGGTCTAATGATGTTCAGAATTACAAATAATATGTTAATTGATGAATGTATGTTAATGATAATATTGAAACTGTCTCATAATCGAATAACTTTATTCTACTTTAATAATGATGACTGTAGGTGAAAAATATCTTAAAGTTGGTTTGCTAAATGCGGGCTCATTGGGCACAGGTCATGACGACTTTATTAGTGTGTTAGACAGATATCATTTCGACGTAATGGCCATTAATGAAACATGGTTACGACCGGGAGAGGAGGGGCGCGCTCCGGTTGTGCCAGGCTATCGGCTCCGTCACACTCCGCGGCCAGCGAGTGTGCGCTCGGGTCATGGTGGGGGTGTTGGTTTTTATCTACGGCAAGGACTACGTGCACGCACTTGGAGTTGTGCCATTGATCCCAGGTTCGAATCGGTCGAGCAAATGTGGCTCACGCTCTCATTGAATTCCAAAATTTGCTATAGGTACAGCGTACCGGCCGCCGTGGCTTGACCTTGACCTTTTTCTCGATGCTATAACGGATACTTTAAGTACTTTAGGGAGTTGTGACCACTGCGTACTGCTAGGCGATTTCAACGTAAACTTGTTAAATACAAAAGAAAACAAATCTAAAAAAATTCATGAATTTTTGAATTCCCTCAGTCTTGCTCAGTTGGTCGCAACCCCTACCCACTTTACAAAGTCCAGTGAAACTCTCATCGATCTCCTCTGCACTGACCTAAAAGCAAGATATACATCGGTGGAATCTTTTGGGTCAATTAACGGTCATTCTCTTGTGGTGAGTGAGTTTTACATAAAACCTGAGAAGTTTAAGCCATATGTGGTCACATACAGGCCACTTAAGAATATATATACGGAACAATTTGCTGAAGATTTGTTGAGTATGAACATTGAAAATATTTCTGCGCATAACAACGTCAATGACATGATAGATTTATTTAACCACTGCATTATTTCCCTTTTTGATATCCACGCACCGCTTAAAACGTGTACTATTAGGGAGCCGTCGTATCCTTGGATTACTTATACGATTAAACTTATGATGCGCTTACGGGACGACGCACTCAATAATTTTAGGAAAACGAAAGCAGAATCAAAGAAAATATATTATAAAGAATTAAAATCATTAGTCATACGTTCTCTGTATAATGAAAAAGTGGCTTACTTTAAACATAATGTCAATAATGAAATTAAAAACCCAAAACTATTATGGAAGAACATTAAGTCCGTTTCATCACCTATTAAACCAAGACAAGACCTCCCGTCACACTTTTCAAACCCAGACTTAATTAATAACACTTTCTTGAACGTTCCTGGTGACGCTGTTGTAAGAATCTCGCTTTTGACATTCTTTGAGTATCATAGGTATAGTGATGCAATTTTCTCAATTAATACAATAGCACAGGAAGATATCTTTCGCATTATTTGCAATCTTAAGAGTAATGCCGAAGGATATGACAAAATCACCTTAGAAATGTTAAATATGACCTTACCTTACACGCTAGATACCATAACGGGAATAATTAATTTCTCTATATTATCTTCCTCTTTCCCTGAACAATGGAAAATTGCATGCGTTAGGCCGTTACCCAAAAATTCTTACCCGGTCGAATTTAAAGATCTGAGGCCTATCAGCATCTTACCATGTTTATCTAAGGTAATAGAGAAAATCGTCAGCCGCCAGTTAATACAGTTTTTGGAAAGCAATAATATATTACCTGAACTACAATCGGGGTTCAGAAAACAGCGCAGCACCTCTATAGCGTTGCTAGATGTTACTGACAACATACTAGCGGCCCAAGATAAAGGCATGTGCTCACTTATGGTTTTGCTTGATTTTTCGCGGGCTTTTGACGCGATAAATATTTCGCTGTTACTATCAAAGCTAAACTATTACGGTTTTGACCACAGAGCGACGCAATGGTTTCATAGCTACCTCAGTAATAGGAAACAATATGTAGAACTAGTCTTGGATGATGGTGTTGTTATGAAATCAGCTCTTAGTGCCGTAGAAAGAGGAGTTCCTCAAGGTTCCATATTAGGTCCAATTCTTTTCATATTATATTGTGCTGACATAGTAAAATGCTTTAAGAATTCCAAGTACCACATTTACGCTGATGATGTCCAACTTTATATATCCTTTAGACCCGATGAATACACGAGTGCCATTGACGATTTAAACAATGATCTAAATAGAATTGCGCTCTGGTCTAAAGAGAACTGCTTAGCGTTAAATCCAATAAAAACTAAATATATGGTGTTTGGTACAAGACAGCAGCTTGATAAGCTACCCACAATACTTAATTTAAAACTAATGGGGCAACCAATTATAAGAGTGAGTGAAGCGCGAAACCTTGGACTATTTATGGACAGTAACCTTCGTTTCGAGAAACATATAGCAGACTCGGCACGAAATTGTTTTTACCGCCTGAAAGTTCTGTACAAGATGAGGCCGTTTCTATCAGAATCACTACGGGAGCAACTTGTCGAAACTCTGGTCCTATCAAAATTAAATTACGCAGACTCAGTATACGGCCCTCGCTTACTAGCTCGCACAGATCGGCTCATTCAACGAGTTCAAAATTCTTGTGCTCGTTTTTGTTATAAGATTCCTCCCAGAAGCCACGTCACACCATTTCTTAACAAACATTTTACACTTAAAATGAAATCGAGGCGCAAGCTGCACTTAGCTTGCCTGCTATACGGTGTTGTAAAGTACCAGAAACCAGATTATCTATACAACAAGCTTAGCTGGGTGACGAGCAGAAGAGAATGCGCGACTAGACAATGTTCGAAACAACTCTCAATTCAGCCTCACTGTACAGCAGCTTTTCGAGGAAGCTTTCGTTATGCCGCATCCAAGGTGTGGAACAACATACCACCACCCATTAGAATCACGAATACGATCGATACATTTAGACGACGCTTACGGCAGTATTTGTTAGATACACAGCGGAAGTTAGATAACGTAAAATGTAACGATTCCATTATATGATATAATTACTGAGTTACACTAGGTAAACAGGTACGTATCTGTTGCGTCTATTGTACTTGGTGTTTACTGGGCGCCGCTGCGCCATCCGATACCGACGTGCCTGAGCCGATGTGAGTCCTGTTTGAGACAAGACACATAACTATTATTAATTACAAATGTGTTAAACTGTTAACTCGTATATTTAATTATTTATTGACATACCTTTTATTCCTGGCCTACTTGCGACTGGGCCGTACGGTATCGTTTTAAGACGCAGCCCATTCCACAGTATATAACCCAGCTAGGAGGTTTCTCCAACTGGTGGTTATTCCTTCATGCCATGAGTCCCTAACAAGGCCTAGAAATAGAAACATGATAAAACAGGAAAGCATTATAATACATTTATTTATTTCATTGCTGTTACATATCCTTAACAACAACAAAATACCGTAGATTGAAACTCACCTGCATTCGACTTCTTTTGAACCGTTTTAGTCTTAGCCTTTTACTTGTCGACTGTACTCACAAATAACCTAAACTGGGTCGATGTTACTCAAGTATTTAATTATCTATAGTTTAAAACATACTTTTGTTGATATAAGTCGCAGCCGAGTCAAGCGTGCGATTTGTGTTTCCTGATCGGCTGTATGCACCGCACTGACCCGAGCAGTACATAAGTAGCATTTTTTATGCGTCGTGTGATAGATTGGTATAGATTGTGTTATAAGTTGGTATTTGATCGTTAGTTTTGTGTTTTAGTTTATCTTATTTTCTCTCTTAGCGTAGCTAACTGTGAGCATGACAACCAATATATATTATGTAAGTTTATATGACACTATAGTATCTATATTATGTACACGGATTCTTCTTAGATATATATTTATATTTATAAAATTAAATTTCATATCAAATAAAAAATAAAAAAATTGCATCCGTGATTTGTACTCATTAATTAAGGTCCAGTTGAAAATCAGCGTCAGGCACTAGTGGTCTGGCATTTTGCTGAACTGGACCTTTTTGGCGCAGCTGTGAGGCACACAACGCCCTTACCTTACTTTTTTTGTAAATTTGTATTTTTTTTTTTTTCTATTGTGTCCTTACTAACTGTGTCAAATAAATGTTTCTTTCTTTCTTTCTTTCTTTCTTTCACCTTTAATCATATGCTTTGTCGATTACAACAAGGCATTCGATTGTGTGGACTGGACACAGCTGTGGAGAGTTCTGTCAGAGCTAGCAGTGCCATGCCACTTATTTTCACTTGTTGAGACCTTATACTACAAAAGCCAAGGATTTGCAAAGATTGACACGGCAATCTCGAGACCATTCAAATTCAAAAAAGGTGTTAGACAAGGCTTCATATTGTTGCCAATATTATTCAACATAATTATGGTGAATATATTATGAGATATACGATGGACGGCTGGAAAGGCGGAGTTAAGATCACGAACCTACGCTATGCTGACAACACAACCCTCTTGGCTGCTTCGGAAGCAGAAATGAAAAATATTTTTGATCGAATGGAAAGAATAAGCAATGAGTTGGGTCTTCACATAAACAAATCGAAAACTAAAGTCCTGGTAGTGGATCGCACCAACAAACTGGAGCTCAATGGGACACTAGATCTTGAAACCGTTAATGACTTTATATAGGTACCTGGGTTCCAGCATTTCCAAGACCAGCTCCTGCGACGCTGAAGTGCGAAGAAGGATAGGCAAGGCCAAAAACGCTATGAGCCAGCTGACAGAAATATGAAACGTCAGAAATACCACTAAGGTAAGACTCGTTAGAATCCTTATTTTTTCCATAGTCCTCTACGGTGCGAAAACCTGGACGCTCAAAGCAAATGACCGCAGACGTGTGGATGCTTTCGAGATGTGGTGCTGTAGGAGAATGTTGGGAATCCCCTGGATAGCAAAAACTACTAATATCTCCATACTCAACGAACTCAAAATCTCCACTAGGCTATCATCCATATTTGAAAGCAGGTGCCTTCAAAGGGTCCTTGAATATTTTGGTTATATAGCCAGGAAGAAAGAAAGCAATCTTGAAAAGCTGATCGTCACAAGCAAGATCCCAGGAAACAGACCACGAGGTCGTAGCCCAATGCGCTGGTACAACCAAATTCGCACAACACTGGCTACTGATATACACGCTGCTGAAAACAGACCCAGATGGCGTGACATTATCAAGAAGAAAGTGATTCTTTGAGGGGGACCCTCAGCATTGAGGAACACGACTCGAGGAGGAGGGGACGTTGCTAACCTGTCCATTTCATTTAAGGCATAATTGTTGACTAGTCGTTTGCCCGTTAATTTAGTACAGTCTAGTTCTTCAATAAGGAGACCTTCTAATGATTTGACTCTACTTATGGCCACGTACGCTTGACCAGCAGTGAAGAGCTTTGAGCCTAAATAGGCAACGGCGTGGTCGACAGTACTACCCTGCATTTTGTGTACTGTGCAGGCCCAGCATAATATAATTGGCAACATCCTTCGTTCATCAGTACCGTCAATATGTTGCCGGAAATTGTACAGACTTGGGTTGAATAAGGTGAACATCCTCTTTATCGTAGTCTATATGGACGGATGGTATGTCAGTATCATACATTTGTGCTCTCCGGAAGAAGGGCCATAATATAATTTCTGTAATATGTCCAATAGCGCCATTCGTCAGCCCTTGAGCACATCTACATTGTAACGCAACACCTTGGCCGCAACGAATATTTCTACTCAGAGAACCCTTTCATTTGATATCATGGGAGTGCTTGAAAAATAAAAACCCTTTCATTTGATACCCATATCACACAAGTGCTTAAAAATAACTAGTCCGCCATATTGAATTTAGAATGACGTCACTTACCTGACCATGACCATGCATTGTCATCCAAACTAAACGTGTACGGTGTAGGTATGTAAATTTCAGCTCAATCGGTTTGGGATAAGTGCTTAATTCAGTTGCAAGATTTGACCCGAACAAACATACATACAAACAAACATTGCGAGCTATATAAAAGATTGTATAATAACTTTCGTGAGACACATTCATATTAATTATTGTTCAACGGTTATTACTCACTTGCATTCTTCAGGATTGCCCAACTAGTTTCTAACTCGAACAGAGCCCTTAGTCATGAGCTGAGGCCGCGGCGATTTCGCGAGTCAAACAATCAAAAACAATAATTAATATATAAAAGATTGTAAAAATATATGTATATGTACCTATATTTATCAACTGGACAACAAGAGCAATATCTTCATTGATAAAAGAAGAGATATCTCCTTGTTTTGCCTAGTAGCACTAGAATACTCAAAGGACGATGTGTCAGACATGACTTGACACTACTTGACAGTTGACTATTTACATTTTACTAAAAAACATACCCTTGATTTCAAGTTAAATTTCTACATTTCTGATTTCTTATCAATCGCAAATCGCGTTGTTGTAGTAACTTTGGTAAATAACGAGTCATTATTTAGTTCCAAGATATTAAAAATGTTGAAACCAAAAGCATTGACTCAAGTGCTTAGCCAGGCAAATACAGGAGGTGTAGAGAACACATTGTGGGTGTCCTAAACATTAATTGTGATAGTCTGTCAATAACAATCTTTGGTATAACTATAAAAAATATTATTTCAGGCTGCTAAATCACCAAGGAGCACTTTTGGCATATTCAGGTTATAATGACAAAGATGCGAGAGTTACAGCGGCAATCGCAAGTAATGTGTGGTCAGCTTACGAGAAACATGGAAGAAATGTTTTCAAAGAAGACAAACTGCACCTTATATTAGTTGATTGTTCAAATGGGAAAATTGCTATTACACAAGTTGCCAATCTGTTGCTGTGCCTTTATGCTAAAGAAACTGTTGGGTTTGGAATACTGAAGGAAAAAATTAATGCAATTGCCCAATATCTCGAAGGGCCTTTAAAACAAGTTGCTAGTTCATAACATTTCGAAATTTTCATTTAGGAAATTGGATCAATTTGCATAACTGATTTCTATGTATAAAGTTTATAATAATAATATTAAAATTGATTTAAATATTATAAGGATGTGTTTAGGATATGTGTAAATTTTATATTATACTTATGTATGTACCAAGAACATATTTTCATTTATTATTTCTGGTGTAACAATATAATATATAATTGTAAATCTATGTGTAGATTGCAAATCACCTTGTAACAGAAAATACAAGGAACATACAGGTAAACAATATGTAATCAAAGATTAATTAGGGTCTATAATGACATGCTCAAATATTTGGTCTGGGATTAAAATGAATGAAATTTGCAGGCTTTACTAGTTGGGATTATGTTAAACTAGCTGACCACAAAGACGTCTTGTCCAATAACTTTTCTATTATACCAATATAAATTTAACCAATTTACAAAATAAATCTTTATATACCATATTAGGACTATCACAAACAAAAAAAAAAGCTTAATTGGTCTAGCTTTTTTCAAGTTATACACTTACAAATGAATATGATTTAATTTTTATTTACAGATAACATGTTATGTAGGAAAGTGATATAAGTTAACATAATCACAGCCCCTGTAAGACAAGGGTACAATAATTGTAAGTTTTTCAATATTTCCCTAGCGGCATTTTAAGATTTTTGTTGAACATTATAATGTTATTATATGAAGATTTTGTATGGGCTTTTGTCAGATCCAGACTTAAAACTGTGTTATTAGGCTTTTATGTTAACATTTAGGAAGTAGAGCGAAGACGATGAAGATCGAAACCTGCAATAAGCTACACTGCTTCATTGGCCTTCTGGTTGTGACTACTGAGTGCAAGATCTTGGGATTGATTCCTAGCTTGGGCAGTGTTATTGAGTTGATAATAGTTTTAAAAAATCCGGAAGTAATAACCTGGACGTCAGTAATCCTTTATTGGTCATCGCATTAATTAGTTATATTTAATGTGGCCACAATTAAAGTCTAAAGTTCTCTTTGTTGAGGTGTTCCCTTGACCATCTTTCGTCTCCATCATCAAATTTACTCTAGCTAGTTTCAACAAAATCAGTTGACATGTGAACAATTCAAATATTTTGCTTATATATTTAGCCGATAAAAAAACATCAAAATCGCACTACTCTAAAAAATCATGCGTAAAAATTAGTGACCAACCGAAATTTCGGTTTCGGCCAAGAAATGGACGAATCTTTCGGCCGCGCCGACACTAACTAACGTATAACTCGCGTATGTCCGCGCCGCCGCGCCGCGCCGACTCCATTCGCCGCTGTTGATCGCAGGAGTTGAGGTTCTATTTTGCATATATAAATAACTAGCTGTGCCCCGCGGCTTCACCCGCATTAATTAGAAGAAAAAACCTACAAAATATATTCCACCATTCCCCTCATGACCGCGCCTAGCACATCATAAATGCGCCTGCCTCGTTGGTCTAGTGGTCCCAACCGCCACTGCTGAGCATGAGGTCTCAGTTTCGATTCCCGGGTCGGGCGAAGTCTTATTGAGCTTTTCTGATAGAAAATTTAAAATTAGAAATATATTCAGACAGTGTAAAAATACAGTTAGTATTTTTTTTTCCAGTTTCTAATCGATGGCCATCAATCATAGTTAGCATAAGTACCTGTGTAGTTTAATTACGAATAAAAGGAGTTATTTAGCTATCAGTGACTTACCATTTCAAGCAAACATCAATGGCGTGTGGGACACATAGCAGCGTGATATCTTCTTGGTCCTTCAAGCTGGATCTTTAGGTTTGGTAGCACCCACCTAACTTTACCCGCAATCAACGTGTTACTTTATTATTTTAACAGCCTTATTGATTGTATGTCAAAATGACACAGTAACTTGTTAGTTGTGGAGTTCAGTTGATGCAATTGACCCTCAGTGTTCTGAGTGTTTTGTACAGTAGTGAATCAGTTGTGCAGGCCTCCCACAAGCGGGTCTCACCTGTTCCAATTCTGTCCCACACACCTTCGATTTTTGCTTGAAATGTTAAGTCACTGATAGCCAAATAACTCTAATTTATAGGTAATTGACTTAAGCTCGACTGCTGAGCATGAGGTCTCAGATTCGATTCCCGGGTCGGGCAGTGTTATTCAGTAGCAGCCCGGAGTTTGGAACTATGCCTGGTAGATGGTAATAGGCTCACCAACTATTTCATTGTACTTAATAACAGCATTGGTGAAATGTCGGTGTACGACTGTGTACACCTCTGCCTACCCCTTCGGGGAATACAGGCGTGATACTATGTTATGTTATAAATGCGCGCGTGGCACTTGATCATTATTTCGTTGAGGAGTTATTTTAAAACCATGATATCTCCAAAGATATTTATTGAAATCAAACGATTTCAAGGGCAATTTTATTCAAAATTAAATACTTATGATGAATAACATATTTATATGGATAAGGATAATTACCATGTTTATAAAAACACTTTCGCAAATAATGCATTATTTTAGAAGGAACCAATTTGATAACCATAAAAAAGGACTGAGGCCACCTTAAAATATAGACATACGCTGTCGCGAACTTTTTTTAGAAGTTTTAAAGGAGATACAATTCTGTCGTACATGATTCTTGGGTAACTTTAACCGCTTACGTAGCGCACGGTAGCGTCACGTAGCAACGGAAGCTCTCAAAAGGAATATTATTTTCTCTAGGAATATGTTATATACTTAACCTTCCTCAATAAATAGACTATCCAATACAAAATTATTTTTTCAATTTGAACCCATAGTTCCTGAGATTAGCGCCTCCAAACAACCAAACAAACTCTTCAGCTTTATATTATTAGGATAGATGTGGCAAATGTTTTAGAAATTTAGGTTTTATAACAGCTTTTAAAAACGTAGCAGTAATATAAATACTTTATAACGCCTTAGTTCGGAATCATCTCGAGACGAGTGCCATTATATGGGGTTACAGGGGTGGGCCGTAAGTTTGTGGACCCTGGGATAATACTACTTGGGGGCCTGCCTTATTAATAATGATGTACTAGGTACAAGATATAGGAAAAAAGAGACCAATAAAATATTATAATTATATTAAACAAACAGCAACTGGAAGTTATAATAAAACAACTTTTAACCGGATTAATCGCGTGTATTATTGGTTTTTTGTTTTTCCTGACGTTTCGAACACTTTGCAGCGTTCGTGGTCGCAGGAGGACACAACACAAGTCCTCCTGCGACCACGAACGCTGCAAAGTGTTCGAAACGTCAGGAAAAACAAAAAACCAATAATACACGCGATTAATCCGGTTAAAAGTTGTTTTATTATAATGTGTAGTGATCGCGCAAACCTAAGATATTACTAAGCAACTGGAAGCCTAATTTATTACATTGCATAGAAACAAAAATCCGCTTGCCATTTTATTCTTTAAACTATAAAGTTTATAGAATAAAATGGCAAGCGGATTTTTGTTTTGTTATAATATAAATTATAAACACGTGAGCATTGGTTTTATACTCTTGAATGTGCCTGTGTTTAGATACAATATTGTCCATTATCTGGGGCCCTTTATATCTACGAGGCCCTAGGCTGCATCCCAAAAAGCCCTTAAATAGTCTTATGATAGGAAAAATACAAAATAAATTCACTAGGTATTAATATGCTTTCTTTTGTAATCTTTATTTATTTAGGGGCTTGTGAGTTTTACAATAAATCATGGCAAGTATTTATATTTAAAACAGTATGGAGTTTACCTATTCTACCCTCTGATGTACCCGAGTCTATGGGCATGGTCTGGTACAAAGAGTATTTAATCACTACGTTCTAGTCTGGTACACCAGGCTGGCGGTTAGAAGGGACGTAGCGTTGGTGAAGTACGTAGTGAGGATGCTGCACGGGCTGGTACATCACCCAGAGGAGCTGGAGGCACTGCGGCTACGCGTCCCGGATAGGTATGTAGCTGCGCAGCGTCGCCCCGATTTGTTAGATGTGCCATGGGATCGGACTAATCTACTCAAGTTTCCCCCAATATCACGAGCCTGACGTATCATAAATAATATTACGTCCGAAGATATTTTTGATAGCTTGCCGAAATTTGTGATTGTGGCTCAAAGATATATCAAAAGAGGGATTGCTTTCAAATGAGAGATTAAATATTAATTGTTGTTTTTATTCTTAGACTATATTAGGTATTTAATCTAAGTTTTTATTTGTATTGTGTACTTAATCTATTTTATTTTATATTTTATGGTTTTGTTTTAAATATATGCGTATAAATATACGCCTTGGAGTGATCTGTTCAGTATGAAGTTGTAGTTATAACAAACAAAAAAAAAATTGCATTGATTCTGGTTGGTGCATCTACATATTATGTTTTAGCTCTTCATCACTATATTGTTGTCTGGCATTAAGACCACCTTTGTACTCTTTTGTGCAACATTTTAGGACAATGATTAACTAATCTTATCGACAATCGCTATAAGGAGAAAAAAAAAAAAAAAAAATCTTATGTCACTGAGGATCAAGAAAAGTAATGAGGATAAATAATTTTTATGTCTGTGACATTTTGTTGACAAAAAATGACACTGACAATCACTATTGTCACTGTAAAATCTTCAAGTTGGTATTTCTGTTGCAAAATTTGTTGTCAAATTGCCGCAAAGTTGTGTTTAGTGAAGTGAAGATAAAAATTGTTTTACTGTAAAATTTGTGGGCAAAAATTCAGCGATAAATCTGCACAATGAATTTATCCGAAGATAATACATTTGGAAATGGACTACTTTATGTGGGATTTAATCAAGATCAAGGTAATGAGACTGGTCTAGTTGTTGATAATTTGCTTGCGCTTCAAAGTTGTACAAGTGGTATACACTTTTGTTTTGCAATCTTCAGGTTGTTTTGCTTGCGGAACAGAGAATGGATTTCGGGTGTTCAATAGCGACCCACTTAAAGAAAAAGAGCGACAGAATTTCGCTGAAGGCGGTCTTTCTTACGTAGAGATGTTATTCAGATGCAATTACATGGCCTTAGTAGGCGGTGGCAAAACCCCCGTGTATCCTCCGAACAGAGTTATAATATGGGACGACTTGAAAAAAGATTCTGCAATATCACTTGATTTCAATAGCCCAGTTAAGGCTGTTAAACTTCGAAGAGACCGCATTGTTGTTGTGTTGGGTAAATGTCATAGTTCTTTTTGTTTAATCTTATTTGTATTTATATGATCTTATTTATGATCATCATATTTTGTGTAATAGTAGAATGTTTTGCTGTCATTTGAAACTAAACATTGTTTGTTCACCATTACTTGTAAATAGCTTGTGAATGCTTAATAAAAATAAATGCCATAATATTCTAAATTAAGTCAAGGTTATTACTGATTTAAATGACATAAAACACAAACTTTACATCAGTTTAAATTGTGATATATGTTTAGACAAATTAACAATTCTCACAGTGTTTCTATGCTTTCAGAGAACTTGATCAAAGTGTACACATTTACTGCTCAGCCACAGATGCTGCATGTATTTGAAACTTGTCAGAACACTAGAGGACTGTGTGTAGTCTGCCCCAACAGCAATAATGCCCTGCTTGCATACCCCAGCCGTAAAACAGGGCATGTTCAGGTAATATTTTCTTATTTGTCACCAACATAGAAAATTATACTTTAAATACCCAATGATACCAATTTTTCTACCCATTACACACCCCTGCAATATGGGTATGTTATCATTAATAACCCTGTAAACATAATTATTATTTTATAAATATAAAAAAAGGAACATCAAATGTAAACTATTGACTAGCAGAGTAATTAATATATGTAGAATTATAACTAGGATATTGTCTAATATGTAGCATTCATACATTATTAAAGATAGCAGAATTGGTTATATTAAGTTATATATTTTGCAAAAGTTCTTTTGTAATGCGGCTTGTTCAAGTTTTCCTTATATTAGTTTTGTTTATTATGGTCTCATGCATATTATTCTGATACTGTTTTACCTACTTATTATCATTTGGTTAGTGATTTTACATTTTAGTAATGATATTTCCCCTATAAATTTTGTTTAGTTATTAAAATATTTATCTGTTTTGAAAACCATTTCGAATTTCTTCTGAATTTTAGGTACACTTACCAATATGAATGTCACACACCCACATCTGAAAAAACTGTCTGTAGATCTATCTATCAATATTTGTTGTGTGGGAATCGACCCCACGACTAGCGGTGCAGCAGCTGATCTGTCGACCACAGCACAAATCTTGCCATTGTGTATTTTTTTTATTTTTTTTTATAATGTGAATCTAAATAAACCCAGCATATTATAATTTTATATTCATCCTCCAGAATCCGTCCAACTATGTTTGGTGCCACTTATGAAGAGACTAAATTATATGTACAAATTTCTTAACAGTTGGTAGAATTAAGCAGTCACGCAGGTCCCAGTACAGCACCAGAGGGGCATCTCATAGCTGCACATGAAGCTCCTCTCAGTTGCTTAGCACTCAATGTTGGTGGCACCAGACTGGCAACAGCCTCTACTAAAGGGACACTTATCAGGGTGTTTGACACAGCCACTGGACAGAAACTTGCTGAACTTAGGAGAGGAGCTCATCAGGTAAAATATTTTATTAAAGCAATCATTTGAGAAGATAATTTTACAACTCTACGTAAAAAAAAATATTTCCATGCACCCTGATGATTTAAGATAAGCACATCAACTATTTTATTGATGACTAGTGAGCCCGGCAGACGGTGTGCTGCCCTGAACCGACTCCAATTGTACATTTAAACCATCCAGGGACTCAGTCATACACACACAAAAAAAACCCATCAAAATCGGTAAAGCCGTTCCCGAGTTTTAGCGAGACTAACGAACAGCAATTCATTTTTATATATATAGATAGATAGATAATACGTATTTAAAAAAGTGTTGATCTGTGTTTGTTGAAGAATCACGGTTATTAATTTTGGATGTTATTTCCAGGCAACAATTTACTGTATAAACTTTAATCACTCAAGCACCAACTTATGTGTGACATCAGACCATGGGACAGTTCATGTGTTTAGTCTAGAAGATGAGAAGTTGAACAAGCAATCCAGTCTGGCGACAGTAAACTTCTTACCGAAATATTTCTCAAGTAATTGGAGTTTTTGCAAATTCACCATCCCAAATGGTCCCCCATGCATCTGCGCATTTGGAGTTGATAAAAGTTCCATTATTGGTGAGTATTTTTTTTAGTGCTCTACAAGTCAAAAATAAATAAAGATTGGTAAGATAGTCAATTATTATGATTGTGACTCATACTTACATTTTATTGATATATATCAATGTTGAATAAAATCATTCAATTTAATATCTAATCTATATTGTTACAGTTATCTGTGCTGATGGATCTTACTACAAATATAAGTTTAATGAAAAAGGGGAATGCACAAGAGATGTATATGCCCAATTTCTTGAGACATCGGAAGATAGATAAGCATATTCCTATACCTCAGAGAGGATGAGATTATAACGAACTGTCATGTCACCCAAAACTGAGTATATAGTGGGGTTGTCTCCTGTGAACTCATTATTAAGATATTTTTCTGTTTTGTGTGATTGGTTATTGAAATACAACCAGAAATTTATAGAAATATTATAATATTCAACATAGTATAGATTGTTTATATGTTTATATTTAAGTTATATAAAAATTTACTTGTATTGGTTTTATCCATGCAACTTAGATGCGAAATAAAGTGTACATATTTTTCCCCCCCTTATATTCAAACATATACCTCTGTATACTTAAACCTTTTGGAGGCAGCCCTATTTCTAAAAAAAGTATTGACACCTACAAAATTGGGCTACACATCTCAATTCATTCCCTACATAACATTGTGAAACATAAACTTTATCTTCTTGTTATAAGATGATTGTTCCAATAACTCATTCTGATGCTTCCCAATTTTAACAAATTCAGAAGATGAAATAGTAATCAGGGTCAAAAAAATTTTTATTCACAAGATATTTGTTTCAAATTCAATGTATGACATCTTAAATATCATGATTGTACCCAATTATTGTCTTTGCTGGGTGGCACGGAGTTTCGGAGTACATCACGGTACTGTTCGCGGCGGCTTCACAAGGTTAATAACACGCGAATGACTAGAACAGCGAGGCAATAAATTATGCACGCCAACATTGACTACACGCAGTCAAATACTTTCACTTAAATTTATAAACTATTTCTATTCCATGTGAGCTTGCCGTGTGAAAGAAAAACATGGCATAAACCTATTATAACTTACATTTTAAATAAAAATATTATATACGTTTTGTAAATTTATAATACTGGAAAATATTTTAATAGGTAGGTATGTAGCCAAAAATCAACTATTATTTTACCCTGTTATACTTATGTGAACTGTATGAAAATTTTAAAATTGATGTTTATTGCGATGTTAATAGGTATCTGTGTTATTATATTTTATGATATTGAGTAAATGATAAACATAATTGCTTTAATTGAATAAGAATATAAAAAGGAAAGAGAAGAAATGCTTGACATATAACTCACATATATTAATTTAACGTATGGCTAACTGAATTTGTTACCATTTGAGACTGCATCTTTGATCAATATTTTGTTAGTTACTATAATGCTATACTGCGCATTCATTATAAAATTAAGCGAGTACTAAATTGATGCTACAATATAATTAATAAGACCAGTAGGCTTACTCTTGAAAATAATTCCGATCAATTAACATTGGAAATATGTCAGTTCGTACTTTCAAATGCAAAAATGTCTTAAAAATGATTATAGAATCGGAATACCAATAAGGCAACATGCTTTAAAATAGAGTTAACTGCAATTTCGGTAAATTTATTTCAATATTACGCAATGTTTTAAGCAGTCTATTTAATATTGGAATGTGATTGGAATTGGTATTCATTTCAAGAGTAACCCTAAGATATCAATATTATGATCTGTAATAAATAAATATGTATGATACATTTTGTCTCTGTTTCTATGTGAAGCAAATATAGGTAATGATGGAGGATTAATAAGTTTTGAATTACTATGCATACTATCTTACATTATCCTATTATAATTTTTTGAAATCTGCGACGTAATTAAAATGTGATGAATGAAATTATAAAGTGTTGGTAAGCAACACTAACCAAAGAATGTATAACATTGCTTTGGTCAATATAGCCTACATGGAGATAGCAACACGGAGACAAAATAATTTTGCGTATTTATATTTTTGATTAGCATTTGCTTTTTGCATTTGATCATGTCAAATATTTTGAATGCAATTGCTACCTGTCCTATCGTGCCTTTCCCCTGACTGTTTATATTACTTTATAGTCGGTATAATAACTATGCCAAAGTTACAAAACTATTTCATTTCATATCTTTATGTGATCTCGACGACGACTTTCATATCACTTCGTGATGACTTCCAAATGGATATATTAATCGTATCATTTTATATAGTTTATTGCAGAATTTGTTTTTATATTGGTAATTAGTTTATGCTGTATATTAGATAAGTGACGAAGCTCACAAACAATAACATTAAAAAAAATATTAAAATTATTGTTATTAGTACTCAGTATGCGAATTGCTACACTAAGATCTGGATCGTGCTCGATTCTGTAACATTTTTTGTTCAGTGCTAGACTTGCTTCCACTGTTTATACAGTACGACACTCGGTGATTAGCAGCTCTAGATTATTCTATTTTTTAAGAATCATTTTATTTTTGTGATGTTTGTTAACCATGCAATGTCCTTTAGTTGTAATCAAGTAATTTTTTTTTAAAAATAAATTAAGTATATTTTTCTATTTGTCTATCATTCGTGTATTTTTTTCCTTATCACAAAATTTACAAACTCAGTTATAAAAAAATACTGATATGTATCTCTAACTCTTATCTATATTTATCTTTTTAATACATCTATGAAAGTATCTCTTGGTATTCTTATGTTGGCGACACTCCGCATTTTCTTCTTGCCATCTGCTTGTTGCTTCAGTAGCTTCTTTCTTCGAGTGACGTCACCCCCATACTGAAATAAAGAAGAATAATAATGTAATAAAATTATATTTTGAAATAATTCAAACTTAACTGCTTTATTTTAACCGTTGTTAAATTAATTACTTTACACACTAACAGTCTGCGAGCGTGACAATTTTATTATGGTCGAAGTTTATAATAAACTTGCGCACTTGAAAGAAAAAACCGAACAAGTGCGAGTCGGTCTCGCCCATTAAGGGTTCCGTACAAATTTGTATGTACATATTATAAACTAGCTGTGCCAGCAACTCCGTCCGCGTGGATGTCGTAAATTAACACCATGTCGTGTATGAATACAAATTCAAAATTAACAAATGTTTGACGTGATTCTTTAAATTGGCATAACTTTTTATTTATGAATCGATTGAAATGAAACAAACACTAAATGTTAAGTGAAGCTTACCACGATATATTAGTGAAAACCACATCTAAATCGATCGCTGTTTCTGAGATAAGCGTGCACAAACACACAGACAAACAGACAAAAATTCTAACTATCATTGTTTTGGGTGTTATTTGTGTTGATAAAGGTCCCAATAATAATTTTTCTCATTTATCTTCTATGTACAGACAGCGATCCGTTACATTTTTATTATATGATAATTCAGGAATCGAGTCGTTTTGATTTTTTTCGTACATAATCAATCATCGTTCATACCGTTTCTTAACCTTGCTGATTGATTACGTACTTTAAATAAAGACTATATTTTTTGTGTTTTAATTACAAATGTAAAGTTTTCAGATTTTTCCCTGTACTTGTAGTATAAGACGATATTACTTGCCAAATTTTGTAGTTCTAGGTCAATGGAAAGTACCCTATAAATTTTGATTCCCTTGAGAGTGTCGAAACATAAATTTTTGCGGCATAAACGGCCGTATCTTTTTTAACCGTCTTCAAAAAGCTTTCCAATTACCACATTATATATGACCATTTGTTTTGAAGTTAGTATGGGTATACTAAGCTATTCATAAGAGATAGAAATATGCCATCGCAGACTTTTCTGTAGACCTATACTATAAAAGGGGAAAAATCCCACCATACAATGTTTAGATATCTCAAAGGGATTAGGCAGCGTTTTCGATGAAAGCTCCCAGTCGAGTTGATTGAATTTATCGCGACCAGACAGACAGACGCGGCGGGGGACTTTGTTTTATAATATGTGGTGATTGTTTAAGGAAACAGAATTTAGAAATAAAGTCTTTGTCGGCGAAAATCAATTCAAATCAAATCAAAATTATCTTTATTCAAATTAGAGCACTTAAAATGCTACTTTTTGAACGTCATAACATTACAATAAGACAGTCTCCAAAAACGCCCGCTAAGTTTTTTATATGTTTGCCTGAATGACGTCTCATGTTCTCAATTTTTTAACACACCTAGTTTCTAAATGAACTTAAACAATCAACTGTTGAACTGTCGCTTTCATGTCAGATGGTAATGTCACATGTTAGTGTACAAACGTCAAACCGACAAATGTTGCCAGTCTGGTATACAAATTTGGACGGTTATTAATATAACGGATGTTTTGTAGGTTTTAGATATAACACTAATTTGACATACTTGTAGAAATCTGTAGTGATCTTAGTACAAAAAAGTAAAATACATTCGTATCATAAAATGCGCATTTAGTTATAATAACTTCAATATATTTATATATAAGACAGAAAATATTTCCTTTTATGAAGTCTGTCATCACAAAAAATGACAAAGTACTTCTATCCTACTTTCAGTCCACAGACAGAATACAAAAGTGTTAACTTGTGACGCCACTGCAGGTGACGTCAGGTCAAAGTAAGGTGATTAGTTATTTTTGCCATTATTTTGTAATCTCTTACTTTTATGAGTGGAAAAAATATAGCATTTAATAAAAAAAAACTCTAAATGGTTTTCCCTTTAGCACGTCTTACGAAAAATCCTCGTCCCGCGGTAGTGAGTCGTGTCTCTATAAGGAATCGGCCTATCAGCTCTCTAGTGGTTAGATGCTCGCTGGCCTAGCCCTTCGGGGAATACAGGCGAGATGCTATGTAAAAAAAAAAAGGTTTCGTTTATATAATTATATGCTTACCAATTTAGCTGTAACATCCTTCCTGTATGCTTTCAGTGTTTCTCTAGCGAAAACTTTTCCTCCCACAACGGCTTGAATAGCAACCTAAGATAAAGAAACATTTTATAAGAAGATTATTATTCTACAGCGCTTAGCGCAAATTGCAACCGCATCGCATTACATTGCAAAACTGTTAAAGCATATTAGGAGATGTGTTTCGTCTGTAGTGTGCAAATGGTTCATATCAAATGAAACAAATTCACGTAAGGGGATTTTAGCAATGCGTTCACAATCATTATGTTATGCCTCGGCTACGCTATGCTCCTCGTTAATAAAAAGAACAAAACAGTTAAAATTAATTTATTCTGATTAGAAATATATAAAAAAATTAGGTAAAGTTTGTCAGTTTGTGAGGTTGTAGGGGGTAATCTCTGGATCTGCTGAACCGATTTTGAAAATTCTTTTACCCATAGAGAGCCACGTTGTTTGTGAGTGTCAAAGGCTATATATTAATATGAAAAATGAAACGACTTTTTCGTGGTAGTCGCATTTGCAAAGTAAGTCGGAGAAAAAACGGTAGAACGAAAACGTTTCTTACGAACGCTGCCTTAACTATGAGAGATATATGATTGAGTTCTAGCGAAAAGTTGTAGAGCTTGATAATGCCTACAAAAAATTCAGCGACAGCACATGTCAAACTTTTATATTTAAGTCACAAAAACTAGTTTTTTATATTAAAAAATAATTTAAATTGTTAGGTTCTGTTTATTGGTCATATTATCAACAATTATGAACTTTTAAATGCACACACTTTCGATATTGTTTTAATAAATAATTCTTATCAAACAACTTTTTTTCTTTATAGTTTCCATAATAAATTTCATCACAAGTAAAAATGTTTACCGCCCAAAGAAGTGGGCACGGGTCAGCTGGTGTACCTATAAAATGGTATATTTCTTATCAGAATTAAATTATTTTTAACTCATTCATTATTTTTTTATTAACAAGTAATAAAATCTTGTTTTTGGGGGCTGAGTTGTCCGCGTCCGCAAGAGTGCACCCTTCAAATGAAATCCCTCCCTACACGTGGCTCCTGGGTGGTGCAAAACAGAAAAATAAACTCTGGTGGAAGGCTTCGGCCGCGGCTGGTTATCAACCACCGGACGAAGCCGTGCCGTGAAGCGACCTAGTCGTGTTTCGGGATGTAGTCCGGTGCAACCGTTGTGGGAGACGGGTCTGGGCAGTTGCATCAACTTCCCAACTATTGTTCTCCCCAAATCTATCCACTATACTTGGAGTGAACAGATTTTTTCTGGATCTACGTGCTCCATCTTCAGCCACAACATCGCTTACCATCAGTCGAGTTGGTGGCCAAAAGAAGATAACATTTAATAAAAAAGTTTTTTTTCCTTTATGGTTTTTTCAACTTTTTAGTATTTATGATTCGGAATTTGACCTGATTATACAACCTCATACCATTCAGCCCTCGTCACCTTGGCATTGTGGTCATCCATCTTATCAAATAGAATTCACATTCATAATAAATGGGACGAACTTATTTTCCCAAATGTGATGGGGTTGCATATGGATATTATCTAGGACCAAAGTACACATCAAGACGAATCAAACGAGCCAAAATTTGATGGGTTTGTGTCGTTTTATTACGGACTTCCTATGGCCATCTTTCAGCTCCATCATCAGACCCTGGATACCATCTAAAGACAAAGTGCTCGTCAAGACGAATCAAACGATTCCAAACCCGATGGGGTTGCGTCGTTTCATTACAGAATTCCTATATATATAGTTATGTAAAAGTATATAAGTAATATTTTATTTCTTTATTTATGGCCATCTTCCAGCTCCATCATCAGATCAAATCCATATCATCATAATATTGCATTGTCACGCGATATACTTATGTGTGTCAAATTTAACTTGCAATATTTGATTACAGACAGATAACGCGACAAGTGAAATCAAATAAAAGCTTGTAAAAATGTACATATTTAAACGATGAATGTTAGGGCCATGACTGTAATGGTTATATTAAATATTATTTTCTTAGCTAACATTGAAAAATACTACGGGGCTGAAACCCGCGTCAGTCGAGCCGATAAACAAAACACGTCTCAACAGTATAATTTACCTGCACCATCTGTCTCGGGATCATTTCCTTCAGTTTTTCAGTTAATCTTCTAGCATTGTACTCCAAGCGGCTTGTATGAACTATAGTAGATAATTCATCAACCAACATTCCATTGATGAGAATGTCCATCTGAAAAGTGAAACGCTCAAGTTTATCGCGTGAGAAATTGATTAACCTTTTGTATGTATTGAGTATGTCGGAACGTTTAGAATTTTAATTGTGTCTGGAAATGCGGTAATAGAATATGCGGTAATTTTGAGGGAGCAGGGCATCTGGCTAAGTAACCACCGCACAGATCATTCGATTGATTAGTCTGTGCTTGACGCGGTTGGTGTGCGGATGGGTGACCATCATTTTATATCAAGACCCTATTAAGCCTCGTAAAGTTGTTATATGGTTGGCCTCGGTTAGGCTTGTGTAGTTCACGAACTATGTACTATTAGGAACTAGTTCCTGACACAACAGAACGAGGTGATATGTACTAGGGTACTGCTAAACTGCTGACCGACCGGCTCGTATGTCTGAACTGGTTGATGGCTAACGAGCGAGCGAACGAGTAAGGCTAAGATGCATGGTGAAATTTAAGACGTACGCAGGAAGAATCTCCGTACTTTCCCCATTCCCTATATACACAGTACTTTAAGATTTATGTTCCTTACAGAGGTAATTGTAATTTATTTATTACCTAAAAAAAACTTGGTTATTGTTATTTTGTAGGAAATAGTTTTTACTATTACAATTAGTTCCTGAAATCATTTAAAGTTTGAAAATATCCTGGATTGTTTTGTAACAGGTACTAGAAAGAGAGTCAGTTACTAAAGCCTGTGATCAGATTAATGAAGAAATATAAAAGTATTTAGTCAGTGCAATGTACTACTGTACTAATAATACTAAAAGTAGTACATTTGAGTGAATATACTAGATCGAGATTAGTGTTTCTCAACCTGTGGTCCGCGGACCCCTAGGGGTCAAGCAAGAACAAGCCTAGCCCCGGTTGTCAAATAAAGATGATGACAGTCGTTACGAGTAGTGACATTGCTGAAAGTTTGACAACTAATCTTACCACGAGATGACGTGTTAGTGTTACCCAGTAATTGTGGGGGTCATTTACGCAGTTGTTTCATGAAAATTACTTGTAGTAATGTGTACCTTATTACAAGTATTTAATCAGGTTTGTAAATTGATGATGAAACTAGAAACAGACTCCAACGAATTTGGGACCATAGGTCTATCCTAAAGACGTTGGGTCTATTTCTAGCTATTTCTAGAATTTTTGTAACATCATGAGTTATGAAAACAAATTATAACTTACTCTCACTAAGGAACTGGGGTGAAATCCATAATCCTGGTAATCAAAACTGGCAAATCCCGAAGTAATGCTTTTGAGTGTATCGTGGAAGTCTATGACAACTTCGGACAGAGGTAGGATGTACTGGATCATGGTCATTTTGTCGTCTACCGCACTTGAAGGGAGGGGACTGCCTCGCCGGTCGATGCATAGAGATGTTACTGCTCCAATATATTCGACCGGTGTTATTATGGTTCCTGTAATATGAATTAAGTCGTAAGTGACATCAAACCTTACCAACTTTTAGTTAGAAATTATATGCCTATGTAATTTGGATGCTTCGATTTTGTAAGTCTTCTTAATAAATAAAATTAGATAAGAAATCCCCATGAAATAAGTGATAATAGTACATATGAAAAAAGTGAGCTAAGTTGTAGAAAAAAAACAATACAATTTTGTAACTTTTTTTTGTTAATTGTGCTTGTGGCATTTCGTGCCATGTTTGCATTAGTCGAGTCAGTGCGGGCCTTGGGTAAAGTGAAAAGCAGTGCGTAATAAGCTACATTAAGCGTAATTAGCTACACTTTTAAAAGGCTATTAAAGCACCACCTAAATTTTTTTTGAATTGTAGGTTTTTACTGTTTTTATAATTTAAATTACCAAGCGAAATCGTCGCTTATCTTAATTATTATGTTTTTCCTCATAGGAGTGAATAATTGTATTCTTTTTGAGCGAAATAAATTTCTTAAACCGTATTATGAATCTTAAAGCGGTGCAATAAGAGCCAATTTACGAGTGTGTGAGGAAAAAATATTTATCGTTTGTAAATTATTTGACCTATTACAAACGGCTCATAGTATTCTTCAATATTTTTGACATCAGGCAGCAGCAGAGGGTTCGTGATAATCACTTCTTCGCCTTTATATTGCTTTATTGCCTTAGCTCCACGCACCCTGAAAGTATTTAGTCAAATTAAAATATGTTCGTAATTTGCCATTTCATCCCATTACATGACTTAAAATATGACAAGTGAAAGAACAAGAATAATTGATTATTCTTGTTCTTTCATCGGATCACCCTGTGAGTGACATCGGAAAACCCTTTAGTTAGAATTCGATAAAATTGTATCTCTTAATTTAAAACGACTGTGACCTCCGAATTTATTTTCGGCATTTCTTCTCTTCTCAGGCCTTAGGATTTTTTTAAATTCTAAGCACGATTTCTATTGCGATTTAGTTTTAAATATGTATCACAGACATGAATAATTTATGAATTTTATCAATTATATGTACGGTAAAGCGTGATAAGGGAACGTTGTGGAGTGAAAGAGGATGTAGTAACAAAGATTGAGAAGGGTTTGCTAAGATGGTTTGGGCACGTAGAGAGGATGGATGAAAGGCGATTGATTAAACTAGTACATGAGGTCAGAGTGGATTGAAGAGTCGGGGCAGATCGACCTCGACGAACGTACCGCAATCAAACTGCGGACGTTCTCAAAAAAGGACAGGTCACCTAAATCGGCGAGCATCTATGAAGAGGGTAATGAACATAGATGAAGCGAAAGAGGTGTGTCAGAATCGTAGCAAATGGAAATCGATAGTCTCTGCCTATCCCAATGGGAAACAGGCTTGATTGTATGTATGCATGTATGTATATGTAGGGTAGACTGAAATCATTATAAATAAACTGTTATGATGCCTGACACCTTAGTCTTACTGCCACTACGAACGCTGTAAAGTGTTCGAAACATCAGGAAAAACAAAAACCAATTATACACGCGATTAATCCGGTTAAAAGTTGTTTTATTATAATGTGTCATGATCGTGAAAACTTAAGATATTACACGTGAAAGAAATTTCATTTGTTTTGAATTTTCGTCTTTATATCATTATGTTATGTCGGGATGGATGGAGCCGGCGTTTCGGGTCCACTCCTATGGAAATTTTAAAGAAGAGGAGTGCCCCACTTCGATTTGGCTCAGCACCAATGTTGTGGACGGCTGCTACAGACTAAAACCCACACTGTCCTTCCCATGTCTTTCACACACTTGAGAATCTGGGATCGCTGCTACATTCACCACAACTCCAGCAATTTATGGTTTATTAAAGGTATCGACGGACCTCGTCATTTATTTATTTTATAAATAAACTGTATCGCACTAACAGTTGCCTAACGCGTGTAGGTCTACCACAGTTGACCTACATTAACACAACGCAGTACACTGCCATCTTGACTTAATAATGGGCGCGTCGCCCGCAGGCTACAGCTCACGGTAGCCGGAGATCATTCGAGTGTTTTCTAGCACCTGGCGCTTCGTTCGCAAAAGATATGAAAGGGGTTCGCCTCTCTCCGTTTCCGCTACCTCATTATCTTTCGTCTTCCAATGCGCTATTGCTCCTGACCATGCATCTCTTAATCACAACCGGAAGCGAGAGATCTTACCCGTCGCTACTGCCCCGACGCGGCTACGGCGCTGCACGGCTCAAGTAGAGCCCACGCGTGCTGTGGCAGCTGCTCCAGTGAATCTCGGTGTCAGTATCTGCGTCATGCTAAAGGTAAGGACACCACGCCGCCTCTTCAGTCACTTTTTCGTTAAGCACCTTACTGCCGCCATAACAGGGTATCCTGCCAACGGCCGACGGAGATCCCCGAAGTAGGTTCAGCTCATAATAGTCATTAATCGGGCGCTGCTCTTCGGCAACACCACTGAATCTGATCCCTCCGTGGCATGGTCTATTATGTTTTATGGGAGGTTATTTTAATTCTTCTTATCTTCAACAGTCAACCGGTGCCGCAGAACATTGCGGAGAATTGGCTAAGACTAATTGCAGCCGGCCTGCTATAATGGAAAAGTAACGGTATCCATCATATCTTCGACGCATAACCTGCAGGAATTATTGGGAATGCAGCTGCGATCCCAGAACCTCGTTAGAGGTTAGTTGAGGACTGTGTGGTTTTCGTTTGTTGCCTCCATCCAACACGGACCTGGCATCTCTGACGACACTCACAGATTCCTTCGCTACATCCGTATCTGTGTGTGTTAAAATAGGTGATAGGTTTACATTACCTATTAAGTTGCATTGTACATAATTGGTGGGTAAAACATGTGGTCCTCGAATAAATACATCATAACAAAACTTACATACTTACTTAACTTTATAAGGCACAGAAGGAGCAGTTAATATAGCCTCAGCTTTATATTCTTGTAGTAAACGTTGTGTGAATACTTCAAGATGTAAGAGGCCTAAAAAACCAATACGCCATCCTTGTCCTAAGGCTGGACTGAAATAATAATGTCAATATTTACTTTATATGTAGGTACAAAAACAGTGCTCCACCTCCGCTAAGTACCTATGTTTATTAATTATTCTTGAAGAATATTAAAAATATTTTTTTAATGACGAGTATAGAAATAATAATTATTTATTTTATCATCTATGCTTGCAGTAAAGAAATCATAAAAAAATTAGACCAAATACATATCAACTGGCAAGTTTATGCAGAATTTTACAGTTTCTGAATTGGTTACTACATTATATTATACAGAGGGTGTTGTAAAACAAAACGGCAGCGTCACTAACATGAATATTGGCTGGCAATTGAATTTAACATACCTAGAATCTGGAGTAATAGTAACCGCTGAGTCATTCAAAGCCAGCTTTTTAATGGCATCACTTAGTTGGGGATGTTGAGACTGATCTGCAGGGAAGATGCCTGCATATACCATGTGTTTAACAGGCGGAACTGAGGACATTGTTTCACTGTCTGCTACTTCTTTGGCTAGTAGCTGGTCACCGACACTACCGCCGGCTTTCGGTCCGCAACCTATTATAATATGTATTAATTAATTCAAAGATGGATGAAAAGACCAAAGCTGTTACAAAAAAGACAACACAGTGACAAAAAAAGAAGAAGAGATATAACTGTAAAACCCTGGGAAGATGATTTGGCCCATAGGATAGAATGGAATTGCTTAAGATTACTTGAGATTTTACTATACCAAAGATAACTTGACACTGATGTAGATATATGATGCAAGTAATAATTTGTGATTAAATCAGTTCTGCTTGTAAATAACCATTAGAGAATAAAGACTATGTTTTTTTTAAATTGATGACTATGTAAAGCTAAATACAGATAAAATAAGAATAGGCATTTCAACATGAGACAAGAGCAATAACAATAATATTAAAATTTTATTTTGTCAAAGAAACACTATTAGCTTTAGTGTTTAACATAGATTGGGCAAGTGTGGTGGTTGGAGGAATAATTAAATATATATTGATTTATCACTCACCTACCATAACAACTTGTCCAGCCACTGCTTCTTCAATAGGCTCCTCATTTGGTCTCAACATAGCAAGAAACTTCACAGTGTGTGGCTTCAAATCTGACTTCCATTTCACAGCCTGCCCAACTTGGACCTTACCAGAATATATGTAAGCCAAACATAGCACTCCTCTGTACTTATCATGCCATGTATCAATAATATGAGCTTTAAAATTACTTTCAGTATCTACAGGGGGAGGTGGTATTCTTGTAATAACTGCTTCTAATAACTCCTGGATACCCCATCCTTTTTTAGCTGATATACTCATGATGCTTTCTGGTTCTATCTTAAATAATGAGTGTAGTTGTGCTTTTACTTTGTCAGGGTCAGCCCGGGGCAGGTCCACCTTGTTGAGAGTTGGTATAATGAGTAAGTTGTTTCTTTTAGCAAGTGAGTGCACTGCTACTGTCTGTGCTTGGATACCTTCATTTGCATCTACTAACATTATAACTCCCTGACATGCTGTTACACTACGTACAACCTGTAGGAAAGGACTTTAAAGTTGAAACTATAAAATTGACTCTCTGAATTTTTATATATATATTTTTATTAAAAATGCTAGGCAAGGCAAGGCTTTGTCTTTACCAATAACAATTGAATTAGCTATTACCTCATTAGAGAAATCTACATGTCCTGGTGTATCTATGAGATTAAGGAGGTAGGTTTCATCATTGTATCTGTAATTTAGGGATGCTGTCACAGCTTTCACTGTAATGCCTCTTTCTCTTTCAACCTGCAACAAAGTATTTTTATGTCATAAGCAGTAGTCTTAAATCAGGTCACCAGCAATGTCTTTTAATATTTTACAGAAAATAACATATTGTAAACATTATCTACACATGCCGTCTACAGCTCACTTGAATATTTTTGAAAAACAGTATACAGACAAAATATGTCTTTTTTTGTAATTAATTTTAACCCTTTGACTCACTAATTAGCAGACACAATAGATTTTTATTGTTATGACGTACATAGTTATACGTGCGTGAGCTTACATGTATGTATAATGAGAAAAATGTGTATAACACTACTCACTATTTTTATTTTGAATTACAAAATGAGTTTGGATATAGTATGGAGACAATTGTAAATATTAAGATGATTGTGACATTTTATGTGTCTCACACATTTCTATTAATTACCAATTTTTCACCAAGTTTGAGAACTATTAAACTATTCGAACTTACTTGCAGTTGGTCTAAAACTTGTGCATTCTCAGCACCTGGTTTGATCGTACCAGTTAGTTCGAGCAGTCTGTCGGCAAGTGTACTTTTCCCATGATCAACATGAGCGACTATACTGAAGTTACGGATCTTCTGTACGTTAATATTTTTATCTAAGGCATCTGAACTGTTAAACCGCCGAGACAAAATCCTGTAAAAGTTTAAGAGATAAGTCGTTGATCAAACTTAATTAAAAATGAAAACATAGGCAGAAACTAACCTTGGAAATATTTTACAGTGAATCAAAAAGAGGCTTCTAACATTATCTATGAGCCTAACCATTGTAATTTTTTTTCTTCACGCATCAACAAAACAGCAATTGCTACTATTTATGAATTATTATATTAATTTCATATTTCAGCTAGATTCACCAATATATTCTTTTCTAGTTTGTGACAGTCCTAAAGACTTAGAGACGAAGTAAGGTTATCTGTCAAACTGACAATCAGCTGTTTTTATTTATTTGCCTTTTGCCCTCTTCTTGCTGTTCTAAAGATCTAAAGCAAAGGAAATTATTTAAATAGATTACGCTTCAAGCATTTCCGTCACCCAACATAGGTACTATGCTGGATGAGGGAACTTTTCGCCTCGCTATTGCCTGCGTTTCGGTACTCCCTGTGCTGCTCCTGTTCCGCATCGGTGCCCACAGAATATTAAACTTGTCGCTGCCACTGTGGTCACAAAGTACATTATACATATGACTGTGGTGAAGCTGTCGACAGCCTGGGGCACCATGGCCTGTTCTGTAGCAGGAGTGCGGGGCGCATAGCCCGGCACGCTAGCATCAGTGGGATTATCCGCCGGGCTCTTCCAACCGCCGGTGTACCAGCAGTTTAGGAGCCCAATGGCTTGGTGCGGGATGATGGTAAGAGACCAGACGGCATGACGCTATTGCCTTGGCCATGTGTCGACACCCTTGCCCCATCGCATCTTCCCAGCTCGGCTGGCTGTGCTGCTGCAGAGACTCTCAAACGGCGCAAATATAGCAACCTTTCGGCTGCTACGACTTAAAGCCGTTTGGGGTCGAAACGCTTAGGTCGTGGGATACCAGGGCACGCCTACTTTACAAAGGAATTTCTGGCAGACTGGTCGACACTTCGCGTGACCAGAGGTCTGGCCGTTTCTTGGTAAGAGAATTAGCATGGCCATTCAACATGGCCTGCCTTTTTTTTTTAGTAGTAGCCTAGTCAATATAATTTAGGTTTTATTTTTATAAATAAATGGAATGCGTACAACCAAAATAAGGAACTTCAAATATGAACACTAATCCGTTCCGATAAGGTTCAAATTGATTTCAACGAATTCCGAGAGAAAATCCGGTCTTATAAGACAGCATTTTCGGGAGCCCTCTGTCGCTTTTCCACACGCATACCAGAGCAAAACTTGTAGAAATTATAGAAAAATGTAGCTTTTTCCAGTTTATTTTCGTAATTTATTTAAATAGCCATGACACGGTACGTCAAGAGTCGCGGGTTCGAGTCCTGCTCGTGTCTATTATTTTTCAATGTTTTCTCTTGTATTTCAATAGTTTAAATTTTTACTTACTTACCTATCGAGGTCACATGACCTATGTGACCATGTAACCATGGTATACATATACCAAACCGTTCAGATTCCTAATCAATGAGTAATACTCCCTTAGCGGTATTCTTACACACAACCGCGAACCCCCCCGCGGCCGACCCTGTGTCTGGACGGCTAAGGTCCCCTGCAACGGGTCAGGTCTGTGGTCCCGGCGCTTGCCACTACGGCCGCAGAGGATAGGGAGAGCGGCGCCTCCCAATACCGGCACTCCTCCCCTACGGCCCCACCGCGTCCGCCATCTAACGGTGGCGGCGCCGTCAAGGCCGCGGAAGGTAGGGAGAGCGGCGCATCGACATACCGGCACTCACAGAGTAGGTACTTTATAATATAGGAAATAGAGACCTCTCTCACGTTCAATTTAGGAAACAGGGCACACAGACGCCATCTATAGTATTACGAATGCACTACTAATGCCACGGCGCGGGGCAGCGCGAGGGCGCGCGGTACGAGGAACCGATGACGGCCGCGCTGACAACCGCGCTGACAACCGCGCAGCCTGAAGGGTGCGCGGGGGCGGGAAGTGAAGCAGCGGCTGCCGCTCTTTTCCCCATTTTGGCGCGCAATACTTCTCTACGACGATTTTCCGCGGCGGTCACGTAGTACGATCGGGCGCCGTTTGATCTATCTTTGTTTTTTATTATACTCTTTATTTATACAGTCCGCTCTTTTGCTATTGCTGTAAACGATAGGACCCCGACATGCATACACATTTGTTTAGGTATTATTAGGTATCTACTTAGGGTCCAACCAACAAAGATATAAAAAACGTGATTCAACCGTACCAATATATTCTTCCATTCTTTTTTTTATTGCTCATACATCTTATGAATAATTTGGAAGAATATAATGATTATTTCATCAATTAATGGTTTTCAAAGATTTACCTTTAATCACTTTTATTGCCTTTAATTTATTACTGTCATTATCCGTCTTCCCGCATAATATTTTATTAAAATTTTTGCAATAATGGTGAATAAAAAATCGGGATGACAAAGTAATCTTAAATCTAACAGTTTTCTTTATGGATTTGGCAATGCAGGAAGTCGAAACTAATATGTACAAATATTACTTACATAAAAATTGTTTTAAATTATATAATGTTATATTTGTTTTTAATATGTCATCATAAATGTCTTGTAATTCGGATACCTATGCATTTTATTAATGAGTAACTGGGACTGCAAAGCCAGTTCCGACCAGAATTCTACCGATATTTATTAATAAATTCAAGTTCACTTTTACAAATAAGTCTTCGTTGCATATCTGAGATATCTGTTGCAAAATAACATTAAGCGCCATCTATTGCTTTACGAAGGTAAAAAAATATATATAACCCTACCAAATTGCAAAATAATGATTGCCATACGACAATGGATGTTTAAATGAGCTACTTTATTTTGTCGATTTAAAATTGTCCAGTTTCCTACTCATTTTCGAAGATTGTACACCCTGCCGGCACTCCTCTCCCGCCGCGGCCCCCATTGCTCAGCTGCGGTGTCTCAGGAAAGTTATTATGATTTCTTGTTTTTAAATTCTATTATTAATTTGTGCACCACTTATAATGTTATTTAAGACTTTTCTGGCACAGGTAGGTATATTTTTACTTAAAAGGAGGTCCCTATGTAAGAATTACTGTAAAAGTTGAACAAGTCCCTGCAATTTTTTTTTTGTTACTTCCCTGTTAATAAAGTCTTTTGCAGGGTGGATTTGCACTTGATGCGTCACTATTTTTTTTAACGCGAGTACAGACGCGAATACTAGCGTCTATCTTACGTTTTTACTCTCAATTTATTTTTCAGTTATTTTTAAGGCATGCAGCAAGTACTCCAAAGGAGAAAAATGCCCAAATGAACAATAATCAAAAGTCATCATATTTTATTAATAGGTATATAACTTACTCTTGACAAAGCCATAGAATAGAATTAGTTAATACTGCCGTACGTTACTTAAAACACGGTTAAGCCTCAAACTGCCATTTTTTAGTTTTGAATCACACATTACGTTTTGAAAAATTCTCTATCTTTTGTGCTGGGTCCCATTACTGTACGACTTTTACTTTCCGAGATATAGAGCGGGTGTGAACCGTTAAGTAACATATTTTTTACAGTTTACTTTATTATTTAACAGCTATTCCTCAAATTTATGTTATAACACGGCAAAAGGATGGTAACGTTATTATCACGGATCGTTCCAAGCGATATTAATTTATTATAATACAGTTATCACACAATGCTGCACTTAAATTAAGCTATACGACCATAACCGTGTTATAATCAAGTACTTACAGGTGTGTCTGAGAACAAAAACTATGTTATAATAAAGTTACTATAGAATAATACATTACATTATAGTTATAGGCATTTAGCCTTTTTTCAATAAAGTTTATCGATGGATTAAAGTGTAAAATTCTTTACTAAAATACGACTATACAGATATGCTAGATTAAAATCTAGTTAAACCCAGAAACATTTTTGAACCGCGGTCCCCCGCGTTCCCGGTTTCCTCGGCCATTTCGCTACCAGCGACGACGGGGAGCGCTCGTGTGTGTGTGGAGCGGAGCGGCGGCGCGCCATAAATGTTTTACCATGTCGCGTCATACGTACTCAAGGTAAGGTTTTTATAATTTCACTAAATAGAATAGATGCATCAGTGAATTTAATAACCTATGTAATTAGTATGTAGATAATCGATATTTATAATATTTTCTTAAAATAAGTATTACATTCATTCAATTACGTAGTGGTAGGTGACAGGTATATAACCTTTAGCTTATAAATATTTGATTGGAACGAAATAATCCTTTTTCTTATCGTTCTGAAGCCGCTATGAAATCACACGCATCTCGAGTCAGGGTCAACGATGAGTAGGTGCAGCGCGTTGGGGCGGTATGTTTGAAACGAATACCTATCGGACATGGGCTTTCGCGCGCTTTTTTGCTTTTTACCTTCTTTCCTATTCTTACGCATTATTGCGTTGACGACGAGGATATAGAATAATAAAGTACCTACCTATAAGTTTTTTTTAAATTAGGTATTTAACTAATTGTGTCTGTCATTATTGTAGACGCTCCGGGGTTCCACAAAGAATTCAGAACATGATGAGCATTGTGAATAGAGAGGTCGTACCTGTCGAACCACCCAAATTACGTATTCAAGAACAAATCATTGGCTTAACAAGCATGCCAAATTCATTAAATGAAAGTGATCCTTCTAGTCCTTCAGCTAATAATGGCATCGATTTATATGCAAATCCTCAACCTGGTACATCAAAAGTTTCGGATTCCAGTTTCCTGTACTGCGATGAAACTATACCGCCGTCTTTACATTCTCTGTCTCCAATCTTCTGTGACTTTGATTCGGATGATTCGGTTAAGGACAAGGACTACGAGGTTACATCTAATTACGTCGATTCAAGTGAAGAGAGTGATACGGACAGGAATATTAAAAAAACACTTGCTCATAAGTCCCAAATAAAATGCATATCTCAAAGAAAAGGTAAGAGAAGCTCTAAAGCAGAGAAAGAAAAATGTGTGCCTTCCTTTCCCAATAAAGTTATATCTCGACGTCACTCATTTAACAATGGCGAAAGAGCTGCTGTTCACGATCCTGTTTTCAAAAAGAGACGAGCGTCGACTGATGCTGCTGTTATTATATCAATGCCACCATTTGACAACCCAGCCACCAGTGATAATGAAGGTGAAGAAGGTTCAACAGCGCGGAAACGAAAAAAGTACAATAGCAGTGTGAAACAGCGAGAAATCCAAAGAAAAAAACAAAAACTTTTGAAATATACTGTAAAACCTGGATGTGACGAGAAATGTATAAAAAAATGTAGTTCTGTATTTGATGAATCTGAACGTGAGAATATAAATAAAACATATTGGAGTCTGCAACGCGGGGAAATGAGAATGTTTATAAGGTCAAACTATATTGTAGCCATTCCCAAGCGTAAGTACACATCTGACCCTAAAAGAAACCCCAAAAGAACTTTTACGCTGCAGAAAAATGACGGAACCGTAAGACAAGTATGTAAAATTTTTTTTTTAACAACTTTAGGTTTCAATAGAAACAATGATCTTATACTTACCACCTGTCTCGATACTGAAAAAGATACAGATAAACGTGGTAAACATACCAAGAAACTGGCGTTTAATCGTGATTTACTCAACCAACATGTTGAATCATTCAATCCCAGCGCTCCTCATTACCGTAGAGAGCACGCACCAAATCGGCGTTATTTGCCCAATGACATTAATATAAATTTTATGTATAAAGACTTTTGTTCAAAAAATCCCGAGTCAAAACTCAGTTATGACTTATATCGATCTCACTTAAAATCAATGAATATATCTTTCACTCGGCTCGGGAATGAGGAGTGCGAACAGTGCGAATCATACAAACATCACACTAAAGAAACAAGCCATGATGTTCGTAAGCAATGTTTTCCTGATTGTGACACTTGCTTGGCTTGGGCTAAGCATCATGATCGATACAAAAAAGCTAGAGCCCTTTATGATGCTCACAAAGCTATAAAGCAAAACGAAAATAGTATTTATTTTAGCGGCGATCTAGAAAAAGTTATCATGCTGCCTAGAATGGAGATGTTCAAAGCGGTTATATTTTGTCCCCGTTTGACGCTCTTTAACCAATCCTTTGCACCGGTTGGAAAAATATCAAAGGAATCGAAACCTCTTGCTGCAATTTGGCACGACGGAATAGCCGGTAGAAAACAAGAGGATATTATGAGCGCGTACTACAGTTTTTTCCTTCGTCATCGAGACGTTCAGAATGTTAATATCTGGTTAGATAATTGTACATCACAGAACAAGAATTGGCTGTTTTATTCCATGTTAGTCGACCTAGTAAACAGTGACGTTATAAGTACAGAAACAATAACTTTACACTACTTCGAACCCGGCCACACCTTCATGAGCTGCGACCAGTTCCACCATCAAGTGGAACTTGCAATGAAAAAGAAGGGTAAAATATATGACTTTTCAGATTTTGAGGAAGCTGTAGCCTCTGCAAACAATGGCAGAGTAACTGTCAAAGCGCTACAAGCAAATGAATTTCTCAATTTACCCAATAATGTCTCTGAGCGGCGAATTCAGCAAGCATGCCCTAGAGTCTATCTGAAAAATATAACACAAGTCTCGTTTAAGAGGTCAAGTTATGACATGTTGTATAAAAATGATTTTAGTGATGAATACTCAAGTTTTAAATTTTTAAATGACAAGTACTTAAGAAATCCACGTACCAACATAAGCTTCCGGACACAGCCGAAAGGCATTGATGAGGAACGTAAATCTAACTTAATAACTAAATTGTCGCCTATCATTCCAAAACATAAAATGGTATTTTGGAATGGATTGCCTACAAACAATAACACAGAAACGACCAAAAATTCAAGGAGGACTACCTAAACCTAAGAAAGCCATTTTAAATACCCAAGTACCTACAATTCTTTTTTTATTTTAATATAACTACTTAAATGTATATATTACTTAGTGCCATAAGACTAAATAATTATATTATATATTAAATTATTTAGTCTTTATTATTAATAATTATATATTTATTACTAATTATTAATTATATTACATATTAAACCTAATAGGGACCCCTATTAGATTTAATTCTATATAGAGGACTCAGTTGATTACATGATTGTGATAATTTTTTAGTTAAAGACTGATTATATTGTAAAATTTAGAAAGCTATATAATAGTCTTAAGACTGAAGAAAATTGTTATAGCAGGTTGTTTTATGACAACTGCAGCTAGTGAGATAGATGGTTATATTTTTTTATTATCTTAAGACACTTTTCACTCCAGGGTTTTAAGTTAGAGAATGTTTTGATATTAAGATAATATTGTGATTTAATTATGAATATTACTAAGCCCAAATGTCAAAAATAATTATTTATGTTATTGATAACCATTTAAAATTGTTTGAAATAAATGATTAATAAATAATTTGTATAATTTGCTTGCTTGTTTTCTTTTTTTTTCTCGAATAATTGTAAGTCATTGCTTATCTATAAAACGGCTAACCGCGAGCGAAGTATGAGTAGCCTTGTTTTAAGTAAGCAATACCGTTTAACTTGACGCCGCTTAATATATTATTACACAATTACTTGATTATAATGATCACTAAGTGCCTTAACTTGTTTATAAACCAAGGGGCTAAACCTTAATTTTACAGTCATTACTTGATTATATCATAGTTATGCAGCTTAGCCGTATTGTAATGACGTATTTTTTGATAACTTTAAATAAAATTTTTAGTAGTACAATTCTAAAGCAATTACTACGTTATAATACCGTTAGAGTAGGGTTAGCCCTATTATTATGCAGTATTTAATTACTAAACTGGGAAGAAATGCTAAGCTTAATTACAAATATCTGTTTTATTGTAAGACTGAAAGATGTTTTCAGTTTTCATACCCCAAAAAAAAATCGTTGATAAACCAGTGACATTTGTCTCTTAGAAAGATTTTTATATCTTTATTCGTTTGGAAGAGACATCATTTCGCAGGTTTTTGTCCGATATCTCTGAAACTACTTTATGGGTTTAACCGTATTTTAAACAATGTACGGCAGAATAGTACAGAACAAAGCTTATAAATAAGGACGGATTCCTGTCGTGGAATGGACGGACTTTTAATTTTACACTAATAACTAATAAGAATTAAACAACTTCTTCAATACTGTGATCTGTCGAGTCTGGACTCATACTTTGTTCTTCCGGTTGTTGCTGCAACGCCTTCAATTGTTGTTCGAAACCTGTAAATACCAATATGTGATATTTTAGGAACGTATGTATGTATTAGGCACGGACCTAAATATAATACGGACGTCATCATCATCCACAGCTCGACTTCACCAAATGCTGGGCTCTCTGCTTGTGCCAATCTCAATTCTACTGTACCAGCCTGATCCAGGTTTTTTCAGTTCGCCCATCATGCCGCCGGGTGACTAACACTTAGTTGTATAGTATTGTTTTCCTTGGAATACGGACGTAACCTTGTTTAATACTGGGTGTAGATTGCAAATGGCTATATAGTGTGCGTGCTTTCAGACGCTGGAATGCTAATACTGTTACCTTTATATACATATAAGTATACTTGCGTCTAAGCGACAGAAAATTGTTGTAGGTATGCTTTACACATTTTCTGTGCAACATTACGGTATTTAACATTGGGTATTTAATTTCAACGTTCAAATCTTACGTGGTGCATCAGCGTGATTGGGCGCGTATTGTAAAAGTAGTCGCAGTACTTTTTCTTCGGATATCAATCCAGGGCGACCAGCCACGGCACGGAGGAGTTGTTGTCCAGCGACGACACCTGTCAACATTGGTTTAGATATTCTTAATAGTAAATATAAAAAGAGGTACCTACTAGCTTTAATAAAATAATTATGCATTACCTGGGTTTATTTCTCCGGAATCGAACATTTTCTTGACATCCATAAAGCGTTTGACGATTGCACTTTGTTCTTGCAGCGCCATTGTTTGAGCACCTGAGGGATAAAAACTATAGTTGACTTGAAATCCCTAAGACAAGTAATAATTAAACCTATAGCATTAAATACAATATCTAGCTACTTCCACAAAATTGAGGGTAGTCATGCATTACCTGTGCACCGCCCGCCCGCCCGCAAATATATGCACATACGCAAGCGGTGAAAATTCCGACTACCACCAACTACTCTACACGTGTTTCGCCCCTCCACGGAGCATCATCAGGAGCTGTTAGACCGTGCAGTGTCCGCCACCGAGTGCACGGTCTAACAGCTCCTGATGATGCTCCGTGGAGGGGCGAAACACGTGTAGAGTAGTTGGTGGTAGTCGGAATTTTCACCGCTTGCGTATGTGCATATATTTGCGGGCGGGCGGGCGGTGCACAGGTAATGCATGACTACCCTCAATTTTGTGGAAGTAGCTAGATATTGTATTTATTTGCATCCATTGTAATGGACTTCCGCAAAGTAACGCCTGAATCTATTCAATACTATAGCATTAATATTATCACCTGTATCTGTGTCAGAGGATTTCGCCAAACATCTGATAGCTTCCTTGAGCGCGTCTAAAGCTTTGTCGTAATTCTGGAAAGCAAATGTACAATACATGCCTGAATAATCTGAAAATAGATTGACTGCAGTGCAATATTCCAAGTTGTAAAACATAAATAAATACCTTTACTTCACAGTAAAGGTATCTATCAATAATGACCAAACATATTGTGTAGATAGTAGGTTTGTGCCAAAGGGATTATTATAATTGTTTGTATTTGTCATATTTTTGATATAAAATGAGGATGCTTTTGATAACTTACGTCATATTCATCAACTTCTACTTTAGCGCATTCAGCGTAGAAAGCGGCTAGCTTGCCATACGCCTTTGCTCTGGTATAGAAATGTAGTATGTGCCTCATCAGATCGGGGCGGGTTCGCCAGTCAGCGCGCCGCCGCAAGTAGTCGGCCGCCATCAGCTGAGCGTTGCGGTCGCGGGTTGCCGCTGCAAATGTTGCTATGCGATCTGCGTCACCCGATCGCATCAGCCAACGCATTGCACCTGCCTTGAAATTACGGTCAGAAGTTGACTCTTTAAGTCCCAGCTTCCACCTCCTCCTTCGCAAGCATCACCTCCTTGCAGAAGGAAGCAACGGTTCCCATGCACTCTCACTCCCGATCATATATTTAATCCCGTCCGGAAACGAAAGATCACCCGCCCCTAGTACCCCGATGAGATCATGGCGCCGCTCGGTCTAACTTGTGCACACCTGCAGTCTGTGCTATGCGACACAGATACTTCCCGAAGCACCCGTGGTCCGCGTCATCCGGAAGCTGAGGACGCCATGTTGCTTCTCCAGCCACTCTTTTATTACGGGCCTAACCGCCGGCGCCGCTATTGCACGGTGTGAAATGCCCGCGATCGCGCAAGTCTCTCCCTTCACTTCACCATTAGGATACGTCGGAGTTCGGGCCGCTTAGCCACGAATTCCCGTGGCAACGGTCGTCGCTTCACTGATACAAGGACGCGATGGCTTTCGCTTCAAAATCACAAGGTGGTGTCTACATCTAACTAATGTATTAAGTGTGATAAATACAGTCAAGTGCGAGTCGGACTCGCTCCCTAAGGGTTCCGTATAAGACCTTCTTTTATGTGATAAAAGTATAAATAAATATAATCAGTATAAATCAGCGATTTTCGGGTTTGCCCTTTACTTGTGTTACAAGACCATTCTTTTTGCCAAATTTTGTAATTCTACATCAATGCGTAGTACACCATTAGATTTGGATTTACTGTTCGATTGTCAAAATATGCCGTATAAATTATCGTAATTTTTTACTGCGTTGAATTAGAAACTAGATGTTTTTATCGCTACAAGTGACTAGACGTAAGTATATGATATTAATTTCAATTTGAGACCTTTACGCGTTCTTGTGATTGTGAAAGGTCTTGACAGACAGACCGACAGCCAGCCGCCTGGTCAGACGGACAACAAAGTGATCTCATAAGGGGTTAGTTTTTACTTTTGAGCTACGGAACCTTAAAAATGGACCATTAATAATGAATTGTGTCGATATTCTAGAATACCTTGTCCCCCGCATGTGCCAGTCGTTTAGCAGCCTGATGGTATAGGCCGCGAGCTCCCAATACATCGGCCAGTCGTCTGAGTAGTGCATCTCGACCGGTAGTGCCAGCAGGGGCTGCTAATCTCTCACTTAGCTCCTCCGTTAACGGTGTAGGCAACTGCTCTACTATGTCTAATGCTTCTTCATACTGTAACAATGCGAAAATCTTGGTCAAATGAATTCGTGTGTGACAAAAATTAACAAAACAGTTGATTTTGAAATCAAATCGGTGTTTACTGTTGGACTTGGGCATCGCATCGCCCCTATGTCTAATGAGGCTGTTTCCTCCAATTATTTTGCGATTTTAGATTATCATAATAATGCTATCGCGACGCGTGGGTGAATTGGTTAGCTTGCCTCAAATGAGCAGTTAACGTGTTGGCCAGTTCAGAGTTCTCCACTCTGTTTATGCTATGAAATCCAATTGACTTCAACCTCTACACGTCACCATTACGTACCGACTGTTCCAGTACAATACTATAACAGTCACCTTTCCGGCAGTCGCTAATAACGCAGCGGCATGCGAGTGCTGGTTAGCTTGCCTCAGATGAGCAGCTAATGTGTTGGCCAGCTCAGGGTCTACTTTGTCACCCAATGACTCTACTGCCGCAATGATTGCATTTGTATCGCCGCTGCTTACTGCTAACTTTAACGCCATGTGGACTTTACCTGAAAAAATGTAGAATTTGAAAACGTGTGTTTACAAAGTCATTGTCGTCAAAAGGGTAGAAATAGCAAATTATAGCTGACAAGCATTTTTATTTTCATTGCTAATTATAACTTCAACGTTTTGTTTGACTACTTCTGCGTTATAACATACACGATCCACCATCGCCCGCCGTCTAGCTAGACAGAAAAAAAAAGTTTGATGTCATCTGGAGAATTGTTGTAAACAACAATTCTCCAGATTTATTACCAGCTTTTTGATACAATGCGATAGCTTGTTCTGTCTGTCCTGCGTTTTCCAGTATAGAGGCTGCATGTAAGGCATGTGTCGATGAAGCAGATCCAGCGCGCCAAACGAGATTCCACGCACTTGCCTCCGCCGCTACTCGAATGGCTGATGATACCGCACCGCATTTTATATACATCTAAGAACAAGAAATAAATTAACCATCTTATTTATAGTCTAGCTTTAAACTTCTGTATAAAGTTATTTATCCTACTCCTACCGACTATAAACCACATGTTCTACTAAACTTTACCAGTCCCGGGATCGCAGCTGCAATCACCGCTACCCCAGCAGGACTCCGTCAGTATCGACGAGTCCTGTCATCTGTGCGGGCCGGCCACAGTTGTTCTGCACGAATACCTATGAGAGGCGTTTGCTCCGAAGCAAGGTACGCATTGGGGCTTGTGACTGAAAGGGCGACGGATTTGGGTAATCCCTCGGAGACTACGGCTCTAGATGGCCAGTCATCATTGAGAGCCCTCGGGCATCTAGCGAGCCTTCTGCGGCAGGGTTGGGGAGTCCACGGAGACGTCATATATCGTGAGAGAGATCTCATCGTGCCAGCCATCGCGTGCTATGGCATTCAGAGCAATGCGATGTTGCGGGCTGCCGCTGGGCTATTCACCTAAATCTGTACCTAATTTTGTTTCCTGCACTAAATTAGCGTTTGTTTGGCCTACAGACTGTACTTAGAACTTAGGAATAGAATCCCTAGTGCTCGGCAATGCATTCTTATATTTAGGAAGTTAACAACCAAGAAAAGCATTCCTTACATGTTTACTTACCTTTACAGCACTTTCTGTCTTATCCGGCTGCATTTCCAAGTAGCGAGCCATTTGATACAGTGAGGATCGGTTCTTCTGGCAAAGTTTTTCGGCTTCATCTATCCGGTCCATATGACATAAAAGCCTAGTTTGTTCACCGAAATCATTGGCTCGTGCGTACGCCTCTAAAGCACCATCAAGATCACCAATGCTTTCTAAGTAGTGTCCCCACCATGTTATAAGGCCGATATCATTAGAATTTCCAACATACTGCGCCAATATAGGAGACTGACCCTGCGCTACAAGCATTCTAGGTACATGTGGTACTAGTGTACCAGCACTCTCGAATAATTTCAAGGCCGCAACCGTTTCTCCGTTCGACCACAACACTTTCGCCAGCTTATGCTGAGCACTTTTTATGAGCAGTACGTTCTCCCCTTCATGATTACCATTGGTAATTTCATTTAAACCTCCTTCTTTTGCTGATATCAACCGTGTAATTAAATCAGGTCTTTGTGCTTCCCGAAACAAGTTTTCAGCTTCTTCGATCATACCGAGATTGACTGCTAATACAGCGACCTTACAAGTGTCGTCCATAGTATTATCACTCATTACTTTACGCATCATTAAAGCACCTTTTATGTTACCCATTTTACCTAAACATACTGCCCCGACATCAGGTCGTTTTCGTGCGACGCAAACCTTCGCTAAGCTATCCCAAATCACAGAATTTTTGCCGCCCGTCAAAGTAGTTCCCACTACTACAGCTTTCTCTAAATAACCAGTCGTCATGAAGTACAGAAAGTCTAAAACCTGTCTCACACTACTAGGATCATGTTGAGTGATGTCTTCAAATTCATGTATTATTATCGTTTTGATATTCTGCTGTGATAAAATAACTACGTAAGGTGTATGCAAAGAGCACAACATGAAGTCGGTCATATAATAATCTTCAGAAGCAGCACACCAATTTTTATATTCGTAAAGGCTGCCCTCGTGACAGATAAATAGATGTACGCGATCTAGATCTGCTGATCTCATATGAACTGCAACAATTCTAGGATCATTACAGTCCCATATGATTGCTATTGGAACACTTTGGTAAGGTGGAGTCATGTTTTCAGAGATAAGTGTATTTGTGATGACGTCATTTGCTACATCCCAGAGATATAATCGAGGGTCGGGCGCTAGGCCAGCGTTAGCGATACTCAGTGATATATAACGTCCAGTGCAATTTACAGAAGCTCTCATAACTTCACCAAAGTCTTCAATCAATTGATAACAATTCTTTGGAGGGTAAGGCATCCTGAGGCCTTTCTTTGTAATTTCAGCTAATTTAACTGTGCCATCCATTGTGGCAATGACAATGAACTTGCTTGTATTTGTTACACCAATAGGCTCGCCTTCGCCTTCAGTACTGGGTAATATTCCCAGACTAGTTCCAGATATGGAGTAGCATTCTATGTGAGGATTAACTACACCAACTAGAACATCATTGTAGATAATTAAAACATCTGTTTTCCATGAAAAACTACGAATTAGTGAAAACTTTAGGTCATTGTCTTTGCTGCACATCCAAATCTGTAAATTAATTTAAAATTAGTAAATGTTTTATCAAATAGTAATAATAACATTTTAAACAGAATTCAATAGATTTACAAACCTGTACTTCTTTACCATCCCCTAATGCTATATATTGATCTTTAAAAGCAAAAGCTCTGATAGTGATTGAGGTATTAATCATTGAAGTAATATTGCTTTTGTTTGTTAGTGCAATTTCATTTGCGGATTTTTGTACCATTTGTATATTAGGAGAATATCCCCAACACACAGGTTGTTCACGGAGAACATATGCACTAGTGATGCAGTTCACATGTAGAAGGGGATTCATCAGTCCTTCAGATCCCCAGCTGACTTCTTTAACAGTGCCTTTAACAGAAGTACTACTAATGAGTTTCCAGTTATTTCGATGGTCTCTTCTCCAAAGGTACAGATTACCTTGTGAAGTTCCACAGCAAAGAGTATCACTTAAATTACTGTAACTAATGCTGGTAAATATATCTCCAGCAACTATTTCCTCTTTCTCATTTGGCAGTACATCATTATCACCAGTATCACTATCCCAAACCCTGATCAAATTATCTCCTGTAATAACAGCTACATAAAAGTTCCCTGCAAGGACTATGCACTGCCCATTCCTTGCAGCCATTCTTACATGAGTGTCTGTCATCAAGGATCCATCATCAGACATAATAAATCTAGTCAAACTGAGAGCTCCACCAGACTCCCAGGCAACTAGAAGATAGATATTGCTTATTATACCCATAAATATTATATTTCCAGGTGCATTAAGAACCTCCGAACATGCTCCATTAAGGTCTATGTATAAAATTACCCCATTATCTTGAGCTGCATAGCAGGAATGGTTGTCTGGTTGAGCACCTTCTCTCATTCGTGCTGTTGTCCTAGGTCGCCAGGCAGCTAAAGCATCCAGGGCATTCTCATCTCCAGCAACTGCTGCACGAGCTAATCCTCTAATAGATGTTTCAGAGCTTGCTTGAGGTGTGCAGAAAGTAATATGAGTGATGACATCACCAAGCTGGTGGTGAAATGAAGTAAGTGGTGCACCTGCACTGGACTGCCAACCAGAAAGTGAACCTGCAGCATCTGAAGCTAGGAGCCTTCCTCCTCCCAAACTAAAAGCGATTGTTGTTAATGCTGCATTATGAGGTGCCTCCAAACGAGCCCAAGAGTATTCCAACCAAATATAAAGTTCGCCTCCATCCCAACCTACAACTAGGAGTCGTCTTATTGGATGCCATGCTAGAGCAGTCACTTGATTTGATAATAAAATAGGCCATTCGCATCCTTCTAAAGGAACTCCCTAAAAGTAATAAATAAATTATTAACCCGAATACAGGCATGATGATACGTTGAAAAAGAAAGGGAGATAACAAGATTGTGAGTTTTGATATCTTACGTTTTCTTGAAATATTGTGACAAATCCACCTTTTTCCTGATTATATGAACCTACAGCCAGAAGAGGTAGGGAAGGATGCCAATTGCCAACAGTAGATACAACATTACCGTCAGTAAAACTAAGTTTTGTATCAATATACAAGGTCATTGCTGACACATTAATGGACCATTGAAAACGGTGGAGTTTAATTTCATTTAACATACAACAACAACACACAAAATATAAAATAACGGCTCTCTCTTTTAAAATCTGAATTAACTTTTGTTACGTTTCAACAATGAACAACTCAGATTGTTGTTTTGTTTTTTATCGTTGTCATGGTGACAACCACAGACTATTTATGCTAACGCATGGTGACAACCTTTGAGTATATAAATCTAAGGAGTCGCCCTTATTTTCTATGTTATACCTACAAATATGGTGCATTTACGAGGCGGATAACATAATTATATTCTTAGCTCTTTTTAACTAATCCGATGCAATGCATGAACGAAATAGATGTCATTACTTTTGTTTCTTCCCAATATAGAAGTAGATTTTATTTTTTATTATTTCCAATTGTATATTTACATAATCTTAAACCTAAATAATGAAATTAAATCTATTTATTTACAAACTACACTATACCTACATGTATACAATACTTAAAACGATATAAAAATAAAGAAAAACTCATGCTTCGAAGTATTCCTCCGCAGCGCTGTCCTCCGGGAAGGTGCCCAGAAGAATGGCAGCATTGCCACATTGGATGGTAATGCTGTCTTTGACCTAGAAACCAGCCAGCCTTCTGGTCACGCGAAGAGTCAACCAGTCTCCGAGAAACCTCTTTAGACAGTTTCGCACTCGGACCCCACGACCCAAGCGGTTCGACCCCAAACGGCTCAAACTCGTAGCAACTGAGCAAGTTGCTATATTTGCGCCGTTTGTGGGTCTCCGTGTCGCAGCAGCGGCGCGAGCACAGCCCGCTGAGCTAGGAAGGTGGGATGGTGCAAGGGTGTCGATACATGTTTTGTCCCACACCAAAGGCCGAGCCAATTTTCATGGCAATAACGTCATACCATCCGGTTTCTTTCCATCGTCTCGAACCAAGCCATTAGGTTCTAAAACTGCTGGTACGCTGGTGAAAAGAACCTGGCCGAAAATGTCGTTAATGCTAGCATGCCGTGCTATGCGCCCCGTACTCCTGATACAAGACAGGCCATGATGTCTGAGGCTGCCGACAGCTTCGCCACAGTGGCACCGATGTGGGGAAACACAAGGAGTGCCCAAATGTAAACAAATAGCGAGCCGGAAAGTATCATCATCCAACATGGTGCCTATGTTGGGTGACGGAAGTGCTTGAAGCCAAAGGCCCGACTCTCATTCTCCCATGGCAAGGAGACGAGCACGCTTGGCAGTATTGATTGACGTATTTAACAGATTATTCCGTGTCAAACTGCAGAGCGCCTCGTCCCACCGCCTTTGAGAAGACGGATGGACGGGCACAAACGTATTGGGACGGGCACAAACGTATTGGGACAGGCCATTTTCCAAGCGTTCCCTGCATCAGACAAGCACGGTACTTCAAAATTAACCAGTGATGGTTCTAAATTTTCCTGGTTATATTGTTACAAAAACGCTGATAAGCTAATACTTGAAATTTTGCGGACCAGCAGAACGAATAGGAAGTATGGCTTATATCATTAAAATTTTGTATTTTTTCAAAAGATTCGTCTAAAATTGGGGACCTTAGGTGTTGAAGGGATTCTTTTTCAATAATTTTGATCTGCTCTTGTTTGACAGTTTCCGTGACATACCACAGATTAGTAATATATGTATCTTATGATAGTGACATACTACTGAACATATTTAGCGGGCGTGGAAAATGCTTGATAGCTGTTCTTATTGGTCCATATTTTATTTTATTACTCGTTCTTGTCAGATATTAATTGATATATTGATATGTATATACAAACAAAATACATAAAACTATTTAAAAAATGATTACGGCCCATTTTACGTGCAAGTTTCATTATTGTGGTGGTATATATTTTTAAATATGATGATTTTATGATGATAAATGTATAATTAATAATTAATGTGGAAAATACGTTAGGCACAATTTATATATATATATATATTTTTTTTTTATGGCAATTGAAGCCGAAGCCATTATGCCAAGACAAGTTTAAAAGTTAGGGAAATAAAAGTAATTACAAAATTAAACTAATTACGATGAATTTTGGATCAGTAAAGTAGACTATTAAAAGAAATTCAATAAAAGAATAAATATCTATAAATATGTAAATAACAAATTAAGCAAGAATAACATTACAATTACAATCTAAATTTTAATATTATTAGTGATAACAAATAAAGATTATATTATTATTATTTACTTATATGCTAATAAATTATTACTAAATAGTAAATTATTTACAGAAGTAGGAAGAGGAAAGTCAATAGAAACTAAGTTATTATACAGTAATGAATGGTCATACAATGGACAATTAAGAATAATATGATTCAGATCTCCCACGTCTGCTCCACATTCACAAGCGGCACTATTAACAATATGGAGTTTAGCAAGGTGGGCCGGAGAGCAAACATGGCCAATCCTCTGCGAATTAATATGGTTGTCATCACCTTGCTAAACTTTGCTTTATAGAACCATGGTTTATTTGGTATGACTGGTTGAATTTGGAAGAAGTTTCTACCCTTGACCTGTCCACTGACTGACCACGCAACATCCCAGGATTTCTGAAGATGAATACTAGGTAAAGCAGACAGGTCATGACAAAAGTTTTTAAAAGGGAATAGATCACCACACTCTATCGCGCTCCTTGCCAGATGGTCAGCTCTTTCATTTCCTCTGATTCCAGCATGTCCTGGAATCCATGCGAAAGATACTCTCAAATCTTTTAATGCACATTCTTGTAACATTTTCCTAATGTCTATTATCAAAGGAAAATTACTATGATTTCTGAAAGGGAATTTGGCCAGAGACTCTAAAGCACTACGAGCATCGGAGAAAATAACAGTTTTCCTTAATTTCATTAAGATGATATATTCAACTGCTTTTAAAATTCCGTAACATTCTCCCGTGAAGACTGATGTCTCCACAGGGAATTTTATCTTTATGCCAATCGCGCCAATATTGATCGACAATGGAATTAAAAATAACATTAGTATTTTGATCACTCTTATCAAGGGGCATACTTAGAATAATATCCGGAATTAACACTAAAGATTCATAATTTGAACAAAATAATGGGTGTACCAACGAACGGTGAGTGGGAGCTTGAAGGGTTAAAATTTTTCGATAATTGTTAACTAAACATGGAAGACTTTTATGAATCCAGTAGCTAGAAGTATCAATAAGGTCAGAGAGGATTTGAAGAGATGAAATTAAGGGGTGGTTTGAAAACTGGAGAACTCTAAACAGAAATTTGTCAGATAAATACTGTCTCCGTAGGTGTAAGGGGGGTTCCCCACATTCAACCTGCAGGGCATTAATAGGACTCGACTTCATTGCTCCTGTAATTATTCTTAAAGCTTTTGATTGAATACCATCTAATTTAGATAGGGCTAAACTATTGCAGGGCTCTAGTAAAAATACTCCGTAACTCCGTACTTCTGATTAATGCATTTTAAATTAATTTGAGGGAGAAAGGATGGGCGCCCCACCAAACACCAGTAAGACAACGTATAATATTAAGGAGGCGTTCGCACTTTCCAACTACGAAGTCTGCATGTGGAACACCTGACAATTTATTGTCTAAAATAATACCTAAATATTTAACATGAGAGTGAACTGGAATTATGCTATTATCGTAGTTAATTAAAACTGGGGGAGGTAATCTCATTCTAGTGAAAAGGACTACAGCACTTTTGGAAGGAGATAACTGTAAACCGTTATTATCTAACCAATTTTTAAGAAATAGTAAAAAAGTAGATAGTATATTGGAAGCTTTATCTATTGATCGATTAGAGTGGTATAAGAGTAAGTCATCTGCGTACTGTATAATTTTAACCTTGTTATCAAGGGAGTGTTCTAAGTCATATGTATAAATATTATATAATAAAGGGCTTAGAACAGAGCCTTGTGGGAGTCCCTGCCATAAATGTCTGAACTTTCTATTGGATTCGTCTAATGACACACAAATAATTCTGTCATATAAGATGTTCAAAATAAAATTAATAAGAAATTGTGGGACATCTAAATCATTAAGTTTTTTTATTAATACGTCTAAAATGACGTTATCATATGCTGAAGTAATATCTAAGAATGCTGCAACCACCGATTCATTTGAGGTAAATGATTTCCTAATATCAGTTATTAGTATACTAATACAATCCATGGTACTTCTACCTCTTCTAAATCCATATTGACTTTGAGATAATAAATTATTATTTTCTATAAACCATTCTAAGCGAATTTTGACCAAATGTTCAGCAATTTTGCAGAGAACCGATGATAGAGCTATGGGTCTATAAGAAGAGGCATCATTAGGTGATTTACCAGGTTTTAAAATTGGAATAATATTTTGGGACTTCCAAGATTGAGGGATATTACCTGAAACCATCAAGGAATTTAGGATATTTAAATAAGCAAGTAGAGTACAATCAGAAAGGTGAGCAAAAAAAGAATAGGGAATACCATCGTTACCTGGAGCTGAATCTTTCAAATTCAGTATGACACCTTTTAATTCAGTGATAGAAAATGGAGAACTTAAGACGCATTTAGAACTCGGAGAATAAAAGTTTGCGGGGAAGCAGAACAAAGGTTTTGTGGGAGCAGTTAGCGGGGCAAGTTTGTCTAAAAAATTCTCCATTAGAGAGGGAGACAAAGTGGATGAAGAAGAATCATTGAACGCTGATCTAAATCTTCTTATATTACGCCAAACTACTGATGGACTTACTTCTGGAGAAATGGATGAACAAAATTTCTTCCAGCCGTCAGCCTTTTTTTTCTTCAAAAGATTATGCGTTTCCCTAATGATTTCCGACAAATTATCGAAGTTTTCGTGTGTAGTTTCGTTACAATATAATTTTTCAGCCGCCTTTCGGGTCTGAATAGCTGCAGTACATTCACTATCCCACCAAGGAGGAGACGGAAACCAATTAGAAGATTTATTTTTAATTGGAAAAACTTCATCGGCAGACTCAATCAAAATGTTTGCTAAGGCATCAGCACACACAGGCTCATTATTATATATTACTGGAATTGAAGCGATCTTATGTTCAACGCGATTTTTAAATTGTTCCCAAAGGTCATTACTATAGTCAGGTCATCTATATTTGAGACGATGAATTTTACTAGTTAATTTATTTTTAAAAGGAAAAGTAATTATAATTGGAAAGTGATCACTGCCACAAGTAGAATAAAAAGTAGACCATGATAAAGAGCAAGCTAAATTAGGGGTACAGAGAGATAGGTCAAGTACACTATCGCCTGTAGAGGGACCGTTCCTGCGAGTGGGCTTACCAGTATTCAAAATACACAAATTATGTTGATCAATAATTTCAAGTAATTTCTCGCCTTAATAATTACTCGATGTGCATCCCCACGCTGTATGGTGACAATTAAAGTCCCCTAGGATGATAAAAGGAAGAGGTAGTGTCGACAATATAGCATTCATTTCGGAAAGTGTTTCATTTGAAGGGTGTGGAATGTACACAGACACATAACATATACTATTTACACAGACAGCAATAATTGACAAATTACTGCTATGAGAGGGAAGAGGAAGATGAGAGAAAGAGAAAGATTTTTTAATGAGTATGGCTACTCCACCATACCCATCGGATCTATCCTTTCGGAGGCTGGCATAACCAGAAAACTTAAATAAAGAATCTGGCTTAAGCCAAGTCTCAGAAAGGGTAACAATAAATGGATCATATTTCTTAATTAAATACATCAGTTCACTTTTTTTACCGCTAATGCTGCGGCAATTCCACTGAATCAATCTGGCTGGATTGATTTCCATTACTTAAACTATTTATTAATTGTGCAAACAAAGGGGCAACGTTGTTCGGTGAAATGACATTACATTGAGTTAACATCTTTATTAAGGCAATAATAATTTCTGTAATTGTAGGGGTTTATTTTTGTGAATTCAAAACACAACCATCATTTGGAGAAGGAATATTATATTCTCTGGCGAGTTGTTCATGGGCAGCGCGGTCGTATCCTTTGGCGGTTTTAGGAGGATTTCGAGGAGATGAGAAAACAGTTTTTTTATATGAATAGGAAGACGATTGGGGGGAGGATTCTTTATTTATAATATTTGAATGAGATGATAAAATATCAGCATATGATTTAATAGCCGGCTTATGTAATTTCGAAGCTTCTGAATATGAAATGCAACTCTTAGCCATAGTAAGTTTTATTTCTGTTTGTCTAATATATTCCGGGCACGATTTATTGGTAGCGTGGTGAGGGCCAGAACACGAAACACAAGAAATACAGTCATCGTCAGCAGTACAAGAATCACCAGTATGACTCCCACCACATCTAAAACACCGTGGATTACCCCTGCAGTATACCTTAGTAGGGCCAAAACGACAGCACTTATAGCACTGTACCGTAGGGAAAGTATATAAAACAACAGGTAATGCATTAAAACACATAAATACGCGCTTCGGTAATACCTGACCATCAAAAGTAATTACCACCGACTGTGACGGTTTCCACGTCGGTGCATTGTTGACCATTACTTTGTAATTAAGTCGACGAGCTTTGAGTATCCGGCCACATCCGATCGGAACATTAATATTATCTATGATTTCCTCCGGAGTTAGATCATCAGGAACACCCTTTATGAGACCCATTCGCGTAGTACTGGATGTAAGAATAAATGCTTTAAAATTATTATCAACTAATACCTTTGAAGAAACAAAAAAGTTCGCATCCTGGCAAGACGAGAATGAGAGTGATAATCTATTTCGACCAATCTTTTTAAGACTGCCATTTACTATGTTTGCGAAATTATATTTTTTCAGAAATCTACCAAATGTTAATGAGTTAAGAGTTGTGGATCCTTCCAGCTGCTGCTTCTGAATATGAACCACGTACGGGGCGGCATCCGACTTATCATAAAATTTTCTCCCTACTGGGCTATAAGATTTCTCTTTGGAGATCAGTGCAATATTCTCAGATTCTTTATGTAACATATCTGATTTGCTACCTATATCTTTATGGGAAATAATACTCTCTGTGACAGTATGAGGCTTTGAGATCACTATGTCGCTATCTTGACATATACAATCATTACAGTTAGAGGATTTATCGGAAGAATTCTTTTTTTTCCTTTTTTTATTGCAATGTTTGCATAATTTGACTAATTTTGCCCGTTTTCTACCGGAGGTAGACATAGAACCATCAGTATCCATGCTAAATGCGTCATTTTCAATGGTAATGAAATGTGATACCTGGAGGTTTGTACCCCCAGGATCGGGAGGCTCGCTCATAATATTTTCTTACATATATTACAAAGAAAAAAACTTAAAGACTTACCTAAACTGCACTAAAACTACAATATATACACTATCAACACACTTACACAATATACAAAACTACTCTACTGATCATTAAATCAAGTATAAAATAAATTTTAAAATCTGAGAAATTCAAAACACAACCGCGCTAATTTAAATTTCCCGCCCTTTTTTTCGTCTACTATATTACAAAGCATTGAGAAAAATATAGGGGTGTTTTTTTTTTTTTTACAGAATTCTTACTTTGTTGTAACTGAACTGCATATATAATTTAAAGACAGTATTTGGAATATCAATAGTAATAATGCCTAGCAAACACACATTAAAAAGTAAGTATATAATACACACTCTTTGGAGAGGTATATATACTTCACATCCTCGGAAATTTTTCAGTCCCATTCTGGAACTCAAATCTTGCAGCCTGGGGCCGAATAGAGGTTTAGTTAGCATGTCAGCTAACTGTAGCTCCGAGGGAACTTGCTTGACATTAAAGTCTCCGTTAGTAACACATTCTCTAACGAAGAAATGTTTAAGTTTAAAATGTTTGGTGCGCTTGTGGTATTCGTACTTTGGGTTATGTGCGAGTTTTACAGCTGATTCATTATCTAGGTTCAACACAGGTTTCTCAATTTTGATCAAGTTTTTAAGAAGACGATTCAACCATAAAATCTCTTGAGCAGACTCACTAGCTGCTATAATCTTCGCTTCCGTCGAGGAGATGGAGACCGTTGTTTGTTTCTGACTTCTCCAGCTAATAGCAGCTCCAGAGAATAAGCAAACCATTCCAGTTGTTGATCTTCCAGTATTCTGGTCTCCTCCATGATCTGAATCACTATAGGAGATTAAGTGTAGAGGTGACGTATCGGTAAAGGCATGACATCCTTTTTAGAAGGTGCTCCGAGATTTCTCGAAGCGACACCCACAGCATACGAAATATCAGGTCTTGTGCCTACTGATATGTATGCCAAAGCACCCACGGCTTGCCTGTAAGGGAAATTACCGTTAGTATCCTCTTTGTCTTCTGTCTTATTTTCTTTGATTATGGGCGTTGGTGCTGCTTTACAGTTCGACATTACAAATTTTTCCAACACTTTCTTTGTGTAAGCCTTTCGGCTTAACGTAATTTTCTTGTCTTTGCGCACGTTTATTTCCATTACTATTGGTTTGGTAGTTATTTTGAATCTTGTTTTTAATTCTGTTATAAATTCATCTCCTGTGTCTCTTGTGTTATACGCAACAAGACCATCGTCAACGTATAGAGCAATATAAAGTTTGGATTGTCCTCTGATTCGAACATACAAGCAAGGATCCGCTTCGCTCTCTTGGAAACCAGAACTTTTTAAGAAGTTAGGAATGCAGGTATTCCAGCAACGCGGTGCTTGCTTCAGGCCATAGAGACTGCGTTTCAGCTTACAGACTCGTCTTGTGCCATCCTGATAGCCATCAAGCTGTTTCATATAAATTTCATCCATTAATGTGCCGTTTAGGAAGGCGGTTGTCACATCAAACTGATGTAATTTAAATTTTTCTCGAGCAGCTACTGCAAGCAGTGCTCGTACGGTGCTCAGACGAACGACTGGACTGAATGTTTTGTCATAATCAACTCCAGGAGTCTGAGAGTAGCCCTTGATAACCATTCTGGCTTTGTATATTTCGACGGAACCATCAGGGTTCATTTTCACTTTATATACCCATTTACAAGGAAGGGCTTTTCGTCCTTTGGGTAGATTAACCAGATCCCAGGTTTGGTTATCGTTCAATGAGGTAATTTCGTTGAACATGGCCTCTTGCCATTTTTTTTTGTCGGGAGAGTCCATCGCTTCTTTGAAGGTCAAAGGTTATATAGGCTTATGAAGGTTTTCAATTCAGCTACTGCTAAAATGAAATCATCATAACGTTTAGGAGCTGTGATATTCGACCTGTCTCTCAAAGACCTTATTTGAACGGCAGTGTTTTCTCCAGCATCATGTACAGGTTCATCATCATTATCGACATTGAAAGAACCGGAAAGAGATTCGTATTCACTTTCATTATTTGCTGGTTCCGTCTTGCAACCGAAAACGTACAAATGATTAATACATGGCTTTCTACTAACCTATCTTTCGAATGGAGTCTGATTCTGAATGGCGCTGTTTATACTCCTGTTTGATAGGCAGTTTGCAGTAAACACTGCTTCGCCCCATAATTTTAATGGTGCCTGTGCGTCAATCATCATCGCTCTTGCTTTCTCCACAAGGGTACGGTTCTTCCGTTCAGCAACTCCGTTTTGGTTCGGGGTATACGGTGCCGTGAGCCTTCGCTGTATACCGCAATGTTTTACATAAGCCTCAAACTCTTTATTCACATATTCGGTCCCATTATCAGATTGTAAGCACTTGATTTTGTGCTCTCTGAACTCTTTGAACTCTTTAAATTTTTATAAGACTTGGTTCTTAAATTTAATCATATAAACTCGACTGTATCGGCTATAATCATCAATAAAAGTAACAAAGTATTTATTTCCGCTTACTGTGGGCGTTTGGATAGATCCACATACATCGCTATGAACGATTTCTAAGCGTTCTGTTGTTCGTTGAGTTGTTTTCTCAAGGGGAACAGGTACTCGATGAATTTTTGCTTGAATGCAGGTTTCACACTCAGCCAAGGTTTCAGCTGCATCAAAGTTCAAACCAAGTATATTCTTGTTATTAAGTGCAAGTTTCAGATCTTTGGCGTTCATGTGACCAAGCTTTCTGTGCCAATCATAGATGACTTTCGTTTCTTTTTAGTTGTAGGAACAGGAGTATAGTGTTCTGTGGTAGGAACAGTGTCATCATTTTCATTGACCAAATTGTTGCGCTCGTGTTTTTTGGTTAACCAATATTAAATATTAAAAATTTCGTGAAAAGGTTACTTTTTATCTACCAATTCTACAAGTTTTAATCTTATAAACTTCTTTTCTTTCTTTCTCTTAAATGCACACATAGTGCGAAGCCAAAACAAGAAAACATATGCATAAAAGGCCTATTTTTTCTAAAAACAACGGGTGGTCTGCAATATGCTCGTGCTGGAGTAATCGATGTATTAATACTTTTTAGACATGAGTAAAAATTTTGTTTTTTTATTGTTTGACTTATATTTTTTACCTTTCGGACTACATAACTTGCTTTGGTGCTGCACAATGCCGTGCCAGAGGCGTACTGGTGGTTTAAATCATAACACTAAAATCTAGTGTCTAGTCAGCAGATGACTACTCAGGGGCGGATTTCCCTATAGGCCGAGTAGGCCCGGGCGGGAAAATTTAGGGGGCGGCAAAATTCAATTAACATCAAAAGTCAAAAGACAATTTGTGAATAACGAGTCATTGCTTCTCACAAATAGAAATGGTAAGAAAACAAATAGAACAGTTACAAATAGAATGGTATCTGAAATACTGATAGAGATAATTAAATCATTTACTGACTAACGTTTTTTTTTTCATTATTATTTGATTTCTATAGTTTATTTAATTTTTCATGCTTTACAGCACATAGGGGGGCGGCAATCTTTCGTAGGCCTAGGGCAGCCAACGTATCAAATCCATCCCTGACTGTACTTATAAAAGGTTAAGTTAACATAAAGTCCAAGATAAATCTTTGAAAAGCATTAACGCATACTTAGCGAACTCGAAAGTTATTATATGAGTCACCCGTATATGGACTGAATTGATAGCAATAACGTCGCCATAAGACGTGTTAAAATATGGAAGGAGAATTCGCGGTGCTGAGCAGAGGTTGAGATGGCTTAGTGGTCAGAGCGCCTGGAGTATTCATCCGGGAGGCGCAGGTTCGAATCCTGTTCGCGACCGCATTCTTTTTCCATTTAATATAATAACTAACTTAAAGTATCAAAAATTCAAAATTAATTTATTATAACCTTATCTTGTCAAACAAATATATACTCAGAACTTGAACAAAAATATTCTAATTCTATGCCTCGAACTGCTCTTTAGCTCCAACCCATAGAAACAATTAAAAAAAAAACTATCGATAATTACTACGATAAAATACTTTTGTGACAGCACTGTTCGCATTATTATCTTACTAAGGTTTCAAAATTGTCACGATTTTCGTAGTCAGCAAGTCCATATAAGTCAATGGCAGGTCAATGGTGACCGGAAGATACACTACTAATCTGTGATGGTGACAACCAACTGACCACTGACCCCAATACCCGTACCAGCCGTGGCCGTTAGACTAAAAGAGTTTAAAGGTCGTCCGTGATTGTCATTCAGAGATTTCGTGATATGGTAATTGCTGTAATATACGGCATTCAGTTAATCTAACCATTAAAAATACGGACATCGTAGCAATTTCATCACCGTATCAAATAAGCAATTTTTATTTTAATTTGGCTAACAGCTTTTTCACGTTTGGGAGGAATTCTGCTAAATTTTTCAATGAAAAAGAAAAGTAAAGCCTTAGATATATAGGAAAACATGTTTAATGATCGCGGAAATGGTTTGTTTATGTCTTATTTCAATTTACAACTTGGACCATATAGCAATATACCATTCTTATATTTATAAATGGGTAACACTGTGGCGCAGAGTTAGTTCACTGCGCCGGTTGAGTTAACTCACTTCTTCGAAATGTGTTGGCGCACAGCGCCACACGGCGCATTAACTAAAATTAAAACTCAGTGAAGGACAAGGATACAAGAAGTGATTATTACACGTAAAGTAATAACATAGTGACACATTGTACATAAATTCGTATAAATTAATCTAAGATATTAATTATCTATTTTAGTTATATCCCTGTATAATGGCTAGTATAAGAAAATTTTAATCGTATTTATATTTTGCTGGATTGTAATTTGGAACATTAAGTTACTGTGTTGACTCCAGAAAGACTCTTTAAGTTCTCTAACTCACTCATTGCAAGATAGCGCGCTTTACAGTTTACAGCCCAGCAGCCCACTCGGCGCGATCCATTTTATTGCGCCACGGCGCAATTTAGAGTTAACTCAAAGAGTTAATCGCAGTGAACTGCGCCGGTGTTATTGAGTTAACGCAGGAAATTTTGCTGAGTTACCCATCTCTACTTTTATTTATATTTCTTGTCGCAATATTTTAATAATCAAAAATGAGTTATAAATAATGTGATTAGTAGTCCCCATATAAACAAAAAAATATATACCTACATATTTTTCGTTTAAAAAATACCGATATACGGCAATTTTAGATATTTGGCTTAAAATACGGCAATTTTCGATGTTCATTACGCGGTGTCGGTAAGCATAAACTTTTCAGGACATCATCGTAAAATACAATAGTCAATTACTAATCTGTGGTCCTGTTTACTTGCCAATGAAGTAAGATACATAAATTTACTAATCTGTGATGAAGATCAAGAAGTGAAATTAGCGGTTTTTTTACTTTTCTTTTGGTTTTATTTTTATAAAGGCAGTAAATATGTGGTACTTAACATCCGAAAATGATAATCGAATTATGTATATTGTTTCATCAGCTAATCAAATAGTAATAGGAAGAAGTGTGGACAACCAAGTGTGTAACTTTGCTATTCCTGAAGATCCTTCAATAAGTAGGAAGCATGCAACTCTGGCGATAGTAGAAAACAGTTTGTTCTTGCAAGATTTAGGTTCTAGATATGGAACATTCATCAACACTAACAAAGTGGAAGTTAATACTAACATCAAGCTAAATGAGAATGATGTTGTTAAGTTTGGCAAAATGAATAGTATATGGAAAGTTAATGATAATAATCTAACTACATGTACATCGACATTAAAGGGAGAAAATTTACAGAAATTGAAATTGACGCTGTCTAAAATTGGAGGAGTGTTGAAAGGCGACTGGGATGACACTTGTAAATATCTGACTATGCCAGCAATTACCTTGACAATTAAAGTTGTGTTAGCTTTGGTGCAAGGTTCAGACATTGTCACAACAGAGTTCTGGAACAAATGTCTTGAAAGTGTTACAAATCTGGTAGCTTTACCAGATCCACATGAATTCATACCTCAGGTTGTAGAATCAACGCTTAACAGAGAAGTTGTCTCTTTTCAACCAGACTCACGACGCAGAACATTATTTGAAGGAAAAAAGTTTATTTTTTTCTCAAGAAGACAGTATGAAATGTACAAAACAGTTTTGGTCAAAGGTAGTGCTTCTCCAATGTTACTAAGTGAATGTAAGATGACAATATCAATGCTTTGTGGAGAAGATGTTATTGTTATACAGTATACTCCAAGTGGTGCCAGTCAGGATACACAAACTCAAAAAAGGACCATCAATGATATTGTTAATCAATTGAAGATTAAAGGTAAAAGAGTTGTAGCTGATGCCGAAATAGGTCTGGCCATATTGTACTGTTCAATGGTTAAGTATTGCAACCCTAACTTTAGTTTTACTTCTGAAGTAGTAAAACAGACATCAGCACCAATAATAAGTTCAAAAGTGTTAGCTCAAGAATCGCAAGAACCTGCACATCAACAGAAAAAAGAAAATGTAAAAATTGATGAAAGTTTAATTCCTGAAGATTGCAATGAAAAACTTGCACTCAAAAGGAAATTAAGTGAAATCACAAGTGAAGTACAAGTCAATCCTAGCAAAAAAATTGCTACAATTAGTTATAATACTGATGTAAAACATGAAAGTAGCAAAAGGAGACTTTCAGGACATGATGATGATTCTTCAAATCCATCAAAGAGAGTAGCAACTAACAGAGAAGAAAACAGCAATGTAGCAGCACCAAACCAAGACCAAGTGGGGAATGACAGCAGTAATGACATATTTAATTTTATAAAACCTACTAACAGCGGGTGTGAAATTAAGGTAAAGAAACTCAATTTATCAAAACCCCAGAAAAGAAAATTAAATCATACAGATGAAGATGAGAGCTTGTTTAATTTTGTCCAAAGTAACACTGAAGTTAAGGCTGATAGTAACACATCTGTAAAAAGCCTTTTCAACATGAATAAAAGGAAAAATGATGAAAGTGAACACACAGAAGTAAAACATGTCATCAAAAGTGGAGGAGTTTCAGTGGAAGACATATCAGCCATGAGGGGATCAAAATTGAAAGAGTTAATGGAGCACACTATGACCTGTAATTCAAACACAATCAACAGTTTAAAGAAAGAAAAATCTGAAGATTTGGAACAGCAAATGAATAAACTTGATTTGTGCAGTACAATTGTAACAACTTGTAATAATTTGATTGTTAAAAGAGAGCCATATAAGACTGAGACTGAAAATAGCCTTAACACTACCTCCATTAAGAATTTTAAAAAGTTTAAGAAGATATGGCCAGTGAAGAGGCAAATCACAGTAATTCCTGCATCATCCATAAATATTGGTGATAACACAGCTGCTTAGTTATGATATTAAAATGCTTGTTTTTCATTTAAGATTTATTTAATTAAGATATTACTTTTACAAGTATGTAAAAAATAAAGATATTATTAAATTAATCATGATTAGTATCTGATTCTTCTGATCCTTCATCTTGATCTTCCTCGTCATCCAGTTCTTTATGAACTACTTCTTTTCCACTGTGGAAATAATAAAAATGATTAACAAAATATTTCATTCTCCATGACTGGTATCACAGACATAGAGACAAAGTCTCCTAAACTAAAATGGGAGTGGGCTGGCCATGTATTTAGAATACACTCGCATCATTGGGGGGTCAAAATTACTACCCAGTGGGTGCCTAAAGGGTGAGTAGCCATCATGGTAGGCCAAATAATTGGGTTGTGCAAGAGTTGTGCAAGAAAGATGGGAGAAACCTTTGCCCTCCAGTGTGACAGTATATGTTAGTAAAAATATATGTTTCAGATATCTATTGTAAGTACTCCTATAATATTTTAGGTGTCTTGTATTGCATAGTGAATTAAAAGCAAGTCACCTGGCTTTGGGAGCCACTTTTATTTTCTTTAGTTGTACAGTTCCATCAGGAGCTACCCTGACAGTCTTGCCAGGAATTGTTGACAGCTCATCTTCCAACACAGTGTAGTGTTTTGGTCTCTTTTGTGTTAGCTTTGGTGGTTTAATAGTATTTGATGGACCTAGAATATAATTTGAACATAGTTATTATGAAGGTTATGTCACCCCTAAAGAGTGTCCTTTCTGCAAAGCTTATATGTACTTACGCAAAGTTAAATATAAAGGTAATGACATTGATAGTGGCAACTTTAAAGAGATAGATCTTATATTGGCTTCTCCTCCAGGAAATTTTGCTTGTAATTGCTGAACTAGAGCTAGAATATTTTCCTTTAACTTATTCTGAGTCATAGCAGTGTGGCCTATAGTGATTGTAGAGGTTTCTCCTTCACTTAAGCGTAAAATTGCTGTGCGTAAACCCTTTTCAATACTTTTCTTTAAATTTTTCTCTTCATTTATTCTCACTGGAATGAGCATGTTGTGTTTTTTGAAGAACAACTTTCCTAATAGATGTGATACATGATTCAATACTCTTGTGTCCACCATTATGAAGTCATGCTGCGTTAAAAGTCTACGCTTTAATTCAAACTGGTCATATTCAACTCGTAACTGTCGAACTGGTAGTACAGTTTTGACCTGCAGAAATAAATAAAAGGTTATTCTTAAAAAAATATTACATAACAAGAAATTTGATATATTTTTATGCATACCCCAGTTACACCCTCTTTTCTCAAAATTTCTTCCCAGCGATCAATAGTTGGTTCATGATCATGTTTTCTTCCTTTCTTTATGTCTGGTGTCACTAAGCACACTTCTCCTGTTGAAGCAACAGTGCTATGTGGCAGCAGGCTAAAAAAATACATGAAGTTACAAAATATTCTTAACTAAAGCATGAGAAGCTAAGACAAAGTTATGTTATGATATTATATTATAAGTTATGTTCACATCTATATCTTGCACTTGTTGTCAATAATGCTAAGTTAAAGCACATGCTTATTAATTTTAAGCCCTTGTTTTAAACCTTACTTACAATTTCACATTGCCTCTTGTGTTTTGTATTTTAATACTATGGATTTCTGCAAATATTGGTTTTTCATCATCAAAAATTGCGTTCTTTTGCTTATCATGGGTAACTATAACGTCAAGTAAGGCACTTAGACAAGAATTTATGAGGTCCTCTGTAATACTCTGTGAAGGCATTACATATTTGACTTTCTTCTTCGGTGCGGTTTCTTTTTTTATTTGTTGAAAAACTTGTTTCATTTGATCGGGTGCTGGTTTAACTTGAGGTTTATTTCGCTTAACTTTTTTATTGAATTTTTCAACTTTGGCGGATTTGATATTATTATTTTTTACTGTTATTGGTACTTTTGGTTTGATGGCTACCATTTTTACTATTTATAACTTGACACTATATGTATCTCAGTTTAGCCTGTATTCACTGCTTATCGCCTAACAATATATTTTAACCTTAAAATTTATTGGAAGTAAATTCACATCACATGGATATCTTTAATTTTTTTTTTTTTTTTTTCCTTCGCCCTAATCGGGCAGGCTAAGGTCTTAGACCATACCGCCTCGTCTTCAGTGTTCTTGAATAAAAGTAAGGCCAAAGCCTCGTCTTCAGTTACTTCCTTCTTGTTTTAATCAAGTATAAAAAGTTATTGCAGTTATTGCCCCAGTAAAACGGTGGAAATTTTACTGAGTCTTCGATGGAGTTTAGGAGTGAACACAAAAAGTCATGATTTTCAATTTTATACAATTTGCCCACACTCGCACACCTTCATGAACACATAATGGTTAATTATCCACCATAATTACACATTATACTTCGGAGAAACACAAGTTTTGGAAAACAATATAAAATCGACAACGTGCACTTTACATTTTCCCGCCTAAACCCCCGGATATCTTTAATTTCAACTGTCAACGTCAGTCAAGTGTCACCGTCAAGTTCACTAGTATCTGTATAATCTATATTCACTAGGGTCTAGGTCAGTGTTGCCAGCAGATGAATCCAAAATAGTCGAAACTTTGCTGAAAGCTGAAAAGGGCCGATCGTTGCCGGGAAAGGCCGATATAGAAAACTAAAAGTAATTTTACCTATTTTATTTGTCCAATTACAGTATATTTCATTATTATTTCGAGAGTAATTAGATCCATGTCGGGCTATTAGAATATTAGACAAAAGGATTATTTCAAACTTGTCAACCATAAAAATTTTATGAATTCGCTATCAAACAAAGGCCCAAAGGCCGATAAAAGGCCGAGGGCTGCCAAAGGCTAAAAATTGGGGTGACTGTATTTTGAAATATAGGCGCGGTTTATTTGCCTTCACAATTACAAAAATTTACTTGTTGAGAACAAACATACAATTTGAATTTTCTAAGACTGTCCGTCGTGGTGTCTGTTAGCTGAGCGACCCGCCGTATCGCCGCCGCGCCACCCGCGTCTTGTTGGGTTCGATTCCCAACATGCTGCCCGGGTTGAAGGAAAAGGAACTTCAAAAATCTGGAAGGGGCCAAATATTATGGAACGCCCTCCTAATTGTGCCCTTTTCTGTTTTAATTTCGGCAGCTCTGCAAATCCCATCGCTGCCGGGATACACCTTGCTAGTTCTTCCTAGATGCCAGAGTAAAGGAGGAAGAGCCTTATCCTTTATTATAACTAGAAAGCCTCGCTTCAGCTCTGTTTTTGAAGAACGCCACTCGACCTTCTGTTGTAGAAGAGTTACATACTCAAGTGAGAAGCGGTTCTAGAAATGTTGCTTTATGCCTTCAAATCTCTTGAAGCGCTCTAAGCGGTTGATTTGGTCGATGTCGTCAGAAAACGGTGAATTAGAAAAAGCACTAAGTGGCCGTCCAATAAAAAAATGAGATGGTATTAAAACAGAATAGTAAAGAGGATCTGAGGAAAGAGGAGTGAGAGGACAGGAGTTTAAAACAGTTTCTATTTGTGTGAGGCAAGTAGCCATTTCCTCGTAAGTGAAATGGCATGCAACAACTTTTGTTAGTGGTGTTTGACGGAACGAACGGTTGCCTCAGTTAAGTCGTTGAAATGAGGACTGTACGCAGGTATGAAACTAAATGCAATTCCCTCAAGAGCTAGATGACCCTGAGGATTAATTTTGCAAGAACCTTTATAATAATAATAATAATAACCCCACCGCGGTATCCCTACGTTGACGACGTGGTGGGGCTTGTGTACCCCAATGATTCTGAGGGCTAGGCCGGTAGAGCTACTCATGCCGGATAGGTCGCAGTTGAGGGGTCAGACAAAGAGGGATACAATCCAAGCCAAGGTGGAACAGCATACGCCGAGGGCTCCATGGCTAGGGGAGGGCTTAGTCGCTAGTATGCGAACTCTGGACACTAGGGGACATCCAGTTTAATTTACCCTTGCCGCGGTGAACGCAGGGCTCTGCCGCGGTCGACTTTCGAAATGTCCCTAGCTACTCGTGGGATCAATTATGATAACTAGATCAAAATCAAAAAAAATAATACAGGCAAACACGCCTCTCATAGACGATGAAAACACGCAGGTTTCTATTTCATCCTTCACCAGCAATCTTGCTGAATCTCTCCCATCTTCATCGCCACCCTTCTGTGTTTCTCCGACATCATCATCATCATCACCATCATCATCATCATATAGTATACAGTCAGAGGTTGTTGCGCAGGAGACAAATTTTGTCAGCGATTCTGTGCCCACTTCTAGCACTGCAACAACTCGTAGGAAATGGAGTACAGAAATGAATCAATTCATCCTACGAACCTACCTTCATCTTACTAATTTAGAATCAGAAACTAATGCATATCTCCCATCATTGCACACAAATTTTTTAGAAAAATTCCCACAAATGCAAGTTAGCCGACAGAGAATAGGCGACCAACGTAGAGCTATAGTACAAAAGAAGTTAATACCGCAAACAATGATAGATAAGATTTATAACGAAGTCAGAACCGAATTGCAAGTTATACGAACTCAAATACAACAACACTCCACGCAATATGCAACACCTTCAGAATCACAACCGGGGCAACGCATGAAATGGACAAATGAATACAATGAGGCCATAATTAAGATTTACTACAAAATAACACAACTCGAAACGAACAAAACTGCTTATAGAAAATATTTACACGAAGAATTTATTAATAGATACCCCTACTTAGCACACATTACAGAACAAAGAGTTGCCGATCAAAGACGAGCAATTATCAATAATAAATATATAAACGATAATAGACTACCGCAAATTAAGCAAGAAGTGGCCAATGAATTACAGATTATCTCCCAGACAAATTCTCAAAACAACATGGAAATTCCGGATATAAATTCATTAACGACACGCGACAACCAACACACAAGTACACAAATATACACCGAGTCCAACATCGATCATACACAGAATGAAATTAATACTATCACACTTACCGATTCACTAAACGAAGGTGAGAACCTTATCATAAACAATATAAATGTCCAAAATCTTAACATCAGTCACCCTAATATTGACGGCGCCTTAGAAATTAACCCTGAAATAGAAGACACGTTTACAAAAGCTCAACAATATTTCACTCACTCTGACCCCACTAGCAGACCGTTTATTCCTAAACAAAAAACATCTAGAAAATTCTCTGCTATTGTTAAATATATTGATAACATCATACTACCCAAGTACGTTGAAAAGGATACTAGTTTCAATAGTCTGCAGGATATAATTTACTGCGCAGCATGGACAGCAGCTACATGTAATGGCGCAAAAATCTCACACATTACACAAAATGATCAACCAACACGAATACATAGAAAACCAAAGTGGCAATTAAGATTAGAAAACAAAATTAAACACTTAAGATCTTGTATAGGCAGACTGACACAATATATTAGAGGAAACAGAAATAGAAGAGTTGTAGCAACAGTAGAAGCAATAAAGGTAAAATATCAGTTACACGCACAATATGAAAACACGAACACACAAATGGAACACTTCTTAGACACCTTGAAACAAAAATTAAATGCTGCTTCCTCTAGACTCAAAAGATACAAAACTTGTACAGCCAGAAAAGTGCAAAACTCAAAATTTGCCAACAATGAAAAGAACTTCTATAGGAATTTAACAACAACACAAAGTATGCAGTCAAACACAAATAACCAAAACATGGAAACACCTTCGGGAGAATCCTTACGACAATTTTGGGCAAACATCTGGGAAAACCCAGTGGAACACAATACAGAGGCCGACTGGATTAGCGAAGCGATCAGAAACACAACAAATATTACTGAAATGGAGTTCGAATTCATACCAATAGACACATTCATAGATGTGCTCAAACGCACACACAACTGGAAGTCGCCGGGTACAGACCACATACATAATTATTGGTATAAAAAATTTACTACGATACATCCAAACATACACAATCACTTAAACACATTCATTCTCTCTCCACACACATTACCGACATATATTACACAAGGAGTTACATACATGATACCCAAAGACGCGAACGACACAAGAAACCCAGCAAAATACCGACCAATCACTTGTCTACAAACCCTTTACAAAATCTTAACAGCATGTATTAGTGAAGTGATCTACAAACATTTAAATAAATATGACATTATGGCTGAGCAACAGAAAGGATGTAGGAAAAATAGCCAAGGTTGTAAGGAGCAACTAACTATTGATGCAATAGTTATGAATGATGCTGTTAAAAATAAAAGAGACATCCACACTATGTTCATCGACTACCAGAAAGCCTTTGACTCAGTCCCACATAGCTGGCTAATACACGTTCTACATATATATAAAATTCACCCGACACTCATCTCATTCTTACAAAATTCAATGACAAATTGGCACACCTCACTTAAAATAAAACAATCACTAACAGAATCTTTAACTACTACGCCGATCCGTATTCAACGAGGAATCTTCCAAGGCGATGCTCTAAGCCCTTTATGGTTTTGTTTAGCCCTTAATCCATTATCTAATCTTCTAAATAATAATCATGAAACGGTCATACCTCCCAACAATGAAGCACATTACATATTAACACACCTTATGTACATGGATGACATTAAGTTATTCGCAAATGACAAATCCTCGTTGTTCCATTTAGCTGACTTAACAGAAAAATTCTCACATGACATTCATATGCAGTTTGGAGTTAATAAATGCAAAATATTATCAATCACCAAAGGTAAAATTCAAAACAATATCTACACACTTGAAACTGGTGAATCTATTGAACCAATGGATGAACACAGTACATACAAATATTTAGGTTTCAAACAATCCAGACAGATCCAACATAAGACTACCAAACAAGAGTTAATGAAAAACTTTAGACATCGATTGAACCTCATTTTTAAAACCCAGCTTAACTCTAAAAACACCATTAAAGCTGTTAACACATTCGCAATCCCTATTCTCACATACTCTTTTGGAATAATACAGTGGACAAAAACCGATATCCAAAATATTCAAAGCACCATCAATACACATTTAACAAAACATAGAAAACACCACCCAAAATCGTGCACCCAAAGACTCACACTACCACGAAAAGAAGGAGGAAGAGGACTGATTGATATACGCAACCTACACAACAAGCAGATACTCTCACTTAGAAGCTACTTTCACTCCAAATCTGAACACTCACCCCTACACAAGTATGCAACAGAAACAGACAAAAAGCTCACACCACTAAATCTACATGACAGAAGCATACAAACCAATGAACACACCACGACCACACAACAAAAAATTTCGCAATGGGCAGCCAAGTCTCTGCATGGAAGGCACCGGTCCTTTTTAAGCCAACCACACGTCGACAAGGAAAAGTCGAACGAATGGCTCAATCGAGGTGAACTTTTCCCAGAAACAGAAGGTTTCATGCTCGCTATTCAAGATCAAATAATAGCTACTCGCAATTACAGGAAATTTATAATTAGAGACCGAACCCAGCAAACTGACTTATGTAGACATTGCAACACTGCTTCCGAAACTATACAACACATTACAGGAGCCTGTAAATCTCTCGCACAAACAGACTACAAACATCGACATGATCAAGTTTCCGCAATCATTCATCAATACCTAGCTCTAAAATATCAACTCGTTCCAAATATAATTCCATATTATAAATATAAACCTGAAACAGTCCTAGAAAACGCTAACTGTAAAATATATTGGGACAGAACAATAATTACCGACAAAACTATACACTACAATAGACCCGATATAACTGTCCATGATAAATCAAATAAAGTCGTTTACCTTATTGATATAGCAATCCCTAACTCACACAACATACAAACCACAATATCTCAGAAACTTAGTAAGTATCAAGATCTTGCTATAGAAATTAAAACCCAGTGGAGAGCACAGACTGTCCACATAGTCCCGATAGTCCTCTCATCCACTGGCATCATACCTAAGACACTAACACAAAGCCTGAACACCTGACACATGCCAACACACACACTCCACATGCTCCAAAAAGCCACCATACTGAACACCTGCCGTATCACACGAAAATTTCTAACTTCTTCTACACTTTCATCAACATTATCTATTTAGACTCCTACTCTCGCTTGGCTCTGGCCCGCATCGTAGGAACTTCAATATCCTCTCATAAATGAGAAGAAAAAAAAATTGTATAAACAAATAATAATAATAATATTTTTATTGAATAAAATATCGTACATTAATAAAATAACAAGTACTAAGTTTCACTTATAAGTCTATATACACATGTGCCTGAACTAGGAGATCCTGTGTCTCAGGCATGAAGAACAAAATTAGTCTTAAAATTAAATACACAATCACATTGTTAATATAATAAAAGTACAAAATATGTAATATTTTAATGTAAAATTAAACAATTATATAATTAAAGCAATAGTCCCTAATTTAACATTAATGAAAATCTGTGCCTAACATCTTAACTAAAATAAAACAATAAACAATAAAAAAATCAAAAAATCTTTTACTTTAATACGGTTAATAATTTCTCTGTATCTTCGTATGACATATTTTGTAGAGCATCATTGAGTTTTTTTTTGCAGTTATTATGATTGTAGGAATAGATGTTTGTTATTGCATTTAGTCTATTGTACAAAAGTGGTCCTAAGAAAACATAAAATTTGGTTGTAAAAGCATGTTTTGTTCCTATTTTTTGAGGGCAAACGATATCTTTCCTCCTTTTGTTAATAAAATCAGTGCTGTATGGAAGAGCTGCGTGCTGCTTTAGGATAATGCTCATTATAAACAATTGACGAACTGTTAGTACACCACAAGACTTATAGAGCAGGTTAGAAAGCTCATTACAAGTTACAACAAAGTTCGTCCCATTATCGGACGTAATGCTTTCAGGTTTCATCCCACGTGACAAAAACCGGTTAAGAGCGGCTTCACTAGACAGAGCCGTGACGAGCTCGATATGACAGTCGCATTGCTTACAAAAATAGCCAAAGATAAGTTTACAACCTCTGCCTTTCCTGTCTGCTATCAGCACTGGTCCTGCGTAATCAACACGACAATGTAGAAATGGGTACCCTAACTCAGTTCTAGAAGGCGGTAACTGCCCCATGATGGGTTGAGCAGATTCTGCCTTGTAGCTGCAAAATCTAACGAATTTGCAGACAGTGGCTTTGGAAAGGTGCCTGCCGCCCAAGGGCCAATAAGTTTGTCTTACGTTTGCTAATAAGAGCTGGGGATCAGCATGTAAATATTTTAAATAAAAGTATGTAAAAAATATTTTTGTTTGATGATGTTTACTACATAGTAGGATAGGGCGTTTGATATCAAAACTATATGGAGAATTATCTAGTCTACCACGAACACGTATAAGGTTATTGGGGTCTAAAAATGGGGTCAAGGAAATCAATCTGTTCTTTTTAGGTAGTACTTTGTTTTCTTTATGAATAACGTATTCATCAGGAAACACTTCCAACTGAGCTTTGTGCAATAACAAATTTAAAGAATTTTTATGTTAAGTGACCGAAAAGTGACTAGTACGCTTGTTGGATTTGTTTCTAAAGTTATAAATAGACCATTGTAAATATGCTATAAATTTTTGTAAATACATAAAATTACATGTATTATTAATTAAACTACAAATAGGATCTATGTTAGAAATATTGATGGACACAATATTAAAAAAATATTAAACATAAAATTAATTCTACTAGAATTAATTTTATGTTCTGTTGGGCCGGGTTTCTCGTGGTGATTTGGCATTTTTGGCTAATTGGGTTCGTCTCTCAACAAGAAAGACGGACCTGACCACCACAAGGATGAACTGCTGGAATGGAATCAGCCATCAGCCCACGAAAAACAAGATCCGCCGAATAGGGTTATTGACAAAATTTCACAAAGGGCCTAAATTGAAAGAATATGGTAAAGATTAACAAAAAAAAAAATTTTGAATTTTTTTGTGTACCTATTGATTAAATAATAGCTGTTTAAAATTCAAATTTTAAAGGTCGTGCCAAAAGGCGCGATAATGACGATCGCCATTTTGTGACGTCATTACGCAACAGAACTATTGTAAACAAAGGAAACTATTATGTAAATCATAACATTAGTGCGTAGTATACCAATACTTCGAAAATTGAACTGAAATACGGAGAAAGTGGTTGCAACTTGCTTCCGAAATATCAACAAATTCATCGATTTATTTTGTGTCATGTGTCACAGTGACTGCAAATTGACAATCAATCGTCTGAGTAGTGACGTCACGCAGTCATTGGTGTTTCGAGTCACGTGACATATAGATTAAAAATTTAAATTTGTTTATCGAATTAAATGTATTTACGAGTTATTATTATTATTTTCAAAAATACCAAAATTTCTAATAAAATACATTCTATCAGTATAGCAAAGTTTCATATTTTATTTCCATCAGTGTCAAATACCCTATTGTCTTTCGACGGTACCTAGCTCCACGAAATTCAAGAGAGCACAGAGGGTCACCTCTGTGCTCTCTTGAATTTTGTCAACATGATTGAGAACGAAACTTTTAAGTTGCAGTGGTGGTGTAGTAAGCCACCCTAAGACAATGGTAGAATAACACCAAAATCTACATTTGCTAACTTGAAGAGTTAAAGAGTTTAATACCTTAGCACACAACCTTGCAGCCAACAAGGCTCTACAAAGCTCAAGGCGAGGAATCGTTGTGGGTTTTATCGGTTACGGTTACGAGATGTACCGTTACTAATCCTGACTGTAGCACAGAACGAATATACAAACAAGCACCGTACGCCCGCTCTGAAGCGTCTGAAAAAACATGAATTTCATGAGATTCGCAGTAATCACCAAGAACCCAGCGAGGAATCTTTAAATGATTAAGAAGTGGTAAAGTTTCTGCAAATGTAAACCATGAATTCTTTATGTCCTGCGATACCTCATCATATATTTTTCTATCCACAACCTCTATGATGATCTTAGCTTCGACAACGCATGGGCCCATGAGATCTACTGGATGCGAAGATTTGACCTATTACAGATAGTATGTTACGTTTAGTTACTTTTTTATTATCTAATAAATATAACTAATATTTATTGAAAATGACAAAGTATCTGAATCACAAATCTAGATCTGACCTTAAGTCTTACGTGAGGTATATGTGTCAGCTTCTGCACAGTCAAAAATTTTGATTAAATTATTTATTGAAGAGGGAAAAATTTGATTTAATATTAATTGGCTATTAGATCTAAATTTGCTTAAATTAAATTGGGCTGATTGTAAAATAGACTCATGTGCAAATATTAATTGTTTTATACAAAGATGACGACCCTCCCAAGTAATCGTCAAATTAAAAGTCTCTCTGAATTGACTGTTCTATGTCATTATTAGGAGCACTGGAAAGTAACTCACCAAAAAACCTGATGGTGGCTAAATAAGGAGCAGATGCCGTACAATAAGTCACGGTATTGAGTGTGTAGGTTCATAAGGGTTCTCTAGGATCAAAACAGAAGATAATTTACAGAAGAGCACGTTGAGATGGATTAAGTTGATGCGGATTAAGTTGAGGCTCTATAAATTTTTTCTACATCACCAGTCACGACGTACATAAGTTGACGGAAACGTATTATGATGGAATAAAGTTCTTCTTGTACAGTTGGACCGACCATTTGAATGTCATTCAATGAGTGACAAACCTGTGCTAGAAGTGGCCGATGCATCGAAGACTGTATGAAGCTTGGTTGTAAGATTTGACTCACGTATGGCCCGTGGTGTGGTAAAAAATAGCTTACATTTTGAAGACAGCTAGGCGAATACTCAATTTTTTCAGTCATATGACCGAGACGTTCAGACTCCTGCATGAATTCTACATACATGTTTTTAAAGGCCCCTGTATCTAGAATCCTGCCTTTCAATTATAAATAATCAGCATTATATACTCCATAGAGAGAAAATCCTTGGGCACCTGTGTTAGGAAAATACCCTACATCTGTTCTATTTAAGTGAACTTCCTTTATCAATGCATATCTAGCAGTCTCTTATCCTCAAAAGAGATGTTATACTTCCGTCATCCAAGCTGATAACGGACACACTCCGCCAATAAATGTAGGTACATCGTTTACTGTACCGCAGATCTCACACTTGGGCCAGTCGGATAAAAAACCCGACTGGCCCAAAAGGAGGGCTATGTTTAAATATTAAAACAAACCTGTTGATATGACATGTTAATTAAAAAAACAAACCGACTTTAAGACTTTACCCATGTATATACCTACATGTACAAACTTAAACTAAAATCAAAACTTGCTGAAGGGAACTACAAATCAAAACGTGACTTGTGTTTTTTTTTGGATTTTGTTGATGTTACTTAAAGCGCTGAATGAATTTCGATAATATTTATATAGGATCACCTCTGAAGTATGACCTTTCAGACAAAGAATCATCAAAATCAATTCACAATTGGCGGAATAATCGCGTAACAAACATACAGCCGAATTGACAACTTACTCCTTTTTGAAGTCGGTTAAAAGTAAAAGGATGCCCTCGGAAGGGTGTGGCCCGTTCTGTGGGCATTATTTCTCTTTGGACTGTGCTCTCTTTAAGGCCTTTGCAGGTTATCTGCGATCTCATATTAAAATTTGGTTTGTTGGTTTGTTACAGTCCACTGCTGCGCATTATAAACGTCGTTTCCAAGTTGCGCCAGAATTTTAGTTTACACAACTTCCGCGTGACACTTTAATGTATGCCTATTTTAATGATAGTGTTTGAAATTATTCATTTTGTATTTCACCTATAGCTTAGCTGTCTCAATTAATTGAAGGTTAGATTTGATGCTTAGATTTCAGTGTCTCGGAGAGCACGTTCACAGACTACTAAGCACGTTAAACTGTCGATCCCGATTGTCAAATTCAGAACTTTGACAGACGTTACGGGTAATCAGAGGCTGAAAGTCTCACAACTAGACGTACCACGAGATATCGTGTTACCCAGTAACTGGGTTGTGGAAGTCAGGTAGGCAGTCGCTCCATGTACAATAGGTACCGGTATAAAGCTGTATCCGGTTTGACTGAAAGCCGACCCCAATGTAGCTAATTGGGAAAAGGCTAAGTAGAAGCCTATCACGAGATTTCAAATTGTTTGAAGTACATGTTCATTAGCAAGTGCGTTTATTAATTTCATTATGTTAATAAACACACTTGCTAATGAACGAATGAATGAGTGATAAATAATGATTATTGACTTTAGTAGGTATCTAGACCTGCGCAAGCTATGTAAAGTTAGTTTTAATCAATTCAAAATTCAATGTATAACTTTGATTGACCTAAGAATTTACAAGACGCAAGCATCTTGCAGGTTCTTTTTGTAAATCTCGGAATCAAATTGGCCCGCATCATCACTTTTCGATGGTCTCAAGAAAGGTTACCCAAGGGCGCTAAAGAATGTAATTTCGAGGAGGGTGAACGGCAATATCCATCTGTGTGCCAACACCTACATAATGTCATCTGCAAACATAATTTCCTTTTTAAAGCGTAGACTTTTAGGGACGTTAATAAGGTATTCAATACTCTATCGGCCCAGATTGATTGACTTAATAGATTGTCCATTGATATTAGAGAATTGATATGAAAACTAGTCCTAACTGTCTAATAGTAAACTAGTAATCATAACAGTATTTTAAGGTCAATTACACTCACATTTCTTATTTTGTAAGTCCGTAGAATTTAATTCGGATATCCCAATATTTTCAGCATGGTTTCAGTTAACTTTAAAGCTTGTACTAATACATTGAGCTGCAACAAAATAAATAACTTGCAGAAGCTTTGTGAAATTTCGTTTCACCGTACAATTAAAGAGGTGCGATATTGCTTTCAGTTCCTGGCAAACATCCAGAACATGACACCTGTGAAGAAGGAAATACATTTGTGGTCAAATCTTTTGCTGTACTTGCCAGGAATGAACAAACGTTTATTGATAAAGCTCCTTTAGGTACTGGTAGAGCGCAAGGCCGTAGCCTAGGAATTGATTTCGGGGAGGCTTCTACCTTCAGGAAATGCACTTTGGTCAAGTGAGTATGAACATTTCTATGGAACAGCTGATTTTTATTTGCGCTTTGGATTTTGGTTTCTATAGTGAAAGTTTTTGTATAATAACTTTCGTGAGACATATTCATATCAATCATTGTTCACCGGTTACTACTCACGTGCATTTCTCGGGAATTGTCCGACTAGTTTCGAACTCGAACGGAGCCCTTAGTCATGAGCTGAGCCCGGGGCGAAGTTGCGAGTCAAACTGGAGCTGCATCGCGCCGCGTATCGTTGCGCTCGCGCCGATGATGCGCTCGGTGTCGGAAGTATTAGTGGATTTCCGCCATTCGTCGTGTCCGAGATGTTGTTTTTATAATGTCTGTCGGTGCATACCGCGCTAACTGTGTCACACTCCAGGCACAACTCACTTTTATATAACGTGGACTTTAGAGCTGGTTTCCAATCAGGAGACAACGTCCAACCACTGTCTGTCGGGCAATTCCCGAGAAATGCACGTGAGTAGTAACCGGTGAACAATGATTGATAGTGAAAGTTGTTCGTATAAATGGGTACACTGCCCACCAAAAGTATGACTACTTCTATTACACGTTGTATATAAACTAGCGACTGACCCGTCTTCGCACGGGTAGTAGAGCATAACTAATTATACACCTAAACCTTCCCCATGAATCCCTCTGTCTATAGGTGAAAACCGCATGAAAATCCGTTCAGTAGTTTTTGAGTTTATCGCGAATAGACATGCAGGCAGACGCGGCGGGAGACTTTGTTTTATAATATGTAGTGACTAAGTTTAATAGGAGAAATTACCAGAAGTGTAGCCAGCCGTTGTAAACATTATTTTCACTTCAGATTGTCGTCCCTTGTGTTGCGCTGTTGTTAACTTAAAATGACGATGCAATGTATTGTAGTGCAAGGGTGTAGCCTAACTATCCTATAGATTTTATTTATGGATTTGTAATTAAACCACACATCTGCGTACTTAAGCCCGACAGTATTGACGGTACAAGATTAACTTATTATATAATTATGTATAGGTACATGGCGATGTGAAATTAAGTCGTAAAATGCATTAGTCTCTACAGACTCTTTATTCCACGCAAGTGGTTAGAGTCAGGAAATGGATCATTACGTTAATCAGCCGGCTGTTAGTAATTATGCACAATGACCGCCCTAAAAAGTTATGTACTAACACCTAACTGTTATCTGTGGCTTACGCGTCCAATGATATTTCGGTATTTGGCTTAGCTCGTAGGAAAAGAGAAAATGGGAGCATAAATAGAAAATAAAAAGCAGTTCCTTGTCGGTATCAGGGATTAAATACTCAGCTTGTTTATGAATTTTTCGACAGTCATCTCTGTTATGGCACACAAAATGAATATTACATATGTAGATTGACTGTTTCAGGATTTTATAAAGAGTATTAACGTAGGTAGATACGTGGTATAAATTATCACACGGGAACTGGGTATAAATCACCACGTTATTAATAACTAATTAGTATTATAATTGTATTGGTTCAAAGCGTAGCATAAATATGTATTAAATCACAAAGCATGTAATGTCCGAGGTCGGTAATAGATGGCGCTATAGATATCACATTACCTACATTAAGCATGTACTGTATAACTGTATGTAGTATCAGTCAGAACGTGAATAGTTAGAACCTATTAGCAATTCAGAATGAAGGTGTATGATTACCATTAGGTACTAAGTTTGAAGCTCGATTGTTCTTGTAAACGTTTAGCCGTTATCATATTTGAGTATATTACGAGTACCTACCTAGGTGCATAGAATGATAGATTATAAGATGGGAAAGTTCTAAATGTGCGTTCAATACTGGGAACAGCGACGGTGTCAAAATAGAAAAAGAGAGGTCTGCAGGTTGACATCGAAATGTAGGTTATTTTGTAGTAAGTACATTGTGTCGTGTGTTTTATAATATATTCGCTTATAAAAGAGATCAACATAGAATATTACGAAGTGAGTATCATTTCGATGTGAACTGAGTTAGCGAATACGCCTATAATATTTAGGTATTCGTTACAAAAGCTTTCTGCCCAACATAACTTCGTCACTTTACCTATCTGCCTAGCCTTTTCTTAATTACATTGGAGTCGGCTTTCAGTCAAAACTCATACAGCTTAATACCAGTATTTTACATGGAGCGACTGCCTTCACAACCCAGTTACTGGGTAATACGATATCTCGTGGTACCTATACGCAGGTTCGAATCCTGCTAGCAACCGTATTCTTTTTCCGTTTAATATTATAACTTTAGACTTTCAGGCCTTTGGCTAGCCGTAGCGGTTGTCATGGATCTTATTGTGAAAACCGGGACAGACGATTTAACGTGCTCTCCGAAGCACGGAGGGGTCTCGGTATGAAATGATGGTCACCCATCCACAGACCGACCGCAGCAAGCGCAGTTTAACCTCGATCGAACGATCTGGGCGCCTGTTACTTAGCCACGAGGCCCTCTGCCTGGTAATGAATCTACCTCCGTATTATAATCGTTACAAACGATATTATATTTTCTTAATGTTATTCTGCATTCGATTTTCTTTTTGCATTGTTTTATGTTGGACAAGAAAGTTTTCTTTGCAACTATTTATAGCCGCGTAAGAAATTAAGAACTTATTTCCCATTACTTGGCCACTTACATTCTGGTAGAAAGTTAAATAGCTTTAAAATCGTAAAAGTATATAGGACACGTACCTACTATAAATAATGTATGCCCCTGCCTAAATAAATAGGTCAAGTACATAAATGATACACATCAGATTTTATATAAAGTTACGCTCGTAAAAGTGTCACACTTTGTGTAGTCATAGGCAAAGGTAACATCTTTTTTATTGAGTCCTTGGGGACAGGATCTTTTGGAACAAACCCAATGCAATGCGGTTTTCGTCACCTTACGGTTGAATTATTTAAATTTATAGGATTCACGAGAGGAATTATCCCTTCTGTAATGAATTTTTTATTATATCCGACTGTGTTGTCTCAAGCATAGCACTATATTATTCAGTTTCAATTTCATGTGTTTTTAAAGGCAAATTAAATACTATCCGGCTACTTTTTGTGTATAGGTATATATATTATCGATTCTAGAACAACGGTTTTCAATACTAGCATTCAAAGCCCGTAAAAATTGTGACAGAACTAATTTTTTTATGGAAATGTTGCGTAGTCGGAGTTTCGTGGGCGCTCGGCAAAGGGCAGCCCCTTCGACTTCATATCCCGGGGCTCTATTTGCTATTGCGTAGTTACAGTCTTGTTCGAGGTTACTATTTATTTAAGAACGTTTGTGGTACGAATACTGAGTAAAAGATTCGTAAATTATGGCGTACCTCTACCTGTATGTATTTACCGTACTTAAGTTACATGGTGAGCAGTAAAAAATATTTCCTGCTGTCGAAATAGAATTTACGTTCGCCGGGAAATGCTGGTATTAATAAAAATAGGTAGGTAGTTATGTTTCATGGTTCGCATACATGACTGATGACGATTGCTTGTAATTATGGCTACGGCTAGCTAGTACGGTAGTAGTAGTTACCTAACTACATTTATACTTAATGTATGATGTAAAAAACTACGTACAAATGCTAATTTACAAATATTGGCATATTGAGTTTGGTAAATGTTGATATACTTAATACTACTAACTAACACCAAAGTACGGTATTAGGTTTATGTTTACTTATATTTTTCAAAGAGTTTTGGTATCCACAATACTCTCCCTCAATATCCATGGTACCTTTATAAAATCTCGAAAATATGTGTAAGCTCTCTTTTAAACAATTAACAGAAAGTCAAATAATATTTTTTGCGATGAGTGTGTGTGACATGTATTACAGAAAATTGCTTTTTTATGTTGGTCCTTACCTACTACACGCAGATATGTATTAATGACATGCCTCGAAACAGAGGCTTATTTAATTCAGCATAAATTAAGGCACTACTACAGTAGCAACCATTTTGAGACGACACGAAGACAGTTTCGTGGTCTAAAAAAAACTAGGAAATCGGGGAGGCTCAAAGAAAAAATGGTTGGTTAGTTGCCTCAAAATGACTGATATTGAAAACTAATTCACATAGATTTTCGGTATCTTCACTACACACATCTTCACTACACATATCTTTCTCTACACATATCTTAGGTTTTCATTTATACAATACACCACAATAAAACAACTTTTAATTAAACGGATGAATTGTATTGTGTAAGTAGGTGTATATTATATATTAGTTTTTCCTAACGTTTTGCAGCGACACTTTGCAGTGTTGGCGGTCGCAGTCATTTTAAAAGAAACAAATATACGTATTTACTTGCACTTTTCAAACGCTTAAAGATCGCTTCGCATACCTTATGCGAAGCGATCTCTAATGTTATATTTTTTTGTCGCGTAAGTGATAGCTTAATTAGCAGGGCATCTAGAGCACCATTCCGGGGGGTGTAAGTTCGAACACCGGTCGCGGTCGTGCTGTTCTATTTACAAAAAATATAACATTATGTAAATTATTTATATCTCTATCTTTACACAAAACAATAGGGCGGGTATTTGGTAGGAGATAAACTAATGATAGGTATCCGGCATCACGGCTTCACGGCATTTTCTGCGGGACCGGTCAGTCGAAGCCATATTCTTTTTGACCGATTTGTTCAATATAGATACCATAGTTTCATTCAAAAAAGGACGTGGAATAAAGTTTATTTACGATTATTAAATATTACATCCATTATTTTTCGGGTTGACGGTCGAAAGGAAAGAACAAGACCTATATAATTTCGTCTTTCTGTTTCTGTCTATCTGCCTTCGTCTGGTATTTTGAACACTTCTCAATTTGACGAGTAGGTTGGTTACCGATGAAATAGCAGAATATTTAATGTTATAACACTGTCTATTACTTACGAAGAATGGTTAGAAAAATAGTGTTAGTAAGCCAATAACTTGTTCGGGGATATTATTAAAGGGTCTATCTACATTATCCCACTCGATTGGGTAATCATTAAGTAAGTGGAGTGGACGTTGCCTCTACGACTTGTTTGAAAGTACACAAGGAACTCTCTCTATCAAGGGTCTACCTCTATATTTTTATACTAAGTAGGTAGGTTTAAATTATACGCAAAGGCCATTTTTATTTAATTTATTATAAGCTTTAATTGATTTTAAGTTTTCACGCATGTTATTTAATTTAAATTTAGCTAGCGTGGTTTAGACAAAACCATTTTAATAACTTATAAAATGGTACGTACCTATATCTACGGTACCATCAACCCAATGCATCAAACACACTTAACAGGTTTTAGTAGTTGTTCGGGGCTTGCCATATTGATAAATCATCGAAATGGATGTCGACAATTACGCAGTATTTTACGATGCCGCCTACTTTATTATCAATTTAACAGCATTATCGGCGGTAATTGAATTAAAAAAATTATAAATTACTACGATTTATAATGATGGTAAAATACTATATCACACCTGTACCTACTTATTCATTAGAAGGATGGGTATAAATTGACTTTTTGAGTAGGTACACTGAGGATTTCTAGACATACAGCGTTATATATGGAATCCCTTGTGACCTCTAGAATATAATAAAATATGATATGAGCATTACAAAGTTATCGCTGCAGCCTGCTGTAACTGTACCTTGCTACTATCATTAGTAAAGGAAATGTGAGAAAGAAAAGGTGCAACAAAATTACACAGAAGTGGTAAAAGCGCATTGAGCAGAATGGGATACCACAACGACCGTTGGCGACGGGTTAAGGTATCTCTTGCAACTTAATGCGCAATTCCAATTTTTAAATCGACCACTTCACATAGTTTGCGGTGGCTTTGCTTTGAGTGTTGCAGAAGAAAGAATCCGTGATACTATAGCGAATAACGTTGAATTAATACAGTTGCAATCTAATTTCTACAAGGATCTAGGGAAATAAGTTTGACTGTAACATTGTAACATTGGACGGAAAATAAACGTAATTGCTTTAATAAAAGCCGAAGTAGTCGATACTTTGTTAGTATGTTCGAGGCAGAGCTGAGAATTCCCGGGGGTGTAGGTATGTGGGGTTGTGAGCTCTCTGACCGCAAGCCGGGACGGGGACGGCGGACGGCGCGACGTTCTTTACTCTACTCGTACATCTATATTAAAGAGCTGTCCATGCGAAATCTATCAGCTGTTTTCATCTCATCGTGAAATTCAATCTGGGGTTTATGCCGTAGAGTAACTATTTAAAGTGGTTTCGTACTCTTTTACATAATATGTAGATACTTGGTCATATCGTTTCAGTAAGTTAACAAATTTAGATAACTTCATAAAACTCTTAATTTATGAACAGGTATTAATTATATATGGTGATATTTTTTTATACATGTTGAGGCCATGTAATGCCTATATTTATTATTGAGTTGGCACAAAAGTAATGAGACACTTGGTTTACGTTTTATATTTTTTTATTATTATTACAATACACAAAGATTAGTCAATGATGTAATCACCATTAGCCTCTGAGACTTCTTGCCAACGATCCGGCAAAGATTGGATGCCTTTCGCCCAGAACTCTGATGGCTGTGCCTCGAAAAAGTTGTTCAAGTCCGCCTGTACATCATGGAAATCATTAAATTGTTTACCCCGCAAAAGTTGTTTCAGGGCTCTAAACAAATGATAGTCTGATGGTGCGAGGTCTGGAGAGTAAGATGGGTGGGGTATCGTCTCCCAGCCCAAGTTCTGCAGCTGTTGGCGAACGGTAGATGCGACGTGAGGTCGAGCGTTATCATGTAGTAAAATTACATTGACTCGTCTTCGTCGTTTTTTCTTGATAGCAGAAGATAGTTCGGTGAGCTGAGTTGAATATTTGTTAGCGTCTACAGTTTCATTGTGTAATAGTTCATGAAACAGCATGCCTTGCGCGTTTTGACTCAGCTTCGGTTGAGTTGGTGGCGTTTCTTCTCGAGGCAGCCAAAAAGTACGACGTGTATCGTTCTCATAATAAATCCAAGATTCATCTCAACAAAACAAAAACTCTTTACGTCGGGGTCGCAGCAAAAAAGATTGACATATGGTGACACGGACTGCACGACTGGCGTCGGTAAGGATGTGCGGTACCCATCGAGCCAAAACTTTTCGGTACCCAAGCTCATGCAGTGGATTCCACGCTGTGGAATACCACGCATGGTATTCCACAGCGTGGTGACTGCAGTTAAGTGCTTCCGCTAATTCACGAGTGGTAGCATCCGGATTCGACTCCAGTTTGCGGCGTAAATCGTCATCATTGAATGCAGGTGGTCGTCCTGAGCGTGACTGACTTTCAAGGCTCCTGCCTCCTGATTCCAAACGGTCAAACCATCTGGACACCGTGGCATGGCTAGTACTTCCAGCGCCCAATGCAGTGTTGATATTGTCAGCCGCAGCCCGCGCACTGTGGCCTAACAAGTACTCGTAAAAGTATAGTGTTCGAACTTGTCGCTCGTCCATTTTTCTTCAAACTGACTAAACCAATCGCGAGGGCGGCTTTATATACCCTCACATTAGAAGTACCTAGAATGTTCTACAACATATTAGAATATTATCGAAAACAATTAACTTAAGAAAGGAAATGTATAGAGTTTTTTAGAGTGTCTCATTACTTTTGTGCCGACCCAATACTATTTTCAAGGAAACATTGAATAAATAATAGACAAGAACGGGGCTTGAACCCGCGATCCTTGACATTCCGTGTCATCACTCTACCACTGTACTACCTTGTCGTGTTCAAAACTATTAAATTTTCAATACACCTTTTATTCGTCTTAAGGAGACGCCTGGCGATATTTATCTAGCAATAGGTTGTTATTATAAAATAATAATAATTAAGATTGAACGCTAAAGGGACGTTATTACTATTTATTATAATCATACATGCATCCGCATGACACAAGGTGACTCAAAACTGCAATAAAATTAAAACTTACACATAAAAGTATACAGTATATGTTTAACCACCAGCAGTCGGGCTTTGTCTCAGTAATTACATTGGTTTGTATTGTTTAAGGGTGGTGGTTTGATGTTAAATATTCACCGGGAGTGGACTGCAGTGATTGCCCGCGGGCAGCGAGCACTGTGTCCCGTCCCGCGCAAGCTCTAAGCCTACGCCGCCGGTGTTCCACCGTAAAAGTGTTTCATAAAAATAATATTTGCATACACGTGTTTATTATTTAGGTTGCGTATCCCTTACTTTTTTGGTGATACAGCAATGAGAAAACATTTAGTTCTAAACATTTTTAGAAAGTAATATTTTGCCGTGTCTCGAGTAGACGTTATATATATGTCTATTGTTTTCAATTAAATTCTGGGACCCGAATACAGGAAATTAAGTGGTCGTTACGTTGATCTGAAAATAAAAGTATTTTCCCATACGGGATTATAGATATATTAGCTTCTGTCCGCAACTTTGTCGCCGTGGACTTCAGAATTGGGTCTAGCCGAGATAAAAAGTACCTACGATAAGTATGTGTTAATCTAGGTTATCAACTATCTATGTACTATATTTAATCCAAATGCGTTCAGTTCAGTTATGGCATAAAAGAGTGACAGACATCCATACAGCCTCACAAACTTTCGCATTTATAATATTAGTAGGATTAGAATTGTGGTGTCAAATATATGATTTGTTGATACAAATACAAGTCTACAATATAAGTTTTATATGGCTTTGGTTTATTCTATATTACTATTTTTATTTCAAATAATAAAAACGTTCTAAAATAAAATTACTTTTCTGTTTGTCCATCAAAAATATAAAATCAGTTGGTGGAGTGGATTAGGCGCTAGAGTGTCGGTCGCTTTACGGTCTAGCTAGCAGTGAAACCATTGAACCGATTCAGATCTATTTTTATTAACAAGTAGTTGTCATGTAAGTATTATAATTTATAACTTTCTTCATTCAGAATACGTAGTAACGCAGCATTCTACAATAAAAAGATCAAAAGGACTCTCGCGTCGTTTGAATGTTTTAACATAGGACGTTCACATATTATTTTAAAAGCCTCGAATTTCAGAAAAGGGCGAGATTTTCTGCACTGACCATTGACATATATATTACTAGAAATCATTGGCACTGACACTTTACCATTCGTTTACCGAGCCAATGCCCCTTTTGTTCTGATAAAATCTTGCAAGATATGTTTTGTGCATGCACGTCCAAAAACTTACGGTATGTGTCAAGATAAAACAATGTAAAGTCACAAAACTTGTTCTCGCATAAAGAGATTTATACGTGCTAGTGGTTTGGGATAAACGAGGTTGGATACGTGATCGTTGTTCCTACCTTTTGTCTTTTTATAACTCATAGTGACGTATTTATTTAGTAAGAGGTGGATACTTCAATACTCGTAAAAGTCGACTCATGCGATATTTAAGTCTACTGTCCATCGATTTTGTGCCCTCCAGACACTAAGTCTCCGAAGAATGGCTATACGGGGCTATGCCGCCAGATATAAATATTACACACTGCGTCTTTTTGTAGACTGATTATTTTATAAAGGCTTGCTCGTAGGAGTCAGGTGTCCGATTGTTACTAATTAAAGAGAGAAATTTTTATCTCTCATGTATCTCTAATTATTGTTCAAAAGACAAATACGGAAGACTTCTATAAATATCAAACTCTTTTATCAGAAACACTAAAATTGGTAGGTATATTAAAAATGTATGCCTGGTAGTTACAAGGTACACTACTTTATATTCATATTATTTAAGAAATATGACAGCAAAGCGCTATGCTACATCACAGTGAAGCAACAAAGGAAGAGACAGCCCACGTTTCAATTTTGCCGACCGTCTTTACAATTTCTCAAGCAAAATTATGCAAGCGGTAACCGTGTTGGCAACTGCAACCATGCTACTTGGACAAGACAAGACGAATAGCAAATAAAGACTTATCCGAAAGTGGTTTTAAATGAATAGAAGGTAAATAGATAAATTACGCATTTTCACTCCACCATCGCGCTCAGGGTGACCTTGGATATTTACACTCCAATTGCAGAAAATAAATGTCATATTAAACGTGTCTTGAAAATTCGTTATTGTAACATAATATTATGTAGGGATGTGTTGCAGCCAACTTTGGGTAGACCTAGGGTACCGTTGTAGACGGATAATTGCTTAATTTAAATTTATTTAGAAGATTATTTTTATTTATTAAGATTAACTATTTGGACTTCACCCAAAAAGCTAATAGTTTTAAAAAGACTTAAATTTATCCAGGTTAACTTACGTTAACCCGGTTAAATTTAAGTCTTTTTAATAATGCTTTATTTTTCTAGAAATACCCTTTATTTGTTGCCAAATATTTTGAATTGAATTGATGTATTGTTTTCTTTTCGAAGTAAACGGCCTTTTGAAATTTAATTGGAAAAATTAAACATAAAATCCACTCTGCTGGTCTGGTTGTTTCGCTATGATAAAGCCTTTTAATAGAGATCGCTCGGCGTAGATAGCAAATTTTTTGGCAACTTTACTGTTAGTTTTGACCCAAATGTTAGTGTAAAGGTTAAACGAGTTGTTAAGTGGTTTTGTAAACAAGGAAGAGTTATTGTTGGCATATACATTTTTCAATAAAGTATATGAGTAAATTGGGTTGTGTTCTTACTTACCTGCCACAAAAATAAATGTTGACGAAACCACTACACTTTGTTGTTGTTTGTTTACGGAATTTGCTTTATAGTTTATATGCAACTAGCTGGTGCCCGCGACGTTGTCTACTCGACTAAAGGTAGCCTATCCTTCCGATATCCTTCCCCAAGATACAATCTATCTCTTTGCCAAATTTCATTACGGTCTCTCAGCCATTTAGTCGTGAAAAGGTAACAAACAAACAAACAAACAGGGTCACTTTCGCATTTATAATATTAGTATGGATTTACTTGTATAATTATTTTGAATAATTTGTCTCGTTAACACCAGTTGTAGTTTCAAGCTTTAATTTTGAATATTATCTACAGTGATAGATGCTTAGCTCTGCTGGTAAATGTTTCACACACATGCTGCGAATTAGTGTTTTTATTATAAAATTGAAGACTGTATAAAGAAAACCTACCGTTACGATTTGCTCTCAGTTCTAAAGAAACAATGTATTATTCAAGAGATAAGACTGGCCTTTGTGTTACTTGGTAGAAGCTCAAATAAATTATTAAGGACAAGGTAATCACTCCGTTTGCCAAGAAAATACTATGTACAATGAAAAATGCTTTTCGGAGACATGTGAAAAATATTGCGGATTGTTTGTATATATACGAGAGTATGAAAGAGTGCAAGATGTTATTGGAACAAAATCTGACTGGGAGCATCATAAATATAGAGTGGCGTGGTGTGGTCGTTACTACAAACAAGGCTCTTAGAGTTGCCCTTAAGAACGGGAACTGTTACAAATTTAACACTTCCCGACTGGCTTTTAGTTCCGCTGTGCAACGTACATGGGCGTTAACGGCCCCGGAGCGGCGGGGACGAGGCGCTCGCCCGGCGGCGCCCGGCGCGGCCTACCGTCGTCGGCTGCCTCGCGCGCCCTATACTACCATTCTTCTCGAAACTGAGTGCGCACTCACATTCTATTGCGAGTGCTTTAAAATTTAAAACACCTAGTAAGCTAAGGCTATTGTCAAAAAAAATAATGAATAATGTGCCATTTAATACATTCTGCGGCGTGCTAGTAATGCGACTACGCACATAAAGGCTGTTCAAGATATTTAAGCTCTCATTCGGATGCATGATAAGTATGTTATTTCTTATGCCTACGTTATTGTAATGAATAAGAGATATGACGTGGATAAGGATATTCATGAGGTATCATTGAAGATACGAATCTGTCTCCATCGATTTTTACTAAGAATGGAACTCTTGACTGGATAGGATAGTCCGTATCTAGGTATGTTAATACGAAGGTTGTTCTGAATGTACTATACATTATTGCTTGACCAGAAAGAAACTAACATTAAGTTCATATAAAAAATCTTTTGTTAGGTATATCTCAAAACCTAGCAGGTTTGTTTGTAAATAACATACACGCGCGATAGACTTTCAAAAATTGTGTGTTAGAATTGTATAATTAAATATTTTGTGAAGAAACTTACCTATTTAATTCTATTTTATTTTTATTTACTTTCTTTTCCCCCATGGAGTCGAGCACGGGTTCAACAGCTGCCGCCTCTAGGTAAGCGTGTCGCTACCACTTCATGACTCTTTAAGAGAGCCAGAAGTACTAAACGATGTCGCCTAGTACATACATACAAAGGTAGTGAAAGATTATAAGAATATTAAATACATTATTCTGTAAAAAGACCTTTTCTAAATCTTTTTCATTTCAATATGATTTAAAAGGCCTTGGCATTTCTTGTCTGACTACATGAGAAGAAATGCCGAAACAAACTCAGAGGTCAAGTTATCTCTTAAAGTCCAGACATCAATAAAAAAGCCCTATGCGCGAAACACTGTAATATGATTACCCAGTAATCTGGAATTTACTTTTGAAGAAACAGCCACAGCAGTTTCGAGTTGACCTGCCTTAACTGACGGAACACATGCATCAGTTATGGTGTAGCTCACCCATGATATAGGGAGCTCAGGAAACTGTCGCAAGGCGAAACCAGATCGGCAGAACATTTTTGTAGGCCATAAACAACAGTATACATAATAAGTAAGCTATGTTGATTATTTCACTCGAGGAAGCTGGAATCTGAAGGCTGAAGATTGGTTTTACGAGTTTCATACGACAATTTTCAACACAGCGACGAAATTAATATTAAACTTATTTTTTTAATAAATAGGCGCTTTAAGCACGCGTAGGTGGAAGGAGAGATACTGATGGAGAAAGTTGCCGAACAACTAATACTAAAATATAATAGTTTAACTTACTGACGAAAAAAAAGCATTTGATGAGGATTAAATGTTTATTTATCATATTTTAATTTACACTGTATATCACAAAAATTTAAATCTCAGCAATATACAAATTAACGTATAGGTGTTACGTTGCTTTTAAAAATAAAGCATTTGTGCGTAATAAGCTACATTAAGAACCTAAAAGCGGTGCAATAGGAATCATTTTACGAGCAAGTGAGTTAAAAATAATCAAAACCGCCAGACAGTTACAAATCTAAATGATAAAATCAATCTTCTTTTTCTTATCGTGTGTTTGATGACCAACCTAGTGTCAGAGTTTAAACTACCTGTAGGTCTCTGACATGGCTTTACACACCATCGAGAATATCTCTCTGGTGTGCTGGTTTCCTCACGATGTTTTCCTTCACCGTTTTAAGATAGATTTTTATTGTTACAACGTACAGATCTGTACGTTACTGAGCCGAAAGGTTAAGCAAGTGATAATTAATTTATAATACGCATATGACTTCGAAAAGACAGTGGTGCATGCCTTGGATTCGAACTTGCGACCTTTGACGTGTCAGTCCAACGGTCATACCACTAGGCTATATACTACTTGTACTTATATACTTATTACTACTACTGTTATAATTCATTGGAATGTCTAATTATATCATACTAGCTGACCCGACAAACGTTGTTTTGCCATATAAATAAAAAATTTAGGGGTGGACTACCCCTAACATTTAGGGGGATGAAAAATAGATGTTGGCCGATTCTCATAGATACCGGATAAGCACAAAAAATTTCATCAAAATCGGTCAAGGCGTTTCGGAGGAGTATGGCAACGAAAACTGTGACACAAGAATTTTATATATTAGATTATAATGTCAAATAAAATCAAAACAATATAAAATAAGCAATAAAAAAATTCATATCACTCCCATGCCTCTTTATCGTTTAAATATTTTGAAATATATTATACCTTTTAGGAATATTTTAGCTTTAATAACATTATTTTAGTTATAGGGTAAATTTCTAGCATCGATGGGTAATTGGTTGTAAAAGTATATACATGATGCACCCATGCACAAGTTGCAGACTTTGTGAAGACGAGTAGCGTGATCAGTAAGGATGTGTTTCTTCCAAGTATTTTTAGCATGTACATCTGATAATTTAAACAAAATTTCGAATGTTTTTAGGTACACACTTGATAAAAGTTTATATATATATAATATATAGAGAGGCTATAGTCAGATCATAAGCCTTATTGATTTTTCCTCTGAGGACAACCTCAGGACGCAAGTTGTAATTAGGGCGAACAGCGCATTTTCTGTAAGTTAAAGATGCTATTAATATCTGCCGGGTTTCGCCTCAGAAGAATGTCATAAGACATTATATTAGACATTAGACCATTAGAGAATCGTACAATTTTAATTTTAGTATTTTATAAGTCGTAGGTATACCTCTCCGTTGACAGCTGCCATTCAAGTTTTCAATTATTCGCAAATTACCGTGAAGTGGGGGTGGAAGTGGGTAAGAATATACTCAAACCAAATACGGAGTGTGTGTATAACATAATTATATCGTATTTACATTAATTTGTTTATATCAATTAGGCACTGTTATGTATAGAAGCTACCACAGTAGAAAGTCAAATTACTTTCAGAGTTCCAGAACGTATGAATCTAGCTCAAAACAAAACGTGTGACCATAAAATATAATGTACGATAACTTCGGGCATCAACATAGAAGGATTTGCATAGTGTGCAAATAGTGACATCCCCTACAAGCTTACGAGTGACATTAAGAACCCGTTAACCCCAGTCGACGTCGCAACTTACACGGAAGATAATATAGTGTGTTGATCATCGATATGAATTCTTGAAGACATAGTTACACACACAGTATTTTTATTTAAACCATTTATACCATTTATTTAGCACACATGGGGCACAAACAAAACCTATGGCATCCAAATAAAACGAAAAGAAGAGAGTAATAGTTAATTATTTGAAAATACAACAAAGGTAACGATATGTTCGGGTGCATACGCATTAATACGATGTTTTTAGACAAAAATAAAATTAGAACATCATTTTGCTACAAAAATGGCGTGCAGATTTCTTTATCGTGCGCCAAGTATTGGTCGATGCACGCGCAGGTGGAAGGATTAACACTAAAGAACGAAGTTGCCAAAAAGCCTACTATTAACATCTAGTAAAGTGAATATTTTCTATTTATAACACAAGTTCGTATTAATTTGCTGACATTAATAAATAATTTGATGAATAATTTGAATAAATGTTTATCTATACTAATATTATGATGAATAATTTGAATAAATGTTTATCTATACTAATATTATAAAGAGGAAAGATTTGTTTGTTAATAGTCGATAAACTCTAAAACTACTGAACAGATTTTAACAATTCTTTCTCCATTGGAAAGCTACACTATCGAGAAGTTACTTCCCGCTAGTGGCACAGTTTGTCATATTTTAACCAACACAGTTATTTAATAACAATAATACCTATGCCAATAATGCCTATTAAATCCCAGCAGCAGTCTTTTTAACGAGATAAGTAAGTGCTGCTTTTCTTTTAGATTATGACATTTGAGCGGTAAAGTTGCGTATTAAGCTGCAATATGAACCTAAAAGAGCCTCTTTAGCCTTTATAAGCAAGTGTGTTTGTTGAAAAATAAATAAAACCAACACGGCAAAGGTATGTATCTACTTACTTCATAAATCACGTAAAGTATGTGTTTTTTTAAGTATGACGAGATTTCACACTTGTTTTAAACTAATCCGGGATTTAAAACACTTTATAGCTGCAGTAACAAACTTATGAAGAGCTTATACTGCTATACTGGTGCATAAACGATGGGCTGGCAACTTGTCAAAATATTATGCCACTTCACCCACCGCATTTTCACCAGACCCGGCCAAGTAACTATTTGGTACTAATTGTTAAACTGTCTACATTGTTAGACACCATTAGTGTCGTGTTCTACACTTAGAAATCATTTAGTCTAGGCTGCATTTCTGTAGAAAGTCAGACATCAAGTTCACTTTTTCTAAATGACTGGCATAAAGTTCTTCTTTAAGTGTCCTGTGAGACATGAGGTCGCGAACTTTATTTAATTTCCTGATTGCGCAAACGAAAACTAGTGGGGAAACGAACCGCACCCCACATCTGGCTGACTAATGTTGTTGGAACTCGCCTCAAACTACATTATTTAATTTAATGTGTCTTTATTTGAATTTGTAGGTAACATTACGCGTTACACTGCATAGGATTAGGTGTGTACCTATTTAAGAATTAAACTTGTGTTATGTTACGAGCAGTTTGCTACGTGTACTGGATGGGAATTACATGCCTTCTGACCGTTATGTTGGTACTAGAAGATACGTTAAATTCGATGTATAAAGATTGTGTTTTAAAAGTACTACAGGAGTATGTTGTTACTGTATTTTAATAATACATAGAGGCAAATACGTACTTCGTTACATCAGTTTATGATTTTCAAGATTCATACCATCGCAGCTACATAAAAGTGGATAGGAAATAGCTTCAGTTTGTCCACTAGATAGTTCATACAAAGCTGTCTCATATCAAATGAACAAGATAAAAAACATCAAACTAAAATACTCGAAAGCTGTTATTTTAAGGACAACTTTTCATTTGAAACTAAGAACTGGCGCAGAGTGAGAATACATTATGAATCTATGTTTGTCTTTCTATTTCCAAACCGTTAGGGAAATCTTTGAACCTAAATAACTAATAGGTACTACGGCATTTTATACTGGGACAAGGTTCTACATACGACAAAGGAAATAAGTAGGCAGATAACCGTGGCAGACAACACATTATTTCTAAACTGTGATTACAAAGACATTTCAATTAAGACCTCGCAGCAAACAGTTAAAATGAATATGTCGTTAAGTGCATTCAAAATTATGATAACCATGTTGAACGACTATTTAGTTAAAGAGACATTTCTGTGCTTTAAAAAATTAAACCTTATTAAAAAACCTTTAGAGACATTTTCATATTTCACAAAATATGTCGCCACACCGCTCGATATAACTATAAGAAATGTTATTTATTTGTCTATCTCGTTGGTTTAGTGGTCCCAATGCGCGACTGCTAAGCATGAGGTTCCGGGTCCGATTCCCGGGTCGGGCAAATGTGTGAATTATGCCCAGTAGATGGCAATAGGCTTACCGCCTATTACATGGGACTTTCAAAATTTTAATCAATCAAAATAATTTATTTATAAAAACATAGGTAAAAGTGTAACACTGAATGTTTCGCCTTGTAAGTCATACAAATATTTCTTGATCACTAAGTTTTATATATTTTTCATTAATCATAGCATAATATTGAAATCATTATAAAAGTATTATTTTTAACGACTATTGAAAAGTACTTGTTATCCAATAAATCATATTAAAAAAACAAAAAAAAAACAATAATAAAAAAAAACTTTATAACAGCGTTGGTGGAATGTGGGTGTACAACTGTGTATACCTCTGCCTACTCCTTCGGGTGGTACAGGCGTGATGATATGCCATGTTTATGTTATGTTCAAGATATTTCTCCTATTTATTTCATTTATGTGTAAGCAAAACTGCAGCAAATTGAATTGGTATTTGTTATATAACAACGGGAACACTTGAAAGCACAAACAGCCGGCGACAGTTGCTTCCGATCCGATTTGTGTTGACTAGACACAGACTTCGAGACTAATTTTATTACAAACACTCTTTTAAAATGAAGATCTATCTTTGTGAATTTACGTCTGCCATTTTTGATTATTGATGCTTTGTAATAATATTGTTTGGATGAATTGAGAGTTTATTGTTTTAATATGAATAGCATTAAAATGTACGTTGCAGTAATATTGTCCTTAATATGCTTTATCTTTGAATAAAACTAAATGTTTAGCGAAGCTCTTGCATCGTTGTTTCTTGCATAGTTTTTTTTAAGCTCATACAGTTTTTGCACGAGACCAATGCTTAAAAACCAGTTATTTTTTTCTGTCCGTCTGAAACTGCGGGGCACAGCTAGTTTTATAATATACTAGCTGGGCCCCGCGGTTTCACCCACGTATAATTATATTATAATTAGCCTAAGTTACTCCTTATATAGTCAGGTACCTGCCGGTAAAATCTTAAGACTACCCGGAACAAACAGATAGGCAGAAAAACATTTTAATAACTGATTTTTAGGCGTATGCCTAAAAATCTGTTTTTATAATTTCTAGGCATAGGTATCGTGCAAATAACTGTATGAGCTTAGAAAAACTATTATTTTGACATTACAAACAGGCTCTTCAATTTTATTTATTTGTATTAAAGACTAGCTCTGCTAGCGATCTCGTTCGCGCGGCACTTGGATAAATATCTCTTTATATATTCATATCTTTTAAATCCTGCAAGATAATGAAATGGAACATCTACGAAAAATTAAACCTTTGTTAATCTCTGAAATTTTCAATTAAATCCATTAAGCCGTTTCGAAACCTCTTTGAGACAAACTTTCAAACGGAAAAAAATCTAAAAGCGGTCTATTATGATTAGGCATCGTATTTCTTTTTTAAATAACATGCACTTCACTTTATTTATTGATATAGATCCCATACATAACATTGAATATTTTTTATTAAATGTCTGTAGATATAAATATCTTCCTACTTTTGGGTACAGTCACTTACATGGGTTGAGGACGGACTTTATCGAACCTCATATAAAAAACTTGGGATTACCTGAAACTTTTTCGAATAATACGATTAATCTCAGAACTGAGACATTTATATGTGTAATAAATATATTTTTATTATGAAAATATTAAGGCAGCTTGCTGTGTAGCCACTAATATAATTATGTAACTATTCGTACAAATATGACTTTGTGCTTTGTTCATGTGTTGTTGAAAATTGTATTTACCTAGATTAAAATTACAGATGCATTCGTTTAAAAAAGTGAGGCCCGTAATATCTCCCAAACATGCACAGGAATCGATCCATTATGAGATGAAACTAATTAATGAAAACATTCCTTCCGTGATACATATCTTGAACCTTACTAAACTTCGCGGCTAAGTAACTACGGGGAAATTCCACAAAACCCGCAGGATAAAGGTTTGAACCTGTATCCATCTGTCATAGAACTCAGACCATTAAACATACTTCAAATGACGGAGACAGGCTATGCTTGGAGAGAAGAACATGAAAAATGTGCATTTCGTTTTACTCGTGTTGTTACGTTCACGTGGAGTTTATTAGTGCTAGACAAGTTTGACGCTCGACCCCAATAAGTGCGGACACCTCATGACAAATTAATTATTCCGTTTGTCGGTGCTCAGCACATACTACCCTCAGTGCAATTTCCACCCATCACTGTAGTTCAAAATGTTTTAAATGTTTTGTTGTTTTTGTTGAAGATTATTGATTAAGTACCGTTTTACTCACAGATATGATTCATGGCCGCCTGGCTAGACTCAGAGCCAAGTATTGATTACTTATGTAATAATTGTAACGAAAATTAACGACGACAAATTTTGCATAACAAACCACCTGTCATGAATTGAAACAATAAGTTCTCATTATATTTCATAAGTCTCTACTAAAAGCTGTCTATGTTTGTGACCTTTTCTCATCGCAGACAAATGACTTTATCTGTAATTTGGGCGTTCCGAGAACTCAAAAAGTTTTGCGTAAATCCGGATGGTTATCCTGCCATTCGAAGCTGTTGGGTAGGCATTCTGTTGCGGGTAGATTCTGTCGTATTGTTTTGTTGAGATAAGCGTTACTGGCATGTGGTCGTTTTGAGGCGAGATGATTATGCGGAATCAATACAGAACAATAATGTCATGTAGTGTGGTAGGTCGCCTTCTCGCCGGCGCACGTTAATCGCCCGACTTGTCGCTTGCCGCTCAGAATCAGTATATACCTATGTGTCTATTGAATTATAGAAAAGTCAACGTTTTGGCCGTGCCTCACGTGAATTAATCCTATGAGAATGAATAGGTTTTTTAATTAAAATTATAAGTTGTCAGTTCCAATTAATATTGCAGCAGAATTTGTAGCTTTTGTTTGTTGAAGAATATTGCCAAGTGGAAGTAATTATTTCTAATGTTATTTGTGTCTAGATACTTTCTTCTATACCTATACATGATACAGTGAAAATACTAAATCAAAAAATGTATATTGGCTGTACGGCTGCTAATGAGATCACGAATAAAATAGGGTGCCCTTTACGACACCGATGTCTGGCCTAATCGTTATAGGAGCCTACATTTAAATAAACAATATCATTTACCATTTAGCTGAATATTTAATGTTATAGCCATAACAATAACGGACAATAGAATACAGAGCACAAACGAGGCACGTTTCACTTAAATGCATTATGCAGCGGCAATGTTCGAATATGATATTGAAACAATATCAATAAACGGGTGACGTTTCGCGACGTGCACCGCATGCGAGCCAGTGCTGTGATTTTAATACAGATAAATGATCCCATTCACACGTAGGGTAAACGATCATTTTCATGAAGCTTTATATAGATTGTCTCCTCGGTATATAATAGATACAAAAAAAATACAGTGTGTTTATCATGATGGAGTGACTGACAGGCGACTCAAGCTAACTTATGAAGGTCCTTCGTCTCCCGTTTTGGGATCCCAGCAAAAAACTAGTAGCTACTAGTGCGCTTCTCAGAAATGAAGATAAACAGCATTCACGTAAAGTTTTCTTTCATATTGCAAATTATCTGACTCTGGGTGCGAGTGCTACATAACATTTCCATAATTTTATTTATTTGTCCGATTTTTTTGTTCTTATAAAATAAATCGTAAACAAGTCCTTTATCTTTCAAGTTTACTCACGCACATTGTTCACAGTTTGTACAACTTGAAGATATATGTTGTTAGGAGTTATAAATTAAATTTTGCTAATAATTCGTACATGAATTATGAAGCTGAATACATTTTAAATACCTACGGACAACATAAAGTTCGTTCCTTTGTAATTACCGTACTTATTCGTACGTACCTAGATGTGTACAAAAGAGGCTTTGGCTAACAGCTCTCCGCACCCGCATTGGACCCTTTTGGTTTAACTACGAGAAATTGAGATAATTAAGCTTTTAATATATATTTTCAATTACTGATTTATACGAAATGCGATTAATTATTTGTGCATAAATAATAAAGTACGTTTATAATCAGCCAATTAATAATCATCAGCCGCCGAAATACTCGATTTAAGTAGAATTAATGTATAGACTAGGGTGTATTCATTATAACCTTATGAACAGAAAAGGGCAAAAATAAACATTTTGTGTTTAGCGAAGTAAATGAGATCACGTAGAGACGTAGAGGCCTGGATCAATGTTAGGGCGTAGAGACATACCTTTTAAAACATCATATGCCAAAGTGACCTTGTGTTTTTCTTCGTATAGTAAGTAAATTAATTTGTTTGAGAGGCCTGTAGGATGTCACGTCGCCGCAGCACGTTCCCGGGTGTCGGGAATATAGTGGTTCAAACAATGGTTCTCATGCAAAATGCAAACGCGAGCCACCACTTCGGCTCCGGAGCGAATAGCTCGCCCGTTGAACGGAGCCGCGGGTACCTACCGCTCTACTAAACAAACACATACCCACTACTACCGCATAATACTTTTACTTATTTAAAATTTTAAAGGCGTCACTGGTACTTATTACTCCTATAGGTAATATATTCCCGAAATCGGAGCCCCTTAATATTTTACCTCTCCATGTTAACATAAGGAAACTCTCATCCGAAACTTTACGAGCAAAAAATGAGAGCAGCTAATGAGAAGCGCGATGTCCTATTATACTTTTGGCGTAAGCACAAAAAAGGGAATGTCAATATTGCGTGCGGGCGGAGATAATGCGAGTTTGTGTAATGATAGAAGCTCAGAGTGCGGGCCGTCACCGCCGCGAACCACTGCTAGGATTTGTTTAGTGAATTGATACATTTTATACGACAAGGTGAATCTTTTCTTTTAAGTCTTCATCCCTTTGTGTAGTCTCTTAATTTATATTATGTATAACTTGTATTTTTCTATGCATTTGTTGTTTAAACTATATCATCTTAAAATATTTCTTTTTATGCACATTTTAATCTTAATTTATACGAGACCTTCATGTAAGTATACATAAAACAAGAAAAGCTAAGCAAGCTACGGAGTTTTAAAAATTTAAATCCATCTGACATGGGTAGCGTCATCTCGTGTCTGTCTTTATTTATTTACTTATTTTAAATTCTGATGTACCCACTGCGTACGAATAAATTCTTATACTCCAGCGTGTATGCGCCAATGTCGAGTAATTGAAACAATTATTAAAGCACCTCATTAGTGAACACTGGTTCAGCTGCTTTGTAATTAAAGGCTTACAGACTATATAAAGCACACATCCATAGCATAATATAGTGCCTACTATTTTCAGATAATATTGTAACAAATTTGTCTATTTTGTATAGTCACATTTATGTTAGGCAAAGCATATTGTGAAAAAAACAGTATCTACGTCGCCTATTATGTTTCCTTTCGAAATTATGAAGTGTACAGTTGCAATAGCGCGCGCGGTTGCCGTGTTCCGGCGTGTTTTAAAACTGCGATAACGTTTGGATGCAGCAGGTTTGTGGAAAGCGTCCACTCGTTAAGGTATTATATACAACGGGAACCAAAATGGTCGCCTACATGCTGTCATGAAATTTGCACCGTTTGCGTGTATATAGCTCGCACACTTCGTTCATTGTGTATGCATATGACGTTTTACGTATAGTCAGGAATTGTACTTTAGGTTGCAACGAGCTTAATTGAGAGTAAGATCGCGTTCTATGAATCAGTGATAATCAGGTCGGGGTTTTTTGTCAACAAGTTTGATTTAGCAACTGTATGCTTATTGTACAGATAATAAAAATCCTCTACCATGTGAAATATTTAAATATTTTTCGGGAAAAAATAACCACGAAGTTATTGGTTACCTACGTCATACCGGTTCTCTTACTAGATAAGCGGAGACAAATGAGTTCCCCGGCCCGTGTAGCAGTAAACTTTTGTTTTCTAAAATACCAAGAATGTTGTTTATGTGAGCGCTGAGCGCACTGGTGCAAGATTTCCGCTCACACTTTTGAACAAGTTTACTGCTTAAAATGCATGTTTGCGGTAACTTTTACATTTATCTCTATTTAAGAAGATAGAAAACGTTGTTATTGTAGATATCTCTCCAGTTTTAGACTCAGATGGACTCTATATTTAACCGACTCCCAAAAACGAGGAGGTTATCAACTCGGTCGTATTTTTTTTTATGCTTGTTACCTCAGAACTCCGTCATTTATGAACCGATTTGGAAGATTTTTTTTTATTAGAAAGGATATACTTTCAGATTAGTCCCATTGAAATTTTATGAAAATTGGTTTGGTATTTTGATATTTAAATCAAAATAACTGAAAAATATAACGTCGTCGAAGTAAACGAAATGGTGTATTTTGCTTTCTTGTGACTTTCCAGTGGTGGTTACGTACACTAGAATAGTTCTAATGAACTGCCTATTTTCCAGCTTCATCATAAGATGATGATGATGAAACCGGAAGTCCGTCATTTTTTTTGGTATTTAATACTTTTTAGTGTAAGTCCGCATTCTCAAACGTCTCTTTTTACACGACTGCCCAAAAAAGGAGTGTATCTAAGTATGTATGTTTGTGAGTTTCTTTACTTATTCCGCCATAACTTCTAAATGCCTGAACTGATTTCGATGTATGGGGTATCGTTAGAATCCTTACATTGTCCCGTGAGTAACATAGGCTAGTCAAATTTGAATTTTTTTTTTTTATTAATTTCATCTTGTTTTACGCAGTTTACTACTCTTTTTTGAAATAGCTTTAGATCTATAATTCCTACTTTGATATAGGCGTTTCCCGCTTCTTTGCTCGTCTAAATTAAATGGCCCTGTCTCATATGGACAGCGCGTTGAGTAGGTCTAACCATATTCACTTCCGATGAATCAGCTATGTAACGCAAGATTCACTGAAAAGTAAGAAATAAAATAATTTTTAACAAAAAAAAAGAACCGTCTCCAAAAATCTTTCGGTAAACTAAAAATTCACTAAAAAGAAAAAAAAAAAAAAATGTATTATTTACTTTCTTCAATTTACATACATTTTTTTTAAAATTTAGAGGTTTCTTATTAAAATCAATTTATTAGGACAATAAATATCCTAAATATTACTAAAGTTTGGCTGGCACCGACTCCAAAAATAAATTTAATTGTATATTATTGTCCTAATAAATTGATTTTATTCAGAAACCCCTAAATTAAAAAATAAATAAATTACTTAACAGAAAGATTTTTGGAGTCGGTTCTTTTTCTTTTGTTAAAAATTATTTTTCATAGTCATACTCACATACTGCGGTGTTTTTTTATGATTATTTACGATCGTGATAACAAATTTAACAAGACACTTCGCCCCAATAAAAACAACTCCAAGTTCCATACTAATAAAATCCGTCCGCGCAGGTAATTATTTATGTATGTAGTACATTAGCCACTTAAACTTTAGCTAAGAAGTGAGAAAACAAATATTTTTAGCTGAGGTGTTATGAAAGTTGATCTTTAGTTAAGTTTGGGATAGAATGTGTTCTTATTAGCAGAGCGACGTGGATTGTAACTACTCAATAAGTACGTGACTGCTCGTACGAAGAGGTAAGCCGTGAGGTGGTGAACGAAGTAAACAAACTTTTATTTGTTTACACAACACTTTTAGTATAGCCTGCTCAGTGAAAGGTAAGATGTCTGGAAATCTTAAATTCGTAAAGTAACCGTAATAGATCTAAAGTTACAATATTAAATGGAAAAAGAATACGGTCGCGAACAGGATTCGAACCTGCGCCTCCCAGATAAATACTCCAGGCCGATGGTCGATGGTGAGAGGTCGAGATGACTTAGTGGTCAGAGCGCCTGGAGTATTTATCTGGGAGGCGCAGGTTCGAATCCTGTTCGCGACCGTATTCTTTTTTTCCATTTAATATTGTAACTTTAGAGTTCGCTAAGCATGCGTTAATGCTTTTCAAAGATTTATCGTAATAGATCTCTTATACTACTTATTTTAAGAATTGAAAGCTATCTTAGAGATATGAGCTATACCGTTGTAGTAACAACGGTACTTCATAAATATTATGTATATTATAAATACCTATTTAGTACTAACCAACAAATAGAAAATAATTCACAGTTCTTATTGCCAATGCTCTGTTCTCATCGGGCGGCCAGGGTTATACCGTAAGGCTGCCTGTCTACCAGAGCGGCGCGAAGCGGCGAAGCGGAGCGAGGGAGTAATGCGGAGTGGAGTTGCGGTCTGTGTCTGTCCATAGACGCAAAGCTAGGTAGTGGAGCGGAGCAAGAAAGTAATGCGGAGCAGAGTTACGGACTGTGTTTTTCCATACGCGGAGCTAGGCCACGAGCACGCGACGAGTCACTTGAGCTGTCGGCGGCGGGCGAATGGTTTAGTTGACACGCCCGCGCTCGTTTCTCGCCTCCTGTTCTCCGCTTCTCTTCCTCGCTCCGCTTCCCGGTTTTGTATGATTTTTTAAACTAGTTCGCAACTCCTTGTCCACTAAAGAGGAGCGGAGATTTTATGCAATTCTATTGGTGGATTTTTACCCCGCTCACCGTTCCGCCACCTCGCTCCGCTGCAGTGGACAGGCAGCCTTATTCACGCCTCGTTCACGGGGGTGTTGAAATATTTTCATTTTACATTATCTCCTAAACTATGCTTCTAAATAACATGTTATAAAAGGCAAAGTTTATCTACATAAAATTGTCTTAATGATGAAGTAGTCTTCGTTTGTAAGGATTAATATGCAAAACCTAATAATGCTCTAAAATTACTTTCTTATTTTCATTAAATTTATAAGACGTATGAATAAGATATGAGTTATAGAGATATGACTTATGTATAAGAGATAAGCATAATAATATGGGTATTGCGGACTTTTTTTTGATGTACTTATGACCAATATTTTTGTAGAACATTGCATTTACGTATCACTAACCATTACGCCAGCGCACGCGGATAAAGCAGTTCGGGAGCGCGTTTTCTTCTGACTTACCAAACAAAAATCAATATTTATGGCTAACTGAGAAATGTAGCCTAATATTTAATAGCTTATACTATTTCTCACGAACCAGACTATCATATCCAAAAAGTTTTTTTCACATCCAGGCAGTTCCAGAGATTAGCACGTTTAAATAAACAAACAAAAGAAAACTCTTCTGCTTTATAATATTATATATAATATGTATATTTTGTGTAATAATTGTTACGAGTAGTCGCACGGTGGGCGACTGTAATTGTTTATTTTTTATTTTACCTTTGTACCCTATTTCTCCATATTTTATTTATGCTAAATCTCACACTCAGCTGTGTGTGCAATATGCTTAAAAAGGGGTATAATAATATAGATAAGTATAGCTGGCGTAGCATCATGGTAGCTACGACGTAGCAAACTATACGTCTTAGTAATATTATTTTAATAATTTACAGTATTGGGGTCCGTATGACCATTTTTGACGAGTAAGTAATTATTAGCAATATTTTTATACCTCAGAAGATATATCCGGCTTTGCGGGCTCTCTTTCGCTTAATTTTTGTCCTCTATATGTCCATTAGCTGTCAAGTTATTCTTTCCGTTTTTTCGCTATGAGCACTAGAGATGAATCAAAATTCTACTTCCAACAGAGTTGCTGGTTTGTGATGATAAAGCTTTAATATCAGGCGCAAAACATCATTATTTTAAAGATCGGATAACAGTTTAATTCTGAATTTAATTAAGACCACACAGAACATATCCGTTTATATCTCCAACAGACGCTACCACTCTAAGAAAGTAAAAATATTCAATTGGAATATCATAATAAACGAAGACCTACGTGAGCAGAGTTTAAAGTAACCATTAATATTACAGTAATTCGGCGAAGATGGAATTAATTATCTATACAAAACCTTTTCCATTATGGTGGACCTGCAAGTGTCGACAAAGCACTATTCAGAACTTCGTTACTGTCTCGAACTCAAAAACTCAGCGTTATTGAGAATTTAAAACAAACTACTTACTAACGTAGCTTAAATTGAATGGAAGAATTTGTTATTGACCGTTTGTAAAAGAGAAGTTCTTGAACAAAGTGTCTTACTGGGGCACTTTCGTCGTGGTAGTTCTTGTATCATTTTTGTTTTATTTCCGTTTTGTGGAATAATTTAGGTTTTATATAATTTTACATTTGTGCACAACAACCGAACTTGATGGGAAGTAATTAGCTGAATATAATTCAGTACAGACTCTAACATATCCTGTAGGATGTGTAGGCGTAGAAATAAATATTTAATTCCTTTTCTATTTCTATTAGATTATTGCGTTGAAAGTAATGCTTTTGGCTTGATTCATATTACTCACTTACATGTGGCACTCGAGCTATCTTACGTGCTTCGGAAAGCATATCACTCCGTTACGCCTCATAATTTCCATCGTCCGTATAACTTTCACAGATATTCCGAATTTTGCCCAGCGAACGATAATAACTGATTTACATGACCTACTTCCCACTGTACCATTAAAGTTGATTAGAGCATAATTTTGTGGACACAAGTGCATTCCTGCTGATTTATTACAATAATATCTAAAAATTACATTATATTTATAAATTTTTCCTTTTTTCTCTATATTTTGTTAAAAATCATTTTTTTGAAGAGCTTATAAGCGACCTATCAGTATTAGTAGGGTTTAGCACTGCACTTCAACGTCTATCTTTCGGTTAACTATCATCACATATATTCTCATTAGTATAGTTGTAAGTCCTAATAAATGTATGTTGTGTAACTATTTGAGTTAATAAATACTTTATTTTTTATTAATAGTAATTAATATTTGTATCCTTATTAACATGATCAAAGTAAATTTATCACTAGCGATTACTCGCAGGTTTCATTAAACATCTCAGAGGACAAACTCTCCAATTGCGGTAGTTGCCGTACAACTTTCCTGAATTATTAGTTGGCACCGCAGCTATATTTATCGGTGCTCGTGACGTGACTGAAATATCTGTGGTTCTGTATTTCTACCTGTACGGGTTTAAGAACAGTTTTTATACTCGGCACTACGGTACAGATATTTCAAGTCGTGCTTGACATTTTTAGAGGGAAAAATATTTTAGTTATTGCAATTTGTACATGTTTATGTATTTTACCTGTAAATAAATATTGAAGGTGATTTCTTCAAACTCGGCATGAATCAGATCGCCGGCAATATAGGTAATAGCTGCGAGGCGCCTGCCTGCCCGATGAGTTACACTCGCAATTTTGCTGAATAATGAATTTCACAGACCGCGAGCTGCCCCGTCCTTAGCAGGGGAGGCGTTCGCGTCATCCTTATACAAATTTACAACATTTAAAATGAAAATCTAGTGATTTATTTCAAGCTTTAAATTGCAGAGTTCTGTAAGATCCTAAACAAAGAACAAGGAGGGATTTTGTCAATGTCGTCTGCACACTTTACAACGAGTGCAAATTATGTTTTCTGTGAGTTTTCCTTTCTGTGGCTTACGTATGCATCTTGTGATTGTAATAATATGTGTTAAGCATTTTTTAGAATAATCTTCAAAAAAGTTTCAGAAATATTATATAGTTTTGTATGTGGAATGCTGTTTTAGAATCTTAATATTAAATTTGTCGTTGATAAGTATCATAACACCAAGAAAATTTATCGTTAGTAGTATTTTCGTTAAATTAATTGTTTAAAGATCAAAGTCGATGATGTAAAATTAACTTGGAACAAACTTTAGAAAATTTCTAAATCTTTGGAATACAGCTCGTCCATAAGTTTCGTCACTTGCTTTACAACAGATTAGACATTCTTTGTAAATTCAATATTAATGTTTTGATAGGAAGGCTGAATTTATTCGATTCTTTGTGTTTTAAATGAGCCTGCAAGGGGATACGAAAACAAAGTGCTTTAGCTATAGTGGTTATTTGTTTACAAGAGGAAGGCTGCAGGGCAAATTAACGGTGCAATGGAGCTAAACGTCAGACGAGAACATGTGGTTGTCACACAATACTGCACGGCGGTGCGACTTCAGAGAGTCGGACATATTAATTGGACGGGTTTGCAACCCACTCTATATGTATTAAGGCAGTGACACACGGGTATACCAGCATGGTGAGATTAAGGTATTGGCTAGCAGAGATTTCCACATAAGAGTCGTGTAAACTGTTTATAAAGTAAGATTTTATCAAGCTAGGAACCAGATTTTAAGACCGGTTCATAAATTAGACCAGTAACAACTAATATCATAAGGAAGAATGGAACACTGGATTGCCTTTAGTGGGATGTGAGAGATAATTCATTTATTTCAGAAATGAATCCGTCTAGAGTTATTGTTTCTGGAAAGGAAAATACAGTCGTGTGCAGGTTTTGAGCCTGCACCTCTCAATTCTCTAGGCGCTCCGGCTTATTCTGGATAATTATCCGGGAGGCGCAGGTTTCAATCTCGCTCACGACCGTATTTTACTTTCCACAAAAATATAACTATAGAATTGCTACACATGCGTATTATATGCTTTTAAAAGATTTATTTGTACGAATCCATCTTCGACATACATGCGCATACATGTAATTTAAGTATCGCGTCTCTGTACATTGTATAGTATTGCAAAAAAAAAACAAATTTATGTCTAAGAATAAGTGACAGTTTTTTTTATATTTGTTTATTGGTTTGTATGTGCACAATAAAGTCCGCATCTGCTGAATTGATTTATAAGTAAGTATATGGTTTACGTAGTGAAAAATAATGTTTATTTAAAGTCTGACCGATGAGTAGCTTTTTAACCTTGGCTGAAGCGATTTTTAACTTACACATGAAATTAGACAATATCAATCAAATATTAGCAATGACACTAAGAAGACTGTTGTGTAAAAAAGACGCTGCGCGTTTGCACCTGATCGCTGCGAATTAAGCTATCAGGGTGCGTGTCCGCGAAGATACCTGATGCGCTAGAAGCAAGGCAGCCCCAACAATATTCTGAATGCATTGTTATTCTGAACGCGATGACCGCTTTGAGAGTACAGCTAGTCCAAAGGCTATATGTGTAGAAAAAATTACAATAGGAATATTAATAAGAAAGATAATCTTTTGTCTCGTAACTAAATTTGTGTGTGCTGCAAAATACTTTGTAGGTATTATCCTGGTAGTTATTGAGTAAAAGATATCTAAAAGATAAGTCGTTAGACAGATATGAAAAGGTATGATTACCCGAATTGAAATCAAGTACTGCGAAATCACAAAACGGTATAAACTAGTAAATAATGGACCATTTTAAAGAACTATGATGGCAGAAGATGCGACGTCTTTCACACACAGTATTCTAATTTGATAATTTAATTTACCAATGCACCTAACTTACGTTAATAGCTGCTTTAGGAATACCCACATAAACTTAATATCGTGGCTTGCATGCCAGCCACATGTATTCCGAGCATTATTGAACACCTCCACAGAATGCTTCGAGTGCTGTTATTTCGCACAAAGGTACGTGATATATTACAGGACACAGGTGAATTGATTGAGGGGTGTATGGACCAATCACGCAGATTGTACAATATGCCAATAGCTAATATTGCTCCTGTGTACACATACCTCATTGTGTATTGGTTTACGTGCCGTAATTTGACATGTCAAACTGGGTACTCGTTGCAGTATAGTGACAAAATAGTGAAGTGCACACTGCACATCTTGATTAATATAACATAACGAGGACAGGAAATCAGCTGAAATTTAAAAACTACGGAATTTAAAGATAATATAACATATTACGCAGCAATATAGTAATAATTTCCTCTTTTTGCAATTGTAAATCTATACAAAATAAAACAAATAAGGAAAAGTAGCTAGATAAGAATACCTCTGGTGTTACCTAAATGTGCGAGTTCGCACTCACATTGGGCCGGTTTTTTTATAATTCAGGTCTCACGTGCGGTGTTGAGAGCGGTATTTATACGAGACAAGGGAAACAATTATTACAACCATGCATGTTGGACAGTGACTTAAAACTGAAGACTGTTTGCTATTCAAAAAAGGAAAACCCATTAAATATTAAGTCAAGTACAACCTATGGTGAATGTCGTTTCATTTGAATTTCAGACGAAAATACTTTTACTTTACATAATACCCATTACTTTCATCATTTAATTTTTATGAACGACCAAGTCGTTAGAGGTACCATTTTATATGGCTAAGGAATGGCGCTCGACATCGTTATTTTCATTTCATTTCTTACTACTTGAGTCTTCAAGTCAAAAGTGTATAATCACTTTCTACAGACATAAAGATTAAAGTCATTAACTGGGGAAAGAAGTTAAATGCTAAACGCTATAATTATTCTTTACTTAACAATTGATAAGGACATTCCAAGTTGTAGCCATTGTCATTTTTGACACCAAATAGACTAGAAATATTTTTTAATACCAGTAGAAATTGTGAGAAATGGCAAGGATTATCTTGTTAAGCTAAAAATCTGAACTAATCGCAGGCTTCCATACTTCACATTTAAATATAAGCTTAGCTTAACACCAGAGTAAATATTGCAGTTTGAGTGAAATCTTGTTAATTTTTTTTCATCCTACATAATATTCTTTATTGCTGAATATAGTATCCCACAATAGTTAGTTATTATGCTTTTATTTATTCGGAGATTCTATTTCTGACAGTGTGGGCCTTTTGCCAGAATCCGCTTTACTTCCTCAGTCTCCTTGACTTTTTGCTTACTAGGCAGTTAGATTTTTATCTAAAAATATCGAATTTCAACATATTGTGCCAGCATGCAGCGCTTCTGTTGTCTCCCAAGAGGATTTACTCCAAAACCGTATAACTGATAGGTCAAGGTAGATATTTCAAAATATTCATTTTGTATATTTGAAAGCGTAGAAATATATTTATTATCTTTGTGATGGTCACGTATCGTGAAAACATTTACAAAAAAACGTTAATAACTTTGTATCATACTGCAAGCGTAGTAATAAAAAAAAAATGACTCATTAATCATCATACCGTGAAACCTTTTGAAAAGCTAAATAACTCGACGCGTCATATGATATTATAAACGATCTGAAAATTAAAAGTAATTGAGAAGAATTATTACATATAGGTGCAAAGTTCATGTAGTAGGTGGTAGTTAAGCATACTAATGTCACAACCACTAAATTCGCCTGTTACACCAACTGAAAATAGTAAATTCTATTTTTCTATTTAAAAATGTGCTTATTTGTACGTGATTATCTTTCATTTAATATAATAAAAAAAAAAAACAAGTTAATATAAGTACTTACCACATAGTATTAAAGTTTATAATATTATGTGTTTTAATTCTACAGTTTAGGAACATACTGAAAATTTGTTTGGTATATATTAGTTTTTGTTGTCATGGCCCATGTTATACGAAGGAGGATGAAATCTCCACAAAATCCGATACTGAGCCCACAACAAAGTCAGAGTGCGCCTACTTGAGACCTTTATCCTCTACTTCCTTGTTTTTTTACCTCAAATAATACTTGTATAGTCTTTGTGTTAGGTCAATACACGATAACAATGCATATCATTGTTTTTTGACGACAACGACGAGAGGCAACAAGAAACATGTTTCAAATATAAGTAATTTTATTTATGTTGAGATCTCTTTTGACAATCAGCATGCAGTAGGTAAATGTAAAGGTAAAGAGATAAAGGTAGTATTTACGATTTTTATAATTGTAACATTATGAACGTAACTCCAGTAACTACTCCGTCTTTCACAGTATTATTCAACCAAAGATGTATTCGAGCGAATTTATTCAAAGCTCGCCGCGCTCTTCGCGTCTCCGCTACAATGAATGTTCTGTCTTACAACTTACAATCCGAATGGAGTGAAGCTTTGCAGATGGACGGTTGCAAGAAAAGTTAAATTGTATCGAAGCCTCGACACTAAAGTCGTCGAAAAAAGGTGGCCTAGAGTGCAGATATTAATTTTCTGTGTCGAAGTCTATTTATAAGCTGTGGTATGAAGGGATTAATGTTTGTAAACATGTGTCGCGATCTCTCGGCGATGGGGACGGATATAGCGCTTCTAAATGAGCCATCGGGCTATCGTGTTTATGGTTCGGCTGATTCAGAATACACGACCTTTACTTTCAAAGCAACCGTGCATGGATGTACAACGAGCCAAAAGATTCACTTAAATGTCTAATAAAATTAACTGGCGTTCTGACCTTTATAAATCCTACACATGACATTATAGTGTACGAGTCTAGAATAAAATAGTGAGTTCAAAAGTGATTCTCGATTAAAAAGTGTACAAATATAACATTAACACAATTGTAACAATAACAAAACTAATGCTGAAGTCATTGCCATCTATTCAGTCCGTAAAAGAAAGACGTATTAAAATGTGGAAGAAGAATTCTGGGTAGTGAGCAGAGGTCGAGATGGCTTAGTGGTCAGAGTGCCTGGACTATTTATCCGGGTGGCGCAGGTTCGAATCCTGCTCACGTATATCCGTATATTTCTTTCCAACAAAATTTTAAAATGCAAAAGTTCATTACAAAGGTACGCAATTTTAAACTTTATCGATAGTCCGAATAACAGATAAAACTAAGTCAAACTTAAAATTTGCCGCCGAAACTTGGTAAATAAATTCGACAGTTGTCTCTCTAACTACTCAGTCTAAGTTAACGGAGTGCGAATTTAATACGAACCACTTGGTAAATGTTATGGAAAGTAAGTAGGATTGAAATGATTACGTATCAATATTGTCAAATAAAATTACGATTCAATTTATTACGAATCAATCTTCTCATGGCGCAATGATTTGAAATCCTACTTAAAAGATTGGCCACTTAACATTACAAACCGGGAAAAGAAAAATAAGGAAAAATCGGAAACAGGAAAGTATGTCCTCGACTCAAAAAGCACAAAGACACAATCTAATAAAAAAATAACATTTTCAATATTTATTCTTAACATCGTATAAATGGCGCAGATGGATATTAATATAACCAAGTTAAAATCACATCTTGATATCCCACATATATACGTAGAATATATAATATTTGTGACGTCACATGTAGTCAAAAGCTTGAACAATTCTTGCTACCATCCTGCCCGGCCATTTGATATCAGTCTTCCATTAGTAGGGTTGCGGAACTCTGATAGCAATCGCTTCTTGTGAAATAGAAACGGATATTCAGAATGTGTAATGCTATCTGTGTATGATGAGAATTAGAATTAAGATTATTTTATTTATTGATTATATTATGATTTTCATTTTTTATAAATTATTTAAGCTTTTATTTATTTATTTCGTGACTGTATCTTGTTGAGAAATATTTATATATTTATATAACAGAAGTAGTAGAGTTACGACCGTACACTTAATAAGCTACATAAAATGCTACGCGCTACGGTCCGCGCTACGTGATTGCTACGGTAAGTCAATTGCTACAGCGCTTCTCGGATTTGTACCTGTTAAACGACAAGTCGAAAAATAAACAACATTTATTTTATTCGTTGAACTATAAATAAAGCTTCCAATATTCAATAATTTTTAATGTATTAACAATAATGGTGGTAATACACTTACCTATTCCTCACGATGTTTTCCATGTTGAGTGTGTACTAGTATGTAGTCATTCTATTTATTTTTTTACTGGTCTTGTAACTTTCGCATGCCTGATGGTAAAATGTGGCTGAACTTATATAATTGTAATTATCAAAAAATCATGAACTGTACCCATATTTGCGAAATAAAGTATCTAATCTTATCTTATCCATGTCTACAAAAAGTCTGTGGTGCATGTCTTGGCTTCGACCATGCGACTTTGACTCAGCAGTCCAAATAATGGATAATTAAATAGGTACGAAATAAGAACTATCAAAAAGACATTGAATATCGAATGACCGTTTCTGCGTGCCTATTTAATTAAAATACGGGTTTAATTAAACGGCTGTTTTTTATTTGTTATGATTATTATAATGACTAAATAAACAGTTTGTATATCAAGGCAAATGTTTGGCTTCAATTTTCTAATATATAGACGTTTAGATATAATTTCACTTAAATAAACTTGTGTGCAGAAACTAAAGGCTTACTACAGGCTCGGTAAGTTTAAATGTCCTCGCCGACTGTATTACGTTTTCAGTTACAGACGTTACAGTTTGCACCAGCTGTGTTCGTATTAGTTTTAGACCGGTATTGCATCACTGGCTCAGATCCAGACGCACAACTTTTTGCCGATCATCAGGAGTGTACACAGAATGTGCCGAAACACAACACAGCCAACTAATGTATCGCGACCTCTGCTCACTGTGCATTTTTTCCTTCTTATTAGTGACGTAATCTATTCAAAAACATGAAATGACAAAATTAAATTTTAATAAAAATATGGGGACGGCGTCAGGTTGATTTCTACCCCACAAAAATTATATCTGAAGTTGCGTTTCGCCGTGCATGCATTTTTCGAAGTGGTAGCATGCAACATTTGTTTTAGCAGGACAACTCATATGCATCAAGTATCACAGATGTTTTTGTAAGTGATTCTTATATATTACTAATTAGTTGTAGCCGTCTTCGTTTGCTCGGAACTTCTACAAATATCTCTTTTTATTTATCATACCTTCTGAATCCTGCAAGATAACGAAATAAAACATACAAGAAAATTAAAGTCTAAATTGTTGTTTTAATTCCTTAAATTTTAATTTTAATTCGTTGAGCCATTTCGGAGCCTATTCAAGACAACATTCTGCACACGGTCCGTATATTCTGAAATCACAGACACACAAGGCAATTTATAGATATAGTAATCCACCATATAGTTCGTTTGTACCAGAAGTAGTAATATAAATATATATGCGATGTTATTCGGTTGAAGCTGTTTTATTATTACGCAGATAGTCATTGCAGCCATCACGCAGCTAATCCCAGAACATCTTTGCACGGGCTACGCAGAGATATACTTACATAAATAAAGTCCCATGTGATGAAAGCAATTCCAACCCCGGAACTAACTGCGGAGTTCCTAATAGAAAAACTCAATTACTCCTTGTTAATGGCAGTTGAACCTTTGACTTATACTTGGTGGTAGATCCTGAGACTGTCCACTCAACCAATTCGGTAGTTCGATTACCTTACTGATTCTTTATTATGGAGATGGAGCAATGCAATGTTTGGATCTATAGTAACACTAACTGCTCGTCGTTTAGGCGACAGCTTTGTCTAGTGTTCGTTAACAAGCCTCTCTTTCGTTTAGTGCAATCGACTCGAGACTCTTCACAGGAAGCAGAAAGTACAATAAGCCAGTTGGCCGTTTAAATGTTGCTTTAACTATGCGAATGTCCCACGATGATTAAACTCGGGTATGTTTACATATATGGGGTTTCTACTTAGTAATTTTAATGATTTTCCTCATTTGAAAGTTTTGATTATATTATCTATTATAATTGAATGAGAAGGTAGTATTTGCTAAAGGTTCACTCAAAAAGTAGAACTATATACCTACACGCTGAAATTTTACTGGTTGTTTTCCCGCAGTGAAATGATTTTGTCTTGGTAGTACAATAGTTTATATAAATTTTAATTAGAATACAAAAATGGCAGAATAATTGTGATAAACAAAACTCAAAAGCGACCTCAAACTCATAGTAACAGCTTCGCAGCGTAGATGGCCTAGCCGGCCGCACGGTCGTTGCATCACGCGTGCGTTCGTGTAGTACAGTCAGCGACGGAAGACGATTAACACGCCTCGAAACTGCACCAACTGTAGTGCTGGTTATTGTCATATGATGAAGTGACTTCTTGCATTTTCTGTATTTATTTGATGACAAGAGTAACAATGTTTTGTACTCCAGATAGTTAAAACTTAGATGTGTTCAGTGACTTTTGTCACTGAACGTACCTGCTGCGTTGCGTGTTAGTGAATTATTATTGTTTCTCACGCTTTCGCATTGATGATTTAATGTTGTTAATTTTTTAAGCTTTACTGTGTGTCGATGGTACCACGGAGGGTAAATCGTTCTACCGAAACAACCATTAAAATGTCAAGGTGTATAGGAGGAATTGGCCACCGAAGGGATTTTCACACGTGATGCATCTTTCGTAGCTAAGCTTCGTTTACAAATCATCATCATAATACTCGCTTATAATTTATATATCTTAATATATTCTATTGGTTCATTTAATTTCAATTTTCGTGAAATATTGATTGAAAGCTGTTTAGCCGCATAACCTTTTTCCCTAATTGACCCTTGACCCATTGAAATAACGCAACGGGTTTTTAAGGTCATGAGAAATAAAGTTTTTAGGGATTATCTTTAATGGTACAACACATTGAGTTCCGTAAACATAGGAGACTATGATTCTTCTGCAAGATATAAATATATGTACTTGCCATATCACTAAATCCTATATAGTTAAGCAGTTTGGTTAGGTTAGGTTGGTAAATCAGCCTTAGGTTTAGGAATTATAGTAAGAAAAAATTATTAATTACCTGTAATAAAAACTTTGCTGTTTGAAAGCTACACATGTTTAGTTATCGCATACACATAGATACCTAAAATATAGAGAGCATTTTGTAAATCTCAGTTCAATATAGTTACAGCTATCAAATGAATAACATTGAAAGGAATATATTGCCAATGTAAGAATTCGATATCATGAATGTGAGATCTTTGGAAGTTCTTTAATAACGCAGATGAGTATATCGCAACTACCCAGCTGTAGTATAGGGTGTTAAGCGAGAAAGCCTTTCTGTGTCACCCCTCGCAACGCGGAAAGCGCCATGCCCTATATTTTCTATGAAAACTGTTTGCGTGCTAAAAGTCCCTTTTACGAACGTTTTCTTCTGTTTATCATAGTGCAGTTTCTTATAGCAAACGAGGCTGACTTGTGTCATCTACACTACCACTCTACATTATTACGTATGAAAGAAGTCGAAATGAAACACTCTTCTGATTAAGTTATTACATTTATTTTTATTTATTCGTGACAAATAATGACAATACCTACATCAATTATTATTTATAATTACTAAGTATTGAGCGTATGAGTTCTCTCAATTCCTAAATCAGCCAAGCCAACCAGACCTCCGACGTGACCGAACAATCGCATATGATTCGTCGAATATTTACAATATTCACATAAAACGTGACTTATGCATCAGATGTTAGTATACAGTAATAACGTAATATGTACTTAGTCATACAATACATAATATATATGTTGTTATAAAATACACTGTGTTCCTATAATTTTGAACTGGTAATTGGGTTTGCAGTTTCATTATTAGAATTCCTTTTGTATCGCAGACTGAGGTCACTGACTACGCTACGTATGATTTAATTAATTAATTAATTTAAGAAACATGTAGATTTATAACTTTATGGGTCGCTAAGCATGCGTTAAATGCTTTTCAAAGATTTATCCGTAAACATGTAGATGATAAAAAATATATTTTTGTATGAATATTTCGGTCACGTTTAGTATTGTATAGTACATGGACTAATTATTATAGTATACTTGTTTATTGGTAATATGCACCTTGATTTTGATTTTCTTTATTTTCACGGTTACTGGCTCAATATATTTCAAGTGAAGTCCCATTTACTGGGCCCGTATGATATAGAAAAGGATTCACGTACACATAAAACATACCTAGAAGCCCAACACTAAAGTTTAAAATTGATCAATTGAACCTCAGTCTACAGATACTTAAATAAAAGAATTACAATAGTTAGTTTTTAAATTGCTATTATCATAAATTACTAGTCTAGACGATTTTCCAAAACTAAATGTTTTTATAATGTATGCTATGGATTATCATCAGTGTAAGGTCATTGAGGCATTCGTATTGAAAAATCAGTAAACTTGATGAATTATTTTGATCATAATGGGATTAATATTCCTTGCATTACTTTTTATTAAAAATGTATAAATTTCATAAAAATGTGTTTACATTTGGCAAATAATATTTTAATTGTGGTGGTATATAATTACAATCCAATATAAAAACTATGGTACATTTGGGTGATACAATAGCAAAATGACACGGACATTAAACTTGTCAAAATATGTGAGTGGAAACAACCGTCCGTCAAATAGTAGCTTTCATAAAATGGAAATAAGTATCTAAAATCGAATCTTTTATTCAGATAAGGGTAATACTATTATTCCTGAAACCCTTCTCAGATATTTGATTCACTATAATTTGACGGACAGTTTTACGTGACGTTGCTATTTGCGATAGACGTGAATACAAACTTTTGTTGCCAACTGTAAACCAAGTTCTTCATTCAGTACTTAAATCATCGGTTCACCATCGAACTATTCGAGTAAAATGTTTATCTATAACTGACTACCGCCTAACTACAATTTACATAATGCTTAAAAATTTTGACTATTCAGTCGGGTTCCTTAACTCTACGACGAATGTTTAATTTTAATGGGTATACTAAACACACAACTTATAAATTATGTGTCTTATGAGTACAATTTTATGTATCACTACGACGAGAATGCAACGAAAACGATAAACTACACAAGAAGACATTATAGTGGTGACGTTTACTCATTATATCCATGTATAGGGCTAGCCAGCTATATGAATAACGTAACAATGCAAAGAAGGATAATGAGATCGCAGAGCTTCTTTAGAAAATGAGTTACTGTATATTGCTTAATAAGTATGCCATCCTTTGTCAATAATATTTACTTAATTTAAATGCACTTATAAAGAAAAGTACACACATATAATTCAACATTGAGACAATACATTTGTGCTTGATTTATAGAAAATGGGAACTTATATAATTATATTATGTTTATGACCGTTTAATGTACATTATTTATTTCATACGTAACTATATCTTGTATTCGGAGCGACGGACACATTACAATATAAAAAGCAGTTTATCACTTTGATTTATAAGAATTAAAATAGGGATATAATTAATAAAATTTACTGCTCTTTCTTTATTGTATCCAAAGTGCTTACATATTTACAGTAATCGGATTGCAGTGATTTAATACACAAAAGCGTCTAACGTTTTTCTACCGGTTTTTATTCGACGTTCACTAATCTAAATTCGAACTTACAATATACATGCTGTACAAGACGTATAATAGGTTTTTTTTTTCTTAGAAAGGATATCTACGCAACTCAAAGATAGATGAAACGAATGTAGATAGATGGGTAATGTTTCGTAATTTAAAAGTTTGCGCCACGCTCTTACTAAACAAAATTGAGAGCATACACTGGAGTAACTCCACATGTACAAAGAATTACAGTGTAGTCTTTGCACAATAGTCTTGTCTTGTAGATGAGTTTTGTTGTGATGCTCCATTCTTCGTGCCCAACATTACACGGAATACACCAAGTTTATTTACTATTTTTAGATGTTTTTATTATTCTTATACTCGTTGTGTTTTTATTATCTCATATTTATTAAAGTACTTGTATTGTAATGTTTACAAATGTTTTCTTTAAATGCTTCACACTATTCTAATTTCACATTAATAATGCATGAAAAAAGGAAAAGACAATGTAGGTATAGAATTTTGGCAGGTAATAATGACCAATTCTGCGGTAAATTCTCAATAATAATGCAAAAGTTGCGAAAATAAATATCAAAAATCTACTTTTAGTCATATACCCATGTCGTTGTCTCTCAAAGTTGTATCTTATCCTATTGCGATGGTAATTCCGAATAGATTAATAATATTCAATTGACGCACGTTTATTAAGACTTCTTGGTCCTAATGCACTTTCCTCAATTACTATTAACTGCGTCTTAATTACCACAAAATAATAAAACAAGCTGGATATTTTACAAAAATACAAAATTAATTGTTGGTAGGTTGGTATCCAGCGAGGAAAGCGTATTTTTAAAACCTATTGTTAATTACGTCCCTCTCAAAGTCTATAGAACGGTAAAGGCACGGTCATGATGTGTATTGCACTTATGGGATTACTTGTCCGTACAGACAGAGAGAAGAAATTTCTTCTAAATGGTTCAAAACACGCTCTAATCTACGAGTCAAGTCGAGGAAAGCGTTTCAAGGCACATACTTTTAGAAACAATAGTAAGGTGGTACAGATGGAAAACATAGCTGCACCACCGGTAGGTAAGGTTACGTCAGATGAGTTGAAATCAGAGCGACCGCTAGAAGCGTAGCCTACGATAAGATTCAGTAATACACAATGAACCTTCTAGTACTAATCCCGAGCGCTCGGCTACCGATACAAAGTACACCGACGTGTGTCATCATTGAAATTATCCTATAATGTCTTTACACCGTAATTATATTATTACATACATAAAAATTTAAGTCAAAAGCTCTTTAGAGTTCATTAAAAGTTTTACCTGCACTGTATCATCACTTTCACAAGTAGTCAAGAACACTTTTCACTAACACAACACAATTTATACGAAAAAGGGCGACTGTAATTTTTTTTTCGATTAGACGTAAAACCAATTAATTATCGTACACTCCACCGTTTGCTATAGTAGGAATATGATTCCCATTAGTCTTTTCGTGCACCCGACATGAGTGCGTTGACTCCTGTCAAAAAACGGGAGGTTGTCGTCTGGTATCGCAGGGCAGAGCGAGGCAGCCACCCCGGCAGAGATGCGTCGCGGCGTGTAGGAAGGCGGGCGCCCGGGCTGGCAGCGGCGCGCGCGGCGGCAGCACCGGCGACAGCGAGCCCGCGCCGGACGGGCTGTCCCTGTCCGCGGCCGCGGACGGCGGGCGCTACACGTGCGTGCACGCGCCCGCCGCCACGGGTCACCCACCCGCCAGTATGTCCTCCGGCTCCGGCGACCAGCAGTTGTCCGATAGCCAGCACCCCACTACCACGGTCACAAAACCGATCAGAAGCGCCAGTATTATATACACCTCTGCGTTCCCTGCGTAACATAAGGTGGCATGTTAGACTGAATAATCGAACAGTAATTAAACGCTTTGTACGATATCTAATGATGAATCTAACCGAGCTGTTTCCGTATCCCTAGCGGCTGCCGGCTGCGCCAGAGTGAGTTGATGAGCGTGGGATCCCCGCGCGTGCGCCAGTCACGATATCCCCGCCCTCTGGAATATTGACTGAATCTGCGAAATGTGAATATTTTGTTAATTGTATTTACACCGAATTCAAATTATACTACCTACATATAGCTAAAATGCCTATATTAAAACGTTACTTAGATATAAAATGCTAAGGATGTCTACATTAATAAAATAATGTCACACCACTGCTTGTAATGAGACAACGAAGCTGCCGAAGGTGCTTTGATCACAAAATTGGCGTAAAGCCAAGCCTTCAATGCTGAAGCTTACTGCTCGTACAAATTGTACTTTAATACTGACTGTAGCAAAAAAGCGAAATTGAATTGTTACCATTTTCCGTCCATAGGATATTTACGTTGCGGTTCGTGCATATGCCTAGTGTAAATAAGTGGTTCATGCGAATGCAGTTGTAACTACCGTGATAAATAGGTATTATGAAACTATAGTTACTAAAGCGAATAAAATTTTGTATCATAGATTTAAAAATCAAAGCTGATTGTCATGGAAACGGGTATGGATCTGGTATGTAATGCAGTCGATTCTGAATTGCCGAAAAATTTCTTGTTTTTATATTCGGATGATAGTATAAAACAATTCAATTTCGCAGCATTTGGGATTCAGTGTTATGTTATAATGGAGACTAACGGGAATAGAGAATAGTATTTACGTGTTTACAGGTAATTTTTGTACGTTACATTAGATTCTACTAAATTCTTGTTATTATAAACTTTTAGGATTTAATAAAATCGATTATAATATTAACTAAATAAAATACCTACTTATGTAAGTAACCATTGGTTACTATAATTATCAAATGTTGTAGTTTTCGATCAATCGACCCTGCTTCCATTACCCTACAAACTACTTGTGAGTCAAACGTGCAAAATGTCAACCATGTAATGTTATCGTCATGCAGCGGAACTGGTCATCCATCGGACAATTGATGGCTTACAAAAATGATCTCTGCGTTTGGCCCCTAATTTATTATAAAGAAAAAGTTGTCAAAACACTCTAAATAACAAATGACTTACATTATCTCGTCGCACCGGTATTGTAGCGGATAATAAAATATGAAATACATATATGCTGGTCTTTATAACACATCAAATAAAAACATGTAACAAAATCATCAAAAAAACATTATTGGTTGTTAAAAGTATGTAAACATTCGACAGGGACGTTTAGTGTGTAGGGCCTTAATATAGTGTGATGGTACATTATAAAAAAAACTCGTCGTGTACGTGTTCCGTTCACATCATGTCTCGCCAACCTCATCGATTATCATCTCAGATCTGTGAGCACATACTTTAGCTCAATGACACTTACGGCTCCAACGACCTTGTTATCTACATATTTTTATCATTCCACTCACTTATACTACAAGGTATTTACAATAAAGTTTATGTTAAGACACTCAGTGACAGAGAAAAGGGGGATAGAATCATAAAACCATTTTTATGAGGTACCTACCGACCTATCGTAAACTACAATGTTCTTATATATGATAGATACCCTTTTACCGAACGCGCGTCGCAGCGGTTAACCTCTTAAAGCCCTATAAGAAAATGTGAAAAATCTTAGAGGAGTACACTGTATCTATTCAGTTGAATATTATCCATAGTGACTGATTTTTATTATATTTATATTGATAATCGTTTTATGAGACAGGTTTTGTGAACTAACATTAAATCCAATGGTGGGTGAATAAATAAACAGGCCTAATATGTACCTAAAGTTTACCGCCTCTTGAGACAGTGTCTGTGCGTATTACTAATGATGTTCATTTAAATACCTAATTTAATTTTCGATATCTAAATTACATCAGATAGATGCAGATTTCTTTTCTTTTTGGCTCGTGTTCTATCTTACCGATCTTAAGATATTTAAGATGCGAATCTAACCTGCGCCTTTGACTTCATGAATATACTTCCCAACCCAAGCAAAGCAGAATTTGTTTAAGTGGTTCCATAAATGTCTCAAATTTCGCCGCTTCATTTAATGAAATGATATATAAACTCGGGTATTAGACAAGTTCTGCAGGCAGTGTATTCATATGTTAGCGCGCACCTGTGGTACACATAACCGTCAACCGCACTTTTGTCCGTAAAACTTACTTTAATAAAAAATGTCCAATATTCCTATCTATAAAGACATAGTACCTATACTTGTTGCAAATGATAGTATGTATTACTTTACTTGAGAAGTTGCTTTCATAAATAAGGCTTAGTGTAGTGGCATCAGTTGTGCGGAAAATTCATGCTCGTGGGGTTATTTTATGGTATCCCGTGAGAGCCTTTAAACTATCGATTGAGGACCCTGCCACTATTTTAAAGTTATTGGTGCATCATTCTCAACATGGACATTAATGGTGTGGTGAATTTGAGTGCGAATGAACGTTTTTATCTATAGCGTTAGTTTCAAGTAGGTAGGTACATACTTAACTTTTAGTGTTAAAATCGTGTCTTCCTTTGCATTAAGACTTGCCACGTTAAGTAAGTATTTATTCATGTTCTTAATGTTTTTAATTTCATTAAGTGTCATAAGTTTCCGTTCAAAATCATTTGAACGTGAATTCATAAATTAATTAAGTCGGGCGGTTACAATTGTAATACTTTTTGTGAAGCTTGCTTGAATTTATCATTGCTCATTAAAATTATCCTTTGCATAATACATTGAAGGCTTAATCTGTTTCATTGGTGTTGCAATGTAAATTATTTGTGTATTTGATTGCTTAAATTGATTGCTTAAATTGTTTGCTGGCAATTTGGAATTAATGGTCAGGTAAGATTAACTGTGTCATTAAAACTTTATGTATTATGGTTTTAGAGCGTTTCGTTGTGTTTTTAAACTTTGTTTTAAAATATGTTTGGATTCCTAAAATTGATTGAAGTTACTTTAATTAAATAATAGAATATATTATCAATATGTGTTAAAGCTTACAGGATTTGTGTATTTCAAAATTACCTATTCTAATGCTGAAACTGAAAATGCAATATGCAAATGACAGCGAATGTGCTCAATTTATACTGCAACAGACTAGTCAATTATTTATTTACGATACAGTGCTGATTAATGCATCATAACGATGTTCAATTTTATACTACGTTTATAGCTAATACCTATCATAGTGAAGAAAACCGCAGGCCAGCGATATAGTAATAGTTTATACCGAAACTGTAAACTTAGGATACAAGATTGTCTAAGACAAAATCAAGAAAAGCCGGTTAGAATGGAATATTGGAAAGGGGTTACGGTGCGACCTACAAAAACAAAGTGGAATCAGTTAACGATCTTCTGGCCCACAAAAAGTGTGTCGTCTGCGGTCTCCCTCAAACTTTCCCGTGCATTATGTGATTGTGTTTTATTGCCGCCAGCCTAAATGGGCTAATCGATTAGCGGAAAGGGTATTACAATGGGCCAATAAATAGTTGGATTCGTTTTAGTATCCACGGCGTCATTAGTTAGCGGCGCCGCTATGCCAATACGAAATGGTGTATTCTGAGCCAAAGTACCAAAGATATATCCTCGATTTCGTATTCACACGTAACACCTGGTTCATTCCAGATATTTTTAGAAATATTGCTTATTTCTCAAATACTCTAGTGCCTTTTATTGTAGGAAGGATATCTTGCTAAAAGTAAAATAAAACGAGCTTCTAACTTCCTCTTATAAACCTAGAGTTATTATTAGATTATTCTAAAAATGTGTGCTCTAAACACATTTTCAATATTAACAATAATAGGTTGTAACATGTGTGACGTACATATAGCTACTGGCCTACTACATTATGCTGTAGAAAATCTTACAGCTATGTACGTATACTCAGTCGTTACCGAAACGTATTTCAATTATACTGAACTTTGTACCGGCCGACCTCCTCATGACAAATGAAGGTTGTAATTGCTTTCTCAGGTATAACTATGCCATAAACCTACTAGGGATATGAAAGTTTGGTTTAATGACAATGGCTTAACAGCTGAGGCGTCGGACTGGCGATGTAGGTCGTTAGTTCGAGCCCCATTCGGTGCAATATTGTGGTAAACTTACTCCTGGCTATATTAAGCTTAAATAGAGGGGTAGGTGAAAAAATGGTGTAACTTATATTGCACACATGATGTAGTATACAGTTAACTGAATTCCCATGTCGCTTCGGGCACAGGATCCGTAAAGCTCTTTTATTTGGATTCAACTGGAGAAGAAGGCATTTATAGGTGGTTTTTACTTAAGTTTTATATGCACATATAAAGTTAACCGTAGATTATCTCTGGTACTCAAAGAGATTTGATCGAGATTGGTTATAAACTGCCATTGAATAACTTTCAGAATCTTGATTAGGGATGTATATTTCAGATAACGGATTATTTGTAATTACCTAACCCGATTGCTTACGAGATCCGATTTATTATAATAGCTATACCTTATAAAATCGTATATAAATATTTTCAGAAATGTGTCGCTTGTGCCTAAAGTAATACTCGCGCGTATTACACGACTTGAGAAAACAAAGACCGCTGGGGAACGAGCCGTCTGGAGAGACTCTTAGACTTCCATGGACACAAGCGTTGTATGCTATATAAGCACGAACTGTATACTACATCACCATGTGGATAATATTATATCATTGTGTGAAAAAATTAAACAAAAATGTAAGTAATAGATTGGTATGGTACCTTCGTATGCCGCCGACTCCTGCCGGTGGCGCGGTGGAGTGCGGCACCCCGGGTGGGACCTGCGCGCCTCCTTGGACGCCGCCCTGCACACTGCCTTGCGGGGCGCACACACAACACCCTGTGTATACAACGGAACACTTAAACTGAAGGAAAAGTGGAAACGAGGACTTAAGGGTCAAGTCGGCTGTATTTTGGTCATTTTTCATTCTCTTTGAGTTGTTCATCGCGTGTTTAAGTACTTAAGGTATATCGCAGGTATTATAAGTGATGAATATATAAATAATATAAATTATATTTGAGATTATTAATTTTTTGGTAAAATACCATATTTATATTAAATAACACAAAATCTTGCATACATATCGTATGGTTAAAATTCAATGCACCTATATAAAAATAAAATATCCAAAACCTATATTCGAAATCATAGTTATCTAGGTAATCATTTTTAAAATTCAGTGCATGTAGGTATAAAGCGGAAACAACCTTTAATACCTCGGAACCACAACACAGTGAAAGGTTTTTCACAAAATTGACACGAAGTATTAAAAGCACAAACAGGTAAACAAGTCGATACCAACACTATGTACCACCATAAATATTAAATGACAGTGTGTTGTGCTAATTCTTAACAAAGCCTTATAAAAGGTCAAACATTCATCAATATCAAAACGACCTTTCATAAGAAAATAAGTGTCAGATTAAATACTATTTTTACGATTCTGCAAAGAAAACATATAAAATCGTTTCAGTTCTCATCAAGACAGCTTCTGAATTTAAGCAAGTTTTAGCAAAAAATCGCATTAGTGAAGAGTAATGGTCAAGAAAGAATAGAAACCGATTTTTAGTTCAAATACATGTAGGTTATTACACAATAAAAAGCAATTTGTAAACTGTACTTGATCCTTTGAACACTTAGTCTGTCAGCTACGTGTCTAAACGTGATCTATAAAAACGTTGCGTCTTTGTGTACAATTTATAAATAAAAAATGATTATAATTTTGATTGAAGGGCTAGATCGAGTACTCGTTTTATCTGGAAAGCATTTATTTTCACTTATCAGAGCAAAAGGTTCACGACGCCTTTCACAATCTTGTCGGGAAGCAAAGTTATAACGTTGAAAATTGGTTGAAAACAATCATCAATCACGGATTACACGGCTTTATGACAGCGACACGTTATTGTCATAGTCTTAGAAAATAATGTTGTTGTACTAAAACTTTAAAATTGGTGTTGTCCACAATTTTTATGGAGAGAATTGTGCATTCCAGATGGGACATAATTGTTTGCGGTTCTCAAATCGGGTTTGGTGAATCATCGGGTGGAACCAATTTGTCTCGCTTAATTATTTATATAATTGACCTGTAACAGTATGAATAAAAAACAAAGCGCGGTTTCCAATTAAACTTTAATCAGTGCTACACTTCCTGGTAAACAAGCCGACGGTTTTACTTCTTGAACTAAGAGTACTTTATTCGATTATGCTTCTGAGTCTAAAGTTTTCCACAGAAAACAATGTTAAGTTAAAAGTCCGAGCGTTGTATCTACTATTTTGAAGTAGGAATCGGTCGTCTGTACTGCTGATGTTTATGTTATTTTAAAAATTAAACCGGTTTCTTTATTGAATTGTTCTTCTTCTTCTTAGCGACAGCAAACAACTCAAATTTTGTTGGCCCAGTATTCTGTAACACGCACTGCCCCTTCAGAGGTGATCATTAGCTCCTCCTGAGTACAGTTGGCAGGGCATGCAGCGCAGAATTTAAGGTGGGCCATTGTCTGCGAGAAAATACCGCACTCACAATGTAGGTCCTAGTCGTCTATGAAAACCTACTTAAAGGCGTTTTCTTTGCTGCGACCGACTTCTGTGCGAAGTCAATTTAAGCATTTCCAAGTCCGCCATGGCAGCGCGTGACCAGGTGGAAGCGTCTCTAATGGCTGAACAAAGGAAACAGATGGATGAGCTGTTTCTCGCCCTAAGTTGCACCTTTCATTAGAAGGATCCATTTGCGCTGGACTCACGCTCCTTAAAAAGTTATTTCGACTTTTTAGTCTTTGAGTCACACCACATTGGGTGGTGTGGGTCATTGTCTTTCCTAGTTCGCTCGTTGCGGCTAGATACTATGATATGGAGGCACCATGCCAGTCAGTGGATACAGCATTCTTACCGGGGTCGGTTTGAGGAAACCAGTAATAATCCGACAGGTCTCATTTAGAGCTGTATCCACTAATTGTGTGTGCGCGGAACAGGTCCACACTGGTCATATTCACCTGCAGAATAACAAAGTGCCATTCCAGTTCTTCTCAGGACTCGGGGTGATGTCCCCCATTTCGTGGAAGTAAGGCGACGAAGCAAATTATTTCGGGCATGTACTTTGAGTTTAATATATTCGCAGTTTTTTCTAAAATTCAGCGATCGGTCCAGAGTAATGCCAAGATATTTTGGGTGGTTATTTTGTCTGTTACGAAGGTGCAATGCGTTTTTGAGGGGGTTCAGTATTAAGGCATTACTGGCATAATAAATACTGAGATCATTAAGAGCCGACTGAGAAATATACCGTCTCAACTTCCTCGAAAGTAGACGCTTGACAAGTTAGTGCCAGGTCATGAGCATATAGAAAGCGAGAGGCTTGAGGATTGGTCATTTGTGTAGATATAAAATAAAATAGGGACCAGAACACTTCCCTGAGGCAGACCGTTCTTTTGGGATCGCGACCTACTTATATCGGCGAGCAGACTAACATGAAATGCATGAAATGGGGTGCATGAAAGGAGCCTCCCCGCGTGACATATTCACAGTCCAGCTACTTCCAGCGCACCCTGGGTTGCCGACAACCACTCTTTTTGTCGGCTGGCTAATCCTTTTACCACGACGGCAAATATAAATATTGAATTGTTAAGACCGTCCATTATCTATATAATGCGATTGGTATCTGAAGCCAATTACAGAAATTGACTTAATGGGCAGTAAAATTAGAATAACGCATATGTACAGCTTGTTATCCCCTCGCTTGCGACCACTAAGTGGACATCAATTCTATTTTACAGCGTGTACGAATAGTTTGCACGTTTTACGGTCATTGCATATAAAGTCTACGTGTTACGTACAGCATAAGATCAATTTTAAAACGAAACTGTATTTACCAAAGAATAAATACACGACATATAAACTATAAAGATGTATTTATGTTACACTTAAATAAAACAATGCCCCGTGTTATTTGAACCGAAGTGCATAAGCACTAGAACTATCCAAGCTATTTTACAGCGCTTGCCGTAAAGACTTGCGGTATCCTGTTATTAAAGACGATTTATGTTGATTATCCACTCTCAAACACAGCTATATTATATTATACGCAATCTTGTTTGCGTCTCGCGTGAGGTAGCTCTGGCGGTGACTCACTGATACGTATATAATGACATCGCAACGAACTTCATAATCAAATTGACTTGTCTTTAAGGTGTTAATGTGTTTCTAAATTTCATCACTTGTCGCTATATTTATGTAGGTTTACTTTTATTAACAATTGATTTAATTAAATGCTAATTTATATAAACTAATCATATCTGAGAAGTAAAAATTGCGTCGTCACAAATAAAGCTACGTTATGTCACCGAGTCTATTCACTTAGATTTTGTTATGAAGTTACAATATTAAATGGAAAAAGAATACGGTCGCGAACAGGATTCGAACCTGCGCCTCCCGGATAGATACTCCAGGCGCTCTGACCACTAGAGGTCGAGATGGCTTAGTGGTCAGAGCGCCTGGAGTATCTATCCGACCGTATTCTTTTTCCATTTAATATTGTAACTTTAGAGTTCGCTAAGCATGCGTTAATGCTTTTTCAAAGACATATCTTGAATTTTGTTATGAATTTTGAATAAAAAAAACACCTGAGAACACCTAGCTTTGTTACACACACAAAAATATGTGTGTAGCCGAAATATTTGAGGTGTAAAAATCAGTGAAGCCCGTTTATTATATCGACGTGGGTATTCAGTGAAATAAAAAATATTTCTCGTAAACATCGAAGACAAATAATGACTGAGCACAAATACCAACAGAACTGACTCGTTTGTGGATCAACTTCGTATGAACTTAGTCAACATAAAAGGAAATGTACATTTACGGCATAATACTATTATCATTTGGTTTTACTATCTTTTAGTGTAGTTAAATGTCAAAGATATCTAACCATAGAACAACATTGTGATGACAATATGATTATAACTTCTGTTATATTTAACGTGGACTTTAACTGAATGCAACTTATTCGCATATTGGTGCAAAATGAGTAATGTGCCGGCTGGATACAAAAGATAATACATGGTCTATGACTTCGTTAATATACTCATCATAGCAGACGTGCGTCATAGCAGATTCGTGTAGCGTAGCAATAATGTGCGGCGTAGTAGTGAACGGTGAATCCAAGCGTAAATATTAACACCTATTCTTAAAGTCTATGTACCTACTATTTTGTTATATAATTCCTAATATTGAATCGGTATCGTATAAACAAACATCGTATACTAAGTATAAAATTCTTATATGATGTTACATTGAACCACATATTAATTAAAATTTCTACGCATTCCTATATTTAATAATAATGTGTTGTGAGCGAATAAAGCTTCCACCTTTGCACATACTCGGCAGATAGGGCTAATATCTACCGGGCTTTTATATTAGTACTATATTTATATTTTTTTGTCAAGACAGAATTATCCAATAACACATCATAGTTTGCTGTAATTAATAGTGACTTTGACGTGGAATAACCATATAGCCATATTGTCAGTACCATGTTAATCGATTGCATGTTTTGGGTCACACAAGGAAACGGAAAAATATGATCGAGCTTCAGCACTATACAAAAAACAATGTAATATACTAATGTAGTAGATATTAGTTTATTACATTGTTCTTATCACATCAAAACCATGATCTACTGAATCAAAACTTTTTCATTGACTGATGTACAACGAACACCGTTTGCCCTAGCACAGCAAAATAGATAGATAACTTGATGCCCACACACACACATCTAATTATAATTATCTCCGCTCAGCTCATGGCTAACCGTAGCTGTGTAGTATATCGAAACTATATCAGTCTTGGATCTAAGTGAATACATTATTTAAGGTAGGATATGATAATACCAATTCATTAACTGTGCAGTCCTTGGCTGTCTGACGCAGTGAAATGATTAGAGCAGGAAAATTATATCGATAACAATATGTATACTGGTGAGTAACACTGCAATTCGTCGTTGGAGTATTGTTATGGTAGATAGCATGAGTCTTATTTTATTTATAGGGTATTCCGAAGTCAGCCAGTAAGTTGTAAAAACGCAATTAATTATTTTCGTATTAAAATTGAATTTCAGCGATTCAAGTCCCTTTATGAAAATCATAATATATTATATGATAGTCAGCCCGTCTCGCACACAATACGCACGGAAGAGATGACAACACGAACGAGGGGACTACAAGGCGCGATGACAGTGCTTTTCAAGATGCACTATTGCACTACATTCGCTCTATTGTTTTCGTTCAAAAGCAATTGAATAGACGTCTTTTATCGCACTGACACAAATATTCCTCTTATGTTCCTATTTGCTTATAGAGAGGGGCGAGAACGAGTTCTGAATTATTCATTTGAGTTATTCGTTGCCAGAGGTGAGCAGCAAATCATAATACTCATAATCTGAGCCTGCTCGTACTCTGCGACGGTTTAGTGACACAAATTATGAGCGTGCAAAACAAACCTGAGGTCCGTTTTAGTAATACGTTACAATGTTGCGATTTAATTTATTACGTACTTGTGAGCCTGAAGTACGATATATAGGACACATTCGAATGAACAAAAATAAAAAATATGTTTATGGGGTCGATTGCTCATGTTTATCTTGTTTACATTATTCGAAACGCAGTCGAATAATAAAAAACTGTGATTTTGAATTAGAGGATGGCCGATTTAAAGATAGCATAACCGCTATGGACTGTCTCTGCTGCATTATAATGTAGGTACATACTTTACACATATGTATTGTCATTGTTCAGATTAAGTAAATTTAGTTTGGTATGTTGTATTTATGCAAGTTACATTGTTGAATTTGGAAGTGGAAACAGAAGTTTGAACTGTTTATCTTCCGACATAAATTCGTACACTGTTTCTTGTAAGACACGACTACGACGTCAATTCAAAATAATACAGCATTTATAGCTGTTCAACGACTTTCAAGACGAGCGGTGGGCGAAGCTTTCCGGCAAGCGCATCTCACTTGGAAACTAAGGCCGGCCTGCACAAAATGATGGATCCATCGACACCTACGATGCACCTTAATCTGCGGGGGTTACGGCAGATGCAATCTTGGAACCCCGATAAAGGTAACTGGAGAACAGTGTATCCAGTCCGGTATGGATCTAGCACGACGTCCATAAAGGACATCCACGCACAAAAAAAAAGATTTACTTTGAGGTAGGCTAAGCATGCGTTAATGCTTTTCAAAGATTTGTCTGTATTTGTTAAGGTAATTGCATCTTTACGACATTGTATTAACTACAAAGTTATTCGTATCAGTTCGGTCACCTGGATAGGGACTGAATAGACAGCAATGACGTCACTGAAAGACGTATTAAAATGTGGACGAAGCATTCGCGGTGGTGAGCAGAGGTTGAGATGGCTAAGGGGTCAGGAGCGCCTGGAGTATTAATGCGGGAGGCGCAGGTTCGAATCCGTATTCTTTTTCCACAAAAATATAACTTCAATTTGTATGTATCTCCTCTGTAAGTAAAAAAAAATACAATCGGTCTATTCGTTTGGAAAATCTTATAACAGCCTTTGCTTTACTTTGAGGGTTAAAACATAATCCAATAACAGCATCAAGAACAATTAACGATCGTTCATCACGCACCATTGCAGTAGTAGTTACTTTGATTTAAAATGGCGTAAACATGCATAGTTTTAACTGCGAGACCAATGTATCTCAAAATAATGGCCATAATAGCTGTGTTTGTACGTACGGGCCCACATTTTAAACCGATACCGTCAATAAAGTTTGTCTGTGGATACCACGCAATCACCGTTTAAATATTATTGACATTTTGAAGTAGGGTGCGATGCTTTCTTCCTATATGTTCGTAAATTCTAACCTTTTAACAGAATATATTATTTAATTCACTGAACATGACATTATGTAGTAGCTATAATTATTTATATAGACGATATTATGTATAATGCAGATGAACACGAATATGATAAGCTTACTAAGAAGGTACGCATCTTGAGTTCATTGCTATCAAAAATGTTCTTTAATCAGGTTATTTTTTTTATATTATTGACCAATATAAAACCATTTTTTCTTATTTAGTTTTTTTTGTATTTGTAAATATAATAGTATGTATATATAGATATTATGAGACGAGGTCGTAGCAGTGATAGCCTAGTGGTATGACCGTTGGACTGACAAGTCAGAGGTCGCAAGTTCGAATCCAAGGGACGCACCACAGTCTTTTCGCGTATTAAAAGCGAATTATCACGTGCTTATAACGGTGAAGGAAAACATCTTCAGGAAACCAGCACATTTGAGAGATGTTCTCGATTGTGTGTAAACCTATGACACAGACCTACGGGTGGTTAAAACTCTGACACTAGTTTGTTCATCAACCACTCGATAAGAAGAAGAAGAAGTCGAGGTTAAAGAGGCGAGACCTATAAGCGAGGTTGGCAATGACCGAGACTTGTATTGACCATTACGGCACGCGTCTCATACGACGTTTTTCAATACTCTTGCGAGGAAAAAATTATAAAATTACATTTTGAAAAGACATTCAAATGACATGTACATAACCATTTTGAAAATAAAATGGCGTGAGATATTCTTTTTTCATACGCCTAGTCTATAAAATTAAAATAGAATTAATATTTTTATATTGATAACCCAAATTACAGCTTTTTAATACGACTCTGTAGTCGTATTAATAAGCAGTATATATATATAGTGTTTCTGTAAACATATTTTTTCCATTCATTGAAACGTCATGTTTTATATTTGATCACAAAAATTGAAAATTTTAGCAAAGATTTTGTTTGTAGACATAGAAGCCCTTTAAATATATTTTAATATTTCAGCAGATTTTTAAGTATCGTATAAATATATAACATAGTAAATATATACAGTATAAAACTAATATTCACGAGTTTTATACGAAGTTTGTCACAGTTAGAAAATTTAAATCGAATAATCTTATTTTATTTTAATGGTGCGTGAATTACTTTTCGTGCGCCGAAGTCTATGCGCGCGCACGTGGAAGCATAGGTTTGACGAAGTTAGTTGAATTTTAGTTTGACATCTAAGTGTATTTTAAATGATATTAAATTAATGTGAATATTCTTCCATTTATAACATTATTAATGTTAATTTGTTAACAAAAATAAATAATTTGAAGATATTCAATGTTTATTTGTCATATTTAAACTAGTAAAGTGAAAAGAAAATTAAATCTAATTAATCAGTTATTAAAAATTAAACCATTTGCTCAAATTTAAAAGTAAATGTAAAGGTGTCACTTTTTTATATTACCGCATTAGTACATATGTATATCTAAAGAAAATCACACTTGTTTAATAACCCTCATTATGAACCTAAAAGCAGTGCACCAAGAGCAACTTTACAAGTGTGTTGAAAATTTATTATACAATTTTTCTCTATGTTACTATTGTGCTTCAGGCTGTTTGGTAGCTTTGTCAGTGCCTCTCCTTCCATTTTCGCGGGCTTATAACCTGGAATCGGCGCACCAAAAAAAAGAAAGCCGTGTGCCATTTCAATAACAAATAAAATTTATGTAATTATATATATTTTTTAATCACATGTGTAAATTATCTAACAAAACTCGTGAGCATTTGTCATTGTACTCTTGATTACTCTACTTGGTATAATCCTTACCTTGCGGCTCGGGTCTGCAATGCAACCTCGAGTATACTTAATGACTTAACTCACTTGTATCTTAATTTCCCATTATAATATAAACATTTTTGTATTTATCAATAATGTGACCGAGTGACTTGAAATTTATTGCCATTATTAAAACCGATTCGATAAGGAAAAAATCATATGGTATTATGTTATAAATTATTATACAAATGTAAAGTTTCAAGAATTAGTCTAGTCCAATTCTGTTTGTCAGTTGTAACCAAGCCAAATGTCATGCTATTATAATATTTTGAGACAACGACATCGCGCTGCTTCTACATTGCGACGTCGGAGAATTTGTTCAGAAATTCTGCTTCAAATTGTTAGCGTACATATCCTTTTTGAGGGGATTACAAAAAGCGTATTCTAATAATATCGTGGAGGCCTGGAGGTTATAGACCCTATAATCTTGTGAACAAGGTTGTGGGCTCAAACCTGGCATGTACTTAGTAGTATAACTATTCTAAGATATAATTGGCAACATGGAGAGCAATCTTGGACTTCCTGTATGTACTCAAATTGAAAAACCGCATTAAGCAAACGCAAATGGAATTGGGTGGGACACTTGGCTACATGATGATGATGATGATCCCTGACTGAATGGCGGCCCAGAATATGCATATAACAGACGGAGACGAATGACGTAACAGGGAGGAGACTTATGTCGTAGGACATAAGTCTCCTCTCTTTTACGTCATTCTTCTGTGTTCAGTGGGTACTGTGAATGACGAATGATGATAATAACTATATGTGACCAAAGCTGTGAATGATTGTGATTTTTCATTTTATATTATAGCTAGTACCAGGCTGGTTGGTCCTGATTGGTATCAGTATACAACAGTTGTTAATAGCTAAGTAGCTTCCAAATGGCTTGAAAAACTCTGACATCGTGTTTGATTACTTACTATGTACACGCAAATATGAAGGAAACATGGTTATGTTACAAGAGCACATTACCGGCGAGTGCTGCGATAGCTGCCAGCGTAAGGAGGGCGGAGCGGCTGCGTGCCATGTCAGCAGGGCATGCCGCGCGCCAAGCGCCGCGTCATCGCCGCGACATGCTCCGCGACGCGCCCTCCACAACAACCAGCGTGCACCACCTCTTCGTACAATAGCTTGAACAAAAGAACATAATTATAATCACTTTAAAGTTTTAGCAACGTTGATTTTACGTATTTAAATATTATATTTTAATCCTTTGTTTTTGCATTACAACTTTTGTGAGTCACAGCTCATAATTAAGTATAAACTTGAGTATAATCCTTTAAACCTAGCTTCGCTAGCGGCTTCCAGTCAAGCCAGATGCAGCTTCATACTAGTATTTTACATGGAGCGACTGATCCAGACCTATCTGACCTCTACAACCCAGTTACTGGGTAACACGATATCTCGTGTTATGACTGGTTGTCAGACATTCAGGCCGCTGACTACCCGTAATGGCTGTCATAGATCTTAAATTTGACAAACGAGACCGACGGCTTAACGTGCTCTGCGAGACACGGAGTAAAATTTTAAGTGGAAACTTGAGAAATAATACAAAAACATCCTAAAATACCAAGATAACATGTTTTAAAAGAAGACAATATAATTACGATCGTGCTTTGGTACGATAGCATACGATCCCAAAAGAATTGATTGTTTTCAAAAATTGCACGTTTATATATGGATTCGTCTGATAAGCTTGTCGAATCTCGGAAGATAAAGTTCCAGGCACAACAGGTGGTCAATATTTAATGCTTACTGCTTTGGCTACAATTAATTTGTCAAGATTGGCTAGCGAGTTCATTTGGATCGAGGAATAGTGTGGCTCGTCGGCTTAAAGTACCGCCACTCGACCGTTAGCTACGTATTGACGACGCAGGGGCCGGTGCCGCACCGACCCTGACAAGGGTTATGCTTGCCAAAACATTCGTCCAAATGATATCCGGCGAATTTCGCTATTGGAGATGTATTTACTTCACACGTAAAAGTTTATTGTTTTTATAATTATGAAATACTAGCTGTGCTCCGCGGTTTCACCCGCATATAATTATATTTTAATTATCTACTTAGTACTAACTTTATAATATTAGGGCACGTGATGTTCTTCTTTCTTTTCTTATGTTCCTCTGAACGCATAACTTGCCAACGTTCTTAGATTGCTTATAAGATGGCAACATAATAACACCAACGTGTTACGTGCCATTTAAAAAGGACAAAAATATACCTTACAGGAAAACCAACGAGGAAACTCATAAAATTGCATCTTCAGACTGAGGCAAGTAAAAATAATCAAATAACTTGTACAGTCAAATAAACGTTACCTACACCACCTGGAAATACTACTTTAATTTTGTAATACAAAATAAATTCGCAAGGCATTAGTATATTATTGTGTGTATATCGGTAAATCAAAGTTCACGACGGTAATATTTCACTAACTTTGTCGTAGTATGTTTATAAATAAATCAGATAATGTCGTTGGCATCCCTATAAGTAGGCAACGCTGGGAACTTTTATAAATAACATGGATGGTGTCGATAACTTTAGCGGAGGCTATTCCTAGCTTCGACTCCTGGAGTGTTTGGAATTTCCACTTTACATAGCTTATTCTACTTTATAAAAGTAATAGCCGTTTTCAAGCACGTCATGTCGTGTCAGGATACGTGTTATACCTACTAGTTTTTATTATTTATAGACCTAAGCATGACTATAATTTAATTTATAAAACCTTGTTTATTATTATTTTCCATTTAACAGCAGAGCGTCAGATTAATCAAGGCTTAGCGAATACGATACGTCAGTAACAAAGCCAAAAATTATCATCTTGTGAAATATGCCTTTTAAAGCAGCGCAACGTTTTAGCGAAACTGTATAATGCCAAGAGGATGAGAAGATATTCTTAATAATGTTTTTTGTAAATGTTGTGTAACTTTCCGGTGGAAACAAAATATGATGTTGCAATAAAATAGGCGACAGTGTGATGAATGAGGGGAGCACGCTCGTGAAACAACAATAGATGTCACGTACTTACGGACTCATAACCATCGATTCCAATTTATGGCGGACGTATTATTCCTCGGGGGTGAAAAAACACCTCTAGTCACAAGTACTAGTGCATATCATGCAAGTTTATGGATGAATTACATTTATTGCTACAAACCTCTGATTATGTAAATAGGTATCCACGTGGCTGCAAATATTTGACGTTGATATAGTAAAAACGTATACAGATATTACCATTCTTCTTGCTATCCATATTTTTTAAGATAAATAAACATAATACTGTTTATAAAAATTTTAGATGGGTACGTTTTTATTTTATTCGGAAGTAACTATAACAGTACCGTTTCACAAAAAGGTCGTACTCCTCCCTCGGGACCCTTTTTGACGATTTATTTGCCTATTAAAAAGCAATAAAATAAAGGTAACAAATGTCAAAAGTTCGTACCTTAGATTATACAGGACAAGACTGAGAATCGATTGTCATCGATAGTAGATAAATAGTAATACATGAGTGGAAACTTCGGATACGAAAAGTTTTTCTCTTTTCTTTGGCAGTGTAACATGTGACGTAGGTAGGTATTGGACTCGATGGTTCGTCAGCAAAATTTTTCCTTTTTATTGACAGGATGGCAGAATCAACTTCAGTATTTTGGATAACCAAGTTTGTTACTCGTTAGTAAGTGATAGTTTATTGACACTTCAAAAGCATGATACAATGTAGTTTTAGTAACTGTACTAGGATTTCCTGTATTATAAGAGTCCAGTCCTCTCTTTATAAAGAGGAATAGGATTTAATAAAACGTTGTAGATGTGATTAGCATACATGATAAGCAAGTTAAGAAAACAAAGTAACTTGATACCATAACCAAAAGTAGGTAATAAAAAAATGTATGCCTTTAGCAAACAATACACGTTATTAAAATAACTGAGCACTTGATGAAAAATTTGTGTTAGTCATACTGATACAAAGAATGGCATTATACAAAATGGGCAAAATTTTAAGAAATAAAAACAGTGTATTTTTTTTTATTTCAATCCCTTTTTGTTTACTATAGCCACCACGTTACTATATTTTTAAATTTTCTGGCCAATTTTACCCGGGATAATGTTAGGATTCTATCGATACATCTAAATCGGTTCAGGCGTTTAGAATTTATGGTGAAATGAAGAAACTCACAAACATATATATAAATTTACAAACAATATAGCCCCGCTAGAATAGGCCCCCTAGGAATTTCTTCCTGTATCGTGGGTGCGTTTACAGACATATAATCTCACAAGTACACACCCAGACCCGGAGCAATTATCTATAGAACGTACAAGTATTTGCTCCGTGCAGGAATCGATCCCGCGACACGGAGCGCAGCAGTCGGTCTCTCGACCACTGCGCCAACCGCGCTGTCAATAGGTATATACATGAACCCTAAAAACATAATACTCCTTTTTTGGGCAGTCGTGTAACAAGTCCTCTTCTTCCTATCCCGGGGTTGATTAACAACGTTGTGTCACAGTTTAAGCCACCCGCAGGCCTCTGACATGGCTTTACACCCCATCGAAAACGTCTCTCCGGTGTGTGTGTTTCCTCACAATGTTTTCCTTCACCATTTTGAGCAAGTAATAATAAATATATAAAAACGCAAGTGATTTTTGAAAAGTCAGTGATGCGTTCTTCAGTTTCGTATCTGCGACCTTTGACTTACCAGTTCAACGGTCATACCTCTCACCACTGTTTAATAAAAAATATAATTGAAATTGTTACATGTACATTTGCATAGAATCTCTAAATCTCGTCATAGCATAAATCTGTATCTTTTTTTTTATCGACTACGTGGCAACCGAGCAGACGGCTCACTTGATGGTAAGCGATTACCGCCACCTATGGCAACCCCAGAGGAGTCACAAGTGCGTTGCCGGCCTTTTAAGGGGTTTGGGCCTCCGGTACCCTCACTCACTCGGCGAAACACAACGCAAGCGTTGTTTCACGTCGGTTTTCTGTGAGGCCGTGGTAGCAATCCGGTCGAGCCGGCCCATTCGTACCGAAGCATGGCTCTCCCACGGAGAAAATCTATTACCGCATCAGTCTGATTGTGGACGATTTACTCTATAACTACTGATGACTAACTATTTCAAGTGTTCAATACAGAGTTTTTGTGTTATATACACACATTTGTGAACATATCAATAGTTTTAATATTTCTGTTCCCAAATTGACAAAAAGTAGTCTCTATACCAAGTTTGTCTCTGAGCATGACGGTCGTGCGAATCCGAGGCAGGTTAGATAATACAACATTCATATAATTTAATTTGGTAGTCTTCATTCCTATCTGCTGAATATGTCAAATAGACGTATAGCCTAGATAATACACTATTACAACATTTGACAGAAAAACCGTTAATTGTAATAAAATAAAATGTAAAAATAAAATTGTAGTGGTATACTCACTTTATACCCAGCTAAGATCCTAATAATGAAACATAGGTAAGATATCTTCTATAATCCATTCATGGGTCACGGTTTAGGTATAATATTGGGGCCTAATTACATGATAAATATTCGCCATGAATACTCAAACATAGTTTACATAAGTATGTGATAATTATGGTGACCAACCGTTGTGATATTGTGAATCTGTTGCCCACACATGTGTATGACGTATCCCGAATCAATAATAAACATAAATACGACTCCGACTCCAGCTACCACTCTTTAGTTAGGACATCTATTCGTAACTTATAATGCTTTATACCTTCTTTTTTTCACTTTTATCTGGTATTTTAATTTTTACTTTAATCACGAAATAAATGTAATTTGATTTGATCGAATGTTGAAAAGCAGCACTGACACTGTTTTCATCCAATTCATCCATTGCTTTTGCATGCAGCCATTACTATTCATAGAGTTTACATTGTTTGAACTTCTTACGTGATATAACCTATGAATTTAATGGGAGAACTTGTTACGCAAACTCAAGATATTATCTGTTTTAATTGAACTTCATTTGCTTTTACGAATTCTGCTTCTATTGTTATTTTGAGGTACTGCTCTTATTATTATTATTATTCTACAGTATAGTGATATAATTTTAGTTACAGCCAAGCTTGTTATTTGCGCTTAAACTCGCTCGCCATTAACTGGCGTCAGCAAAGGTGAAGAGGTTACCTAAGTATTTGCACATTGGTGATAGAATATCTTATCTAATGTTATGGTTTATCTTATTGTGTTGCACTATATATGTTGTCAGATAACAATACAACATAAGTAACATGGAATTCTGCTTAAAAATATAATCCAAAATCAATAAAAATACCTATTGAGCTGTTCGCTCTTATGCACAGTTCTGAAAATACTTATCTGCGCATTTTTGGTGTTCATTATCTAGCAAAGCTTTAATCTCTCAAGCGGCTTTCGATCCCAACGATAACTGGCTTTTAGGTAACGAGAGAATGCAAAGTTCAAAGGTTAAACGGAATTACATTTTGACTTAAATACTACTTTTAATTCTCTATGGCACACGGAGTTCTGAACTCTACAAGTTAAATAATACTTAGCTCTATGAAAATTTTTGAAGTTTGAAGTAGATTTTCATGTTTCACGTCCCAATTTACGATTGGTGGAACAGACAGGCGACGGCTCGCGCATACTTGCGTAGGAAGACATAAATAGTAGTCAGTGTACATGTATAAACTGGCTCAGCACACAAAGGTACTCACACAATCGCTTTCAAAATTGTTCGTACCCTACTTTAACTAATTAATTAATGTATACCGTACCTTGTTCACATGTGGAAACGGTATACCTATCGCAAAATCTTTTTGCATCAATTATTGAACTTTTATCGTTTGCGTATGGCTTTTGTAAAGAGATTTTACTGACTCTTTTAATTAATTTTATATTACTCGTTAAATCTTATGACGGCAGACTAATAAATCACCATTCCTTAACTACCAGACACAATCAGAGTGTCAGAGCTCGCGTTTCAAAGGACCGGAATTTGCTTTATAAAGTAGGTTTCGAAAATTAAAATGTAAATACACAGAGGAGTTTATCTGACGAAGGCAAAATATTTGACCGATACCTCTAATTAGCAGTTAAAATACTGAACAAAGTAAAGGATTTAAAGGTAAAACAAAAAGGTTCGTCGCTCAGACTGCGCACTAATGAGTGCTAAAAGTTAAATCAAAAGAAACGGTAATTACATTAGAATGGGTATAAAATCTCTTTTTTAGTAGGTACATTGATCCATTATAAATGACAAAAATGATATTACCAAATCATCCCGTTACTTTAGTAATACAACAAAAGTATTAAATATAGTTCGAAAACTGTTTCTCAAAAATCAATTTAAACGGGCACTTGCTAACGGTGTGAATCTTTTACACTCATACTTACAATATTTCACAATTATTCTTTTGGTTTTCAAAACTGGGCAAAGTTCCGTATCATTTTTATATATCATCAGCACAAAACCACTAAGATCATGTTTTTCATTTAAAAAAACAATTAGCACTGCACAGTGATTTCGTGAGAAGCTTAATATTTAAGTTTGACTGTAGCCGGCCGTTGTGTGGTGGCTAGGCGAGCGAGCGGGTCGAGGCGAGCGGAGCGCGCAGGCGGCGGGCGTCGGCGCCACCTGTCGCTGTCGGCGCGGCGGCGGGCGGGCCGGGCGGGCTCGACACGGCGGCCACGGCGGCTCACTAGCGACTGAGCGCCGAGCGCGCCCGGGCACGTGGGGCCGCCGGGCGCCGGCCGCCGCCCAGGTGCACCTGCACCCTCGCGCACCCCGCGCCCCGCGCACTCCATACCCTCACACTCCGCCACGCACACGCCCGACCCGTCTGCATCCACTTGCACTCTATCTGCACGCGCAACACCTAATATACTACTAATTATAATACGTCATCTCACCACACATCCAGACTCCACTCATGCGGGAAATAAATTCGGGACCGACGCGCGTCCACAAAAACACTCATAAAATATGCACGACACTGAAGATAGAGGAAATTGGAACGGGGAAGTATGTGTCCGCGTATCTATGGAGCTTGCGAGATACACTGCGTAAGATGTAAATGAATTAATTATAACGACGTGTACTGTTCAACAGGGTCTACGGCGTAGCCAACTCGTAGCAGTCGCGTAGTCAAATGATTATCAATTAAAATTTTTGGTTTTTATGTAGGAATTTCCACAACGACGTAGAAATATTGTTTGTATAGCCATTATAATGACTTCGTTGCCTGCTCGTTGAGAGTAGAGGCTATTCGATTTAAAACGGAGTGACAAGGAAATGAAAACAATAAATGCCGTACTTATGGCGTTTTCTCTTTTATTATTGAAGTATAAGACTTAAAATCGTTAACTTTTTATTTAGCTATCTAACTGATTGAATATCTATATTACTATAAGCAAATAAAGTCGGTATGCAAAGATTGTGGGGGTAACCCGTCGAGGACTATACAAACCACAAATACGTTTTATGTGTTTGGGCAGGCAAGGAAAACGCCACGATAAAGTAGAAGAAAGACCTAAATATATTTTTTGTCCTAACACATTTAGTAATAGCACTACTGATAACTAATTTATTCGCTGTCCATATATACACAAACTAAGATATAATAAAATAAATACAAAATGGTACGTAGAAAGAACAATCGTACTAAATATATATCGTGTTTTTTTGATTTCATTAAAGGAGATTTTTAATTTGATACTTATATAAAATTATAGATAAATATAATATACATAGTTTACTTGTAGCAGATGGTGTCCCAAATCTTTTTTCACAAATGTATCGGATTGCGTTAATTATTTCAACTAGTAAATTCGAAAGTTGATATAATTATATTTTCACCAAAAATCACCAACTAACTTCGGAGAATAAGTTAAAATGTCGGCCAATAAGCTGACATACGAATATTTATGGCATAATAAGAACAATCATTGCGAAGAAACTAAATGCAACAAAATACATTACAATTGTAATGGGAAGCATTCTAAAGTAGTACGGAATTTTCTGGGTTCGCATTCCATTCATCGTCTGCTAGTTTTGATGAATTTAAATTTAGATGGCTTACATTTTTCAATTATTTGATGCTTTTTAGCATAACATAGCAGTAGTAGGTTTTCCCTGAGGAGGGGGGGGGGGAGTAGGCAGAGATGTACACCCATCTTTCACAAATGCTGTTATTTAGGCCCATGTGGCGAGCCACACATTGCCATAAACCGAGCATAATTCCAAACTCCAGGCTGCTACTGAAAATTTCCTTATAAAAATTCCAAATAACACTTTGTCCCCTCGGGAATCAAAGCCAAGACCTTGCGCTCGGCCCTTGTGATCACTAAACCAATGAGGCAGTTTGAGATACTTCTTTTATGTAGTAAAACCATTTTATTTTTAATCTTCATGTAATGATATAGAGCAAAACGTTGTGTAAGTCTGAGTTCTTAAGAAAGCAGTTTTCGAAATAAGGTAATAGTCCGTTCCAACTTCCGGTCGGAACACTATGGCTGAAGTTAAACAACGCTTGGTATTTTCATCTTAGCGTCTGCTTGCTTTGGACTGCGGTAAACCGTCGGTCGCGATTGCTGTTAATGAGTAGTAGACACTAAGCCAATTCAGAGGGCTAAGAGCACCTTTTACAACTCAATAATTTGAATATTAAAGAAGGCCAAAGAAGAAAATTACTTACAGAAAAGATAAATAATTATAAAATATTTTTCCACAAAAAAATATAACTTTACGGCAACGATTTTATTTTATGTTAAATAAGTACTTGACATTCAGTTTCGTTCCCTACTGCTAAAATCCTAGTGCGGAGAAGCAGAGCGTTTTATGCGGCGATGTAAAACTGTGCGAGGCGTTAGATATCTATTACATAGACAATGTTGAGGCCGCATGTGAGCGCCGCTTACATGAGTGGATTCCACCCGTACGTAGCAATCGGTACCGAGTTTCAAAGCAACGATGTATTCGTAAACCAACGGTTCAATACAGAGTTTAGAATGAAAACAATTCCAACAAGTGTAGTTTAAAAGGAACTGTGTATTATAATAAAACAACTTTTAACCGGATTAATCGCGTGTATTATTGGTTTTATGTTTTTCCTGACGTTTCGAACACTTTGCAGCGTTCGTGGTCGCAGGAGGACTGTTTTATTATAATGTGTAGTGATCGCGCAAACCTAAGATATTAACTGTGTATTAGTTGGAAAACTCATCACTTCAGTTGATTCCTTGTATACTTCTATTAACAACGTTGAAATACGCATATGATCGCATTACATTCGATACCTACACTCACTCAATTGCTATCGTTTAGCAATTCTACCGAGCGTAGTATCAAGAATTCAAGATATCTAAAAAGAACGCTTGTTTTCCAACACCTGAAATTTAATGTTAGCTATATTATCGTAGAGTTTTATAGACAATGTTGAACTGCATGACGCACGAATAACTTACTTGATATTCAGTTTCGCTCACGACTCCCAATTTCCTAGCCAGACATAGAAGAGAGTTTCATGCGGCAATGTAAAATTGTGCGAGGCGTTAGTTATCTGTTACATAGACAATATTGAGATCCACATGTGAGCGTAGGTTTGCACGAACAGAGTTTTCATCCAAGCCAGGAATTTAGTAAAGAGTTTAAAGTAAAAAAAAATTGAAGTGACTCTAAAGTATTGGTTCGAAAGGACCAATCATCAACATTTTAACCATCGATGTTGAAACCAGCATGTGAGTTCTACTTAAATAAGTGTATCTCATTCTTACGAAGCATTTGCAACGAAGCTTAGAAAGAAAACAATTCTAGCGAGCAGTAAAATGTTAACAGTAAAGTTTGCCTATAAAGGTCACGTGTGAAGGTGTCGTGTATGCAATAGATATAACTCATTTAAGTGAATATATGACTTCTATCCATACATACACAGCATGTATATTCAGTACGGAGCTTAAAACGTAAACAATTTGAACCAGTTCTTCAAAAGCAACTATGTATCAGTTTAAAAACGACCAATCATCGATACTTCACCCGATTCTTTGTGTACTTTTTTATCGATCGAGACAAGCAAAAGCCATAAAAATGGCTAGAGCTAACTGGGATTACTTGTACAAGAGCACGTGATCGGGAAACACAAAAGTTACTGTAGCGGTGCGAACTTCTAATGCCGTGACACGGTAACGTAATTATCGATTATTTTAAGATCGTAGTTGACTCATGATCATACTTGCAAATCTGTGTGGGGTGGAATACTACGGCGAGACCCAAATGTCATAGGTCCTCAGGTCTTATATAACTTTAAACCCGGGAAAATCCTGTTACGTACCACCAATACACAATTACGTCATCATCCTAGTTTTCAGCAAGCTCCTTCTAAGTTATTTCCAAACAAACTACTTTGCTTCTTACCACATCTATCAAAAAATAATTAAGGCAAAAAGTCGCTTTGTTAGGTAATTCTTTTAAAGCTCTAAGATGAATTTTAAAATCCCTATATAACTGTTACCTTAATCTGAAGGGGACTCGTAGTTCCGGTGAAGAATAGAGTACTTAAGTGCATAGAGGTGGAAGCGGAACCTATTGATCTAGTTCATGTGTCGGGCCGTCACAGACTCTAAGTTCGAAGGCGTTTAATGTCCCAAGTTAGATAGAAGAGAGATTCCGTATCAATATAAAATTAAGTTCGATATCAGTTCTTCGGAACGAACTTATGATTAAATTACTCACAGTTTAATAAATTAAGTGATTAGTTACCTACATCAATTTGAAGTAGATAGATCCTTGCAAATACGTAACATATGCATTTGGCTCATTTGTAATACACAATGAACTGTACTTTAAGTAATTACTCCCACTAATCAAGCTGTATACGGGCGTTTGAGGTTAGCCATTTAAGGCTATGTAGGGAGGTTCCACAAGGACTGAAATCAGAATGTCCGCTTATTCTACAAGGGTCATGGCACTTTACCCGTGATAGTTTTATTTTCGGTGTCAGACTGTGTAGACAATCGTTCTGATTCCGTTTGGAGAGAAAGGTTTATTTTTCCGTTCGGATTTATAGGCTCTGAATCTAGTCCTCGATAGTAAATTATTCTTACAATTTGTTTCTTCGGCCGCCTGTCACAATGTTTTCTTTGAATTGGAATAACAGCGCTCTTTGTCAATTTTTTAGTAAGTATTCTTGTTCCTCTGAGGATCAAGGAAAAATCGCGACACTACTTTTTACTTCTATAAAAATGTGAAGACAGTATTTATTGGCCTGTATATACAAAGCCTAATTCCAAATATGTGCTATAATTCCATCATTTGATATCATACGGTGCCAACGCACATAACATCGAATGTGTTAATACATAAGAAGTTACAACTTACGCACTTCGTAGTCTGATGTGTCATATCATTTACATTTTTATACAAAAGTGCTTAAGGCTTTAAAATTCCATCTTCGCATAACTCACAATGTCTCATTAAGTTGTATGGGCAAAGAATAATAAAAACATTTATGCGGAGGAAGCTGAAACGTGCCTGAGGAAATTATTAAAACAAAGGTCTTTCGTGAAGTCCTTTTTTTGATGCTAGCAAGTCACAAGTGTAGATAGTATAAAAGAATTAGATATTGTAAGGCAACAAAGCACAGTTGTAACTTTTAATTTTTGTCCACGTTGTTCCCCTGTCTATCAGGCTGAAGTTGTAGACTAAATAAAATTGCTCAAAGACTGTGATGCACGCCCGCCGGAGCATATGCAAGCGCGCGGAGTGCCTTTTACTTACTGTATTTACTCGTGGAAATACGATGGAACATAGGTACTCGCATTCCTGGACGACAATTTTTTTTTTGTGACTCCCAAGTGGTTTTTTCAATTCCATTTAATTAGACGTATTTGTGCTTAGCTTCATATCCATATATCCATTCATATTAAGCGTCCTTGAAGGAAATGTTACACTTATAGTCAGGTATAGTAAAGATAACTTAATATTTACGATAAAATTAGTATAAATTCAATTTTATTACTGTCTTGCAGTAAATTTTATTGATAAAGCAATTATGAGTACCCGTAGACGACGTATTCTGAAAGTGGTTACTGTATTAGGTACAACTCTTATAATATGATTAATCATATACTACATTTTGACCATCAAATCAGGACAAAAATTATTACTCAAACATCACAAAATCGCCAAGATTTTGTAACTTTTGTTTTCTAATAGCACAATGTAATTAACGAAGCAGAAATCTCTTTGGGTGTCGAAATATTCAACCTTTTATGACTATAGCTACACGAAACGTATTTTACGGACAAAACGCCGGCGGACACGGCGCGGGCGGACGAACGGGACGAGCGGAACAAGTTATAAAATAAGCCGCTAGAGGCGTGCAGACGAACCGCTAGCCGATCTCGACGCCGACAGCGACATTCGACCCAGTCCAACTGGAGCCACGCCAAGCCTTTCAAACGCTTGCAATATAAATACGTGCTATGCGTGGTTGGACTATTCAATTGCTTCCTAGCTTTGTGTGCGATCATAATCCTTGATTTATTGTTTATTATTGGACTGTTCACAACGCATTTTATTCAATTTTTAAGGTTGAAAAGCCTGATTGCTCAGTTTCGTTATTGTTGGGTTAATGAACAGCTTAAATTGAATACCAAAGACGAAACATGGTATCTATTATTATATGAAATATTAATATTTTACTCGCTTGGTTGTAGCTAGTGGAATAACAGTGAGTACAACGCCCAACAACAATAGTGACACCGTTTAAATTAACATAAACTCGTGAGTTTATATAGTATCAGTTATTGTAATGGAGTATTACCATTTAACACGTATAAGTCACCTAGGAAGATAATAAGAATATTTATAATACGTTTCACTAATATTAACAATATTTCATTACTACATGTATAATACAGATAACATAACTTAATTATCTATTCTTAGCGTAAGCGTAACCTTAAATGGTCCGTTGCACCGTGCTGCGTGGTTGTTTGGTCGTAGGTACGTTAAATAAACGATATGACGTTAAATTAATACGTCAAACCTATGAATAACTATGACGTAACGCTAGCTGCGTGAACAAAAATAATTTACGGTGGGAAACGATATAAATACAGATCTCATGCATGATGGACGGCGTCACCGGTGCAGAAGGGCTGCGGTCACCAAGCTTGTCCGCCGCCGTGACCGCACGCTGACAATGCACCTGCTATTTACTTTGGTCATCATTATGTATTACATATGTATAATAAAGCTACTTTCTTCTACTATCTTATTATAGTGGATTAACTTACGCGAAGTGATAAAAAATTGTGGCAACGATATCTTGGTTGGTAAGAGCGAGTGGTGTACTTAAAACCAGAAGGTCATTACTTGGAGTCCATTTTTTTTACTACTGTATATAATAACTTTAATAAATAATTAAAGTAGTTTTACATTGATTTGAAATCTTGCCCTAGCATCGTGGCTGCATTTACCTTATTGGAATATAGCGCTGCATATTTTTAATTAATGTCGCAACAATATGCTGATATAAAGGCCTGTTTTTTTGTGTCATGTTATATTTATTAGTAATACTACTTATAATTTATGTATTATTTTTGCTCTTTGTTGAAATTTCCTGGCCAGAATAAAATAGGTTATTTTCTTTCTTTCAAACAGACACATTATTGTTTGTATTATGTAACAACGACTCTAACTATTTTGGTTCACTAAAAACCCAAGTTTACTTACGAATACAATATACATAGTTGTGGTAAACTGAAGTTCTTAACCAAGTTTAGAGACACGTCCACGGGGAACGGACGCTGTGTACCTCTAGTCACAGGTATCTGTTATCGACAGCTTCCATAGTTTACATACACGAAGTATTCGCGAAACGAGAGCCATTAATATTCGGAATGGATTCGAGCTTAAAAGCCGCCAAGGGCATTTTACCTTTCTTATAATAGCCACATGTTTTATGTTTCCGTAATGCGTAACTCTTGTTAACATTTTAACGTGTAACTTTTGAGTGTTGGCCTGTTTTGAAAAGCTGAAGGAACCTGTTTTTTTTTTTTTTTTAATTATCATGCAGATAATTACTTGATCATCATCTCAATTAGATAACAGATTTTGTAGAAAAAATATTTTTAATCTACTTTGAAAACCTTTTTATATTACGTACCAGAATAATTCTTAGAAAATTTCAGAACAAATAAAACAAACCCATATAATAAACATACTGAAATGTTAACGCTTCTATCTAATAAACTTAGTATAAACAATGATTTAATGGTGTTATTTGACAGAAAGTAGAACACTTCGTAACGAAAGTAAACACCGAACTTACTACTTAATAGAAACAGACGAACTTCATTAATTAATAAGAAAATGAGACAGAACTAATTGCTGGCGAATTTTCCTTGGATATAACGTTAAATCAAAGTATTTTTTGAGAGATCCCAATTTGTGGGTATAAAATGAGTGGGAACTTTTTATTAGGGGAAAATGAACTCCGCTGCTGTGCTTTAATCTATTTAAAATCTTCTAATCTTGTATAAGGCGGCAAGCTTGTAGCGTAGATAAAGGTTGGTAAAAGAAGAGCTTAATTAAAAGTATACAATAATAAAGGAGCTCTGAATAGCGACGCCGCTCGCGTGTTATTCAATATAAATCCGATTACCGGTAAATAACTCAAGATTCACTCAATAATATTAACAGTGTATCGAGTGAAGAGAGTTTTCTGTCCAAAAAGAAACAAAATTACAATAACTATACAGGCCGCTTTCATGTGAAAAACAGTTTGTATACTTAGTTATTTTAATTATTATTTTTTATTTTAATAACTCTTAGCAATGCCTAACTATTGTAGTCGTCAAACTCAAAAACAAACTATTTTTTTTTATTTCAAATAGGCCATATTACAGGCACTTAAGAAAAGTCAAAGCTAGGTGCACGGTTCCAAGAAGTTGGTCTTATGGAATAGAGCCGGCAAGAAACTCCATAGACACTCTTTTAAAATTATGTGTTCTTTACAATTAAAATTTATTAATGTGAGAATAACGTGGCATATAAGCGTCACAAGCGCAGGTACGGGACTAGAGATCTTAGATTTGATTCCCAAGTCGGCGCCAACCGAAGTTTAGAAATGTGCCCGGTAGAGAACAATAGGCTCATCACCTTTTACATGGGACTTAATAACAGCAGTGGTGAAATGTAGGTGTACATGCAGTTTTACCGCAACATTTTACTAGCGGTATATACAGATTCACCTCTACCTACCCTTTCGGAAAATACAGGCGTGATGCTATGTATTTAAATAACACAGCAAATACTGCAAACTTTTTAATAAAATCCCGAGTTTCTAGTGCGAGAAACCTGAAAAATATGTGTAATGCTATCAGTTTATCATCCGAACGCAGTATATGTTGCCAAGGAAACTCCTCCGGGAGGACAGCAACAGGAAGCTAGTGGCAATAATAATATATTCAAGCCACATACTTAATAATTCTATGTTTATAACATGTTGGATATTTTCGCTTCGGTTTTGCAATACTTTCACTTGAGCAGCATGTGGAAAACAGTATTTATGGAAGGAATATGAAAAGACCGACTTCATAGGAAGTCGGGTCGTGTTTTTTGTGTTTCCTTTTGGTTGTTGTGAAGAGACATTCCAACTGCAAAGTTGTGAACGAGGAATGACGATATTTCTCGAAGTTTTTCATGTTTATTGAAAGTTTCCGTTCGGATTAGATTTTCGAACATTCGGATGTGTAATAAATCGTTTATTGGACTTTAACTTGAGTTTAACTCACACTTTGTGTTCCCATAAAAATAAAGTTGAGGTTTTGCCACGTTTCCCTTGTTTTATTTGTTCTTCGAATTTACTATGAAGAAGACGTGTCATTTCGCGACATGCGTTCTGATTTCACAAAGGGTAAGCACAGGTTTCTTATAAGACTATTTTGCAGACAGTAGGATCTCTCCTACTGTCTGCAAAGCTGGTGCTCAATAATCATTTTCTCAGTCTACTACTCCGATAACCGAGAGCGATCGCCGATAACACCGGGTCGTGTAACCCCCAGAGTGATCAGTGATTACCTATCCAATTATATACACTAGTGAACCTCGCTGACTTGCAATGATTCAATCATCTTGATCCAATAACGTAACTGAGCTACAACCATATTATCCTTATAGCTGTGAGACACGGGAAGTATATTAATCTTCATATATGTGTTAAGAGATATTCAAATACCAACAGCAAGTTAACAAAAGAGCGTCAGCGGTTTACCTTAAAGATAGCAAGTTTGGAGTATGATTACATTGATTACCTACCATTTATCGGGGCTATGTCGGATCTAGATAGCCATATACCTGACGTTATGCCTCAGTCACGTTATAACGTTAAGTAACGTGGCCTATTTTTGCCCGGGTAACGACATGCCATATAATTCCTAATATAAAGTGTATTATATGGTTGACCCTTCCAAATGATTACTTTCGTATAAAATAAGTAATATGATAATCATATTAACATACACCCACAAACACCATTTCATTACACAAATCGTTTTCCTTATCAATTACGGCTACGGAGCGTAGCATTTCTACTGCTACGCTGTTACAACCGTAGCGCGGTGTTACGTGCACTCAATGAAGGCGCAATTACATACGGTTCCCGAGCTTGTTATCAATAAAAGAGGAATCATTTGTTTCTGTTAATGACCCCAGCTTGATTAATGTTATTTGTGCTAACTAGAGAATGAAATATAGTTCTAAACTATACGTATTCCATTGTGACGTCTGTTACAATTAATTGAAATAACGATTCTTATTTTTTATCCCGCGCTTTGTTTTTGATGATATTACTGAATTTATTAATAGTTATCTCGTTTGAATTGGAAGCCGTATGCTTATAGACGGATATAATTTTTTTTAACACACTTGCTTGTAAAGCTCCTCTTATTGCACCGCTTTAAGGTTCATAATTAGGCTTATTAATCACTCGTGGTTTTTCTTCATATTTACAGCATTAGTGCGGTGATCGAAATAAAAGCAGCGTGACACCTTTAGATTTACTTTTAAATCTCAGCAAAGAGTTTTGTTGTTTAAAAACTCTTTGATGAGATTTAAAATTTTTGTGTCTGTGCTAATTTAAATATATCGATTCTTCAAATTATTTATTTTTGTCAACAAAATAAAATTTATTTTGTTTTATAAATGGAAGATTAATCACTTTATTATATTTTAATATTAAGCAATATCGTCAATGCCTTGCCTGCGCGTGCATAGACCATAGACTCGGGGCACGAAATAGAAATCCACGCACCATTTAATTAACAAAATAAATTTATTGTGTTATTCCTCGCAAGTGTGTTGAAAAACGTATGAAATTCGGGAGTATTGATCTTAAACTGTCCCAACTTCCTGTCTTTAGAAATCAAAACTATTTACTAAAATTTAAAATAATGAAAGCAAAGAGATTTGATATCTACAAACTCTTTGCTGAGATGCTGAGATTTACCATGTATTCATTAATTTAAAAAAAAGTCGCCAAATTACCATTAATGTGGGTTACAAATAGAAAAAGATTATTTTTATTTGATTTATTAAATGTCTGTTTGGCAACTTAGTCTGTCTCTCTGCGTACGCATGGAGAATAGACTCGGCGTATGAAAAAAGAAATTCGTACACCATCTTAATTAGAAAATGTATTTGTTTGGATGTCTTTGCAACATGTAATTTGTCTTATTTTCTTCTTTTTTTCTCAAAAGTGTGTTGAAAAACGTAGTATGAGACGCGTACGCTATGATCATCACACTTCTCGGTTATTGCCACCGTCGCCTGCCGGCTCGGCTAGCTATTCAACCTCGACTATAATGACCAACTTAGCGCACTTGTATCATAATGTTCTATTATACATGTTACAACCATGTATTGTTTTCTTGAAAAATATGTCAAATTTTCAAATACAGAATATACTTACAGATTATACAGTTTTTGGGTGTACGCGCAGTAATTACCGTCTGACCTCCGCAACTTAAGACATACCAAAACTTTCTCAGTATAAGGTTATCAGTGTACAAGTGGGCTTTTAAGTACTGATATAATCATGGATCTTTAAGTGCCCGCGGCGAAAACTCCCATCTTTTGTCTCATGAAGAAAGGGCAAGTTTTACATTATTTCATGGGGGCGTTTTAGCCGGAAGCGTTACAATTATCGTGTCGGCTAAAATAAACAACAGTCACGTCCGTCCTTTACAGAGAAAATGTAGTCCTGTGGGAGTACGATTGTTTACCTCCGCCTTATAGCTGTACAACCAAAGTTCTATTGAGAACACCACGGTTCTATGGCAATCTGTCATAAGAAACCTGAACTCGTTAAATAAACTGAACAATGAAATTGAAGTTGTTAACAGAAAAATTATATTTTAATATTAAATCATTATATAACCATAGCTATAGAATAGAATAAATTTACTTGCACAGTGACACAAAGAGATGATTACGAATCAATATACTTTCGCTTAATAAGAAGATCCCATTAGCGGGTTCATTAAACCTTTGATCTTTACCACAAAAGCGATACCATTATGTGACATAATTGCGCAGGAGATTAATCGTGTGAAAAATTTTAGTCGTTAGATTTACCTGTGCCATCTGTCAGTATTAGGGCGCGTTCACACCGGCGACCGCAGCACCCTCTGCCGCGAATTATGGCTAGCCGGGCGTCTTGGCAAGCGTTCGGCTTTGCGGAATTTAAATATTTTCACGCTATTCTACCCTAAGTGGTTGGAATATTAGGTTACATTTGTGTTAATTTAATAACGTGTTTTAAGCATATTTGTTCCCTTAATGGAATTACTGGGTCTATTTACAATCAGAACGACGATGTTACTTATGTAATAAATAAGATTACATACGATAAATATAGCTGCCAACAATATTTCAGCAGCAAAACGTCCTTCTTTGTTGACCGCAGCAAATATTTGTTTAGTCTACAGACATATTTTCAGTCTTGAGTAATTGTACTACAGTTAAACATTAGATATACTTATAAAATAAATGAAACGATATCCAGTTCAGATATGTATATTTGTAAGTAATACTGCATGTTTACCAGTTGGGTGCAAAATATTAATGTCGGGTTTGCCTGAATATTGTGGCAATATAATCAAAACGAATTAATATGTCGGTAAACAGAAACTCGCTGGAACAGCTCATCCCTCGGCTTTATGTATCATAATATTTATTTTAGGAGGTATAGTACTCAGTGTGCAAAGCCAGGGATATTTTATCATCGCCAGTCAATATAATATATTACCTCAGATTCCGGCTCGGGATGGTAATGCATTGGATATATTTAGAGTTTACTGGCGTCTTTCATATTGATTCGAAAGGAAGGAATAAAAAATAAGGGAAAACCAAGAATGAAGATTTTCGTTCATCAGTGAATAATACATTCTGGGTGTATTTTTATCATTGTATGGAAACAATGGATAATTATATAATTCTAAGTACATTATAGAACTACCTAGAGAAATGTTTAAAGTTTCAATAAATATACTAATACTAAATATATACTGAGAGGGATCAAAAGTTGTATAAAACTGTTATATATATATTTTGATAGTTTAAATCACTTCCATTACTTTATGTTTTGTACGTCATATTCGCCATCGTGCCACTTACCTACGTAGTAAATCCATTTAATCTGCGTAAGTGGTATTCTAAGTCATAAAAAGATGTTCCTTCAGTACGTCGGTATATCTACAAGAATCCAAGTGCAAACTCGGTAGCTACTACGAATTTTAATCTGCTTGATGGTTTACCTTTACCCTGAAGTTAGTTTAATTCTCTTTATTCTTCCGCTACAAACGCAAGTCGTATATCGTACTATTGTAAATAAGTGATTGCTTTTTTAAATTTGCAAAATACGATAACTGGCTACAATTAACGCTGATGACCGATGGAAAACAAGCAACAGAATATATCTAGAAGGTTCAGAGTAACTTTTTGAAGTAGTTAACAATCCTTGCTAATTTCTATGAATAAATATTGTGATTGTGAACGATGTCATAAATAATACAAGGGCGGATTCTTTTACATATTTCTTACTAGCTGTGTACCCGCGGTTACTCCTTATATAGTCAGCTACCTCCCAGTAAAATCTTATCAGAATCGGTCTAGCCGTTTCGAAGATTAGCCGGAACAAACAGACAGATATACAGTAAAAATAATATAATCTGAATTTTAGGCATAGATATCGTGTAAATTACTAACAATTATTATCTATGAAATTACAAACAGAAACTTAAATTTTATTTATTTGTATTCTTAATAACAAAGATGCTAAATCAGTTCAAATATGGGTGATATTTTGTACAAATTATAAGTAAATATAACTGAATAATAAACTACTGAGATATGAAACATAACATTAAGAGGTTTATTCAACGGCAGCGCTATAAGACACGGCATTGCGGGCTCTTTACAGCAACAGCATAAGTCTATGCAGTGAATGAGTGAACCTTCCGTGTAACCGACGAGTAATGTCATTCACATGTCACCTTTGCTTCCAAGGCCAGCTAAGTAGATTTGGCCGTGTTGCCCCACAAGAGCAACACGTGGTCCTCAACACAAGTATGGAGGACGGGGAAGCGAACTGGCGAAGGGATTGAGTAGTTAACACGGAAACGGGAAACGCTCACGACGAAATGGGGAGCCCCACATGCGGGGTGAGGGGTAAGGCGGGCGATTTATGCCACCAGACACTCAACAATAAATTGAAATTGTGTGTACACAATATGGCTGTCTATTGCCGAGTGTCTTTGGAGTAAAGCGCTTTCCGAAAATAATAATTTGAGGTCACACATTGGTGTTGTATAATAAAGATGTGTGCATTTTGGCAGAACGCCATTCCAACTACCTACTATTATACTACTAACGGAGGTCCGCGTTCAATAGTACGTTTGTCGACTGCTATGTTCCGAATTGAGACCGCATATGTGATCCAATATAATAATTGAGGATGTAGGAACAGCAAGTAATAAGTAAGTAATAACCGCAAGGTACTATTCGGTTAATGTGTTCGCTGAATATGTATCGAGACGTTAATGCTCGACAAAATGCTCGATGAACCGCTCAAGTGTTCCACTCAACGCAGGGAACGTACGTGCATCCAATTTTGCATTAAATTACTTTATTTGTGTAAAATGTACCTAAAGATTTTTCCTACAGTGTAAAAGTGGAGGTTAATCAGACTTGGCGTTTCAAAACAGCATCCCTGTTGAATTTTTGAGCGGTTGGCAATAACGTAGCAGTTAGGTCTGCTGCTATTTCATTCTATATCAACTACGTAGCTATTTATGGTAGGTATATAATAATTTACATACACAAAGAGTCGTAGAAGTCAACAACCTGTACTGTTAATTAAATCTACCGAAAGTTATGAAATATATAAGTAACAACTAAGTAATTATATTCAGTTCAGTATTAGTTTTATCAGACAACCGATTTTCAATAAGGAAAATTCATTAAGTACAAAGTTGTTTGAGTGAATTAGAATAATGTAAATTAATGTTGACTGGTGACAACACAATTCAAGTCTTTCTTATTTTGACTTATTATCAACTGCAAATACTTATTAACAAATAACTTTCCCACTCTAATGTCTTCTTAATTTCTTTTTCATCCAAAAGGTTTGCTGGAAGAAAACTCATTCTGAGTTAAGCTCGCCTTTGTACATTATTATCATAATTGTATCTGTGTATGTTCCTTGATTTGTGTGCAATAAATAATATAAAAACAAAAAAAATATCATTGAATAAGAAACTAAAAAGCGATAAATAAAATAAAAAAATGTAGTCTTAATAACTAAGCTTCTAAACGAACGTAAATAATTTTGAGGCAGTGCCAATTCCACGTTTTTATTACATTCTTGTACATATTTTGATATTTTCTAAGTAATTTAATGATCTTCGTTGACTGTTTGTTTTACAAGACACTTTAAATTTAAATATAATTACACAATCTTCGCATTCACATACATTTATTTTGATAAAGACAATATTTGCGAAACAAGACAGAGCAAAATTATTATATAACGACAATTCTCAGAGGTTTTCCTCTTTTTCATTCGGCCAAATCTCATAATATTTTGGTTAACATGAATATTATGCGGGGAGACGCATGAGCGTTCCTAAAACAAACATCGAAGAACATTCACATTTACGTTTTCCCGTAGACGCAAGCCGACGAAATGTCGAATATCGCAACAATATAAGTCCTATGGGAAATTTTTCAGTGTTAACAATAAGCCTGTTTTATTTTTGGGCAAGATTCTGGCACTTCGTTGTTGAGACAATTCTTACATTTAAATGATTTTTTGCTTGGATTTTATTATATAGTATTAGATTACGCCGCTGATTGATCGCAGGGCAGCCACTGCACTTAGCATTGGCTTCCGGCTTATGATACTTCCCGAAGTACCCTTGGTCTGAGAGTTCAGCCTTAGGCGGAAAGCTAAGGAAGCCATGTCACCTCTCCGGCCACTTATTACAGGATTACCGCGGCTATTAAAGCGTGCCTTGCCTATGTTGCTCATACAAACCGCTTTGCCGTGAATTCTTGCGGGTATAACACAAAGTTCAAATAGTTTGGCCTACAAATGAAAAAATACTTAACTTTCCAATATTCACTTTTGAACATCTTTATGCGATACATGCTATCAAAATGCTGGCTAGACATGAACCAACTTTTGTATCTACCTAGTACAATTTACATCGCTTGAAGTCCTTTTACAAATATTCACATATATGACGGAGAAAGGGCGAACTTACGACCGAGCCACGCCACGAAATTCCGTTTTTGCCTTTCGGCGTGAATATCTAATTAAGCATGTACCTATTCACCTACTCGTGTATATGTAGCTACTTACATGAAGTTCATCTAAAGATTAATGTTAATGAGGTAAAATGAGCACCTCCCACGTATCCTATCGCTATATTCGCATAGGGTGTTAGCAGAATTTGGTAAAACATTATCCAGATGGTGATAACCACTACTCATAGCATGTAATGCAATATCTTAATTTGTTAGTGGTCACGGTTCTAATAATATTTCACGCTAACCAATAGTACAGATTAGACTTTGATCTCTCGCTATTCATTAGAGTATTATTCATGATAGACAATGAACTCGAACGTCTTACAATGCGACCTCAATGTACACTTATTGAGGAAAATAAACGAAATAATTACAACAATGGTCTATTGTGAGGCATAGATTAATTTTGGGAACGTTTGGGAAGTTACAATGTAGGTATAATGATTTGTTTTTAACGGCGTATTGTACAGTTTGGCAGAAATATCCCCCTGCCAAGCCTGTACGTTTAATGGGATAGAAAATTATTGCAATAAATATTTATAACATCGATTCGTTTTGGATGTTATAGACATTTTTAATATACCTACAATTCTTCATTTTATATGTAGGTACCTGTTTTCCTTAATATTATTTGTATTATGTGTTCGAATCGCCAAGTTTAAAGTATCCGTTTTACCGAGTAACCCTGTTCTTTTGTAGAGTGTAAAGTACACGATCGACACTCATGACTGAGATCCTTTACCTAGTGACCTTCATCCTGCCTCCATTGATAAAATGACAAACGTTGCTGAATAAAATTATCCTTTGCATTCCGTAATCTTGTTATGGAACCGTGAAACGTTATCACAGAGAGCAGTTATAGTACCGACTGTACTGAATAGTCGTCAGGTTAGCGTAAGGATTCCATTTTGGAAGGCTCGTAAATCCGGCCAGGGCCGAATTTATATTCCTGGCTTCATGCACATATTCAATTCTACGATACTCGGTCCGAACCGATCGACATCTGAATAATCACATGTCAGGGTAAATTGGCGGGCTGTCGGACGCAAAGGATAATCCTCGGGTTTTTGGCATACATAACACGAGTACAATTAGTATTCATTAAATTGTGATATGAAATAATCATTTCAGAAACGTTCGGCTTTCCCGATGACAAAAAACACGTGTTCTACCTAAGTGGCGAAAGATATGGAAATGGGTCGACAAAATGTATTCCTGAATAATAATCATTGAAAGATTTCGTGGTTAGCCTGGGCTCTGTCCGATGTGTTTTTAAGCATGTACGAGACATGTTAGGTTGAAAAAGATCGCAGTAAAAGGGGATTTTATATAGTTGAATATTATTGACAAATATGTGCCAAAAACCAAGGTTCCGTATATTCATGTGAATTTGTAGCACTTCTACTGTTGTTGACTTTTCTATAAGCTTAACAATGTTAAAAAGATAAAGATAAAACTAAAAATTTAAAACATCTCCTAAATTCATAAGTGCCTTTTCGCCCGCCCGTCGTCACGCAATTAGCAGCTATGCAAAAGGTCACTTTTTCTGTTATAACAAAGAAAATGTGCAAACAAAGTTTCGCAGTTCGTTACCAACATCATTACAGGGTGCAAAACTCTTCATTTGTTGTTCTTTTTTGTCACGCTTTCATTTATTTTGCCGGTGGCCAATTAAATATACAGGAGACGGCATGGAGTTATTTTTTCATTAGTCAAAGGGTCAGGGGTGCGCCTGTCCACCGAAGATAAGACTACAAGCGAATAGAATTATTATAAAATATCTTAATCAAGTTAATTTACGCCGTATCTACTAGAATTTTAGTAAAGTCTTAATTATGATACAATGTCTGTTCCGTAAGATGTCGAAAATTTTTCAAGATAATTTGCATTGTTTATTGTGGTAGTTATTTTCAGTTTGTATCTCACACAATACTTCATAGTCATAAAATTGTTTACTTATTACATTTAAAGGTTAACAATACAAAAAGTAAACAAAGTAGTGTAATATTATTTTAGTTATAAAGCGCCTGTTCGTTTCATGTTAGTTACTTGAAATTTCAAATTAATAAGTAGTTTTCTTGGTAGTGTTCTTGGACATTAATGAAATCGCTTCAGTAAAAACCAGCGATTACCAGAGCCATTCTTTTCACGTCGTAGAACTCGGCGCTAACTCGCGACGTTCACAAGATCTCTCCTAACTGGTTGGCTGGGGGGTGCCAATAACTCACGGAGATAAGCATTTTAAGAAATTTCATAAATTTTGTGGATTTGTTATTTTTTACGTTATCCTTTCCGTTCGCCATCGATTGTGGAGCTAAGGTTTTGCTTTTTCATCTGGATTTTCTTATTCGAAAGTTTATGGATTTTCCATGGGAATTAATAAGTCACGGCCCCTTTTACACATTAAGTACCTACTCACTACAGATTTAAGTGGTTAACTGTAAATACATTAGCATTACATTGAAACCTTGATAATGTTTAAATGATATTTTGTTGGGCCATCTACAACATCATTTTAGCTCCACGTTCGAACATTTCCCGCCCAATACTAGGGTTCATTTTGCATAACTTGCGCTCATTAGCAAGTCCTCTTTAAATTGTGTTTTTCCTTTAGTCAATATTTTTCAAATAAACATATAACACGAATGTAATTTTCGTAATCAAAACAATACTTTCCACATAATACATTTTCTTGACAAATCTCCATCTCCCTGATTTTATTCTCTAATTGCGCTTTACTACACCCACGAGAATGGACGAGGGTGGTCTAATCTAAGGCCGGGACCATACGGCGAGTACCGGCTTAGGTTAGATCCCTTAAGGAATTACCTATAACATAATATCGCTCGTTGCAATATAGGTATCGCAACTCTATGAAGAGAAAAAAAATACCATCATTATATATATTTTGATTGTATAATAAGTAGAGAAACCATTGGAAACCATAGTGCTTTATTTTACTTAAAGTCGATTTCAATTCTGTACTTACTTACTTGCATGCTTGCATGTATATATATGTAGATAAGCTCGTCTCAGGATGCGATAAGTGCTCCAATGAGTGGTTCAATTTATCACAGTGTCACCGCAGTCTGCTCGCTACGTACACAACACCCACTCATACAATGTACCTACAGAGCGGTGCAGCCATGCAGCGACGCTGAAGATAATTATGTATTTGATCCCAGCGAACCATCTTCTGAGCTGCGACAATATTATTACAATATCATAAATAATATTTTTAATAAGTAAGTCTACTAGCTACGATTCCAATTGTACATTCAATATGAAACGTCTATAAACACTCCGTGAAAACTTAATTAGCGTTCACAGTTATTTAGCCATGAATCATTGAGTACATTAATCAACGGATGACGGAAACATAATGAGACCGTTTCCTTTCACGTCATTATAAGAATTAACTGAAAGAAAACAAGTTACTTTGGCGCCTCGATAGCGGAAGACTGACAGGCTATTACGTTACAGGTAGATATTGAAACAGTATCTATATAACAGTGTTGATTTGGGTACGTTATTCGGATTCGAGGTCCTCAGAGAGTTTCTTAGGCTGAAAGAAAAGGGTACGACGCCAAGTTTCATTTAAATACAATCAACAACCAAAGAATGCGTACCTTTATTTACTTAACTCAATGTTAATCTACTAGTATTGACGCACCTTTTTTTGGATTGTCAATTATTTTCAACATAACATAGCATCACGCCTGTATACCTCGAAGGGGTAGGCAGAGGTGTACACAGTTGTACACCCACATTTCACCAATGCTGTTATTAAGTCCCATGTAATAGGTGGTGAGCCTATTACCATCTTCAGGGCACAATTCCAATCTCCGGGCTGCTGCTGAGAAACTTCTAACGGAAAAACTCATTAACACTGCCCGACCCGGGAATCGAACCCGAGACCTCATGCTCAGCAGTCGCGCTTGGGACCACTAGACCAACGAGGCAGTCATTGTTAAAAATAAAACTCAATCGTTTATTTAAGAGATCTGTCTTACATGAATTAATAAAGATTACATTTCTAGAAGGATACAACTAATTAGTTGGCCAGATGTGGCAGTGTAAACGAATAAGTGGCCTTCTAATTGCTCTCCAGAATGTGATGGAGAAGTCCTATTACTTACTTACATGTAAGCACACATATGTGTGCATGTGTTGGAGACTTTCACAAATGTACTTAATGTAACGGCCGGGTAACTCGCGACTCGGGCTCATGGTAATTATATCAGCTGTGCACAAAGTGTTCATTAGCACCTCTACTTACTAGATTTTACAGTTGAATAGCAAATGATGTTTACGTTACGCCGTAATGACGCTTATGCCATTAACACAGTTGTGTGAGGGGGAAACATCTTCTTTGGCGTTTGTCGATCGTTTCGTATTTATCTCAATGTTTATGCATACCTTTGCGTTGAGTAATGGAGTATCAGAATAAAAAATAAAAATGCGATAAAAGAAATCAAGACGAATAACTACTTCACTACAGATATCATTTTAAATTAAATAGTTTAAATATTTAAATAATAAATATTTAATAGGCATATCGCTATCATTTGTTTCACATAAAATGAAGGATACCACGAACCTTTTTCCTATTTATAATAACAAGTCCAGTTTAAAAACTATGGGAATGTACAAAACGTTAAGAAAGCACGCACACCAATAGTTATTTGCACCATATACCATGGCGTCCGTTTTGTAACGGATATTAGGGACTGGTTATGATGGCCGGTTTCCGGTTTGATGTCATGTCTGAGGTCCTCCGTTTCTACGTGTTTTCTGAATTGGAAGATTTAAGATACTTTTATAGTGCCAGAAGAATGTGGATTGTGGGATCGTAAGAAGGTAAGTAATGATTTAACCAACAAATAAATATATACATAGATCCGAAGAAATGTTAAATTATCCATAAAATAATTGTTTTCGATAAATTTTGGTCTAGTTCAACCCATTTTCGTTTGTCCACCTTAGTGGGACACACTGTATAACTTTAAAGTCTCAAGGCATAAATTGGAAGGTTTTGTTTGGAAGTTTCGGATGTGTTGCAAGTTATGGTCACAAAAAGAGCTTATTAGATTGTTATAACTTTGGGATAACTTGGTAACAGGGGTGGTCGCCTAAGTTACATTTACGTAAATTATTGAACACGACGAAGAAGCTAGTTTTCTGTTTTTAAACTTAGGTTAATATAAAGCATATTTGCTTGGACATGCGTGTTCTAAACCTTGTTTGAGTGTGGATCATCCATCATGGACGCTGTGCCGGACTCCTGCTGAATAAAAACCATACGGTCCAACTCTACCTTTACCGAGGTCCCGGGTCCACAGTAGTATTCACTACGACCAGATCGTGTTCTCGACCTGAAATTTTCAACGTACTTTAGTAACAGAATTTGATAAATGGTATAAAATGTGAGAAAACCTTGATACAATTGTTTGTAATGGCCAAAACACAACTTCTCTTCTGTTAGAGAGGTCTTTGCCCTTGGACATAACAGACTGGTACTCTATTATATGTATATTTAAACTTCACAGCCGCGAATCACAAGTAGTTTGTCGGCGTTTGAAGTAGTTGTTAGTTTACAAACATCCGTTGACGTTGGATGTCGCCTGAACGCGATGTTAATTAGCACCAACGAGACAGATAACAGTATACACACAGTCTCATCTCATCTAAAATATACATAGCTGTAAGTATGCTTCCATATGTAGGTGCCCTATATTATTATTATTCTGCATAAGTAATAGTTACATGGATGATGAGAATAGATTGATATGCTACAATGTAGCTTTGAGTTTAGCTTGTAATGAAATAAATAAATGATTCTTTACATTATTATTTTAAAATAATAACAGTCTTAACTTTTTTTTCTTCATACTTTAAATATTATATTAGTTTAGTATTTATTTTTGTAGTAGTTACATTGATGAAATGATACCTAAGTAATGTCATTTCATTTTTAACACCTTCCTCCTCTGAAATTATTATAAAAATATTAAAAAGACCTTTTCTGTCTATGTATTCGGAATTACATAAGCAGCATACAGCCCGCCATACGTAATTGAAACATTCACGACCGTAATAACTAATGTAAGTGCACTCTTAACACTTCACTTTTGGCAGCTAAACTATGAAAAATATGTTCCAATGTTCCGCAAAATGTACTGTGAAACAGCTGTTCTGTAGTAAGTATTTAAGTCAATTTCTGCAACATGAAAACTTTTGTAATTACATGAACCAAATGCGGTGGATTATAACGACCAACTTTGACCGCAAATAATATTTCGGAGACGCAACTATTTCCACAATAGGTAAATATTTAAAGAGCGTGTGTTTAATTAAATTTTCCTTTTCTACACGTTTGGTGTCTCTAATAAATTAAAAGCTTATATCCGCTAGTTGACTCAGGAAAAGAAGAGTAGGTAATTCATTAATATTACAGAACTATGTCCATTATTTTTGTAGCAGTTTGCATTAAAGTCTGATTTTGGACTGCCAAATCTGAAATCTGAATAAAGAACCACACAAAGCACAAAAAATAACCACTTGAAGCAGTAAGAAATATCTAAACTTTAATTTATTTGTGCCATAGAACGTTCAGGTTTCCAAGTGTATTCAATTCTATGAAGCCAAACGTTAGCTGGTATGTACCTAAATAACTTATTTAGTAGGTAGTGCATTATGTAGGTACCGTCTATAGAACCTCACAATATAATATATAACTTTATGGGTGCTGCTATGGTTTCAATGATATTATGTACAAACGTCTACTTAGAGCTGTAGTACCTATGCTTAATTAAATCCCTAATTCAAGTGAGTTATTCACTTATGAGCTGGAATAAAGGAGGCTATCACACTGCAACACTACGTTTCTATCATAGTTCAGTCTTCGAGCATCATACAAGATAATTTACATACGAATACACAAACAGACATTACACGCCAACGTCATGTTTGAATTTCAGAGGGCTGGCACCGAGCTTATTTCTATTTATTCTCAACATTTCGCTGTTCTCGGCATTTCCGAACAGGACAAAACCGAACAAAACAAAATTTATACACGCTACTAAACTTGCGAATACAGTACAAATTCTATATATTTTATACTTTTGTGGCCGAGAAATGTTATTTGCCCTGTGGATGTAGCCTGACAAACAAAACGATTATAAGATTATAGTGGAACAAACTGTCTTGCGGTAGTTTTTTTGTTTTTACTCGAATAAGAGTAGTTATAACGGTGTCGCAAGAAAGGGACACGCAGAAAAACTTTATTAGTAGTGTAACATATAGAAAGTAAGTAGGTACAAAACATATGGACGGGCAGATTTCTTATACGTAGTTAAGTACCAAGATTACGAAGATGGAATATTATTATATGTATATATATATATTTTTAATTACCCCAGGGGTACCACTTTGTCGTGGTGGGGAGCTCTAGTAGCCGTGGCTTGGTGACCCACGGTCCTCTGCGTTTTGCCTTCAAGCCCATGTTGGAGCGGCGCCGCTCTCCTTGCCTTCCGCGGTCTTGACGGGGTTGCCACCGTTGGATGGCGCCGCTCTCCTGTGGCCGTAGTGGCAGACGGTGGGGGCACAGACCTGACCCGTCGCAGGGGACGCATTGCACATGGTCTCCGGGATAGTTGCGGCACGCCATGTGTCTGGTGTGCCGTGGAGGGGTGCAATGCCCCGAGAGAAGGAGTCCGGCAACGAACTGCCGCTGGTGGGTTCGCGGTTGTGCACGAGAGCGTTCCCGCGTCCCGCCGTCATGTAGCTGAGGAGGTACACCTTGGAGTTTTAGTGGGTTCGAGTCCCAAATAACCGCTCCGTATCCCCGTGTCAGAGCGGTATGCGTGAGCATTTATTCAAGAATAAAAAAAAAACAGGCCAGAAGTGACAGAGACAAAAGTCGACGATGGACTGAGCTTACCCAGAAGAAGCCTGTTTACTCAAACTTTGAAGAGATTAGGGTTGAATGCGTTCGGAAACACAGACACAGGTAGAGAGTTCCACTCCTTTGCTGTGCACATTATAAAAGATGATTGGAAACGCTTGCGAATTGGTGGAATAGCAACAAGGTAGGGATGGTTACTTGCAGTGCGTCTAGATGTCTACGACCTCATCCCACCAGCCCTCTTCTACCATCAGAAGGGTGCTGGTGGGATGAGGTCGTGGAGTTTTTGGGCACATTCACCGAAGTACAATCCATAGAAGACCGACAAGCAGGCAACCTTACGGCGATGAGCCAGTATCAGATCCACTAGTTTTACATCGCCAATGAGCATCTTAGCTCTACCTTCCACCGAGACAAGCACGGTAAGTTGGTATTTAACTGAGCCATCCCAAAGGTGGCTGCATTACTCCATGCAGGATCGGACTTGTGCTTTGTAAAGGGTTAAAAGCTGTCCAGGCGTGAAGTATCGCTTTACTCTATTTAGGATGCCCAGCTTTTTGGCCGCAGTTTGGGCTTTGTACTCAATGGTGGCGCTGAAGTTGAGACTGGTTGCCAACTCCGTGCCTAGAAGCTCGAGCTAATCAGTGGAACAGATGTACCCCGAAAAGTAGGAGTTTGGTCGAACTGACTCCTTTATGCGGTAAAAAGACACGCATGTGTCCATCACCCCACTGTGAGACAAGGCTTAAGGTCAAATTTGTCCATTCTTCCATGACCGCTCCCAAGGAACGAACTTCATCCCCGCTGGTTTTTGCGCTGGACAGGTATCTCTCTGAGACCGTACTGTCGTCTGCGTACTCAACAGTACCAGGCTTAAGTAGGTCATTGATGCGTAGCAGGAAAAGAGTTGCAAAGAGAACAGACCCCTGAGGAACTTCGGCATCAACAGACAATTAAATTAAAAATAAAATTATATAATTAAAAAAAAAACATTTTTAAAACTAAATAACTAAACTAAAATCTATACTAAAAAGACAAGAGAAGTATGTAAAGAAAGTGTGTAAGGGATGAAAATAGAACGGTACTCTCGAATAATGAGAAAATTATAGGTAGAAGAACTGTATTAATATTTAGAAAGACTGATGAATGAAGAAAATGATTGGAATAGCGTGCTTTAGAATTAACCAGTGAGAAAGGTTAGTGTGGAGGAAGTGAGAATAGCAGTAAATACAATAAAGAATGGAAAAGGAATAGGACTAGACGGTATACCAGTTAATGTATGACTGAAAGTGGTTAGCTTTGTTCTTCATTATGATGCATATGATTGTGGAGTGACGAGAACGGTTATCAAAAGGAGTTCGAAAGTAGCAGTGATAGAAAATTTTAAAGAACATTGTTTGTCTTGATATGGACACATGATGAGGAAATAGAACACACATGTGTGCCTAAGAGTGTAATTAATATGAATTTTCATATTCATTACGCCCCGAGGGAGACCAAAGCAAAAGAATATAGATTGTGTGATATGAATGAAAAAGGAGTAAATGATAACATGATGTCTGACAGAGAAGAATAGAAGAAGAAAACATATTGCGTGGACCCCAAATAACTTGGCTCCAGAGAAGAAAAAGAAACTAAGAATATAATTATTATCAACTGGTTTTATTAAAATTTCGTTAACATCTCATCGTTATATTTAATACCAATTCGTACGGGTACGTCGTCTGTTTCGTTGTATTTATCTGTTGATAGTTCTAGAATTCTACAGAAAATTTAATTGCAATGCAGAATGCAAGCGTAAAATTAATTAAAAACAATGTGAAAAAAGGGTTTTATGAATGTAGTCCGTATAGCTACTATGTATTTTAAACATCGATATGAGTTTTATGAATATTTTTTTAACGTGCGTACTTCGGTATGTAACGACTACTGTAGAAAGTGATCGTAGTGACATCAATAAAACGACATCCTAAATCAGAAGCTGCCTGGAGGATGAATTTTGTGCCCGGTAGATGACATTATGGCCATATTTAACATTGGACAAAATTACGGCATCGGTAATATCTGAGTGTACCTACTCAGTACACCTCTGCTTAACCCTTCGGGAATACAAATGTATATTGGTCCTTTCACATTTGAAAGATAGGTACAAGGATACAATGCAATTATCAGATAAAGCCAGGTAGGATTTATATTCGATCGAGATAGAGTGGATTTCGAATATGAACAATATTTTGTTACACTTAATTTTAAGTAACATAATGCTTATGTGTAGATGAAAAATATTTGCAGGATATTCAGCAAATAGGTAAGTACATTCCTTCGGTGGTTCGACGAGCTTCGTTTGAAGGGATTACTTATAAGGCTGGGTTCACAAATAGGCCCCGGTTAAGCTGAGATTAGCTTCGTAAATCATCCTTTCGTGTAAAAATGTACCAGCCAAATAAACAATAGAATGTAGCATAAAAAAATATATAATTTCTTACCTTAGATGTAGTCGAGTAAAGTCTATGAATATGTATAAATTATAATTAAGAAATAATTCAGATTTAATAAGTGAAATACCACAGCCCAGAATATAACCCTAATAACATTCCACACATTATTACATATTATTTGGTTAGTTAATGTCGTCGGAGTATTTTATTATCTAACTGTAAATGCCACAGTTGGATAATAAAAGTTGTTCCAAAAATGCGCGTTACCATTCACAAAGGCTGCAAAAATCTTACCTGGCGTCTTATAGTTACAAGGTAGGTAACAATCTAGATGCAGTGGTAGAGACTTTATTCAAGCTGGCACCACGCCCATGCTTATAAGGATATTGAAAACTTTCCAATATTGTTACTAAGTAGGTATATCGAGCTACCATAACCGTACATAATTCTCCAAGGACAGAAAGTACGTTTTGTAATAATTACCTATATATGTTAAATATGCAAATTCTTAATGAATCTGAGGAAAAACCCCGTTAATTACGAAGTTTAAAAACTTTCCAAGTGAGTTTTGTAGATACTAATTGCTGGCTAAAGATCCTTTGGTTGGCCTCACTCCAAGCAATGCAGCGGTTCCTATATGAAAGATGAAATCAATGGAGTGATTAATTAGGAAAAAATATAATTACGAAGAACATTTTTAAGCCTTATTTGTTACAAGGAATATGCATACTGTGTGTTGTTGCTCATAATGCAAGTTGAAATTAATGGAAATAAAAGTTAACTTCTTTAAAAATATAATATTCTATATATACAATAACTAAAAATAATAATAATAATTATATATACTATAGAGCGTCGAAAAATTCATCCGCATCACTATCAACTGGTAACGTGCCCAAAAGGCTGGCAGCATTGCCACGTTGAATGGCAATGCTGATTCTCTGTGCGAAGAATAGACCAGCCTTCAGGTCACGTGAACTGTCGACCAATCGCCTTGCAATCGTTTTAAAGAGAAGTCGAGCGCTCGGATCCCACGACCCGAGTGTTTCAACCCCAAACGGCTCGAAAATATAATTACTGGTAAGACTGTCATATTTTCGCCGCTTGAGGGTCCGCACCAGCACAGGACGCCGAACTAGAAAGATGAGATGGCGCAAGGGTATCGACGCAGGTTGTGTCCCACACCAGAGGCCTACCCAACTTCCAAGGCAGTAATGTCATGCCGTCAGGTCTTTTACCATCGTCTCGTGCCAAACTATTTGGTTCTAATAGGTGGCTAAAGCACGACGAAGAATGTCATTAATACAGGCGTGCCGTGAAATGCGTCCTGCACTCCTGCTGCAGGATAGGCCATGGTGTCGACAGCTTGCCGACAGTGACAGCGATGCGGAGTACAGCACGGAGATCCTAATCGTAGGCACGTAGCGAGGCGGAAAGTGGTGTCATCCAACATAGTACCTATGTTAGACGACGACAGTGCGTGAAGCCAAAGGCCCGACTCCCATTCACACACAGCCAGGAGTCGCGCGCGCTCTGCAGTAGTGATTGACGTATTAAATAGTTCATTCCGTATCACTATGCAGAGCGGCTCATCCCACTGTCTCTGTGAAAATGGATTGACGGGCGGATCCGTACTTGGGCACGCAATTCTCCAGGCATTCACAGCCTCAGTCATACAGGATACTTCAAAATCTGCTAGTGTAGGAGCTAGTATATGCCTAGCTAGTTTTTCAGTACTGTGGACTGAGGATAGGAATGCCGGAAAGCTTAAACTAGAAATTTTGCGGACGTCAAGACCTCCCAATCGGATAGGAACGGTGGCCTGTACCCAGGCTCGGTCATCCAAAGCCACATTTAAAATAGAGGTTAAGGTATTTCTGATAATTTTATCTAGTTTTTCCAAAAGTTCTGTGTGTTTCCATAAGTAGGAAGAACGCAGAACATATATTTGTCGGTAAAATCATGAATACAGGAGCTGATTTGACAACAAGGCGGGAGTGTTGTGACGCAACACTTCGACGGAGTGTGCGTGCGAGCCGACTACAGTTCAGTCTTTTGCGAGCCGCCGTGGCGGACGGACCTCTACACCCTGACTTGTCTAGACCTCTGATTTAATGATATTTGAATACCTACACTGTAACATGAAGTGACTCACTACTAATCACTAACCCAAAAGTAAATGTGCTCTCAGTGGCGGAGAGCCTTAATGTTGGTTTTATTTACGATTACCTTTATAATCCTGACAGACAGAGAGACCTCTGACCCTATTCTTCAAACCTTTCACCGACATATTAATTTAGGGCCAAAACAACAATAGCGGATTATAGTCATGGCCGAATGCACGTTAATTTTGAGAAGTCTATCTGAAATATTACTGAAATTTTGTATTTTTTCGTCTATAAAGGTAGCAAAAGAGTCATCTAAAATTGGTGACCCTAAGAGGCGTAGTGACTTTCTATCTATTAGATTGATTTGTGGGGCTATGGTGTTGAATTTATCGAGAATTGTCTGTCTGTCAGTACCGTCAGGTATATAAACTTCACACTTAGAATGATTGAGTTCGAGACCAATACATTTAAACTGGTCTTTTAAAAATTGAAAATCTTTTAAAACTGTATCAATATTGCCTCTTAGGGTTCCATCATCCAAATACCATACGTTAAATTTATAATTTAGTTGAATAAAAATAATATAAATGGATTTTTAAGTATAATATTTAGCTTTTACAAGGGACTATGTAATGTGTTTAGTTATTATGTCAAAATAGAACCAACGGGACTATAAAAAAAAAAGGTTGCATTGCCGTCAGCGCCTAGAGTATTTATCTAGGAGGCGCAGGTTCCCGTATTCTTTTTGCACAAAACTTTATAACTTAAGAGTTCGCTATGCGTTAATGCTTTTCGAAGATTTATCTGTATTCGTGTTAATTTCTTTATAATAGAATAGTGTCTGCGCCGTATCTACGCCTGATATTTTTCTAATAGCACCAAGTTTGCACATTCAAAAAGTGCTATTACTAACAAGAACTAATTTACTTTTTTACTTACACCCACACACTTTTGATTTTTTCTGTTCTAATTTGTACACGACTGCGTCCACATCTAAAATCTGAAAATCATTGTAACCCATATACAAAATTCGGAAAATTAAAGATATCTGTGAAGAAACTGAGGTTTTTGATTAAAAAACTTCCAAATGTCCATTATCAGACAAATAGACATTATGTTGGTTCAAGAATAAAATGGCTGAGGTATTCCGTGAGAAAGCTCGCCCAAGGTGAAATTGAACTATTATATACTCGAGTCGCGAATTCTCAGATGATCCCCTTGCTGGGGGCCGTACCAAGCCAAAACCGAAAAAAAAATATGATGAAGGTGAAAATATACCTATCTGACTGTCTAATACTGGTATATTTTTGCAAGACTTGATTAACTTACGGTTATGACACACAGTTATACAAAATAATTAAAGTGCGGGGTACCATGATGCTAGCTTAAATTATATAATTATATCTATGAGGGAAAGCCTTCTATCCACAGCTAGTTGACTGACAAGAATATACCAAGAACCGCGAGCGACATCATCTCTCTACCACCAACACCCATTTATATTATGAATTAAATGGTCCCCGTATCATAGTTAATGATTAACTTAACAACAAACTTCCTGATCTCGTTACTGATCCATCACTATTAATTACTACTTGATCATTAATAACGCTATCGACAAGCGCGCCCTTCTCTTACTTATAAGAGTTTATAATTAAATAACAACAGTTCCCCCGAGACCAACTTTCTGGATGCTTTTCAGTTCACGAACATATACCTACCTATAAGTATATAAGTTTATGTTTAGTTGCTTACGTACTAACAAATACCATATTATGTAAATACGTATGCCAATGCATAGTTTCAAGCTTTTATTATTTGTGTATAATTAAAGGTTTCGAGTTTTTACTATGCAAGTAGTTAGATACCTAAAGTATTGTTTTTATTAGGTAATAGCTGTGCCCACGACTCCGTCCGCGTGGATGTCGTAAATTAACACCATGTCGTGCATGAACACAAATTCATGATAATTAAAAATGTTGATACTCAGCTCAGCTCAATGCAAAGCAGCTACTGAGGTCTACGTTATGTAGTTTTTACGTAAACAACATTTTTAAACCAATTTTTTTCTGCTTATATATTATAGCTGTGCCCGCGGTTCACCCGAGTTAATTTGACGAAAAATCCTACTAAAATATATTCCACCAGCGCCCTCTCCCCTCATGACATTATAAATGCGCCTGCCTCATTGGTCTAGTGGTCCCAAGCGCGACTGCTGAGCATGAGGTCTCGGGTTCGATTCCCGGGTCGGGCAAAGTGTTATTGTGTTTTTCTGTTAGAAAATTCTCAGTAGCAGCCCGGAGTATTGAATTGTGGTTGGTAGATGACAAAAGGCTCACCACCCATTACATTTAATAACAGCGTTGATGAAATGTGGGTGTACGAGTATGTACACCTCTGCCTACCCCTTCGGCGAATGCTAGGCGTGATGCTATGTTATGTTATGTTTTTTTCTACCCACACAAGAGAAGAAGATTGTCTTAGTAAGTAAGTAGTTGGTAATTGTTATTATAACATTAATAGATATCAATATATGTAGGTAAAGACAAATAGCAGATTGTCGCAATGCGGGAGATTATAACAACATAATTCATTTACAAAAAGTCAATCGTATCTATATGTCTATCCAATATTGAGCCAAATCTATGCAAAAAAATATCTATGTATTAACATAATTTTTTGTATTAAATAAATAATAAATAAATAAATATAAAAATAAAATCGGAGTAAATAAATACCTACAAAAATAATACCAACATAAATTAAACCGGAATTGATAGATTGTAATTTCTGTCATCATGGGTGCGTTAGCCTACACAAATCTCGTAAAATAATGTGCACCCACTCAGACCTGGAACATTAATCCGTAGGCCATACCAATCGAATTGAACCCGGAATCGAACCTGTGACCTGTGATTAGATGCCGATCTCTCAACGTCTGCGCAAACAGTGCTGTCTGTGTTATAATAGGCGAACAAAATTAGGTGCTTGATTAGGTGTTTTTCGAGCGAATGTATTTAATTATTAACTGAAACTGCTTTAGACAGCTGCTCACGTATGTTGGCATATCTACCAAACGCTCATCTATGAATAAAATAAACTACTCCTTAGGGGCATCGCCCCAGAACCATGTCTTTTCTTTTCACCTACGTAAATCCTCAACCAATGTATTATTTACCAAGATTTAATACCACTACGAACAAACATGTCTGATTTTAGTTGCAAAGGTATAGCCAACAACAAAAGTAGACCTAGTAACTTTCGTAGGGGATGCGCAGGTTCGAATCCTGTTCGCGACCGTATTCTTATTCCATTTATTATTATAACTTCAGTGTGGATAACTTTGATACAAACGCATTGTGCGTAATTCAGAGTATTATTAAATTTTTATTTCATCATAATCGGTTTATTCTGTCCAAAAATATTTGAATTTGAAGAGTTCAAGATAAACGTATCATAACAATCGTAATGGAGATACACGTAACGACATCTTTTGACTAAACATGGTTTATGTATCATTATGGGTAATAATATTATTTAATCAGAAGATAATAGTTTCAAAAATGTTTGTTTACGTAAAAACTACATAGCTCTCAGTAGCTGTTCTGCATTGGGCTGAGTGTCAACATTTTTAATTATTATGAATTTGTGTTCATACACGACATGGTTTTAATTTACGAAATCCACACGGACGGAGTAGCGGGCACAGCTAGTTTATTAATAAAAATATCCAGTTTTTTTTTTGTGTTTGTATAAAATCTATTGTATGTGCTGGGCAAATAATCATAGGTTGTTGGTAACGTAAAGTCACCGTAATCCGACCTCCCACCGAAATATGTCCACACATTGTAATGGCTGTTTTAGATTAAATACATTGTATTTTTAGGCTAGATGCTATTACTACTTTAAACTGATTAAATAACTTTTAGTAATACACAATGTTATTTTATGAATTTTGTTTTGTTTCTTGGTAAACCATAGTTTATTCCAAAACGGAGCGATTTCATCATTATTTTTAGTCAAAACGTCAAATCCAGGCGTGCAACGATCATAAAGTTTACAAATAATCTATTTCGTCTTCAATATGTATAAAATGTTTTTTGGGTAGTATTATTACTAGTCTTGGGTTAGAAATTGTTTATTTGATTATTTATTTATCATTAATATGGAAAACCTATGCAAATAATGTGGTCGAGTGTTATGACTGGTCAAGTACAGTACACACCGAACACCGCCCGGTGTACGGTATAGCGGTTCTTTTTTAGTACACTTCAAGTATTAAAATTATCTACGATTGATTACAATTACGGCCTAGAATGTATTTTAATTGTTAATCTATTAGTTAATGAATATTGAGACCGAAATCCGACCTATTGTAAATTGGCTAATTATTTAGATAACTGTTCATATTTCATAACATTTTATTACAAACACGGTTTTCTCATGTACAGGACACAATGGTCATAGTGTGATTTTTAGTAAACTATACTCCCACTCGATCATATTTTAGTTTATTGGTGTCTCTAGAAGATATTTATTTTATCTGTATTGATTTACTATCAAATTGGTTTGAAAATTAATTAAATTATAAAAGTTTAAAATCGGTCCACTAAAATGCTCATCATGAAAGATTGTGGAGTACTTATTAGCACCTTCCAGCTCCATCGTAGTTCACTAATCCCCATGTAAAATGAATAATGCTACGTAACGAAAAAAATCCATTAATAAAGTATTTTAATAGTTTGGTAGGAAATTCTTATGTAAAATTTTGTATTGTAAATAATTACGTAACTTGAAAATGTGATTTTTTGTTTATGGAAATATTGTATTGTTTGTGCTAAATGAATGGTTTTGACTTAAAACCAATATTACAGAAAGATTTAAGTTGATAGGGCATTTAGTTTAGGAAATTTAAGGAAAAGTATAAAGTGAAAATTTGTCATAATTTTTTTTTTTGTTTTTGTTCTATTACGTTTTTATTCTTTAGACTTATATACCATATTATGGTTTTACTGTATATAGGAGATCAGATAGGTAGTCGCTCCATGTGAAATACTGGTATTAATCTGCATCCGGTTTGATTGGAAGCCGACCACAATGTAATAAGGAATGGCTATGGTTTGATTATCTTGTTGTCCTATTACCTAAATCCATTAAATGAAGGAGCTGGTTAGTTACTATCGTAATAAGCTTATGAAACTCGATGATTGTTTCAAGTTTCGTAAGGGGTCGGAATTAGGTACACTAGTGGTCGGTAGTTTGGAACAATGGATTTTTGTGGACGTGAATATGGCTCGTAGAATATTTAAGACCTCTTGTTACTTTTCTGTTTATATCAATATAATAGAAATATATTTTATTATAATTCTCACTAGATTGAATAGACAATGAAATTTACTTTAATATTACATTATTAGAATTTTAGTCTCCCATAACAGCTGTTATATCGAAATAAAACAAAATCTACAGGCCTTAGGAGGTCGGTATTCGGTGGTTTTGCGTTAACTTTGCCAACTTGAAATATTTCCGAAATGTCAAAACCGTATCGTTATTTTTAAAATGGCCGAATTAAAATACAGGGCAATGTAATATAGAATTAAATTATGAGATAAATAAACCTATTTATTACATACATACATAAACTCACGCCTTTCTCCCATGGGGGTCGGCAAAAACTACAGAACGCCACCTGCTACAATCCTTACATATGCCTTTTGCCACTGTCCACTTTCATACATCTTGTCATACATGCGCGGCTGTTGCGAGTAACGTAAAAACATAGAATACCAACCTCATAAGGCCTGCAGATTTTGTTTTATTTCGATATAAGAGCTTTTAAGGGAGACTAAAATTCTAATAATGTCATCCTTTTGGCTCAGCCACGTACAGAATTATACGTTGTAACAATAAAAATCTATTGTCTGCTAATGAGCGAGCGGACAGCTTAAAGTAAATTACTTATTAAAGCAACTATATACATTTTGTAATTAAAATTTGTTTTCATCTTTGGAAATGGAGTCATATCGTTAGCTGCTTCTTTTAATTTCCCAGACATTACAAATTGCATCATCTAGGCCGGAAAACCCAAAAAAATCTAATCATATCTATATTATCTAGCAAATAAAAATTTTGAGTTTGAGTTTGAGTTTAACTAAAAATAACTTCGCTAACTCGCTCCTCTGAACAAAACTACATATTTCCGATTTAAAGCGTTAATTTTAATACTTGTACAAAATTTATAATAACATAAAAAATAAAATAAAAATAATAACATAAAAACAAAGCAAAATTTTTGTAAACATGTCTGTGACTTTCTGTCCAAAAAAGTAACAAAATCATACAACACTAATAAAATTCTCCTATAAAAAAATTCTCTTGAAGTATGACATGTAGAAGAACGGACGATATGATGCATTTTAATAAAAAAATAATAGTAAAACCACTTATTCTAATTTGCGTTAATCTATGAGGTTGAGCGTAGTCAATAAGTCAATAAAGCCGAAAATATTGGGCTCTCAGTTCAGACGTTTTAGTAAAATTCGACTTTCATTTACTTTTTAACAATTCACCTTTATGTCATTATTTATTTTCTTTTTAACTTATTCATAAAGGAATCTAAGTAAAATATATTAAAGTCAGATAAATTCACGTTTTGAAGATTCCTCAGTAAATACATTATTGAATTGGGGGACCTAAATATACCGCCATAAACCTATAATGTCATATTCTACAGATTTGGGAATTCCTTAAAATATTCAAGAAAATTTTATCCAAATTCTTAAATAAAAATGATTAACCCAGAGATAATACTTTCCGAGATTTAGGCTATACCACTGTATGCACGCGTCTGGATTGAGGGCCCTAGTTATTTAATCATAACAGTTTTAATTCACGTTTAAGAAGTTCATGGCCCTTTGCTTTAAGTTTTTACTACAATTTACTAATTTCCCTCTAAGTCTTATTTCGTTTCGCAAGTATTTAAAAAATGGGTCCTCGATCCAAATGCACATACATGTCCCGGCATGGAACATCACTAGTAATATTGTATTTCACTTATATAGTCCCCATATAAGTCTGCGCGCGGCAATGAGCATAAGTAACACAACATAATTTTACGTCGTTAGTTGAAACCCAAAATCGCAACGTTTGGTAAGGGTAACACGAAATAGACGTGCTCTATTTAAAAGGCGTTTGATGTTATGGATAACGACTTACTGTTATTAAATTGCAAACCATAGGTTTCACATCAAGTTAATATTTTTTTAAACTGGAAGCAGGTTTTTTCATTGTTGCCCATGGTTGCACTCTGGGGTAAGTCAGGAATCAGTTCTTGGCCTTTTACTTTTTCTTTTAATATTTCATTTTAATCTCATCGGTGTAAAAAAGCACGTGAAATGCCTATTGTATGCAGACGATTTAAAATTGGTGCTTGAGTTTGACAAAGATACAACCCATAATGATCAATATTTCTACTATTAGTATATAAATTTTATAAGTGTTGATTTTGACTGTGAAACTATGAGACTTTCACAGTCAAAATCAACACTTATAAAATTTCAAAATATTCTACAAAGAAAGTGGTCCCGCTATTATGACATTAAAATGGCGGGACCACTATTCAGTTAATGAATTGAAAGGAACAAGGCATAGGACATTATAAATCTAATTGTATCAGATTTCCAGAAAAGAGGGAATAACTAAAAGCCAGACTTTTATTATTCCACACTGTATAATGTACTCGTATGTGGAGAAATGATTTGATTCGCAATCATCATTATGCTAATTTTATAACATGATTAAAAAATAATAAATTCTATCTCTATTAAACATATTTGCATTTTTTTCGAAATATCCTTTTAAAAGAATAACCTGCATTCAATTATGTCTACTTACGAATGGAATGTTACGATTACGCTTATCTTCATGTGTCCTGCGGTTTTTCAGTCTATAACACTACAATTGTGATCAACGGGATCGTACAAGATCCCGTTGAGCACACACCATATACAAGTTCAGGGCACACACCACTTTATATTAATATCCGGAATTCCTAATTTAAGTTAGCCTGAACGAGTTACTTGACTTATTTCACATATTTGTTTTCCATCTTTGATATCAAAATTGAAAATAAATAGCTCAAAAAACCGGCCACGCAGAAAGGGAAAAGAAAGCATTTGCATTTCTTTCTTTCTTATGAGTTACGTAATAAACGTTCCTTGTTATCTAGCTGACGTCATTTATATTCTATAAAGATACTATTTAATCTAACATAGATTCAATATTTTCCCTACTTAGCCACCTTTTCTTCTGGATTTCAGATGCTTCCTCCGAAAGATTACCTATTGAAATTATATCCCACCATAAATTATAACTATTTAAAAATGTTTAGACAAAATACTACATCTATACTTTAAAGTATATAGTATCTAATATTAAAAATCTGACGAGTTTGTTTGTTTGTTTGGTTGAACGCGCTAATCTTAGGAACTATTGGTTCGAATTGAATAAATATATTAACGTCATTTGATTTCAATTAATACTTTAGGAGATATCATAGTTTTAAAATAACTTCACAACAAAATAATGATCAAGTACCACGAGCGTATTTATAACATAACTTATCATAGCATCACGCCTGTATTCCCCGAAGAGGTAGGAGAGGTGTACACAGTCGTACAACCACATTTTACCAATGCTGAAGTCCCATGTAATAGGTGGTGTGCCTATTGCCATTTACCAGGCACAATTCAAAACTCCGGGCTGCTACTGAGAATTTTCTAACAGAAAAACTCAATAACACGCTGACCGACCCGGGAATCGAACCAGAGACCTCATTCTCAACAGTCGCGCTTGGGACCACTAGACCAACGCGGCAGACGCATTTATGATGTGCTAGGCGCTATCATGAGGGAGGAAGGCGCTAGTGGAATATATGTTAGTAGGTTTTTACGTCAAATTAACGCGGGTGAAACCTAGCTGTGCCCCAGCTATAATAGATACTCAGAAAAAAATTGGAACAAAAATGTTTGTTTACGTAAAAACTACATAGCTTAGTCCTCAGTAGCTGCTTTACATTGGGCTGAGTAACTATCAACATTTTTAATTATTATGAAATTGAATTAAATAAAGTGTTCATACACGACATAGTGTTATTTTACGACATCCACGCGGACAGAATCGCGGGCACAGCTAGTTATTTATATATTTGTTACAGACAGACAACGTTAGGGTAGAGTGGAACCTCAGAACCTCAGATTTAAGTATCCAAGAGTGGAACAATTGGAACGTCGTGTGTTCCACACTTTACTTTCAACTTGAGGCTTAACTTAACGTTATTTGGTTTCATTCTTTTGCAACTGATTGCCAGTGTGCTTATTATGGTATTTTCTATATGTTTTATTGTTAGAATTATTCATCTATTTATATCTAAGCCATTTAAATTCAACAATACTAAATATTCAATTTTCTAGCTGGTGGCTTAAATATCAAGTATCCAAATCAGTAAAACTAATTATTTAAGAAAATTATACAATTCATGGTTATGGCGTAAATTCGTGTATGTGAATAAAAATAGAAGAAAAACAGATTGTTCTAGAAAATAAATAATGGCTGCACGAGGAGAAAGAGGAGTTGTAAGAGTACTTGACAAGTTAGAAGCGTCGGTGAATGCTGGTCAATATTATGAGGCACATCAAATGTATAGAACCCTTTATTTCAGGTACATATCTTAATTGGCCTACATGTTATTTTGAGAAAGTAATAACAATGTAAAAACAATTAATTATCTTTTTCAGATATCTAAGTCAAAGGAAATATTCGGATCTATTAAATTTATTGTACAAAGGTTCAACGTTGCTTCTACAGCGTGATCAGCAAGGCAGTGGAGCAGACTTGGCTATATTGCTCATTGACGTGTTGAATAAGTCAGAAACTGTGAGATGTCATGAATGGATTGATAAAATAGCAAGATTATTCGAATTGATGAGTGCTAGCATACCAGAAAGGGAATCTTTCCTTACAAATGCTGTGAAATGGTCTATGGATAGTAACAAAAAAGGACATCCATTTTTACACAAGGTAATATATATCTAAATTAACATTAAACTCGCGACAATCTAAGAAGTCCAATTTGATGTTTCTCATTTTACCTTTGTATGAATGTCTACGTAAGAAATTGGAAAATCGAATTCATAATCCTAAATAATTACTATATTATCCATCCACTATAAACAATGAGTATCATTTGTAAACCTCAAGTTTAACTTTATATTGAAAAAAATCACTCAAAAAAAGGAACATCAAATCGGACTTCTTAGATTGGTGTTTATATGTGATGTACTGCCAAAATTTATGATAGATTAAAATAGAGGCAGCTGAATCATATTATACCATTCCTAAACCAGATTTATATGCTGTTTTATTTAATTTAGTTTTAACTTCATCCATTTGAGAAAAAATACTACTTATATTGTTTATTTTAGAGAATTGCTGAAGTATACTGGAAAGAGAAGAAGTATACAGCTGCCCACAGGCATTTCCTGCACTCATCTGATGGATCAGCATATGCTAATATGCTTGTTGAACTGCATACAACTAAAGGACTGAAATCTGAAATAGATTTGTTCATTGCCCAGCCAGTGTTGCAGATTCTCTGTTTACGTAATATTAAAATGGCTACAGAAACTTTTAATAAATACACAGGCCTACACCCTACGATAAACAATAATAAAGGCCCACCATACATATTTCCATTATTAAACTTTCTGTGGTTTCTATTACGTGCAATTGAACAGTGAGTAAATATTACCTACCTATTAATTATTGTTGTATAGTTCCTGTAGCACCTACTTAAAATGCCAATGGTCAGGAGTCACCAAATGTGTGATTGCGACAGTCATATTACTTTTAATAAAAAAAAAACACCTATGAAACTAATTGGTGATACAGATATAGCACATAAACTAGGCTAGCATAAGATGACACAGTTGTAGTGTGGTAGCTCTTAATTGCAGAGGTTTCATCTTAGGGTGAAAGTGACATGGACTGACTTAGATGTACTGGCAAATGAATGATTTTTTGCAGCCAGTTTTGAACAGTTGTTAACCCTTTTTGTATGTAAGTTGCTTAGGGTGAACAGAATATCTCTCTCAATATCTGATATTGGGGGCATACTCAGCAGGAAAGCAAACAATTACTGGACAATAAACTCCTACTCTATGAATCTGTCTGTCTTTAGGCGATCTGGGGTTGTAGTATCCAGCTGTGGAGATTCACTTGCAACTCTAACATGGATATAAGTATAACAAAAATACTATCCTACAGCAAATAGCTAATGCTCCTATGCAAACACCTATAAAAAGTGACTCCACCATAATATAATTCCATGATCCAGCTCACAATTTCTGATTTACTAAACCACCTTATGGGATGCCAAATTATAATCCTAGATTGCTTACAATGAACTACCAATACCCAGGAGAAATGAACATTCCACTATACTCATATTTGATACCACATCATAGTCATACTAGACTATGATGAGCAATATCCTACAAATTTCATACAAATCTGTTTAGTTTTAAGATGTAATTTGAGACATTTATATTCTTCTTTTTATTGAGTTGAGCTATCAAATGCTAATTTGTGTCGATAAATTAATAATAAAAATTACTAAATTATTAATAATAAAAATATTTATTTCCAGGAGACATTCTAATCAATTTAAAATATTAAGAAATTGGTATGCTATAAGTATTAAAAGGGACCCTAACTACTCAGTGTATCTAGATAACATTGGTCGCATTTGGTTTGGAATAGAAATACAACCAGACAATAAAAACCCTAATTCAGTATTTGGAGGACTCCTGAAATCTATCATAGGAGAAGCTGATAGTTCTGATGAAGATGGAGACTATGTAGGACGAAATGCTGCTGCCCCAGACTTAGATTGAAACAGTGAAAGTAAACGAGTTTTCATCGCATTTGTTTTCATTGACATGCATATCAACTAAGTTTGGCACGAATTATAAAATGAGTACCTTTATACCATGAGGTTCGTTAATATTGTTTAATGCAATCAATAATGTTGTTTACATCAATATGTACCAACTAAACTATTTATCTTTTGTAAAAACTAGCAAAGTTCAATATGATGATCTTTTTTGTTAATCCTTGATTTTGTTGCAATCTGTTCCATTGAAATTGTTAAAATAGCACCCATTCAAAAAATATGATACTATTGAGTTATGTGATACTACTTGAACTTCGCACTAGACATAGTAAAAAACAAATTCATCAACTAAGTGAAATGAATTCCAAACTTATCTTGGACTTTTTGATTTATTTAAAATTATATAAGGTGTTAACTGAGCAAGCTAATACTAATAAAATAAATCGTAAAACGACCTATGAAATTCAAGAGTTTTGGATTGGACATTCAATTTGGATTAGGTGGCTTAAATCGGCATAATGCATAATTATATAAAAATAAGGTTTTTATGCACATAATTGAATAAATTTGATTTATAATTTGTGCCAGGCTCATTGTTTACCTTTTGTCACAAGGTGGAATGCATATTAAGTTATTTTAGAATGTCATAAAGATCTAGTTGAAAAATAGCAATACAATATGACAGTTTGAAATGGATGATGTAAGAGGTCAAATTATTGAACTTGCTATGTAAATACTTTGCTTCTGCTTTGTCATTTTTAAATATTTGTTAGGGAGGTTATAAATGTTAAAATAATATATTAGGTGAAAAGATTTCTTTGTAAAAATTGTTTAACTTTTAATTTATTTATAACAAATCTATAGTCATAAAATCATTAGGTACATAAATATTATAGTAATTCAGTTAACAATTTATGGATAACCACTGAAAATCTGGAGTATTGTACATAAAATATTTTTGAACTTCCATAATATTGTGAACTATTAATTGTAGAACTGAATTATATTATACACATAAATAATCATAATTACACAACAATGATTTTAATTTAATATTATTCATTAAATTATCCTATTTTGTACCTAAACTGAGGTATTTCTTACGTATTTTCTAAAATATGTATACATTATCCAGAACCTTAGTGTTATCATTTACATAAGATATAAATTTATCAATGTAACATTACTATTATCACTTGACCCTGAACATTGAGTCTAAAGATACCTATGTATTTATCTAGATCATGCATCTTCTAACACCAGGGAAGTCATTTCTCTAGACAAATTTCTCATTTTTAGAGTTTCTTTACAAAGCACCAATTTTATGTTTCTTGCTTTCAAGTCTAAAGCTTGTCTGGCTATAAATCTGTTGAATTCATGAACATCAGGGTGATTTATATATTCTTCAATATCCATCCACTTGCATGCTTTAATTTCTATATCAGACTTGACAATTTGTTCCGATGTTGCTTTTAATAATACAATCACATATATATCAGATTGTCCAAACATCATATTGTGTGTATGTCTTAGTGTCACCATTGATTCAAAAGTGGCATCAATTCCAGTTTCTTCTTTAACCTCTCTCACAGCTGCATCTTTAATATCTTCTCCTGTAATTAAAAAAAATCATATAAATTTTAATGTGTTTGTTGAACTATGGATGATTCACAAATCAGTAATTTTATTTACCTCTTTCCACATATCCCCCAGGGAGTTTCCAATGTGGGTATTCAAGATAGTTCTCGGCCACAACTAATATTTGGTTTTTATCATTAAAAACCATTCCACCTACACCAAGATTTGTATGACAAGCTGGTGGCAAATTGGATGAACTGTCTTTAGGTAGCCATTTGTACATCATTACAAAATCACCTCGCGAATGATGGAAATTGAAACCTTCCTGAAATTGAAACCAATAACTTATTAATCTTCAGAAATAAATAAGGCCTTGCAGTAATAATTTGCCCATATTAATATATAAATCAAAAGAAAATAGATATAGTCTGCTTACGTTAGCAAGAAGAGGTACCCAAGCCGCATCTTTGATGTTAACTTTGAACCATATACACCGTTTCTTTTGTTCACTCCATATTTTCATGGACTCTGAAAGAAATATGATTTAGAAAAAACAATGTTCAACAACTTTAATTGGACTCCATATCACATTGAGTATTCAGATAGAGTTTAGAGGCTAAATCTCCTAATAATAAAAAAGCTTACCATTTAACTGGTTTATTAATTGACTTGTTTCACAAGGTTCCTCTAGAGAATTAACTGTGATACCATTATATCTGTCCGTTTCACCTTTAAAAGTAATTGTAGAACCCATTTTACTATATATTTCACTTAAAACTTAACTTCTGTTTATAAATATATATATATCCAAAAAATATCTCAATGTATGTAGTAAATTTCGAATGAATCCCTTTTTTATTTCTCTTGACAATGAGAATGACAAAACTTTTGTACCATTTTGACAACATGAATGAAAATGGAATGGAACTACGAATGACTAAAGAAGAAGTAAAGGACTTGCCCTATTATTCTATATAAATGTCCGCTGTTTTACAAAATAGTACTGTTAAGAAAAACAGCTGATCGATGTTTAGCGGTTTTACTAAATGAACTGTCAGATTGTTGATTTAAGTTTTAATTTTGTCGCATATGGCTCTGCGTGTCTTTTAACAACAATAACTTAACTTTATTTTACTTTTAAGTCAGTAGTAAAAAAAGAAGATGAAAATGTTGAATGACGTAAATACTAAACCACTGTAATAGTAGACAATATATCGGGATTATGAAAGAAAATAAATGAAATTGATCCATGAGCGAGCGAAGCGAGCTCGGGAGTTTCGTGTACCCCGACACGGACAAGTTCGAAGAGGATGACGGGTGCCAGTGAGCGAGCGAACTACCCCCGTTATCCCCTTCGTGTTTTTTCTGACCTTACAGACACGATGGTGTGAATTTGTTCGTGGTGTGTTATGAAACAGTACTGTTCTGTAAAACAGCCGATTCTACTATCCTTTTGCGACATAAACATTACGTTATAGAAATATCATATGATTCGATACAGTAATAGAAAAGCTATATAAATGTATTCTTTTTAACTTAAGTCATTCTACTAGTGTGAAAAGAGAACCTTAATTTGACAGTTTTCTGAAATTTCAAGTAATAATTATGATGTCACTTATGACCAGCCCACCGGCCGGTTAGCCATTTTAGTTTCTCTTTGTGAGTACATTTGACAGTGTACATAAAGCGTCATTTGGCGTTATCGTGAAACTTAATATTGCGATTTTGTTTACTTAAACATCTTGAGTGCTGAGAATTTAACTGTGAAGCTGCGTGTGATAAAAGCAATTATGCCTAAGTGTTGTGTGAAGGGCTGTGGTTCGAAATATAGTAAAAAAAGTGCCTCCTATATCCATGCACAAGTAAGTTGTTAAAAATTCACATATTATCAAATTTCCTTCATATATTTCGATCAAATATTAGATTCAGTTCATATTTTTTTTTTTTTAAACGTTTCCCCACACTAGGAATTTCTTCCTGTATCGTGGGTGCGTTTACAGTTTACATATAATCTCACAAGCACACACACGCCCAGACCCGGAGCAATTATCTATAGATCGTACAAATATTTGCTCCGTGCAGGAATCGAACCTGCGACACGCAGCGCAGCAGGCGGTCTCCCGACCGCTGCGCCAACCGCGCTGTCGATTAAGATTTATTACTGTTAAGTCATCAGTGAATACCATTTTAAATAAGTTTCGAAAGGTATATTTCTTTAATCTAACAATGGCGTTGGAGAAACTATCAACATTCGTTTGGCAGTATATTTGTAAGTCATCTGCATAAAGATGATACGCACACCGAAGCTCAGTAGCAAGGAAGTTAATAAAAATGGAGATTAAGAGAGGTGATATGATACCGCCTTGTGGAATGCCAGAATCAAGCCCACACCAGCTTGATAAATTCTCACCAGCGCAAACTGACTGCTGACGCTCCAGAAGATAGGAAGAAAACCAATTCAGTGACTCGAGTTTGTTTGTGTTTAGTTTTTTTATGTATTTTAATACTGATAATGTAATGACAAGAGCTATTTTCTTTTCGGTTTAGTACAAATTCTTTTGTGCTTGTGTGTTACCTGACCCCCCGCCAAAAGTGGCGAGTATTATTTTGTTCGATTAGTTAGTCAGAAGGCGTCTCCCGTCTGGTCCTCTAAGGCGGAAGTGGTGCTGTGGCCTGGTCTGAACCCATATTGAAGTGGGCTAATGAGCGAGTTTTTGTGAACAAATTGTGGAAACTAATTTATTGTCCGTATTTAATTTTATTAAAAAATATAAGAAAACAGAAACGTGCAAAGAAAATATAGGCGCTCTGACACTTTTGATAGGTGATTGGACCTGCGTACCTATTCGCTATCTCGGTTGGCAACCGAATTGATGGACACTTTGTAGTACATTGCGTTGTAAGTTTTTACTATTGTTGCTCATCATAGACAAGCTGTAACACACGACGCAATGTACTACAAAGTGTCCATCAATTCGGTTGGCAACCGAGATAGCGAATAGGTACTGACGTCTCAGTGGTGCTGCCTATTGGGCGTCATTTCAGAAAGCCCTCATTGATGCTAACTTCACAGCCGCAAATTTTTATTTGGCGAGCGATGGGAACATAGTGTGAAAATATGCATCATCACTAGTTTTCAGTTAAAAGTATTATCACCGGCTAAATATGCTAATGCTATATGATATTAAATAAATATAAATGCTTCGAAATGCTAATTGATAATAGCCCGACATGGATTTCATTTCTGGTGAAATAGAGAACTAACATTATGGAGGGTAGAGGTAAGGAGAACCGTCTCTGTATATGAAAGAGTCCCTTAAAATGTGTTAAATAAGGGAGGCGCTAAAATAGCGACAAGGTAAATTAAAAAAATTGCGCAAAAGTTATTAGAGTACGATAGTAAATTACAGAAGGAAAGAAAGGTTTCCGCTTTGTTATAGCTAATTAAATACCTCTAAATTAATTAATATTAAATAATTAATTTAAATTATATTTTTCAATTCAGCACACTTCACTCCGTTTATAACTGCTACATTCATACCATACCCTGTGCCTACGCTAGCGCCATTTTGGCGGGTTTTGGAACTGTTATTTACTGCTATAAGCTGGACACTTTTTCAACTTTCTCCACTTTTAAATAATTATAATTAGAAAAATAATTATTCTAGAGAACTAGATGAGAAACGGCATCTAACCGGCATCGTCCGAGCATGGATCTTTTCGACAAACTTGTCGGTTCGATAAAAGTTTTTAAGTATTGAATTTTATGGTTTTATCAACTCTTTTATGTCAAATTTGACATAAAACGTATAAAGTCGATAAAAAGAACCATGCTCGCACCGCAATATTATCATAAAAAAACTAAACACATTGTGACACACACGATTATAATCATTATAATCGTGTACTATCATTATAACCAACCAACCAAGAAGATATAAAGGTTTGATTGGGAATCATATGCTAGGGGCGAGAGGGGTACGCCCGCTAAAACTACTCCAGTAATAATTCTTTAAAGTTTCCCACCATAAATGAGACGGTTCTCCTTATCCCTACCCTCCATAATTTACATGAAGTATACTAGTTTTTTTTCTATATCGGCCTTTCCGGCCAAAAAACTACCCAAAACCTTGTTTATAAGGTTTAAGTATGTTTGTTTGTTTGTGAGTTTCTTTATTCTATCATAACTTCTAAACGCCTGAACCGATTGAGATGAATGGGGTATCATTAGAATCATTACATTGTGCTGGGTAGCTTAAGCTAGTAACATTAATAAAAAAAATATAATTCACTCTTGGTAGGCGTGCTTTTTAATTTATGATTAATTATTGGCAGCACTGCCTACACGTCTGGTCATAATTATTATTCATTAATAAACGTCATACATGTCTCACTCTCAACTATCGTAAGATACATATATAACTAATCTGTGCTCCCAAGTCCCAACTCTCAAGTCTCAACTCAACTGTCATGCGCACACGTCAAACGATTTGGTTTTGGGTTATTATTCTTTTTAGAAATAATTTTTAATTAATTCGCCGTATATTGATATGCAGCTATAATAATAATGTTTAAATTATTATTAATTTGTACACGCTTAAATCAGAAACATATTTTATCAGGGTATGTAACTACTGCCAATTATATGGAATGATGGTATTCCATAATCTCAATGTTAATGTAATTAGTTCTGTAATCGCAGTCTTTGAATAAAAATACATGATTCTATGCAGCAAATTCCCGTAATGTTAAAGCAATATTATTAAACCCCGATAGTAACAAATCTTTTTTTTTCAGAAGGTCGCTTTTTTACGCTTTCTCTACGGAAACCTCTAGTAAAGTATTTGGAGGTGCCAAAGATAGATATAATGGTATCACTATTGACTCCAAACAAGAGAAATGTGACCATGAAAAATTTGCAAACAAACTTGAAGGTGAACACTTATGCAACTTCTTTTTGTTACACTGATCTAGGTTGATCTCAATACTGTATGTTGGATATAGTAAAAATTGTAATGTGCGGTTCTTCTTATCGTATGGATGATGAACAACCTAGTGCCAGAATTTGAACCATTTGTAGGTCTTTGAAATGGCTTTACATGCAATAGAGAACATCTCTGAGGTGTTCTGGTTTCCTCAGGACGTTTTCGTTCACCATTTTAAGCAAGTGGTCATTAATTTATTATACACACATGACTTCAAAAAGTCAGTGGAGCATGCCTTGGATTCAAACTACCAGTGATTATAATATTAATTATTGTTCAACAGTTATTACTTACGCGCATTCGGACCCCACTACTTTTGAACTCGTACGGATTCCTTATTCATGAACTGAGCCCAAGCCGATGTAGCGTGTCAAACTTGTGCGCCACGGGCTCCTCAACTAGTCGGGCAATCCCGAAGAATGCATGGCGGTAATAACCGTTATACAATAATTAATATGAATGTGTCTCACGAAAATTATAATATGCACATGAATTTGGTATTGGTATTGGTTTGTCAGTAAAAACATACTTAAATAAAATCATGCTTGCTTCCCATTGAGGTTGATACAATTTACACTTGCTACAATTTTGACACACCTTTCGCATACTTATGATAAATGTGATGCCATTAATGAGATTTCAACTGTGGGCATTCTGCATAATCATAATAAAGGATCAGGTATTTTGCATACTCACTAAATTTAATTATCTTTGTGTTCCAGAGTCAATGGCCACCTGGACATCACAAGGTCACAGATGTGTATGGTTCAAGGTGTACATAAATGATTCTTATTGTGTCCCCATCTTAGCACAAGTGAGTTATTATTTTACCATTCATTTTCTTATCATAATCATTACCTAAATTGATAACTTCAGTGGTTCACTTGTTTATTGTTTTTAATAAAGGCTTGCTGTTCTTAGAAAGGCTTTAATTTCCATCATGCAAGAGATGACTTTGTGATGATGTACAAATGGCTACCTGGAGACATAGAGTCAAACTTACCTCCACCTTGCCATACAAATCTAGGAGTTGGTGCTATGGTGTTTAATGATAAGAACCATCTTCTGGCTGTATCAGAAAAACACTATGAGTATCCCCATTGGAAGCTTCCTGGAGGCTATGTTGAAAGAGGTACCAAATTTTTATGTTTTACTTATTAGTAAAGTAACCAGCAAGACTGTTCACCTATATTCTATGGTACTGTAGGTCATGATGGCTACAAGTTTTTATTATGCATTTATCTAATTTTACTTTACAATATGATGTTTGTTTTACAGGTGAAGATATTATTGATGCTGCTGTCAGAGAAGTGAAAGAGGAAACAGGGGTTGATGCCACATTTCAATCACTTGTGACATTCAGGCACACACATAACATGATGTTTGAAAATTCAGACATTTATGTAATACTAATGATGAAGGCTATCTCAGAAAAAATTACAGTATCTGAAAGAGAGGTAAACCTTTGTAAGTGGATGGAAGTAGAAGAGTATATCAATCATCCTCATGTTCATAAATTCAATAAATTAATGGTAAGAACAGCATTAGATTACAAAAAACGACATTTAAAACTTGACTTACAGAAAAAAACAGTACAATGGGCAACTTACACAAGGGACATGAACTTTTTGGTTGTTGGAGATTGCAACTATAAATAATAATAATATATTTAATACACATAATGTAAATACATAATTGTGAATATGTAAAATATATTTGTAAAATAAACAATTTTGTGCCTAATGAATCTTTATTATACATAGGGAAATAGAAAGTCACAAAATATCTTTCTTCATCATCACAGAAACACAGCTGATTTTCTTTATTATTTAATTGTAATCATCAAGATTTATTGGGAAGCTCTTTAGTGTTGGCATTGGGGCAATATATTGATCTCGGCAAGATGATACGCGGGATTTCTTTCCACGATATGAGCATTGACTTGTTTTTCGGCTTGTTGGTCTGTAAAAAAATATTAACCATTAAACACTGCCAAGAAACAACTACCGAAATGACAGCTGATACGAGATATATATGGGAGAAAACGATGTGTTACGTCGACCCCAATTCTGTTGAGATATAGTCAGGAAAATAATATGAATTTGAGCACTGTCTTACTGGACCAGTGTTTGCTAAAGTGATGTCCAAGCATTATTTCTAGCATCTTATTTGAAACATTCCGAAAGAGCTCAACAACAATGCTTTGGTGTTATGTGAGGAAGAAATAACTCGCCACCGAACACAAACCCGTCGCGAATGCAAATATGTTGTTATACCTAGTGTAGTCTGTATTATTTCAATTTCTTTTTTTAACTATAATAACAGGATTTTATTGTATCCGTTTTCACGACTGCCTAAAAAAGGAGTTTAGTTTATGTTTTTAGGGTTCATGTATGTATGCCGCAGATGGATTGTAGCATAAGCTGTTTTACAAAACTGCTAGCTGATTTACAAAACAGTACTGTTATGAAAAATAGCTGAACGACGTTTAGCGGTTTTACATAATTACTGAACTATAACACGCAGAATTGTATGAACGTTTTGCGTTTAGGTATCAATGCAGCGGGTCAACGATCAGAGATTATGTAAAACAGTGTGAAACGAACTGTCAGATTGTTGATTTTAGTTCGAATATGGCTCTGTATGTCTTAAAATATTAACATATCTTTATTTACATGTCAATAGCAAAAAAAGATGAAAATTTTTAATGACGTAAATTCTAAACCACTATAATAGTCGACAATATATCGGGATTATGAAAAAAAATAAACGAAATTGATCCATTAGCGAGCGAAGCGAGCTCGGGAGTTTCGTGTAGGTATCCCGACATGGACAGGTTAGGATCGAAGGTTAAGTGTTTAGGTTTTTTCTAACCTTACGGACACAAAAATAGGAGCCACGCGAAGCGGGGCTCCGTCGACCCAGCCACGGAAAGTCAAATCAGAATACAGTATAGTTTTTTTACTTGAATGGTAGTCATCCATTTAATATACCTATGCAATAAACAAACCTGTCCCACTGTAGATATGTCATTCTGCATTACGTCTAAAGGTGGGTAGCAGTTTTGTTATACGTATCGCAATGACAATCCAGTTTTATAAAACTACTGTATTAAAAAGCAGCTAGAGATTTTGTAAAACAGCGGATTCTACAATCCATCTGCGACATGTTTGTGACTTTCTTTATTCCACCATAACTTCTAAACGCCTGAACCAATTTAGATGTATGGGATATCATTAGAATCCTTACATTGTCCCGGGTAATATAGACAATTAAGATAAAAAAAAATGGCATAAGTGATTTTTATCGTGAATTAGTTTCATCTTATGGGCAGAAGATTTATATGAATGATACTTCGTGGAAAATACTGATTATTCTCTTATCATTTCTATTTAAATAATGATCTAGTTGTAGGTATAAAAACATATTTTTAGGCAAGGGTAGGTACTTATTTATCATACAACACGAATAAACAAGATAAAGAGCATCGATCATGTATGTATTTATTAGACTCCTATCAGTAGATAGATACAACGGCTCGAGGTCTGCTGATCGTTAGCGCGACTATATTAATTACTAGTTATGCCCCGCGGTTTCATCCGCGTATAATTATATTTTTATTACCTACTTAATAATAACCAACAAATAGAAAATAATTCACAGTTCATCTCTTCTTAGCCTCGCTCGGTTCTCGCCAGGCGGGGGTTATTGCCTCACACGGCTAAACTGTGCATCCAAATAACATGTTCTAAGGGAAAAAATATTTTTATAAAAATCTTGATGAAGAAGTAACTTTCGTTCGTAAGGTTCGTTATGCCTAACGTGACCATACGTCCCGCTTTGGGCGGGACAGTCTCGCTCAGTCTGTCCGTCCCGCTGTCCCCAGTGGGGGCAAAAACGTCCCGCTTTCGCAAACAGACCAAACAGATTAATTTAATTATCTACTTATTATTTTTGACAAAACGCTCCATTCTTACTTGAAAATTAGGCTCAATATTTTGAAACTGATTTGTTCCAACGAAAAATACAAAACAACTGCTAAGACACCAGAAGTCATGTGACTTAGGTTTACTAACTCAACTAGTAGTTACTAAAAAAACTTATTATATGGTAACTTAATATTTATTTTTCTATAAAACCCTCATAATTTTGTTTTTTTTTTCATAAGTATTAGCCACTTCTGTCCCGCCCTGACGAAAAAAATAAATGGTCACGTTAGTTATGCCTAACAATATTGCGCATAAATCGCTTTAATATTCAATATTTTTTTGGCACAATATACCTTTCTGTGGGTTATGTATAAGAGATAGGCATTTTTGTATGTACTAAAGACCTATATTTTTGTAGAACATTATATTTACGTATACTAACCATTACGCCAGCGCAGGCAGTGAATTTCTTGCGGGAGCGCTGTTTCCCCCGACTTATTTAACAAAAACCTATATATAAGGCTAGCTGAGGGGTGTAGCCTTATGTTAGATAGCCTAAACTATTCCTCATGAATTTGGCTATCATATACAAACATATTTTTTCAAATACGACTGGTAGTTTCAGAGATTAGCGCAACAAACAAAAAAACTATTCCGCTTTATAATATTAGCATAGATTACGTGCGAGTGAGATAAATAAATACATTTGGTTTTTGAATATGGTGTCATATGATTAAATTTTCCATTATTATTCACACTATTTATTTTATTTACTACTAGCTGGTGCCCGTGACTTCGTCTGCGTGACAAAAGATAGCCTATGTCCTTCTCCAAGGTCCTATCTCCTTGCCAAATTTAATTTCGATCCGTTCAGCCGTTTATTCGAGAAAAGGTAACAAACAAACAAACAGAGTTACTTTCGCATTTATAACATTAGTATGGATAGTATGCGCGTGGTTACGATAAATAATATAACTGAATAACTAAGACGAACTAATAAGTAAATACTCAATGTATAGAAAAAGTACCTTCACAGTGTTATTATGTACATGAGACTTAATTCGTTATTAATGAAGCATGGGTAAAATGAGGGTGTAGCATGGACTGGCGGGCGATCTCTCGCTTCCGTCCGTGATTAGTCACATGGTCAGTAGCGCATGGGGAGCCGTCGCCGACTTTTGCGAGGAGGTAATGCTCGCGAAGGAGGCGGTGGAAAAGGAGAGGGAGGCGAACCCCGCTCAGCCCTGCCGCAGAAGGCGAGCCAGGCACCGGAGGGTTGCTCAACGATCTCCGGCCACCGTGAGCCGTGGACTGAGGGCGGCGGGCATGTGTGGTTCGCCGCCTGATCAACAGTCCAGCCCGAGACGGCCACGCACGTGCGACATGAGGAGGTATTTGAGACGTTAACTGGCCTGCCTGCACAAATCCCGGAAGATACGTGGAAATATATTCAACGGACCATAACATGCCGGGGTCGCGGTTATTGCTGCAACGAACCCCGGACCTCGGTAAAGGTTGAAGTAGGACCGTGTGGTTTTTAGTCGGTAGGAGTCCGGCACAGCGTAATACAGATCAATTTATCAAAAGCATGCGGTGCTAACTTTAAAGTTATACATTTTTGTGGGAAGAAAAATACGGTCGTGACCAGGATTCGAACCTGCGCCTCCCGGCTAAATACTCCAGGCGCTCTGACCACTCAGCTATCTCGATCTCTGCTCATTACCTGGAATTCTTCCACATTTTAATACGTCTTTTGGTGACGTCACTTAACAGATGACTGAACAGACGGTAACCGACACGACTAACTTTGCAGTTCATACAATATCGTACCTACCGATGCAATTATCTTAACATTTATAGATAAAATATTTCAATCGCTTTAACGCATGCAGTGCTATCATTATTGCTATAGGTAAATTTTTGTCGAAAGAATTAGTAATTGTTCAGACATAATTTTTTTTAAACTGTGATTTTTATTTTTATCATATAAAATATTGAGGAGTTCATGCCGGAAGTATAATGATCATACCATGGACTAATTATAAAATATAAATAAGAAATTCATAATTGCTTCATGGATCATACCCACAATAGCCATAATACCTACTAATAGGTACCTGTTATAAACGTGAAAAATTGGACTGAATGAAAAACGATTGTGTACATGATATAGTTTTATTCAGGATGAAATTGGTATAATCTTTAGATATATACATAGGGTATAGCTCATAGGGTGGGGCTCTGAAAGTGCACGTTTTCGGTATCAACCTAAGTATATCATTGGTACAACGCATAATCATTTTCACCGTTTATTGTTGTCTAGTGTTGCAGTTGTGGCTGTCTAACATAAATTTTAAATATTTATTATTTTTATGGAACTATGAAACATTGACAGTCCGTGTCAAAGGTCGCGGGTTCGAATCCCGTTCGTGTATTTTATGTTTCAGTGTTTCCTTAGGAAATATTTATTAAAATTTAATAAAATATTATCTAATGTAGGCATTACATGGCCGTAAAATACCTTTAAAACCCGTACCTATAAAAATCATCTTACTATCTATATAGTATCTATATATAAATTAATCCCTATTTCCCTTGGTCACGCCATAACTTGAGAACGACTGCACCAAATGGGATAATTCTTTTTTGTTGTGTTCGTTATTGTCAGGACAAGGTTATTACATAAGATTTTTTTAATCATACAGAATAGTTTTTAACGGGGTGGGTGAAACCGCGGGGCACAGCTGGTAATATTATAAATACGAAAGTTTGTAAGGATTGAAGGATGTTTGTTACTCTGTCACGCAATAACTGCTGAACGGATTTGGATAAAATTTGGCACACAGATAGTTTATAGCCTGGATTAACAAATATGATACACAACACTTTTTATTCAGAGTGGACCCAATACAGAAATAGTCACAGGCAGAAGCTAGTTAGTTATATACGTAAACTATCTGGCATTTTAATTTTTAACAGGTAGTCCGTACATCTAATGAAAAGTGGTCACTTTTTATTCTTATCGTTGATGAACAATCACGTTTAAATCACGCATAGGGTGGGGCTCTGGAGGTTTACACACAATCGAGAACATCTCCCATGTGAGCTGGTTTCGTCACGATTTTTTCCTTCACTGTTTAAGCAAGTGATGATTAATTTATAATACCCACATGACTACAAAAAGTGAGTGCTGACGGGCGGGTGTGTCGTGGTTCGAAATTGAAACCTTCGACTTGCCAGTCTAGCGGTCAGTGCCGTCTGCTTAGCCTAGTCGTCACTGACATTGATATACATGTGCAGTAAAAAATGGCATCATAATTATTCAAATTAATGAAATATTAAAACTGAATAAAGCATTAGGTACCATATTCATGTACTTACTTCAAATTCGGTGTGTGCAACCTAATTTTTCTCATGAATTTAAAGATTTTACTTTTTTTTATTATGATTTTGGTTGGAGTGTCTTATTTATCGCCACCTTATAGAATAGAATAGAATAGAATAGAAATTTTTTATTTCAGACCGGAGTCCATAGGGTTAGTAACAATTATACTTAAATTGTAGTGTTAGTAGGTTACAGACAGATGACAACACAATTAAAATTCAGCGTGGAGCCGCATCCACCTCCGCATCATCGGAGAATCCCACCGATCAGCGAATACACTGAGAATACTATTGGTGCTGCCGCGAACACGGGTCATCAGGGATGCACACCTATTCCTAATAATTGCGGCAAAACTATTAATATTATTTTCGGCAAACATCCCTGACGCACTGCTACGCCACGGCAGCCGCAGCAGCACTCTCAGTGCATTATTATATTGAACGCGTAGGTCGCTGTATGCCCGCTGAGTGAAGTTGACCCAAAGGCTGCACGTATAGAAAGACTGACAGTAAGCTCTGAAAAGTGTTACTTTAACTGGTTTCGTACAACGTGCAAACCTGCGGGCCAGCATGTTACAACGGACAGCCAGCGACCTACGTTCCCTTTCAATGTCACAATTATCTTTAAAATCTTCAGTGATCCAGTGGCCCAAATATTTAAACTTGTCCACTCTTCGCAGTGGTTTACCACAAAGCCTTATATGCCTACCTAGTAATTTAATTTTTAATTTCATATTTATAATTTAGATTCGATCAGGACTCGGTGCTGCTGCATGGAACTGTCGTAAGATTGACTTTCAGCCTTGACTATTGTGATATAATTTATAGTTGGTAATAATGTTGTAAAATTACTGTCGCTGACACGTCTACCTACGTTTGTCAAGACAAAGCATTATGAAATCACTGTAGTTATTATAACCCGAAATAATATTAGTAAACAGTAATTGTGGCACGTCCAGCATCCAGTTCTGATGCATACACACACATACTCACACAGTCTCACACAAATGTACCTCACGTAAGAAAACAACTTTTATAAAAACAAACCATTAAGTACTAATACGTCTACCAGCCTGGCAATCTATGATTTGCCACAAACCGTACCCAAATATTTATTATGATTTGAATAGCATAAATAAATTATGAATAGGTACCTAAGCGTTATTAGTATTAGGTAATCGAGTTAATAAACTAAAACTTTATGAAATCTTGATCTCACATCAAGATTTTTGTTGTGACCAAAACCAACTGTCTGATTCGACCTTGCTTTTGTATTAAGTAGGTATATCTATATATTTTTATGATTCCGATTATTTCCGATAAGTGTAGTTTTCTATTCAACAATATCTATTTGTAGGTGAAGGTAGCGTCAATTGACTACGTTTTACCTTCAATAGGTGCAGTGTTACATTTAAATTAATTGCTGTAGGTACCTACTTATTCAATTACAGTTACTTAATTATGATTCCTTACCAGCTTCGATTATGGTTAGTGATGCTGTATTGTTTAGTATAACTACGCTGTACCTATACCAAAACGGGTTACCCAACTTGTGATCTGAACACAAAGTTCAATACACGATCACACGAAGGTAAGAAACGTTCGCAATGATTTCTTAATTCAACAAGGGACACTCACCGGAGTTATTTCAACTTCTTTATTCTTCAATGTGAAATACAGAGACAAGCTTAAGAATAATAATTTCACTGTGATCGCCACCGACACTACTATTAAAAATGCGGAGCTCATGATTATTTTTGTTTCGTTTATAGTTAGAATGTATAGTGCACGCAGTCGTGAGTCGCCTTACGGTGCTCAACCAAAACTGCACGAGAACTACTTACATCCGAGCGTTTGTGTTGATTTTTTTATCGAAGTCTCTACCTCAACGCTGCCATGCGATGACTCACAGTTTAACAGAAGCGCCTTAGTATTCGACGTTGTCCATACGTGTGAAAATAACCAGCTACTTAAGTATGTTATGTGATCCTTTCAGTTAGTCTTTCAAAAACACGTACCTAGGTAAAGTAGAAATGAGAAGTTCGGTATTAGGTATGTTTGGTTTAGATAATGTGAATCGTGTCGATAAAAAGTCGTTATCTTTGATTAGAAATAACACGACGAAACCGTAATTAGAAGAAAAAAATCTACGTTTCGACACGTTGTTGCATTATCGTTTTCATTGCAAAACTTCGTACATAAATCATTGGAGATATGGCGATCGTAAATTTTTCTTTGAGACGGCGATGTAAAGTAGACGCTTCGGCACTTAACGTTTACCTATGTGGTAAGAAATATTATTTTCTACTAGGTACCTATATATATGTATAACATTCTAAGACAGACAAGTTTTATTTTTCTGTCTGTAAGATGGCTCGGTCGACATCCTTTTTCGTGTTGTCAGATTATGTGAAGGTGTGTCGTGGCCCCGTAATGACATTCGTCCATTGTTTCATGTAATTATCATAATTTTTATTGGTCGACGGCGTCTTCGTTACCTATACTATGAATATCAACATTTACGCTTTAAACAGCTGTGTAACTTGGCTATTGTTTTGAATATCGCGCATCGTCGTCACTCAAGGTGCTATTTGAATGAGTGGAAGATAAATATTTATTTTGATCAGTGACAATAACATTTTTATTAGAGTAAAATTTGATTCACAACCAAAGATATTATGCCTACAAAAATAAGTGATAGGTTCAATCTGAGTAAATTGAAAACGTTTACGATAAGGTTGCCCTAATGTTAATATCGTAGTTCACAGTAGCCGTATAGGTATGTAGTACCTGTGCCTTTACATAATATCCTCTTAGCGGACATTAACATTCCTTCGGGGTCTCGCTCCGTGAAGGTTTGCGGAAACAACTACGATAAACCTGGAAATGAGTGAACGAATAAGATGTACCTACCTAGGTATTGAAAATATATAAAGAAATCTTGCAAACTGGGGACTACAATTAGTGATTACCTACTTAGCACACACTGTTTCAAAGACAAGTCTAAACTTTCTTATGCTTGAAGTGAATTTATATTACAGGAAACTGATTTTATCCTCTCTAAAAATTTTATGCGAAAATTTAAACTGCTTTTTTCTTTTTAGAGGTACAGGATAATTAAAGATAAATTGACTGAGTAAGAAATATTATTATCGATCGACCAACCCGCAGTTCCAATACCTTTTCGTGTGTTATCAGTAAGTTCGGCTTGTTCTTTTGATTAGTGAAGTCCTCCATAGTGTTAAAAGTCACGTTGAAAGTATATCACCTACACAAATATTATTTTTTATATTTTAAAATAAATAATTTAGTTCGATATATTCATTACCTACCTACAAACTTTGCACAAAAAGGCAACGTCTGTGGTTTTAATTGCATAGCCTTTGTAATAGGATTAAAGCTGTGATTGAATTGCGGTAGATACCACCATTTATTTACAATATTTCACGCATTCCACAAAATATTTTTTCCTTATTTATGATTCTATTTCGATTATTGATAAGATAGCAACGCTATATATCACATTTAAGTAAGTTAAAGTAGCTGTCAACCAAAGTGTATCGGTATTATCAGTGAAGTCTTATCTCACACTTTTATGTCTTAATGCATCGGGTTGCACTGGTACCTGTCCAATACAAAATACAAAGGAATTTATCTATTATATTAGTACCATTGATATAATATGTAACTTCCTTTAAAAGGTACATACCTACATAAGTAAGTCGAATACATACATTCACCTAAATCAATTTAACGAATTTTTTTTTTCGTTAATTTTATCCATCCCAGGTGCCTCCAACTGCATGTTATAATTTTTGGAAAAGGATATTCGTTTCTCTATTATCATCTGGTTTCCCTTTTTTCAGTGGTAGGGTTTTTAGTTTATAATTATTTTATTCGTGTTTCGTCACAGTCTTCATCTTCGTGGACTCAGAATTGGTTCCAGCCGGGATAAAAAGTATCCTATTTGTTAATTCAGGTTAAGCTATCTGTGTGTCAAATCTCATCTAAATCCGTTATCTAGTTATTTCGTGAAAGAGTAACAAACGTGCATTCATTTTCACAAACTTTTGTGCAAGTAGATAGGAATTAAAATGCGAATATGTTTCTATCAGTTTGTTAACTGTTTAAGGCTTTAGTTACCTTGGTGCTTTTTGCCCTATAGATAACTTGCTTCCTAGGACACTTCCTACGGACAATATACAGCTACTTTTCACTGCTGAAAATTGGATCTATCTGAAATCTAGCGCTGCAGCAGCTCGCTGTTTATAGTTAGCTGATAGGGAATCTTTTTAGTACCGCGCAAGCAAGTTCTTTTTCTTTGTATTTCTATTTTATATTCACTTGTTTTTCTTTATTTCTTATTTGATCTGTTTTTTTGTTATTTTGTTCAGATTAGTTCTTGTTTGTATGACACGCTAGGGAAGTTGCGTCGTTGTTACATAAATACTTATTTTCTAGAATGTCTAGAGAAAATGACTATAAATAATACACTTTTAACTATAATATATCTACTGGAACTTAAAACAATACTTTACACAGAAGATTCCTACGTAGAATTTTTTGTTTTTGCTTTGATTTCCGCTTGCCTACTCATTTTGACGAAGTTCATTGTAGGTAAACAGTAAAGGAGGTCAGTTTCTTAAGTAGGAAGAGGTTAGTTCAATTATAAAGAAATAATAAAAACCGGACAACTGCGAGTCGGACTCTCCCAGCGAGGGTTCTGTACAAATCTGTTGGTACATATTTTAAGTAGGTAGTTCAGGAATCAAGACGTTTTAGCCACGAGCCTCTCCTAACTTTTCTACTGTTCTGTATTTACTAACAGAGTGGTCTGTCGACGAAATTATATGATTATGCACTCCTACGTGAAACACCTACGCCGCGCACCGAGCAGTACAAGTTTCAAAATCTTGAGAACAATGTAATCAACATTCGCAACCAAATATTCTTCAAGGTCATGCAGACAATTTAAAGAGACAAAAGCGATTATTTCACTCATTACCGTGCCACATTACATTGTTTTTATTGTGTAGGTACGTAATTTTACCATCACTATTTTAATATTGGAACTATTGGAATAATATCACTGTATGAATAAATAAAGTAGTACTTCATATGCTAGTGCTACCCGATAACTCCTGACTTTGACTTAGAAATCCGTAGTTCCAAGTTATATACTCTGGCTTCATCGCTCGGTCGCTGCTCTTCGACTAACGTGAGTTGGTATATCATTATGCGATCCCACCTATCAAGTAACTTCCTAATACTGCTTCAAATCAAAATACGTGTGACTCGTAGCGGGAATGCTACGCTGCTTCGACTCTACGGGTTTTTTAGTCGGGGTCGTCGTAGGTGATGAATTGATTGATTCACAATAATTATTATACATTTCAAATTTGTTTCATTAGCAATAATGTAAATATGTAATTACCACCATAGTTGTAATATTTTAACCTCATAAAGTAAAAATAAATAGTTGTTGATTTGACGATATTATGAAGTTGTGATTAGGTACGAAAAAAAGTCTTAACACTGAGATCCATAGTCATAGTCATTACCACCAATTTCTGATACATATCTATAGTAATATCTTTGTTTTTCGTGATCACTACACATTTTACTGATAAATACCCAAATTATAAATTAATTAAAAAATCTCGTACTATAATAGCGCATAAAGCCACTGAGCTACATTATAAACAAAGTTCCCTTATTATATTTAGGTACATGATGTAGGTACTTATTTTAGCTATTAAATTGTATTATTTTCTGGGATACGTAGGAGTAGCTGTGGCGTAGGCTGTATGGCGACCACCCACAGCTTTGTGCTCAACCGTTACTCAGCATTATCTTATCGGCAGATGAAACAGTATGAAACTGAAATTAAATTATCGTCAAGTTGTAGGTAATGGTTTTCTTTATGCCTTATCTTTTCCCCCTAACGTATGGAAGTTCTCTGTTCATTGGACTCTTCTTACTACCAAACGATAACCATGCAGCAATTCTAAAGGTAAACTAGAATATACTAAGCAGCGGTGCAAGCACGGTTTTATTTCGATTTTAAACGATTTTTAACGAATGTTACTTATGATTATTTATATTTAACGTTATAATTCAGTACGTTTGAACATTTATCGATTCGACAAGTTTATCGACTAAGATCAATAAATTATAGTTAAAATTATTAAAAAAAGAGATCCGTGCTTCCACTACAGTATCGATCTAAGTTTTAAGTCATATCATATTACCTCGACTACATTCACTGTAGAGCTAAGTATAGGCATAGTTACTGTCGCAAATCTACATTTCATCGATACTGTTAAATAAGTCCTATATAATGAACCTACTACTATCCACTGGTCATAATTCTTAAACAATATTGAAAACTTTGTGTTTTAAAAAGATTTTACCCCGCTCTAAACTATTTTATATATTTCTCTATGGAGCGAATGATACACTGATATGATTCTTTGAATAATTTTATCGAAATAATTAAATATTACCCATGTGAAGCATAATATATTTTTAGAATCCTTACATATTCTTTAGTTTGCGGTTATGTTCAACTTTCAAGTCTTGATTATAATTTTGTATGACTTTCCTGTTTCTGAGTGCTCTGTGGATGCAATATGTCAAATTCTGGCATAGGGCTGCCACTCAGGCGCACAATAGCCTGGTACATGACCATCTGAGGTTGGAGACTAACTCGAGTAGGCCTTTGGCTAGGTAGTACGGGTAGGCTTGCATCAACCTGAAAAAAATAAACATGCATGTAATCTGAGTATGTATATGTCGCAGATGGATTGTAGAATCCGCTGTTTTACAAAACTGCTAGCTGATTTACAAAACAGTACTGGTATGAAAAATAGCTGAACGACGTTTAGCGGTTTTACATAATTACTGAACTATAACACGCAGAATTATTGTATGAACGTTTTGCGTTTATCAATGCAGCGGGTCAACGATCAGAGATTATGTAAAACAGTGTGAAGCGAACTGTCAGATTGTTGATTTTAGTTCGAAATTTTGTCGCATATGGCTCTGTATGTCTTAAGAATAATAACCTAACTTTATTTTACTTGTCAATAGCAAAAAAAGATGAAAATTTTGAATGACGTAAATTCTAAACCACTATAATAGTCGACAATATATCGGGATTATGAAAGAAAATAAACGAAATTGATCCATGAGCGAGCGAAGCGAGCTCGGAAGTTTTGTGTATCCCGACACGGACAGGTTAGGTTCGAAGGTTAAGTGTTTAGGTTTTTTCTAACTTTACGGACACAAAAATAGGAGCCACGCGAAGCGGGGCTCCGTCGACCCAGCCACGGAAAGTCAAATCAGAATACAGTATAGTTTTTTTACTTGAATGGTGACTATCCATTTAATATACCTATGCAATAAACAAACCTGTCCCACTGTAGATATGTCATTCTGCATTACGTCTAAAGGTGGGTAGCAGTTTTGTTATACGTATCGCAATGGCAATCCAGTTTTATAAAACTACTGTATTGTAAAGCAGCTGGAGATTTTGTAAAACATCGGATTCTACAATCCATCTGCGACATATGTATTAGTTCTTTTAAATTTGGCTACGGTTTCTAAGACACTTTTTATGATCTGAATTGATCTTAGAGCATTTAACCAATGCTCTAAGGAATTGATGATGATGCAAACTACTAAATTTCTTTTTATTGGTAAAAACCAATTTTCTAAACGGTGCTCCACAAAACTTTACCGAGGATTCAGGATTCCAGCTACATTCACCATAACCCGGTTATAGGCCGTCGAACCTAGTCGAACTATTGCAATTTCATATACAGAGTTGCAAATAACTGCTAAACAATACACCGTCATATTATATTATAACTGTACCTATGTAAATATATAAAAATGTTTTAGTACAAGGATACATTGCTATTTTATTTCTACAGGCTTTTCGTTAATCATTAATCTCAGAGCAAGTTGTTGTAGAAGAGTGCATGTTATTATGACAAAACACAAAGTAGGAATAAGTTACAAATACAGATAAATCTTCGAAAAGCATTAACGCATTGCGAACTCTAAAGCTATAATTTTTTATTTAAACAGAATACGGCCGTGAGCAGGATTCGGTCACCTGTATAGGGATTTAATAGATGGCAATGACGTCACCAAAATACGTATAAAAAAAATGTGAAAGAATAATTCGCGGTAGTGAGCAGAGGTCGAAATGGCTTAGCAGTGGTGCGCCTGGTGTATTTATCCGGGAGGCGCAGGTTCGAATCCTGCTCACGGCCGTATAGTTTTTCCATAAAAATTTTTTGTTATATATAGTAACTTATACTGGTACTTTTCGAGCCGGCTATGAATTAAAGAGGCAGCTTTAAAAATCAGGCTTAACACCTTAATTATGAGTATACATCGGTCGTTGGAAAAGACTAACGGTGTCCACTCTCAAATAAGAAAGGGGAAAAAGGATTTAAGGATCTCTAATGTAGTAGCAGGTTGCTACGATCGTACTACGCTCATGCTACGCTCGTTCACGCGTGCTACGCTTTTGGCACGTCCCGAGGAAAACGTAGTGGTGTTCTTTACACCCTCGAGGCTCATAGCTTTCGGTAATACGTAGTCACTACGACTTGTAAGGCAGGATGTACATACTGTAGCAAGTGCGGATGAGGTTTAATAATAAAGAAACTAGTACATTTTTTATTTATCCCCTTTACGAAGCAATTAAGGTGATTAGAGGTTCAAATAAAATTTTGCATCTGGGCGGGGTATTGGCAAAAACCATACGTCTCACTCCGCTTCCCCGCGCGCATACCCGATATCAAACATTATTGAGTGACAGATGTGGCGCGTTAGTTATTAGTTAGGTATTATAACCTGTCTGTTCTGCATACTCGAACTTGCAGCTCAACCGAATGCAAGCAGAGTTAATGTTTGTTCTTTGATGTATGTATATTTTAAAACACGTTCTAATTTGTGTTTTGACATTAGAATTTTGCACGAAGGTGTATTATTACTGTACTTGCTTTTTTATTTCTCTTCAAATACGAAATGGAAATGTTTTGATGGGATAAGGGCAGGGGGATGATGATGATGATGATGAATATATAATCTAGATAAAATATAAAACTTTTATTTCAGTTCAAATAAAGTTTTCTTGGACACAATATCTGTATTATTCTGAATCAATGTCAATCTGCCTAGCCTTTTCCCAATTAAATGTAATTGGGGTCGGCTTCCATTCAAACCGTATCCATCTTAATACCAGTATTTTACATGGAGCAACTACCTATCTGGCCCCCGCAACCTAGTTACGGGGTAACACGATACAGTGCGAATTAAATAAGTGTGCCTCTCTGAAAAATAGGCCAAAATATATTTTTATTAGAATGAAATAGCAATTTATATATTTGTCTGCTTCGCTATCTTGGGTGCATTAACAACTCACGAAATTTTAGGTCTTTCTTGTTTGCTATTTCTCAAATTTTGTATGAACGTGTCTTTTTTCTTTCAAATATTTGAGAAGGCAAGTCAGGTTTTGGGAACACTATTCGCCTGGATCTTCTGCTTTCTCAAATAATATCCTGTTCTTTCCTTTCAAATCATCGCTCTAACGCAAATGTTCAAGATTAACTCAGCACTATTGTACCTAGTGCACTATCTGTGTAATACTATACTTTGACCAAGAAAACTAGGCCTCCGACGAGCCAACATGCGACACAACCTCCCCGTACGAATGCCGGAGCGAGACTGAGCTAGCGCCGGCCACCCTTAGCGCGAATATTAAATTAGTTTAATAGTGAATTGAGTTTTTTTTTTTTTATGTTGATCTTAATTTTTGTAGACCTTAAAATTGTGTATAATCTGATGAACAAATAATTAAAATCGCTTCAGTAATTTAGGAGGAGTAGGAAAATTTATACGTGAGTCGTAGGTAACCTTGTATTATTTTTCTGTCAAAACTAAAAAATAAAAATAAAAAAACAATTTATAGCATAATAGATCAAAATTATGATTTTTTTTTTTGGAAGTATTTGGTTCATCCATTTAGGAAAAGCCTCCAAAGATATGTTTCATTTGCAGTTGGCGTATCTAATTACCTTAATTTTAATTATACTCAACTTTTGTATAATGAAAGCATAAATTAATACGATTTGCGAGCATGTAAAACTGTATATAAAAGAAAGCAAATCATAGAATTAATTATTCTTATCTGTGTAGTCTTTTGTTTTGACCTTTGCACTACCTAGCGGCATTAAATATAATGCCCGTAGAAATATTCGCTATGCTTCGTTTTAACACGCTTAGTAGGATTTCATAGTATGAAAAATATTTTATAGATTAAAATAATGGGTAACATGGCCATGGATTTAGGTTTCAACAAAATTAATTATATATTATGTAGGTGTATATCTGTATCATTAGGTATGTGTATCAATTATTCAAGTCTATTATCATTAATAATGAATACCTACATGACGGTAGGTATATCGATGTGTTAATTTGAGATTGAGCTAAACGAAGTCAGGATGTACCTATAAGTACATATAATCAATCAATACACAATCCCATGATGCTTAGTAATCCTACTAATATTATAAATGCGAAACTTTGTGAGGATGGATGGATGTTGATGATACTTTTTCACAAAATAACTACCTACTGAACAGAAGTCGTAGACAGCAGCTAGTATTTATTTATGAGACAGACATTGTAACGGAATCATGATGCCAATCATAACTTCTATTATAGAAACATTCTCAGACAACTACCTAAGTGTAAACGCTATTTTTAACCAACATGTTTAGAAAATCAATCTCTGTCTTTAAATTAAAATAGGAAGCGTTTCAATTTATTTATAAACTTTAAGGGTAAGATATGAACTTGGAATAGGTATGAAGTCACGTGCCGCTCGTGGGAGGGTTGAAACATTAATGACACTTGCTATTCGATCCTGAGCTAAGCTCTTTTATATTATTATTAATGGAAGGTATAATTTCAAATTTCCATTTGTAGGTAATATGTTTTTATTTTAGGTAACGAGATCCTAGTTCTCTGGTCATGGTCTCCTCTTGTGTCCTTTTTGCCCCTTGGCCACTAAATCCACGGTGAATATTTCAAGATGGTAACAGCCGCTTCTAAGTTTTATAGAACCAAATCTTATGCCTTCTCTATTTACTTAAGTAAATTTTAAGAATAATAAATATTTTGGTTTTTTTATTTAGCGTAACTTTAGTAATCTACTCTGTAGTTTTTGTAAAAAAAGTTTAGTTTTATTTCAACAAATATTTATAACTTTAGAGTTTACTTAGTTTGTACGGATTGAATCCAAACATAAGCCGACTTATACCGTCTGGAAAATTATAGCAATTCAGGTAGACGAAGTAAATCACAGAAATAAATGTTACTATATACGTATCATTTTAGATATGCAAATAAATTCAAGCATAAAAATTATACATTAGGTATACATAAGCTTAAATATTAAATAAAAATCGGAGACTTTAATACATAAGAAATGCTATAAGTGTGAAACTGTTGGCCACGACTCGTTTGTAGAGATTCTTTTGGTCATTATAATTTATATAGTCGCGTAGTATCGACTGGGTAGGAATCGGAAGATATAGGATGCCCCCTGTAGCAGTCCGTAGATCCTGTGTTTTAAAAGTAATACACGAATTCGTTTACACTTTTTACTGTTTTATTTTTTTAATTTTATTAATATTTGTTGTAGTTTGTACCTAATCCTAATATATCGTAAAAAAATATTGCATTGACTGGTAATTCAACAAAAAAAAAATCTGCCTTGACATCGCCTAACCACTCAGAAATTATGCAATATAAAAAGAACACAACCCACCTTGTCTTTAGTAGTCTTCACGGTGTATATTAACGAACCAAGTAAAAATATTGCATTTACGAGTAATAGTACACCAGCAATTATTAAGAAAGCCATTGAAACACACTGTTCAAGTATTGATATCACAATCCTTTATGTGCACTGGTTTAATCGCGATTGAACTGAATCGAATGCAAAACAGGCTATAGGTACACTGATCTTATGTCATACATTCAAAAGTTTGATAAGCCTTATTACCTATACTCAATAATCGATCGAACTGTCTTTGAAATGTGGATATATTGTGCTTTTCGTATCAGATTATGACAGTATATTAATACATAATAATATAATTACAAATAGGTAAAAAAAATATCGTCCCGTATTGGGACGTATTGGGCTATATCTGATGTAAATTAAAACCTTATCGGTAATGTCATATATGCAGAGTCTCTTTTTACAGATATTGAAATTTTGCTAACAGATATGAAGAACAGCAAGAAAACACTCGTAAATCATTTAGCTATTTAGCATGACGCCGCGGTTGGCGCCGTGGTCGAGGGATCGGCTGCTGCGCCGCGTGTCGCAGGTTCGTTTCCCGCAAAGGTGTATAGGTTAGTGGGAGGAACGTGTGTTTTTAGTCGGTAGGAGTCCGGCACAGCGTCCATGATGGATTTTCCACAACAAAAAAAAGTTAAATTACTTAGTTCTAGAATTTATATGTACTACTAAAAAAAATTGTGGTAACGGGCCTCCTGAGCGACAGGTTGTGGGTTCAAACCTGGCATGTACCAGTGTGACTTTTTCAATGTCATATGTACTTTCTTAGTTAATCTAAGACATCACTGATATACGGTGAAGGAAAACATCGTGAGGAAACCTGGACTTGGTAGTCTGAAATCGCCAACCCGCAGTGAGCTAGCGTGGTGATTTAGCTCGTACCTTCTCTGTATGAGGAGAGGCCCTTGCCGTGCAGTGGGACAGTTCGGGCTGGTTATTTATTTATTTATGTTACAAATAATAGTTTGGCAGTATTAATTTCAAATAAAAGGATGTTTTGATATAAAAAGCTTGTTCGCCGAAAAAATATATTTTTCCAATAAGGAAGTATCTATCTTATCAAGCCCTGCCCTCGTAAGTCCGCTTTAAAAAAACTACAGTTAGCTACATATAAAAGTACAGAGTCAAACAGAATATTCAATCATTGTTTATCGTGACAAAATACAATAACTACTATAACACTAAATGACATATTACAACAAATTAAAAAAAAAAAAAAAAAAAAACCGACTGTTAAGACTACATAAAATCTGAAACTGATATCAACCTTTACAAAACTGCTAGCTGATTTACAAAACAGTTCTGTTATGTAGCAAAACAACTGAACGATATTCAGCAGTTTTGCATAATTACTGAATTATAACACGCAGAATTGTATAAACGTTTTGCGTTTATCAATCCACTGCATTGATTGCGACGATCAGAGGTTATATAAAACAGCGTGAAATGAAATAGAGTTTCGTGTACCTCGACACGGACAAGTTAGGTACGAAGAGGATGATCTCCTTCGTATTTAGGTTTTTTCTGAACTTACAGACACAAAAGTATCTCTTTCCGTTGACCCAGCCACGGAAAGACAATAGGGTATATGCATGTATTTTTTTTATATGTTTATTCGATTGTATACGTTGGTACATTACTCGTGAAAAAATATAAGATTTGTAAAAATATAATTATTGAGTATTAAAATTATCAAACACACCTGCAATCAGTTTCGGGTGTTTGAAACGCCGCCTTCTTGGCGCGCTTTCCCTGACGTCAGATTAAACATCTTAAAATATATCTTGTATAGAATTAAGGAATTATAAATATTATTGAAGGGATTTTCTTCATAGAATAACGTTAAAACTCAAAAAGAACCACAAAACATGATAAACACCCAGTAATAACATACTAGAGATATTGTCATCCCGCAGAGTGACGTCACGTTTCGTTCCAACCAATAGCGTGCATTTTGACATTTTAAATTTCCCTCGCATGATTCTCAGTTTTCAACTTTAATATTTAATAGTTAAAACACGATTAATTAAAAAAGTAATTGAATAGGTGTCATTCTACTGCAATAAAGATTACGAATAAAAATATTTGACCTAAATTTTAATCACATGCATATTCCCTATTCAGAATACAGTATATTTTCTTTTGCTTGAGTGGTGACTGTCTCTTTATTTATATATGTCGCAGATGGATTGTAGAATCCGCTGTTTTACAAAATCTCTAGCTGCTTTACAAAACAGTACTGTTTTTTAGAACAGCTGAACAACGTTGAGCTGGAATTGCCATTGCGATACGTTTAACAAAACTGCTACCCACCTTTAGACGTAATGCAGAATGACATATCTACTGTGGGACAGGTTTGTTTATTGTATAGGTATATTATATGGATAGTCACCATTCAAGTAAAAAAACGATACTGTATTCTGATTTGACTGTCCGTGTCGGGATACCTACACAAAAATCCCGAGCTCGCTTCGCTCGCTTATAGATCAATTTCGTTTATTTGCTTTCATAATCCCGATATATTGTCAACTATTATAGTGGTTTAGTATTTACGTCATTCTTAATTTTCTTTTTTTTTTGCTATTGACAAGTAAAATAAAGTTAGGTTATTATTGTTAAGGTATACAGAGCCATATGCGACAAAATTTCGAACTAAAATCAACAATCTGACAGTTCATTTCACACTGTTTTATATAATCTCTGATCGTTGACCCGCTGCATTGTTCCAGTTCAGTAATTATGTAAAACCGCTAAACGTTGTTCAGCTGTTTTTCATAACAGTACTGTTTTGTAAATCAGCTAGCAGTTTTGTAAAACAGCTTATTCTACAATCCATCTTCGACATATATATAAAATAAAGAAATCTGTCTGACTGTAGATATGTTATTCTGCATTACGTCTAAACGTGGGTAGCAGTTTTGTTAAACGTATCGCAATGGCAATGGCATGTTTTTTAAAACGGATATGTTTTTTAAAACAGCGGATTTTACAATCCATCTGCGACATAAACACATCCACAAGTATGAAAATTTACCAGAAGTGTATTCATTGACGTAATAGTCAGTGCGTCACAAAGTTACTGCTAAATGTAGCAACGACATTGATTACTAATAACCGTGTTATTATCACTAAAGCCAAGTTTACACTGATGACGCCGGCGGTAGTAGAAATAAAGGCTGGTGTGAAGTTCCTAACTAGGCCTATTGAAAGTGCCGTTAGTGTATTACCCAAAATGTAAAAATTAACTTTACAATACAAGTGTTCGTTTTAGTAGTCCGTTGCCAGTTGTGAAAAAATTTACATCGATTAGAATGTGTTAAAATGTATGTAAGTACTGGTATTTCATAGTCAAATACACTGATAATAACATTTTACTCTACCGGGAACTGCCCCTTGTGCAGTATTGAGTAGGCACATTACTTCAATGTAAACAAGGCTCAAGTTACATTTCCAATAGCTTTCCATTATTTATAATCTGAGTGGTGGCTTGTTGGCTGATAATAACGCAACAAAAAGTTATCATGCACAGTGGGGTATTGAGTATGATAGCAATTTTCTAGATCATGTTGCTTGCTAGCGTGAGCGGTCATGGGAGCGACACAATGACGTGTGAACATCCATAGGTATTTCATCATCCCACCTAAAACCTCTTCCTTCAATTACCTATCCCGGTATCACACTGTATTGATCACAATCCTGGTGGGTAACGATTTGCCAATTGTATCACTATACTCAGTTGCATTGAGTAATTAAAGCTGCAGTTAGGCACCTAGCACACTGCCCACCCGCCTGCCGGACTGTATTGGCGGTGTTCGGCGATGAACGACGATGAGCACGAAAAAGTTGCGCGTCGTTTCCTCGGGTCTGTCACTAAGTAACACAAATTCATAATGTTGGTAGCCCTGGAGACACTTGTTGCTACCCTTTCGGCTGTCGTTTACAGTTCAACAGGTTGACGAGTTTGTCGTCAACATTTAGAGAGACACAAACGTTATACGTTATATTACGTAACTTATTCGGTATTGTAGAAATGGAAATAGCCAGGTTATTTATTGTTTATGCTTCTACAATTGTAGTGTTCGTAATTTTATTATAATATCTGTTATGTCTCACGTGCAAATATTTTTTGTACTTAAATTATTAGTTGTTTTTGTGAATAAAAGAGTGTTGGATTGGTTTTCACATTTTAATTTTCATATGATGTAACTACTACCTACATATAGGAAATCGAAGGAGAAAGCCCTAGGGCGATATACGCCCTAGTTTCAAAAAACCATGAATTAATATGTAAGAAGCATAAACAGAAAAGATAATATATTACTTACAGTTGTAGTCCAGTTCCGTAGTTTGCCTCTATAATTCTATACCTAGATATGTATAATTTCTACGAATTAACTTGATCGTACATTAATCTTATTAACTTAACTTACGTAAACAACAACCTTAATACACGATCTATGGCTGCTGGTAGATTCAATGTACCCAGAGTCACCAATTATTTTGGTGACAGAACATTAAAAAAGAGAATACCATATTTATTGAATAGTCTGCCGGCAGACATAAGGAGTGAAACAAATTCAAATATGTTTAAACGTAAATTAAAGTTATATTATTTAGAAATGTACTGAGTTTTATATAAGTTGCAATACCTATAGAATATTATATAAGTACAAATTAATATTTATAAGTTAATAATAATTAATAATTATAAGTACATTTAATTTGTAATGTCTAGAGACTCGTTGACCGCACAGTCAAACCATTACAATGGTTTTGTGGGGCTTAGAATAAAATATACTTACCTTTTTGATGTAAAGATAAATAAATAAATAAATCAAAATGATTAATGTACGATCATTCGCATTTATCACATTATGAAACTAGATAAACATCTCAGATAAAAATAAAATTGTCACCAGAAAACATAAAAATACAATAAATTCATAATGCATATCCATTAGGAACTATCAGCTAGAAAAGGTTTATAGCAAATTAAAGCAATTTCACGTTCCTATACTTAATGTCCTTACTTACTCCTTGCGTAGCTTCTATCGGCAGCGATCCGTACGCAGTAGCATCAACCTAGGCGGCACCGAGGCTTCGAGTGTTGTTACTAAACATTTTATTGAGAAAAAATGGAGACCCATATGCGGTCATTGTATATTGTATAAGTGATAATAAAATATAACTCACAATCACTAATATTTAGGTTTGTTCGCCATTTTTTGGGCGATTGGTCTTGTTGGTGTTATTTTTATAAAAAATTGGTTTTGATTTTCCAATTTATATTTTCTTAGTTTATATGAATGTAAGATAAATCTTTGAAAAGCATTAACGCATGCTGAGCGAACTCTTAAGTTATTATATTGGATATATGGAAAAATAATACGGTCGCGAACAGGATTCGTTTTTTTTTCATGTAATATAATAACTTTAGAGTTCGCTCAGCATGCATCATCAAATATTTATCTTGAATTGTTAAGGTAATTGAATTCTTTACGACATTGTATTAACTGCAAAGTTAATCGTGTCGGTTCGGTCACCCGTACAGGGACTGAATTGATAGCAATGACGTCGCCATAAGACGTGTTAAGATATGGAAGAAGAATTCGCGCTGGTGAGCAGAGGTCGAGATGGCTTAGTAGTCAAAGCGCCTGGAGTATTTATCCAGGAGGCGCAGGTTCGAATCCTGTTCGCGACCGTATTCTTTTTCCATTTAATATAATAACTATATGAATTACTTGACATTTAAAACCTGTAAAGGGGTGACGTCGATGTAGGTATAGGATCCTAAATTGAACAGTCACGAGCACCAACATGTTAACAGAAACCGACTGCCTCGTTGTTCTAGTGGTCCCGAGCGCGACTGCTGAACAGGAGGTCTCGGGTTCGATCCCCGGGTCGGGCAAAGTCTTATTGAGTTTTTCTGTTAGGAAATTCTCAGTAGCAGCCCGGAGTTTGAAACTGTGCCCGGTTGATGGCAATAGGCTCACCACCTATTACATGGGACTTAATAACAGCATTGGTGAAATGTGGGTGTACAATTGTGTACACCTCTGCCTACCCCTTCGGGGAATACAGGCGTGATGCTATGTTATGTTATGTTATGTTAACAGAAACTTATAAAAACTCATCAATAATATATTTAGCCTGTATTACAAAGATAATTAGATATACACAAAGATAGAAGAACCATTCCTTCTTCATATAGACTTACATTAATACTTTTAAATATATTATTCAGATAACTAATGAAATGGTGTTTAAAAAGTACAAATGCATACATCTTTGTGCTCGTGACTGTACTTATAATAATTGAGCCACGTGAGTGTACTCAAATGCACATACCTTCATAATACCTAGTTTTCGAAATACGCCGGGAACAGAAGGAATGACGTAATCTATATTTGAATCGGACATTAAGTTGTTGTCGTTTCAAGTAATTTGTAGGCGTTATTAAAAATCAATACACGCTCCAAAGGAAATATAGTTACGAAAGAGTAGGTTGGGGATCAAATTTATAAGTATGGCATAACGATACCCAAGCAGCCTAGCAATAAAGTTTTATGTTATACTTTGATACAAAATATTTTCGGTTGAGTAAGTAATAAATCGGTAAAAAATATCTGCGGATTAGTTTTTGTGAACCTAGGGCAGGTTTAAGGAACTCTACGTTTTATTTATCACTAGCTGTGTCCAGCGGTTTCATCCGCGTATAATTAAATTATAATTAGCCTAAGTTAGTCCTCATATATAAGTAAGTACCTGCCAGTAAAATCTTATGAGAATCGGTCAAGCCGTTTCGAAGATTTTCCGGAACAAACAGATAGACGGACTGACACAACAATTTCAAAAACTGATTTTTAGGCATAAGTATTGTGAAAATAACTATATGTGCTTAAAAAAACTATTATTTTGACATTACAAACAGACACTTAAATTTTATTTGTTTGTATTGATAAGAATATTTATTAATTATCTCCGTCCCAGTACAAAATTAAGTTTTAACTATAGAGACAATAACTTATCTTGTGAGTCGGCAGGTTTGGTTAGGTAGTTACGTGTCAAATCGCACTAGAGTGGCGTACCTACCTTTCCATTTTCCTAAATTCCTTGGGATCGTCCTTATATTTAGTATACTTCTATATCGCACATCCCAGTGTAATCGTTGCCGTTAAGGAAAATAAGTACCCCTATAGGTTGGTGGGTTCAATTAGATACATTACAAGCCGCATTTAATGTATTCCAATTTTCCTAAATTCCTTACGATCGTCATTATATTTAGCATAGGTGCTTATGTGTCACACATCTCAATTCAATTATTGCTTCTAAGGAAACTACCTAAGTAACCCTGGAGGTCGTCGGGTGCTGGGTGCTCGGGTGGTAACGTTCGCGCGTCAGCCTCCTGCCGGTGCCGCGGTACTGCCCGCTCCACTCCGCGCCTAGAAGTCACCGCGAGTGCAGGCGCCACGCGATACGACCACGGTACCACAGTTCCACGCCGACACTCACTCGAACCGAACTCGCGCACCGCGCACTATCGCACGGAAACTATCACTTTCGCTCTAGATGACAAGCCAGTTTCAACTATGATAACATTGTGAATTTATTAGTGTGCACCGTCCGGCTCTACCACCACGGCAGCATCGCAAGGTAGGTGAGTTAATTTGATCTATACTTCCATGGTCAGAATCAAAATCGAGTCTACGTGTCAGTTCCGAATGCTAAGTGAAAGGCAAACTCTTTGTTAAATTACGTGTATAGGTTGACAACGAGTTCTATAGAGCATCTTGAAAAGCACTCACTTTTAGTCAATGTAACAGGATATTAATTAAAAATCATTAGACGTTAATCGTTACTAAAGGCAACGCGCGTGTTATTAATGTTTGTTGTATAAATCACGCTTCCTTCATGCATTACTAACAATTCGTAATTTTGATTGCATTCGCGAATTCACGTTATCTGCTTACTTAAGGATTTATGTATCATTTGATCATTTAACACTGGCCTACATTCTCGATAGATACATACTTAATAACATTTTGTCCTTGATATTTAAAATTCCTGCAGATAATAAATGTTACATTTCCCTTCTTTTTAAATACGGGCATCTCGATCGAATGAAATGGTTAAAAATTTCACATATTGTTTTACACAATTAACATACAAAGGTATTGTGTGAAATTGTTTAAATTGCAAGTTGAACAAGCGTAAATTATGACGGCATACTATTAAACACGTTTGCATTTATATAAATACATGTCTGTATAAAATTGCGATGTGTACCATAATATATACACTTTCCTTGGACATTACTTTGTATTCTATAAATTTCTCATACCTCTGGGCGAACTATGAAAATATCCGTGTACCTAAGTATAAAACTATTATCCAAAAAATATATAGTACCTGAAACTGTACATCAATACTATAAAACGTTCAGTACGGTGCGATAACAAACTTTATCACTACATTTATAGCACTTTGTTATAAAACAACACACGAAAGTAATATTTACATACTTACTTAGTAATAGTATTATCCAATTTGTTAGTCTGTTAATAAGATAAAGAAACAAAAACAACATTTTAATTACTAGATACGTATTAAGTGCATCTCCCTATCAACTATGTAAGAGTGAATATTACGATATCAAAGTTATTTTTGCATTGTATCGATTCATACATTTTTATCGCAAATTAATTATTAAAAAGACTATCGATGTAAATCCAGTATCTTAATTTTTTTGTTTTTCCAAATTGTAATTATGAATAGTTTAAATAATTTATATTCCAAAATAACCTTTTTGAACGACTGCCCAAAAAAAGGGAGTGTTATGTTTTTAGGGTTTTAGGTATGTATGTATGTTTGTGAGTTTCTTTATTCGACCATAACTTCTAAATGTCTGAGCGATGTATGGTTATCGTTAGATTCCTTACATTGTCACTGGTGGTCACGGGTAACATAGGATAGTAAGATTTAAAATTTAAAATGGCAGTCGTTACTTTTGTAATTAATTTCATCTTTTTAAATTAAGTTTTCTTATATTATTAAAATCTTTAGCTTCTATTAAGATACCACCATGATATCGAAGAGGTTATAAAATTAATCGTCGTAGATAGTAATTATTTATTATTTGATTATTACGGAAATGTCTAAAGCCCTAATATATGTATAAGTCGCTCAAAAATAAGATTATCAGACAAGGTTATGTATATTTTATTTAGTATTGTTTATTTTCGTTTGATGAGAATGTTTAATTTGCTCAATTTCGTTCACATTATACTGATTGAATTCTTACGTAGGTAGGAAAGCCCAACCCCAAGTGAAGACTTTGAGATAAGCTGTGGGCGATAGTCTTCTCTTGTACTAACAATTTTTATATCTAACACGTTACTGTTATATCTAGTTGATTATATGGTGTGCGTCACGTTTTGCCGCGACGTGGATCCGCACACCTACATAGGTACCGTTCGACGTACTTACCTACGATAAAAAGTGAGAGCAACACGTACTACAAGTTAAGCATGTGCTTCAGATTATAACGTGAAACCACGGCAATTCTAATTATTATTAGCTGATCTGACATATTGTCCGATATCTAAAAACCTTTTTCATCGAACGTCATAACATGAATTACAAACTCCTTTAGAGCGTTAGACTTTAAGGTTCGTCATCAACTATGGACGCTAAGGGTTAGCTAAACTACACACAAATAGAAAAGCGAGCAAATTTATTACGTAATATTTTCACCATGGCTGTATTGTGACGAGCTTTTTTTTCATATCGGGATTACACGCTTTGATAATACGATGGAGTACGTCAGTTTTATTGGTCATGGAAAATATTTGTGATTTTAATTAAGTAGCGCTGTTGAAAATGATCCCCATTTGCACAAATCCTTTGAAACAGGCATATTTCTTTTTTTGTTTTTTGTTTTATTGGCTGCTATCTCAGCAAGAGTTTGTACCATCACTTATTGGTGGTTATAGGTTACAAAACTACTAAAACATAATATAGAGCATGTCATAACGCAGTTCACTGCTGCTTAAAAGCCTCACCATAAATATATTATCTGTGGAAGCAAAACCTTGCAAGACATAGTGCCAGTTTATCTTATTACGAAAAAGTACCTATAGTACCTACATAGTAGTACTCAGGTGGTCTCTTTTACCCTTTCTATTGACATAATCCCTTGATTACGAGTATTTCTTACTGCACAAACCGGAAGTGAATGGAAATTGATGGGCTATTAGTCCAGTCCAGACCAAGTCTCCATACTTGTAGATAAATTACTACGTACTGCATTGATGAACTTTAATTTCAAATATTTAATTATTTCTTATGTAAAGGTACTTCTGAATATTTTGCAGTCAATTAGTAGTTGGTAGTAGTAGTCTAGCCATCTGTCATTCGCTCTTTTTCCCCCAAAAATCCAACATGAGCGTTATTCCAAACTTCTATCGATTAAAACCGCATAATCATCTACTAACCTATACGGGGTGGCTATGTAGTGGTAATCCTGGCGCTACTGCATAGGGTGCTGACAGGCCCTATCCCCTTGTGCAGGTCAGCCACAGCTGGTCATACTTGGTAAAATATTATGGTATGTTAGTATGTATGGCATGTCATACCAATATCTATAATACTAACATGCAGATCAATTAGAAAAGTTTCTATCAGGCCCGAGCCCCTTTAAGAGTGTTACGATTACGCGGTATAATTATATAACCGATTATGATGCTATCATTACGAAGATGAATGCTACTGTTCATCCTGATACAATCAGAATTGTCTCTTACGTAAAGAAATGGAGCAATCTATAAGTATTTGAGACCATACCAATAATATAAATAACCAGCTCGTAGCTGTCTCACGGCAGGGAAATGTCCCTTGCCATGCAGCATTAGGCTCGAGCATTGATCACCACGGAGTTGGCGATTTCGGAATATTAAATTCAGTTATAATGATATATAATGGTAATATGATGTTTTCCTACATTGGTATAATGTAGAATGTATATGTCTACATATAACATAAACGTGTCAGACTGGTAGACCAATTTTGAGCCCACAACAGACTAAAACCTGGCTCGAGAACCACTGGGCCACATTTTTGCCCATACTTTATAGTAATTATTGTTCACCGGTTACTACTCACGTGTATTCTTCGGGTTTGCCCGACTAGTTTCGAGCTCGGACGGAGCCCTTAGTCATGAGCTGAGTCCGCGGCAATGTGGTGAGTCAGCTCATGACTAAGGGCTCCGTCCGAGCTCGAAACTAGTCGGGCAAACCCGAAGAATACACGTGAGTAGTAACCGATGAACAATAATTAATATGAATATGCCTCACGAAAGTTATTATACAAATACTTTATAGTATAAAGTCAAGTCATTATGCACTTGCATTTTTAGCTCAATAGGTTATAAATGTAGTTATTGCGCGCTCTATCGACATAATTTATGCTGGTACCAGTTGCTTTGCCTACCCCCAAGAGAAAGTAGTGCGGATGCAGAATGGCATAAATAAAGTTACTATAGCCTTTGCTCCCAATTTGTTTGCGTAATCTCGTGATTTTAGTAGAACCTCGGCTGTTCGACATGATTAAGCATCATACCAATGATTTCAAGTAACTCACAGTCTCAGTAAACAAATTGTAATTATCTGTAACACTTACTGATTCGGCATTTTGATTTTTAGAAATTAGAATATAGGGTTTGGAATAAAATCTTCGGTAGGAGTTACCGCACGCAGTAGCCAGTTAAGCTCTCTTTGAAATACAAATATGGATGCGGTGTGGTCTTCTACAAAATGTGTCTGTATATCTACCGATCACACACCGGCACCATTTTAACCGAAGGAGAAGGAGACCAAACAATTGCCATTTTCTGTATCTGCGTAGATAAGAGATTCTTGTCTATTCCGTTTATTTCATAACACATGAGTAAGAATCAAGTAATCTACAGCTATACTGTTGTAGTATTATTTTTTATCATTGTTGTATAGGTTCTACTTATAAATAACAATAATAATTATGAAACTGCGTACCGAATCGGAGTCTGAAACAAACAAAACTCTAATTGCAAAGTAGAGTCGTGCAGTGAAGGTTTTGTTCCAGAGTCAACGAACCGCTATGATCTGTAATATACAAACTGTGTTGAAATATATATAGTGTACAAAAAACTAGAGCAAATATATATGTTTATATATATGTCATCGTAATTGTAATATGATGTTTAAACAAATATTTTATCGGGAAATAGATTTGACATAGATTTCAATAGACATGAGTGAAGCTCTATGTACGTATCTATGTAAAGTGTGGCTCGTAAGTGAACCCGATCTTTTAGACGCAATAGCTACTGCAATATTATTATAAAGTACTAACTAACTTCAAATATTTAATATTTTTCCAAATCAAATAAATTTGCAAATGCTCTTGTGTATCACGTAGTACATATGATTTATGTATTCAAATCACTACATTAATGCAGTGAGCCTAGTATCTCAAAATGTTAACTTGTAACTGTTTAAGCTCTACATTCTATATGTGACTCTCGTATATAAATAAATACATCATAGGTATAACACAGCACTCCGTTTGTTGGAAGCCATGATGGCCTAGTGGTATGGCCGTTAGGCTGACAATTTATAAGCCGGAAAGTCGAACCTGTAGAATAATTATACTATCACTTTCTTTAATCTTGAGGAATCTAGCACCTGTAAGATGTTCTCGACGGTGTTTAAAGCCATATAGGATGCCTACGGTTTAATTTTAGACCATAGATTTTTTCAAGAACCATACGATGAGGAAAAAATAGTACGCATTTGAAAGAAATATTTGTACTTTTACAGAATTAAGAGCCTTTGCCTTTTGATTATGTATCGGGGTATCTATCTACGTATATAAGGGGTAGGGTAAATAAATACCATATACAATATTGTAGTCTTCAGTATATATTTTTTGAATATCGTTATTATAGGTTAGGTAGATACATTTTCATGAAACATAAACATAGCATAGAATCACGCTTGTATTCTTAGAATAATTTGTTTCCTAAAAACAAGTAACGCACTGTGTGACATTTTGTGGCTTCTGCACTAGGCTCAAGGCTTCTATTGCAGACACCATTACACCTTATCATACAATGTATTGACACTTGAACTGTTTAATAAATAAACAAACAAAAATACACACTGAAATAACCACAAATTGGTAAACTCAGAATTTAGTATACTTACTTATTCTACGCACTTATTCTATGGTATTGTGGATGAATAACCTAGTGTCAGGCATCACACAGGCTTACAGGTACAATAGGGGTTTAAAACGTTACCACACACACACAATCGAGAACATCTTCACACGCGCGCTGGTTTCATTTCCATGTTTTTCTTCAAGTGATAATTAATCTCTAATACGAATATGATTACAAAACATTAGTTGGTTTGTCAATCAAGCATTTTGGGTTCGAACATGTGACCTTTGATGTGCCAGTCCCGGGAAGTATAGTAGAGGGTTGATAATAACCTTTTGACATGCAAGTATTGACTACTGTTTGCCCTTGTTATTTAGCAGTGTTTAAACGAGGACAATATAACATCATAATAAAATTAATAGATCAATTTACAAACTTTTAATATAATAGAGATGACGCTTTAGTTTATAGAAAGTGTTGCTATTAATCGAACGAATAAAAACTCTAAAGTCGCTAGAGGCTCTGCGGGGAGGACGGAAACACTAGCGAAAGTGATACCTTCACTTTCAGCTTACTTACTTATTTGTATGTATCTAACATTATTTACGAGTGCAACCTGTTTTTACCGGTTCAATTATTGTGTATTGGTGGAGGAATCCCTATCCTTGTTTCTTTCTGAGTGGATTTTTAACGTACAAGGGGACGGGGTGCTCTAGCTTATCGAGACAAAATGCATTGATGATGAATGACAATTGCAAATGCATCCTCGTTCAGTGCCCGGCTTAGGCCACCTCCCCATTTAGTCGTAGAATGTGTTTTAGGGATTACATCATTATCAAGCATGATAATGAATGCAAACCAGTTGCCGTTGTTTGAAGCGGTTGGTGATAAGCAGCAGACTTTCCTCTCAAGGACCCCGTTTTAATAGTACTAACAGTCTATCTAGTCACTGCGGGTATGTCAATTCTCAATAACTGTTATTTATAGCTTTTATTTATAACGTTGTACCTACGCCTGTTCTCGACGAAGCTGACCTAAAATTGTAATGAAGTTTCCGCTGTAGTGGATTGTGTTAGAACAAAGCTCTGTTGACGTATTGGGCTCAATATATTCGTCACTCAATAAGGTATTTTTTATTGCTTCTTCAATCAAAATGATACTATGAGGATTAGTTTTTCCGTGCAGAATAGATTAGGTATGTAACATGATCGTGATTCGAAGTGAAGACAACTTTCGGAAGCTGGATAATAATCTTGATCAGTTGGATGCCGTCGGAAGATTTTGATTGACATGAGGAACTGTCAGAAAGTAAATACTCCGACTTTCGGTCTGAGCTTGGGAAACTAGATCCCTTCACGATCGTCCACTAACGTTTACCGCGGTCTCGGGATCCCAACTGCATCCACCAGAAATTTGGCAGAATTGTATGCATCCCTCTTTAATTTAGTCTGCCGAAGTAGTAGTCTGGTAACACTGGCTTTTATTAGAACCTGGAATTCTGAATAGATTGTAAAATAATTTTGCATGGAACTAATTTGTATAATAACTTTCGTGAGGCATATTCATATTAATTATTGTTCACTGGTTACTAGTACTAGTAGTCGGACCAACCCGAAGAATGTACGCGAGTAGTAACCGGTGAACAATAATTAATAAAACTAATTGAGTCATAATAGTAATCAAGTTAATCGATAATAGTTATTATATTGTAGCATTCGAGTATGATAAGTTCTATTATATAGTATGTATATACCTACTACATTATTAATAAAAAGAAAGAATCCTCAGAGAGATGGATTCTCATTATTCTCTGAACTAAAAATCCAATCTTAGATGATTGATAAGATCGCGTCTTAGATGGACGTAGGACGCAGCAACAATTACTTACGACGACGCCTAAGTTTATTGAAATTGTCAAATCACATCAAAATTCTTTATTTGTGAACATAGGTATAATAACATAATTCAATTGTAATTCAATTGTTCCTTTTTCTCTCCTAGTTTGTAAGTATCCAAAGACCTACCTACGCTTATTGTACTTATTAAAAGTAGATAGGTATACGGAAAACCAAGACAAGTAGTTGATTCCGTAAGGTCACGTCATCTTTTAGAGTTATTTTAAGGAATGCTGAGCAAACAAGGTATAGTACATACCTACTTCTCCGATTGTAGTCTACTAGCTTTTGCCCGCGAAACCCAAACGCGTTAGGTAGGCAGTTCGATAAAAAATACTCTCAATTTCTTAACATAAATAGGATAGCAGAGATCGAATTCGTATAAATTACAAGATAATTTAATACAGTCTGTATGGTTTGTTTGCTTAATTGCATTTAATTAATAAAATACAAATATATTGCTTTCTAGAGCTTAGAAATACTACGTGAGTAGATCGTTGGTCTGATTATTTTCGAACACGTACCATAAAATATAAAAATTAAAACAATTGATTTGAATACATTTATCTGCATAATGCAGTTTAACAATCACGATTTGTCTTTAACAGTTGTTAATAAAAATGAGTCACGATTAAGTCAAAACTATTAGACACGTAATTTATTTGATCGTTACTTAAAAATACTAATGTACTGTTTTAATTTATATACGACCCGTTAATGACTAGCTATTTGCTGATGCATTAAATGCAACGTGCATTTAATGGAGTGCGTTAATGGAGAAAATAGTAGATTTATAAAAAGTGTAATTGAGCTATGATATTATGGAGCAGGAGGCACTATGTAAATGTATTTGTTAATAGAAAACTCTGGTTCTCTGGTTAAACTTTTACCGATCAAGACAGAAATTAAAGACAAGAATTCGCTTCATGAACAGGTGAATAAAAGTTAAAAAACATTTACTTACAAATGTCTGACATTTGTATGATTAGGAGACACCTTTCATACGTTCAATAAGACTCATAATAGATACAAGCTATAGAAAAACATTTGAAGAATCTTTTATATAAAAGAAACCTTGTAACTATAAAAATGCCAGAAAGTAATTGCATGACCACAATAAAATTACTTCAATTGTTTAATGTTTAACCAGCTGATCAGTCGTATTATTAACGACATTCAAAACAGCTTACGTACACTCGAATTAAAAACACGATTATACACGTACTTTGCATTGTAGGTATGTATCTATATATACGTTAGATGGCATGCACCAATTATTTACAGTGTTTACGTAGGTACGTTAAGTTATGCAGGTATCTATGTATATACAGACATATATAAAATCTAAATGTGGTGAGTAGGATACCCGTTCATTGATCTAGTGGACGTTAACACGTTGCTAAGCTTGAGGATCTGATTTCCACAACAGAGAAAGCGTTGTTGAGTTTTTTGTTAGTGAATTCGTAGTAGCAGGCCGGAGTTTAGAATTTTTGCGCGGAAGATGGCAATAGGCTGACTTAATAATAGCATGGCTGTAGATACAAGACTACACCTGCCTTAACCCTCGGGGATATAGGCGTGATGCTGTGATGCGTTCAGTATGCTAATATAAAATCTCGGTGCGAAACTACACTAACGCGTACTACAATGCCCACTTCCGACAATTCTTCTGGCCTACTTGTTGCTTTCCCCTATTTAGTAACTCTTTCTGGTTTCTAAGATTAATTTCCTTCAGGAATGAGTTTTGAAGTAGAGTATGTAAGATTACAAATATTTCTAATCGCTTAATAACAATTTAGAAATCAAAGCATAACGCAATGTGATAGAGTTTGCAAGGAAACCGTTTCAAACGAGTTTTTAAAAACATGTAACATTGCATAATTTATGTATTATATTGGATTTTATAAGTATATCAATTTTGGGAACGCAATCAATTGATATTACACGTTAGGATTTTTACACAACAAACACAATAGCATGAGAATTTCATGAATATTCTTCCCCCCTTTTCTGTACTCTCACTTTTTGCATCTAGACATTATTAAAAAAAAATTTTGCTGCATTCTATTTAAGCAACTATTACATCCGACAATTAAACAAGAACTAACAAAGTGTTGCTTGAAATTGGAATTTAGACATTGGATGGAATGTGCCCCTCAGTTGCCTTCTCATACATATAATTATGCAACTGCTCTAGTACAATAACAATGGAAACGATAAGCGTATGTGGGCTAACAGTGGTTGTAAGTATGGTGAAAGTGTCCGAGCGAGGTCCGCGAAGGTCGCCCGAGCTGAGCCACTGTCGGTGATGACGTGCTGCGAGCCCGGCCGGGCCGCGCCGCCATCATACGCATCGCCGTCACTGACATTACCGTTGCAAATGTCACTTAAATGTCAATGTTTGCTCGTGGTTGTATACTTGCTGAACATAACGTGTATTAACAAGTCGTAAATATAATCCAAAACGTGGACAGGGAAGCTGTTGCGTGTCGAAACTGTCGGATTAAACCATTACTACAGAATTTACGATATTTAATGTGACAATGTTGTTGATTTTCAAGGGCTCTGCATAAAATGGAGGTTATATTGTGCAGAATATGTATTGTACGTTAAAATACAGATGGATTATTAAAATATAAAATATAATATAGGGGATATTTTATTAGAACAGGTGCGAGATTGATACAAGTGACGTAGGTACATGGTTGATTGTAAATACATTACTGTATTATGTCTGAGTTAATACAATAAGATTCTTTTTATCGCCATTATCTACGTATGTGTATACACTATTGACAATAACAAATGATGAACTTGTTTTTCTATACGGTTTCTAAATCAAATAAGTGTGAACAGCCGCTATCTATTCTACCCCTCGTGAATGCTATGTATAAATCATATCTGAATACTATGTATAAATCGTAGTTTAAGAAACCCACCCCAGCCTATATTGGGCCAAAACTCACCATTTTAGATAACTCATAATAACCGTCATGGTTTTACTAATTAAATGAAGAAGTGTAATTAACTTGTATTGTAAAATATGTATTACTGTGATTATATAATGCAATGTTGCAAATGTGTGCATAATTGGTGTGGTTGATTCTGCGTGCACGTGCGAACTGCACGCGATAAAGCCGGTGGACAGAGAGAGGCGCCTGCGCACCGAGCGAGAGCGAGAGCTCGCACAACCAAAACATCCGGATGTAAGCACCGCTGCATTTTTATGCCAAATTTAGTTATTACTCAACAACATTCTGTATGGCAAGTTGGTAACATAGTGCTATAAGAGATCGGTGTCTACGCGCGGGTACTTCTTGCGCGGAACAAATATATTTTTTAACGCCTACAGAGTAGCCTAGCAGTAACATATTTATGTGGTAATAGTTTCGAGGATTTTTTTGAGTCTGTAATCTTTACCGTACTCCTACAGACTAAAATCACAGAGGCGATCACTAACTTTTATAGGGGTTCCGGGTTCGCAGTTGCATTTGCCGCAACCTCTGCAGAGGTCATAGCTATGATCTAGTAACCAACTTGCCAACCCTTGCTATTCCAACCCCGTACGAATGCTAAGGTTTGGGGTGATGTTAAGTTTAGCTTTACTGATTAGGTTCCTTTTTTTGCTATAACAACAAAACGATCTAAAAATATGCGTCACTAAAACAATGTAATATAAACATAATTTAAAATTAGTTTTCAACGTAAACTTTTTCGATGAAACACCATTTAACTCTTACGAACCGGTCTTCTGAAAGTGAAACGATATACTCACTCTGTTATAGGCGAACGAAACTGGCCAGTCAATCTCGAAACCAGGGCTACGGGTGGGGTTCTTTAAATGAATAATTAAACACGTGCCTGCACTGCTCCACTCACAACATAAATTAAGTGTGTATAGTCGTTGTAACGTATTGCCACAATATAACTCGGTGCATAAGTTTATGTACTTATACGCACAATTTTATCACTCCTACCACATGGCTACTCTCTGTATCACATCAATATCTATTGTAGTTATTATAAAATTACATAGTAAAGAGTTATCAAGCGTAACCAAAACGAAATAAAAATCGTAGGCCTCTTCGTTACGTCGTAGCCGCGTAGCATCCTCCGTAGCAAAGATGACGTGGCATAGAAAGCTTGTGTGTTCCTTCGTTCACTTAATGTGCAGCACCAAAACTATAAATATTGAGATTGTAATTTGTCTTTTACATACATGAAACTATACACATCGAATAGCCTTTTAGATAGCCGACGATTACATATTTTTTTCTGCTTTCCAGTACACTTAAATCACAAGTGTCGTGAAAATTATTTACTTACAACTCAAAATCATTCTTTTATGTAGTGTTTTTAACCTACATTTATTTTACTTGTGACTAATTCATGTTGAAAAATCACCAATGTTTATTTTATTACTTTGGTTATTTAGCTAAGCCATTCAGTAGACGTTTTGCATGCAAAATTACATATATCGTCACCATGAACACGCTGATTGTTTTCTTTTTTCATCTTTGTCGCATTTTGTACATAAATTCAAATAAAACAATATCTTGCACTAAACTGCTAGCCATGAGTACAGCAATAAGGGAGGGATACACATAATGAAAAAAAATACAATTTGTCGCTTCAGCAAGAAATATTACCATCTCAGAACTCCGTTAAAACTAAGGTTTCTACAATTTATCGAGAATCATAACACTAAAATGGCACTTTTCATTAACGCCAGTACCATGTTCGTATATACACAATGTTAGTACATAACCGTGTCATTTGTTGCGCGGCTGGGCGCCGAGTGGGCGCCGCGCCTGTCGCCGACCACCGACGGCGCCGAGAGACCAACACCAACCAGAAAAAGGACACAGAAGCTTCGTTACGAAATGGGACAAGTGACGACTCTTGTTTAGGTCTTAATTGTTCTTGTTCTGGGTATTTGTCCATTTGATATTTGTATATGTCAGTGCTGCTTTACGTTATTTTTTAAGAACAATATTCTTATTCTTCTTTCGTATGGTTAGGAGGTAACCTAGAGTAATTAAGAACAGACATCGATCGAGTTATCGAGTGATATCGAACTATCCTTCAGGTTGGTGACTTGCATCTACTACGACTTGAATATTACCAGCTGATACCAACCTTATGTAGCGACAACTTATCGGAAAAAATATTTAGCCTAAGATTTTATTAGGGACATTCTCAGTTGAGACGATTCAGACATAAAGACACCTATCTTTTTTCATTATCTCCATGGTCCTTCTGTGACCTGTATAATGGCCGACGCCCCAGCTTAGCATGTACTACATTTCGCATCACTGTCATTACGTTGAACGAGGTGCCCACCAGTCACCACCCGACACTAGGTATTAACGGCTATTCAAATTTAACCGGCGTACGTCATCAACAACGTCACAGTTTGTTACCAAGTTAAGAAATGGTAAATTTTTTCTTTGGTATTTGGATATTGCCTCAATGGTTAAATAGTGAGACAAGATAATATGTTTAACATTAATAAAATTATTAAGCTGTAAAGTGTCTTCACTTCGCCATAGGAAACGATGAAATAATAAATAATTAGTAGGTGCAATAATATTTATTTATTATATTCTTTATTGTACACCAAGAACATACAATGAGTAAGCTTGTTAAAATTAAAATAGTACAACGGGCGTCCTTATATGATTTATATCGTATCTTATAAACTAGTAGCTGTTCTCGCAGCGTCGGTCGCGTGGATTTTCAGACTGAAATCTTATAATCACTGATGTAAAATATAGCCTATGTTACTCAGTGATAATGAAGCTGGTGAAAGAATGGATAAAATCGGCGGAGCAATTATTGAGTTAAATCCTTACAAACAACAAATCAAATAGTAATATCTTAGGTTTCCGCGATCACTACACAATAAAATAAAGTTTTACGGATTTTGTTATGAATATTAGAAATGCAACTATCACCAAAGTTTCTGAACTTCTTAGAAAATGTATAAGAAACTCAGCTTATGCGTAGATATATCTCTACAGCCCCGATAATAATTTTATTATTGACTAGTTTTACTTGACGTTCAACTACCTATTTTAACTTTTTAAATCCTCATGGACTTACACCATACATTCCTCAGCTCCGTTCTCCACAGAACTTTTGACCTCGGGTCTAGTAATCGTACTCTCATTGACGTTGTGCCGTCCGTTAAACTTATTTTATACAAGTAATTTATATTCACAGTCCGGTCCCATGCAACATGAAAATATAATAAAATTGTTTTTGTTTCAGATATAAAAATGCCCCAGTGGGCGAGTGCGGAGGGTGGTGGCTCGGAGGCAGAGTCACCAGACCAAGTGATGTTGTATTATGAAGACGAGACCTCCGAGTATTATGATAGCAAACCCGATATTGCCGACAAAATAGAACAAGCAGGAGGTAAGATATTATAGAACGAAAAAATGATTTAAACTCGCTACAGCATACCTTGATAAGCGCCATAGTAACAAGCTATATGTCGTAAGCTTTTGCCAATTACAATGAGTTTAATTGCCAGTTCGGACAAAAGAGACGGTTAGGTTTGCTGAAAAAGTAGCAATTAGAGCTCGAAACTGATATAAAATAGCATATCTACTTATAATTCCATCGGCGTAGGCGTACCACCAACTTGTGTGGGTGTATGATAGCCTCATCTGGCCTAGACGCTAACGTCCAAATTTCCTTTGGGAATTACAGTCTAAAACTATGAAGATTACCTACAAAAGAAAATATTTTTGAAATCAACCTACATGGATATTGAATTTTAATTTATTATTATAATACGTACAACCGTCGAAAAGCATGATGCAGATAAGGGCATTGCGAAAATCACCCGTAGCCGTGCGTACAAATCGATTAGTCTGCACTCGCGCTCTTACGCAAATAGTTTATCAAGCGTGCAGCGCCGTCACGTAATGCCCAAGTTTCGTTCAGAGCAGCTGACTTGTTGCACAAATGTTTAAGTGTTCTCACTTCGATATCGTGTCGCTGTAAGCTTTGTGGTTGCCAACGGTTCGTGACGGGGAATGTACTAACGTTCTGTTAGTGAGGTGACGTAGGTATATGCATTATGTAAAGGTCCGGCAGCTTATTTTTAATAAACTCACGCCTACGTTACTGTCTTTATTGCGTAGTTTATCTCTTTTTAATTAAATGTGTTTCCAACAGCGAAATAGGTTGTTTTATTAAAACTAGCGATGGCCGCGAACTTTTGTTTTATACGCCTTATTTGAGTAGCCGTAGCATAATATTGATAATATATTGCGCTGCTCGGCTGATATGAGCGATAGCGTAATGATACATATTTTATCTTTAATAAAAGGTTGACCCTGAATATCACTGCAGTGAAAATTCCATCTAAAGCGGTAGATTCTTCAACTGTATATTATCCATTTAAAAATACAATTAGACGAGTATTATGTTGCACTGCTCAGCACCTAGCGATGTATGTTTATTATGTTTCCCGGGCCACTAAGCTACGCTACAGAAATAACCGGAAAAATCGGTCCTCTGATTTGGTAAGTTATAAACGTTCAGACTTGGTTCAGACAGACAGACTGTAACTATAGAATTACAAGACACCGCAATTATTATTCTGGAAATATATTCAATGTGCAGAAATAGTCCTTCTTCATCTCGACCACAGTGCCACTCACCGTATCCAACCAAAAAGAACGTCAAATCCGGTTAAGCCGTTTAGGAGGAGAAGAATTACGAATTTTATTTGTAAAGTTAGATAATTTTTTTTGTATATAAACAAAAGCATCGATTCTGATGTAGACAAACTAAACTAAATAGCAAAAACAAATATTTCAGATTTCTACGACAGTGGCAGTGGCAGCGATGAGCAAGTTCCTCGTCGCGTGTGTCGACCGCGGCGGGCGGCGGCAGGGTCGTCATCATCAGCGGCCAGCAGCACAGGCCCCGCGGGCCCCGGCCGACGGCGCCGCTGCGGCATCTCAGCACGCGAGCGTAACCTACGCAGGCTGGAGAGCAACGAACGAGAACGAATGAGGATGCACTCACTAAACAGAGCCTTTGAGGTAAGCATTAATCAAAATTTAAACTTCATATACCTCAATCATAATCTATCTTCAATAAGCATTTTGGCTTGACTTAGATCAATACCTGTTCCAGGATCTCCGGCGCGTAATACCGCACGTCAAAAAGGACAACAGGAGTTTATCAAAAATTGAAACTCTCACTTTAGCCAAAAACTATGTAAAGGCCCTTACAAATGCAATATGCACTATGAGGGGTGAAGTTCCGCGATACCAGTAAGTACATACCTATAAGTAAATTTAATTAGAATTAGTTCTACTCAAAAATAGAATATTTATGTTTGTTTAGTAAATAATGTAAAATAAAAATGTCATTACAGATTCAACAGTGACGACGAAAATGTGGAGCCTGTATTCGTGTTGAATCGCGACCAAGAACAAAATAACAACGTGCCAAGTGATCAAGATCGAGAAGACTCCAGTCCCGGCTCCCAAAATTGTCTTTGACAAAGACGAACTAGTCCTCGCCTCGCCCTCCTCGCGTCCACCGCCACTACCGCCAGCTCTGCAAGTGAATGATCGTGAACAAATACTATGAAGGATACTATTCAGGAGTACTATTTAGGCCAAATGGATACCCCAAGAATAGTGGTAGTTATGTTTGCATATTACCTACCTAACTTTATTCAAATTTCTTTATATCGAAAAGCGGTTTTTATTTACAAGCATTTCATTAATTATTATCTAATCGTTAAAAAGTCGATAGTAGAGAAGCGTACCTACCTACATAAAACTTTTGATATTTAATAATAGATATATCATGATAATGATTAAACAGGTACATGAAAAGAAACATTCAGAAATAAAAATTAAATTGATAAGAACGAGTTCTTATAGCGTTTATTATACTAAGTTACGGCCAGTGAAAATTATTTAGGTATTTTGGACAATTTTAAATTCTGTACGAGTATTATGCAAGCTAGTTCCCCTGATGAAAAGAAAAAAATATACCTAGGTACTTCGATATCTATAACAGTAGACCCAAAGACCAATGGTACGAATTAATTGCTAGATGTTAAAATATTGTAATCGTTAATTATGCATGTTATTTAAAATGACATTAAAAAGCTAAAAAAAAACAATGATGTTGGTTGAATCGATGAGACGACGGATGCCTAATCTCTACATGTTTACAATATGTCTAGTAGACATGAATTATCTAATTATGAACGTAAATAGTGAAACTTCTTGAAGATTAGCAAATGGATTATTTTTGTTACCTACTTTTTAGAACTATAAAATATAACCGGACAGTCCCGTGTCGGCACTCAGGCGGGCAGGTCGTGTCTGATTTTGTCGCGGTACCTGTCGCTATCACCACGCGGACTACGCATTGAATATTACGTGCGCTAGGCGTGCGCCGACCACTCGGCTGCACAGCCTATTTTATAATGTCTATCGAACCGAACGAAATAGATGCGGGGCGCCTCATAACCGATAACACTAGCACTCCAGCGCGTTGTGATTCACCTTTGTTGACGAATGATTTACGTAACTCGGTAAACGTTTTTAACACGGATGCTATTGATGTTAGCAGCGAGAACGAAGAGGAGATTATTAGAGCGGCGAAGAGACAGCGAGGTAGTAGTAGTGAGGTAGAAGAGGGTTGGACTCAAGTTAAGGGAAAGAAGACACGTCATAATAGTAAGACGTCTGTAAAAGAGGATATATATGAGGTTTATATTTCTTTTAAAGAACGATTACCCCGTCAATTTGCTTTGGCACGAATATTAAAAGAAAACAAAATAGTTAATGTTTGCCAAGTTAGATATAGCAGTCCCTTTAAAGTACGTCTTCAATTTGAGAACGAAGCTGCCAGTAAAAACCTTTTTGAGTGCGAGAATCTTTTAAAGAAGGGTTGGAGGTTTCAAAAAGCCACAGAATTATCAGTTTGCTATGGTATAGTTAAGGATGTAGACCTAGACCTATCAGATGCCGAGATTTTAGAAAATATTTCGTGTCCGTCTCCTGCAAAACTCTTATCCTTCAAGAGGCTAAATCGTCGCAACAGAGATGAAGGAGGTTGGTGTCCCAGCGAAGCTATTCGTCTATGTTTTGATGGTGGTTATTTACCAGCGTACATTCGTGTTTGTGACATAAAAGTTAAGGTCATCCCATATATACACCAGGTATCACAATGTTCTCAATGCTGGAGACTGGGTCATACTCGCTCAATGTGCCCTGGGAAAATTATAATTTGCCCTAAGTGTGGCGGGCGTCATGAAAACTGTGACACTACTTTATATTCGTGCGTCAACTGTGGTGGGAATCATATATCTATGAGCAAGGTCTGCCCAATATACAAAAAAGAGAGGAGGCTTAGAGAAATTATGTCCGAGTTCGGTTGCACTTATAGGAAAGCCTTGGAATGTTATGTTCCCCCGGAAAAAATAATTTCCCCTCAAGATCATTTAGAATCAGATTGTCATGAAACATTCCCCCCCCTTCGAGATGACTCCACACTTTTCAATGTTCTTTCCACGCCTGATGCTCCTGCTCGTTTCTCCTACGCTGAAACTGTTCAGGGGAAGACCATTACCCATAATGCGGAAGTGCATCGTAAACCTTCCCGTCAGCCTAATACCAACGATTCGAAAGTTCCCCATAAAAAAAAAAGCCGTGATGAGAAGGACGACTGGATGGATTGGTACATCGAAGCGGATAAAAAGAATGATGCTCCCATAAAGGACGGTGATGAGAAAAAAAAACGACATCCAAATTTTACTGAGCTTTTATCTCGTTTAAAAGAAGTCATCTTTCTCCAACAAACCAGTACATCATCAAAAATAAATTCTTTTATCCAATTGTGCTTAGAGTGGTGTGTGTTAGTTATAAGAAGTTACGTTTCCGAGTGGCCCTGGATGAATGTTTTGTTTAATTTTATAACACGGACACTGTGATGGCTAATAAAGCGGTCAAATTGAATATCTTCCAATGGAATGCCCAAAGTATAAGACCTAAGATAGTTTCTTTTTTCGAATGTTTACGTCAGGAAAAGGTCCATATTGCTGCCCTTAGTGAGACATGGCTAGAATCGGAAAGTAATTTTAATATAAGTAATTATGATGTTTATCGTACAGACCGCGATGACTCATACGGCGGTGTAGCTATAGTGGTACATAAATCTATCAAGTCACGACGAAGACACGTGAGCGTCAGCAACAACAATATTGAAATAGTATCCGTTCAATTATTTAATTGTTATCCGGTTGAATATATTATCGCAGTATACTGTCCGTCCAGAATCGTTACTACTCAACATGATTGGGATAGTCTCTTATCACAGTGGACATCCAAAACTCTAATTCTAGGGGATTTTAATGCGCATCACAGTAGTTGGTCTTATAAAAATGATCATAGGGGTAGGCTAATTTACGAGTCTCTTATTGATAGCAACTTCGTTTCTTTGAATAATGGGGCGCACACGAGAGTACGTTTAGTTGATAGCACCTTGCAACAATCTTCCCCCGATATCTCTTTTGCGTCTTTGGATATTTCACTCCAATTTGACTGGTCTATTTTAAATGAAAATCTGGGTAGCGATCATTTAATTATTAAAATTTCGACTACGTGCTCATCATATATTCCTCCACTTTCGAAGAGAAATTTTCGCAAAGCAAACTGGCCTTCGTATACTAATTATTTAGAACAAAAATTACGCCATCTATGCTTACCCACTGATCAGCAGAAAGCTTATGATTTATTTCTAAATATTCTTAATGACGCTGCTTATAAATTTATTCCTACATTCAAGTTTTATCAAAATCCTACTTCTGTTTTTACCCCTAAGCCATACTGGACTTCAACACTTTCGCACGCCGTGGCTCGTCGTCGGCTAGCTTTGGCCACATTTAGACGTAACCCCACTCCCCAAAATTTAGACATACTTAAGGATACCATTCATTCAGCTCAGAGGTTGATACGCCAGGCTAAGGCGGAGAACTGGCATAATGTATGTTCTTCAGTCGATAAATCTACAACGTCCAGTGAGATGTGGCAGAAAATGAGATGGCTTAAAGGTTATCACTCTCCTAGACGTTATGTAGATACCGAAAGTGCAGAAAAGCTTTTAAATTCATTGTCCCCCGATTCTGTCTCACCCCCATTTCCAATTATTCATCATAGTAACCCAATCTTAGAATGTGAGATCTCTATTCAGGAGCTTGAAAAATGTATCAAACCTAAGGATACATCTCCCGGATGCGATGACATATCATATTCTATGATAAAACATTTACCTGGTGTGGGTAAACGCGTTCTTTTATCTTTATATAATTTATTTTTTGTTCACAACTTTGTCCCTCATCAGTGGCGCAATATCTGTATTGTGCCTATTCCAAAGCCTGGGCGTGACCTTAGTGACGCTTCTTCTCTTCGTCCTATATCCCTTATGTCGTGTATTTGCAAAATTTTTCATTATGTTTTATATAAGAGATTAGAGTGGTTTTTTGAAAAAAATAATGTTTTCTCTCCCAGCATGGTTGGTTTTCGTAGGGGTAGGTCATGTTTTGACAGCTTAAGCTGCCTTACATGTATAATCCAGACTGGTTTTTCTGACAGCTTGTCTACTGTGGGTTGCTTTTTAGACATCGACAGTGCCTACAACAATGTCGACAACAGATGTTTGATTAATGTTTTGGATAAACTACAAGTGGGGTCACGTATTTGTAAATACTTGTGGAGTTTTCTCAATGAAAGGGTTCTAAAAATTGAATCGAATGATGGATACATTAACCGATACACGGGTCGCGGTCTAGCTCAGGGTGATCCGTTATCACCATTATTGTTCAATGTTATAACTCTGGAGGTTTGTAAGCGTCTGCAAAATCAAGTATACATCTCACAATACGCGGATGACTTTGCAATCTATGTGCAGTGTGCGTCTCTTAGAGAAGCTCAACATAAACTCCAGGTTGCCCTTGATCTAATTAACGAGATCTTAACAAATGCTGGACTAGATATTTCCCCCTCTAAAAGTAAAATTTGCATATTCAGTAGAGGTTTTCGAAGGCAAGATGTTGACGTTCGTTTGAATGGGATAACATTACAGATAGTGGATAATGTCAAGTACCTTGGTATGTGGTTAGACAGGGGTCTTCGGTGGAAAAAACATATCAACGAGATTTGTGATAAAGTGGTTAAGTTTACAAACATTTTCAAAGTTCTTGTAGGTCCTGGGTGGGGTGTTCACCCTATCCACTTAAGGCGACTATATATTGCCCTTGTTCGCAGTCGGATGGACTTTGCTAGCTTTTTATTTGATAATAGCGCCGAAATGCATTTACTTAAACTTGACCGCTTACAAAATATATGTTTAAGACTCATCGGTGGCTTCATCAAAAGTACTCCTATCCACGTGATGGAATCTGAATTGCTGTTACCTCCTTTGTTTGTGCGACGTCGATTTCTAGCCGGTAAATTTTATTTAAAATCAAAATCTTGCAATTTCCCAATAATAGACATACTAGCAAAACTCAATAATCTGTGCAATAACCTGTATTGGCGACGTAAAAAAAAACCACTGTTAGTTTTGACACATGATACGCTAAGGCAGAAATCTTTTTATAGCAGCAGTAAGTTTGACATGTTTTCTATGGACACTTGGGTCAGTAATATGGACTTATCCCGTATAGTTAAGCCAAATTTAGAGCATGTTAATAATCCTAAGAATTCGTATCACATATTCAATTTAAAGTCCCTATGTTGTAAATCGTTAGATGAGCAGTATCCTGATTTTTATTCAATTTATACGGACGGTTCAAAAAATGAAAACAGTTCAGGTGCTGCATTTTTGGATTCTGAAACTGGGGACTTTTATAAATTTAATATTATTTCTGACGTGTCCATAATGCATTTAGAGTTGATTGCCATCGTAGAGGCTTTGGCTTATATTGAATCTTTGAACGGCGATCGATTTGTTATTTTAACAGATTCTAAAAGTGCTCTGCTTCACTTGATTAAATGCACTTCAACTTTTAGAGGGCTTCCTTTGGCGTATACTATTTTGGAATGTATTTATAAACTCGTTGCTAAACGTATAACAATTGTACTGCAATGGATTCCTTCTCACATTGGACTAGATGGTAATGAATTGGTTGATCGGCTAGCAAATGAAGCGGCGTCTGATGGAGAATACTATAGCTGTTTGCCCTGGTATAGCGAAATTCTACCAACAGTAAGAAATATGTGTTTTGAGTTCTGGTCGGAATATTTCGATAAAAGATCTTTGATAAAGGGCATTTGGTACAAGACTATTCAACCATCTCTCCCTAGTTTCCTCTGGTTCAATGCGAGTAGAATGAGCAGACAAGAGTTAGTGACGACTTTGAGGCTACGATCTGGTCATGTTCCTCTTAACAGCTTCGCGTACATGATGCGCAAGGTTGATTCGCCTAATTGCAGCGCGTGCGGAGTCATAGAGGATGTTCATCATATATTGGCAGAATGTAGCCGCAATGCTGCTCAAAGACGTCACACCTTTGGTGACAGTAGTTTTAGTTTGGGTTTTTATAATAGCATTTTATCCTCACCGTTATCCGATGAGGCTAGAATGCTTATCAAAATTGTTATTTTGGGTCTGAGGTTGCGAGTACCCTAGTTTAAGTTAGGAATATTAATATTATGTTTATTGTAAGTCTAAGTTTGTTTGTATGCAATAATGGGGGTTACGTTTTCATTATTGAAAAATCCCCCTTAAATAAAAGATTTAAAAAAAAAAAAAATATAACCGATTCTAGGATACCTGAATGAATGTAATGTTTAGTTATTTATTTACGTATTTTTTTGTAGCAAACCATATTATTGATAATTAAATTACACGCAGAATGACAAATTAAACTATTAGGAACTTACCATAAACATGTTTATGATTAATTTAGCATAACTTCATAAGCACATAACTACAGGTTAATGCGTTTTATCCGTTTTTTTTCAACTTTTAGCACAGACCACTTTAGTTCCAGGGTAGCATTAATAATAAATGCAAATAACGTGTAAGATTAGGTATTCACTTATATAACCATACTTACGTATACAAATACATGATGATAGGAATGTTACGAGTAGTGATCAAGAGAAACTAAAATACTAATATATTCAGATCTCAAAGTCATCCTACTGATCTAGCAGTAGTTTGTGCTAATTTAACTTCCGTTGAGTATTTATATTTTCTCATGGTGCCAAAATGACCGCTTATGCCAAACATTAAAGCTGCTTTCATTTAATAATCTGTAGTAAAAAATATTGTTAATTACGAAAACAATGATCTACAGGTAAACAGTCAATTCCACTTTTTATGAATATTGATGTGATGACGATTAAGTTATAACTCGTATGGCATCACAGATTTAAATATATAATATATATAACTGGATATCGCAAGTACCTAGGTACGTCTAATTGTATGAAACTTGTTTGTATGAAACAGATTTTATGTGCCTTCATTGAATTCCAAATAGCAATAGGACTAGGAGGATTGTAAGCCGAGTCAATGCAGCTGCATTGACTCGGCTTACAATTTTGGACAGGTAATACAGTTCTATATCTTACTATGGAAACTGTGGACAGCAGACTGATCTTCGCAGCGTAAAAGTTATCGTATAGCGCCGACTTTGAGTGAGGCTAATAAATTAATTATATTTGCGATATCTAGTTCAATGTATATCTGTGTATTGTAACGTATGCAACAACGTTACTTTGGATTTACTTACTATGCCCTATTTTATAGACATCGTCATAGGTATAATGTGCGAGCTTTTACTTTATTGACTTAATATATTAAAATTAATGAAATCTCAACTTATAGTTACCTACCTACCTTTGAGTTTATTTAAGTTTAGTTTATAATATAAATAGGTACATAATGGTTTAAGTACACGTACATATTTTTTTGGCAAAATGCATTTGATGGCAGATTTTACAGCCACTGTGACTTAGCTGTATGCTGTATCTAGTGTATAAAATTACTTATATTATATTATTATGTGCAAATGATTTTTTTATTATATTTTAGGTAAACAACTTGTGATTAAATTATATGGCAATTATATCTGCGAGAACATGATAAATATGATATTTTATTTGAGTGTTATCCCTGCACGGACTACTTGGAGATATGTTTTCGTGTATTTGAGAAGCAATTAAACATCTTGAAAAGTAACTAACGTTAAACTAACTAAAGAACTTGAACTGCTGCGATCCCGCAACCCCGGTAAAGGTTAGAAACGGATCTTGTGGTTTTAGTCGATAGGAGTACAACGTCCTTGATGAATATCCACACAGGGTTTATGTAGGAAACGTGGGTTGCAGTTTTGTTAAACGTATCGCAATGGCAATCCAGCTGAAAGTGGTTCAGCGTTTTATAAAACGGTTCTGTTTTGTAAAACAGCTAGCAGTTTTGTAAAAAAGCGGATTCTGCCATCGGTGGATTTAGCTTAGTTTTTTGGAGTGTGCATGTGATATTGGTTGACTTTAGAATCAGTCCATATAATATACCTATACAATAAACAAACCTGTCCTACAGTAGATATGTCATTCTGCATTACGTCTAAAGGTGGGTAGCTGTTTTGTTAAACGTATCGCAATGGCAATCCAGCTCAACGTTGTTCAGCTGTTTTATAAAATTAAAATTACTGTTTTGTAAAGCAGCTAGAGATTTTGTAAAACAGCGGATTCTACAATCCATCTGCGACATATATATAATTTATGTTAGCGTAAAAATACTTTCGATGGAAAGGATTAGACCTTTCCATCGAAAGTCTAAAACAAACAAAAATAATTATATCAAAAAATAAAATATTTAAAATGAGTGTGAAGTGTATGTCTGATTTGTGTTTGAGTAGGTACGTGTAGTTTATGATATGTGTGTGTATAGTGAGTAATGTAATTTTGTGGGTGCCCGAGAATTAAGACTGAAGATATCCTCTGATTCCTCATATGAAAGACCTATTAACCATTTTTGAACAACCTTTCTGCAGGACGACACGGAGAGGTTTTTAATGTTCCAAGGTATTCTGTGGTTGACCTTGTTATAAATAAAAGTGTGGAGATAAGCCGGGCAGCGTCTGGCGAGGAGAGAGATGGTTCGTGATACCGGGATTTGGTTGACTCGTTTGGAACTTATTGTATGGTAGTCGGGTCTCTTTTTTAGATTCTTGTGCGTGTGCATTGAGAATAAATAGTTTTCGGACCCGAAGAACTGCAAATTCTTTGTACAACGAATAAGGTGGATAGTAAAATGGCTTTTTTAAAAGGACTTTTATAACAGCTCTTTGTGCTCTTTCGAGCTCAATCAGTGTCGTTTTTCTAGCCCCACCGCAAATTGATATTCCATATTGTGTTATGGACTGGCATATTGCGAAATATACAGTCCGCAGTGTACATAGTGTAGTGTGGTCTCTTAATTATTTCATTATGTGGATGAGATTTCGTAAGCGCCCTGATAGCAATCGTTCTTTAAATGATAAATGTTCATCAATAAGTAGACCTAAATAACGAAAGGATTGCGTCCGGCTGATACGCTCACACGAACATTCTTTGTATGAGGTATTAGGGCAATATATAATATATAGCAAGTGTGTGGGATTGGGAGTAGGGCTAGGTTTAAAAAAAGTGATTAATTTTGTTTTCTTTATGTTGAGTGTCAGTAAGTTGTAATTGAGTGTTTGCGCTACTGTTGTTATTCCATCTTCCGGAGAGCGGTAAACCTGTTCCCAGTTGGTGCATGAAACGTGATGACCGTGTCTGCGTAGGATATTATTTCTGCATTTGGTAGAGTGAGGTTTAATGTGTCGTTCATATAGATGATGAAAAGTGTTGGGCCCAGTAGACTGCCCTGCGGATCGCCGAAGTTGATAGGGAGCAGACCACTCATGTGTTCACTTGATTTTAAGTACTGTGTTCGATCGGTTGGATAACTGTGAAACCAGTCGAGCGGATTGCCTCTTATTCCTGCTACATCTAACTTTTTAAGAAGCAAGTCTGTTGAAATTGTGTCGAAGGCTTTGGCTAAGTCTAAAAAGACCGCCATGCATCGTTCTCCTTTTTCTATAATTGCAGATATTGTGTTGGTAAGTAATAAAGCCGCGTCCTCAGTTAACTCACCACGCTCGCTCACTGGCTCCCGTCATCCTCTTCGAACCTAACCTGCCCGTGGCGAGGTACACAGAACTCACGCGTCATTTTTATTTATTTTCTTTCTTTAGTATCGATTAGTAAAGTAGTTTAGTATTTATGTCATTCACCATTTCCATTTTGTTTTTGCTACTGACATACAAAATCTAATAAAATAAAATTATTGTTGAGACACACAGAAAAACTTAAGAACTAGAATCTAAAATCTGACTTTTCATTTCACGCTGTCTTAGATCGTTGACTCGCTGCATTGATAAACGCAAAACCTTTAAAGGATTCTGCGTGTTATAGTTCAGTAATTAAGCAAAATTGCTGCAGTGCTGACCGTTGTTCAGCTGTTTCACATAACAACACTGTTTTGTAAATTAGCTAACAGTTTTGTAAAACAGCTGATTCTACAATCCATCTGCGAAATATACATGCCCATGTTATACCTATATTATAATTTTCCAAGGAAACATTGAAGAATGAGTCATGACACGGTTTTTAATGTATCCTTGGAAAATAATAATTAATATACTTAGGTATTACATGGCCTTCTTCTTCTTATCGTGTGATTGATGAACAACCTACACTAGGTTTTAAACCACCCGCACATGGCTTTACACGCCATCGACAATATCTCTCAGGTGTGCTGGTTTCCTCACGATGTTTTCCATATCACCATTTTAAGCAGAAATCGCAAAATCGCCAGGAGTCTCCTTATGACGAAAAGGGAACATGAAATTTATTATTTGATATCGTTCGGGCTATGTAGATCATTAATAAGGTTCAAACCTACTTTTATGTATGGGGCCAGTAGGGCGACTTAGATATGTTGTATTCTTGACTACATGTCGGTTTAATGTGTCGGCCTGTGTTGGTACAGTAAAGCCATCTAGAGATGTGTTATTCTGTGTGCTCGGCTCAAAAGACATTCAGACGAGATTCATTTCATTAATACCGAGAGGTAAGTAGTTATTGCAGGTTTATTATAGGCGACCATGCGACGTGATGGTGTGGTTATTATTAGGTGGTAGGCACGTACTTAATCACGCAACCATTACGTATCAATAATGCTGTCACTGGACATACTTGAAAAACCTTAGATATCAATCTTTTAGAGCAGTTTTTTTCGGATATCATTGAAAAGATATACCTACTTTTAGCATACTATGTTTACGAGGGATGGGTTGCATGTGAAGGACATAGAAAGGAGAGTGACTGCTGGTAACCAGGTGAATGGGGCACTACACAATTTCATGGATAGCCGGAATGTGTCTAAAAAGGCGCGGCTGGCCGTTCATGGAGGGGTGTTAGTGCCAACTCTTATGTATGGTAGTGAAAGTTGGGTTTGGCAGAAGAAACATGAAAGTAGAATTAATGCAGTAGAGATGAGAGCATTGAGAAGTATGTGTGGTGTAACTTTGAAAGATAAAGTGAGGAACAGCGTGATAAGGGAACGCTGTGGAGTGAAAGAGGATGTAGTGACAAAGATTGAGAAGGGTATGCTAAGATGGTTTGGGCACGTAGAAAGGATGGATGAAAGGCGATTGGCTAAATTAGTACATGAGGCGAGAGTGGATGGAAGTGTCGGGGCAGGCCGACCTCGACGAACGTACCGCATGTCAAAATCAAATTGCGGACGTTCTCAAAAAAGGACGGGTCAGGAGCCACCTAAATCGGCGAGCATGTATGAAGAGGTTAATGAGCATAGATGAAGCGAAAGAGGTGTGTCAGAATCGTAGCAAATGGAAATCGATAGTCTCTGCCTACCCCTATGGGAAACAGGCGTGATTGTATGTATGTATGTATGTATGTACTTTTGCCAGACAGCTGCATTATTTGATAGAAGGGGCCCTGGGATACAGGCCCTGCAAACGTTTCTGGGAAATCCTTACCGATGGCAGCCTACTACAAAACCTACCTTGTTTAACAAGGTTGCCTGCCCAAGAGCAACAGAAAACCACTCAGATATCGCAAACTTTACAATGGCGTAGTGAAAGAGAGGGCGGGGCGCCATAGCCCCTGGCGGATTTCAGGAGCGGTATTTTGTGCATCGGAATGAGCAACGCTCAAGATCCAAGTTTATCCAAGATCGTATTGAGTAGTTATCACCAGCGTCGAGTGTTTTTTCGACGAGTCGCAAATATTGGGGGCGGCCGACTTCGTTTATGCCCCAGAGACTGAAAGTTAACATTTTTAAACATTGAGCTTACTGATTATATAACTGAGATGCACAGACGGACCTAAGATGTATCAGAATCGCAACTTATTGGTATGAATCTAAGAATAATGAGATGAGCCTTTATCGTAATTTCAAATCTTGTATGAATTTGTACAAGGAACCTAGTACGATTGGCAACCCTATTTTGAATAGTTCTGAATAAGCCTATGGTATTTAACTATTAAACTTTTCCGTATCGGAACGGAAACTTTTCGAAGGAACGATTTCCGATCTAAAACGGTATCTATTCGCAGTTCCTATCGGCAGATCATTTTCGTATCGGATTCTAAAGTATGTTTATGAAGAATGTGAAGCAATGGGAGAAAATAGATTACTGTGGTAGAAAATTTTAAAACTATATACAAATATGATTCTGATTTATTTTATAAAATATCTGAGCAAATATAAATCATGCTTTATCAATTTCATAGTTTTTTAATAAAGTAACGTTTCGGTGATAAGACTTTTCTATGCGTCATAAAAACTTGCTTTGGTAAGCTTGACATTCTCTCTTATTTCTATTGTAATTTATTGACTTATTTACTTCGTTCTGTGTATAGTCCATTCATTTGTAAAGAATTAATAATATGCTTGAAAATTGCATGGCGTGAGCCTGAGTATAGCGATATATATTTATTACTTGTAACATCATGTGTACCCACTCATTTGGATTTGATTTGATTTTCTTTCGTGTGTACGTATTTTTAAGTTATAAAAGATTTATTATTACTAACTTAAGACCTCAGATTTAATGTTACTACCATAACAAAAGAAGAAGTTTATATATTAATAGGTTTACACGCACAAATTTTAGTAATAAATGCGTATCATCGATGCGAGACATATTAGTTTTTACTCGATTCTGGATTCGACTCAATAAAAATATTACTGGCCGAGCTCCAGTGCTCTACCCTACCAACTGATTGTCTACGAAAAAAAATCCTCATGTGCGTGTGTAGTTAGATTAGATCAATTTTAAAGCAATTTTGTGTAAGAAACTTTATATAAGCCTTATGGTTGAGTATATAAGTAATAAACGAATTGAGCTTGCAGAAAAACACAGTTTGTAACATATTCCACCCAAATTAAGTTACATACTTCACTTAGATACGATTCTGCGTCTATCGCAATATGGCCGTCCTGTAATGATTTGGTGGCCAGTACTATTATTGTGATTTCATTGTATGCTAAATACCAAAATGGAGCTTCGAGTCGGTAATAAATACCGACTGGGCCGTAAAATCGGTTCAGGATCTTTTGGAGACATTTATCTTGGTGAGTAACTTGGGAGATTTTAGTAAACAAAGAAAAGTGGTTACTTGGTAGGCCAGCTGAAGTTTTTTTCGTTTCGAAATAGGTAGCATATCTTTTTATATCAGCAGCGTATTGTTAGTTAAAGTTCCAAAAGTTTTCTAGTAAGTAATAGTTAGTTGTGTAATAAATAAATATTAAGATGTGCTGGACAAAGTTTGATTGATAACATGTGATTGACGATGGAATCTCTATTACTGCTCTACAACTTTTTTGTGTAGGTACCTACCTACTCTGAAGATATATACTCAAATTATTGTTTTGCTTGTATCTAGTTAAAATAATGTAATTGAAAAATGCATATTTACTATGCATTTTTCAATGACCTACCATTTATTTTGGTATACAAATTCTTTTTCAGGAACAAATATTGTCACCAAAGAGGAGGTAGCTATCAAATTAGAATGTATAAAAACAAGGCACCCCCAATTACACATAGAGAGCAAGTTTTATAAGCTAATGCAAGGAGGTGGTAAGTATACATAGTGTGTTCATATATCAACAAGTTATAGTGAACTTACGTAAATAGCATTAAATTGGTAGTCTTTATTTTGTGTAATCAAGAACAGAAAGAATAGTCCTAAGGATATAATCCATACTGTAATCTGATGATAACTTCCACAATCTAATGGGACAGGAATGAAAAAGTAATGTTCCTGATCATTGATCACTTACCAACATTAGTGTGAAGTAAAGTATGCTATATAAGATTACAAGTGATATCCTCTTACAAGAACCTCATGGACTTCAGCACGACTAGTTTTTAATAAGCAAATAAAAATGGCATGAAGACTTGAAAATATACAAGATTTCCTAACACCTTCTATGTGTGTAAATGCAAAATAATCGCCACAGCGGGGTATTACGGAAACCAGCCCGTTACACCAAGACCCCACCCTCTGTCATAATAATGTGAAAAACAGTATTATTATAAAGCTAAATCATTAATGCTTGGCATACCCTCTAAGTTAGTCTTCAATTATTAATGTTTTAACCCTTCCGCTCAGCTACATACAAAATTATACTTCATAACAATAAAAATCTATTGTGTCTGCTAATTAGTGAGCCAATGGCTATAATTTGTCTATATGTAATGTTTATTAAAATGGTTAACAGTTGGTATCCCTGCCATAAAATGGTGTGGCTCAGAAGGAGACTACAATGTAATGGTAATGGAATTACTTGGACCTTCTTTGGAAGACCTTTTTAATTTCTGCTCGCGCCGTTTCTCCCTCAAGACTGTTTTACTTCTTGCTGATCAACTTATCACCCGTATTGAGGACATACATTACAGAAACTTCATTCATAGGTATGTTTTTACATAAGTCTATAAGCTATTAAGTGTATCTTTGTACTTCATAGGCGTTGTGGCATCCACTGGTTCCAATAATAATAGATTGATGTTAAAATGAATCTTATGATTTAAAACATCTTTTTCTAGCAGTGTAAATTGTGTGCAGTATGGCAGGTACTATTTAAACTTTTTTAAACACTGGGATAAATTTTATTGCAGTTAAGATTTTTTGTAGCATTAATAACAGTTGTACTCATAAAATATTTATTAAAAAATTTGACATTGCGTTATCAATATGTTATATAACCTCAAATTTAAAAAGTAGTTTGAAATATAATATTTTTTAAACTTGCCAAACTGCATTAAAACATATACATATTATGCAAGATGATGTTTATATGCAAGAGTACTATTTTTTTTTTTCATTACAATATTTGTATCACTAGGTAATGTTGGTGTTAAGCAGTTATCATCTTTGTCAACTTATCTAATCTGGCAAAATCTCTTTTAACATGCTTTTAAAATCTTATTGATAGGTCCTTTAAGTTATATTAATTAATTGTACTTCATTAGAACAACATGTTTAAGATAATAATATTCATTGTATTCACTTGATTATAATTATCCTTAGTATTGAGAACAGATATAGATCCATGTTGCAGGTCATATGTAAGGGTGAAAGATAAAACAACTACCTGTTTACATATTAAGTCATCATTTATCACTGACGTCGGATGCACTGGCATAGTCATAAATATCCTTATCAAACAAAATTATGTGACTGATACTGCATTTTTATGAATGTTATAAAACTTTATTTCCTATAACTTCTTCAGTTAGATTTTTGTTGAATTTAGAGGTTGACTTAGAAAAGCTAAAGATAAGTATAAATAAATATTAGTGTATCTATCAAGTAAGTAGTGAACACTTTATTTAATCTATGGCTGGCCATTATACATGGAGCTTGATTGGCAGTCACTTATCAAATTTAAAGAGTTTATGTTCTTTCTGTTGCAGTTCATCTATTGTGTGATGTTCTGCAAGTTCTCATTGAGTTTCTCTTCCAACCAATTTACTAACCACTTACTTATCCTATTATTTAAGTTAGATAAGTAACTAATTTCAGAGTTACTATAACTAAAATCATAATATTATACATGGAGTGTCTGCCTCTCTGACCACCATAAGGCAGTTACTAGGTAACACAATATCTTGTGTTCACCTGACTACTTGTAACACCTGTTGATCTTGGACTGTGGACTTATGAAAGGATGATCCACATACTAACTATTTATAATTATTAATATGATTTGTTTATCTTTTGTTTGCAGAGATATAAAACCAGATAACTTTCTTATGGGCCTAGGTAAAAAAGGGAATTTAGTGTACATAATAGATTTTGGCTTAGCGAAAAAGTACAAAGATGCGCGCACATTGCAACATATCCCATACAGAGAAAACAAAAACTTAACAGGTACCTACCAAAATTCACTAGTCTATTCAAAAGTACATGATGATTGTGATGGTGATTGAGAACTAAAAATGTTATTATTCTTCCTTTTTAAGCATTGTCCACTTGAATTGATGTTAACATTACAATTCACAGAATGCATTATTAGATTACTAAGGTGTTAATACAAGTGAATTAGTTGATGAGCACAAATATTTTATGTAGGTACTTAGTATACAGTAAAAAGGTCGGGAATCAATTGGTGCTTCCAACATAACTGTGTCCCTAAAGTATCAATGTTTTGATACTGCGCTAGGAAGTCTAGACTGAAGTTATAAATAAACACGTTTATTAAAACTAATTCGAAATTGTGTCAATTACAGGAACAGCGCGATACGCATCCATAAACACGCATTTAGGCATCGAACAATCGCGTCGCGATGATCTGGAGTCATTGGGTTATGTACTCATGTATTTTAATCGCGGGAGCCTGCCTTGGCAAGGCCTCAAAGCCGCCACGAAACGCCAGAAATACGAGAGAATATCTGAAAAGAAATTATCCACACCTTTTGACGAACTTTGCAAAGTAAGTTAACTATTTTCATCATTATTATTATTATATTCTTTATTGTACACACGATACCTAATACAAATTATACATTGACTTGGTAATAGTTGTCTCGAGATGGTCAGCACTGAGTATCAGTTGAATATTTCACCTTTAGTTACCATTACGTGACCTTTTTCTTTATTTCGACATGTGTATTTGTAAAAAAGTCTTTATCTGATTAAATTTGAATTAAATTGCCTGGTGATGGAAACAAGTTGGAAAATAATGTAATCTTTGGGCGTAGCCCATTGTATGAATAGCTAATGTTTGTAAAAAGAAATGCAACAGAATGCATGATTATTAAATAAAAAAAAATTTGATTGAATATTATCATAAAATTAATCATATATACTTTATATTATAAAATGTAAGGGGTTTTTTTTTGTTTATTTGTTTGTCTAAACACTCTAATCTCTGGAACTATCAGTCGGATTCGAAAAATTGATTTTGTATATGATAGCCAGATTCACAAGGAATAGTATAGGGCTATCATCACGTTAGGGAGGGAAAAGAAGCGGGTTAAACTGTGGGGAACAGCTAGTATGTAATACAATATTTCCTTTGTTTATTACTTTGAGTTATCATATATGACAAAAAACCAGAGTTTACATTATGTTTACCTTGACGTTACAGAATCATCCTATCGAGTTTCAACTCTACCTCAAGTACTGCCGACGGCTACGTTTTGAGGAGAGACCAGACTACAGCCACCTCCGACAGTTGTTTCGCACACTCTTCCATCGACAAGGATTCACATACGACTATGTATTCGATTGGAATATGCTCAAATTCGGTAAGACACATTTTTACATGTTCATTAATTGTAAAATGTTAATACTTATTTAGTTATTTGTAAACCTTTGTGATCTTTTGTACTTTAAAAAAATAAGAGTTTTATGATGCAGGTGGTCAGCGCGGCAATTATCAATCAGGTGGCAATGACCGTACACTAAGACGTCATGAACAAAATCAGGAACAAGAAAACAGTAAGTAGTTTAAAACCTATAACATAAACATACCACAACACTGCAGGGCAAGAGCTTCTCATATAGAGAAGGCAAGAGAATTCATCACCACTTGGTGATTTTAGACTATTTATTTCAGGCTTTGTTTTGTTTCACAATGTATTTCCTATTAATGTCTTAAATTAACTAAGAAAATCATATATGACTTAAAAATTCACTTTGTGCCAGATGTACCAGATTTCTTCTATATATTATATATTCTTCCGCCTCTTATGTCCTGGCCACCATAATACTATGTTTAAAATTATTAGTTGTGTGTTATTATTTTTCGAAATTCTTGACTAGTTTTGAACTTGAAATTATCCCTTAATCACGTGCTAATAGCACGACTGCATCGCGATATTGGTGATTAGTTGGAAAATCATATTTGCCATGTTTGAACTGAACTTTTTTTTTTGTGTAAGAAGATGTACTTCTGTTTTTTATTTTATCTTACTAGCTGGGGAAAAGCAAGAATTCTAACCCATAAATCAAATTCAGTTCAGACATTTAGAAGTTATGGTGGAATAAAGAAACACATACATGTATGCTAAAACATAAAAAAAAAATTTGGGCATTCATGTAATTAATACATCGATTTTGTATAATTCTAATTTTATTAAAATAATTAAAGTTTGTATAGTAATGTATAATTTAATTGCTTTAATAAAATTTTACAAATATTTCCGCACAATTAATGACTCGAAATATTATGGCGATGTCGTGTTGTCCCAACTGTATCACGACGTGACGGGCTCGCACTTATTAACTTCGGGTACGTGTTCGCAGCGGCGGGAGCGGCGGGGCAGCCCAGCACCACAGTGGCGGCCATCTCGGAGTGGCGGTGAGGGATCTCGCTGTCGTCACAGTGTTAACACCACCACTATGGAACCACGTTCGTATTGTGACCTGCATGTTTCGTTCGCTCGAACGAACACGACACAGACTCGATAGATTCACGAATTATGACGGTGTGTTTTAACGACGACTTATCACGTCATCGAACCGCTCGGTAGGAATTGATGCGCGAGCGTGGACGTCGTTGGACGTCATCACGTTTCGAGATATAGATTCTGTATTAAAATAAGGAAACAATTTTGTATGCATTCGTGTTAACATTCATATTATTGTAAATTATTTAATTATAGATTAAGTGTGATGATGAGTGGGCCGCGGAATAAAGAGTTATTTCTGTTTGAAGGTGACTCATTTAAGAATAGAGTAAATTGATAGGCCTACCCATGCATCGTTGTACTTTATGCTCAGTTATATTTAGACGTAAGATACATATTCTATCATATTGGTAAGGTAAACAGTAAACTGTCAATTGGTCCCAAAAAAATCGGTCAAGGGCCTTGACTCTATAAATTAGTTAATTATTAGAACATTATTCTGACAAGCTTAGTTATCTATTTGGCGAAAGTAAGTCTAATGGATTTTTTCGACTGGCACAATATCAATGTCTAAGTAAAATAACCATAAGGAAATAATTTATAATAATGTTGCCATGTAAATGAGTATCAATTCTGAATTGACAAGCTTGTAGCAATGCTTAGAGCATTCCAACTGTAACACTGTAAACCGAGGTCGTGGACGAAATCAGACAAAGCAAAATATTTTTTAAGTCCACCCTTTTTTCTGAATGGTATTGAAATGAAAAAAAAAAACATTGCTATTGCCCGTGTTTGTGTTGTATATTGGGTGGCTCGGATTTCTTGGACAGTTAATTTTGCTCATAGAATCTTATTTATTATTTTATCAATTTGACGTTGGCTGAATCGCGGTTTTATGATAGAGCTATGATCCAAAGTTGAGGTTTACGGACTCGCGCGTCTTAAGCATCAGTTGCGGGTCTGATACAGGCATGTACTAGTATGACTTTCCCAAGTCATAATGATGTGCTTTCTCAATTAATATCAGCGACCATTGACTTATGGTGCCGAAAACTAATATTGGGTTGAAATCTGCTATTGATTTTGCAGTACGCAAGAGTTAACCAATTGTTGTTGTAGGACAATTATACGACGATAAGAGTTAACCAATTGTTGTTGTATGGCTCTGTATGACAATAGGCCTTTTTACTGCAGTGGGCTAATATAATATGAAAATAGTTAAATACAAAAATTACTTAATGGTTTAATTGCTACAGCAGTTACTGACTTGATTCTACAGATCATATCTCTAATATTCACAGGCATATATGATCAATGTTTTGAATTTTAAGGTTTGTATATTCAAATTGTGGTATGGTAAATTATGATAGTCCTCAAGACTTCCAGGGGCCGATATTTTTGCGGCACCATAACAGACCAATTGATCCTATCAGCAGTCTTTAAATAATCTAAGGCCCCGTACATCGAAACGTACATCAAACTAAACAGTTGTTTGTTAGTTAAATTTTATGATCTATGGTAATAATTTATATACAAACTTAAATTCGACCAGCTATCACAGTTCAATTTAGTAAGATGTATGCAATCACATGAATTCGTTATATATACAAGATGTAATAGAAGTCCGTAGTCATACGGGGGTCAATGTATTCATTTATACTAACAACTTTTACTATGGACCCAACATATAAAAGCACGAAAAAAAATGGTGCCCCATAGAAATGTTCATATCTACTCGACTAAAATGTATTGAGCACCTGTATTTTATTCGCGCTTTCGAATTTGGTGTCTATAGTAAAAGCTGTTCGTATACATTGACCACCTAAAGTATGACTACGAAGCTCTGTTACACGCCACATATATATTATTCATTAATTTCGGTAGATATTATTAGATTTTCAATCATTTTGTAAAATTAATTCAAACATGTTATTTTGTGCAATATAACTTTGTTTCTTTTTTAGTTCTTTTCAATACGAGCTGTATTGAGTTTAGCATTTTGTCTTCCAAGTTGAGTTATTATGACCCAACATTCTTGTTTGAACTTTCTGTGCTGAAAGAGGTAATTATAAGTTTTTGACTTGTGGGGTGTCTGTCTTAAGGGACATTAGATTAGTTTGATCTGTGTAAAATTTAACGGTAAAATCACTTTTACTTTCCTATTTCTAATCTCATTAGTAAAATTTTACACAGTTTCTTAAATATCTGATTGTTCCCCTTAATGGATAGGCGGCCTAAACTGGTAATGTCATGTCAATCTTACAAAATATGTCCAGCCACTGCCATAGTTTTATTAGGTAAGGTAATTCGGAATAAACTTACCCCCACAAAAATTGTTGTTCATAAATGTTTTATCTGTATCTATTGTATAGCCTTGACAAAGTTTGAAAAAATATGTATGTACTTGAAGTTTTAACATAATACAAATGTATGCATGTAGTTTTGCCTACATTCCCTTTAACCTTGTTATTGTCCTCTAAATTATCTGCTTTCTAAGAACCGATCTAGAACTTCAAGTAATCTATGATCTCATATAAATTACCAAATTTTCTCATACTAGTTCAATTAAATCTGTTACCATTCTCATATTCTGACAAAATGTATTTGATCATTTGCTTGCAGAGCTGTAAAATGTCCTATTCTCTGTCAATATCTAGCTAATGTTTATTAATAATTATTAGTTTGTAAATATACGACTTCAAAAAAGCAATGCGATTTTTTTACAAGTCTTTCTTTTCTTTAGATTGGATTGTTGTGTAACCATCATCACCTCTTAATATGACTGAGAATTAGGTTCAATTTTATGTAAATACATAATATGGTAATAATATATTCAATTTAATTTCAAGGGTTTGTATCGCAAAGCTTTGAGATTTCAAATCATCCTGTTGTCATGATATTGTAAAAATAGGGATTTAGTTTAGGATAAAAATCATCTAAGCATTATTTTGGATGTACTTGAGAGTACAGCATTATTATCCTATCATATATATTGTAGCAATCGTCTATTGTTCAGTTAGTATTGTATTTGATTGCACATTATTCTAAGTTATATCCAATATTAAATGAATTAGATCTACAGGGTATTTTGTAGCATTTTTAGAATCAATCATATTTCTGTTTGAATAAATTTTTTAGACAATTCAAAGTTACAAGTGACAGTCGACTTTTCAACGCTGTGCCAATATTTACATCAGTGTATTTTAGAGTTATAATATGAGTGTGTTTTAGTTATCCTTCGTTTAGGAGAGTTCATGGTTTAGTACCTAAATATTTGATGATATTGTGTTACTAATTCTTATGAATTTATATTAGTTATTGTATATTAGATGATGTTTTCGTGTTCAAAATGGAGGCGGCAAAGATGTCGTGAATATTAAGTGATGCGTCGGCGCCGGACGCGGCTCTGAGAGTGCGGTCGAGTAGCTGATAATGTCCTGTGCTTGTCGTCAGTGTGTGGAGTGCGCAACATGTATCTCAAATGCTTTGGCGAGGAAAGGTCGTGGCTTGCTCCTAAAGTTAAGTGTACGCTATAAACGACGAAAGACTTTATGGACTTAATTTTGTAAATAATAATATTAAGGTATATAGGTAAGCAGACACACTGTTTTTTACAATATCCTAATAATAAATACATACATAACTGTTGTAGCATTAATGTCATTGTAATTATTTTGCTGTTATTCTATTATTTGTAGATGTGTCACGTACCATATATGAGTATTTGAGATAGGTAAAAGCTGCCTATTCAATATACTTCATTTTCCGATTGAATGTGCGGGATGGAAAACAAATCTAAATTACTAGTTAGTATGAATAACAAAGTTAGAAAACGTATGGACAAGTATCGTATGCGTTACGATACAATGTGTCCGGAACGTATTTCCCCTCTGGTGAAGAGTTGCACTAAAAACACGAGACTATATAATTTAATTCTTGAAGTCTAATCATGGTACGTTATAATTTACCTTTTCAAATGGTATATTTTCAACACACACATAATATAAATATGTGCTAGCCTATCTTAGCATATGCATTATAAATAAATTGTTATGCTTGCATTGTTTTCTATGTCCAGTATGTATAAATTCCTTTGGCACAATAAACTGAGTAAAATTAAAAGGTGTTATTTTCTTTATTTTATGAAATTTATTTCCCATTTTTACGTGGCAAGAAATCCTCCATCAACAGGCAGCTGAACGCCAGTGATCATACTAGCGCCGTCACCCAGGAGAAATAAAACTGAATTGACAACTTCATGTACTTCTCCAAACCTTAATAAAAATAAAAATAGGCATATATTTTAAATAAGCAGTTTTCGTACGGTGATACAGGATTAAAAAGGAAACCTTAAGATGTACGACTGTGTTAAGTTACCACACCACTCTTGGCCAGAGGTAGATGCACAAAAAAACCCCAGAACGGGCGCAAAGAAAAAGTAATCTGAAAATAATTTATTTAAATATGACATTGTTCGAATCCCCGGGTAAAATGGTTTAATTATCATTTCATTACACGGATGTACCGGATTTTGTAAAAACCTGCTACTATAATAATAATGAAGCCTTTTTGAAATTAGAAACACTCCCGCTAGATATCAGACATATGCTTGCCCTAGATTCGCTTTTGAAAGCCACGAAGATCTCGGTGATACACATATACTTACACAATTTTGTGTAGCTAACGTTTTAAATATTCCAAGGCCGTACCTTGAAAGACTTACATAGATGACAAAAAAGAAACGTATAAGTATAAGTATCTTTTTCCAAAAATGCAGTGAGTGCAGTTGGAGGCAATAAAATTGCCTCCAACTGCACTCACTGCATTTTTACCTACCTACGGCCGGCGTTCTTTTTCACCTTTACGGTGAAGTCAGGTTTTTATTTTTTAATAATTTGTTTTTATATTTTGAAATGAATATTGTTTCTTTTAAGATAGGCACCCCGTAATGCTACTGAAGATTTCCTAACAGAAAAACTATACTACTTTGTCTGACTTTAAAGTTAGATATAATACAGTAAATACTAGCGACCTACTCTAATCGGAAACAGGGTTGATTGAGTATAAAATGTATCCTAAAGAGAACATTATTATATATATATATATATCATATATTCTCGGGTCGGGTAGTGTTATTGAGTTTTTCTGTTAGGAAATACTGAGTAGCAGCCTGGAGTTTGAAATCGTGCCCGGTAGATGGCAATAGGCTCACCACTTATCATACGGGCCTTAATAACAGTATCGATGAAATGTGGGTTTACATCTCTGCCTACCCCTTTGGGGGATACAGGCGTGATGCTACGTTATGTTAAAAGTAGATTGAAATCAACCACGGCCAACAGGACTTTTTGCTTAGGTACAATTTGGAAAATCCGTCATGGACGGATACACACACGGTAGGACCGAGAAAAACACAAACACAAACCTTTACCGGACTTCCGAGATCACAACTGTCTACTGTCTGAAATAAGCGTGATTGTATGTTATGCATAAAGAGAACAATATGACTTTTTTATTAATAGCAATTTAATATTCTTCATTCTCATAATACCTGTATTGTTCCTGTATTTACCAAATCAAGTAGAACAACATATAGGTATCTAATCAAAATTTTAGACAAAATACATATAACAACATCCACATTTCCCAGGAATCAGAAAGCTATGTCTATATCATATTCGGTCATATCTAAACACTTTCTACAACTAAGTATTAATTTCAGATACTTTTTATTTTCGCCGGGACTGGGAGAATTTTTTATGGGCGATGAGCATTCTCATTTATGATGACATATTGATGATGGGGTAATGCTTAGAAATCCTCTTGCTCAGCAATCATCTTTAGATACCACTACGCGCACATAGGTACCTACAGCAGGTTGGGACCTCGGGAGGAAGTTCGCCCCCTCTATGCGGGTGTCGTGCAATCGATGGGCTTATGGGCTTTATGGGGAGCCTGTTTGGTCAGACAGGCTGCCGGGTGTTCGTCGCTGCAGGACTAAAATAGCCTGTAGTGGAAAATGGCCATTAGCATCACGAGGATACTGAACAGTATCTTTCTAGGCAGCAACTCTCCTGGCACGCTTTTCGTTACTGGATATTCTGGTGGAAGTGGACGCAAAGGTTTATGACCAGATTCGCGCCATCCGCCAAAGCGGTAACAGTGTGCCAAGAAGCACATACGTAAGGCTGAGGCGACACGCGCTCGAGCGGTGGCGCCGTGGCCCATGCGGCTACAACAGCCGTAGGTAATATTCGTGCATGCGCGTTGTCGAAGCCGCATTGCCGCACTTCGAAGCCTATTTGAAAAGAGAGGAGCGCATCTTCTACAGACTAGTTCAGCTCACAATTGCTTCAGTGACTACCTGAACAGGCTACAAATTGCCACCATTGCAATCGCGGCCGGGATTCGATGCTCAAGGACATGCTCGAGGAGTACTCTGCGTGGGCCTACGACCGGCAGGTGATGTGCACAGCGAGGCTTTGTTGAGACCCCTTTACAGTCTCATCAGGAATATGAACTAATAGGCATTGCACAGTGGAACTGGTCTCTTAAGAGGACCCACCCCGCCTTCGTTTGCAGATGGTGACCACCGAGGTGGTTTTAGTGATGTAATAATCCCACGTTCTCAGGTCTTATCCCCAAAGATCGGGCGACTTTTTGAAGATTTACCCCGAAAAACAAAAAAGCCTACAACAAAATTATTGAGGAATCTATAGTTACATAGATATTGTATTTAGCACCTATTCAATCTCATAGTTCATAAGTCTAAAGAAGTATTTACCTTCCCAAAGGTATCTTTGAAAGCATACCCTGCGACTTGGAAGGCTCCGACCAGACCTTGCGGCCCATGTCTGTCAGTATAACCGTCGGGTTAACAGTATTAACACGGATTCCATGTGGCCCTAGTTCTAATGCCATGACTCTAGTCATTGAATCAACTGCAGCTTTCGACGCGCAGTAAGCAGTGTGATCCTTCAGAGCAGCCTGTAAATGGCGATGGTTTATTATATAACAGATATTAAACAGAACTTACATTTAAAAATTTCTTCCGAAATTAGTATATGAATCTTACCATCGATGCTTGTGATGAAATATTTACAATGGAACCTCTAATATTGTTGTCGATCATTTTCTTTGCTACTATTTGACTAATGTTAAGCACAGCTCTAACGTTAACTGCAACGGTCCTGTTAAAAATATTATAAATCGAATCATCAAGCGGAAGTTAAAGACACAGTTGTAGATTCATCTCAGATTACTTACTGATCAAAACTTGCTGGTGAACACTCCAAAAATGTTTCAATAATAGCAATTCCTGCATTGTTCACTAGTCCATCAAAAACCCCTAAGGAGTCGACCACTTGTCTTGTTTTGGTCCAGTCACGCAAATCGGCACATGTAATTTCAATAGACGGATACTCTTTTTTAAGGTTTTCTAAATTTACAGGTTGATTGGACAGTACGACAACGTTAGCGCCTTGCCTCCACAACTCTACAACAATTCCGCGTCCAATGCCTGCAATATTAGGTACGTATAGTGCTTTGTTTTAGGAGTTTCAGTTTAAGCAAACAGGAACAGCATTACATACAAATAAACAGATAGGTACAGATCTAAGTGATTTATAAACATTATAACTATGTATGTATGGAAGTTCCTACCTTGGCAGCCGCCTGTCACGAGTATTCTTTTTCCTTTATAATATTTATCCATGATTTAAAAATGAGTTGTAATTCAGAGGAGCTTATTTCCATAAAGTGAACTAACATAATATTTTAGAATACCTACTTATCGCATTCGATAAGCCATATCTCAATTATTTTTTATTACTAAGATAACTATTCGTATAAACAAATCTTGTTTGGATCGATAACCTACAATAATTAAGATGTGATGGTTCAAACGTCTATATATATTATATAAAGTGCTATTCTTATTTAATTTGATATTTTCTTCTCAAGTTACACGAGTTTCGATCCTCAAAGGACAAGTTATAATTACCTAGTAGCCAGCCCCAGATCTACGACTTTTCCGAACCGGAACAAAAACTTGATAGTGGCGCCCCCTTTCTTCAGCGTTTGATATAAATTACATAAAAAATCTCACAAATAGGTATTCATTGGTTGTCATATTTTGTGAACGGGATAATAAAAACCCTTACTAAATTTACACTATTGATTAACTATGCCAGTTTCCTCAAATAATTATTCATTGATATTGCCAACAATCTGCTGCGATGCAGCTGCTCGCAGCGCGTTTTAGAATGAGCCCTTAGGATGTGATCAAAAACTAACTGGGTGTTAAAATCAAATGAATAATTGATAGAACAACATATTAGGTAATAAAATAAATTGAGTCTTTAACAAATTGCATTTATTTAACAAAATAACTTTCATGTAATTAATGGCTTTGATGGTCTATAAAAATTTACCGGTAAGCGTTAAAATTATTAAAGATTAATAATTAGTATGTTATTATATTACATATTTTGTCCACCAATTAATATCCACTGTTATCAACTAAGAAAGTTTACCAGTCCATGATTTTAGGTAAAGATGTTGCTATCATAAATAATACCTATTATGTACCTACATAACAGATAAATTATTGACTAACACCTATTAGTCTTGACAATTGGTGCATTACAAATTTATATTGACAATAAGTTTCGCTTTTCTTAACAATTTTTTTCATCGACTAATCATTATTAGCACATTACATTGGCTTAAGCTTATACATCCTAAAAATTATACCTACTTAGTTAAGCTGTAATTTTATATAATAATGGAGATGTCTAGATAGGTATTCTGAACAAAACAGATCTATTTCCCCGAGATAAAAAGCAATAGGGTATATAATAAAAATGTAGCGTATAAGCGATAAAGGCGTATTTTTGCATGATGATGTTTGATTGGTATTTGTTAATATATTTTATTTAATTTGGTTTACACAGTTAATTAACCAGAATTGATAACAATATTATCACAACATAAACATACATGTTAAGTATAAACATGGCCATATGTATTATAAAGTACCATCTTTGGTTGGTTTACTAATTATTAATATACTTAGATTGTATGTACTTAAAACTAAAATATGCAATTGTTAAAAAAATATTCCATATAAACCATAATATGTATTATGTAGTTTTATATTCTGCTAAATCAAGTAATACAGCAAGAAAAATATTATGTGGCAAGGAAACCTCCATCAATAGGCAGCTCTACACCACTGATCATACTAGATCTCTCGCTTAAGAGAAAAACTACAGCATTCACCACCTCATAAACTTCTCCAAACCTGAAATAGAATCAATTATCATTTTCAATTGCTGAACTGATTACACATTAATCTAGTGTTGCGTATTTTACAGATATTTGATAATAAAATCAAAGCTATGTATGTTTATCTTTGTCTTATTTTGTAATACAATAGTCATGTTACATAAGCTGACTACATTGTTGGTCTTTAATAGTGGAGCAGCCTGGAGTTTGGAATGTGTCCAGTTGATGGCAATAGGCTCACCAACTGTTACATGGTACTTATGCATCTGTAAAATACGTCTTTTGGTGACGTCATTGCTATTCCGAATAGGAAACGACGAATTCGGAATAGTGAGCAGAGGTCAGAAGAAAAATGTATAACGATAGTTTGCCACGAATGCGTTAATTCGTTTGAAAGATTTATTTGTATTTTTAAGGTAATTGCATCTGTATGCAACTGTACTAACTGCAAAATTGGTCATGTTGTTTCAGTCACCTGTATAAGGGCTCAATAGATAGCAATGACGTCACCAAAAGACGTATTAAAATGTGTAAGAAGAATTTGGAGTAGTTAGCGGAGGTCGAGATGGTTTCGCGGTCAGAGCGCCTGGAGTATTTATCAGGGAAGGGCAGGTTCGTATCTTGCTGAAGATTATATTTTCTTCACAAACCTTTAGAGTTCGCCATGCGTTATTGCGATTGAAAGATTTATCAATAATTTTTCAGTTTTAAATTGAATAATACACATAGGTACTTCATGTATATGTCACCGTATGATTGTGAACACCTAGTTTATAATAATTCTCGCGATATTGTAAACCGACAAAAAATTGTGAATTGCTACCAACCATTTACAATTTAACTAACGTATTATTTCTCGGCAGTTTATAATTTATCAATGTCAAATCGACAAATTGTATTCTGTCCGGTTTTATCACCCGTAAAATTGTGAACCTTCCCTGGTTGGTCTGTTTTGGCGGTAACTCGTGTCGCAGATCGATTGTAGAATCGACTGTTTTACTAAACAGATCCGTTTTATAAAACAGCTGAACGTTTTGGATTGCAAACGTTTAACAAAACTGCTACCCACGTTTAGACGTAATGCAGAATGGCATATTTACAAACAGATTTATTTATTGTATAGGTATATTAAATCAACAGTCACCACTTAAGTTAAAGAAGATACTGTATTCCGATTTGTCTTTCCGTGGCTGGGTCGACGGAGTCGCTGTCGCGGGGCTCCCAAATTTGGGTCAGATAAAACCTAAACACGAAGGGGATGACGGGGACTCATCGAACCTAACCTTTCCCTGTACACTGAACTCCCGAGCTCGCTTCGCTCGCTCATGCGTCAATTTAATTTATATCAGCTAGTAGTTTTGTAAAACAGCTGATTCTACAATCCATCTGCAACATGGATACAGAATGTGCTAGCTACCGCCAAGGCTGACTAATCGGCGACGGTTTACAATTTTACGAGTTTTAAAATCGGACAGATTGTGAACCCTGTCGGGTCGTTCACAATTTGACGGCTTGACATGGATAGATACTGAACTATCGAAAAATAATACGTTAAATTGTAAGCAGTATGGTACTTTTCACAATTTATCAACAGTTTACAATCTCGCAAGATAGATTATAAACAATCTTATTAGGCTTTATTTTTTTACCTTTTGAGGTATGGAAGCCTTATTAACGAAGTTCACGATGATACAATGACATATACAAATAATAAAAAAAAGATGGACAAAAAGGAACCCAATCCCAATAGTTTTCAAACTTAGAAATTCTATGATAGTTAGGTACACATAATAAACTTATATTTTTTATCCTACATATTTTTGCAATCAACATGGAATTTAATGCCTTACCTTCCAAGTGGTATTTTGGCAAGCATTTCATTAGCTTTGGCTGGATCTGACCATCCAACTTTGGCCATTTCAGTCATGATGACAGTAGGATTGACTGAATTTACCCGGATGCCATAAGGACCAAGCTCAAGAGCCATGGAACGAGTCAGAGCATCCAAAGCTGCTTTTGATGCACAGTAGATAGTGTGATCTTTCAGTGCAGCCTGAAATAATAATCATTAACAATAATGAATACAGTGTTACTAGTAATTAACAATATACTAGTCTTACCAATAGAGATACAGTGAGGTAATATCCATTAATAATTACAGTATTTGAAACCTATAATGTTATACAGAAATATAGCAAGTACACACTTAAGTACTTTTATGACATTATCAACATTTCAAGAATGATGTACATAAAAGATAAGAATTACATGTGTAAACCTAGCTGATTATTGATATTAAACTTATAACATTGATATTAAGTTGATAAAAGCTATTGATTTACCTTTGAAGCCTGCGAAGATATATTGACTATGGCACCATGAGTTTTGTTTTCAACCATCTTTCTTGCTACAATTTGACTAATATTAAGGGTTGCCTTTACGTTGATGTTAAACATTCTGAAAACAAATACATAATGAAATTAGGAGGCTTTAATTGGTTTGTATGCCTGAACATTTATTTGTTGTTTGTTATTAGCTGGTGCAACATGTAAATGAATAATCATTTTGTATTAAATTATACAATAAAGTATTTAATAAAATCTTACTTATCAAAATCAGATGGTGTACAGTCGAGGAATGGCTCGCACACGGCTATTGCGGCATTATTCACTAGTGCATCAAAGTGACCCAGAGATTCTACCACTTTCCGGGTTTTTTCCCAATCGGCTACATCAACATCCACTATGTCTATGGAAGGATATTCACTCTGAAGCGTCTCTAAATGAGATCTTGTTCGAGACAAGGCGACTATGTTCGCTCCAGCTCGCCATAATTCTACAGCGATGCCCCGACCGATTCCTACAAATATTTACATTAAAAATGATTATATACAACTAATCAGATTTATTTTGAATTCAATTAAGAAAGAAAACAATGCACGGCTTACGTTGTTACCATTGCTTGTTAATAGCTACAATATGGAACTAAACAAAACAGCATAATAATAAAAACTAACCTTGTCCAGCGCCGGTAACGAGTATTCTCTTGCCTTTGAATGAGATTTCCATTTTTGATAGCCAATATTATTTTTGAGCACCCGATAAATTAACTAAGTGGGCGAAACAGGCAATAATTATTAAAGTAGACTAAGTTTTACAGTCGCGTACTCCGTACGGCCGTTCGGTCTGAATTGATTTGACACGACAAAATGACATTGACGTATGACGTAAATAATGATGGCCCAGCCATAACGACTTCATAGACAACGTTACAACAATGCGCGACATTTTTTTATAGCTTTTTAAAACTATTTCGTTTTTACACCGTTGTGGTTTTTTGATAAGATTTAATTAAGCACTGTTCGCGATTGCGACGTCAACAGCCGTTGTGGAACTCTTGAGCTACTTTCAGATTAGGGAACTTAGATTATTTTCTGTTAAAGCTTATGTAGGTTGCACAATGTTTTAGTAAACCTAGGCTTATTGTTACAGGTACAAATCTTTGTGGTTTTCAATAAAAACGCTTTATGATATTGGAAAAAAAAGCTTTTTATGCCACTACAATCTGGGCGTCTTCAATTCGCTAGTGAATAGGTTTCTTCTAGGCAAGCATGTTCCATCGTAGACTGCCGTCGCATTACATCAGGCGAGGTGTGGTCAAACCATGAAGTAAAGGGTCAAACAAAAGGCTATACTGAAAAAAAAAAAATATTAAAATTATATCTTACAGTTTTAATGCCCGTGAATAGGCGTAACCAGCGCAATTCATGAAATAACAAGACGTAGATACCTGATTCTTGTTTATAAGTATCAGAGTAATAAGGTTTTAATGTTGATGGAAACAATTTATCAGTCTGTTGAATTTGAATTGATTTCAGAACAATGCCGTAACCAGGAATTGATTTGGGGCGGGGACCTTCAGGAATTTATTTCCTGCGGCTACCACCACCATACATATTTTCACGTATGGAACAAGTGTAAGAATAATTTCAACTCTTGTCTGGGATTTTGCTAACAGCCGAGTTCTGGCTACGGCCTGCTCAAAAGACAAAACTTTCGGAACTTTCTTAAATATTCACCTACAGTAATAGTTGCTGAGTGTACAGGATGGTTTATGTACCGTTGGTAAAATTATCTTAAGTAACTTATTTTAGGTGTAGGTAGGTACAGGAATTTGTATGACCTTTGTGATTCATTTTGATGACGATTAGAGTCCATTTATCAATATCTCATCTTCTATCAATGTAATCTTAACAACTGTAGGTAGGTTTTTCCTCACTTTATTTTAAATATACAAGTACTGTTTTCTTTCCGCTTTCTTTCTTATGTATATACAATCTTCCTTGTTTACCGTTGGGGTAGGCAGAATATACTCAGTTTCCACCTGGCAGAATTATATTATTATAACAAATAATATCTCTGAGGTAAGTAGGTACCAGGTACCATACATACACTCTGTTTTAATCATTGTTTATCCGCAGCGAAATGAGTTAGTCTTTGTAGAACAAGAGACATATTTATTAGAACACAAAAAAATTGCAGTATAATTGTGAAAAACAAAAGCTATCAAAAGAGATTTCGAACCCATAGTAGTACTGAGCTTTTCGCAGCGCGGACGGCCCGGCCGGTCGCAGGTCGTCATCCCACGCGTGAGTTTCGAGTTGTAGGTAACCTACTATTGGCTTCACGTCCGTGGTAACACTTTGACCTTGAGCTGGCCTACCATAGCAGGGAGTTTCAATAGTATACGAGGATAACGAGGATAGCTTATACTGTTTTTTTTTACCATTAACGTGCATCCGACCCTGCCTGAGTTACTTATAAGGGAATTAGTTACTATTGTTTCTCACGCATTCAAATTTAAGTTTTTTTTTATGTTTTACTTGATATTTCGATAGTACTATTAAGGGCAAATCGTTCTGCCGCGGGAACCGGGAAATCAATAATTAGAATTTTAGCTTGTATATAGCTACAAAGAAGTAAGCACCAATTAGTACCAGTACATTTTATAAATTAATACAGTACATTATAATTATATTAAATTAGTATCTAACTATGTTAATAATTACCCAGATAAGACTGATCCAGAAGGAGGGTTATGTTTTTCGAGTGTATGTATGTGTGTCTTTTTATTTTGCACACACTGTAGCCTTAACGGCTTGATACATTTTAACATACGAAATGTCGTTAGATTTGTCTCAAGTGCAGTAGTAACATAGGCTATAATAAAATTTAAATATGGTGTCTACAAACACAATAAGAGAGGGAGGAATAAACAAATATTTTAGTTTTTATAACAATATGGGTATATATCAAATGAAAGCTTATAAATTGCCGATTCCAAATATATATATGTCGCAGATGGATTGCAGAATCAGCTGTTTTACAAAACTGCTAGCTGTTTTACAAAACAGATCTGTTATGTGAAACAGCTATTCATCTTTCTTTTTTCATCTTGTTTCACTCTTGTCAGACGGGGCTTTTGTTTTTTAATATTTTTTGCTGTTTGTAATGTAATAATGAAACTTAACAAAAGGGAGTCTCTCTGTGGACAGTATTATGTACCTATTGGGTTTATCAATAACTATAACATTTTGTACATATGTAGGTACTTAGTTTCTCTACTTAGTTATATTTGTACCTAAAACATTGTTCTAATAAATAATTTAATAAATAAAGCAGTGATAGCCTAATGGTATTACAGTTAGACTGACAACTCAAAAAGGCGAAAGTTCGAATCCAAGGCACGAACCACTGTCTTTCGAAGTCATGTGCGTATTATAAATTAATTATCACTTGCTTTAAACGGTGAAAGAAAACATCGTGAGGAAACCAGCACACTTGTGAGATATTGGTGTATAAAACTATTTCATAGAGCTACGGGAGGTTTAAACTTTGACACTAGGTTGTTCATCAACCACACGATAAGAAGATTTAATGCACGAATAGTTTAGCTTTAGAGCTTTAAACTTCAATTTTATCGCCATAAATAGTTAAGTAACTAATTTGAATGGTAGTCTACTTAATTGTCAGCATTGTTAAAGTAATGGTGAACTGAGGGTCAAAGAAAAATATGAAAATTTGGCCTTAGTCAAGTGGGATTCGTTTGTATTTTATTTTTATTTATACAGATATTTATAAATTATAGAAATAAGCTGGAGCTGAACAGTGAAAACCAATTATATGTATCAGCAAGCATTTAGTGCGGTCTGTGGCTAATTGTGATCTAACTAGGCAGTTACTCGTAGGTTTTGAAAGAAAAAAAGCTTTCGATGTTATTCCTAAACATTTATTAAACTTGTCTCCTTACATATAAATAATTTATTTTAACTTTATTTTTAAAGTTTCGATAAATAAATATAAAAATAAGTTAATAACAATCTATAGAATTGTATTCTCTTACATTAAGCAGGTAGTTATTCAGGTAGGTATTACGACTTACAAAAATTAAGAACCGTATCGTAACTTATGTATATTTTTTTTCCGATAAACATTTCTTATAAAATTAAGGTTGTAGTGGCAGAGCCAATATTTGTACATATGTGTATTTTTTTAATATGACCAATACCTACATATAGGTCATTACAACATGATTTATATACGTGGCGTTCTTATAAGAACCATTAGTTGAGGAAATTAAAGCATGTTCTTTTTACATACATATTTTTTTCTTCCTACCTACGTATCTATTATAAAAATAAACATAGGTAACAATTATATGCGGAGTTCCTATTTTCCCATTCACAGTCAGACATCATCATATATTCCGATGCATTCCAATTAATTGTTGTGAAATTACATACCTACCAACAGATAAAAAATAGAGTACCTATGTATTTTGACTTTCAGTTAAGGCACTGTTAAGACACTTCACTTTCCTACCACATTAAAATTACGTACGTTAATATACTTATGAATAATAAAATTGATTTTATTCTGACAATATTATAGTCCTATTGTAGGTACTTATTGCGAATAAAAGCATTGAGATTAGATGATGACGAGATTTTCGAATATTATGCAGTCTAGTTTAGTAAATAGTCGTGTGAAGGCTTATCGTCTGTAGGGCGCCTTCCTGTATCGGCCTCTTTCTTCCTCGTCGCGAACATCCAGGTAATGACTGAACACCACTGCCCACAGGTAGAGGTACAGGCCTGGAATTAATTAGTTCAAACCATTATAATCGACCATTATAATCAGTACAGCAAACCAAAAATTTTTTTAAATAGTGGGTAACTATCTACATATAAATTAGAAATATACTTAAGATCCTAATTTATTAGGTTACTTCTTATGGGGTTAGTTAATATATAATTCAAATAGATACATTCACTTGAAGCTATTAATTAAATGGAAATAACAAATTGTTGATAATAACAACAACAAACCGACAGGTGCTCTTCTAACGACAAACACATTAAATTGTAATAGGATTTTAAATTATTGATGGTTCCAAAAAATCCTTTTTACTAACACATAGATCCCTAAAGTTACCTAATAAATTAGGACCTTGTATAGTGTGGAATCGTTGTCGTAGCTGTCATTAGAATGAAAATGTAAAAATGCTTACATTGATACTTAGCATTTTTTCTGTCACGCGTATATGGCTCGTATGTGGAAAAATTTCGCATGCATGTAGTTTCGGCAAAAAGAAGTCCCGCGTGCGTGTTATGCACGTGTAAACACATGAATGAAAAGGTGAAATGCCCAATGCTGGCCTCACACACATGGGTCAACTCAATTGCGGGACGAAATCCGCACGACTGTAAAAGCACCCTTAAGATGTGAATCTTACTTTGATTGTAAAGATCTAAAACTTACATAAATAGAAGAGTCCGCCAATGAGAATGACGGTGGCGAGGATGACGTGGTCTTCCTTATCGAGATAGTAGGTGATGGAGGTGTGCAACACGCTGATCAGCAAGCCGATGGCGAGCACGATGCCTAGCACCACCCAGGGTAGCATCAACCATGACCGTCGCTACGAAACAAATTAACTTGTGTAAATTATTTTAACAACAAAAGAATGGATGAATCCATAGCCATCTATGGATTAAAAGCACACTCGCCTCCAATAACCTTTACCGACGTTCTGGGCCACACGTGCAGCTATATAAAAGTAACTTACTTTTATATTAATCTTTACTGAATACGAGCATAGCCTTTGCATAATTAATTATTAAATACAAGCTGTGGCTCAGGCGCATTTAAAAGGTTATCATGTGATACTATACATTTTTCTATCAGGGTTGACCGATGTGATTGTTTTAGCATATCCAGATTAATCTTGATTCAAACAAATAACTGCTGATTAATAATAGCATGCGTTAATGCGTTTGAAAGATTAATTAATCTATATCTGATAGGGTCCTACCTACCTTTTACCTACGACATTGAAGTTAGTCGTGTCAGTTTACTCACTGTAGGGATTGAATACTATCGATGTCGTCACCACAATACGTGTTAAAATGTGAAAGACGAATTCAGAATAGAGCGCAGAAGTCGGGATGGATTAGTTGGCAGAGCGTCTAGAGTATATTTACCTGGGAATTGTATTTTTTTTCAGGTAAGTAGTTGTTTTAACTTAGATAAGATAAGATATTTATTCGCTAAGGATATGGTACACAAGTTGTTACAATATTTTATAGTTGCCCGACACATCCGCCTTTAATAGGCATGCAAATTTTACATTAATAACAACTAATACATAGTTAACATAATAATACACAAACATGCGCAAAGAATACTTTTACAATTAAGGTATGTGATCATATTTATAGTTTATAAATTCATTTATGGTGTAAAAACACTTTTCAACCAGCCATGACTTAAGCTTAGCTTTAAATAATCGTAGTGGTAGTTCTCTTATATGTTGTGGAATTTGGTTATACACTTACCGAAAACGACGTCTTTTGTTGCATGCAATGTCAACATTTTTGTTATTAACAAATAGTTCTTGTATTCCAATTACGGTATTGAATTTAACGTTTTATTATAGCTAAGACTAAATAATTAACTGTTAACTTACTTTGTGGACTGCTACCATCAGCAATGTACATATCAGTATGGTAAAGCATAGGTTTATTGTTAATATTATTCTCGGAACTGAAAAACAAATGGAAAATAGCGTTAACAATTTGAAACATATCAATAAGTATAACATGGGAGATAGCATACTAGGTAGTCATTGTTCCAGACGTGTGCCTCGTGGGCCGTGGAATTATTGGGTCATGCTCCTCTTAGTTAACAATAGCAAATTAATTTGTAGATATCTAATGAGTGACAGTGATAGTCTGACGTTTTGTTGGAACTGATAACCAATATTGAATACAAATAAAGAAATTAAAACCTTGATTTTAGGTCGTTTCTTGTGTGATTGAAGAAAACAAAATTGCTACTTACTGTCTAAATCCGAGAGTTTCCTGTCAAAGTCTTCATCGAAGATGAATGTGCTGAATGTGATTCTATGCCTTTTCACAACCCATACAATGATAATGGTGGCGATGGACAGTATGATCCCAAGGATCGCAGTAATCAGCGTGCCAGTACGCGTGGACGCACAACAACAGCATTTCTGTAACCTCTTCATGGTGTCTGTTCAAAGTAGCTTGAAATTCCGATAATCTCTGGACCACGATTTCACCGCCTCATGTCTGCAAAAAAAGTAATAAAATAATTTAGCACTTTGATAACAAAATGTTTTGCATACTCGTTTTATCTTGATAGGTATTTTTATGGAATATATTTTTCATAAAAGTACTATAACTTATAACTACAAAGTCTAAAACATTACATTCATTTATATCTACCTAATAATAGGCGTGTAATGTAATCTTAGCGTATTACACGGTGCTAGGACAGCTCATACAATGGGATCTACAAAAAAGACTTCTCAAGGTTTTGTATCAACTCGCTTTCATCAAACACTGTTGCGCGTGTCTGTTTTATATGATAACGGAGTAGATTATTTACTTATGCCAAATTACATAGCAACCATATGCACTTTACATTACGTCGGTACCTATATTCGTCTACGGAAATTCAACGAGACTTAGTTCTACCTTTATCGTACCGATTGTGTTTTGTAAATGTGGTCGACTAACTACCTCCGAGACGTGGGCGGTCGTCATTGGCTTGACCCGTTACTTCCGTGTCGCCATTGACTTTAGTGATTTCTTGCGGTTCTACGAGATTTGGATACCTATCACATCACTAACATTAGATAACGCCAACTCTAGCTCATTGATATTCATGATGGTGCAACACAGTGCATAAATTTAAATGTTTGGACACTTAAGAATGTACGAAAAGTGTTTTACGATTTAGCTACAACGTGCAGTGTCTTGTAAGTAATAAAAAGAAGAGCTATTATTGTTTGTTAGGAATAATAGATAATACGTTGCAGTCTCTGGTGCAAACAAATAATATGTGTGATGTCTCGATGTGTTTGAACGCTATTCATGATGTGAGAAGACAAATATCGACGTCGGCGCCATAAACCGAGTAGAAAGCCGTAAAAATATTGCATCACCGTGGCGACTTCCGTTCGCAAGTCGTCCAAAGTGCGACACCGCTGTTATCGGTTCCTCAGTGTTCAGCAGGAGGCTATTTCTGATCGGGTGACACGTGGCTGCTCATTAAGACGGGCAGCACCGTGCCCACCATTATGCTATTTTTCACAATATAATTATATATTTGGACGAAAATTAAAGCAGTTTTAATTAAAACCTAACCAGCCTCAAGTTGATATACCATGGCCAATTACGATACATGAAGAATATGTAAAGCTGTGAACAAATTTCTTTTTTAGATACTTAATTTATTTATTTCTTTTGATTCTCTAGGTGGTCAGTTCGTAGTATCACTGTCTTGAAATGCTTTGAAGGGAAGCCAATCGGTGGAATAATTAAAACATTGTTTTTGTTTGAACACGAATGTAAAATACCTATGTAATGTGATTCCAACGATTACATAGTCCATTTATTTTGGGAGCAACTAAATATGTAGGTACTTACTCAGGTCCTGTTATGTAGTAGAGTTCAGTTTGATTGTCAGCAAATCTAGCGGCTCTATGAAATTCTGATGTTCGTTTATTTGCATATTTTTTTTTTTAAGTACATAGAAGTAGTTTATCTTGTTTCTTAAACTGTAAATCTACTATGTAAGTATTACAAAGTTTGGTTTGTAAAAGTACAATGACAGCAAATATTTTCCTGTTCAACGAGTTCACGGGTCAGTCCAATTGAAATGTCTATAGGTAAATATAATTCTCATAATCATTATTTTATCGGGCTCGGTATCAAAGCGTGTGTAACCAATTCCCAAATGGTGTGCATTAAAAATTTCGCAATGGCGATCCATTTTGATTGACTGCACTAACGTTGTAGTTCAAAAATAGACGGGTTGGCTAACAGGTACCAAATCAATTGTGGATCACGCTTAGTAGTTCGATTACGTATTTATGAACTCTGACGGATTGAAACTGTGACGAGAGTCATAGAGACGACGGGATGTTGCGTTGTTGCGCTCCCTTTTGTTTTGGGCAATCAATCAATAATAACGCATGTTCATTATATCGTAGTCAGGCGCCAATGGAATGTGTTGGCTGTAATGAACTATGTTACCAAACATTAGCTCATGTTTTTGATCAAACTGTTTCCATTTTGGAAGTCAAAAGAATATACACGCTAAAACTACGGAATGCTAAGACGCGCATGTTTACATTGCAAAAATGTATGTAGGTACCTAACAGACCGGATTGAAACTGATTTGCAAATAGCACGTAATAAGTAGGGTGACGATAACCCTCGCTCCATTATCGCTGGCATTGGCCTGACCTAGTTCGCAGATCGGCCCCATTAGAACAAATGTCTGGGTATACAGCTACAGCTATGCCCTGAGGGACACACCTACACATTTTACACCCCCTTGCCATTTCCAATGTTTGAGTTTGAAAGCTTTTACTGGAAAGTCTGGGACCATTATAGTAGGTTTGTAAATCAGGTGTTTAGTTACGAGTACGGAGTCATATCAGTATCATCGTTATATAATAGTAATGATTGGCTAAGGAAAATCCCAAATAAAACAAGTAAAATAACCTTAAAAAATATGTTACTTACCAATTCCAGTATAAATTTAAATTGATAACGACTATAGATTTACGTTTTAAGTTGCTACCAATTAAACTATGTTATGTTAACCTAAACCAGATGTTTATTGAGCGCTATTCCCGCCGACAAACTGACACACAGCTTGGTGGGTTTAATTATTTTGTATGATGTGTTCAAACCAATAAATGCTTTAATTCATAATTCTTCTTAATATTTGACGATAGGTGCCTATGTGGAGCAAGTGTTTCACTTCCAATATCGATTAACAATAATACTTTTACTGGTAAGTAATTAAGAAATGCAGCCCACCAGTTTTTAAAGTACTATGCCAAGCAGAGTAAAAGTAATAAGATCTAGGATTCAAAGGTTTTGTAAATTTTTAACGTCTGTCTATTTACTGCACTTTAGATATAACTAAATTACAAGCTATCTTATAAATAAGAATAACACCGATATTATTATAAAAAGAGTATGTACAGAAACGCGGAACGATAGGTAGGTTTATAATATAACCTAGCAATAAGAAAAACATAAAAGCGTCATCATTGAATACTTATATAAGTTTGTATGAATTTATCACCTTGCATTTATATGCATACACATGTCCATTTTATTACTACCCAACCAAATCGTTAATTTACAGAAATATTATATAAATAAATAATAAACACTGTGAAATGCTACGATAAATAAACATTTGTTACGTTATCAGCTATTATTTGCATACAAAACTAATGCTATTATCTAATTACTGAAATAATAACATCTGTTGAGTCTTTGTGCATTAACTCTACAATTACAGTACTAGCAACACAATCACAGCATCAGCGTTATAAGTGACTTAATGGAGTTTGTTCTAATTGGGGTTTACACACAAATAACACAAATGTTAAAAGGTTTGTAAATAATATATTAAATTAACTTTAATAAAGTAGTCATCAAGCTGGAGTAGAGTCACCTTCTCTCACTCCCGAGGTCCCAAGACACCGTTAGTCTTCAGTCCGCAGGATCAAGAGCCAGAAAACCATTATCTACATATAATGACGAGCACATAATCTTGTTTCCTGCCATATTTTCGTCTGTTTAGGTCCTAAGGTCTCTGGTAGGGGGTTTCCCGCACTTCTAACTACTGATGTTATAAGTTAAGTATATATTTTGTATGGTTGGTTAGGTGAGGGCGCGGGCGTTACGATAATGATTAGGGCTGTTAGGTGTTACTAAGTTTCATAGGTAGTAGTAGAAATGGACTCAACTGTCTGAACTTAGTCACCAAGTGCGCATGCGGAGTAGTCAATGAAGCCATTAGCTCTACCCTGAGATATGGTAATTTAAAATATAGAATTAAGATCTTACAGTTATTATAAATATTGTATTGTGTGTGAGTGGAACCGATAAATCAAAGTGCGTTTCCGCGTCGGCCGCAGCGGCGGTACTTCGGTAGTCGGTAGTTTGTAGGTAGTACTTGTCTTTGTCAGGGACATTGCTCAATATGGAGATCATAAGTCGTAACAGATGTCACTCATAATAATAGTTTTGTTCCCTTTATGATAGTACGTCCAACTGGAGAGCTAGATTATGATATAGCTAGTTTTAATTTTTTGAACAATCTTAATATAAAAAGTTAAAACCAATGAATGTCAGACTATAGGCTGAGTAGATTATCTCTAATCTTTAGTGCAGGCTGTTGAAATCTCCACTAATAAACATGAAACTCCTTATTTATTTATTTATTTATAAACATAACATAACATAAACATAACTATTCAGTTTCAATCCGGTCTGTTAGGTACCTACATACATTTTTGCAATGTGCATCTTCAATGCAATTCACGAAAGAGCACTGAAGCCTCTTTCGTGAATTCCATCAGGCTACAATGAAATATATCAGTGTCTCTAGAGATCCGGTTAATGCGTCCTTTGGCCCGTGGCTTATGGGCCGTTATATCAGTTGTTCTGAATTAAACAGTACTGGATAAGCTACGTAGTAAGAGTCAGCAAATGCTACGAGCCTGCCTTGAAGGGCGTCACGCCTCTGTGTAAAAGAAACTGTTTTGTATGATATTTGTTACCTTTAGCCATACCTTAAACATATATATGATGTTGCAAGATGACAACACCACAAACAATCAAGAGCCTCTTGTTCTCATCTGCTACAGGCCCTGTGTTGGCTTTATTCAGCTCTGGAATTAAGTAGTCAACTAGGAACATTTCATGATAGAAAGTACTAAAAATGAATATAGTATTTTGATATCACATATAGTTCACAGTACCGACTCACGCAGACCACCGTTAACACTTTAGGAAGTCAAGTATTTTCACTCCATGTTGAGATCCATAGATGCATGGGATTAGTAATCGTTGCTCTTTTATAGTATTGTTATGGTCCATGAACCGTGTTAATGTTATTACTTTGTTACATTGTAAGGAGTCCGTGTATAGTGCTACTTGTATCTTTGTTTATGCTCAAATATAATGAAACTGCACGTTAATGGCCTTTTTCCTGTCATGGTTCTGTTCAACTGTTTTATGAAGCAATTTAGTCATTGGTTCATTTAATAAAGCATAGCTTTATAGGTACAAATCTAAGTAATGAGGTAATTATAATTTAGACTAGCTGTGCCAGCAACTCCTTCCGCGTGGATGTCGTAAATTAACACCATGTCGTGTATGAACACAAATTCATAATTAACAAATGTTCGACGTTATTCTTTAAATTGGCATAACTTTTTTATTTATGAACCGATTGACATGAAACAAACACTAAATGTTAAGTGAAGCTTACCCCAATATATTAATGAAAACCACTTCTAAATCGGATAAGCCGTTTCTGAGATTAGCGTGCACAAACGCACAGACAAACAGACAAGAATTCTAGCAATCATTGTTTTGGGTGCTATTTGCGTTGATAAAGGTCCAAATCTTTTTTTTTCTCATATATCTTCCATGAACAGACAACGATCCGATACATTTTTATTATATGTATTGATGATAATGATTAAATAACATAACTATGCGCCGATGGCGGCTGATATAGAACAGCTATCATTCCAGTAGTTACTCCATTGCTAGCAATATCATCTTCACTCACGAGATTATTTTCGTGATTTTGTTCAACATACCTATTACAATATTTACCCAGTGCACCCTTTGAGTCAGTCCATTCAAAATAGAATTAATATAGGTATACGTATAGAAGATATTTACGATATCGAAAGTAGAGTTTGGCAAGCGTTGTGTGTTCTCGACTATAGGTCATTAAACAAACGAAGGTCGCGTGTAAAGCTGGGCTTTCTGTGTCATTGTCACAACAAGCGTCCGCTGGGAATGTTTTGATTAAAGGTGAGGTCGGGAACTGTTTTGTTCACTATGGAATAATAATAACCAGCCAATAACTGTCCCATTACAGTCTCTTCTCATATAAAGAAGGCACGAGCATCGATAAAAACGTTAGCACACTGTGGATTGGCGATTTCAGAGTTAAGTCTAGTTTCGGTTTCCACACAATAGAATGTTTAATTACCATGGAAAAGTGACAACGATACATGCTATGTTTGAACCCACTATTTGTAACACAAGAAGTGGCTTCATAACTAGTCAGCCTCCCCGACATTTTTCTATTATTTCGGACACGCTAAAGTAAAGTGGTGTAATTGTACAACACTTTACCTTAGCGTTTACACAGCACTTTACATTGCTACATACAAAATGTGTTTTAATTTGTTGTCATAAGTTGATTATATGTCGATATAAAGGTATTCTACATTTATCTACATTTCTTGTATTTCAATCTCTCCTCCCGCATGTCTGCTGGAAGGGATTTCTTTTCGAAATTAGCTGGCTTTTGTACTCATCATTCCTGTTTTATATTTCAATTAATAAATATATGATTTTCTAATTATGTATCTACTTATAAGTTCTGATCAGCAACAGGAAACAAATTCTCAGTTTGAGTTCCTTTTGTTGTAAGTATCTTTTCCGGTAGTATAGAGTAATCGGTAACCTTACATATGGGGATATTGAGCCATTTAATAATGTATTTCGATTAAAACTGTATCTATTAACATGAGTAGGTATATTGTAATTTACACAAAAAGTCTATCGCTGAACTAACCCTTTTTATAAACTGTTGCAATTAATGGCCGAAACGTTTTTTTAAACCACTAACATTGATATACATTTAATATCAATGAGCAATAAGTAGAAGTAGATATAATATATAATTTATTTCCAAACTTACAACAAGTGAACAACTAGGTTTACAGAATATGAGTTTTTGAAAATTATAAGGTTACACATAAAAATACACCTCTGGCGCCCAAGCTAAGATTGAACTTGTGGTATGGGTGCCAGGGCTCTCTAGGTTGACAAAAACAAATGCATATATGTCCGGAGCATCAGTATACAACAAAAAAAGGCATTAGGGCAAAACATTAGTAAAAAAAAAAAGATAATAAAACATGATAAACAGAAAAATAAAATCTGGATAATATAAATTTTTGCAAAGATAAAGCAACTGTGTTGAGTAGTGCAAGTGTTTTGTGATGGTGTGTGACACACATACATACACTAAAACACGCACTGTGTTTGAGTGTATGTATATGTGTGTGTGTGTGTGTGTGTGTGTGTGTGTGTGGGGGTTTCAGAACATGTGAGATAATCCTAGGGCTCATCTGCGTATGTATTGATTATCTCGGATAACAACGAATTGATGGTTACTTTGTAGTAGTACACGGCGCCGTATGCTTTTAATATTTTTAACGCAATGTACTACAATTCGATAGTGACCCGAACCGATCGTACCGATGGTACCATAGCCTAAGGATGCCTGCCGACTCTACCAGAGGAAGCTCAAGGAGCACTTGAGATCTTTCTCACCACTAGTAACACAACACTACAAAAGAGTGTTATAGGGCCACGATTTTCTGCAAGGCAGAGGTATTTCCCTTCCCCAATCAGACAGGTCCAGTTACTCCGAGCTCTACTTATCTCTCTCTTAAAAAATGAAGATCAAAATATTAATTATAGCGACGATTGTGAAGTGATCGATTGTTGAATGTTGAATCGTTGTTGTTGAAGAATGCTGCTGCTTTTTCTTTTTAATATAATAAGCATAGCATCATGCCTTTACTGCCCGAAGGGATAGGCAGAAGTTTTCACCAATGGTGTTATTAAGTCCCATGTAATAGGTGGTGAGCCTATTGCCATCTACCGGGCACAATTCCAAACTCCGGACTGCTACTGAGAATATTCTAACAGAAAAACTTAATAACACTTTGTGCGACCCGGGAATCGAACCCAGGACCTCATGCTCAGCAGTCGCACTTGGGACCACTAGACCAACGAGACAGTTTATATAACAAGATCCCTTTTTGTCCCATAAACGAGGTACATGTGAAAACGTGTGTAAGTGTGTAATAGGTACATGTGGTGCAAATTAGGATCGAACATAACAAAACATTAATTCAGAAGATGCACTTACAAATGTTCACATGTCCGTATCATCTAATGCTATCACGCTCCCAATTCACTTAATCGATGTTAAGTAACGCAATCAAGAGCCCAGTGCAAGCATCTGTATGCAATTGATCCGGGCATTCCACTCGGGCCCACACTAGCCCAGATGCAAGCTCCCGATTAAAACGCCCATACAAGACGTAATCCCACCGATATTACTTTACTGTTAGATTGATTTTTGTGATAAAAAGGGTCTCATGTGAATAGGAAATAAATGTGTGTTGTGCACTGCTTTTATTGCTATTATGTACACTAATTTTGGTATTACATATTTGAAAATGGTTGTGTTTGAAATGCAGGTCTATATATTTTTATCTATATATACACGTTTGTTGATTGTCCTTACTACAACAGAATAAATAATAGGAGTGGTTATATTATAGTACCTATACCTTATTAACTATTCTAGTAAGTGTGGCGAGTCTGTGTTCATAATACATACATTATAATGCTGTTTAAATAAATACGGTTTTAGAAGGTCAAACTGGTACATAGGTAGTTGTAGAGCAAAGTCAGTGTCATTAACTAATTAACAAGGGGCCTTGCCTCTGCGCTGCTCCACACATTAAGCCAACCGTGAATACACACATACACACCATCCATGTGTTTCTGTTAATGCACCATTCAACGAAAAACGTCTTTGACGAGTTTTATTACGCCCGACATGTTATGTAGCAGATATGAATACCACCTACTTTTTTGTTATCTATGACTTGAGCATTACCCAATCTTAAAGTTCGTTGTCTGTATTTAGTGCGCGACAATAAGAAATACACAACGACAGACATTACACATTATTTAGTCAGAATTTTAAGAGCATGTCTATGTAAGGCAAGGATAAGACAATAACAGTTGTCTGTGTCACCCATGAGAAGCGCGGTTTGCCTCGCTGTGGACAGATACGAAGTGCTCGAAGGCCGACAGCGCACGCGCAACCACAGAAGGTAGAGTGACGTCACCAGGTTCACGTCGTGTGACGCTCACTCATTTGTACCTACAAGAATGTAAATTGTAAACAATGAGTCCTCTTCATACTAACAAAGACTGCGGTCCCTCTTATCGCCCGATTAACTTTTTCACGTTTAAAATGTTAATTAAATGGTATATGAATGTAAATATGTTTACTTTTTATAATTATGGTTATAACTCGCAGATAATCGAATATCTTTAATTCTTCTAAACTTTAGATAGAGGCGTTCATCTACAAACACAGACAAATCACACACATGCTTAAGCGACGTATTTCTAGGATTAGCAACTTTCAGACTTCTGACTATGTTCATACAGTTTATTTATTTTTTAAATAATAAATTAAATTGGTCTCGAAATGTAAAATAAAGAATACCAATTTAATAAGTGATGGCACTGTCACTGAACTAGCTTTGCCCGAGAGAGCGATTATAATCTTCGCGGGACCTTTAAGTAGAGTCGAAACCTCTCTTCAAATAACAATAAAAATAACTTAGTATTAAGTTAAGCTCAGTATTAGCTTTATTGTAACTACAACTTATACCTACGATAGAATGACTAATAAAGTTGCGATACCCTCAACCACAATGTCAACCTTGGTTAATAGATTACGATTCGTTGAATCAGTGACTTCACGCAAAAACTGTATATGGTTATGGACCTCAGCAGTCTGTGACGGGGACCAAGGTGAACCACTATTGACTACTAATACAATTAAAAAACTATAAATATTTTATATCCCACTATCTTCTACTCGTAGGTGTTGTCGATTTATTCTAAGAATGATAAGCTACTATTATGATGGGCCAGTAATATTTATAAGTATGCTGACTTTATGTCATTTTGTTCTATGTAGGTAAACTTTACCATGACTTCTTTACTCATAGTAGGTATGTTTGAGGAGACCCTCAGAGTTACACTCTACTCATTGCTTGGTCAAGGTTTAGTTTTAAGTGACGTCATCTTTAGCAGTCATGTTTATCTCGTCTATATATGTATACAATACTATCAGTCACACTGGCGTCATTTACTCCATATCAGGATACATGAACTTCATTTCGAAAAGACAAAAAGTTGACACGGCGGCCATCCCGTTACAAAGAATCTTAAATCGACATAAGTGTACTTCTTGATGTGGATGACATCATCCAAAACACCAATGTTATAGCGATGTGTAATACAATATGCAACAGAAATGACTCACAATGTTACGATATGAACTGCTGATTCTACAAACGCCATGAATGGGAATAATATTCGTGGGGAGGAATAAAAATATTAACAACTTATGAACGCCTTTGTTGTACTGACTAGCAAATATCGCTATCGTTAATAGCGTTCATTGACTTTCACGGAATCTAATTTGCTGACCAAATCAGGTTACCGTTCATGTATCTTTCATTTGATACGCTCCGTTGTTCCAGATCATTGATAATTATTCAAAACGATTCGTCATTCAGGAAACACGACCGAAGAAATTAGGTTCGACGTTCCAAAATCCGCTTTAGGTGTTACTTTAGAAGGCATAGTATTTGATGCTAATATGGGGCGTTAATTGTAAGAATGATAGTGGTGTAACGGAAGAGGTACATGCTACGTGGGCAACCGTCTACTTCTCATGTAGTTGTTAAGTAGAAAGCAGGGAAAACGAGGATAAATTACCAAGCGAGCTCTCAAGGCATGTTAGTACTACCATATGCAGTGACTCCATATATGGGATGACTCGGGAACATAGACGTGTTCTCACGTACATCAAGAATGTCGCAACCGCTCGTACCGTTTTCCATTTGATACCGGTATTGACACAACTGTTTTCCAATGAAATTTTACGAAAAGCAGTTTATAATAGATTTGCTAACAAAAGACAGCCTTTATGAAAGCCATCATCAACTTAATTAATTTGTATTTTTTTTTTCTGCTTAACATTATTAAGCTTTCCCGTTGTTATTTCGTTTAGCTTGTCTACTGTTATCATAGTTTTGTTTACATCTGACTCTTTTTATTGGTCTATTTGCCAGTCTGGAGCAGTTTTAAAAATAGTTTGACGCAATATTATGCGTAGCTGAGCTATCTGTATGGAATTCCGCTTCATTTATATCTCTACACATGTTTCCGTTGTCATGATTTTTCGTAACAGAAAACTGTTACATGCTAAACCATGGCTTGATGTCGACAACTGTCTTTAAAATAAGACATTCACTTTGTATTAAACTGTTCGGACTGCTTCTTTTTGTTTCATAGTTCTTCTTTGTATCTAACAAACCCGTTTAATCTCCACTCTTTTTAACCGACTTCCAAAAAGGAGGAGGTTATCAAATCGGTTGTTATTTTTTTTTTTTTTTTTTTATGTTTGTTACCTCCGATCTCCGTCATTTATGAACCGATTTGGAAAATTATTATTTTATTTGAAAGGATTTACTTTCAGATTGGTCCCTTTTAAATTTTATGAAAATTGGTCTAGTAGTTTGGTATTGAAATCAAAATAACTGAAAAATAATACGTCGTCGAAGTAAACGAAATGGTGTATTTTGCTTTCTTGTGACTTTCCGGTGGTGTTTACGGTCTCTAGAATAGTTCTAATGAACTGCCTATTTTCCAGCTTCATCATCAGATGATGATGATGATGATGAAACCGGAAGATAAGCACCGGAAATCCGTCATTTTTTTTTTGCTATTTAATACTTTTTAGTGTAAGACCGCATTCTCAAACATCTCTTTTTACACGAGTGCTCAAAAAACGGAGTGTATATAAGTATGTATGTATGTAAGTATATGTAAGTATGTTTGCGAGTTTCTTTACCTATTCCACCATAACTTCTAAATACCTGAACTGATTTCGATATATGGGGTATCGTTAGAATCCTTATACTGTCCCGTGAGTAACATACGCTAGTCAGTTCTTTTTTTTAAATTAATTTCATCTTGTTTTATGCAGTTTATTACTCTCTTTTGAAATAGCCTCAGATCTAGATTTCCTACTTTGATAAGGATATGTCGCAGATGGATTGTAGAATAAGCTGTTTTACAAAACTGCTAGCTGATTTACAAAACAGTACTTTTATGACAAACAGCTGAACGACGTTTAGCGGTTTTACATAATTACTGAACTATAATCAATTTATTAGGACAATAATATACAATTATTATTATTTTTGGAGTCGGTGCCAGTAAAGGATAATAAACGTGTAAGTACATTCATGAAGTAGCGTATTACGTTCGCTTAAGGCTCATAAGTGTTCATTTGTAAATAGGTTCAATTAGGTATAATATATTATCGTAAAAATAATGATGGTTAATGTACCTTTAAATATACTTTGCAAATTTTAGGAAGATTCCTAAATATTTTTTAAAGTTTGTCTAGCACCGACTCCAAAAATAATAATAATTGTATATTATTGTCCTAATAAATTGATTTTATTCAGAATCCTCTAAAATTAAAAAAAAAAATTATATAAATTGTAGTAAGTAAATAATGCAATTATTTTATAACTTTTTAGTGCAATTTTACTTAACAGAAAGATTTTTGGAGTCGGTTCTTTTTTTTGTTAAAAATTATTTATGAAGCGTTTGATTTAAAATAAATGTACCTTTCAGATATTGATTAAATCGTTTTTTTTATCTATTCACATTTGAAAGCTGCGTGGATGATGCGTGGTATCTAGTAGGTACTTACGTACGTTATTTGCACGGCTGAGAGGCGCTTTGATAACCTTATTTATGGAAAGCTACATAAGAGTGCAAACATTTAATAATACTATTGCTAAATCTTAGATAAAAACGTAACCAGGTTGTCTTTCTAGAGGTCATTCACCGTCGTAATTATACAACACCATAATAGGTAGGTATAGCTACAAGTATAAATTACATATACACATATGGTGATGTAAATATTAGGTTGTTATATTATATTTTTGAAACATTTTATTTCATTTGGCTGTAAAAGGGATTGATTAACTGATTAACTTAGAACTGTCTATTTTATTAATGTGGTAGGAACCCTGTACCAGCGAGTCGAGAGGGTGAGGGTGCTACTGCTCAGCCATCGCTGACGCCGCAGGTTTAGGATACTTAATATAATTACGTAACTACGTTGAACATTTTAAAATCACTTTATCGATGACGGAATTCTGATACGCGAACTATTTTAAGCGCAAAAATAGAAATGGATCATTGAACAAATTGTACTGCATGTTGGGGACTAAGCGATTCTAAATTACATCGTGAATATGAATGACATCATACTGAAATTCTGTTATTATAATTGACAAACCGGTATTTGTCACAGTTGGGCGAAATGCTCATACATCATGTACTTATTCTAAAACTGTGCCCCCGACTCCGTCTCCATGGATGTTGAAAAACAATATATCTTATATGAACACAATATCGTAAAAAATAAAAAGATCGATATATATACAAAAACGTAAATTTTAAATATAGTTCTCTAGTTCGAATCCAGCAACCACAAACGGTTGATTTCATCCCACTCGGTTATGTAGCAGTTGACAATGTTGAAAATGTATATTCCCATAGCTCGAACCGTCTTTTATGAGTGACGTGCGTGATGATACACATAAGTATTTACTTTATAAATAATCTAAATCGATCGATTCCTTAACTGTATAATAATACATTAAAATATATAAAGATATGTTACTCTGCTCAGCGCCTATAAGTAATAGCGTTATGCAATAATATTATTATGTTTCCTGGACCATAAAGCTATGGTACAGTCAAAACACCATCAAAATCGATCTACTGCTTCATAAGTTATAAGCGTTCGGATAGACCAACAGCCACATTTTCAATCATTGTGATTTCGGCTTTGTATCTATAGTAATCTTCTATAAAATTAAAACATCAGATTTTTTAAATATTTAGTTAGAGAATTAGTAGGCACCTCTACAGTTTTATGATAGAGGAAGGTGATGATAGGTTTTATTGCCTCTTGGTCTAGTGGTCGTAAAGGCGACTGCCGAGCATGAGGTCCTGGGTTCGATGCCCGGGTTGGGCAAATGTATATTGGATTTTTATGTTGAGAAATTCTCAGTATCACTGTCTGAAATTGTGCCCACTTGACGGCAATAGACTCACCACTATACGATATTGGTGAAATGTGGGTGTACAAACTACAGGTGTGTACACTGCTACCCATCCCCTCGGGAATACAGGCATGATGCTCGGGAATACGGGAATATAGATGCTATGTTGGGTTTTATTTAATTCCTTTAATGACCGGGCCTGTACATATTTACTTATGTACATATACCTAATACTTAATTGACTTCAAGTTCAATGTTAAGTATCTATGTAGATATGTATAATTTAAACATAACCATCAGATTTGCTTTTCCCTATTACCTATTTTCTTTGGGTGCGACTGGTTGTGTCTCATACTTATTAGGGCAGTTGATTATCGTAATCATTGTAATCTGCCGCCCACGCTTGATCATTAATTGTTCTTGTGTTATGTTTAAGTAACTGTTAAAGATCGAATAGTGATTCCTGCTAAGGCCCCATAGCTAATAGTTATTCCAAATAAACAAAAGCCGCTATCAAGAAAAATGTCCGATTGGCCAAAAATGCAGTAGGTTTTTTAGCTACATCATAATAAAACAACTTATAACCGGATTAATTGCGTATACCATTGGTGTAATAATGAAAACAAACTGTTATCACCCCTGTCACCTTAGTCAGTTTGTGACCTCGAACGCTACAAGTGTTCGAAACTTCAGGAAAAGCAAAAACCAATAAGTACGTAATTCCAGCGATTAATCCGGTTATGAGTCGTTTTATTATAATGTGTATTGATCGCAAAAACCTTAAATATTACTATCGATTCTATTTTTGCAGGTCTAAATTACACTAATAGGTAGGTAACGAACGAAAATCTGAATATTTTGTTTTCATACATGATGCTGCGCGCGGGCCGCGGCTCCGCCCACACGATTTTTTATACATTTTCCGGTTTCGCCAAATCGATTGTCGTTCTAATTCAAGCCGTAATGACGTGATTAAGTAATAATTATAACATTAGTGTGATTACCTATTTATTAACAACTTTTTGACTTTGTTATTATGCATGCTTAGACGTCATATAATTAGTTGATTAGTCACTCATAGGTATGTGATTTTAATTATTTAAGCCAGTCCAAAAACGATCAATGGAAATAATTATCGATAAAGGTGTTCGATCACTAATAAAAAACATAGGTATACACAATAGTACCAGACTACCTATGTAGTAAGAATCTAGTAAGTACCTAATTCGCTTCATGATAAAGTTTTTATGATAAATTATTATAATCACTAGTTTAAATATATTGATAGGAATGAGTTTTTTTAACTTAGTTAGAGTACATATTCAAATGACGGACGTGTTTGCAGTTTTTATTATTATTTGTTAGATAAAATTCCTTAAATTATGACGTCTATTCGCGAATTTCAACATAAACATGACGGGTGGTGCGTAAAGACAGATTTTATCAAAAATAACTTGCGACTCACGCTTTCAAGGTAACGACGTAGCGTAACCCAAATTTATATTCTAAAACAAAATCAAGGCCTTTACCACACACATAGCACGTAGTTATTAAATAAGATATTTATAATCGGATATTAAAAAAACAAAGGTTAAATTTAAATATGACGTCAGTTGTTTACCTTGTGTAATAGGAGGTTCAAACTAATAAATAATCACTGCTTATCACTGTTTACCACTTGTTAATCACTGTGACAATATGAATGATCACCGGGTTTGTCGTGAGAAGTGAGTTTGCCCGCGGCAGTACGCGATGTGACTGCTCGCACGTCAAAGATCGTCTGTGAAGGAGCTCGGGTCGACTGTACCGCAGGGCCCGGCTACGGCTGACGCACACTGATGATGACAGCGCTAATCATACTGCACCATCCGTTTTCTTGGGATTAACTCATAGGGTTAATAAGCTATATAAATAAGTAAAACAGTGAGAAATTGGATTCTGATAGGTATTTATACGAGTGTTAGGACTTTATGCGGCTAAATGATGTTGGTATCTACTTGTAGTCATAGAACTTTTATCAAGTTTATTTTATAATACATATCATAGAACATACATTTCCTGTAAACCAAATATTTAACTTGCTCTACCCACTTACAGAATTTCAGACAATTTCTGAAAAACGATTTAATAGAAAAATGAGGTCCGTTGCAGCCTGAAACGTACACAACATGGCTACAAAGACATAAGGCGTCCTATAAAAAATAAAAAAACGACATAAATAAATTTCACTCGTCTGACATTAACCCGCTTAAATGCAATAAATAAAACTATAAAAAATCTGTAATCAGTAAGTTTACAGTAAAAAAAAAATGATTTCGGCTTTTAAATAGATAGGCTACAAAATCTTTGGCATTAATAATGATTAACATATTATCGTACGTGGGCATGAACATGCAGTCCGAGGTTTGTTTGTGGTGTCTGCTGGGCCTCGTGCGAACCATCTTCGACGCCACGCTCTTCAAAGTGAACGCCAATCTAAAGCAGGTGCTGTGCCGCCGAAGACAGATTTATTAAATAATCCAGCCACTAACCTGAATATCATCAAGTAGTACTTAGTGTAGATAGACGCCCCGAACGATGAGAGAGATGAATATCTTTATCGGAGTCGTTCTCTTGAACAGTGAATCTTTGCATAGCAGGGTATTAACTCCATCGATATCTTTAAGAATAATTATTTAGATATAGCCTATCGGATATAGTTAAACTGTATGTATCATAACTTGTCAGAAGACAAACAGAGCTATTAGCGTCTCTTACATTTAAAAGGATTTATTAATAAAAGCGTATCTATATGCGGGTGCTGGTTAACGATCGTTAATAAGACGAACATAACCTTATTCGGTATGTATTTTCGAAGGGTTAGGCAGATACATATTGTAATTAAATCGACACCCACATTCCACTGCCATCGTTATTAAGTGCTATAAGAGACTATTGCCATCTACCAGGCACGATTAAAAATTTCGGGCTACTACTGAGCACTTCTCTACAGAAAACCACAATCATCACACTGCCCAATCCGCAACCGAACCTAGAAACTTACTTCCGATAGACCAGTGAGGCGGTTTTAACAATCTAACTATATATAAAAGTGTAGGTTTAGCGATGTTGTGAATTTAATTCTAAATTATGTATAATCAAAGCTAACATCTGTTGTACATCAAGCACTACTGAACTAAATTGATATAAACCAAATGTTAAGTCATATCTCTACTTTATGATTCAGATTGAATATTAAAACAAATAGTGCTATCGCCCAAGCCCAACCTACCAACATCAGTCGGCGTTAGTTTGGGTTGATTGATAGTTAGAACAAATATATAAAATATAAAAGAGTGCATCAATTTTAAAGCTGGATTCTACCAGTGAAACTAATCAAATATCCGAAACATGGTCATTAGCAGAATTCTTTTTATACGACTGTTCAAAAAGAAGTATTATATTTTTAGGTTTCATGTATAGAATAGAATATATATTTCAAGATAAATATTTGAAAAGCATTAACGCATGCTTAGCGAACTCTTTTCTCTCTTAGCGAACTCGATTCTTTTTCCATTTAATAGAATATATATTTATTTCCTTAGATGTACCTATGTATGTATGTTTGTTAGTTTCTTTTTTACTTTCAATACAAAAACCTTACCTGGCTTTGTACGGAAGTCAAAAAAACATTATTTATATTTGATTTCACCTTAACCGACGAATGAAAATATGATTTTCTATAGGATTCTACTAGTTAACAAAATGACAGTAGGATTAAATATATCAGTACAAAATATTTCTTGCACTATAAAATCGGATAAATTGCATCTAGGCTCTTTATGTATGTAATTTATGTAGATATGTAATCTAGTTATTATATTAATATTCGTGTATAGATACTACTTATATGCATAGTAAGTTAGGTATGGAATAATAATTTTCATATGTTCGAGGGTTGACATTAAATATACTAAAATCTCTCCAAATCAATTTACCAGACACAAAAGATTTTTATGGTTATGTAGTAAACATATGTTCTATTTGATTATTTTCCCTCGTGTTAAATTCGGGATAAATTATAATCCGAATTTAACTTCATTGACTTGCTGCTAATTCAAAATACAATGATTATAACAAAACTACAAAATTGGTAATATCTATTTAACATCTAAGCTTTTGCATTTATAATGATTGAAGTCGTATCGTCCGTCTTAGTACGTAAGTATTCCTTCCAGGTCAGGTCATGTCCAGAGGATGTAGATGGCAATAGGCTCACCACTTGAGACTAAATAACGGCATGGGCGAAATTTGAAAGTTTTCTTTCGTTGTGGTGATGTATGGATCGATGAATGCTTGCGTACCTATTGGTGTTGGTGAATCAACGCTTATCGCTAACAAGCTGTAATCTTTTCCTGAACTGATTTAAATTTTAGTTCAGTCATCAATTAACATGTAATATTGCCGTATGCACCTACAAGAAGCCATATTTTCCTTAGATTATTACCTTGTCTTGAAGTTTATAGAAAATTTGCAATATTAGTAATTTGTCATGTTTAGCAGAATAGTTTGAATTGGTTCTAAACGTAACGTAACGCAGTTCTGCTTAACAAGGTTAATACAAGCCGATAGGTGGTGAGCGTATCAAATCTTCATAATTTAAAATTGTGTATTTACGTAGAGTAAGTGTTTTTTTAATCGTTCTATAAAATTTTAAGTAAAAAAATAATTAAAATCCCAACCTGCGCTCACTATTTCGATTTCTACTTAAATGAATTTTCAATTTCTCGCTGCGCGAGTTCTCTTCCCCCTTATTAAATCTATTTTTATATTTCTTGATTATTGATAGGTGTGGCAGATGACCATGCCGGAGGAGCTGACGATGCCGGTGCAGCGAGTCTTACGCACCATGGTGTCCGGCATCATGTTGGTCCAGTGCTTTACTGTCTATGTCTACCTCGCTTCCTACATAGTACTGTTGTATCCTGTGTTTCTGGTAAATTTCCTAAATATTTTAAAATTGTAACTAATATAAATCGAAGGATTTTTTAGAGATGTTGTCTTGGTTTACTTCAGCTATAATTTAACATTATGATATTTCAACATACACTGGGTAGCCCCTTTTGGATATTTTTAAGTGTATACCCATTACATTCATGATACCGTTTAGTCTAGAAATCACATCTAGAAGTAATTTCTAGGTTAATAGGATTAAATCATTTTCAATTAACCTCGAATCATCATACCTGCTGATGTGAACAGCAGCAGGTATGATGGGCTTCAAACAACAACAAGTAAATACCTATAGGGACTTGCCAACTAATAAACTAAAATGACGTATGTGCGTATATTTCGTCATATTATTTTTTTGCCTTTTTACCCATTTACAGTAAAGCGAAGAACAAGTAAGAGTAAAATATTTCGAATGCGACATCATATTTAGGTACCTATACCAGTAATTGGTATGTCATAAATAAATTAATATGTACCTTTAGAAAGAAACACAAAGCACAAACTTAACTGTCATGTGTCCAAGAAATTTGCTTCAGGCATGAGATGAATGAGTTGACAATTGCATCATCAATGCGAGAAGATGAAGCTGTAGACTATACCGATTCAGAGAATTATATCAAACTTAAGCGCCCGATACAAACAGTGGTCGGCTAACAATCGTTGAGGTGGTTCGATTGACAAATACTTGTTTATTTTATGGAATTTCATATTAAATCTTGCTTTATTGTTGATAATCGGATGTGATTTTACTAAAGTACGTTACGTTTCATATTAAGTCTTGCTTTATTGTGAAGTTAAACAATGAGTATATCATTGAATAACAATAAAATATTACACAAAATTTCGCAATGCTTAGCGCGGTTAATTGATATCTACACATTGTAGACGGGTCTAGGAGAAAGAGCATTCAAGTTTTCGTGCTTAGAGGGCATGTTAAGCCGTCGGTAATTGATAATTAATTACCATCGCTAAGCGAGTCAGAGGCTTACGGGTGGCTTGAAAAACCTTAACATACGTCTAACTACAAGGAAATGAAGATCCTAACAGAGGTCTTTATCCAGCAGTTGGCAGCAATTCACTAAGGCGCATAGTAGAAGTATATTTCTGGTACAGGAAGAACGTCCCACGTTAGTCTTGCCGTGGCTTCTGTTGGCCGCTATAAGGAAGCTGCTTTGCGAACTGACGAGTTTGGCCCTCGGCCTCGGGACCTGCGTACTTTTGGGCCCCGCCAGGCCGCCCTGCATCAAGTTTGTTGTAGTCAAGTTCACATCGATCATGCCCGCTTTTTACATGTGGATGCTGGTTTTCAGGTTATTGACTTTTCACTTTTAGTTTTACCTTATATAGTTTGAGTATTTTTTCATTAAGCTCGTATTTATCATCATGACTTGCTTATAGGTAAGCATTGACTCCTTAAATAGTGTAGTAGAAAAAAAACATTTTTAAATAATAGGTGATAATTCTTCAAGTTTCATAAATTTTAACAAGACTTAATTATAAGAGGTAATGATAACTTGTGTCACAGTTACTATCACGCGCTGAAAGTGGCTTCAGCATTCAAAACGTTTCCCGCGGTCCTGCCCCCAAACAACAATGACTACGGGCTTGAACTTGCTGTCCGAAGACGACGCACTAAGTCACTGCTGGGTGAAGAACAACTCCGCAAGAAACTCGTCGCACATTTGTTAATATATTTTTACATTAATACAAGATTTTTCTTTGAGGTAGAGTCGATAAATCTACAAATGGAACAAAATATCTGCTTCTGCGTGCTTGTTATCGTTTTTTAACGTTAATTTTATTAAAGGGGTATGATAGTTTTTTTAAAACTCTATGGGTAGGACTTTATAACTATTTTATCTGGTTTTAACCTTTAAAGTTAGCTCTTTATAATTTTGGGCTACATATTGTATTATTTAATTTACTTGATTAAACATTTAAATATACCATCACCATATCGATCGACAGTCAATAATGCCTACATATTGAATAATAAAAAAATATTATCCAACATTTTGCAACGCTTGGCGCGGATATTTAACATCTACAGATTGGAAACGGGTCTAGGAGGTATTCCAGTTTTATTATAATTTTATTTTAAGAAGGAACCAAGATATTTATATTTTACAAATTTTACAGTTACGGAGAAAGAAGTTCAAGTATTACCAATGAAACTTATTTGGGCCCAGTAATGGAACTGTCTTCAAGAGACCTGCATTCCCCTGATACAAGTTTGGAAGAAGTAGGGCCAGAAACAGATGCTAATAAACCATTAACCGTGTCAACTATGGGATGGTCAGAAATTGGTGCATACGAGGATTGGTTCGGAAGCGAAGTTATGATACCTCGTGATACAGATCGGATTTTAGAACAAATTGTTTTGATGTTATTACGAATAGGTGCTTTTTTAAAAAAGGAAGGAATAGAATCTATTATAGATTCAGAGATATTAAATTCAGCTGTACCTGCGTCATGGCCTGAGAGGGATAGTATTGATTGCTCAGCAATGAACGCAGACGATACCGACACACCTCCACTTGTAGGTAGCAGTAAAGGAAATATGGCATCGTACCTTCGCGAGTACCCACAAATATTTATGAAGAAACCAAATTCCGATATTCCTCAGACTGAATGTACACTCGCGTCTTTAAAAACTGTTCACAGTCATGTTGAAAGTGAAGAAGGTAATCCAAGCAAAAGAATGAAACATGCTACGCCTGACACGTCTAACGAAAATATTACATTAGAGGTTGAAAACATTGCAAGCAAAAAGAAAATATCAATTTCCGATAATCCAACTACACAAGAGGACTCAAATGATGAACAAACATCATCTAAGCAGTTAAAGTCAAAGCCTACAGCTAAAGTGGAAGGAACAAAACTCAAATCAAAGCTGAAAAAACACGATTCAGAATCGCAATGTAAAGATAATGAACTTGCAAATAAAGACAAGAATGATCTGCAAAGTAGTAAAATACCGTCTGAAGATAACAATAAAGAATATTTGAATAACACGTCAAATGTAGAAACAAAAAACGAATTTGCTGAAGGTAAAATGTTAAAAAATTATAAAAATAAAACAGACGATAAAATACTGAATGAAGAGAAAACAATTCATACATTGCTGGATGAAAATGGGAACAACAACGTAGCAACAAATATGAAAATATCCGATGACGACAATAATAAACAACTTAGGCATAGAAAAATATCAAATGATGACAACAGTAAAGAACTTACCGACAATAATATGGATAAAATAAAAAAACCTAATCAAGTTATAATATCGGACGACGAACAAAATGAAAATTTGACATCTTGCAGTATATCGTATGAAGATAGCGATAAGGAGTTTATAAAAAATCAGATGTCCAATGTATTCAAAAGCAAGGACACTACAAATAGTAAAATATCGAATAATGAAAACACTAAAGAATTTACACACAGTCAAATCGCGGGCGTAATGAACAATAAAGATTCTACACACATTAAAATATCAGATAAAGACATTAATAATGAAGTAACAGATACTTCGTCATATAGTAATAAAGATGGTACCTTGAAGGTAATTGTACAACGACCTACACATAGTAAAGCGTTAAATGGAGTCAAAAACATGGATGAAGTCAACAATAAAGAATTTACACATCAAATCTCAAATAATAAGGATTCTACAAATAATAAAATATTGAATCAATTGAACGAAGGCGTTGATGAAGCAATTACAGATGAATGTACTTCATGTTACAACATAGATGAAAGTGCAGAACAAAACAGCAAGGAAACAGTAAATAGTGAAACAAAACAACCACCCAATGTTCCATCAAGCAGACCAAAAAGTGATTAAAAATAGTAAAATGACAATAGACAACAATGAAAAAAAAAAAACAATCACCTCAAAATTTATGTATTTTATTAAGTTATGTATTTATAAATAAAACTTTTTACTTAATTCGATATAATTTATAAATCACGATTTTCACTTAACATATTAATTTCTGGTTGGCACATGCTATTTTGTACAGAGGCAACAGGATCTAAGTACATAATGCGGTAATTATAGTCATTAGGATCTATCAAATTAAACTGATACATTGGTAATCGGTTTGTTATAATCCATGCTAATTGGGGCACTTCATGATCTATTCTTAAATCATTGGGGAAAATCATTGTATTATTGTTTTGAGCTACAATCAATAGATTTCGGGTTGTATACGGTTTGCGTGTGTCCCAACATCCGATACTGTCTCGCGAAATGAGGTTAAAGAACATAACACCGTTGCGGTCGACGGCTGCGGCGGATACCTGTCCGTCTGCTCCTCGACTGTCACCGAGTAGCTTGAACTCGCTCACAGCATTGTTCACGCGCGAAGGGTCGCGGATTACCGAAGTTTGGACTACGAATTCTAAAGAGCTCGACATGGAGTGGTAGTATAACGGTCTATCACCCTGGGTATATTTGCCTAAGGACATGCCGAACAGTCCGTCAGACCACTGATAATTCAATCCATGTAACGTATAGTTTGAAAGCAACGGCTCTGGGTAGAAACTGTAGTGACTAAATCTCCAAAAAGCGGCGTCTTCATCCCTAAAGACAATCAGTCCGAAGCGCCAAGCGTCAGCAATATACACGTGAAGATCTCGGCATCGGACGTCTCTGGAGTCCACCACAAGGTTAGTGATTAGTGAGTTCTGTAGTACGAACTCGCTTGGGATGGGATAGCGACCCATTACCGTATCGGTGTTCAGATTTATGGCAAACAATGTTGGTGGGCAAAGTTGACGTGGTGTTTCAAAAGATTCCACTTGTCCGGAGTCAAGGATCCACATAACGCCGCAGTGGTCAATGCTCATGCGGAACACTGAAGTGAAGCCGGTACAGTTATCTGTTGAATTTTGTTTTTAAAATAAGATTTTTTGTAAATAAATATTGTTATAATATGTTGAGTTTCAGATATAAAGTATATACCTGCATTGTGCCAGTCCCAGTTTGGGTATGGTTCTAACAAGGGTGATTCAGTTTGTGCACCGATTGGGAGAGACGATAGCGTAGCTGGAACACCTCTTTTCCACCGAGGCGTGCTCACGAACACGCGGTCTTTCCAGCGTTCAACACCAAGAGTTATTACGTTTGGTTGTATGAATTGCCTGCAAAAATATTAAAACCTTATTTGTTACCATACTATTGCTGGTTATAACTGCTTAAAATTTCGTCCATTACCTACCCATTATTAATAGCTTCTTGGCGATGTAGAGGCGTGAGAAATTCGTAATCGATCTGTTTCCATCTGTACAAAGTGCCTAGTGGTTTTTTGCTTGCAACCTGTATGTATCCGAAGCTTGTTGCTATGACGCTCGCTAATATAAAAACATTTAACAATATCTGAAAAAGAGGATTATGAAGATGTATCAAACAATTAGTATAAATAAGTTATTAATTACGGTGCTGGGGGCAGGCACAACATCACACTACACTACAGACATATCTTTTGAAATTAAAAGAGTATTAACATAATATATGTTACTTTGCTAAATTATTATCGTTCATGTAAGTGAGGTATTCTATGAACAGTTTGCTGTTAGTACCTATCATAAGTAGATGGAATAGACAATGGTGAGAGAATAGTTAACGAGATCGACTGCTGCGCTGTGTGACGCGGGTTCGATTCTCGCACGGAACAAATATTTTCTGAGTTAGACACGCCCGTGTGTGCATGTGAGATTTGTGTTAAAAGGCAATCACGACAGAAATTTATAGTATGAAAAACAATAATTATTTTATTGCTATATACCTAACTAGAAAGTTCGAAGTTTTAACGAATTATTATCAAAAATTTATGTAAAGCATCTCATTCATATTTATGTACAATAAACGTAACGAATACGAATTTCGTATTAAAAACGAATAAAGTTTTTGTGTTATCCTCTTGCTTCAAATCATAATAGGTTTATGATATAACTAATACATAATTTATTTTATCTACGTAACTTTTGTACGTATGCCAGTATTTAATGCTGTCTAGTTATCTATCACAAAACCAGCAGGTCTACTGCATCTAGTCTTAGGTACCACTCTGAAAAATATAATTTTGGCAAAAACTGTTACCTTCGAAAAGGTCGATTACACTATTAAAACTGTATGTACTGTATAACTAAATTATATTCGCACAAAACAAGACAAAGTTGACATTGAAAAACAAAACCGAAAATATGGAACTAAGTATGTCTATTAAATGGTATAATTGTATTTAAGCAGTAAGTGTATTCAAATAACACAAGTAATTGAGTCTATGCTTCGTTATTTAAAGAGAACGAGGTCAGGAAATTTAAATATATTTGTGTTCTGCGAAATATTTTTTATCAATATAATATTGTCTCTACCGTACCCAGCTGTACATAATCAACAACACTGGTTTATCTACGGAGGTCAATAGCTTCCCCTCAGTCCCATTTGGCATTTATCTATGAATGTTTGAAAACACAAAAGGGTATGAATGATTCCAAACACCCCATAGGTACCAACATGCGATATATTTTGCAGATGATTTATTTGAAACATGATCGCTTTGCGTGCCATACTGACATCCTAATAAGGCCCTAATTCTAGTAATTCAGATTAATTGTTTATCTAGGTTTTTATATTCAATAGTTTTTATTGCTGTGGTTATGATTTAATTTTGATTGGTATGTATCCTTGCCACGGGGGGCTGCTTAATTAAGCTTGATTGACGAGGCCGACTCAACAAACCAGTTTGAGTCAAAATATGTTTGATATAATTATATCGTGCTACTTTATTTTAAAGTCACACGCCTTGTGTTGAATATTGCCGTCCCTGTTGTCAACAAAACAGCTGATATACGAGGAGTTTTGTTGACGACAGGGACGTTTCTATTTCATTGTCAGTGTTGAGCAATAGCTTGCATTTACTGCGTTAAAACTTTTTTGTTGAAATCTTTCCTTCAACTAGTGAAGGTTCCTGTTATAATGACATAGAGTATAATAAAAAAAAAACCTCATACATACCTACACATTTAAAATCTCGAAATGCCGAAATTAGCTTAACACAAATTATATTAAACCTAATGATTAAGTAGATTATTTAAACTAACCTTTTCCATATTAACGTTTTCACTGAATCACTTATGCATGATCTATGTATATGAAGCACGTCCGTTCGGCTGCTAGTTTAGAACTGTTATGCATAACAGTGTGGATTTAATACGAATTATATGTAGAAGTTATTATATAAATAGTTTTTGCGAGTCCAACTAGTCAGTTATTACTTAGAACCGTCTTCGAGGAGGTAATACTTTGCACTCCCAACTGATCTACATTACGGAGAAGGGAATGTTGTATGTGCGTGACGTGCCAACTAACTAACTTAACTGAATAACTAGTTTGGGTTACTTCATACATTGTTGCGTTTGAGACGTAGTTATACGTAGGTAGTTAAGGGTATGTTTAAAGATTCCTGATGCCTCAGTACTCCATTGGAATGAGTTGCACCCTTCGATATGTAATAAAGTGATCGAAGGTTGCACCTCATTCTTGTTGAAAATAGCTATCAGTAATAACGCTTTTGAACCTAAATGACTTGTGCAAATCAGTTTGAGCTAGATAGTCCGTCAGTTAATCCAAATTAGTTCTCCTAATAAAATCTACGTAGAAAAATTTGTGAAATCTAGGATTCTAAAGAAAGGGTATAGATATTTCTTGTCATCCATCAGCTCTTGACTGCTGGGACCTCCCTAAGTGCGCTACGGAGCTTTATCATCGAACTTGTCTATTTAACTCCTGCCAGCCACCTTTCGCAGATCGTCACTCCAAGTATGACATTACATTTGTTGATTTGCACTGCAAGTGGAGACTGCAAATTTTGCAGTCTCCACTCTAGAATACAGTGGTTTTTGTTTCTGCGGGTGATATGGCCAGCGCATTGTCATTTCAGCTTAATAATCCTGTGGTCTATATCGATAGTTTGTAAACAGAGTCAATTTAGTCCTTTTCTAGTTTCTTATAACATAAATGTATCTATGTTTGTGATAGACGTTTCATAATCTAGCTTGCAAGGAGGCTCTACTAAATACATAATTAAGTAGATCAACAGTGAGTCCTAGGTCAGTGAGCGACGGAGGCGTGGTGGCAATAGAGCTAAATTTGTTATTGTAAATATTCACATTCACTACTAAGTTACCATTTTAATTACTTGTGAGCGTACCATGTAGGGATTAATTATACTTGTTTAATATTATTCAGCAAAATAATGAATTTATACTAATGCTCCATCAAAGTTGAGAGAATGTCGTTAAGATTTACCATATCACCCTAAATCTTTACCTAACTTAGTTGGTAGGTACATACTTATACGAAAGGTAACTTAAATTTACTTACATGTTATCTTTTCAGTAGGTATCTAAGTACCTATATTTCGTATAAGGATTTTTGAATTACAGATAAATCTTTGAAAAGCATTAACGCATGCTTAGCCAACTCTTAAGTAGATTTTTGAGTTCGTGTGCACAATGTATGTAGTTTTCCAAAAAAGTATCTTAAGTACGACGAGTAAATAATGTGATAGGTCTTCCCACAGAGATAGCCACTATTAACCACGTCCATTTGTTCACAGAGAGTACGCAGCTCACTACCGAACTCTTGCTCTACATTATATTTGCGTCTTTAGTGTTCGTCATAGAGTTCTTGTTGTATTACTTCAGGTAGCGCAGGTTCAAATCTTGTTCAAGACTAACTTTAGAGTTCGTTAACAATGTAAATAAAAAGATGTGATTTTTGACCCCAGAAGAAAACAGAGGGGCGTCATAAGTTTAACATGATTACAGATAAATCTTTGAAAAGCATTAACGCATGCTCTAACGAAGTAGTTATAAATTTTTGTGAGATGTCAAGAGTTAGAGCGCCTGGAGTATTTATCCGGGAGGCACAGGTTCGAATCCTGGCCGCGACCGTATTCTTTTTCCACAAAAATGTATAACTTTAAAATGATTATCTGCTTTTTTATAAAACGGGTATAAAAAATAACAATTCACTAGTTTACAAGATTTTTGTTCATGAAATAAAACATATATAATTTTGTTATTTTAAGCCTCGTCAAATAGGGAAAAATATTAAAAAAAAAACAGGACGTCAAACTTTCGAGATAATTATTTGAAAAATAATTACGTTTTTTTTTATTATAAGTAGCAAAAAAAATTAAAAATGAAGAGCTTTCGTTTTTTTTTTATAAGTACTTGGATCTGTATCTCTCACAATACTCCAACAATAGTCTCCAAGCATATTTTGATCCCAAAAACCTTGATAATTTTGTTCAAATAATTTTAGATCTTGATGAAACCTTTCACCATGTTCATCACTAATATTCCCAAGGTTTTCCGGGAAAAAATCCAAATGAGAATGCAAAAAATGAATTTTTAGTGACATTTTTACACCCATATGTTCGTAATTATGCAATAAGTCTTCAACAATTTCTTCATAATTCTTACTTTTTTTATTACCTAAAAAATTCCGTACAACAAGTTTGAAAGAATTCCAGGCAGCCTTTTCAACTTCGGTTAACATACTCTCAAATTTAGTATCGTCTAAAATTTTTTTGATTTGAGGACCCACAAATATTCCCTCTTTTAGTTTAGCCTCGGAAAGATTCGTGAACACACTGCATAAATATAGAAAGGCCGGCTTTGTCTTATCCAAAGCTTTAACAAAATTTTTCATTAAACCCAACTTAATATGTAGTGGTGGTAATATATTTTTTTTTGGGTCAACGAAACATGTATATTTAATGTTCATTTTACCTGGAACATACTCGTTTCGTACAGGCCAATTTTTTTTTTTATAATGTTCCTCTTTTGCCCTTGAGTCCCATAAACATAAAAAGCAAGAATACTTGGTGTAGCCGCCTTGTAAGCCCAAAAGTATTCCTATAACTTTTAGATCACCACAGATGTACCAATCATAGCATTCATATTTAATCAATTTAATTAATTCGGATATTGTTTTATACGTTTCTTCACAATTCACAGCATAACCTATTGGAATAGATGGCTTTTTATTCCCGTTGTGCAAAAGAACAGCTTTGAGGCTTCTCTTCGAGGAATCGATAAAAAGGCGCCATTCTTCTGGGTTGTATGGTTGTTTCATTTCTTCGAAAAGTCCGGTAACATCATGACAATAACAAAACTCATTTTCTTTTGTAAAAAAATCAGCGTACGTCTTACTTCTGGAACGATAAATACTAACTTTTGTATTAGGATCAAGCAACTTCCACTGTTGCAATCTTGAGGCAAGCAATTCGGCTTTTAACTTAGACAACTGCAAATCTCTTACAAGGTCGTTGAGTTCAGACTGAGTTATTAAATGTGGACTATCTTCATCGCCAACAAAGTTGTCCGAGCTGGACTGCTCACTGTCGCTACTCTGGTGCAGTGGAATAATGCTCGATTGGTCACTTCTACCGGGTGGTTTAGGCACTGGCAAATCTTCTGAATGGGGTACCGGCTTAGATATTGATGGAACATCTGCATATTCTATTTTATCTTTATTTTTCGTATTAAAACCAAAAGTTTTAGTCAAGCAAAAGTAACAGTCGGTTGCATGGTTAGTTGGCTTTCTCCAAATCATTGGCTTACCAAAGTTCAAATATCTACTTTTACCTTGATACCAGGAATTGAGCACCAGTCTACAATTTGTGCAAACCACATGAGGAACCCAGTTTTTATCATGATGTGACACCGGAAATCCAAAATAATGTAAATAGGCGTTTTGCAGTGAATTTGTTATAGGATATCCTCGATTTGACCAAACAATTTTGCCACAAACGTAGCAAAAACGATTTGGGTTAACTTTACATACTCTAGGCGACATATTGAAAGAATATATAGTATTTACCTCACACTGTGGATTACAGAATAAAACCAAAAAAATATTAAAACTACTGCGAGTATATCAAAAACAGAAAACGTTTTATCTCGTAATTGTGACGTGCTAGCTGTAAAGTAAAAATAGTTAATTAATTACCTTACGCAGCCTATGTAAAAAAAATATGTTTCATTACATGAGCAAAAAAAAATTTTTTTTTGTAAAGTAGTGTTACCTTTATTAAAGTCCTACTAACTAATAAAACAACTTGTTTTAATAATAGTAATAATAATCGGATAGCATTAGCGGAGGCGCAATTAAGAATGTGTTTGTGTAGGCACTATGTATGTACATAAAGTAAATTTGAAAAAAGGGTGCTTTAATCTTTATTATTAAAATAGTATAAACATTACATTTGAGGTACATTTTTATGGCAGCCATCCTCTGTGTATGACATTATCAGGAGGCGGGAGTTCGGAGTCGGGGTCGCAGATTGACCCTCGCACTGCTTCTGCGGTGTCTGCGTACATGATGCGGTAATTAAAGTCATCAGGGTCCAGTGGACCGGCTTGAAACATGGGGAGGCGATTTGATATTACCCATAAGCTTTGCCTTACATCATGGTCAACCTTGACGTCATTTGGAAATATCAAAGTCTCTGAATTAAAAGCCACTACTCCGAGGTTTTTCTTTTTATAGGGTTTCCTTGTGTCCCAGCAACCAATGCTGTCCCTTGTTACTAAGCCATAAAACATTACACCGCGTCTATCAACAGCAGAAGCAGAAGATTGTCCATTTAATCCTCTACTTTCGCCAGCTAGATTAAATTCCACCGAACTATTGTCAACACGTGTTGGGTCTCGTAAAATTGCTGTTGACACGTAAAATTCTCTGTGACTAGACATGGCGTGGAAGAATAATATCCGTTCTTCAAATGGATCGTATGGCGTAAGAGCTAATCCAAAAATGCCATCCGTCCATTGGAAATTAAGTCCGTGTAGTGTAAAATTAGATGCCAGGGGATCTGGGAAGAATAAAGGATTTGAAAATCTCCAAAATCTTTGGTCACGTTGTCTGAAAACGAGGAGACCGAATCGCCAGGTATCTGCTATGTAGACGTGAAGATCTGAACAATCTAGCGCCCTTGTATCGACGACAATGTTTGCGAACAATGAATCTTGTAGCACATACTGTTTTGGTATTGTATATCGCGCAATAAGTTTATCAGTTTGGAGATTAAACACCACTATACTTGGTGGGCATAACTGTTTTGGATTATCTTGGGAATCGATCTGTCCAGAATCCAAGACCCAAAGCCTTCCACAGGGGTCAGCATGCACTCGAAAAACAGAAGTTAGTCCAGAACAGTTTTTCATATCACCTGAAAATGTAAAATATAAAATTGGTATAATTTCATGTTGCATGTCTTATTGAAGCAGACTGTTACGCGGCATCAAACTTTTATCGACGATATTGTATATTGGTTCATTTTACAGTACTTATACTTCAGAGTTATTTATTTATTTATTAATAAGGCGGACTTAATGCCTAAGACATTTTCTACCAGTCCCCTTATGTGATACAGAGAGGAAATGTGTTAAGTGCAATATTCAAATATGTAGGACAAAACGCAATTCTAACGGAGGTACAAATAGTTCATTTTGCAAGCTAAGTGCAAATATATATGTTTCATTTAAGTTGCAAGAAGATTGATACGGACCAAAACATCCTATTTTTAGGATTACTCACCAAATGCTCTATGGAAGCTCCAGTCAGGGTACGGTTTGAGTTGTGGGGAAGCGATGCCGCCTTGTCGCGGGAGTGTAGCTAGAGTGGCAGGCACGCCGCGCCGCCAGGCTGGTACAGTCACCCATACCCGCGGCCCCCAGACCTCCAGCCCCAGGGGTAACGCATTTGCTGGCACAAATTTTCTGAAAAAATTACATTTCTTGCATTTATTTTTGGCCGCAAATAAATGTGCGCCTTACAAAAAGCTATGGACATGTCGCAGATGGATTGTTTTGATTGATGATTGTAGAATCAGCGATTTTATAAAAACAGCAGATTTTACTCGTATATCGATAATAATCGTAATTATTATACCACAGGTTTGTTTCCTAGGTTGCTTTACCATTAGGCTCGCATTTACATCAAAATAAGCTGATTATGCAGTTATATTTTTAATCCTCAAAGCGGATATGGGATGGTGTAAAGGGGTGTGCTTTTTAAGACCAGGGACAGCGGAATTTTTACATCACTGTAACCACCCCAGTGTTCACCATCAGATTGTCCCTTTGCTGCATTATTTCGGGGTACCAGAAGGCCATCGTGAGAATTTAGGTGGTGAGTGCGCCTTACCTCTAGGCCTCTCCCGGCCCGAAAAGTCATAAAAATAGCTTACCCTGTATTTAGTGCATGCCTTCGATGTCTGGGCGTGGGGAAGTCGTAGTCGATATGCTTCCACTTGTAGAGTGTGCTGAAGGGCGGCGTATCATTGTCAGCCGGCACGGACTGCGCGCGCATCACTCCCAACATTGTCAGCCACAGCGTGATGCCCGCTGCCTTCCCACGATCTGGAAACGAAAAGCGAGATGTTTAACTTACGTACCTGTCCCTATCGGAATAACAACTGTGACATTTACTTAATACTTAAATTTAAAAAAAAACTACCGCCACTGGAAATCGACTTACTGATTAAGTGCATCTCAGGAGGTGTGGTAAATATCTAATTAGCTTTATATCCTTACTGCTGGGAATAAGAACGGGAGCAATAACTCCCCGGTGTCTGTCTAGGAAAGGTTTATATCAGACTGGTATCAACACCGACACTACTCGGTGTTCATCCAACTTCCTATCGTGTGGTTGATGAACAACCTAGTGTCAAAGTTTAGTACCAGTTGGCCTCTAACATGGCTTTACAAACCATTGGATGCATCTGTCTCTCGTTTCCTGGTTTCTTCACGATGTTCTCCTTCACCTTTTTAAGAAAGAGGACTTACAACTAAAACACGATTACATTGGTTCTTTATTACATTTATGCTCAAAAATAAACAAGTATGGAATACATAGGTGTATAATATGATAATATATACCGCTTATTATTTAAGTTTTATGGGTTAATATCAAATAACATAATATTTATCATAAATCATAAAATCAACTTGCAATTGGCCTCATCTAAACCAAAGATATTAGTTACGCCTAGTCACCTTGCTTAGCTATACGCATGCCGCAGAATGTCTGCTATAGCATTGTATTTTTGTCAGGGCTTGAGCGCACAACACATAGCGTTTGCTTAATATTCTATGATAGGTTAATAACCCCTGTAAAATATTAATATTTTGTTAAATGCACCCGCTATAGGCAGTTAGTTACCGAAGGCAGATGTAAAAAAACTTGCCCAACCGGGTGTAGGAATGTATAGTGTGTAATAGGCACATGACAATAATTAAAGCATATTATTCCTTAGGAACATAGAACATTCAAGAAGAATTTATGTAAACAGAATTGTGTAGTCTCTTATTTGTATAAGTAATGGACGATGTAAAGCATTAAATATTTTGATAAGTAACTTGTGTGTCAGAAGTAACTAATATCGACGCCATATTAGTCCTATGGCGGTCAAAAACTTGAACTTGCTGAACTTTTTAGTTGAATAAAAAATATTAAACAGGAACAACAAAGAAATTCAGTCATCATCATCATCCCCCTGCACTTATCCCAATTTATTTGGGGTCTGCGTATATACTCGTATCCGGTATGCTGCTAAAGTTTTGGCTGTTTTATGACCGTCCGTCTGCCTGAAATTCAATATTACCTGATATTTAGTTCTAAAATGTATAAAGCTTATTAATTTGTATAATTATACAACTAAAAACTAAAACTATTTTAAAAATAAGATAAAAAAGATATCTAAATTATTATTATTCGTTTTAAAATGTAGATACCATTAGATAGGTTTTCATAAATATTTTACAGGAATATAATATAAAAATAAATGCTAACTCATCAAGAAGTTCGTATTATGCGTAATATTTTGTCTTAAAACGGCGGTTATACGGCTAGTATTAGTGAACTTGGGTCTAAATGAATTAATCTAAATGACTCGACTACAATTTCACTTTCATGGGTCGCGAACTGTGGAAGACTTTCGTAAATCGGTGGGAAATTTGTGATTACTGACTTAGTAATAACACTGCAAGCCAAAATTTAACCGATAGACTGCCCTTTATTTACAAATCCTATTAATACATTTTATAAATGTGTGTTTGGATGTTTGTTACTCAATCACCAAAAACTATTGAACGATTTGGATGAATTTTGGTATAGAGATATAGATTGGACCCCGGGGAGGACATAGTAAAAAGTATATTTTATTTTAAATTTATTACTGAAAGACATTTTATTATCAATACTTAGCTGATAGCTGAGCAGAAATAGAAATAAAATAATTTAATATTTACGATCACTTACCAACTTACTCGTACATATGATTCTAACTGACTATATATTATACAAGTAATACCTTTAAAAGTTGGTATGTTGTTACATCATAGACTACTAACATAAATAGCAAGTTACTTGTGCTGTGTGCAGTTAATAAGTCCAAAGATGGATTTATTGGCTCTATTCGGAACACTTTCGCAAACATCGTTAAAGTAATGTTGCTAGAATATAATATGTACAGTCAGTCAGTCAACCGCATGGTAAACATTTGACATTGATAGCGCCTTTATGTCGAGGCAATAAGGACGAGATTCAAAGTTATGTGTTACCGAGATATAGACAAGTGTTACCACGAAGAGTATGTCGAAAACAAGACTAGGTAGAGCTAATGTTATTTCAAGTTAGGTTTTTTCGTGTTATCGAATCCAAAAACATACCAAAATGGTGTAATCAGAGAAAACCTAGTACCGTTTGCCTAGCCTGTCCAATTTTGGATGCTCCATTTCTCGGGAACAGATTGTTAATTTAATTATTTGCAAAGTATACTTATTATAATCTGTAAACAAGTTGGTAATGCATAGGTAAAATGTAATAAATTGAATCAAAATATCTAGTAGACGTGTCCAACTATTCAGTTTATATTCATGATTGATATAAAGAAGTATTTTAATTTGACCAGATAAATATACCCCAATGATCTAATTTATTAACCTATTAATGCACACCTGTAATAGTAATCATTTGTAAATCCAAAGTTAGGAACACTGCACTTCACTTGTGTAAGAGAAAACCCGAACTGAACATTTGTATGATCGTCGTACACAATGTGTTATTAATAAGGGATTTAATTAAATATAAACCTTCGTTATGATAATGATAACGATTCGTTTAAACAATGGTATTTGACGATCAAACATTAGTGTTTTATAATTCATCGTTTATAGTTAGGCGCGTGTTCGTTCATTGTTCGGGTCTGCTAGACCCATGCATATAGGTGGCCCTTTAAATACTTTGTTAAACTATAAGTTGCTATCTGAAAAATCACAACTCTTTGACACAACAAAAACTGTTTGACCCGATGAAATGTGTAAAATTCTCATGGGAGTCGATAAATCATGATGTCACAAAAGTTTAGTACCATCTATCAATGGTTAAGCAGATATCGGTGAGTTCACAAACCGTGGTTTAATATGGCGATTTGGAGACTTGCCAATTGTTACCTGTTATTTAGTATTACTATAATTATGGAAACCATAAAATATAGGTTGAAGGTAACTTAAGCCCATTCGATCTAAAGATGTTTTTGCTGTCTGTTGGGAGAAGTTTTTATACTGCCACCGGGCTGGTATTCTACTCGCTTACACTTACGCACTTTCTAAATCAAGTCTCATCAATCGGAATGCACCACTGGTGGACAACTGAATATTATATTTTGTCATTTTCTAAGTATTTATTATATTATCCTAGATTTCTTAGGAACTATATCTCAAAGCAGCATCGATTAATAATTAATATCAGTTGAAGCACGGACCTTAAAAAAATACGGACGGAGCGTTGCGTACAACATGTGAGAAGCATGCCTAGTCATCCAATTTCGCTTCTCATACACGAGCTAAACGCATACAAATACTTAAAACTCGTCCACTCGGCGCCAGTATGCTGCGTGTAATCTACGTGTGTGTGTGTAATCTATGCTACACTTTTGACTAGGTAAGGTTCCATCCGTATTTTTTTCAAATCCGTTGCATTGAAGGTACCTTGAGCCCATGCCGGATTAAAGACGTTTTGCTATCAGTTGGGAGAAGTTTTCTTATATACTATAGAAAGCAAAAATCTTATCAAGCGGGATGCAATAATGGTTAACATCCCGCGAACATTATAATTTGTCTCTTTCTAATTAGTATATTATCCTTGATTCCTTTAGTACTCGCTCTCACGGCGTCATCGATTCAAGTATGGCATTTGCCATATGGCTGATATGGCCACGGGTGTGGTGCACTTCGCCTAATGGGCGACTAGCCGGTGCGCTACCGGTGGCGCACCCCTGTCTGTAGGTACATTTTACATACATACATAGCATAACGCCTCTACACCCCGAATGGCTTGGCAGAGTTGTACTACCGATGTCGTTTTAAGACCCACGTGGTAGTAAGATTATTGTTGTCAATCGGGACCAATTCCGCATTTCAGTCCGATCCTTAGCTCATCCCAGGAATCAAATCCACGACCTCACGCTCTTTAGACCACTAGACTAATCAGGTACGTGTTAAGACCTATATTACTCTAATTTTACTGTCTGCTCATATTATTTTAACAGAAAATCTCGTAATACCATCATGTAGAACTCCGTTTTTTTTAAATTATTTTCTAAAGCAATATAGATCCCATACCCAGTCTATCTCTATTATAGAATACCGGTATATTCGATATATATGTTATTTACAAAACTGTATGAATTTTCGTTTCGTCAAAATTAATAATGGATAAATCGAGATGGTCGACTGCATAGACACCACACTTCGGCATTAGAAGAGGACGCCTGTCCACGCACTCTGCACACAATAGGGATCGATTAGTTAATCGATTTCATGCATGGTTGATTTACTTTCTTTCGTTGATAATTGTAGTAGGAATCGGAAGATAAAAGCTATTCTAAAACGCATTAGATATATAATATATATCAAGTGAACTCCACAACTACCTAGTTATAATTTTATAACAGTTATCAAAATCATTGTGTGAAAGATAGTCTCTACCTGCCGCAATGGGAAACTAGCGTGATTATATGTGTGTAAATATAAGACATAGTCGATTCTAAAGGCGGCAGCTCCAGTCTCTGGTTCTACATGGTGTCACTGGTCCCAGCCTCCCAGCATAATATTTTAGGTATACTGACACTGGCGGTTGGCGTGTAAACGTTTTGAAGTGATTCAATTATTTTATATTAATTTAAATAAATATAATTAAAACTTAAACCTGTTTAGATATTCCCAACTAACAGTATGTATAACGGTTATTGTTATTCTTTAGCCTAACTAGCAATATTAAAATTAACTTTATTTCATGACAGTTCTTTGAAAACCTGGATAACTTAGTCAAGCCAATCAAGAGACAGACTGTTGATAAATTGAAAAGAGATCACGCACAATTCTCAACAGTATGGAAGCCATCGAAAGGAAAAATATTTAATCAGGATCCTTGTTACGTAGTTATGAACAAAGAGTCTAAGTATATTTCAAAGTTCCAATCCTGATTGACTGAACACTGCTGTACTTACCTGTCAGAGAAGCGTGAGTTGATGTATTTATGTACCTACGAGTTTGTGCGAGACGCGTGCAAATAATTGGAACTACAAATATTACATAGATACTTAACTGAACACTACAAATTACCACTAATGTTAATTTGTAGTAATTTTTAAGATCACCACAATTATGTACTAATTGTTCATCATCATCACATCAGTTAAAGTTATAATATTAAATGGAAAAAGAATACGTTCGCGAGCAGGTTTCGAACCTGCGCCTCCCGGATAAATACTCCAGGCGCTCTGACGACTAAGCCATCTCGACCTCTGCTTACTACCGTGAATTCTTCTTCCACATTTTTAGCACGTCTTTTGGTGACGTCATTGCTATCTATTCAGTTTCGGTCACCTGTATAGGGAGATGGGTTAGTGGTCAGAGCGCCTGGAGTATTTATCCGGGAGGCGCAGGTTCGAAACCTGCTCGCGACCGTATTCTTTTTCCATTTAATATTATAACTTTAGAGTTCGCTAAGCCTGCGTTAATGCTTTTCAAAGATGTATCTTTAATCACATCAGCTGTAAGGTTGTCCAAAACAAATGGTTCTGTGTGTAAATACTCACTCTACTTATGAGGTCGCCTCATCTTAATGCAGGGAGAATGATAGCAACTGTATAGACTATCATTGTTTTGTATGTAACTATCACAAAGTTTGGTCATTCACATAGAGACCCCGTGTTCTGACGTTAAACCGTTGGTCCCGGTTGTGAAATGAGTATACGGCGATTGTTAAGGGTAGGTAGTCAGATAGCTCTAATTGTCAGACGTTCCTTAACCGTGTTGAAAGTCATACTACAAGATATCATAATACCCGGTGGTGGTAGTTAGATTAAGCTGCATCCCATTAAATTGAAAGCCAATGCAACGTAGATGGGAGCAGGCTAGGCAGAGTAATGAATTATCATTATTACACCCGCAATTCCGGCTTTACTACATACGACACTCGTTTATTACATCGACAGAATGATATAAGTATATTTTTGTGTGTAAAGTGTTCATGTATAAAGTGTAAAGTGCCGAAAAATGGTCAAACAATGCTAGACTGTCCGTTGTCCACATCTATATCATGTTTATAACAAAAATAAGGTGTACAGAATTCAATGTTAAAATATAACATTATCTAGGATTATTTTACATAACGGTATTGCAATTGGTTGTGCTCTAAAACATATTCTATATCTTTTTTTTTTTAAAACGTTGCCCCTCTCTATGATTTTTTTCTTGTATCGTTGGTGCGTTTACAGACACAATCAGACTCGTAACAATTATATGTCGATCATACAAATATTTGCTCCGTGCAGTAATCGAACCTGCGACACGAGACGCAGCAGTCGGTCTCTCGACCATTGCGCCAACCGCATAATTACTTCTAATACGTTGATAGTCGACAGGAGTTGAGAGCGTTCTTGCTTCCATTTATGCGGCAAAGCTTTATTCCGTTAGGTATATCTATTTTATAAGTAAGTCTTACCTATGTTATTAGTAAAATATTTGTGTTGTAATCTAAATCTTAAGTGATTTATAAAAAAATACCTACTTATTCGAAGAAGTTCGTTAAACAGTCATTAAAAAGAAAACTAAGTTAATTTAATATAATTTCGTAAAGAGGACATAACCACATCTAATAAATGGGTCGAAAGCAATTAATCAAAAGGATTGCACGGCTATTCCGCTTATTATGGAAATTTTTTGGGCACATACTACCTCTAGAACTCATTAAGATTGCGCAATATCTAATTTAATTGTAAATTTTCTAGATACAAATCAGTTGTTAGTCATACTTTAAAATTTACGTGTGGTATACTACAATTAGAGGCATATTCCGCACCCACTATAGCTTTGTTGACCGATAAGTGTAATCGACTTCACTTTCACCAGCCGCATATTGCCTAACAACGTGTGGGTTACATATGAAATCTTAACTGTATCAATACATGCAGCTGCTTTTTTAATCTTAACAATTATTTTAGCAGAAGGAATGTTTGCGATTCAATGTTGTTCGTGAAGAATTTGAATGCAGTTCTTTATAGTAGATATATGAATTTGGTATTTATGTTTTAAAATAAATATATAAAAATATTGCCTTTCTTATTTGGGGTTGGCGCAACATTGTCTATGGAAATACTAATGCAAAGGTAAATAAAATAAAACATATTTTTCAGGTCATGTAATACTACTACTGAAATTCGAATTTATCTGTTTATTTAAATGGTACACTCATTATTTCGGTAGCTATTTGTTTTTCCGGGATATTTCAGAGACTATTAGGTAAATATCACAGGCAATGCTTAATTTCGTTAAGCTATTCAATGTTGAAGCATATCTATTGAAATGAGATTTTTGATAATTGTTAAGCAATTATGATTTAAGTGCCTAACGTTAATTAGGTATGTCACTTTGTTTATTAGATTTTTAAGAAACCTCTTTCAGCGATGCGAACATCGTTCTTTTTATCGACACGTTTGTCGATTATAAACGTCAAATTTGGCATAAAATGTTCATAAACGATAAAAATCAATAAAAACTTTTATCGAGACGACAAGTTTGTCGTAAAGATCCGTGCTCGGACGCCTGGTTCAGGTAGTAGTACAGTACCTATTAGATAAACGAGATTTTGCCTGCAGCCGACGAGCTTAGGTTAAAAAATCCTAATCCTAAAATCCGGAAAATGACTTGGTACTTTGATTTGATTATACTGCGGAAAATAGTTAAAATTCTTAAGATAATCTTATGTACAAAGACAACGTAGGTAGTCCTGCATTACGGCCATCAGACACACATTATATTGTGGATATTTTTTTAAACGATCCCACGAACTTCGTACGAATAAGTAGTGAGTGGATTGCGATTTGGCCCTGACTGACATAAAAGTAGTTAGGTTTCTTTCTCCAGTATTGGAACGAAAACCCTAGAGGCATTTAAATATATTTTTGGTTTTGATTTAAAGCAGTAAGTCTTTCATAATTGTGGAAATCGCGTCATGGACTTTGTGCCAGTTTCAGGTCTCCTACCGCCTAAAACCACACTGGGTTCCAAAATCCCCGGCAGGTTATGAACCCGTCACTGTGTGTCTGATATGATGTCATAATGTATTAGAATGCCAGATTGAAGTACCTCAATAGATGTCGAAAGCAGAAAATACGATAAGTAACAGTCATAATAAAGATTTAATTTTTTAACTACAATCACAGAATAGATAATTATTATTAATAGTTATCCATTATTCAGAATTAGGTACCGGTAAGTAGTTAGCAGCTGGATCTTTAATAATGAACCAGTTAGATCGTTTATTAAATGCCTTTCCGACACTATGGCTGAATCGTAAATCTTAATGAATGCCGATCATCATTTGTTACGCCTTGTGAAGTTAGTACGAGGTTCGTTATGTAATTTTTACTCATTTCTCAATATACTGTACACGTATTATTAATTCATTGCTCTTTGTTAATAGATAAATAAGTCATCAGAAGTCTCAGACATGACTCTAAGTACACACTATGGAGACATCTCGCAGGTGTGCTATTTTCCTCGCGATAATAGATATACTGGTGTCAATGAAATACGTACAGTTTTGTTTCATGCTTAGCTATTATTCCAGGTGAAGCTACAAGCTTATTGCCGATATTGTGGTGGCAATTCAATTCTGGAACTCCGGTAACTATACACACTTGGAGAAACACGGCTTCTATTTTTAAATTTTAACTGACTCTGCGCAAAAGAATAGTTAAGTTTATTTTCTTTCTTTTTCATTCTTTAAAAAAGGAGCCTCCTTTTGGGCTTATAAAATATAAAAAATATACCGACACCATGGGGCGAGGTTGTGCCACACTATGTCCTCGTTGCTTTGGTATAAGTAATTGTGATCTATGTACACAGTACACACGGTAACATATCAAATCATATCCAGTATAGCATAAGCAGCCTACACCTCTACACACAACTCTTCAAAGGCTTCTTCTTATACAGAGAAGACACGAGTCGGACGAGCATTGATCACCTCGCTAGCTCATTACGATTTTAGACCATCAAGTCCAGGTTTACAATGTTTTCCTTCACCGTACGTCTAATATCTTCGATTAAGTAAGTGTAACATTGAAAAAAGTCACGTCATTGGTATGAGCCAAATTCGAACCGGCGGGAACGTAACCACTCGGCACCCAAAACATTTCCAGTATACCTATTGAGAAGACCCGACATTGTAAGTGTTTTCTTAACAATGAGATGTCAGCATAAACTGAAAATGTATTTTAGTAGCTCTTTAATTGTTGTCGAATGAAAGATGTCAACGGCATAACGTTGACGTTGGACCTAACTTTCATATAAAAAATCAAATTTATGGACAAACAATGACTTAGCGAAACGTATCGTGTGGCATCGATATTACCATGCATGGTATACTCCACTTAATCAATAATTAATTAATAATAAATTGTGGGCAATCTTAGTTTATTATTGAACACTTAAATCATGTAGGTACTTGTTCCCACTTGATTGAATCTAAAGTGCACTGTAATTTGAACATTAGATAGAAACGCATTTCCGTTATTGTTATTTTGTTTAGGCTGTTTAATATTTAGCGGCGTCCTTTTAGATAAACAAAATAATTAAGTAGTATAAGTATCTACTAATTTCACAATTATTTATTTTGTGTATTATTTAATCTCGCATTTAAACTGCTATGTCGGTGGTGTCGAATTATAGATTGAGCGGACGTGAGTCCGAATCCCACCCTGTCTACCATAGACATAATACGTGAACAAACATATAATTTAAGCAGTACTTAACAGTCCCACTGTAGGGCAAGGACCTCTTCTCATACAGAGAAGACACAAGCTGGTGATCAACATGACGTTGGCTCACTGCGGTTTTGCGTTTCTAGACCACCAAAATCCAAGATTCCTCACGATGTTTTCCTTCACCGTATGTCTGTGATGTCTTATTACAGTTATTACAGTAACTAAGAAAGTAATAATATGACACTGAAAAGTCACATTGACTTTTCAATGTCGCGTATCACATATGAAACACAACCTGTGGCTCAGAAGTCGGGCCCGTAACCACTCAACCTTCACCACATTATGTTTAAACATATTTATATTATTAATAATTTACATATAAAGCCCGCATCATTAGTGTAATAGTCACAAGCGCGACTGTTGAGCGTGAGGTCGTGGGTTCGATTTCCCAGTTGGGTCAAGTGTTATTGAGTTTTTCTATCAGGAACCTAATGACTTAAAAATAAAAGTAGTATTCAAAACAATAGTGCACCCATTACACATTTATATCCAGCCCTTAAATGTGTCGTTGCGAGGTAACCAGGGAAGGAATTTATCTGGCACAATTAAAATGATTACACCATTACCATTACCATTTACGAATCTAGCTCTAAAGTCTTGGTCAGTGTAAAGCGTATAATTCTCAAAACTCGGTTTGTTAACTTACCATCAAATCTCTCTGATTTGAACTCATAATTATCATTATCTATCACGCTCCCTTGATTTGGATATGCACTATAACTGTCATCACTTTGTTCTGAAATTTCTAAAGGGTCACTCCATTTAGGATCGTCATTTTTCCATCGTTCATTAACGTCATTATACTGACTAGTAATATCCGCGAATAACATTGGCGGAGCGGACCACTGCACGAACCACTGATGCGACACAGCCATGGTTTACTTAACATGCAAAATATCTATTAAACACTATAACTGTAATCTCTCACTCTTTCTAAGGTCTTTCTCACTGATCTGACAAAGAGAGCAGAACAGGCCCGATACAATACTCTGCATCGCAAAAAATACGTGAGCACAAGTACGCCACTTGAATTTGTCTGTCGGCCCGGTGTGCTCGCGCCCTTCCCATAAGACCAACGTTCAGCCCCTCTTTGCTTAGCTTTCGAGATTTTGACATACACACGAGTAGCTTCTGCATTTTATTGAGCGGATCGAGGATACATCACGATTAATTACGAAATGTTTGAAATTAGCGATCCTCATGATGTAGCGGTTACGGAATACTTCTGTGCTACCATCACAATCATTTAGCCGACAAAATTTAAGTGGTCGTCGTGACGTGTTCAGGGTATTTGTATCTACAGACGTTCCTGAACTGGGTTAATATTTTCTGATTGTACTTTATAATTACTTAATTACGTTTAATGATCTTTTAAGTCGCAATTTGAATATAGTTACTTAGTTTTTGTGATATAATATTATACAAGATGCTACTTGTAACGTAGTATGTGGTATTTTCAATTTAGCCTTGAAAATATGAACTGTTAAGAGTATACTGATAGAGGATTAGAGAGTTCTGATGTAAGAAATATTACATGAATGTTATTATTATAACAACTTGACTCTTATAAAATATAACGTAAGCGTTTTACGAGTTCTGTTCCTGCTATATCTATGAACATAAGGAAATTAGATCACAATAGCCGTTGACTTAAAACTGCAAATCAACGTCAATAAAATACGTACAAATGGTCCAATCAGTGGTTGCCGGGTGGCCACTTTATAGTTTTTACGATTACCATTACTTTCCACTCTGAAAAGCGGTCAGTTTTCCATAAAATGTACGTAAAATATATCGTCTTGTTAACTATTGTGGTTGCTGAGGTCGTTCACAGTATCTATCCATACTTTGATACTCAGGACTTCATATATAATGTTCCGAAAGTTTACAGAATATCTATAACGTTGGACAAGTTGTTAGAACATTATGAGAAGAAACCTTCGAAAGACCCCGAGTGGTACATTGCCCTGGGAATGGCTAGAGGTATAAGCATTGCGTTTGTATTAAATCGCCCATTATTATTTTGTATAGGTGCACATTAAAACGGCGTCAGTACATCCCTATTAGTATTTGATGATAATTATCTTTTAAGAACATTGCAAAATTTTACAGCCTCCTTACTGTTTTACATTCGAATCTCACGCACAATTACAAAAGACAAAAGATGTATCTATGTAAATCAGAACATAAAAAAATGAAAGGCAGTCAAGATAAAAAACAACTAAGATTTTTGCAATATATTTCATGCAGCACTCAACAGTTTATTATATATTATGGCTCTTTAAGAGTTTATATATATAAGTAGGTATTATTTAGGCAGACTATTATTTGTATATTTATTAATTTCGATGGACTCGTGGCTTTGTCCGCACAGATTGACCGGTTGGGGTATATTTGTGTGGGTAATTGCCGAGATTGGTCTATGGATAGTTGACCAGATTTATAAAAAAACTGTATCTTATTAGACTGGAAGCCGACCCCTACATGTTTGGGGAAAAGCTAGACAGATTTTTAAGATGATCATTTTTTAGATGTTTTTGTTTCTTCAGGTCAGTTGGAGTATACTATTAATGAATTGGATAAGTCAGTGCCAGGGAAGCTTAAAGAGAACTTGCAGAACATCACGCGTCGAATGGACCGCATCAGAAATAACACAGACTTCCATAGCTTCGTGTACCGGAGTAAAGACTATGAATACGGTTCGTACTCAATATATTATGTACCTAAGTAGTGGTTTGAATCATCTATCACCTTAACCATTATTACTTATGTCATATGAAGGTTGTCTTTAGAATTTATTGAAGCTTTTGTTATCGTTGTAACAATACCCAATCTGATCCAGTCATTAGTTTGCGGTCACGATTATTATTCCTACTTAGACAAAAGTCTCTAATGATTTCGAAACTATAAGTAGTAAATTTTTTGCTCCCAGTCTGCTGTATTTCTTTATACTTAAGTTTTGGGCAGTAAAACGCTTTGAATCGTGAAATGTTCAGTTGAGTCGCGAAATTTTCACTAATAGAAAATTGTTAGGTACCAAAAAAGTAATAAGCCCTCTCTCTACCTAGGTATCGTAATGTTGTATGTAATTATTATCTTAAACCCAACTCTTTTAACTCTAACAATATTTTAAGTAACTATCAGCAAATAAGTTTTGTTAGGTATATAGGTATTAAAACATAACAGACAGGTTAGACTTACCACAATTCACCGATGAAGTTATTAATTTGCATGTAATGAAGGTGATGGTGGTGAGCTTTTTCCATTGGAAAGGCAAAATTCCAAACTCCGGGCTGCTACTTAGGATTTTCTAACAGATATCGTAAAAATACTTTTACCCGACACACGAATTGAATCCAGGATCTGGACGAATGAGACTGAAAAAAAATACTTCACCCGAATAATGGACATATTACCATAAAAATAAATCCCCAAAATAATAACCAGTACTTACTTGGTAAGCAAAATAAGATAATTGCGTTTAATTAAGTAGACTCAATTGCCTAATTCTGTTTACTAAGCAAAAGTAGTTTTGCGAGTAGATACAAATCAATGTTTCACATAGTTATAAAAGTTGCATTACTGAATTTGAGATTTTTAGAGTACCGTAAATAAATACTAATAAACGTTCTTTAAACCACTTTAGGTTTAATTTGGGCTGACTAATCTATGTTTTCTCATCTTTACTATTCAAGCCTAATAATTCTAAAATCAAAATGGTTTATGATCGCAAATATCGAATGCTTTGAATAAACAATTTACTACCAAAACATCGTTTCCAAAAATGGAAATACCGAGTTACAAATTGTATACCTAATTTGTTACAATGTCTACTTACAGTATAGAATAATGCCTCCGTTGGCAGATTATATTCTAGATCTAGTGCTGTTCAAATAGGTTATTTTGGAAAATTATAATAAATATGGCAATTGGGCCGGTTAGGTTGAAAAAGAACAATATTTTAGGCATCTGACATAACTAGGTTGCCGTGGCATTCAACCATCTCTAATAAAAAACAGCAATATTTCATATTATTATTATGTGTAGGTATATTGATTTATTGATGTGACTTAATCACTGTTGTGATGCCTGCATAATAGCAGTTATTAAGTAGATATTAATGTTTTGCTATTCGATAAGTTACTAAAAAATACAGTGTACAGTGTGTACAAATTGATTGCCAAGTCATGTTTTAGGTTTTAGCGATTACTACAATAAATATAACAATTTAATCGTGTATTTATCCTTTTTTTCTTCTAACGTTCCGAATACCGCAGCATTATGTATTATGAACGGATATACATTTAAATATTCGTTTATTTTTTATTACGAATACATTTAAATGTTTATCACTATTAAGGAAACATGTGATTCCTCGGAAAGGTTAAATGAATTAATAAGAAAAAGTCCAAACAGTATTTTTTATTATTATAATGTTTTACTTTCACACTTTTACTAACATCCTATATTAACGTATTAAGTAACAGTCGTAGCATAAATTAAAACGCCAGTAAACGTAGTTAAAGAATAGTCTAGACACCACAGACCATGTCTAGCTTAAATGTTACGCAGACGCACTACACTTAGATGGATTACCTCATTTTTTCCTTTCTACGTATTGGAGTAATACGAATGCCGAATTAAAATCGATTTGTGATTAATTATACCAATAAAATTTCAACATATTTTCAAGGATAAAGAATATTTTTACTTATCGAAACTATTATAAGCACCATGCAGTTTATAAAAGATAAAATACGATTTTACAAATCAAGTTATGATAGAGATAAACGGCTAATTTGGGATTTATTATTATATGTCTTATACGTAACAACAAATCCCGAATTAGCCGAGAAAGTATTCAAATAAATGCGCAGCTTCAAGAGCTCTACCAAAAGTTTCTATCAACATTAATCCATAAGTCATATTTTACATGGGCAATGAATTATATGTTACTAGTATTTCGTATTTCCTATGTAGTACTACCACTTTATACAATGGTATAAAGTGTTTCTATCATTCGCGTAATTGAAATAACTTTCACGTAAAGGTGCGGGCATACTACATAGATTCTCAGAATAAGTAACAAAAGACGTACTTACTCTATAAATAACTATTTTCCGTTTCATATTAGATATAGGAATTATTGTAGGGAAAGCTACACGTTTTTGAAAGTGATAATAGATATTAAAATCCACGTTAATTTCATTTTTAGCATTTTATCATCATGTGTATTTTCTGGGTAATATGGTTACTAAGCGAAAATAACGTAAAAAAACCCGATACATTTTCTTTAAGTAAATAATATTTCTTAGCAATATTTTGTCAAGTGGACACTTAGGCTAACATTGTGAAGAAAAAACATTAACTCCAATCGTAATAAATCAATGGCGGTTATGCTATTACGGTTAACGTCAGTAAGTGGACAGTGAAATTTATGGCGTTTATCTCATAAATGGATATTATTATTTATATAAGTTCTGTCATGGAACGATTTAGGGCTTCTGGCGTTGTCTTTTTTTCTTTATTAAGTAAGGCACGGTCAACCGAACACCGTGCGCCGGTGGTATCAATTTGACATTGATAGCGCCTTTATTAGCAGTAAGGGCGGCTTTCTGTATACCTATAATACACATTTACTTACTTCTATAGGCCTAAATCTCTGATGTAAAACACACATTATCAGGTACAAGTATCACTGAAATCCTTAAATAGGGAAAAATATTTAATCGAACACAGTCATCACATCAATCGTATAAGTCCCTGAGTTGAAAGGTCCAATCCCAGTTCCATACAAAAATTTGTTAATTCAAGCATTTGTTGTGGTTAAACAATGCTTATCGCGGTCAGTGAGTTATGAGTTACTCCTTGGTACTCCAGGGGGAACGATAAACTGTTTCGCTGTTACAGAATTTGTAGTCTCTTCAATCCAAAGGCTCACGGGCGGCTTGAATTGTAGATTGGTTCATAACCACACGACTGATCTTTATTTTTAATCTTTTTCTATTGAGGTATTTTTACAGACTCTTTATTTTACAGTGTCAAAAGCTATTTTCGAGAATATGGAGGTGTTGTCGAGTATTATGGAACCAATATCACTTGGAACAATAGGAACACAGAAGCCTTATAGGTTCTCATTTGAACAATACGTGCAAGAGGCTAGAACTAAAATGCAGACCAGGAAAGCAGCAGGTCAGTTTTAATAAGGCAAAAATATAAACTGTATAATTTTGTTTAATATTTTAATATATTTTTTCTTCTTTTTCTTTGAGATGTATTATTTTGAGTTTGCATAACGTTTTAGGTATTATTCATCTTTTGCAATCAACATAAATAAACGTTACAATTTCAGTCTAAGAATTAAAATAGTGGTGAAATTCGTATGAATAGCGAAATATTATTAACACTAATTGCGTTGCTGCAACAAGTTTCAGCGTTTTCAATGCGGACCCTGATACGTCTTCTTCGAAGGTCGAAAGAAAGCTTGCCAATCAAATTTTAATTTCAAGTACAAAATTACAGATGCGTGCACAATGCAGTTGTTAATATCTGCGATGGAGACTCAGACGACGCAGACGGACGGGGCTTGTGAGCTGACACCGGAATGTTCCATGCAGATTATGAAGGGCTCGGGCCTAGCGTTCCAGCAGACAAGTCGTGTCAGAGCCGCAGCATTAGCTTACCTCTTCGACTGCTTGGAAGGAGTCGACCTTTCTGCACACATATACAAACTTTGTATCCAAGTTTATAAGGAAACTAAATCCCTGGAGGCGTGGGACCATCCGCCTGGAACTATAACATTGTTTATGCAACAAAGTGAGATTAATAATTATTTTTTACCATACCGTCTGCTTGACAACCTAGGATACATTGTCGTGGCCCTGACGTAGTACCCTAAATGCCAATGACATACAGAGGCTTTACCTTTCCTTCGACTTAAAATCATAAGTTTAGAGACTATACCTTTTACTTAATGAGGGTACAAGATTCGCAGTCATAAAAAAATGTGGCCGTCACGAGAATGATGTGCCAGCAGATGTGAAACATCGAAATAAAGGGGCATAAGAGATACTGATAACAGAGCGTCAGGCCATATGCCGTTATAGCATACAAGTCGGTCTTACCCTTGTCTTATCGGTGTGTTTCGAATCAATAAAATTATTTAAAAAATTGTTAGTATTTTGTCACTTTCTGCAATATCCTTTGACACTATCGTTTGTTTTGTTAAAGAAACTTATTCTCTTATGTTCAGTTCTATACTGTGCTACACAAGGTTACGGGGAGTTTATAAAGCCTCGCTGGATGAACAGGGTCCTGGCGTGGCAGGAGCCTAAAGGATGCTACTCAGATGACCGCCAGCCGTTCTTGAAACTCACTGGATTTGTGGGTCTCGCATCTGCCCCCCCACCAAAAGATAGAGAGGTTTGCGTCACTTATAAAATTAAACATAAAAGAAAAGGCTTTTCAAGCACGTCATAGAGCTTTATTTTGATGGAGATTCTCAACACTCAAAGGTCTAATAATAGAATTAGAAATATTATTAATTGGTATTTGAAAAGCATTTGAAAAGAAAGCTAAAAGTAGATAATGATCTAGCTGAAACCACTATTGGTATAATAATTGCAATTCGTTTACACCGTGTCATTATTAATGCGTTTCAAATCGTAGATGACTGTATTAAACCGAAACGAAACGAGAAATTAAATCTCGGTGAGTTTAGTACAGTACATTTGAGTTTTATAAATATGAGGAAACATATATGTATGTTGCTACTTTTTAATTTATAATTATTATATATAGACTGTCCTGTTGGTCTAGTGGTTAGTAGCCCTGACTGCTAGGCCGGAGGTCGTGGGTTCGATTCCCACCCAGGACAAATGTTTGTGTGATGAGCACGATCATTTGTTCTGTGTCTGGGTGTAATTTATCTATAATATGTATGCATTTAGAAATATATAAGTATGTTTATCAGTTGTCTAGTACTCATAACACAAGCTCTGCTTAGCTTGAGACTAGACGGCGTTGTGTGATAGTTGTGGAATATTTATTTATTTATTTATTTATTTATATAACACTTTTAGTATAAAGGAAATTCTGATTAATTCAATTTTAAGTAGGCCTCATAAGTGGCTCAGGGATGTTATTTGTTGTGTTTATATAATATTTTCAGGAAGAATACAGAGTGAAGAAGGCAGCGACATCTGAAGGTGGGGCTTGCAACTCACTTACATCTGCGATGGCTCTAGGATCTTTGGTCATTTATATCAGAGCCCTACTTGAAACATGTTTTAACTTAAATTGTATTCCTTTTATTGTATTGTTTGTATTGCATACTGCTATTATATTATTTTGTGAATCTTGCGTTCATGTAAAATTATATAAATTATATGTTACCACTAGTACCTACTTAATAATTCCTATTTTGAAAAACGATGGGATGGAACGGTTGACATATGTCGGGCATGTCATCGCCCCGGTGAATCCCTTAGACACATCATCTCCGGTTGTTCTCGTCTTGCTAACGGGGAGTACTTGCACAGGCATAATCTAGTGGCCAGGATTATCCACCAGCAACTTGCTTTGCACTACAACCTTGTGGAGTGTACGGTGCCATACTATAGGTATACACCCGACCCAGTTCTTGAAAATGGTCATATCACATTGTACTGGGATCGATCTATCATCACTGATAGGACTATTGTCGCCAATAAGCCTGATATAGTGGTGATAGATCGATTCGAGCGCCGCACAATGATTGTTGATATTACTATCCCTCATGACGAGAACCTCGTGAAAGCGGAGAAAGATAAACAAATCAAATATCTTGATCTGGCGCACGAGGTTGTCGACATGTGGGGCGTGGACTCTGCAATCATTGTACCGATAGTCGTTTCGGCTAACGGACTAATAGCGAAAAGTCTTGATCAACATCTTAAAAGACTTTCGCTAGGCGGCTGGATCAAGGGCCTGATACAGAAAGCAGTGCTCCTCGATACGGCACGCATTGTGAGGAGGTTCCTTTCTCTGGAGCCCTAACCACCGGTGGCTTGGACCCTGTTCCCGATGCCGGTGGCCTACTATTTTTTATATTTTTAAATGTTTATTGTTTTTTTTTATGATATATAGTTAATAGAAATAGAAATAGAAATAATTTATTTGCAGAAAATGTATGTTACAGATATGGTGACGTGTTAATTTATATTGTCTCAATACATTTCGCCTTACGGCATGCAAAGTATTTGTTAGATAACGACTAAGTAGTTGACATTGACAACTAATTTAACTTAATTATCTTAAAACTTATAATATTAAACATTTTTACATTAAAATTCTACTCAAAAAAAAATTTTTTTTAATAGGACTTACATTAAATTTTCAAAAGTAAATTCTATAATAAACTCATAACTTACTATTTACAGTAACAATTTTTAATCTAATATTCCTCATTTAGGAAATCGTTAATGTTGTAGTAGCATCTGTCCTGTAAAATTTTAACTAAAGATTTTTTAAATAATTTTGTCGGTAAATCTTTTAATTTTTGCGGAAGTTTGTTGTATATCTGAGGGCCCATATGTAGGATATTCTTTTTCAGTAAAGCGGTTTTGTGTCCACCTGTATAAAGCTTATCTTTATATTGCGACCTCATTGGTCCGGCGCGTTTTCTAACTTCAGTCAGTGATGTAAATAGGTGTTGATTTGTTTTTACAAATAGCGCTACTTCTAATATATATAGGGATGGAAAGGTTAGGATTTTTAATACTTTAAATTATGGTAAACACAATGATTTCAAAAGAAAGGATACGCCCATCTAAACATTTTACAGAAAACTTCTTCATACAAGCAAAAGTAGCGCCATCTGTCATAACTCATACGAACTACGTGACGCCGCGTTTCATAGGTCGAAGACTAAACCTTGTACGTGCGTACATGTTTTTTTTTATCACATTTTATTATTGGTCAATATTTTTATACACACATCAATCACGAACTGAACTGAGTTTTTACCCGACTGCGCTAGAAGGCGGGGTTATATGTTTATCGGGTGTATGTATGTATATTTCTTTGGCATGCTCTGTAGCCTAAACGGGTTGATGGATGTTAGCTTTAGAAGTGTCGTTAGATTATATTAGTTTTTTATACTATAATTTATTGCGATAATAATACATGTCACAAAAAAACGTATGTAAAACAAATTAATATCAGTCAGCTTTATTTGAAATTGTAAACAATATTGTTATAATAATTAAGTATTAAAATATTAGGTACTTACTAAAACTACTTACAACAAGTTCTTAAGACAAAAATAAAACAAATAAAAAATGACGTTCTTTCAACGTTACTTCGCGCGCGGCCGGCCACACAATGGCCGCCATTACAGACTTCGGTAGTAAAATAATTATACCTTTAAAATGTGATAATTTAATAATTTTATTGGAACAGAAGTAATCTAGGGTTATTTATCGATGATACGATATCCCATGTTCCTTTTAAATCTTGTATCGTAATTTTTGCAGCCATTTACCACGCAACTAGACATATTTATGACAAACAAACACTCGTTCTCTCCTGCGAGCGGTCCATTGTCGACTGAGTTGCGTTGGCCCTAAACTGTAATTTTAGGGCCAACGCGTTGGTGCCATTTAGTTTCGCGGTCGGCCGGGTCCTTACGCTAGTAATATATATGTCAATGGGTAAACAACTTTCCGTAGATTTGAGACCGGTCATTGAACGAATGCATCTCTTTTGAGCTTTAAATATACGATCTCTTTCGCTGCAGTTACCCCAGAATATTATACCATATCTTAGTACGGAAGCTACTAATCCATGATACGCGGATACTAAAGTATTTAAATTGACTTTTTTAGACAAGTTATAAAGCACGAAAGCATTTTTGGCTAGTTTCTGGGATAAATATTCTGCATGAGGACGCCATGTCAATCTGTCATCTATATTAATTCCTAAAAATTTAGTCACACTGGTTGTATCTATTATTTGGTCTCTATATTTAGTCTCTACATTATCAGGAAATTTTCTTTGGTAAAAATGCATGACTTTAGTTTTTTGTAAATTTATTATAAGATTGTTTTTATTCAGCCAATTTATTAACGATTTAAGTGAGTCATTTATTTCTTTCTCATAGTTGCTTTTATCACCGCATTCAATTGTTACTGTACTATCGTCCGCGAATAATGTCGTAGGTTGATGAACATTAGAAGGTAAGTCATTTGTGTAAAGCAGGAATAGTAATGGGCCAAGCACACTACCTTGTGGGACTCCAAATTTAGTGACTCTACAGTCTGATAAATATTTCATCTCCCGTTTTGATTTGGTACATACCCTAGTTAATTCTGTGTGTTGTTTCCGATCAGTGAGGTATGATTCAATTAAATTTTAAACGTTGCCTCTTGTACCGTAGCTATGAATTTTATTTAACAGAGTTTCATATTTTACACAGTCAAATGCCTTTGACATATCTGTAAATATTGAACATACGGGATTTTTCTTATCAATGTTATTCATGACTACTTTTAAGAAATCAAATATTGCCATATTTATATTTTTGTCTTTACGGAATCCTTTTTGTTCTTGGCATAATATGTTATTTTTAGATATGAATGAATAAATAGATTCATATATATTTTTTTCAAATATCTTTGAAAATATAGGAATTAATGCCACGGGCCTATAGTTTGACATTTCTTCCTTATTATTCTTTTTAAATAGCGGTTTTATCACAACTATCTTTAATTTATCAGGGTACACACCTGCGCTAATACAAGCATTAAGTATATGACTTAAGGGTTTCGCTAAAATATCAGACACATACTTTATTACGACTGTATGAATACCGTCATAGCCATAACTATTTTTATTTTTTAAGTTTTTAATCACTCGTGTAATATCCCGGTCTATTACCGGATGCATAAATAAAGACTTTGGATTATTAGGAATGTCGTATTTACTATCTGAATCATTACTTGAGATATCTTGCACTTGGTCTATAAAATAGTTGTTAAATGATTCGGCAATCTGTTTAGTATTTTTGATTAATTCATTGCCCTTACTAATTTGCAGTATTGGTTCAATGAGTCTATTTTTATTAGCATTAATTACTTGCCATGAAGCTTTGGTTTTGTTTTGTGAATTATTAATGAAGTAATTGTTTTGTACTTTTTGTGTAAGATTAATTATTGTTTTTAGTTTTTTAGAATAGTTTTTAAATTTATTTTTATTTTCACTCGAAGGAGCTTTTCTATATTTCCAAAGTAGGTTTCTTTTTCTTTTACTACAAATCTTTATTCCACGGGAAATCCATTTTACTTTTTTGTACGGGGTTACGGTGATTAATTTATAAGGAAAGCATAAATCGTAAATCAAACAAAAAAGGTCCATAAACTTATTGAATGCGTCATTTGGGTTATCACATTCTATCACTTCCGAAAAAGATAGGCACTGTAGGTGCTTTTTAAATAATGTTAAATTGTCTTTCGAAATGTCACCTTTCCGAATACGCCAATGTTTTAAAACAAATGTTTTACTAACTTGTATTTTCATAATTTGAGCCGTATGATCGGACAAAGCAAAATCAACTATAGAACTTTCGCATCTTTGGTTGTAATTATGAGCAAAATTATCAAGACAGGTGCCACTTTTTATTCTAGTAGGTTGTTTAAATTCTAGTTTAAGATTGTAGTTCAAAAGTAAATTTTCAAAATCGAGTGTGAAAGAATTTCTTTTAAGTATATTAATATTGAAGTCTCCGCATAAGACGATTTTTTTGTTAGCTTTAGTACATAGTTTTCGTAATAAATTATCCAAATTTTCTATAAATACATCAATACATGACATCTTTGGTGGCCTATAAATACAAACTATAACAATTCCCTGATGACTTAACTCTATTGCACAATACTCAAATATACCAGTGATAGACGTGTTGGGAATTTCTTTAAAATCATGTCTATCTTTTATAAGGATACAGGAGCCTCCTCTTTTTTGTGTAGTTCTTGAATAACATGCTGCAAGCTTAAAATTTGGTATGTTAATCAGTGATTCTTGTCCAGAAATAACAAAGTGTTCAGTAATACACAGAATATCAATGTCTATGTTTTTCTCAGTTTGCAGCTCTTGAATATGCAGCGCCATCAGGTCCGATTTATTTAGAAGACCAGCTACGTTCTGATGCATAATGTACATGTGTTTATACGAGAAAAAGCTCGTTACTTTGAAGACTACTTTGTGTGGATTCTCTTGCTGTTTCCACTGCTGATAGGTGCTGATCAACAAGAATATTATCCATAATTCGTCTGTAAATATTTCTCATTCCATGTTTGTTAACTCTGCCACTGTTTATCGAGAACATATCGAGGGTTAGATCTCTGTTGCTGTCGAAGATATATGCGTAGTTATTGTTTTGTAAATCTAGATCCATAAGATTGTTGAACATTTCAACTTTAAAATTGTAAATAGGTGACCCTGTTATATATGTAGGTAAACATAGCACAATGTTGGTATGTTAAATTTTTCGGAGTGATTCTTTTATATCATTTATTAAACTTATGTAGTTACCTTCTCCTCTTATGTCATAATCTCCAATTAATATTAAGCAATAGTCTTCAAAGGTATAGTTATTCAATTTCTTATCAATATTTTTAATAATTTGTTTTGTGGTACTATTAGGGTATATGTAACGGCAATAATTGAAGTGATCTGAGAAAATATTCTCTATTAATGATATGGGTTCAACTACATTGTTACAGCCCACAAAACACAACTTGTTCTTCTTTTTAGGATATGAGATTATTTTCGGCTTGTTTCTATCTCTTCTAACATCTTTGCATTTTTTTTTTTTTGTGAAGCTGTGATCACTATTTTCTACTATTAAAGTGGTGTCTACTTTTTGAGAGGCGTTTGTGGTATTAATTGCCTTATTATTACGTAACTTATCCTTTTGGTTCGGAGATGTGCAGGCAAGTGATGTTAGCAGTTTTTTTTTTGGCAGTTGGAGTTCAGTGGAGTTGAATTCTTTATGTTATTATTTTTGTTTGGAGTTATGTTGACATCGCTAGATAATCTTCTAGTAGCTTTTTTTACCAGATCATGTTTCACATTCATGTCGTGCATTGCTTGTTTAAGTTCCGTGTTGACCATCGACAAGTTGTTGATTTCATTATGCGCAGCGTCTAATTCGGTTCTTAACTTCTGAATTTCGCTCTTTAGCTTGTCTATTTGTGCGCAGTTTTCATCGTCAGATATATTTGGTAAACTTTGTGTGGTGCCATCTAGTGTCATGTTGCTGCAGGTAAGGTCACACTCGTTCAATGTGCTATCTGACAATGATTGAGTGCGTTTTAGTGGTTTCTTTCTAAAGATGGTAACATTTTCGAAGAAATCTATATTTAATTTACTTTTTGTATTTTCTTACAAACCAATTCAAGTTCGGTTTCTAGTTATTTTAAATATTCAAATTTCAATTCCAAAAAGTGAACAGCTGGTGGGATTCGAACCGGGAACTATATAAACCGCAGTCTTACTGCCTTAGAGCATTCCTATCCCGATACAACTCGTTCAGGTCACGCCCGCGTCCCCCCCTAAACAGGCCTTCGTTCCTAGGCTAAGCCCCGCTCGCTCTAGCAGTCAGCCAACGATTGGATCGGACCTAGAAGTAGTTCAGAGCGTATTCTCGCTCATTAGCTCGGATAGGTTCAGCGCACTAGCTCAGACTCTGCGCTCTATGCAAGGCAACGGCTTTGCTATTCTACAAGTGATGCTCGAATATAAAGACATCACTGATGCCCTAGCTAATATCAACTTTAACGGTAACTGATGGCTACCGAAAATAGTAAATTTAAGCCCCGATGCCTTAAGTTAGGTTACTTTAACGCTAATAGCATAAATGGCCAACGTGACGAAATCGCGACCTTCTTACGTGACCATCAAATTGACGTTTTCCTAGTACAGGAGACCTTTCTTAAACCCGCCCAGAGGAACCCTGGAATTGCAAACTATAGAATAGTGCGCAACGACAGAACCCGTTGCCAGGCGGGCGGTACACTCATTTATTACAAAAAATCGTTATACTGCATCCCTATGGACCTCCCACCTCTTTCTCACATAGAGGCTTCTATATGCAGGCTAGGCATGACAGGTCACCAGCCGATTACCATCGTCTCGGCATACCTTCCACCTAAAGTCACATCTAAAGTTAACTTAGCTCCCGACATTAAATCCTTATTTGCTCTGAGCGACTCAGTTATCATTGCTGGCGACCTTAACGCCAAAAATGAATCCTGGTGTTGCAATACGACGACCACACGAGGCAGACACCTCGAACGATTAGGCATCGAACTTCACTTCGATATCATCGCCCCGATGAGCCCTACCCACTTCCCTGACAATGTAAACCACCGACCTGACATACTCGACATAGCGATTCTAAAGAACGTAAACCTCGGTTTACGCTCTATAGGGACGCTACAAGAGCTTGACTCTGACCATAGACCAGTAATCCTAGAATTAGGCCCCCGCTCAGGTCCCTCAGACCCAGATCAACCTGTCCCCACTAAAACCACCACGGATTGGGGAAGACTAGAGGAACGCCTCAAGTCGACCTCTTCTGTGCACTTAGACTCAATTCCCGATAATATAGTGTCTGTTGCCGACACGGTGTCTGCGATCGACTCCCTCACTAGTCACGTGCAATCCGTAGTGAACGAATGTTCACGGCAAGTCCCGGAGGTGGATGAACACCGCTGGAAACTGCCGGACGATGTACGTGAACTGTTGACGAAGAAAAACGCAGCTATCCGTGCCTACGACAGTTTCCCCAATGAAGCTAATCGTATCCATATGCGCACCTTGCAGCGTACTGTGAGGAAGCGCATATCGGAAATGCGGGAAGCTAAATGGGACAAAATGCTCGATGATATAGAACCCACCCATCAAGCTTTCTGGCAATTGCAGCGGAAATTAAAATCCGATCAATGCGCCGCTATACCCCCGCTCAATCGACTTAATCAACGACCTGCTTTTGATGACGACGAAAAGTCAGAAGTACTAGCCGACAGTTTAGAAGCCCAATGTACGCCTAGCACTCTACCAGTAGACAACGCTCACCTGTCCAAGGTCGATGCTGAAGTCAAACGTAGAACTGCACTCCCGACTCCACACGACTCCGACGATCCCTTGCCCCCCGTCACCGTAGACGAAGTCAGAACGATCGTGAGGAACCTCAAACCCAGGAAGGCCCCAGGCTCAGACGGAATCACCAACAAAGTGATTAAATACTTTCCCGCACCTCTCATAGTTCTCATGACCGCCATCTTCAATGCGGCACTGAGCAACAATATCTTCCCACAATCGTGGAAACAGGCAACAGTTATAGGTTTTTCAAAGCCCGGTAAGCTCAAGTGCGAGCCGACCAGTTATCGCCCGATCAGTCTTCTCAACGTCTTCGGAAAGATCTATGAAAGGCTAATTTATATTCGATTAAGGGATTATGCCGAATCCAATAAGCTTCTTCCTAACGAGCAGTTTGGCTTTCGAGCTAAACACTCATGCATCCATCAGTTGCACCGTATCGTTGAGCACATAAGCGCAGGCTTCATGGGCAAGATGAAAACGGGCGTATTATTCTTCGATGTAGCTAAAGCCTTCGACAAGGTCTGGCACAACGGCTTAATCTATAAGCTGTACCAATTCCAAGTGCCTGACCGTCTCGTACTTATCATTCGAGATTTTCTATCGAACCGTAGCTTCCGCTATCGCGTAGAGGGCGTTTTATCGTCCCCTCATCGGATCCAAGCCGGAGTCCCTCAGGGCTCTGTGCTATCACCTCTTCTCTTCGCGCTGTACACCAGCGATATTCCCAAAAGTGGCAAAACCAAGTTAGCTCTTTTCGCCGACGACACGGCCATCTATTACACTGGTAGGAGTCTTGACTGCATTACCCGATATCTCCAGACCTCGGCCAACGCCTTAGGCGCTTGGTTCAGGAAATGGAGGATTGAGGTCAATCCAGATAAGAGCGCCGCCGTTCTCTTTTCGAGAACGGGCGCCGAGGAATTTCTTCCCCAGCTTCAACCTATTACAATGTTCGGCAAGCCAATCCCTTGGGAACTTCAAGCCAAATACCTGGGTGTGATTCTAGATCACAAACTGTCCTTCCGTCCGCACATTAAGACGGTACGCAACCGCGCGGCCTTCGCTGTCGGCCGTCTATTTCCCATGACAAATGCGCGCAGTAAATTGTCACTTAACCTTAAGATTAGGCTCTATACTACGTGCATTAGACCCATTATGACGTATGCTAGCGTCGTGTTCGCACACGTTAAGTACTACAAAATCAATAGGATGCAAACCCTGCAAAATCTATTCCTTCGAAAAGCGACAGGCGCCCCATGGTTCATTAGGAACCTTCAACTCCATCTCGACCTCAGAGTGCCTACCGTTAGGCAATTCATGAAAAGGGCATCGAAGAGATACTTCGAATCTGCCCCTAATCATCCAAATCCCTTAGTTGTCTCTTCCGCTGATTACAGGCCGTCCCAGATCAACAAAATCCGCCGACCACGTCACGCTCTCCTCCGTCCCGATGATAGGATCACTGTAGCTCAAGAGTCTAACAGACACACAAGCACACTCCGACGCGCTCGACTGCCTCGTTATAGACCTCACCGGCGAGGTCCGCGTCCGTCGCGAAATGTCTCATCATGTCCACCCCGACCCTTGCTCGAGCCGGCCCGCGCCGAGCTAGTAGCTTTAAATTCGTCCCTTAATAATAAGGAAACTGATATGACCCAGCTAGTCCCTAGTTGTCCCCCCAGCAACACCCTAAGCCGAGGTTCGTGTCCCGCAGGGGACGCCCTTAGCGCTGTTGCTTAGTTTGTAGTTTATAAAAATATGCTCTGGCTGGAGGCATCAAACCGCCTCGCCTTAGATATTGTCCGGTTACGCAGACAAAACCCCTCTGGGTTTCTGCAAGAGGCCATTTCAAAAAAAAAAAAAAAAAAGCCTTAGAGCATTGCTATCGGAACAGTTCGTATATGGTGCGAAATTAAGTATCTGGTAAGAACTGTTCGAAAGGGACGGAACATTGACTGTTTTTTTTCTTCGTGAATCACTTATTTTTGTTTTTTTCTAGTTTTTTGACCAAGAATTGTTTTTATATAGCACTACACTAAACTGTTGGTTGCACTATGTGTTTTTATTGTTATTTATGTCACTGTTTAACTGTTTTTATTGGTTTTATAGATAAAAATGTCCTTTTCACTGATCCAATTGTTATGACACTCAAAACTTTTTTATTTGTGAATGTTTTTATTAGATAACATTTACACGAATTAATTACACTAGATAGTTCACTTTAATTACACTTGTTATACTAAATTGCAACTATTTCTATTTTTAATCAAAAAATATTGACGGAGCTTTGTTTACTCGATGAGCAGCGCCAACTCCCGTTCCTATCGCTAAAAATGTAATTTATATATAAATTTGAAAAATAAACGAAATAATAATAATATTCCACAACTATCACACAACGCCGTCTAGTCTCAAGCTAAGCAGAGCTTGTGTTATGAGTACTAGACAACTGATAAACATACTTATATATTTCTAAATGCATACATATTATAGATAAATTACACCCAGACACAGAACAAATGATCGTGCTCATCACACAAACATTTGTCCTGGGTGGGAATCGAACCCACGACCTCCGGCATAGCAGTCAGGGCTACTAATCACTAGACCAACAGGACAGTCAAATTAAAAAAACATTTTTAAGCTATTTGTTCAGTCACTATGACAACTTTTATACAAATGTCAAGTAAAAAAATTAATCTTCAGTGTTTAAAACGTACCTTCCGTATATGCCTAAGAATGATACGTATGTTTATCAAAAATATGGGAAGTTCCTCGAAGAGTAAAAGGCCACCGATTAAAGTATTTGGTTAGTAGGTATACCACATAACATTTTGGTGATACATGACATCGCTATTGCAATCTAAAAAAAAAGTATGATTGCAATAGCTCATCATCAACAGAGTGGGTAATTTTCGTTTGCCTTTATACAAATTGATTCGTATGAAGTCTTTCGAGCTCACACTTCGTTGGCTTAAACCTAAATGAATAAAATTCCTTTCACAAAAAGGTGTGGAAGGACGCTACGTGAATGCACTTTATAGTGCCGCTTACCGAAGGAACGAGCTAGAAGGCGTCGAGAAGGGTCTGCGTGACCTTCGCAAGCAACTTCGTAAGCCTAAAGTGATAGACTTCATAGAAACCAGTTTAATATCACGAGCTAATAAAGCAAAGTTACTGTCGGATATTGGCAAAGAAGTTGGTATGTACTGTAGTTTAAGAATGAAGAAAGGTACATTGAGTTATATGGTCTCAATGTTGAGACAAATTATTAGTGAGAGAAATTTTTGGTAGTAGCACCGAGCCTGGGTTTCTGACCACTAAGTAGTAAAAAGGTTACTGTTTTAATAGTTTTTCAATCAGTACCTATCGAAAATCTCTGGAAGTAGACGTTTATTTTGATATTAGTCAGTACCATATGTTGGAAAAATATGAAACTATCTACAATTGCTTTAGATATTTACGTTGCTGCTAGGAGTACTAGTAATATGTAGCTAACTACCTAAGTTCAGTGGCGTAGCTACCGGAGGGCTAGACGGGGCAGTGTCCCGGGGCCCCCAAGCTCAGGGGGGCCCTCGGACTCTGACTTACGAACTATTTATAGTTGAACTAGTGTTTGAACTAGTGAAAATTTCACCCCCATTCGGAATATAAATAAACCAGATTGTAACTTCTTATTTAAATATGTTGATATAATATTTATATTGACGTATATTGATAAAATTTTAAAGATTTGTTCCGTATTCATCGTGTTCCGAACTCGACGTACCCCAGATTTGTCGTAACCCAGATTCGTCGTACTCCAGATTCGTCGTAAAACGTACAGTCGGTCAAGAAAGTGTTATTGGTTTAAAAATCTCTACTTAATTAGGATTCCGTACCCAAAGGGTGCTCAACGGGACCCTATTAACGTGCCTCCGCTGTCTGTGAGTCTGTCAGGTGACTGTATTTTTGTAACGGTAACAGGTAGATGTATTCTTTTATTTTCATTAAATAGTTTTAATTTGTTCATTAAAATAAGTTACAATTTATTTTTTTATTTCATTTTTATTTTCGAGTCGACTGTATTACGACGAATCTAGAGTACGACGAATCTGGATTACGACAAATGTGGAGTACCTACGTCGAATTCGGAACACGACGAATACGGAAGAAATGATTTTAAATAGATTAGTTGGGGCCCTAGTTTATTTTTTGCCCCAGGGCCTTTGGTTACCTAGCTACGCCACTGCCTAAGTTGAGTCCAATTTAGGCTCGGGGTTAACCTTTTACCACCTCCTCAACTCGAGTTTAACTTTGGTTTGATTAATGTAATCAAAACCAGTTGATAATTGAGGCCATGAGAGTATGAGTGGCTTTTGGTATTTTTTTCGAGACATAGGAAATTGGTTATAACTGTCTAAAAAAAGATCGACTCTTGCTCAGTTATAAGTGTGATAAGTAAAGTATCATCATTGTTCAGGAATGCCAACCGCTGCCCAAAACTTCCTTGCTGTAGTAGCTGAGAACGGTCGTCTGAAGATGTTACGGCGCATGATAAATATGTTCCTCTCTGTCATGGTGGCGCATAGGAATGAGGCGCTATGCGAAGTGATCACCGCCGAACTGCTAGATGACGCCTCCAGGCAGGCACTTATGGAGGTCCTAAAAAGGTTCGTTAAGGAAGGAACGAAAATTCAACTAACTGAAAAAGTGGATGAGAGCCTCATCGGTGGCGTCGTTGTTGGCTTTGAAGATAAACACGTTGATATGAGTATCTCAAGGAGACTGAATATGTATAGTGAATTGTTAAAACAACCTGTTTAAATTTTGTCAATTAAATTGTTTTCTATTTTAGTTGGACCAGTTTTAATTGTATTATGAACTTTCTGAATACAGTTAAGAGTATGACTACCGTCATAAATAAAAGCCGTGCGTAGTTTTTCATATTATATTTATTGCATTTTTAAATTATTATTATTAGGAATATTGCAATACATACGGGACTTTTATATGAATTATAAATATGACTTTGGTGTATAAGCTACATAAGGATTCAAAGGATTTTACATAAAATAACACGATAGCGTTTTTATGAAATGTTCTAAGCTAAGACTTCAGTCATTACTTTCATACCGGTCTTATCAGTCAGTAAAATAAATTACGTGAATTTATTATAAAGATGACAGACATAAAACTATTTCATACGGCAAATTTATTAACCGAATCAATAAAGGGAGTTTGGGAGCGACTTAATATATAAACGACACATAACTCTAATTCAATGGCTAGTCATGCCACACGAATTTCTGGAGCAAACGATCGGCCATGGCACTAATCTCTACAGTTACCAGGCAGCGCCATAATTCGGCTTGTGACCATCTCCTGCCCTGTTGATAAGGTTGGCATGGTGACCATGATTTCTGTCCTTTGGGTAATCTCTGCAAGGTGAATTAGCTAAAATTGCTGGAATTTCCTCAGCATGAATTCTATAGTTTATCCTATCTGATGATATGGATCCAGTCATTATTCTTTGGAAACTTGATGTCAACACCCATAATTCTTGTTCTCCTTTGAGATTGTTGACAACTTTCACACCGCTAGCGAACTGTAGCGTCTCTTGGTCCATAGCCACCGTATGGAAGTTGCGAGGAGAAAAATCTGTGGCAGAGTTCCAACACCAGATGCTAGGAGGGTCCATGAGTCCGAAGTAAAGAATGCCGTCACGGTCCATTGCTTCAGCAGCTGATTGTGATGAGCGCTCCTCTGGGAACACCTGGAAATTTACTTATACTCTTATATCTGTGTTATTTATAGCAATCACTGGAGTCAATTCCAGTGTAGCAAACTAAACAAAATTTAGAGTATTGCTGTCTTTTACTAACCGTTACTTTATGAGCGGGACGGAATGATGTCAAATTCAAATTTAGTCATGTCAACCTAAAACTTCCATACAATTTTCGTTTGACGTCTCTGATTTTAGGTGGCCACTAAAATTAGAGACGTCAAACGTTAATTGTATGGACAACTTAGGTTGACATTATTAAATTTGAATTTGATGTCATCCCGTCCTGCTCTTATATTAACGATTAGTAAAAGACAGCTATGCTCTAAATTTAGTTTAAATTGCTACATTAGAATTGGCGCCATAATCAACATTAATTTTATTAAAATTGGGTAAAATATTTGTGCTTTATGAACGTCAAACATTAACAATAATTATATCGTTTATATCAGCTTACGTAAACAGAATCGGCATCGAGGTTCGGGTGTTCAATATGTGATTCATTCCTAATGTCCATGGTCCTGACCACGTTTTCGGTAGTGGCGGTGAGTGCGTGGAAGAAGAGCAGACGCCGGTTTGGAGACAGAGCCATTCCCATGACGCCGTCCATTAGATCAAAGTTTTCACCTAGAACAAGTAAATCTTAAGCGGCTTACTTAATCTTTTGAGAGATTACAATCTATTGAACATCACCATATTTAATTCAATTAAGGATAGTAACGCCATGATATGAACGCACTAACAAAATCGCAGGTCATACAAATATACGGCCAAGTGCGAGACGGACTGGCGCTCTCAGGGTTCCATATAAAATATATTTTTTAAGAAATCTTAACATTATGTTACGTTTTTGAATCTTGCTTCTTAATTCTATGTCAACTACAAGGTTTTATCCGCAGAGTGTCAAAATACGCGGTGTAAATGGTCTCATTAGTTCTTTCGTTGCCTAAGTAGCTTGATTTTTTTAGAGCTCCAGTGGACCATAGCCCTAAGAATTCGATATTAATTTCAACTTGATACTTCCACGCTTTCTTCTTCTGGAGGGATCTTATTAGGGTTCCATTTTTTCTTTGAGTAACGGAACTCTAAAAATCGCGATAACCTAAGACATATTCTGTAAAAACAGCGATGTTCATAGTCTCAATACGAGGACCAAAAATAAACTCGTGCTACCATCAACTAGGCTCCAAAAAATTAGTAATTCATATAGATGTCAAAGTGTACGCTTCTACAACAAAATCCCAAGCAATATTCAAGAATTGAGTCTCAACAAATTTAAGTCATATGTGAAGCAGACTCTTTGCAAAAAGGGTTACTATAAAATCAAAGACTACGTAGAAGATAAAAATGCTTGGGATTGTGCCGCTCGCTCTAATGTTTAGACACTCATTAATAATTGCTGATTTTATAGTTTTTTTACCACTGTTGACATTGTAATGTTTAATTAATTTATTTTATGATATTTTATTGAATTTATTATATTAAGATTATTCTTTTTGACATTGATTCTTGACATTTTTTGATAATATTGTTATTCTATTAGACACTATTTGCAATGTGAATGTGAGTACGATGTGGGCCAGAAATTCATTCATACATGAACCTCATAGACTGTCTGGCGGTTTTGAGTCGTTTTATGTGACCTACGCAAATGTCCTCCTGATCTGGTATCGTCTTGTGACGGGTCGTTGAGCTCCCTTAGTTATGGTTGAGCTACACGATGACTGATGCATACGTGCCGTCAGACAGGACAGGTCACCTCGAAGCTGCTATGGCTCTTTCCTCAAAAGGCCATTCCAGACGATCCTTGCATCGTTACACTCACATAGATATGTACATACTATTATGTCTGGACTTTAAAAGAGACGTTGACCTCTGAGTTTGTTTCGGCGTTTCTTCTCAGAGACAGTCAGATAGGAAACGCCGGCGCCATCTAGTTTATAAAAATGACTTGTAAAAGTGTCTTCAACAGATCTATTTACAGAAATAAAATCATATATCATTTATCATTATTTACTATCATACAAAACTGTTGGTGTTTACATCACACATTAGACGCAAGCGCAACTGCAGCTTCAATTTTGTTAGAAGGTATATGAGTGTTAGTAAACAGATTTAAATGAAGGACAGTTGTCTATAGCGAACGCTGCACCAATGTTGTTAGTCATTATTATTGCTATGACATTTAATCAGGAATCAGAAGTCGATATTATTTTTAAATTATTTGTGCTATTCTTCAGCTCATGAAAGCCTCACCAAGGCAAGAGAGAGCAGTCAGTTTATTACAAAAAATTATATCAATCCGATTTCCCAGCATGGAGACAAGATACCTATATTTCTCACCTCCCTTTTATATGAAGCAAGACTTTCTATATATTGCAGACTTACGATAAACAGGATAATGGATATACATACCTACTCTACATAAGTAACTTATGTTAAATTACATACCATCAATGGTGAATTTTCCTCTGGACGGGTAGGGGTAGAAGAGTCGATGCGTTATGTACCACGACCTGTCTCGTACAATGTCACACACCAACAGCCCGAAGCCAGACACATCAGCGACGTACACGAAGGTGTCGGCGCAGTCACCTGGCGCGCGCGGACGGATGTCCACAACCTGAAGTTATTAATTAAGAACGTGAGGACGGTATAACATTACATAATATCACGTCCGTGTCCCAGAAGAGGTAGGCAGAGGTGTACACACTTGTACACCCATATTTCACCAATGCCAATGCAGTTATTAAGACACATGAAATAGTTGGTGAGGATATTTCAGCGTACCTATTGGTTATCCCAGTTACCATCGAATTGATGGTCTCTTTGTAATACATAACAATAAGATAACTGAGGCCGGTGAAGCTAGCATTTTTGGTAATGTCACACAATCTATAAAAATGAGTTCATTTTTGTTTTGCACATGGATATTGATAATAATATAATGATAATAATAATTGTTATTTTGTTGGTCTCCTCACTTGTTTTTGGACCTAAATCAACGCGAGGCAGACAGGCGGAATATCTAAAATCAAAAGATGGATTTCAAGTGGACAATAGGTTATACTAACAAGAGTGATGAACAGCGACTGTTCCGTGTAAGAGGATGCGTTGATGACGTGTCGATAGATGAGCTGGTCGGTGGCGAGGTCGAAGGCCAGCAGTTGAGGAGGGCACACCTGCTTGTCACCGACCTTGCCCGTATCCATCACCCATAGACGCTGGCATTCGTCGATCTGAAATTATGATTAATGAAAGTTTATTTTACTCGAGGAGTTTGAAATTTTCACCAATCAGCTTATGGTGACATTTAAATGTTTGTCAGGAAGTAAGTGTGAACTAATCACGTCTCTTGGACCACCTCTGTATGTATAGATTTTCCTTCAAACATGAAGATAAACACTCGGCTAGTATAGTCTGGCTAGTGTAGTCCCTGATCGGCAAGAAAACAGTAAGTAATGAACGTTCAACACAAAAAATCAAGATATCGCATCTATGTTAATTGATATTATTTTATTATTATTATTGTTCACCGGTTACTAGCCGCGGACTCAGCTCATGACTAAGGGCTCCGTTCGAGTTCGAAATAATTTATACCTAAAATCGTTTATAAAATCAGTGTCATCACATAAACATCGTTAACATACACACCTTAATAAAGTTGAACTACCTTGAAGGTATTTGTTGAAAATTTTCCTGTCTGAGACTTTTATATTATTATTCTAATATAAAAATCCACACACAACTTATATGTTATTAATAATTCATCCTTTACATTTATCAGGAAAGAGGTTATAACAGATTTCATACTTTAATTATCAATAGTTTACTATTACCTTGATCTTTATAACTAACTAGCTTTATCTACTAACCATCGAATACTAGCTATGACTGCAGAGCTACGGCGTATACTATATGTCTGAGCCGCTGTGTCCCACCACCTGATCTTGGGAGGATCTGATACGAGCTATAGGAAAGGGCGTCTAGTGTTCCACTTCCAAGTGTTTAGGGATAAATGAGACATTGAAACGGATAGAAGAATCTAAATTCCAACTTATGCAATTCAATTTCGATGAAGCGATATTCTAGGTGATTATACAAATTATTATTGGCATATACAGCCAATAACCAGCAGGGATCGCTGGTTCAACGTGACTCCTCATGAAAATTCTCCTAGCAGTAAATCTACAGATTGACCGCGTCAAGTGTTACTTTACTTTAAAGTTGGTTTGCTGACCAGAGATTAAAGATGACGAAAGATGAACAGGATAAGTGTAATTGGTTGGTTTATGAAATATTTAACATATATAACCACGATGTTGTTTTGTTCTAGAATTTTCATAATTTAAGCTTGTAGCCTAGCCTTACTTTGACTCTAAAGACGGATATCATTCCAGCGCAGTTCTCCAATTGGTTGTCGTGCCACGAGTAGTCCGGGTATGCGGTGATCTTGCCCTGCTCGTCCACAGTGCCTAACGTGATTGGCTGACCCTCGGCAATCCGAGGGTTTGTCACGAAGATCCGTGTCGATCCTTTAACAACAAAGTGGAATTTTCGAAATTAATCAACTTTAAAGTTTCTTACTTTTCAATCATGATTATGATAATCTCTCTATAAATTTGAGGAGTGTGGCACACCTGTCAAATTCAAAAACATAGTGATTGATGTTGCCAATATTCTCTTTTAAACCATATGAGGGGAAATTTGAAATTGATGAGTACCAAAGATAGGTACGGACAGCGATCCGATAGATAGATAATTATTACACGATTGCCCAAAAAATGTGTGTTATTTTTGGTTAGATTTAGGGCCTTGGCACGGTTCGGCAAGTGTCGCGTGTTCAAGCCTCGTTCGTATCTATTCCACATACAAATAAAATAAAAATAAACTAAGATCCTTCCATATGCCATACTACATATTTATAATCGATCATCCTCAAAAACTAGTTATTTAACAAGGTCTGCAACTTACGGTCACAGGTTCAAATGCGGCAAAATCTGACATACATAGGGAAGATCCGCGTATAATAAATTAAAAATTGTATTGTATGATTAGCTATTTTTATGCACAAAACTTAAATGATGTTTATCCAGTTGATATAAAAAATTGTTTGTATGTCATTTACCCACATTACAACTTTTTTTTTAAATTGTGTATAAAATTATGTGTGACATTTTGACCTGCTTATCGTCGTATCGTATTGTATACACTGCAAAGTCATATTCTGAGGCTCTATTAAAACGTGCTACAACCATGACTGTTCCGCTGGGTAGTGGCTAGTGTAAATGGCAGCCACGACCCGTATAAACCATATAAGAAAAAAGTCACTTGTGGCTCACGAATGGAGTGGCTGCGATATCTTTGATTTTGGAAATAGCATTTCCTAATATAAATTTAATTCATTTAAAATATGTCAAGGCGTACCTTTCAACGAAGGCACTCTGATATATTTTAGAGGATATTTTAGACACTTCCAAAGATTTAGGTGTGTGCAAATAACTGTCCGTGTCTATCCAGTCGTTGAAATGTTCTAAAGAAAAAAGTCAATAAGCACTCGAACAACTACTCTTATAAAGATAGGTACATGGTTTATTTATCATCTCGAAAAACAAGCATATCTGGTGGTATATTTTAATAATGGCATGCTTAAAATTTCAGCTCCTAGTTGGATCTCCAAAATGATTAAAAATAAAGTCTAAATTAAAAAGGAAATAAAACACAATTGCTTACAGTAGGTACCTACCTAACCTATACCGTAGTAGGTTACTATGAACTATTGCGAAGTGAGTGTCTAGTAGGAGTAGGTGGCACTTTAGCAATATGCAGAATTGAATTGAATGTTTCCAACGTTACAATACCTTATGATGAATAATAAAATGCATTTTTTTTAGCAGTCCTATATCTTTTCATTGTAGTCATGTTTGTGCCACGATATTTGCACCATACAGAACTTTAAAATTTTACTTTATGTCAAAAATAACAGAACGTTCTTGTTTTTTTTTAAACCTTTGTGGATATTCCTCTATATTGTAAATATAAGACAAACTGGTAATTCGGAAATGGAATCAATTGCTTATTTATTACTCACCATTTCTATGATGCACATCCACGTCATTGGGTACCGAATGACCCGGGACATAATAGCGTTTTTCAATAGCTATTCGCTTGGCTTCTTCACTGGGGAACTCGAACTCTAGCTCGGACCACTGTCTGATCACGCGCAATCCTTGTTGGGGCCATTGCCTGACGTCGTGTTTATCATTATTGGCACCCAGCCCGGGCCAGCAGCACGCCAGGCAGTAGGACAACAAGAAGAACCTCTCGATTCCTTGCGACATCTCTAACTTGAAAGTGTCAAGCACGTTGGGATCTGGAGGAAGTAAAATAATTTTACTAGAGGGGGAGCTCATGCTAATGAAGTTTTTCTACTACACCGGTCACACAAGTTTCAATAAATAACAGCAACGTCTTGCAAATACTTAATTTTTTATACGAGCTTCGATTTTATATACTGTTGATTAAATGTCAAGTTAATTCAAGATAAATCTTTGAAAAGCATTAACGCATGCTTAGCGAACTCTAAAGTTATTATATTAAATGGAAAAAGAATACGGTCGCGAACAGGATTCGAACCTGCGCCTCCCGGACAAGTTAATGTTTAGATTAAATTATTCAGTTATTCTGTCTTCTATTAACATAAAGAATCTTCTTCCAAACAACAATTTTTTTTTTATCTTCCATTGTAAAGGCTACTGCTTTATACATATACAATACTGTATAACAAAGAAAGAAAGAATGAAAAAAAATCCTAGCGGTCACAATATTTAAATATATTGTATGTTCTAACAAGAAAAATATTGATGTAAGGCTCTACATATGAAAATATTTACGCACTGGCTATGGCTGAATAAATTGTAAAAAATCTTTGATATTATAAGATAAGTGGGCGTTTATCGGACAATAACCTATGATAAATATAACACTGACATTATTACAAAAATATCTCATTATGCATAACAATCGTAAAATTTGATATGTACCGTATTGACTCAACAATGCTCCGCAGTATCCCTGTTGTGCATATAATGGAACCATTGTTTTTTATTTTTTTTTGGTAGTGGCATCTATCATCAACCTAGGAGGTTGTCGGCTGCTTAACCGGACTTTCCTGTGGATGCCCTAATAATAAATTATTATTAAGGCCTCCAGCCAGGGGCATACGAACTAAATTAAATCTAAAGCGACCACGCTAAGGGCACCCCCTGCGGGGTACGAGCCTCGGCTTAGGGCGTCGCTTGAGGGAGGACAGCAAGGGACTGGCTGGATCGAACAAGAATTATTATTATTAGGGGAATTTAAAGCTACAGGCTCAGCGGCTACGCGGGCTGGCACGAGCAAGGGTCGGGGAGGTGATGCATTAGGTGCATTACGGGGACGTCGCGACGGGCCTCGGCGGCGAGGCATAAATGACGGCGGTCTGTGTTTGTGTACTGTGCTGGTGGCCCTACGGCTCTCTTGGAGCAGGGTTATAGCGTCATCGGGGTACAATAGTGAATGCCTAGGACGGCGAATTCTACTTATCTGGGAGGGGGTGTATCGGGCGGCAGCCGCGATAAGAGGGTTGGGGTGCTTTTCAGCAGACTCGAAATAACGCTTGCAAATGCGTTTTATAAACTGTTGGATAGTGGGAATCTTGAGGTCGAGATGGAGGTTTTCGTTTCTAACGTAGAGGGGGGCTCCCGTGACCTTACGTAAGGCACGGTTTTGGAGGGTCTGCATCTTATGGAGGCGGAACGATTTCGCGTGTGGGAACACTACGCAGGCGTAGGTCATGATGGGGCGTATGCACGTGGTGTAAATGCGCAGTTTGCACTTAAGGGACAATCTGCTGCGTGCGTTCATAATAAAGTGAAGCCTACCCAGAGCGAAGGCGGCGCGCGAGCGCACCGTCCTTATGTGCTCACCGAAGGTCAAGTGTCTATCGAGGATGACTCCTAAGTACTTGGCTTGCTTCTCCCAAGGGATCGGCTTGCCGAACATGGTTATCGGTTTGGGGTCGGGGGGTCTGATCCTACGCTTTTTCGCGAAGAGTACGGCTTGACTCTTATCGGGGTTGACTTCTATTCTCCATTTCCTGAACCAAGCGCCTAGTACGTTGGCGGAAGTTTGGAGAGTGCTAGCTATACGGTCGCGCACGATACCGGAGTAGAAAATGGCAGTGTCGTCTGCGAAGAGAGCTAACTTTGCCTGTCTATTTTTGGGGATGTCGCTAGTGAAGAGCGTGAACAGGAGGGGCGAGAGCACGGAGCCCTGGGGGACACCGGCGCGGATAGAGTGGGGGGCGGATAGTGCGCCCTCTATGCGATAGCGGAGATTCGAGAGAAAGTCCCGTAGGATGAGCACGAGACGGTCGGGCACGCCGAGTTGGTACAGCTTGTATAATAAGCCGTTGTGCCAGACTTTGTCGAAAGCCTTCGCTATGTCGAAAAAGAGCGCGCCTGTCATCGTGCCGCGCTGAAAACCGGCGCTTATGTGCTCGACGATGCGGTGGACCTGTTGTACGCACGAGTGTTGGGTACGAAAACCGAACTGTTCGTTGGGGATGAGGCTCTTCGCATCGGCAAAGTCCTTGAGTCGCTTATAAATAAGCTTCTCGTAGATTTTACAGAGTACGTTGAGGAGGCTGATCGGTCGGTAGCTGGTGGGTTCATTCGCGGGTTTTCCCGGCTTAGGGATACCTATGACGGTGGCTTCTTTCCACGATTGAGGGAAGACGTTGTGACTCATGGCGCCATTGAAGATGGCGGTCATGAGTATAATGAACGGGGCGGGGAGAAGTTTCATGACTTTATTAGTGATGCCGTCTATGCCGGGGGCTTTGCGGGGTTTGAGATTTTTAATGACCTCTTGCACCTCGTCGGGAGTGACGGGGGGCAGGGGGTCGTCGGGGTCTTCGAACGGCGGGAGTGAGGCTCTGCGTTCTACTTCTGCGTCTACCTTGAGGAGGTGCGCTCGGTCAACCGGTTGGGTGCTAGGAGTACATTGCGCTTCTAGACTGTCGGCCAGGCACTCGGCCTTTTCGATGTCGTCGAAGGCTATGCTCTTATCGGGGCGGATGAGAGGGGATAATGGAACCATCGCGATTTGTTCAATATATAGACTAATTATCACCAAAATCTTCATAATAGTAAAACACACTTTATGGAGCCTCATTCACAACACTTGTTGAAAATTATTGTCACAGGTACCTACTCACTATCTAGTAACTCTTAAATTAAAATAAAATATAAACTTTAAAATAATAGAACAATGCATAGAAAACAAATTGGAAATCACAATTAAGTGAGAACACCGGTGTTTCTTTCTATGTTCTGCTAAAATATTTCTGACAAATGTACCTACGAGTTACAAAACATTTAGTAAAAAGGTAATATTTCGTTACAATTAACCTATATTGAATATCAATAAAAATACTTAAAAAAAAAATATGATGAGAGTCACGCGAATGAAATTAATTTTGTATTTATCGCGGAACGTGTGTCTCTACTCTTCTTTCCTTTTAAACTGACTTGGTACCGTTGGGTTCAGATTCTGAACAATGACCGCTACTTTAGCCATAAACATTTTATTTTGACAGAGCATCAATATTAATAATGCTCAATACTGAACTCTGCTTTAATCTGCATATGTACACGAAAATTATATACCTACCTCTTGAACATTGATCATTAGTGAAAAGCCGAATGAAATCTGTTGACTACTTTCAGAGAACATCGTGGACTGATAGACAAACAGAGGTACCGCTGCGGGGTACTTTTATAGCCTTAGAGACAATAGGATAAGTACGCGCTTTAAAAAATATGGTATAGTGTACTACTTGATGTAAATGTTTTGAGGAGCAAATAACTTGTTTAACTTACAGTTCATTGGCCTCAGAATTAGTCAAAAAGCCCACCGAAACATATTTGGGACAATGATACCTCATTCATGAATATTTTAAGGTAGATAATTGCGTGTTTGTTGCCTTTTAAGTTGGAATTGTTATCTACTAGGTTTTTTTGTCGTATTGTTATTTTATTATTTTATTTCTAAATTTTACGGAAAGGGTTACTACAGTAAATAAGTAAGTAATGTAAATTTTTCGACCAACTACTTTATCAACGAAATTCTATTTACACTTATTTCCGAATACAACTGGGCTTCGAAAAATTAAAATACCGATAAAAATCGTACAACACACACTAGTTTCAACGTAAAGCGATGAAAATAAGGTTGCAACTGAAACACAATTGCACTGACTTACAATGTATGGAAAAATCTTTATTATCAGAAGTACTTTAGATGTCATAGTGAAGCAAGAATTGCACATAAACCCCTAGGTCTCGTCTTTCTAGTTCTAGAACAATATAATAAGATTACATAGTAACGATGTCATCTCACTTTTGCTGTCACATATAGATTGATGCTTAGCAAATCTACTTATACCTACCTCTAAATTGTATTGCAAACTTATTATTGCCCCAGCAAGCGTGTGTAGGGTACATATATAGTCTCTACAATTTAATTAAAAGCCTTGAAAGTTACAATATTAAATGGAAAAAGAATACGGTCGCGAACAGGATTCGAACCTGCGCCTCCCGGATAGATACTCCAGGCGCTCTGACCACTAAGCCATCTCGACCTCTGCTCACCACCGCGAATTCTTCTTCCATATTTTAACACGTCTTATGGCGACGTCTGGTAAAAGCCTTGATCATAAAACAGGGATGGTTTATAATCTCTTTACGTCATCAGAGGTAGTCATTATCGTGTCCAACTGATGTGTATCGATGAGAATGATCTTGAATTATCCTGACCTGAAGTTTGTTTATTAATTTAATACAAACATATGTCGCAGATGGATGGTAGAATCCGCTGTTTTACAAAACTGCTAGCTGTTTTACAAAACACAAACATTTTATAAAACAACTGAACAACGTTCAGCTGGATTGCCATTGCGATACGTTTAACTAAACAGCTATCCACGTTTAGACGTAATGCAATTAAAATAGGTAGTCAGGTCAGAAAAACCTAAACACAAAGAGGATGAACGTAACCTGTCCATGTACACGGGGTACTCCGGGGTACACGGAACTCCCGAGCTCGCTTCGCTCCCTCATGCGTCATTTTTATTTATTTTCTTTCATAATCCCGATTTAGTATCGATTAGTAAAGTAGTTAGTTTAGTAGTCATTCAAAATTTCCATTTTTGCTACTGACTTACAAAACTTAATAAAGCTAAATTATTGTTGATAAGACACACAGAGCCATGAGCGACAAAATTAAGAACTAAAATTTAAGTCTTACTATTTATGAAGGGGAATTTTTAACTGCACCTCTATTTAGAAATTTAAGCAAACAAAATTTATCCACTAATAACCTACTGCATATCAAATAAATGACTGTACTACAAATTAACTACTTGATTACCTAAACATGTTGTACTAAAAAATGTTTAAAATTCATCAAAATCTGATGGCTTTTTTATCTAATTTACAGCAAAAATCTAGCTGAAACCACAGATATACTCATTTTGAAACAATATTACTCACCGTAAAACAAAAATACTGATTTGCACACAAATTATATTTTTTTATGACGTAAATACTAAACCACTATAATAGTCGACAATATATCGGGATTATGAAAGAAAATAAATTAAATTGATCCATGAGCGAGCGAAGCGAGCTCGGGAGTTTCGTGTATCCCGACACGGACAGGTTAGGTTCGAAGAGGATGACGGGGGCCCGTGAGCGAGCGTAGCGAGCGAATAGCCCCCGTCATCCTCTTCGTGTTTAGGTTTTTTCTAACCTTACGGACACAAAAATAGGAGCCCCGTACACTTTGCAGATTTTTTGTGAACTTTGATTAGATAAACATGACTGATTAACTGGTGTTTCATTTAGAATAACCCATGTTCTTAAAAGTTTAATAGGTGATGGATTCCAAAAAAAAAATGTTTAAATATTTTGTTGCACTCGAAGAATTATTAGATTTACTTTTAGTTAACAGATAGTCATTCAGTAAAACAGTTAAGCTTTAAAGATCTAACAGTATAGTATAATTGATTTATTTGATGAGCAAATTTAGTGTGCAATTCAGTATTTTTGGTGGTAATTTCGAATATTTTGATTGAAAAAAGGGGATTTACAGTTAAAGTATTAAATACCACCCATTTATGAAGGCATTGTATGACACTTAATTATTCCATGTTTATGAGTTGTTGGATTAATTTAAAAAAACTAACTCTAAGCTAGAAGAATTGAACAAAACGTTAGTTTCAACAACAAGAAATATATAAATATATTAATTTTGTACATTAACCTACCTGAAAAGAATCTGGTTTCATTCCGAAGAAATTCTTTGTACAGCATCGCATCATTATCAGCCCACTTGTCACATAATTTTGTATTGAGAACCATAATTAATAAGGAAAACCTTCCACTAGTCCGACGCTTAGCCACGAAACACTACACGCAAATTATTTACAGAATCTTGTGGTGTCGGTTGCTGCCTAACTAACGCTTGAAAATGGTAAATAGTTACGACATTAATAATGTCCGTCGCAATTCTTTACAAATAATCGTGATACAATTGCCGATAGAAGCCCATTTAGGCTCTTCCCTGACGACGCGCCCTAACAAACCGGGACAACTTTTCACTTCTTGCACTGTATCTCCACATCGAATTAAATATAGAAGGTGCTGCAATTCATCAATTGAAATTGAAATACCCCATAAAGTGCGAGACTAAAAGAAAATAATTAAATTTATCTGAGCAGACCTAAACACGATTTTGATTGAAGGGTCTACTGTGGATGAAAGGAGAACGCACTGTGAACACTCGACTAATCCGTGCGTTACTTCCAAACGAAATTTAATTATATGTTTAGATTGAGTGAAATAGTAGAGTAAAAAATTAAGTAAAAAATGGCGCCTATTGACCATGTGACAGTGAAGTGAAATAAACTACGTTCAATGAAATACTACCGGTTTTATTTTTATCACTTAAATATATTGTTTCCTGTGATGTCATACGATAAATCTAGTGTATCCAAACGAATCTATCTATCTATTTGTTGGTTACGTTTCACGCCTAAATCTCTGAACCAATTTTGATGAGTTTTGGTATAGCGGTAGATTGGGCCTTGGGCACTAGCCACTAGCTAGTTTACTATATATTTAAGTAAGTAAAGTTTTTTTTTAAGTCGGCCAGTTTGCCGGTTAGACTCCATGTTACACATTAAGTTTCCAGGGTTAGTTGTTTGATTTGACAATGAATTAATTTTCAAACCATTACACTTTCTTAGAGAAGGAGTGCAGGAAGTTAATATTTTTATATAATATACATTAGAAATACATTTTATTAATATAAAAAAAAAAACATTACAAACACTACCATGCGTTTCACTCACACACACATAGGTTTATCTTTGAAAATGTATTATGGTCGAATTTCAGCCAGTGAGCGACCACTTTACTTTACTTTAAACGTCCAAATTTTTCCCTATACAGTGACTGAAATAAGTACCTACGTTACTGATATTAATTACCATCGAAGTACCTAATATCTTTAAGTTGTATTTTATATTCCTCTTCTAAAATTAACCTTAGCTTAACATAAATACTTAGATACATTTAAACTAAGAATAAATCTTCCTTTAATAAATCTTCTATTTTTTATAGAGGGATAATTAAAAGTTAGTGTCACTATTTGTAACTATCGGGGAATTATGCCAATCTGCTCGCTTACGGTCAGTCGGGCTTCAAGATCAGCCTAATCAATGAAAAGATATGGTTTAAAAAAATAAAATATAACGATAACTAGAAAGACCGATTCAAGTATTTGTTAAAATTACAAAAAGTGACAATAATAGTCAGTCGGTTTAAAGTAAGTACAACTCACATACCTATACAATACGAATTTGGATAAATTAATTTGAAGTAAATTTTTACTTAAATCTTTTCCTTTGATGTAATTTAACTGCCTAACATCTGCTTAATGGAACTGGTTCATAAAAAAGATCACTAACCTTATCGTAACGTATTTAATAGGCAGACACTTTTTTTAGAATAAACCACGTCTCCGCTTCCTAAAACGGTGTTATAGTAACAACTTCTCAAAAAGAAATGGTATATTTTTCTTTCATTACAACATTTAACCGAACCATAGAAAACTTTTACGATTAGTCGAGCGTAATTCCGCAAGAACAAAATAATCTACAATATCTACTTACAGTGCTGGGGACAACGCCACACTAGTCATTTATTGCTACGCATCCGCTATATATATGTATGTATAATTGTCTTATCAGTAGGTACATAACAATTAGTACCAGCAGGTATCTGTTGCCTGGAAGGTATCATTTTACCAACTAATTACTAAAACGAACAATTCGATGACATTGTCCTGCGGCGAATGTGCTCTTCCTCAAAATGCTGTAAGTTGTCCAAACTATCATTTATAATTAAATTAATAATAATATACTCCCGACCATATTTTCGGTCACGGCGGCCTGTCTTCGCGGAGATTAGACAAGTACGCAGGAGATAATATTATGGTTCACAAGTGTATGCGCAAACAAGGTGCCCACTTACTTCACTCTCATAATCCGACGATGGGCAGTCCGATACGACCGGAGAGAGATCAGGTGCAGAATAGACGGCTTTGCGTGTTCAATTAAATTACACACGACTCTACAAAGTATCTTAAAGTAGCTGAATTGGTCATTTTACAAAATTAATGTGAAGTGACTTTGTACACCTGTAAAGTCTTGCAGCTGATATTATTAAACAAACTGAGGGATATGTTTAAGCAATCGGAATAAGCAAATGTTAGCGAATACTGCATTTTTAGGTGGAAATACAAACCTAAAATTGTAAACGGTAAGTACAAAAAGAATAAACGGTCAGATAAAATAATTGAGCGGATAATCTACCTACGTATCTACCTAATTTGTGAAAACATGAAGAAGCTCTTGACCAAATCTGCCATCTTAAGAGGGAGTTAAGTGAATCTCGAGACCTGATTGTACGATATGAAGAGGAAAAACAGTCTGAAGTTACTTTTAAAAATAATAGTTTGTATATTGAATTGGTAGAATGCAGCTCAGGTATTTTTGTAAATAGTAAGCTTGTTAGTCACAAAAAACAGAAAAAACTCAAGAAAGTGAATAAATATATTTCTAAAACTTCCAAAATTGTAAGCCACCTACGTAAAAAAACCAATAATAACTCTAAATTAAAACATTTAAATCTTACATTAAATGAAAACATTTTACTATGTAAATTAGAATTGAATAGATACATAGCAGCATATAAAAATGATACACTTAAATTACAGGCTGAAATAGATTTATTACAGAAATTCCTGCATGATGTTACGGTTAAATAAATCACTTACAGAGAAAATACAATAACATATTATAATATTATATAGCCGGTTGGCGTAGTTAACTACATACTAAGTTTATATAAAATTAAATCTTAGTAATATTTATAAACTTAAATCACAAAAATGTTGGGTATTCTTAAAAATCTAATCATACAAGTTTTCAGATTTTGTTCGTTGCCAGTGCGCCGAAACAATAGGTGTTTACTAAGGCCGGTCACATAGTGAAAGAAGTGCAATTTAATTTGAACTTCGTTAAGTATAGTAATAATATAAGTATAGTAATGTGTGTTTTAGTTGTTTTATTTAGTTTGAATATTGACTATATGTTTATTATTATTTAAGATTTCAATCAAATAAAAAAAAATTGTTTTAAGTAGTTGTGTAGTATATTACTAATTGGTGGTAAGTATAAATTCACTCAGTGTACATAAGTAGGTAATGTTTCATTAAAAACTAGATATTTACAATATATTATATACTAGATATTTTTTTATAGTATATTATTTAAACCCACATAAAATACATATAAAAATGAAGCACAGGAAGTAACATAATTCCTAATCTATTAATGAAAAATCTCTCATAATGTGGTTTTTTAACAATTTCTTAAACATTAACATAGATTTTGCCTCCTTAATGTCTTTGGGTAATTTGTTATAGTTTTGGGCTCCCTCTACTAGAATGCTCTTTTTCCCTATATTTGTCCTATGAGCTTTTAGACAGAGATTATTAGCCTGCCTAGTCATGCATTTATGATGGTCTATTTTCTTTGTGAATGTAATTTGAGAGTTAATATCTTTAGTGATAATTTTCCTTATAAAAATGCTGGTGTTATATATGTAAGTCTGGGTTAAATTCATTAGTTTAGTTTCTTTATAGATTTTGAAAGTACGTGTTAGGTATTCGTATTGGAATAGTCTTTAAATTATTTTGTTTTGTGTTACTTGTAATATTTTTAGGTTGGTTTTAGCTGCTGATCCCCATATTTCAATTAAGTAGTCTAGATGAGACTTGACCAAGGAGTTGTATATGGTATATCGTACATGTCTTGGCAGTCTCCGTACTATACCTCGTAGGGCGCCTGTTAATGAATTGATTTTATTTTAGATATTTTTCAATATGTGGCTCCAAGTAAGCTGACTATCAAGAACCAGGCCTTAGTATTTCTCATTGTTATCTTTAGTTATTTTTTGGCCATTTATTACAAGAGGATGGTGATTTCCAATTTTTCTATTTTTAGCTGAGAATATTATGTAATTGGTTTTAGACGCATTAATGGTTAGTAAATTTGACTGTAACCAGACGTGTAATATGTCTAGATCGTGTTGAGCTTGATCTATTATGGCATCTAAGGAGTGACCATAATAGAAAAGGCTAGTATCATCAGCATATAGGGTGATATCTCCCTTGAGTCCAATTTCATGTATATTATTAATATAAATGAGAAACAACAGAGGTCCTAATATTGAACCTTGTGGAATGCCACATGTGATGGGTTGGGGGGCACTTCGGTAATTATCTATTTTTACTACTTGTTGCCTGTTTGCAAGATAAGATTTGTAAATGTCATATGCTGTATCTGCAACACCTATGCTTCTTAATTTTATCAAGCGTATGTCGTGGCAAACGGTGTCAAACGCCTATTTCAAATCAATGAATACTCCCAAAGCTATTCTTTTACCGTCAATATTAAGTCGTATATTTGTTACTAGATCTACGGTTGCTGAGACCGTGTTAGACTTAGGTCGAAAGCCATATTGTTTATCAAACAGAAAGTCGATAGAGGTTAAATACTTATACAGCTGGTCATGCATTATTTTTTGGAATATTTCGGAAGTCACCGGTAAGACTGATATGGGACGGTAGTTGCTTGGATCGGCTTTGTCCCCTGATTTAAAAATAGGACTAACCTTCGCGAGTTTTAGACTGTCAGGGAAATAAACTTCAGTTATACATCTGTTGATGCATTGAACTAAGTGTCCTGCTATGTCGTCTTTAACACATTTAATACATTTTGTGCTAATCCCATCTAGTCCTGAGCTAGTATTTGTATCGAGATTATTAATTATTTTTAGGACCTCTTGTGGAGTCGTTGGTTTTAAATTTGTTAAAGCTTTATCGTTACTTTTAAGGTTATTTATTGTTAATGATAAGTTATTATGGTATTTTTTAGGTATATTATTGGCAAGTTTAGTACCGATTGTAGCAAAGAAAGCGTTGAAACACTCACAAATTTCTTTGGGGTCTGATGTTTGTCCGTTAGAAGTATTCATTTTTTGTTATAGAGTTCGAAGTTTTGGTTTTGTAGTTGGTTAGTCTATTTATAAGTTGCCACATTTTTAAGGGGTCCCTTTGACAATTTGTAAATGCCTTGTGATAATAGTTATTCTTAGATGTTTGAATGTGATAGTGGGTTTTGTTTCTTTGCTGTATAAACTTGCTTTTCAATAGTTGGTCTTCAGGTGTTTGTTTCAGATTATGCCACAATTAGTTTCTTATGTTTATTTGGTCAATTATTGTTTTATTTATCCATTCTTTGTTTGGTGGGTTAAGTATTTTCGTTTTTAGAATTTTGTTTTATGCAAAAATTTTTAGTAACTGTGATTCTAATTTCTCATATCATGAAACTCATTTGTAGTAAAAATTTCTTTGGCATTGTTTTGCAAGCTTGTAAAATGTATGGCCTCATACTTGATTCGGTTTTTCTTTTCAGGTGTAGGTCTATTTATTTCAAGGTATATTTGATTGTGATCAGCAATAGAGGATTCAATTATGGACATTTGGAATGTATTATGGAGTAAGCTTGTACACACATGATCTATAATGGTTTTTGTTTATGTTGTTTCACGGGTACAGTGTTCTTTGCTAACTTTATTTAATATTTTGATTTTGTTATCACGTAGTATATCCTTATATTCCTTTACAGATTTATCATTATGAATAAGTAAGTTCAGATTAAAGTCGCCAAAAACTATGACACGCTTCCTTTTTGGGAGATATTGATTATAAGTCTCTAGAAACTTGGTGATGTTTGCTGCTGGTTACCTGTATATAGCCCCTACGTCCAAGGAGAGTGCATGTAGATGTACCCATAGAAAGTGATTTCCATCATCGCATTCTTCTTCTAGAAATTCATGTTTCAGGCTATTGTGAATGTAAATAGACACTCCACCACCTCTTGAATTTTTCCTGTAGTTATAGTGATGTGAATAATTTGTAAATTTTAATCTTTGGGCTTCATCATCATTCTTTATCCAAGTCTCCGTAACTATTAAAACATGTAAAATAGAAGAGAACGTTTCTAACACACATCTCATTTCATCCAGTTTTCCGGCCTTAACCAAACTGCGGACATTTGTGTACAAAAATTTAAGTGTTTTATTTTTGGTTTTTACATTTGTATAATTACTATGGACTTCATGCGTTACGAAGTTGTTATCTATAATTTTATGTATCGTATCTTCTCTGATCGCTAGTTTTTTGACTCTTTTTGTAGAATTTTGGGAACTCCTTTAATGTATTTTATTATTAAGTTGTTTTACCCATTTTCTGTGCGTGATTGTAGCTCTTCTCTAAGTTTAATCATTGTTTGTTGTTGGTTAGGTGTCTGATCGGAGTATATTTTGATATTTTTATACTTAAAATTTATCTTCTTCTTTAAAATAGGTTTAGCTGTTTCTTGAGATGAATAGCAGACCTTTATAGGGCGTGTTTTTTTACCATCATATCTTCCTAATCGTATAACTTTTTCTGGACTTGGACAAAGAGGATGTATAGTTTTTATTATTTGACAGACCTCACATTGATCACCTGATCTTTTTTTCTCCATATCTCCATCTGATTGTGGTTCGGAACGCCTGTGATTACGATATTCTTACTCCGTTCCATGCGTTCTTGCAGTTCAATGATTATGTCATTACAGGCAGTTGGGTTTGTGTGTTCTGATGATGATGATGATGATGATGATGTTGTCGATGAGTTATTTTGAAGTGCCTTTATATCACTTTCAAGGCTTTTTAGTTTTTCTTGGGTGTTACTCACGGTACTTGTAAGATTTGTTATGTCTGATTTGAAGTTGTTATGTTCCGTAATAATTTGGTCTGTTTTATTCTTCATTTCGATCAGTTGGTTATTAATAGATTAGTTAATAGGTTATTGATATATCTTGCTTAATAGTATTAATGTTGTCAGTTTGTGACTTTCCAAATTCCTTGAGAAAACCCATAATTTATTTTTTAAATTCCTCGAATTGGTAGGAAAAGTCAACCTCCGGTGACTTCCTCTTCCGTGTCGATATGTTTTGCGAGTCATATAGTCCAAAGGTAGTCAAGTCAGGCTGGGAGGTACTACCTTCTCCGGTAACACTGACACTCTCGGCAGATTTACTAACAGGTGAACGTCGAACACTCATACTCGTATTACTCCGTGTACCAAGCATAATTTGTGTTACCCGCTCCACTTATCGCTACGCTTGAATAATGTGTGCGTTGGCCTTACGATGCGTGCGGGCAACGCAGCGATTATCTGTTTCACTCTAACACTCACTAGTCGCTGGTGACAGTATTAAGTAGACACTTGTCGCGTTAGATTTGAAATCGACGTTATTTACGTCACTTGTGAGTTTAAAGTTGTATGACACTGGTAAAAAGTAGAAAGTAAAATATTATTTTGGTTTCCGTAAACACGTCCATTCACTACGCCAGTTGGTCGCGAGAGATGATGTTACCCACAAATACATGATCTCCCAAAGGGAAATAAGTGAACATATAGCAGCTGCTTCTCAACTTATAGATCTGTGCACTTATAATGAACAGCGAGTACTGTCATTAACTAATAAACACAATTACTGTGCACATTCACCTTGTATATTGGTGGAACAGTCAATACCCCCAACTGATCAGCCACCTTCTGTGGAACTGTTGGGCAGTAGCATAAACCAAATAGAAATAAAAAATACTGTAGTTCTTTCTGATAGAATAGGTATAAATATGGGTATTTTATTGAACAGGCATACTGAAGGTACTATTACTAACTTCTGTATGCCTGATGCAAGTTATTTACAAATTTTGGATAAAATAAAAAGTTACAGTTTAACAAAAAGCAGTAACATAATAATTTTTATAGGGAATAGTAATAAGCTAAAGAAAGCAGACATCATATACACAGTAGAATATTTGATAAAAATAGGTGTAAGTAAAACAATACTCTGTGCACTCCCTTATAACAGTTGTTCTGTGGACAAAAATTTTGAAAATTATAGTATTCAACATTTGAATACATTAATGTATAATGTGACTTGTCGTCATAGTGACACATTTATGTTTTTTGATACTAATAAATTTATTAGTGGATTTAAACTGACAAACGGTACTGTGTACTTGCCTAGTAAATATAAGAGACTTCTGGCTACATTATTAGCATATAATATTAACTTTATTGATAGTAAGTAGCACATGTGCTACAAATTATTATACATATTGTACGAAGGAGGTTCCATGTATGAAATCTACAACCTTAAAAGTTGCTGGCGGATATAGAGGAAGTAGTCATTCAAAAATAAGTTTTGTGGATCTCACTCCGGATCATCATTTAAACTAGTAAATAAGACAACAGAGGATACTGTTAACTTAAGTGCCTATTGTGCCACCAAAAAGGTATCTTCTAGCATACAGCGAAGAGATTGTAGTAAAATAGATAAGCAGAAATCGAAAATATTTCATCAAAATGTGCAAGGTTTTTCTTCCAAAATATTAGAGATTGAATTATTTTTAGAACAAACAATGTATGACTTAGTTTGTATTTCTGAGCACTGGTTGAAGGATTACCAAATGCTTATTAATTTTGAAAATTATACTGTAGTTGTTTCAACCGCACGACTATGCTGCATGGGGGTACATTAATTTTAATAATTTTTTTTATCAAATATAAACAACGTTTAGACATAGTTAGATTGTCGGTTGAACACAGTATTGAACTGTCATGTGTTGAGCTGGATAAGTATATTATAGTGTGTGTATATAGGCCTCCCAATTATCAAAACTTCTCCACATTTGAGACATTAATGGATGATGTTTTAGGAAAAGTTGGTTTTACTAACAAATCTGTTATAATCTGTGGTGATTTTAATATTAATATTTTAGAAAATAGTTTATATTGTGGCCGGTTGCTAAACTTATTCAAAAAATTTAATTTAAAAAACGTTTTTATAGAACCGACTCGTGTAACTTTGAATTCTGCTACCTGCATTGATAATATATTTTGTAACTGTGAGTACTTAACTAGATCAATTGTAAATTACTTGCCTTCGGATCACAGTGGGCAGACCGTCACTTTATGCTCCAACACGACATTACAAAAAATAAAAATAAAATTCAGGCAAATAAGTAACGACTAGTAAATTAAAAACATTCGACAAAAATGTAGCTAGTAAATTAGATGTTCCGAGCCAAACTATTCGCAATGTAAATAAACTATATAAATATTTATTTTCTGTTGTGAAAACTGAATTTGCTAAAACATTTCAAATGAAAGAGAAATATATTTACCCGAAATTTGTTTTCAGCGACTGGGCAACTACAGGTATTAGGAAAAGTAGGGAAAAGCTATTTGAGCTCTATGGCCTCAAGCCTTTTATTAAAACTGTCAATTTTAATCAATATGTAAGTAAATATTCGAAAATATTTAAGAATATATGTAAGGTAGCTAAAGCCCAGTACTTAAGTAACAAAATTAAATAGGCTGAAAACAAAATGAAAACTACTCGGAAAATAATTAATAACGAAACAAATAGGAAAAAAAAAACAAATATAGAGTACCAACTTGAGACTGCGAATGGTCCTATTTGCTCTGTCGCAGAGATTGTTCAGGAATTTGTAATTTTTTTTACAAATATTCCTTTAAAAACTACGGAATGTTTGAATTCTTCGCCCACCGCTGCTATTTCTTTACTTAAAGAAAACGTCTCAGCCTGCCCTATTCAATTCAGTTTTAATCATATAAACCCTAGGATCATAATTAAAGCGTTTAATGAAATCAAAGTCAAATTTACAGAGGATCTATGGGGAATGTCAACAAAAACTTTTAAGGCTATAATTAAAACTATAGCGCCTTATTTAGTCTTAATATTTAACTTATGTATAGATAAAGGAGTCTTCCCAAACCTAATGTAATATAGTAAAGTGATACCACTTTTTAAAGCTGGGAATAGCAAAGACCCTAACAATTATAGGCCTATTTCAGTTTTGCCAGTTCTAAGTAAAGTATTTGAGAAAGTAATGCTAAATCAAATGTTGCGTCACTTTAATATTAATAACATCTTGCACGAAAAGCAGTTTGGTTTCACCAAAGGACGTTGTACAACAGACGCCGTGTTACCTTATTAAAGCACATTTTTGATGCCTGGGAGGATGCGCAGGATGCCATAGGAATCTTTTGCGACCTTTCTAAGGCATTTGATTGCGTAAACCACGAGACATTATTATATAAACTTAAGCATTACGGACTAGGTAAACCAGCTCTCAGCTTGATAAATTCGTACCAAAATAATAGGCAACAGCAAGTTCAAATAAATGGCGTAAACTCAATAGGCTTAAAAGTGAAAATGGGGGTTCCACAGGGTCCAATTTTGGGCCCTTTTCTCTTTTTAGTATATATAAACGATTTACCGCATTTACTACAGAACCAACCAGATATGGTGTTATTTGCTGATGACACATCATTAATTTTTAAAATAGATAGACGTGCTGAAAATCTTGACGACGTAAATTCCGCCATAATTCGGTTCCAAAATTGGTTCGCTGCAAACAACCTTGTACTAAACGGAAAAAAGACGAAATGTTTGAGATTTACGTTACCAAATGTCAAAAGTACTGACTGTGACATATTATTAAACAATGAAAAACTAGAAATTATTAATCAAACTGTTTTTCTAGGAGTTACGCTAGATTCAAAACTTCAATGGGGTGCTCACTTATCATCTCTAGCAGGACGGTTAAGTTCAGCTGCATATGCAGTGAGGAAAATACGGCAGTTGACAGACGTAGATACCGCGAGACTGGTCTATTTTAGTTACTTTCATAGTATTATGTCTTATGGTATTCTACTATGGGGACGGGCTGCAGGCGTAGAATCTATTTTTGTCCTACAAAAGAGAGCTGTCAGGGCTATATATAATTACGCAGTCGGGAGTCTCTCCGAGAAATATTTAAGCAAATCAATATCATGACGGTGCCATGTCAATACATTTACGAAAATATTATGTATGTTTGGAAAAATTTACATCTATTAAATAAAATATGTGAAAAACATAACTATAGTACAAACTAGTTGAACCACGGTTTAGATTAACAAAGGTACACATATTGTTTATGGGGTACTGTATAAAATGTTATAATAAAATACCTCCAAATATACTTCAATTAAACGAAACACAATTCAAAACTTGCATAAAACACACACTATGCAAGCGAGCATATTATAAGTTAGAAGACTATATTGTTGATAAAAATGCTTGGCACAATGCTGGTCCTGCTCCACAATAACCCTAAAGAATTTCTAAAGAATTTGTAAAAATCAGACTAAATATATATATTGTAATTACTAATATATCGGACATTCCATTAAATAAGTTCGATTGTGACATGCTCCTGATCAATCCTGACTATATCGCTGATATTAAAAATAATATGCCATAATATTAATTGATTTGTAAATTAATACGACAAAATTTAATTGTATTTTTATTTTTCAAAATGAATAAACTTGCTCTGTATAATTAATTCATTTTATAATAAATAACAATAAACTAGTACCTAAATATAAATATTGTAAATGTGAGTGCTACGTAACCATTTTACTAAACTTTCTATTTTGTTTGTTGTCTGGCTCACTAAAATGTCTCGCTGATGGTGGCGTGTGTGTTTGGTCATTCGATTCCCTACAACATGGTTGAGTTGGGTGATGCTGACGCATGCGTCATGTTCGTGAACGGGCGCCGTCAGTTGGGACTGGTCATCTCTGGACTGTCCGTTTTCCTCTTACATTATTCTCACATACCATCAATACACCATTGTAATTAAAACTTTATTTAAAAAGAGTGTCTATGGAGTTTCTTGCCGGTTCTTCTCCATAAGATCAACTTTTTTGGAACCGTGCACCTAGCTTTGACCTTTTATAAGTGCCTGTAATTTGGTCTATGTGAAATAAAAAAAATGAATTTGAATTTGAATTAATCATGACGGGAAATTTGAATTGTTAAACTACACTCTTTTAGTATTATCTTAAATTGTTCTCACATATTTAAATTATTATTTTTTTTGCAACAGAGTCAGTGTAACCAATACCTGCTATTGTGAAAACCTATTTTATAAAAAGAGTAACTGTTGAAGACCGAAACTACATTAAGTGTCTGTGGCATTAGAAATTGCGTGAGCCAATCACGAACGCGCGCGACCTGTCATCGTGACGTTTCTTTGTTCCTTTCCCTCTCTTGTCCTAAAACTTTGTAAAAACTTACCGTTAATAAAACCACTTGCAATTCTGAAACCTATACAACGGACGTATTTTATTTTATTTTACTGCTCCTCAAAACTAAGACCAGCAAAGTCGAAGGTCGGTAGCGAGGCGATCGCACAAGCCCCTACATGCTGGTCCTTCGAGCCGGATATAGATAATATTCGAAGAAATTAGCGGCCATTGGATATATATATTCACCGTCGGAGGAGCTGTTTCAACCAAGTCAAGGTCCCGTTGGCGCATCTACAACGATCCTCAACGATATCCCAGAGAATAGTCAGAAGAAGATCGGCATAAGGAGGAGTTGGAGAACTACGTCGTCAATACGAGCATAGCGCGCACTCGGTACGATCAACCATCCCATCCTATCCCCAACCTTTGTTATTTCTCTTGTGTGATACCGTGCTTTCCTACTGATTTCAGTAATTATCGCGAGAGCCATTTGCGTTTTTTGCATAGTCATCCTCATCGAGCAGCTTCGGTGCCTCAGCTAACACCCGCTGTACGCGTGTGACTGTAAACGAGAGTTCCTCCATTTTCTACTAGTCACCAAAATGTCGTTGGATGTTAATAGCGATAAGGCCAGAGCCAAATCGCCGAGTAAATGCGAACAAAATGTCCGTGAACTAGTTCGAAAACGCGGAATTATAAAGGGTAGACTCACAAAGTTTTCAAATTATTTAACCGTATTAGCCAAAGAACAGAGCTTATCATCGCAGAATATGATTGATCTCAAGTTACGTATAACAGGTGCTAATAGTTTATTTTCCGAGTTTAACAATGTTCAAACAAACCTTGAAGAAAGTGTCAGTGAATGTGATCTAGAAGATCAACTAAACCAACGCGAATTGTTTGAAGATTCTTACTATGGTACAGTTGCCCAAGCTGAATTAATGTTGAGTGGTAATAGGCTTAGTGACAGCTCTGGTAATTCTTGTTACATTAAATCACAGAATTTAAATTCCGTTAAATTACCCACAATAACAATGCCTACTTTTAATGGTTCATTTGAGCATTGGTTGGAGTTTAGAGATACCTTCCAATCATTAGTACATAACTCCACAGAGATTAGCAATATTCAAAAATTTCATTATTTAAAATCATCATTAAAAGGAAGCGCTGAGTCGGTAATAGATGCATTAGAGTTTTCTTCAGACAATTACAATGTTGCATGGGAGCTATTGCTGAATAGGTATAACAACAATAGGCTGTTAGTGCAAAATCACGTTAGAACTTTATTTAATTTACAGTCACTGACTAAAGAATCACCTAGTCTGTTAAGAAAACTTGTTGACACTACGTTAAAGAATTTAAGGGCATTAAAAATATTAGGTGAACCCACGGAGTACTGGGACACACTAATTATTTATATAATTGTGTCTAAATTAGACAAAATTACGGAACGTGAGTGGGAACAACATAGGGGCACTTTGTTTTCTAAAAATGATTCACACACATCTATAAAGATAGAAAACATAATTAAGTTTCTTGAAAATAGGGCTGACATGTTGGAAACATTGCACTTGTCACACAGCAAAGATGTTCAAGATAGTTCAAAACCAAACACTAAATCACATTCACATTGCAATGTTTCCACCAATAAATCGCAGGGCCGTACCACACACTTCAAGAAATTAAAATAAGTTATAAATAATAGTTTATCCAATTCATCATTGTTTCCGTTCGCTCGTTTTTCGCAGTTCAGTCGCATGCGACATGCAGTGGCATACATATTACGTTTCATTTATAATACGCGCAATAAATATGATTTGCGAACGGGCACTTTAAGTATCGGTGAGTTTGAGAAGGCTGACAACCTATTAGTGAAGTTATGTCAATTAGAATCATTTTCTAATGAATATAAATTATTATCTAAAGGATTAAGTTTAAAAAATAAGCACAATCTATCTAAATTAAATTTATTTATGGACGGCAGTGGAATTATACGTGTGGGTGGCCGTATTCAAAATGCGCCAGATTTTAATTATAATAAAAGGCACCCTATATTAATACCAAGTAAACATCACTTTTCCGTCCTCTTGTTTCGACATGAACACAAACAGATGTTGCACGCAGCTCCGCAGGCTCTGCTATTTCATTTGCGAGAATCGTGGTGGCCGGTCGGTGGCAGAGATTTAGCCCGCAAAGTAGTTTTTGATTGTACCACATGTAAACGCATTCGTGGAAAGACATTATCACCTATGATGGGCAATTTACCTAAAGAACGGATTACTCAAAGTTATCCGTTTCTAAAGTGTGGGGTAGACTACGCTGGGCCGGTCCTTATACTGAACAGAAAAGGTAGGGGTGCAAAGACGAGTAAGGCATACATCTGTTTATTTATTTGCTTTGTCACGCGAGCAATACACTTGGAGCTTGTCACTGACCTTACCACTGACGCATATTTACTTGCGGTGAAACGCTTTATCTCACGCCGTGGTAGACCTAAAATAATATTTTCTGATAATGGAAAAAACTTTGTGGGTCTAATGAACGAGTTTGCTCGGTTCTTAGCTAAATGTAGTTCCGATATTAAAGAGTACGCATCTAGTCAACAAATTGAATTCCAATTCATTCCGCCGTACGCTCCGCATTTTGGTGGCCTGTGGGAGGCGGGGGTGAAATCATGTAAGTACCACCTACGCCGAGTAGTGGGAAACGCACATCTTACATTTGAGGAATTTAGCACGGTACTAACACAAGTAGAAGCTGTCCTAAATTCCCGCCCCATAACCCCTATGTCCGCAGATCCAGAAGATTTTCTTCCCCTTAGCCCAGGTCACTTCCTGGTTGGTCGTTCACTTACAGCACTTGCTTGTTCTGACGTGACGGACACGCCGATTCGTCGCCTCTCACGCTACCAGAGGCTCGAACAAATTCGGCAGCACTTCTGGGCCCGCTGGGCGAAAGAATACATCTCTGAGCTGCAGGTCAGAACGAAATGGCAAACTCGCAACACAGGCCTCGAACCGAACACTTTAGTGTTAATTAAGGACAACAATCTTCCACCTTTAAACTGGAAATTGGGGCGAATCATCAAAACGTTCCCTGGCAAAGACGGGATCGCAAGAGTGGCAGACATACGCACATCATCTGGAGTTGTGAGACGAGCCTTCGTGAAAATCTGCCCTCTCGTTGAGCAAGACCAAAGCGCACACGAAAATATCGAAAGCTAGTGCTTTCAAGGCCGGGGGCATGTTGAAGACCGAAACTACATTAAGTGTCTGTGGCATTAGAAATTGCGTGAGCCAATCACGAACGCGCGCGACCTGTCATCGTGACGTTTCTTTGTTCCTTTCCCTCTCTTGTCCTAAAACTTTGTAAAAACTTACCGTTAATAAAACCACTTGCAATTCTGAAACCTATACAACGGACGTATTTTATTTTATTCTACTGCTCCTCAAAACTAAGACCAGCAAAGTCGAGGGTCGGTAGCGAGGCGATCGCACAAGCCCCTACAGTAACCATGGAGTTTCTTGCCCGTTCTTCTCCATAGGAATCTACACTTTGGAACGTGGCAACTAGCTTCTGACAATTCAAAAGTGCCTGTAAAGGGTCTAATTGAAATTGAAATAAATGAATTAAGAAAATTCAAGATATGTCTTTGAAAAAGCATTAACGCATGCATAGCGAACTCTAAAGTTACAATATTAAATGGAAAAAGAATACGGTCGCGAACAGGATTCGAACCTGCGCCTCCCGGATAGATACTCCAGGCGCTCTGACCAAGAAAGCCATCTCGACCTCTGCTCACCACCGCGAATTCTTCTTCCATATTTTAACACACTGAATTGATTGCAATGACGTCGCCATAAGACGTGTTAAAATATGGAAGAAGAATTCGCGGTGGTGAGCAGAGGTCGAGATGGCTTAGTTGGTCAGAGCGCCTGGAGTATCTATCCGGGAGGCGCAGGTTCGAATCCTGTTCGCGACCGTATTCTTTTTCCATTTAATACTGTAACTTTAGAGTTCGCTATGCATGCGTTAATGCTTTTTCAAAGACATATCTTGAATTATTAAGGTAATTGCATTCTTTACGACATTGTATTAACTGCAAAGTTAGTCGTGTCGGTTCGGTCACTTGTAAGTACTGAATTGATTGCAATGACGTCGCCATAAGACGTGTTAAAATATGGAAGAAGAATTCGCGGTGGTGAGCAGAGGTCGAGATGGCTTAGTTGGTCAGAGCGCCTGGAGTATCTATCCGGGAGGCGCAGGTTCGAATCCTGTTCGCGACCGTATTCTTTTTCCATTTAATATTGTAACTTTAGAATTAAGAAAATGTTTGATGGCATATATCTAATGCTGGGTAAATTATGCAGTATACTCAATGTTCTCTACATTTGTGTGAAGGCGTTTTTATTTAACAAGTTGATTCAAATTTTACCACCCCCACTCATAGTACACAAAGACAACATGTTATTTGAATGAAAAACAGTACATGTGACTTAAACGAACTCATATAATCTTATACCAAATGTAGGGGCTTACGTATTTATAATAATATAATAATATTAGTTATTGTTCACCGGTTACTACTCACGTACATTCTTCGGGTTTGCTATCGAAATAAGCCGTCGCCCGAACTTCAACAGAGACGGTGGTTGGACACTGCCTCCTGCCTGGAAGCCAGCTCTGAAGTCTACATCATACAGAAGTGAGTCAAGTCTGGAGTGCGACACAGTTAGCGCGGTATGCACAATGGACAACACTGACACGACGAATGACGGGAACACACGAACACTCCCGACGCCGGCACCGAGTACATCATCGGCCCGCGCGCAGCGCTATGCGATGCGGTGCAGTGCCAGTCTGACTCGCGACATAGCCGCGGACTCAGCTCATGACTAAGGGCTCCGTTCGAGTTCGAAACTAGTCAGGGCAAACCCGAAGAATGTACGTGAGTAGTAACCGGTGAACAATAACTAATATGAATATGCCTCACGAAAGTTATTATACAAATATAATAATAATAAATATTTTATTAATAATTATATGACCAATGGGGTTACTCTTGAAACTAATACCAATTCTAATATTAAATAGACGCCTTAAAACAACGCGTAATATTAAAATAAATTTATCTACATTACAGTTGCCTCAATTTTAGAGCATGTTGTCTTCATACTATCCTAATCTATAATCATTCTTTAGATGTTTTGGCATTTAAAAGTACGAGCTGACATATTTCTAATGTTAATCGAGCCGAATTATTTTCAAGAGTAAGCCCACTTTTCGTTCCTGTATTCCCCGAGAGGGTAGGCAGAGGTGTACACAGTTGTACACCAATATTTCACCAATGCTTTTATTTATTAAGCCCCGTGTAATAGGCGGTGAGCCAAGTGCCATCAACCGGGCACAATTCCAAACTCCAGGATGTTACTGAGAATTTTCTAATGGAAAATCCCAATAATACCCAATACCCAACCCAGCAGTCGAACCCGGGACCTTACAACCAAGCGTTTGCGACCAGTACCTGGGTCAATGAGGCAGTTGTTATATTTTTCCTTGTTATACTTATTAGTTGATTAATAATAGAGTATGCATTATAATCAAAACAATTGTACGAATAAAGAAAACGGAGCAGGAAACAACAACAAAAATCGTATTCTAATATCGAGCGTTATTGTACGAGGAACCCAAACACGTGATGAAGTATTATTTTATAAATGTCCATCGTTAATGACAGGCATAATAGCTGTTGGCATTACTAATCAAAAATGACTGTACACTGCTGTCATATTGGACTACGTTTTCGCATCAATGACAATTCGAAACATAACAAGCTTATGTTTCAAGCCGATTATCAAATTAGCGAAGAACGAACTAAGCTTCGTTTTTTTTACCATCTTCAATCGCAAACTCCTGATACGAATTTTAAAACATTCATCTGTGGTTAGACAACTTTTTTGCATAGAAAACTGAAGTCCGATATCCATACATGATGTAAAAAAGCATAGTTTTGCTTACCAAAAGCAACATTTTTGTAGTTATTATGATTTTTGTTAGTTGAATACGCTGCTAATGTAGTGAGACTCACCGTATCTACTACATTCCGCCATCAAACTTATGCATCGTCATTATTGTTCCAGTTAAACAAAATTGTACTTCCGCAATTTTAGTAAGTTATCTTCCAAATATTTAGATATCTTTTGTCATTAGACACAATATAATTGTTGAAGTTCACACGACCACCTTGGACAAACATCTAATATATTAAGTAGTTCGATTTAAATTTTTACATATTGGTTGTTGTGATAAATAAACTTAAATATAAATTAAGGTTTATAAGTGTATACTTACAACTTAAACTTTAATGAGGTGGAAATTGTCTTTTCTCTACAATAATTGTGCTCTATTATCCTTTAACCTTTCGGCTCAGTAACGGACAGATCTGTACGTTGTAACAATAAAAATCTATTGTGTCTGCTAATGACTGAGGCAACAGCTATAATTTTTAGGGTAACTCAATGAAAAACATGGTTACAGATGAAATTCTTCAAGATGCAGGCTTTACAATTTTCATTGGCCAATACAAACGTTATACAGATCTGAGATATGAAAATATGAGCAACAGTTGAAAATACTGTATTAGTTGAAACCGATATCTATGGGCATGCATTATTATAAATGTACTCAACTCACTTCTCCAAATCCTTCAATGACTCTTATAATAAACAAACCAACTGCTCCACCAACTGTCACAGCCCAAGGAGTAATAACAGTCGCTACGGAGGTTAGCAGAAGTCCAAAGCCCTCGGTCCACTTGCCTCCAAACTTCTCTGCTAGTAGTCCTCCAGGTAAATGGGTGATCACATAACCGTAGTAGAATGCGCTGAGAAGAAATCCTTGCGTGGCTTCGTCCCAGTCATAACGATCTCGACCCTGAAAAGGTTAAGAGTCATTGAACGAAACACTTCATGGGACATGACGTTGCACGTTTTTACTTTGTTATTTGTATGACGGGAAGAAGCCCTTGTCAGGAAGTATTAAACATAATGTCGTATGGTATACGTTTTTTTTCAATTAAAGCTGACTTCTATAGCAAAGTACTGAATAAATATACACTATAAATCAAACATATGTGATAGCCGTGATTCTGAATTAAATATTAATTGAATCAACATATTATTTTATAACAATAATTAAGAAGATAGCTGTTTAATGAAAGCAGTGTATAAAATGAACTTACGAGAATCTGCATACCAATTTGCACCAATGTCACTTAAGTAGGTAGGTATACTCACTTAACTAAACTACTTGGGTATATTTGAAATGTATTCAGACCACGATAACTACGAGGTCCATATACATTTCGAAAATACCTAGTTTAAATTCGTCCTACATCTGTGTTAACTGGTAACGGCGGTTTACGATAACTACTTTTTACTTTTTTACCACGTGCTGCAGTCTTCGAAAAATGTCTTAATCAAGTCGATGCATAATTTATGTTAATTTTTTTAAAATTCTATGTTTATATTCTTAACTTAGCAAAGTCTCTCTTTTCTGGATGAACAAGAAGAACGTTTGCTTTTCTTTATAAATGTGATGGATTTTTTTTCTGGAATGTTGGCCTGGCTAAATTGAAACTGCAATCAAAACCACTTTAAGTACCCAAGTATTATAATCATAATATTGGATAAAACAATTAAAATTATAACATTAATTTAGTAAGGCAGTAATAAAGCCAAATTTTTATCGTCCTATGGTTTAGAACGAATAATTATATATATAATTCCCTCAAACAAATTGGATATAATTGATACATCTATTAGAAACAATTTGTTTCTCCGCCCCGACGCTTGCTCGAAATAGCCCGCGCCATGCCAGTCGCTTTAAACTGAAACTGATATGATGCACCTAGTCCCTAGTTGTCCCCCCAGCAAACCCCTTAGGCCGAGGGTCGTATCCCTCAGCGGACGCCCTTAGCGCTGTCGCTTAGTTCGTAGTATTTTAAAATATAGTGTGGCTAAAGGCATCATACTGCCTCGCCTTGGATATTGTCCGGTCACGCAGACAAAACCCCTCTGGGTTTCTAAAAGTGGCCATCACCAAAAAATAAAACAAATTGATTTACAGGTTAAAAGAGCAAAAATCACAACGCTACTACGGACTCCGAAACTGTCATATTGAGTGTGTTCGATAGTACCTAATATAATCAACAACAGCCGGATGGAATTCTACGCTAAGTAATGCATTAATTGTACAATGGATTGTGACAGTTACCTACCTACTTGTTGTCACGTGTTTTATGTAATAAATACAAGGTAGGTATATATACAAATACTAAACGCATGACTGGTTTTTTGAATAATTTCTAATCTTATGCCTACTTATTTGTACAATATGCGGAGGTAAATTCCATTGGACTCATTAAAAAAATACTCATGACTTAAACTCTCTCTTACTTGAGTTTTTACGCCCAAGGTTGGACTCAATCAGCTATTTCTATAATTAAAACAATGAAGTAGACACTTATATGCTAAATATTAGACATCTCTCGATCAGCACCTATTAATCAAGCTACAATCTACCTACTGTTAAACAAATATATTTAATAATCCCACCTTTATATCACAAACAATATACATTTTATTTAATATGCTATTATTATTATACCTACAGATCTCATTATAATAAAAATTGGCCCAAAACATTTAAAATTCGCGATCGACTTCGAATTATTATCTATACATATATTATTTTTTATTTATTATTATTAAGTACTTCTATTTCTATTTATTTTCTATTTATTTATTCGACAAAAACAGTGACGATTACACAATTTTCTTAATAGCTAATTCTAAACAATTTTATACAATATTATTGTGTCTGTATAGTAGCATCTGCTGCTGAACTAGGTCTATAGCCTGTATTTCAGCTAACAGCGCCTCAAGCCCCGGTTATTTAGGAATTGATCATACTTTTAGCTAACATTTAAGATTTAGTTGAAATATGATACGTCATACAAAGGCAAGTTTTTGAGTGACAATTAATTTAAAACATTTTTACAAGATAATTGTGGCCTCTCTGTGTGTAATGTGAACTGTGAGAGGGTGAGTAAAATGTAGAGTAGATAAATATATTAAAAGTATTTAATTGTAAGTTATATATAGATATTGTAATACCAGATAAGTTAGTGTTAAATTATTACGTTTAATCTAAGACTGTTAATATATTTTCAAACTCATCATATGTAAGTTTTGAGAGCCAACTGGAAATATAATAAAAATGTAACGGATTACTGTCTGTACATGGAAGATATATGAGCAAAAATATTATTGGAACCTGCGTTGTTACGCAAATAGCACCCAAAACAATGATTGTTAGAATTTTTGTCTGTTTGTCTGTTTATCTGTTTGTCTGTTTGTCTGTGCGTTTGTACACGCTATTCTCAGGAACGGCTTATCCGATTTAGATGTGGTTTTTACTAATATATCGTGTTGTAGTGTTTGTTTAATGTCAATCGGTTCATAAATAAAAAACTGATGCCAATTTAAAGAATCACGTCGAACCTCTTTTATTTACAACATCCACGCGGACGGAGTCGCTGGCACAGCTAGTAATAAATAAGATTATCTAGAACGTCCACAAATATTACGTGATACATTTTTGTGGAATGAAAAATGTGATATTAGTAGCAGGATTTGAACTTGCGCCTCCCGGACAAATAGGCGCTCCGACCGCTAAGCTACCTCGAACTCTGCTCACTACCACGTTTTTTTTTTCCACATTTTAATACGTCTATTGGAGACGTCATTGCCATCTATTCAGTCCCTTTACAGGAAAGTGAACCGAGCCGACTAACTTTGCGTCTAATTCAATGTCGTACAGATGCAATTACCTTCTCTAGTAATATATAAAGAATATATGAAACACTTACTTAGAACGTAATTATTACAGATAAATCTTCGAAAAACATTAAAGCATGTATAGCGAACTCTAAAGTCATTCTGCTCACAAAGACATATTTCTTTCCACGAGAATTTGCATGGGTTAATGCTTTTCAAAGATTTATCTGTAATAATTACGTTCTAAGTAAGTGTTTGATATATTCTTGATATATTAGATACTATAGATTCTGGCATACTATACCTACCTCTATCGAAGATTTTCCACAAAAATGTTACTAGATAGGTAGTATTATAGAGATAGGTGCATAGCATACTATCTCAATAGCTTATATTGTTTTGTTGCGTAATCGAAACTGAATTATGACGATATGTTGTGATACTATTTGTTTTTAAATGTTATAGAAAGACTATTATTTTAGCTCCGAAAAGCCCTCTGTTGACTCGCTAATTACCAGACACAATAGATTTTTATTGTTATGAAGTATAATTGTATACTTCTCCCATTCGTAGAGTTAACAGATTTTGACTTTCGTATGAACCGAACCATCAATGTTGTCATTGTCACTTCGCTATTTCTATCTACACACATTATTTTCCTGGGATTCTCGCCGCAGAGTGTGTGCCGTCCCAGTGATTGTTTTATTGGGTTAGTATTATATTTATTCTTACCCATAATGGACAAAAATAAACCCCCCGATCCTCCTGACATTAGTAACCCTTCGACTTCTATTTATGCTCCTTTTTCCCCGAGTCCAGACCCGCTATCGCAATTTGCAGAAGTAGTATGTAGCATGAATGAGTCATCTAATGCATCTCAATCAAACACGCGTAAACGTCCCGTAGATGATGAGGTATTAGTCAGTTCAGTCAGTCATCCACCAAAACTGCAAAGAAGTCAAGTTGGTCGTGAAAGATACTCAAATTTAGATAAGGCTCCATATATTGTCCACGTCTCTCGCATGGAAGCTCACCCTAACGCTAATACAGTTCTGCATCCAGTTACTTTTGGATTATTCCTTTTTAAAAACAATATTGCTAACATTGTTCGAGATGGTGTGAAAAAAGTTGGTCGTAACCGTGTTTCTGTAGAATTTGCTTCCCCTCAGGATGCAAACTCATTCTTATTAAATAGTATTTTAGTTAATAACAATTTTAATGCTTCAATTCCTACATTTAACAATACACGCATGGGTGTTGTTACTGGTGTCCCAGCTGACATATCAGAAGATGAGGCAAAAATATATCTATCTGTTCCCGCTGGCTGTGGAAAAATACTGAAGGTACGGCGTCTGAATAGGAAAACTTATAGAGACGGAGAAGTCGAATGGAAGCCTACTGAAACATGCGTCATAACATTTGATGGGCAAGTGCTTCCAAAGAGGATTTACTGTTGTTATACAGCCCTTTCTGTCGAACAGTATATATTCCCGACAATTCCGGAAAGAAGTGCCGGAAGTGCTGTCGGTTTGGACATGTTCAGACCATATGCAGATCTAAACCGCGTTGTGGTAAGTGTGGCCATGACCACCCTGGTGATGGCTGCAACATCTCTGAGGGTGAAGCCTTTTGCGTGTTGTGCTCTGGGAGCCACTTTGCTTTTAGCAGGGAGTGCCCGGAGCATGGCAGGCAGAGAGCTATTAAGTCTGTTATGGCTGAGAAATCAGTTTCTTATTTGGCAGCCAGTAAGGCTATCCCCACTGTTTCTAACAGTTATGCTAATGTGGTTAAAACGGCTTCTCAGTCATACCGTAAGACTGTGTCCCTCAAACCCAGAACCCATGCGCCCCTTTCTCCATCTTATGATAAGTTTGCTCACCAAAATATAATTAATTCTCCTCAACCATCTCAGCCTAATGGCTGTGCTCTCAACAATCCTTTTTTGGAGTCTTCCAACAATACCTCTTCTATTATACAGCTACTTATAAATCTTTTAACTTCTCTTATGTCTTCTTCTTCTATCATTTCCCAATCACCGTCCAACGTTGCTGACCAACTTATATCTCTGTTACTTACTATTAAAAATGGCAGTCCGCCAAGTGTTCCTTCAGTGGAATGTGAGGAGCGTGTGGCATAAAAAGCACGACCTCATATTTCTTTTGAATAAATACAAGCCATTGGCTTGTTCTATTGCTGAGACTTGGTTGATTCCTAGTCTTAGCTTTCGTATGCCACACTACAACATTCTCAGATGTGATCGTTCTGATGGCTATGGAGGGTCAGCTCTTTTTATTAATAACAGGGTTCCTCTCCTATCCTTATCCCTGCCTCCACTTATGGGGGACTTAAGTGTTGTAGCTGGTAGAGTAGAGGGTGTTACTATATTTTCCATTTACATAGCTCACCCTCGCCATGAATTTTTAACTACTTTGAAAAACATATTTCAAGATGTTTGTGGTCCTATAATGGTCATGGGTGACTTTAACTGTCATCATTTCAGATGGGGATCTGAACGATGTGACTCCTTCGGTATGGGTTTGGTAGATATCTTGGACGATCTAAACCTCATAATATTAAATAACGGCTGTTCTACTCGTAGGTCCCTCCCTGGACAACTGAGGAGTTGTATTGACCTGACATTTTGTTCGGTTGAATTAGCAGCTTCGGCGCATTGGGAATGCACAACTTTAACGAATGGTAGTGATCATTACCCTATTATTACATCTTTGGCAAATAAAACTTATTTAGAAAAGACATGTGCTCCACTTTTGAAATACAATTTGTCCAACCCAGATTGGTCAAATTTTTCATCATCATTGGAGTATAAAATTAATCATCTTCCAAATTTAGTTTCAAGTTACTCAGATTCAATTGACCACCACCATGCGCAACTTTTGGCCATAACAGATAGTGCAAATTCGTGCTTTCCCCTAAAAAACAGCGCGCGCAACAAAATCCCATCTCCACCGTGGTGAGATCAAGAGTGCTCAGTGGCAGTGAGAGAGCGAAATGAGACTGAAAAACGTTATAACGCGGCAATGACCACGGAAAATTTAATTCTATATAAACAGGTTTATGCTAAATCCAAACGTCTACTACGTAAGAAAAAACGTGTAGGATGGGTAAAGTTTTGCACCTCATTATCTCCATCTACTCCAGCTTCAGTCGTTTGGAGGAGCATAAACCGGTTCAGGTCCGGTTGCTCTCCCTCAATCTATTCTCCCATAACCAGAGAAACTGCTGAGTTTTTCTTTGATAAAATAGCATCTCCTTACGTTCCATTTTTATCCGAGTGTTTTTATTCGTCTGTAAACTTAGACAAGTTTTAAACGACGATGACCTCATGGATGCAGCGTTTACGATTGATGAACTTAATATGGTTCTAAAACATGTACGGGACTCAGCACCAGATATTGGTGGATATAATTTGTACACGGCAGATATCAGTTCCTGTCTAAATAACAACTGCCATATCCTACAGTATGCAGACGACCTCGCGCTATATATATCTGATCCCTCCATCATTGACGCTGCCTCGTCACTGTGCCTGTCCTTGGATTCTTTAAGCGATTGGTTATTAACCCACGGTCTTTGTTTATCGGCTCCGAAAAGCTCGGCAGTAATCTTTTCGCGCAAAAATAGAATTCCCCAAATCTCAGTGGTAGTCCAAAGGCAAGAAATCCCAGTCATGTCCAATGTAAAATTTTTAGGCGTTTTTTTGGATTCCAAACTAACCGGCTTACAGCATATAAATTCAAGAATCCAAAAATGTGAGCGGTTAATTCCTATATTAAAAGCTTTAGCCGGTGTTTGGTGGGGCGCTCATCCTTACACTATGAAATTGTTGTACAATGCGATAATTCGGAGTGTCTTGGATTACGACACGTTCCTTTTGATCCCGTGCAATAAAGGTGCTTTAGCTAGATTGGATCGAATCCAAGCACAATGCCTCCGCATCATCTCGGGCTGTATGAAGTCCTCTCCCATTAACGCCTTGCAAGTTGAGTGTGCTGAACCTCCTTTGGCCCTCAGGAGACAATATCTGGCCTCTCGATTTCTATCCAAATTAATTTGTAAATCTTCTCATCCACTAGTTTCAAAATTAAAAGACTTAGAGGCTCTATGCAGAACTTCGAATTATTGGAGAAATAAAGAAATTCCCCTGTTATTAAAAACTTTCCCCCTTTTAAAAAACTTAGAGGGCCCTATTGTCCAATTTTCTAAACTTCCTGTATATGATTCTGCATATGATGTGTTATGTTTTAAACCTAAAATACTTTTTGATATCGGTATTTCTAAAAATTCACCATCAGCGGATTCGGCCTTCAATGCGGTGGTGGGAGAAAGATGGAATGGTTTTGAAAGATTTTTTACAGATTCTTCAAAATTCACAAATTTCGGCTGTACTGGGGCTGCGGTATATTACCAAAACTCCAAAATAATTTTAAAATTCAGATGTCCTAAGGAGTCATCCGTGTACACGGGTGAATGTGTAGCTATACTGGAAGCGTGTCGTTTCATTGAATCGCACAATATCTATTCTTCATTTTTACAGATTCACTTAGTTGTCTTAAATCGTTAATCCAAAATCCCTTTAAAAGTAAAGTACATAGTGCCATTATCTTAAAAATAAAAAATTCTTTGTTTAACTGCTCTAAAGCCTTCAAAGACGTTCAATTGGTTTGGATTCCTAGCCACTGTGGGATTCAGGGTAATGAGTTCGTTGATGCGCTAGCCAAAGATGCCATAACATCGGAAACGGCAGACCTCAGTCATTTCTGTCACCAAGGATACGATCTATTGAGTTTATCTAAGGAGTATCTACAAACGTCATGGCAAGAACATTGGAATTCCTCTTATAAAAAGAAGGGTAGATATTACTATGCAGTTCAACCAAACATAACTGCTAAGCCATGGTTTTATCGATACAAAAAAGTCCCCAAAGCAGTTATTTCTGTCCTTTGTAGAATCCGCATAGGTCATTGCTGCTCTCCAGTCTTTTTAAGAAAATACATGTACGGGATTCTTCTCTGTGCGAGTGCGGATTGGATGAAGGAACTTTGGAGCATATATTTTTTGTATGCACAAATAACATCTCATCTCTTGATCTCTACAGTCACCTCCCTAACCTAAAGATTCCTGTTCCTATAAACTTTCCATCGCTTCTTACCTATTCCTCTCCAAAATTATTTCAAGCCTTGTTATTGTTCATTTATAAAAATAATATTAAATTATGAGCTGGATCCCTCATGTTGGTGTGGTATATATTTATTTAGTGTTTTAACAACTATACTATTTATTTAATTTTATGTTTGTATTTGTTTGTTTCAGTGTACTAACATAACAACAAGATCTACATTGAGTACCACTATTAATCAAGAAATTGACCTGTTTTTTTGTATAATTAAGTAGTTTCTGTTTTATTTTATTTTAATATTTTCACACGCTTCTCCATTTCACATTTGACATTGGCAGAATTGCCGTCATCAGTAGTCGGCAGACTTGCCATATTAAAAAATTGAATTGAATTGAATTGAATTATTTTCCTGGACATTACATAAATAAGTCAAAATAACAATACTCAAAAGGCATAACCCAAATACATTATAATTAGCTATTAACTTTCTCCTTCTAAGTAAGTTTGCTAATGACAAATCGTATTCGAGATTCTCCAGGAAAACCCACTACCGCTCGACTGCAAGTCATTTAGCAAGGTTAGAGGTGTGGTCATAACTTATGTAATGCCGCCTTTACGAAGCGTGTAAAACACGCATGATGTTATATAGAACTCGGAAATTTTACTATAAAATATGGGAAATCAATGTAGTTCGGATAGTGGCTTAATATCTAGATTACCTGCAAACTTTAGTTCAGAAGTCTCACTTGGCATAGCAAGGCGTCACGTCATGATGAAAATGTAGTGAAAACCTTTAAAAAATAATGTTTTTAATTCTAAACGGTCGATAACTGCTCTCTAGTCTACGCTTATGTCCATTTGCAATAAGTTATGGGTCACTTATTACAGCCACCTATTAGGAGTTAACTACAGTGTACATCTACAAAGTAAATAGGAACTCACATTCCTAGATATTTGGGTAACTATACCTTAAACACATACTACTTACCTACATTGATTTAACAGCATTACCATGTCGATATTTGGACTGGACATAGACTTTCCTCTTAAGTTAAACTAGCACCATCTTGACGTCATGCAGACACCGTATTGTGTGTAAGACAAACATTAATACAAAGGTGTGACACTTCATTAGGCACTTGAACATGCAGGTATTGTTATTTATTAGTATAATAATTTCTACTCTAAACCACATGAACGTCACTATTCACGAATCTCACGATCTCAATTAATATTACAATTTGTAATTGTTGCCTCCGAGTTATGAAGCGTTTATGATTTGTGTCCATAATACCCAGATATGGATATTATTATCGTGCTATAATATTATGTATGAGTTATCAACATGACTGAAGAAAATTCCCGTAATACGTACAAGTAAGTACAATTATTACGTATTAGAAAATAAATAAGTAAGACTTAATAATGTGCGTTCATGCGCTTGAAAGATTTATCTGTATTAGGTACAACTTTTATTGTATTTTAACTAATCTGTACCCAAATAAATAAATCATTGACCTAAACTGATTAAAAAAGTATTACTTTGGAAATTAAATGAGTCTGAGTAGTTAAAAACAAATAGCGCAATTATTGCAATTGTAATCATTTTTCACTGACCACACTCCAGTAGGTTATACAAGTGAAATTCAGACGCCGAATAGGCTGTATCTGTTACGATATCAATCAGAAACAAAGATCAGTAGGCTTACTCTTGAAAATAATTCCGCTCGATTGACATTGGAAATATGTCAGTTCGTACATTTAAATACCAAAATTTCTAAAAAATAATTATAGACTCGGGATATTATGAAGACAACATGCTTTAAAATTGAGGCAACTGTAATGTAGGTAAATTTATTTTAAAATAACGCGTTGTTTTAAGGCTTCTATTTAATATTGGAATTGGATCGGAATTAGTATTAGTTTCAAGAGTAACCCCACAGATATCTAGTATGATAAATTTCAAATTAACGTTAACGTTTGCCAACAGTTTTAGTTCGAATCCAAGAGGTTCCATGTGAAATATTATAACAGACTTGTAGATTTACAGCTGGTTTCAAGATTCCAGATTCCCAGATAAGCACAAAATTTGTATTTTTTGTCAGAAACTGCGCCGCGGACGTTTTTAGTTTTTCTCTGGAATACTCAATATAGAAACCGGCTGTTGGTTTGTCGTCACTGTTTTACTGAAGAAGGGCAATAAAACATGGTGGTTTTTATTATGATTTTTTTATTATTAAAATATAAAAGTAGTATACACGTAATGTATTAAATAGACTTATAATTTTTAATGAGTAGGTACGATCACACGAATGTTTGATTTACAAAAGCGTATAAGCGAGCTATGTATCGATGAAGCGAGCACTTAATTATCGACGTTTCATTTATTTTGTAGGTATTACACTGGGTATGTCAGCTATTTATTATGATAAAAACTTGTAATTCTTTTATTTTGTAGCTTATTGTCTTACCACGTCTATCGTGGTTTACGATGTTTGCGGTAAAACACACTATTAAATACATATATAAATATAAAGATTATTTGTTGTTTTGTCTTATTTATTTTGCAGATAAAGTATATAAAAAAATACGTAAATAATATATTGGAATTAATTCTATATATAATGGTAGAGTGATGACACGGAACGTCAAAGGTCGCGGGTTCAAGCCCCGTTCTTGTCTATTATTTTTTCAATGTTTCTTTGAAAAATAGAATTAATATAGGCATTACATGGCCTCAACATGTATTAAAAAAATATAATTATATATGAATATATTGGAATATTAAATATAGTGGATCTACTTTACCGTTTCTATATATTTCTCTATTAAACATTTTTCACGCCGGATACTAATTATATGTACCTAATGGTGACTCAACAAATATAATGCTATGATTGAATACTGAATTTCTAATTTCCATAAACCTATTGTTAAGATAGCGTGTTACTACTATGTGTAGCTAGGTAATGAATGAGAGAGCTATTTATTTACACCAATACCTTCTAAATTTAAACTGATTTATTTGTTTCGATTTAGAAGTATTCTGTGTGATTAAGCTTTTTACTAATTTATAGCTAATAAAATATTATTTATATGTTAAAGTTGCATAAGTATATACAGAATTCAGTCCTAAATCTTGAAAGTTTGTAGATACAACGTTATCCTTAGCTGTTCAATACATAATGCTTAGGTACATATATAACTTCCTCTTATAGTTTATATACTAATGAGTAGATACTTATCTACACATTGAAGCAGTAAACCAAGAAACAGAAAAATAGACACGTCAATGGTTTCTACGAACTTCCTTGGCACGAAACGATAACGAATTCCATTAAATATTTTATCAGTTAATGCAATAGGTTATGTTGATAATATTCATCACAATGTAAAGCAAGGTTTAACCTAACCTGTAAAAAACACTAATTAAAAGATTAGGATACCTACACGTACACATACTTTTTTCTTATTTTAATGGCGAGATTTTCCCATTCATTTTATTTACAGTTTTAAAAGTTATGAGTTCTTAAAATATATATAACTTATGAATAAAAAACTTACATCATGCAGGTAGGCAAAACACGTAAGTACGCATAAACAAGCTGTTGATCCGTACCCGTGCCATATTTATATAGCAAATGTATGTATATGTCGCAGATGGATTGAAGAATCCGCTGCTTTACAAAACTGCTAGCTAGTTTTACAAAACAGATCCGTTTTATAAAATAGCTGAACTACGCACAGTATGCCTATTTTAGTGTTTATAAGGTCAGAAAAACCTAAGCACGAAGGGAATGATGAAGGTAGTTCGAACTCTTCGAACCTAACCTGTCCGTGTCGGGGTACACGGAACTTCCGAGCTGGCTTTGCTCGCTCATGCGTCAATTTAATTGATTTCCTTGCATCATACTTATGTCATTCTAAATATATTTTCTCTACTGACAAAATATAATAAGGTTAAATTATTGTTCATAAGACACACAGAGCCATGAACGACAAAATTTAGACTAAAATCCACAATCTGACATTTCATTTCACGCTGTTTTACATGACATCTGACTGTTGACCCGCTTTATTGATAAACGCAAAACGTTGCATACAATTCTGCGTGTTATAGTTCAGTAATTATAAAAAATCACTAGACGTCTTTCAGCTGTTTTACATAACAGCACTGTTTTATAACCAACTATCAGTTTTGTAAAACAGCTGATTCTACAATCCATCTGCGGCATATTGTATATAAATAAAAAATATGCTTAATCATGTAACTTGCACTATAATACCAGTGAGCTAAGTTGGTACTCGAAGTTGGATTGCAGCTCTGAGCCGCAAGGCGAGGGCGCACGCAAATGGAAGGAGAGCCACGAAAATGCCAAGCAGCCTAATATTAAAATACAATAAAACTAATATTTGACTATTTATAACCCAAACTAATATTATTGAATGATTTTAAACGTTATTATTCAAAGAAAAAAAAACAATACTTAAAAAGATTTTTGTTTTTTTATTGAATCGTGTTCAGTATAAGGGGTATAGTCACCTCCTTAAATATGAAAAGGGTATCGATCAACAGCTTGTATTTATATAAATGTTTATGAATAGGCAATTATTGCTTCACCGGTTTCGTTTTCAAATATTGTGTTTACTGTAACCAATATAACTTGACGTAAATTGAATCTATTAACACATTACATTGAGACAATATCTTGACGCACTATAAGACAATGGCACAAGAAAAGTTCTGTTGATATAAATAGCATTCAAACATACGAGTATTATAAATTATTTTGTTGTTTGTAACCCTGAAAAATCCCACTTGTGATAAATTAATACATTATTTTTACATAAGTAATACTAAAACTGTCTAGTCCCTTAATTAAGCTACGATCGATCTAAAATATGTTTTAATTATTTATTGATTATGTGATATGAAACATGAATTAGGTATGATGGTGACCCCTGCACGTAGTATTATCCCTTCAATTTATCAGCAAAATCTTACTTGGAGTGGCCACAGCATGATAGAGAAAAGAAAGAAAGAATAACTTTCTTTTGGGTAATTTCAAATAGTAAAAAAATAATTTCTTTCGAAAAAATACGCTTGTATCCATTCATACATATAATATATATCATTAAAAGCAGTGACAAAAGGTCGCAAGTTCAAGTCTAAAGACAGTGGTGCGTACCGCAGTTAAATTATTACTACATTTTAATAAAATGGTTTGACTCGTTTTCAATCTATACAAACCGAAACACAATAAGTATCATAACTATGTACAATCCATATATTCGTTAAATTTTGTATAACTTGGTAAAAAATTATATTTTTCTCATCGAGGATTGTGATGCGTTCACAACACTCTTTTTCAATAATTATGTTATTTTTTAACAAACAATTTTGTTTTGATATAGTTTATTTCGTTATTCGACCGACTACATTGTACCTATATCTGTAAATGTAAAATAAAGGTCTACAACCTGTGCTCGTTTAGCTTTATATTTCATAATTCATTAGGCATCTGAGACAGAAACTACAATAAAGTTATTGTATAAATTAAATAACTTTTTTAGAGATTGTCGCAAAATTATTTCTTATTAAAATTTTGGAAATAATTATTATGGTGTTTTTTTAATAACTATCTCAATTGCTCGTCACACTTATGTTATTTGTTTTACATGATAAGAATAATAATAATTTTAAAGTGTGTGTATACATGTACATTGGTTCAGTGTGGTATATGCCAAGTGCGGTGGCTTGATGGTTGTGGGTGTGAGTGTAGTGAGGTGAGGTTAGGTGAGCTGTGATGTGGTATGGTGAGTTATGATGTGGTGTGGTGTAATCTGGTGTGGTGTGATGTGTTGTAGTGTAGTGTGGTGTGGTGTGGGGTGATGTGGTGAGGTGTGGTGTGGTATGCTATGGTGTGTATCGAAAGCTTACTAGGCTATTATGTTAGTTAGGAACAATTAAAAGATTTTCAGTGGCATCATAGTCATAATTTAATAAATGAGAGCTTATTACTTGTTTGCACTTTGATTTGGTCAACGGGTATATATTAAGTGAAGAGTTTAATTTATTATATAAAAAAGTGCTGAGAAAGCAATAACTATGATGAGAAAGACTACTCCTGTACAGTTGAGATGAGCAAACATGTGTTTTAATGCGTTTGTGAGCATATAAGGATGGGTTTTAGGTTAAAGATGAGTGTTTACGCAAGATTGTTTGTAAAATAAAAAGTTGGCGAACTGTAAGAACCTCGCACTTTGAATAAACTTCAGAGGTTGAATGAAAGAATGGCAAAGAATAAGCTACCTTAAGCACTGCTCTTTGTGCTCGCTCAACCTTTATTATAAATGATTTAGACGTACCACCCCATACAGTGATGCAGTAATGTAATAAAGATTCGCATAGGGCATAATAAACTATTTTGAGGATTCTTTCATCTGCAACCTGACGAAGGTTTTTAAATATGAAGATCATCTTCCTTATTCTCTTAGACAACAGATCAGTATGTGTATTGAAGTTTAGGTTTTTATCGATGATAATACCAAGATACTTAATTGAGTCTACTTTTTGCAGTTTTGGACAGAAGCACGTGTTTGAGAAGGAGTTATTACAAGCATGGGCCGTTATATTTAAAGAAGGGTTTTGCATGAATTGAGTATTATTTAATAATGAAAATGTAATGTATTTAGTTTTGTCTGTGTTGAGCGTGAGTAAGTTATTGTTTAACCAATTTGTAACCAAAGTGAAGCCACTCTGTGCATATTGAAAGACATCTTCCCATGTATCACCATAGAAGAGGAGAGCTGTATAGTCCGCAAATGTGACAATCCTACCGTTGGGAATATTAAGCTGGCAGAGGTCGTTGATAAATATTAAAAACAATGTAGGTCCTAGAATACTCCCTTGTGGAATTCCAATATTGACTTCGCAATCATCACTCAGCCAATCTTCAACTAAAACGCGTTGAGATCTGCCATTTAGGTAACTATGGAATAATTTGAGTTGTGTATCACGAATTCCAAGGTTTTCCAGCTTCTTCAGCAAAAGTGGCGCAGAGACTGTGTCAAAAGCTTTTGCTAAATCGAGGAAAATTGTTAGGACCTTTGATTTTCCATCGAGTTTAGTAACTATAGTGTCAGTAAGTTGGTGTACGGCATCATTAGTTGATCTGCCTTTACGAAATCCGTACTGATTCACTGACAAAAGTTTTTTTGATTCTAAATAATTGGTTAGCTGATTATTAATAACTTTCTCTAGGATTTTAGATAAGGTAGGCAAAATCGAAATTGGGCGATAGTTATTGACACAATCCCTGCTACCACTCTTGTGAATAGGGTGAATGAGGGATTTTTTGAGATCCGAGGGAAATACACCGGTGGTGAGGCAAGTGTTGCAAATATGCACAATAGGGTTGGCTAAAATACTGGAATATCTCTTAATTAAGCCACTGGGAACATCATCACATCGCAGTGCACAATTGGTTTTAAGAGAAGATATCGACGGGTCCTACGTATACTGGTATAACCCACAAAATGACGAAAACCGTTTTATTGCATCAAAAGCCTTAAAATTATCTATATTTTGTATCCTGTAAAAATTATAATTAAATATCAAATAATTTCGAAGATATAAACTTGTAAACTGATATATGTGACATCATTTTCGGCTTCGCTACTGTCTACACTGATGCAAGTTACTTGCACCAGTGTAGGTAGTCGCGTTCGACGCGTCGCGTGAGCGCAAGTGACCTTTACTCCAGTATGCGCGCGGCGACGATGCAGCGTATACACCCTACACTGGTATAACTGAGATGCGTCTTAGTTTCCGTTTTTTTTTTGGTAATTAGTAGTAGTGATAACAAATAACAACAATAAAGCGTTCACGGGTTAGATTTATTAGAAAATAATGGCAGGAAAGTAAAATCTCCAGAAAATTACGAAGGTAATTATCAATTTAACATTTTAAATACTGTAATGATAAATAGTTTTAACTCTTACTAGATTAAACTATTTTATAAAGTTAAATTATGTTTAATTTATTTATATTTTCACTTGTACCAGTACACAAAGTTGATATTGTTTACATGCGTACTTTGTATAGTGATGTAAGTGAATTTTAACGATTATTTATAATTATATTGAAAATATTGTATTTTCACACTAACGTTTATTTATTTTAGAATCTGTTAAGGTACCATCTTGCAAAACATATGAAGAATTGGACCTAATTTTGGAAACGTACAGAACCACGGAACCGACAGATTAATACGAAAAAATTTATTTTGAAATTGAGCATCTAATAGATAAGCCTAGTAAAGAAACTACACTAGGCAAATGAAATATAATTTTATTATTTATTAATGTTTTTTAATCAATTTTGCACTTGTATCAGTATACAAGGTCTCATTTGATCTTTTTGTGGTCAATTATATTGTAAACTGATATAAGTAACGTTATTTTAACACAAATATTTTTATTTTCCTACAATCAATGGAACTCAATCAAAACACATAATTATTTATTAATCTATCAGCTATTAACCACATTATTATTATATATCTTTTAAGGTTCCCCCCCTTATTTACCTTGAGTGCGGAATTTTAAGCTGAATTTTTCTTTGTCATTCATCAATAAGATTGTTAGCTTAAGCAATCTATAAGACATGTTCGAGGTAACCCCTACAGTTGAAAATGTATATCAAAATGTATGAAGCATTTCGTCAGGTTCTGACAATTGACTGCTACATCGTACAGGACATTAGTGTGATTGTCAATCATATTTCTGAATTAGATTTTGTGTGTTTAAAGCAGGCTAAACTTCCTGATGATGAAAGTGAGAGCTTAACGCCTATGATTTCGCCATTAGTTTATTTTTCACTATTCTACTAACAATCCGAAGATGAATTTGACAATCTTTTAAATTCTGATTGAACAATTGTGGAGGCTAAAATCGAAATAGGATGATTTTCTTTATGTATATGTTCTGCGCTTGGAAATTTAACATGAACATTACCGATAGATTTCTTGTTGTTGGTCATACTCAAAATTAGAGAAAAAACATTCACTCCGTAATTGAAAAATAAACTAGAAATGTTTTAACTTATACTCTAGACCAGTAGACCCTAGCCTTCAAAATATCGACGGCTAATGCAAAACCATACGTAAAAAAAATAACTAACACAATCTTTCGTCTTCGATTTGGAGTCTTGCCTCACCTTTTTCATAACTGGAAGATGAATTCTATTGGGGAACATGTTATGTGGAGTAACATTTGTAAAGTCAATGTTCAAGCCAAAGATTTATTTATTCTTAATTATAAATATGCGTTTGACACGAACCAGTATACAAAATTTGATAGCTAGATGTAGATTACAAAAGTTTGTTACCAATTGACAAGAAAAAATTCAAAGATCTTCAAAATATTTGCAATACCAATGTGATTCCTGAGCGATACCACATATTTTACAATAATGTGAAAATAGGGACCGAGAAAACTGAGTAGTATTTAAACAAGCCTAGCTTTCTATTCAAAGATTTTTCTCTCTTTTTATTGTTTTATTTTCTGCCATTACTGTGATAGTTTCTATGCTACTTAAATAAGTGACTAAGCAATATTTAATTTGATATGTTGTTTTATAATGTCCGAGACACTGATTAGACTGATTACGAGTACTTACTTATTAAGTATTTATGAAAATATGAATACGTAATTAATGAAATAAACGATAGGTCCTAACTAAGTTAAGAAGAATTTTATTATTTACTTTATAAGCGTGCCATAACAAACTTAGAATAACAGTACCGATTAAGCATAGGTGAGATCAGATTGAGCTGAGACATGTTAATTAAAGGATGATGATTCAAATTAATAAAAACTGCTTACTTGGTTAAAATTATTTGCCATAATCTTTTATATTGACATTCTTTTTAAATTTTTTGTTTCATTTACTGTTATACCCATTAAATATTTTAAGAAAATAATAAACGTACAACATTGAAAATTGTTACAAGTAGTTTTCAGTACATAATAAACTGTTGTAAGTGCTTAGACTTGATAAAAGAAAATGTTTTTTTAATATTATAAGCTTAAATATTAATCAAAAGACTAAAAAGTACACGTTAAATAAGGTAATGCCCTTCTGATTTCCTTAAATTGCAAAAAAGTAAGTACACTATAAACTGGTACAAGTGGTCACTTGTACCAGTTTACATGTTCTAATATAGTAAAGAAAACAAGCTATATCAATGCAAGTGACGCTATTTTCTAAAGTATAAAAAAATATGAAAAAGTAATAATGCAGTCTTTTTCCTATGATATTCAATTATAACATTTCCAATTTCGAGAGTTTCTATTGATGTATGTCAAAGTTACAAGCTTTAGAACCTTTAAACCGCTCTCCTGTAAAGTTGTGTTTTTGCACTTGCATTAGTATACGTAGGACCCGTCGATATGATAGTTTTTATCTCATCCACGTCTGTGGGGAGAAGTACAAAGGAATAGTGACATGGCGATAGCGAAGAAGTAAGGTAAGAGGTTGAGTCCAGTCTTGAAGCAGATCCAGCTAGAGACATGCCCATGCTTGCGAAGAATTTATTGATCTCATTAACAGATTTTATTGGATCGTTTAAATTTATCAATTCGGAGGGGGGAGCTTGCTGTTTGTTAATGTATGTGATTTTTTTAATTTTTTCCCACATCTTTTTTGTGTTGCCTTGACACTTTGCGAGTTCGGATTTATCGTACTCTTTTTTATTTATTTTTAATAAATCATTACAAAAATTACGATAGCGGGTATAAGTTATTTTTATAAACCTCGTCACCTGGATATTTTTTGGACTTGAGGTGTAAATTGTCACGATTACGCATACATCGTAAGAGTCCTGGAGTAATCCATGGCTTGATCAACCTCTTACGTCTTGGAATAGTTACATTTTGGGTAACTGTATTTATAGTAGTGATGAGAGTCTTCATAAAGTAGGATAGAGCCTCAGTTGCCCAATGACTTGAATAAACACTGTCGAAGTTTAAAAGTTTAATTTTATCGTCAAGGGATGTGTAATCTAAAAGTGTGATAGTTTTTGTATGACGGTAAGTTGAAAGAATGTGCGAAAGACTTATGATGACGCTGTAGTGGTCGGTGAGGGTTGTGTGCGCCACGAAACATTTAGCTGAAAGTTTTGTTTTGATTATAACATGGTCAAGGCATGTTTGAGAATGAGTGTGTATGTAATTCGCAGGCAGCATACCGTGTGAGGCTAAGAGATTAAGGTAAGTTTCGGCTCTAGTATCGGAAGAGGATATTGATATGTCTATATTAATATCGCCAGTAAGAAACACATTAATGTATGATGAAAGTGTAAGTAAAATGTTGTTTAAAGATTCCAGAAATTTTGTAATGTTTCTTTCACCCGGGGAGCGATAAATACAAAGTATCACAGTTTGGGAATTGACGATAGTTATTAAACAATTTGCATCAATCATGGATGCCTCGTATATGTTATAGGTATGGGTAGATTTATAATAAACAATTACACCTTCATTTTCTGTTCGATTCGTTTGTGAGTAAGAGGAACGATAGCCACTCAGTGTTGGTATAAACTGATTTTGTGAAATCCAACACTCTGTGAGAATGATCACATCCCAATCAACCTCTGATCGTTTAATAAGGGTGTGAAATCCCGCAATATTTCGATGAACACTTCTTATGTTTTGTATAATTATATTCAAAGAGGAATCATCTTTATACACTGATGTGGAGCAATCCTCTATATCACAAGTACGGGAGTCGGCAACAGTTAATTCATCTAAATCGTTATTAATTGATAATACGGAATTATTATCGAACATTAAGTAGTGGTAGAAATTTTAATGTTATAGATATCTGAGGTAAATACAAATTGAGGGTTATAATAGTTATTTGAGAATAAATGTGTACAGGGTAAATAGATATGAAGTTTGCGAGTAAGCATGTTGTTATAAAAGTGTAATATCTGCTTAATAGGTTATGTAATGTGTTAAATGGGAGTTTCTTAGTTTTTATGTGAGGTATATTTAGGATGTGTGTTTTGTGGTATATAGATGTGTTCAATTGTGGTCTTTGTATGAGTGTGAGGGAAATACTATGTTGTGTATGTTTATAATATGAATGTACAAAAATTGAAAACTTGTTAAGATGGATGATAAGGGCTAGGATGTATTGATAATCACAATATATAGAGAAGTAACAGATAAAAACATTTAGTCATTTAGCATTCTTTAAGTTATCTATATCGGCTTCAGAAGTAATGCGTATCTGAGATGATTCTAGGTTTTTCTTTAGGTAAATAATCCCATTGGCGGTCCAACAGAAGGTGTAGTCAAGGTTTTTCTGTACTGTTCTTGCTAGATAATACAGTCTATGCGTTTTGTGTGTCAATGTCTCGGATATATACAGCGGTTTATGTTGATATTGAGGATTGAGGTAAGTGGTGTTTAGTTTATCTGATTTAGCTTTCAGTTTATTAAATCTCTTCACACCCTTTAAAAATCTATCCTTTAACAATACTGTAGTGAAATCTACTATAACCGGGTTTGTTTTATCCTTGGAGTTAATCCTATAGATATCCCTTATTCCTAGAGTGTCAACATGGACATTCAGTGTTTGTCCAAGACTTTCGACAATGTCACACAAGACATCTTTAGTTTCACCATCCCGTGAAGGGATATTACGAATTTCAATTCCGGTTGAGCGAGACTTTCGTTCAAGTGTCTCAAGCTTATCTTCGAGCTGACTAATCTTTTTTATGTCTTCTTTACGTTCCAATTCTAGTACATTGTTTTTTTTCAGGAAGTCGTCATATTTATCCGACATCATTGACACACTATTCTTTAGTTCCGTATTTTGGTCAGAAAGTTTGCTAATTGTGCATTGAAGTTCCTGGAAACGTCTCTCCTGTTCACGAGAAAAGGTAGCAAACATTTCCTTAATCATTGTTGAGATGTTGTTATCTTCCTCATCGTACTTCCTTTTTTTACGTTCCGTAATATTTGCCGTGAGATCACGAAGATTGGGTGCCGATTCGCAGTGCTGCATGCTGGGTGGAGATACGTGCTCCGTCGTAGCTGTGTGCGTAATATCAGAACATTGTTTATAAACAAGCGCGGGCGCTGTCGCTGCCGACATAGCGAGCGTCATCGGGGCGGGTGAGGCGGGAGGTGTTCTATTGATAGGCATAGTTAGTGGTATTTGTTACTGACGACAGTACCAGGGCTGAATGAATTGTAACTTTGTATTTTTGTACAAGACACCGCTATTCCCCACGAATTAATACGGAGGTCAGATAAGAGTTGTCGGTATCGAGACTTTCATCAATAATTAGTTTCCGTCCAGTTAAAGATGACCCCGCAAAAAGTAATGAAAACGTATGGAAGTTAAGTCTGGAACCGAGAATGTAGTTGTGTCCCTTTCTCTTCCTTAGTGGCAGCGATAGTACGCGTTAGAAGGTATCTCCTTTGCACAAAATGTTAATGTTGAGTGTTGTGGTTGCAAGTGTCGCTGTATTACTCACAGACAGTGCGTTGTTCACAAACGCCTCCTGATTGATGTTCTCCTATTATTTCACTTGATTATTTGCTTCGTATTTTTAAGATTATTTAAAAACTGATAAAATATAATTGATGAGACTTCGACTCAAAACACGACTGTACTCAGCAGGGGTCCGGAGGGAAGGAATTAAAATTTCTTGTGGAATATTTTTGAATTTTTAAAGGACTAAAAAGAGACGCCTATTCCTTTAAAATAATCGGTCCCGAAGTGTAAATTTGCTCTACTTTATTCAAAGCATTCGCTTTACTTTATTTATTTTAATATTTCAATAAGAAGATAAATCTCAATGTGAAGAGCTGTGTTTCGCACCCTATTAACCCGAACACATAATTTTTAAGTGGCATCATTATACCTATAGTTTTGAATCGACGTGTATTTGACATAGAAGTTGTAATGACTTTGGCAGTGATTGCAGTGAACGTGTCTGCGACGTAAGCTGTGTCGACATGTGTTAGTGCGGCTGCGGCACGACGGTGGCGTTGGTGCGGCGCGCGGCGCGGCGCAGCACGTGCGGCTGTAGGGACACGAACCCACTGTCCACCACGCGAATTATACGAATGTTGATCTGGAAATACGAAACATTCCCTGAGTTTATTTTTGAGAGCTAATCTGATAGAAAACGCCTGCCACAATCTAGATAAAAAGCGACATGTTGAAATTACCGAAATATCTGTAGTATACCTACAATATTCTTAAAAATATCCATTTCAGTTGAATAGTCACTGTGCGACCACAAAAGCTGCAGTACCTATTTAAAAAGACGGGTCAAAATCGATTATAATATAGTTACGTGATTAATCCCGGATAAAATTTGTTTGTTATTGGTTCTAAAGTTGTTTAAATGACAATTAGCTAGCTGATTTCTTGCTTTTATAAACGGGCTGCATTTCCATTTGAGCATCATCATTCATCGCATACATCTGAAGGTAATTTACACCCACAGTGCTAATTTGCAAAGCTCACACAGCTTTACATGTTTTTTTTGTTGTATTTTCAAAATTGGCCTGATCGCGCACCCAATCCAATAGCCACCAGTCATCGGGCATGACCACATCAAGACCACGTAATATCTCAACTGTCACACGTTAGACCATGAGTCCTTAATGGAAAGATAAGGAATGAAGCATATCCGCTAACACCAAAATCACCGCTAACACCGAATGATATCTTGCACATTAATATTTTATACACACAGATATTTAAACCTTTTAGGAAATAAAGGTTAAATTACTAAGTATATTGTTTTTTTTTTATATTTAATATACCTATCAACAGGAAAATCAGATTTTTTAAGTTGCGAGCGTCTTAGTCGTGTAGGTACATACAAACTAGTTTCTACACAAGGTCGGTTATGGATTGTGTCAATCCGATTCACGAATGAAATGTTATGACCACCCATGACTAGAAATTGAATACTTCTCTAAGTCCCTATAATTCAATCAGCATTATTTTATAGTAAAACTTCATATAAAATATCTATAGAAATCCATTCGAGGTACTTAATTATCAGCTCCTAAATGAACTGAAATGACGTTTCTTAACCGAGTGTTCTGGTGTAACTTGAAAGAGCTCTCTATTCCGGCGATAGTATATTGCAGTTACCTCGTGCTTAGAAGCTGAGCGCCGGAAAAACTTGTGGAAGCGCGTGGAGAGTGCCCACACGTGGCCGTTGTCGCGCTCCGCCCACCGCACCTCTGCGCAGAACTGGAGCTTTTCAGAGTCCTGTGCCAGCACCCTGCAACGCAAAACATAAGCCATGAAAAAGAAAACAGCCATCTCTAGTCAAATCCAGAAAATGAAATAGAATTGTATCTCCGGCAAGGAATTTGGTAGAACCTTGTGAGCTAGCGCGCTTTATTCTTGTTAATAGTTATTAATTTTTTGTCAAACATCCAGTACAAAAGATTGCAGTCATATATATAGCCCAGGGCTATATATATGACTGGCATTGCATTTGCAAATTCGTTTACTTGATGACAACATGTGAATCGTCTTTCGGGACCGAAGTTAGGAATTAGAGCATTGATCTTAAAAAGATATTAATTACTACTTTGGTTTGAAAAAGGGTTTAAAGCGTGTTTATTGTTATTATTCATTAATTGATGACTTCAGAATTGCCACGATATCGTCTAATAATATAGTTCGAGTGCATCCTCCATCGCAAGAGTTTCAACAACCTTTCATCATAGCTTGACTTGTAATAAGTGCGTATTTCTGCATTAGCAATAAATCGGGATTTCCCACGTTGTTGAGCAAAAACTGATTCGTAATTGTAAAGGAAATACAATGGATTACCCTTTTTTAACGTTTTTTATCAATGAATCATTGTAAAACCAATTTCTAATCAACAATCGTGACTTTAACGCTATAAGAATGTGTAATTGCGGAGGTTTCGAGTCAGATAATTCTAAGATTTAATTTATAGGCATCGCTTGAATGTGCACAAGTGGAGGTGATGCGTAGGGGGATCAGTTGCTAATAATTAATTGAAACAACCTCCTGATCATGGAACTAACTTTTCTGATCCAACCAGATGAAAGCTTCGGATATTGTATATATCTGCCTAATCACTTCCCAATTACATTGGGGTCGGCTTCCAGTCAAACCGGATGCAGTCTAATACCAGTATTTTACGTGGAGCGACTGTCTAAATAACCTCCACAACCCAGTTATTGGGTAACACGATACTTCGTGGTATGACTGGTTGTCAGATTTTCAGGCCTCTGACTATTTGACAACAAAGACCGACGGCTTAACGTGCTTTCCGAGACACGGACGAAAAGCTTCGGGTATTGAGTGCAGAAAATCATCACCACAGAAATCTAACCTACATAACACGAACCCAGCCATGACAGCTGCAGTTAAATTATTTCACTATCTAAGGGGAAGGTTTAGGCGTCGCAGACAACCAAATAGCTCAATAGCACATATACTTACTTGTGGGAATTGGTGATAGGGTTCCAGGCAGCGATGGCGGTTTCGGTCATGGGGCTGAAGATGATGGTGTCGTCGCGTGGATCCACCGCCACACCGAGCCCCTGCGACGACTTGCGCCCCACCAAGTTCACGGGCAGATCAGTGCCCTCGGCTGGTGGACCTGACGCTAACACAGCCGTCGATACGCTGAACAGTCTGAAATGAACGTACCGCTTAATATAGACTCTATGATCGTTGGTAATACATGATGGCTTAAAATCCACTATTTTAAGTAGACGTTTTCTGTTTATACGATACTGGCAAAAATAAAATTATATATTGAAAGAATTCATTTAAAGTAATTGTTCTATGAGACCATTTGAGAATGGTATGTAGAAGGAAACAGGAGAAGGGAGAAGATCTAGACAAAGCTTCAACAAATGATGGAAAAATAGGAGTCTTGTCGTATCAAGTGGCCAAAATGAATTGAATAGAGATAGAGGATAGTGGCGGTTACTTCTCCGATACAAGCTTATTTTAATAAGAGATGGAGAATTGTGCAAAGTTTTGCAATAACTGTTTTACAGTCATATATGTATGATGAGCAGTCTCTATTCGGCCTACAATGCCGTCTATGAGAGTGAACCACAAGCCTCTCATATCGTATTCACCCAGATAGGGGTACCTTAGGTGATAAATCAATAGAAACATTGGTAGCCATCGGCTGGTAGTAAACTATTTGGGAGAGTGCGCTAGGAGCGCAGTGCCCTCTATGAGGGTGAACCGCTCACCTCCGATGTTGTAGGTACTCGCCCAGGTATGAACATATTAAGTGGTACTAGATACATACCTATCTGTAGCCAGCGGCTGGTAGTAGAGTAGTCTCTGCGCGGGTGAATGCGCTAGACCCACGATACCGTCCATAAGGGTGAACCTCTCGCCTCCAATGTCATACTCGCCCAGATCGGGGTCTGGGTACATGGATGCGTGCGTCACTCGCCACGCGTTGTCACGACGACCGTCGTACACGATGATACCTGCAAAAATCCAATCAAGTAATTATAAAATTATATAACTATGTCAGATTATGACAGCTAATAAACATACGCATATAGCGTATAAAGTATACACTTCGTGTTATTCAGTACTTAGATTTTATCCATATTAATAGTTAAGTATTAAGTTTTAATTTCATCACTGGCATTGTCGTTCCCATGATGTAAGGTATCTAGTCAAGTGTGAGTGAGTAATGTGGGAATCTATCGTCATCCCAATGCAAGCGGTAAATAAGTATCAATTGAGGGAATAACATTTCTGTGCTGCATGGTCAGTTACGTATAGTTATGGAAAGTTAAATTCTCACATTATTTAGGCCAGGTTTGGGAATGCATAATCCAATCTCCGAGGATAAAGATACGTGTTATTGTGAAATATTATTAATTACATAATAGCGCAAATGAAAGCAATAAAATGTTGAAATAATAATTCCACTGGTTGAATTGTATGTGAAGTCACTAGGTACAAGCACTGTTCCGTGAAATATAATTCAAGTCCCCGATTAAATGTATATACATATATTTATTTATAGTTGTCCTAGCTAGATCACAAAGTAATCTTTTTTAAGGAGAAACAGATTCCACTCCCTGGTGGGATAGCAATAACAGTGGTGCGTTCATGTTTCTTGACTCTACATAGGGTTGTAATGGAGCCCCATCCGGAACTGCGGAACCTCTGCATGAAATAATACCTCCACCTCCGCCTCCGCACGGTTTCATGCGAAGGTATGGCGGAGATTTAGTATTGAGTGCGGTGCAAGCGGCGACAAGACAGCGGGCGCTAGCGGCACGTTCCTGATGCCGTGCAAGGTTATGTATTTATATCGCATTATAAAACATGTACCTACGAGGGGCGTTCAATGTATTCTCGGTATGGGGGTGATTTAATAATCATGTGGGTAATTTGACTAATTAATTAAGTAATGACATTATCTGAGGGTATAAATATGAAATTTCATGTAGTTCTGATCATTAGTTTGCTAGTTACCCTTAGTCAACGACAACTGGAATGGCTAACGTGACAATGTCGAAGAAAATCGAACACCGCGCTGTGATTAAATTCCTTACCAAACAAGGAAAAAGTCAAAAAACTATTCACGAAGAGATGGTGGCTGTTTACCAAGATTCTGCACCTTCGTTATTGACAGTACAAAAGTGGTCAAGTGAATTTAAAAAGGGCAGAGAGAGTATTGAAGATGACACTCGCTCGGGCGGCCCGGTTACTGCCTCTACGGAAGAAAACGTGAAAAAAGTTGAGAAATTAATACTGGAGGATGCCCGAATGAAGGTCAAAATTATAGCAGAGATGACCCACCTCTCCGTTGGTACCGTACACACTATTCTGCATGACCTCCTTAACCTCTCAAAAGTCAGTGCAAGATGGGTGCCGCGAATGCTCACGGCGCCTCAAAAACAAGTGCGAATCGAGTGCTGTAGAGAGTTTTAAAAGCTCTGTAGTGAAGACCCATCAAGTATTTTCGATCGAATTGTTACTGGAGATGAAACGTGGGTTCACCATTATGACCCTGAAAGTAAGCAGGAGTCCATGCAGTGGCACAAGAAGGGTAGTGCCCCCCCTAAGAAATTCAAAGTCGTTCCGTCTGCCGGAAAAGTCATGGCCACGATGTTTTGGGACTCAAAGGGAATTTTGTTGATTGAGTACACAAAAAAAGGTGAAACCATAAACGCAGCATCCTACGCATCCACTTTGAGAAATTTACGGGAGGCAATTAAAGAAAAAAGACGGGGTAAACTGACCGCCGGTGTGTTGCTTCTTCACGACAACGCCCCAGTCCACACGGCGCGTGTTGCCAAGGCTGCTGTGCGAGATTGTGGTTTCGAAGAAATAAACCACCCACCCTATAGTCCAGACTTACCCCCTAGCGATTATTATTTGTTCCCTAATTTGAAAAAAGATCTTCGGGGAAAACGATTTTCCAACGATGAAGAGCTTAAGGCGGCCATAAATGCGCATTTTACAGAGATTTTTTTTACAGGGTATTGAAAAATTAATTTCGAGATGTAACAAATGCATTGAGGTTATGGGGGACTATATTGAAAAATAAAAATAATTTTATTTGAATTAAGTTTTTTTTTCATACCGATACCGAGAATACATTGAACGCCCCTCGTATGTGCTTGTCGTTCGATTGTGTTTCGCACATGATTCAAGTTGCCAATTGATAAATTATCATTTTATTCGCTTCGTAGTCTTTGTACAAAGTTTAATATGTGCAGATACGTAATTAATTTTGGTTGTGGACTTGTGGAATTAGCTGGTGGTTTGCTTGTTACCTACGGTTTTTGTTATGATTGTTTTTTTTTTCTGACAGTACTTTATAGAAGTGGACAATAATTACCCAAGATGTAAAACATCTTTAAAAGGACTATTTGGTAAGAGATGATTGCAAATTCTGATATTGTTCCTAGTCTTAAGACGGGTGAGGTGATTAATAGTGGTTTATTGATTTTGGGGTGTTCTTTTTTTATATTTTTAATCATAATATTCCACCTCCGTTTCCACTTCTGTTAAACCTCCGCTTGTGCAGAGGCTTAAAAACTCTGCATCTGCATCCGCTTCCTCCGTTACAACTCTACTCTACAATATAGATACATGGACAGTAGTACTGATTGCCATGAGTATTCCATAAAAATAAAAAATAAATATAAAATTACAGTAATTCTATGAAGCTATGTGGACAGTTGTAGTATATGTGGCAGGAGAGTGTGTAGTGTGAGATATTAGTAGTAAGATATTTTTCAGTCTCGTCGTAGGATATACTAAGAAGGAAGGAATGAATTACTGATTTGCATTTGGCGTATGTTCATTTGATAACCATATAGTAAAAAAAAAAAAAAAAAAACAATCTTGGATGGTCCGCCATATTGGATCACGTCACACAGCTTATCGAATATTGTCATCCAAACTAAACGTGTATACAAAATTTCAGCTCAATCGGTTGAGGAGATCTGCTTCAAAATTGAGTAGCAAGATTCCACCAGAACAAACATGCAAGTTAAATAAAAGCTTTTAATAAAAATAGCATAAATTTTATACTTTTGATCCTTTTTTTTCTCCTAGATATGCGTAGTTAATATATATTAGGCGTATTTTTGAATTTATACTTACAGTAACGTGCAAACTTTAGTAGCCAAGTACCTTTGTTACATAATCAGTAACTTAACCTTATTACACGGTTCGTGACTAGCTTATTAAGTCTAATCTAGTCATTAATCTACCTAAACAGTTCACAAAAGCTCTCCTTGGTTATGTTATTGCGATATACAAACTTAATTAATTATGAAGCTAAATTAATAATGGTAATAAATTAATTGTTCCTAGGTGACATACATATATACAGAAGTATAATTTTGAATTATAATTTATATCTACTTATTCATAGAATTAAACGAGGCATGATTTAACGCAATAAAATACTTGTCTACTCCCTTGCTCTTTAGGGAGCATACTATAGGTAAGTAAATTGTCTAATATTGAACTGCCTTGATGGTCTAGTGGTCCTAAGCGTGATTGCTGAGCAGGAGGTCCTGGGTTCGATTCCCGGGTTTGAAATTATGCCAGGTAAAAGACAATATAATCACCACCTATTAGGTAATACAGGGAATTTATTTATTTTATTCTTTATTGTACACCATGAACATACATTAAGTAATCTTATTATATAGAAATAGTACAATGGGCGGCCTTATCGCACACGGCAATTTCTTCCAGGCAACCTTAGGATGGAAAGAAGATACATTAATAAAAATTAAGGGCTGACGGTGTACATAAATACTATTACAATTAATATAGTATAACATACTAATAACATAATTAAACAAATATAAAAAAGATTCATAGTACATAATATATAAACTTATGACTAGTGTTACAAACTATTTTAGGGCAACGGTAAAGACAGATAATGTAACTTCAACAATTTCTTAAATATTGGAAGTGATTGGGCACGTCGAATAGAGACCGGCAATGCATTCCACAAACGCGCTGCTTGTATTGAAAAGGACTTGTCAATTGTAATTGTAATTGGAAGAAAATTGCGCAATCTTCTTAAACACCCAGCGGAAGCAAACAACTTACGACTGGTTTCTTGCAGATGAGGAGTCCAGGACAAGTTTCTATCGATAATTAGCCCCAGGTTCTTAACATGTTCGCTAAAAGGAATAAAAGTGTTATCAAAACAAACTCGAGGAAGCGTGGTCCAGTCAATCTTAGAAATCATCCTGGAACTGCCCATCACAATTGCCTGAGTCTTTGCGGGATTGACTGTAAGCCCGTATCTTTTGCTCCATTGTGAGACTCGAGCCAGGTTCATATTTAAGGTGTAAATGGCCTCAGTGAGTTTTGTAAAGGGGGCTTTATTATAAATTTGTAGATCATCTGCATAAAGGTGGTAAGAAGAAAGTAGTTGATCAGATATGGAATTTATAAAAATTGCGAAAAGTAGAGGAGATAGAACGCCACCTTGAGGCACACCGACAGTATTATTACACCAAGAAGACGAAATTTCCTCAATGCAAATACGCTGCCGACGACCAGACAAGTAACTACGAAACCAGTGTATCGCCGATGGAGATACGTTAAGAGAGCATAGTATGCCGAGCAAAATATCGAAATCAACGGTATTGAAAGCGTTACTAAAGTCAAGCAATGCAAGTACCGTAAGATTACCGATTTCCATGCCTGACCTGATATCATCCGTAATATGAACTAAGGCCGTGTTAGTGCTGTGACCAACACGGAACCCGGATTGAAAAGGATTGAGTAGATTGTTCTTGCAAAGGAAATTATTAATTTGGTTGTATGTCAGGCGTTCAAGAATCTTGGAAAGGAATGGCAGGATTGAAATGGGACGGTATTCAGAAAAGGATTTAAGGTTAGATTTTTCGGGTAATGGAATAATCTGGGAGTCTTTCCAGCCACTCGGAAAATATCCAGTAGAAACTGAGGAATTAAGGATATGTGATATTATGGGAAGGATGACATCAAGGATAGGGATGATCATTTTACGGCTGATACAGTCACTTCCAACTGCGTTAGAAGTTATTGTTAAGATGCTTTTCTTAACATCACATGCAGAGAATTCACTAAAGACAAATGGAGAGTAATTGGGAGTCGGGAGACTTGAAAGATATTGTAATGTATTCAATTTTGTTGTCATGTCAAAATTGGACGAGGCAGTGAAATGATCTTTAAGTGAGTTTATATCTATGTCTTTAAGGAAAGTTTCTTGTTTACATTTCCCGACACCCATTGTTCTTAGAAATTTCCAAACCTTAGCTGAGTCTCCGTTTTGAACAGAAGCGTGAATGTGTTGGCGTTGTGCATTCCTACACACCTTGTTGCAGTGATTACGTATCATTACATATTTTGTCCTATTTGCGTCAGATGGCCGACACTTCAGTTTAAATTTCGCTGCAGCCTTCTTCTCTAAAAGATCCTTAATTGCTTTTGTAAGCCACGGTGATGGCAGATGCTTGACTTTTACCGGCCTTAGAGGTGCATGGCGGTCGTAGAGTTGAAGGAGACTGGAGTTAAATAGGTTGACCTTGTTGTCAACAGCCGTGGAAGTCAAAACAGGCATCCAATCAATGTTTTGAGCATCCTTACACAGATTCTCGAGGTCAATACCATCAAAATTGCGTAGCATGAGGATTTTAGGCTTAATCTTGGGTGGGCGGATTTTATAAGACAAGAAAATAAGGTCGTGGTGAGAGAAGGCGTCTGCAGAGCACTGACCATGCTTAGCGACATGGTTCAAGGAAGATACAAAAATCTGATCAAGAAGAGAAGGAGTGGAATTAGGAAAGTGGTGAGTAGGGTTCAAAGGAAGTATTGCCATATTGCAAGATTGCACGACGGAAAGAAGGGAGGAAGAACGGTTATCGTTTTTGAGGAGGCAAGTGTTAAAATCTCCCATGATTATGCTGTGACCGTAAGAGGGAGAAAGGGTTTCCAAGATGTTTTCAAAGGAAGAAAAGAAGTCAATGCGGAGGGAAGGACAATAATAAACGCCTAAAAGTAGCTTGGAGTGATGCAACTCAACCTCCAGAAACAGATGCTCGCCAGCGTTAGAAGGTGGTGACTGCGATGACACATGAAGAATTGTAAATTGAATGTGTTGTCGAAGGTATATTGCAACACCACCACCGCCGCCAACCGAGCGATCATTCCTAATAAGTCGAAAGCCGGGTAGAGAATATAAAGAAGAAGGAAGGCATGGCTTTAACCATGACTCAGAAATGAGAATTGCATGAATATTCTTATTGAAATTTAAGGAATTTAACAACGGAAATTATTAATTTGGTGTGAACCTTCAACTGCACACCACTGCCTTCCCCTTCAGATTAAACAAGAGCTATATGTTATATGTGTAGTTAACTAGTGAATCTGCTTAAAACTTTCTCTTCGTAGGTATCTACTTATTGTAGAGTCTAAGTATATGATAATCTTATAAACTACTACCTGTGCTCCGCAGTTTCATCCCTTTTTTTCGTATTAACTCTGCATTTTCCCGAGATACTACATTGCCCGATTTACTTTAGGTCCTGATATAGCACACCATATTATTTTTTCTCGGGAAAATGCAGTTTTCCTGCGGTAAAAGGGCAATTATAAGTACACCAAATTTCATCCCAAACCGTTAAATAGTTTTTGCGCGATAGATTTTAGCAAACATCCAAATTCACAAACAATGAAACTTTGAAAATATTTAGGAAGTTTCCTAAAATTTGCAAAGTATATTAAAGGTACATTAACCATCATTATTTTTACGATAATGTATTATACCTTATTGAACCTATTTACAAATGAACACAAGAACTGCCTAAAGCGAACTTAATACTTACTTCATGAATGTACTTACACGTTTATTATCCTTTACTGATGAACGCGCCCATAAGCGCGCTCAATTCACGCGATATGGCGGAACGCGTCTATAAGATGACGGAAGCAGAGGGGTGCGCGCGGGGGGCCATGCCCGGCCGCCGGACGCTCGTGCGCCGCAATTAGTGGGCAATATAGATCGGTCGCGTGCATACGTACTTACCTTATATGTCGCGATCGTCACCATTTAAATGTAATGTGCCTTCTCACTATGTAACTTATATTACTTTAATATATTATCAAGAAAAGGTTGAGAGTATCATTTACTACTATCCTCAACATATGGCGACCGTGTGAATTAAAAGAACCTGTCAAGAACTCAAGTTCAAACACGTGGACAACCGATGCGACGCGCTTGCTGATCGTTTAATGGCGGCGGTAGAGGTTCGTCGCTGAAAAGAAAACTTTGTGCTGCGGCTACGAAGATAAGAAGGTTCCTGGCGAGCTCCGAGCTACATCTCCGCTCCGGTTGAACCGTTGTCTTCACTTCGTGTGAGCGTGGGTCTGCGCTGTGCTGCGACTGCGAGCAATCGGCAACGGCGCCGGCGGCGTGGCGTAGCGATAAAGGAAGTAAGCCCGTTCCATTTATTTTCCTCCTTTAACCTGTTTTGTTTGGTGTGTGGATGCCTAGCTGCTTTGCCAACGTGAGGTTACGTAAATTTACATGCGTGCCTTGCCAAGCTGCGTCGCATTTTTCAGCCTAGGTATTGCGTCTACACTGGCGCACCTCGCTGCCACATACCTCTATAGGTATCGGTATATAATTTACTGCCTGTAAGGCTGTTATTAGGTACTATTCTGTACCATATAATATAGGTTGCATGGCCTTATCGCTCTAAAAATATAATTTATTGAGCACGTGCATAAATATTTGCGCCCATAATTTCGTAACACGCTGCCACATTCATCAATATAGGTATAAAATGTGCTGCTTGTAAAGCTCGATTGGGCACTAAACTGCACCTACGGGGCGCTTGGCTTAATCGCACAAAATATAACATTTTATTTATAGTGCACGTGGCATGTAATTCTCCATAGAGAAAGCGTGTAAACTCCCATCGTTGCATTGAATTCAACGAAATTTGCCGAACATTTCAACGATTCCGGGTCCGCGTGCACGGCCCGCTCTCAACCTACTTCGTGCCACGTGCCGCGCTGCGTCCGACGCGCAGTTGCTGCCACGTGCTGCCGACGACCTCGGCGGCAGCTGTTGGCGAGCTCAGCGGCAGCGGTGTGGTCTGAGCTGGTTGTCTGCTGGACTGAATTAACTGGTGGGATTGCACAAGTTATTCCCGTAGTCACTTTCTGTAAGATTTTGCCCAACTCATTGTTGTTTATTATATATATATCGAGCGTGTTGTTTATTGTACTTCTTTTTAAAATTCACTCAACATGCTGGACGATACGAATGCCTCTCCTAATGTGGAGGGTGATCAGATGAAAACGTTAATTCGCAGACGTGGTGGTATACGTAGTCGATTAACAGTGTTCAAGAATTTCATATGTAAATTTCAAATTGAGAAAGCCTCTAGTCTTACTAGTTTAGAAGTGCGAGAGCTGTCTTTGCGACTCACTCAGTTACAAGAGTTAATGTCTAAATTTGATACAATACAATCTGAGATAGAGGAGATTGCTCGTAACATAGATGAACAAGTGTCAGAGCGTGATATTACAGAAGGGGAATTCTACTCCGTAATTTCTTTAACTCAAGAACTAATAGGTGTTGGTTCATCAAATAGTAAAGAAAAATGTGAATCTGAACACTCTAGTTGCAACAATATGAGCAACTCGGTTAAACTACCAACCATTAATTTGCCCACCTTTGATGGGAACTATTCTAAATGGCTGGAGTACAGAGATACATTTGACTCTTTAATTAATAATAATGATTCAATACCACTAATAAACAAGTTTCATTACATAAGAAATTCACTAATTGGTAGCGCTAGTGTTATAGTAAGGTCCATAGACTTTACCGCAGCGAACTATCAAATTGCATGGAAGTCATTATGTGACAGATTCAATAACAAAAATATTCTTATAAATAATCACTTTCAGGCTTTAGTTGGTATCAATCCAATTCAGAATCTTTCAAAGCTTTAAGATATTTGATGGATCAGATTCAAAAGAATTTATATGCTTTGAATATATTAGAAATTCCCACAACTGGCTGGGATCCTTTAGTTATATTCTTGGTTGCAGCAAAGTTAGATCCTAGAACAAAAAGTAAATGGGAAGAACAAAAAGGTCATTTAGTACACATGGCTTCCCTTGAAGAATTTGTTAACTTTTTAGATAACCGCGCAAATGTCTTAGAGACAGCTAATAGTAGTCGATATTATGATACTAAAAATACAAATCATAGTAAGGATAATAAAGCTGTCAAGTCATTAACAACTACTTTGGTTGGTGCTCAAACTAATACATGTTTTATCTGTAAAAAGGCACATTATGTACATAAGTGTCATAAATTTAAGGCTTTGAGTTTAAATGACAAGCGCGCTGAAGTGGCTAAGCATAAATTGTGCACTAACTGTCTTCGTTCTGGTCATAACAATTCAGAATGTACATTGAATAGTTTTTGCCGGACCTGTAAGGAAAAACATAATACAATGTTGCATGACAACAGTACAATTACCAATATTGTTACAGAAACCATAGAAGCCACTCAGCCATCAACTAATAATCTTCCTGTCAGTTTGTCGGCCTGCTCGCCGTGCCAAGTTTTATTATGTACTGCACAAGTTGAAATAATTAATACACATAACAATAATACTTACCATGCGCGTGCTTTGCTGGACACTGGAAGCCAGTCTTCATTTATAACAAAAAATCTGAAAGATAGGTTAGGTTTACAAACAAATAAAATTAATTCTTTTAATGTTAGTGGTATAAATAATGTGGCATGGAAAATAACAGAACAATGCAAGATTATGTTAAAATCTCGAATTAGTTCATTTAATGTAACTGTTAACTGCCTAATAATTCCTAAAATTACAGGAACATTACCTGGGGTTCAAGTGAATGTTGAGCGTTTGGGATTACCTTGGGGGTCGTTCTGGCAGATCCCTTGTTTTATGAGCCTGCCGAGATAGATATTTTACTTGGTGCAGACCACTTTTTTGAAATTGTAAGTAACAATAGAATAGTCTTAGGTGTAAATAAGCCTATATTACAGGATAGCCAATTAGGGTGGCTAGTAGCTGGCCCTACCGGTGAATCTTATTTTAGCCATAATATACATTGTAATTTAGTAAAAAATAATAAAATGGTATCATTTCAAGATATCCACAACTCTGTTAAAAGATTCTGGGAGGTAGAAGAAGTACCTACAGGTTCTAATAATTATTCAATAGATGAGCAATATTGCGAATCCCATTTTATAGAAAAAACTTGTCGTTTACCAGAAGGACGATTTTCAGTCATGTTGCCGCTGACGGAGGCCCCGGAGCAGGCACTTGGCAAATCGTTTCCTATCGCAATTAAACGTTTCTTGAGTTTAGAAAATAAATTAATTAAAAACCCCGAAGTTAAGAAACAATATAACGAATTTATACATGATTATGAAAGGTTAGGACATTTAAATGAAATTGAAAGACCTAAGTTTGGTTGTTACTTACCCCATCATTGTGTCATTCGGGAACAACAGGATACCACCAAGCTAAGAGTAGTGTTTGACGCTTCAGCTAAAACCAGTTCAGGAAAATCTTTAAATTATATCCAAGCTGTTGGTCCCACAGTGCAGAGTGACTTATTCTCGATTCTTATTCGTTTTAGAATACATAAATTTGTTTTAACAGCTGATGTCGAAAAAATGTACCGACAAGTAGCCTTAGATAAATCACAGCGGCACCTGCAGCTTGTATTGTGGAGGGATCAAGTCGATCAACCAATCAAAATTTTACAGCTCAATACATTGACCTATGGGATGGCTGCAGCACCATTCTTAGCTACTAGGTGTCTGATTGAGCTGGCTGATATATGTCAGGATAAGGTTATTTCTAATGTCATAAAGAATGATTTCTACATTGATGACCTTAACACAGGTGCATCAACTGAAGAAGAATTAAAACATATTTATTTAAATGTCACTGAAACATTAAATTCAGCTTGTTTCCCATTACGTAAATTTCGCACAAACTCTCTTATCCTCGGTGGCATGTCAGAATCATCTAATTGTCTTAATTTTCATGATGAAGCTAATGTCTTAGGCCTGAAATGGTCACCAAAGGCAGATGAGTTGCGTTTCCCAAGTGGAATTGACTTAACCACAAAGGTTACTAAACGTATTATAATTTCAACAACATGTAAAAAATTGCCTGAAGTCAAAGTATTAGTCTCTGTTGATGACACCTCCGAAAATAATTCATCAATACCATTTGAAAAATATTCAAGTTTTATAAGACTTAAACGTGTTTATGCATATGTGTTACGTTTTATTAATAATTGTAAAAGCATACAGTTAAAATTAAAGGGACCTTTGCAAGCTAACGAACTGGAGAACTCCTTAATAAAATTACTTAAAGTTAGTCAATCTGAGTCGTTTGCAAAGGACTTAAAAAACCTTCAAAATGGAATAGAACTGCATAACAAAAGTAAATTACTATCGTTAAATCCAATGTTAGATACGAATGGTTTAATAAGAGTGGGCGGCAGGTTAAGTCAGTCTGATTGTCAATTCCATAAAAAACACCCAATTCTACTGGATGTTAAACATCATTTAACTAAACTATTAATGAAATATGAACATTTACATTTATTGCACGCAGGTCCACAATTGCTTTTGCCATCTGTTCGCGAGAGATTTTGGCCACTAGGTGGCAGGATCTTAGCTCGCACTATCGTTAGACAATGTGTTGTCTGTACTCGAATGAAAGGTCAGACTGCACAACCTTTAATGGGTGATTTGCCAAGTGTAAGAGTAAACCCAGACTTTCCTTTCAATTCTTGTGGGATTGACTTTGCTGGGCCCTTTATGATTTCTTCCAAGAAAGGAAGAGGCAATCGTATCACCAAAGCCTACTTATGTATACTTGTATGTTTAGTTACTAAAGCCCTACATTTGGAGGTTGTAAGCGATCTCACCACTGAGGCTTTCATATCATGTCTGCGCAGATTTGCGTCGCGTCGCGGCAAGCCTTATGCCATCTACTGCGACAATGGAAGGAACTTTGTTGGCGCAAACAATGAGTTGGGTAGGGTCATACAGTCCAGCGTTCAATCGGTCTCAGATTACGCAGCAAACGAGGCTATTAAATTCAAGTTTATTCCTGCGTATTCTCCAAGCTTTGGGGGAATCTGGGAAGCGGGCGTTAAATCCGCAAAATTTCACTTAAAACGTATAGCTGGCAATGCATCCCTCACGTTTGAAGAGTTAGCGACGCTCTTCACCCAAATAGAAGCGATCCTCAACTCCCGGCCTCTTTCCCCCCTGTCGTCTGACCCCACTGATATAAATCCCTTAACTCCTGGGCACTTCCTAATTGGACGACCACTAATGTCAGTACCAACACTTCCTGTGAAAACGTCTAGACCCAACAGATACCAGCTTATCGAAGAAATACGGCAGCGGTTTTGGGAGAGATGGCGACGAGAGTTCATGGCAGAACTGCAAGGTCGAGCGAAATGGAAGAAGACATGCAAACCTATCAATGTCGGCGACATTATTATACTTAAAGAGGACAACTTGATGCTGCTCCACTGGCGTATGGGTCGCGTCACTAAATTATACCCAGGAGCCGACGGGATCAGCAGAGTAGCGGAGATCCATACAACTACCGACACCATTAAACGGGCAATTAATAAAATATGCCCCCTACCTGTGGCTGAAGAAGAATAGTTGAAAGAAGATTTCAACGGCGCGGAGTATGAACGCGCCCATAAGCGCGCTCAATTCACGCGATATGGCGGAACGCGTCTATAAGACGACGGAAGCAGAGGGGTGCGCGCGGGGGGCCATGCCCGGCCGCCGGACGCTCGTGCGCCGCCATTAGTGGGCAATATAGATCGGTCGCTTGCATACGTACTTACCTTATATGTCGCGATCGTCACCATTTAAATGTAATGTGCCTTCTCACTATGTAACTTATATTACTATAATATATTATCAAGAAAAGGTTGAGAGTATCATTTACTACTATCCTCAACAACTGGCACCAACTCCAAAAATAATAATAATTGTATATTATTGTCCTAATAAATTGATTTTATTCAGAATCCATTAATTTTTTTTTTAATATAAATTGTAGTAAGTAAATAATGCAATTATTTTATAACTTTTAAGTGCAATTTTACTTAACAGAAAGATTTTTGGAGTTGGTTCTTTTTTTTGTTAAAAATTCTTTTATTTCTTACTTTTTAGTGAATCTTGCATACCATAACTGATTTATCGGAAGTGTATATGGGTAGACCTACTCAACGCGCTGTCCATATGATTAGGGGCCATTTAATTGAGACGAGCAAAGAAGGGGAGAAACGCCTATATCAAAGTAGGAAACCTAGATCTGAGGCTATTTCGAAACAGAGTAATGAACTGCGTAAAACAAGTGAAATTAATAAAAAAAACCACCACGGGACAGTGTAAGGATTCTAACGATACCCCATATATCGAAATCAGTTCAGGTATTTAGAAGTTATGGTGGAATAGGTATAGGTAGGAGATGTTTGAGAATGCGGTCTTACACTAAAAAGTATTAAATAGCAAAAAAAAATATGACGGATTTCCGGTGCTTATCTTGCGGTTTCATCATCATCATCATCATCATCTGATGATGAAGCTGGAAAATGGGCAGTTCATTAGAATTATTCTAGAGACCGTAAACACCACCGGAATGTCACAAGAAAGCAAAATACACCATTTCGTTTAATTGGATGACGTATTATTTTTCAGTTATTTTGATTTAAATACCAAACTACCAAACCAATTTTCATAAAATTTTAATGGGACCAATCTGAAAGTAAATCCTTTCAAATAAAAAAATAATTTTCCAAATCGGTTCATAAATGTCGGAGTTCTGAGGTAACAAACATAAAAAAAATACAACCTAATTGATAACATCCTCCTTTTTGGAAGTCGGTTAAAAAAATAGTGTAGTTACGTTTAGCCTACGTAAACCATTTAAATTTATTTTTCGGCGACTTGGTTGCTAAATATTATTTTTCAACTTACAAAAAAAAAAAAACTTTATTATATACCTAGATAAACAATCTGTGAAAAATTATCTAAACGATAGTGAAAACCGCACCAAATCCGCTGCGTGGTTTAGGAGGAGTTAGCAGGTAAACAGACATACCTACAGACGCGGAAAGCGACTTTGTTTTATTTTAAGTGGAGATTAACCCAGTTTTACTTTGTATTGTTGTACACCAGGTTAGCACGCGCCGCTAATTACAACCTTGTGTTTGACTGATTGCAAATATCATTAAAATGAAGTTGTTAAAAGCAACTGCGATCAAATTGCTACAAAAAGAAATCCATTCACTAAAAGCGTTCGTCCGTTCGAAACACGAAGATATTACCAGATTATTTGCGCATTCAACAAATAATAGTTTAATATTATAATTAATATGTGGGCGTGGTGGATATAAATGAGGTAAGTAGCTATTTTATCGTTTAGTATTTTATAATCACTATTCGAAAGGAACGGAACTTGAGGTCGAATTTAATCATCTCTTTTAGGTATTTATAATGTAATCTCTCTGAGTTATGTATTTTAAACGTTTTACATAATATTGTCAGACCATGAAATGCTAAAATAGAAATGTCCGCATAATCAAATGTCTTTCTTATCTACACTTTTATACGGCAAGTTGTATTTAGCATAATTAATTAGATACATTAATTTGGTATATGTAACGTTTTATCGATATATGGAACGGCCAAAAATAAACGAATACGATTAACACCAAATTGTTGACAAATAAGTCGATTATATTCTAAGATTGATGTGAAAGGACGGTTTTAGTTTCTAGACTAGACACTAGGTCATAGCTACCTGTCTATACCTAGTGTAGCTCTTAAGAAGTCTAGGTGACTACTGAATAATCAAGATAAACTCCGGCACGACATCGATTAGTTCCTGTTACACAAACCGTGCTTAATTAAAAATTTCTAAAATAATTGGCCGATGGATTATATATTATTGGATAAGCACATCATAATTGTTCAAATGCGCACGTAGATAGTTACTTGTAGATTTTAGTTCCGGTATTATTTGAATACGGAGACTGACAACTAATAGTTTTAACGAAATAGGCACCTCAATACAAATAAAAAATGAAACATATTCTTTATTATTCTCGTTAAACTCGTTTATAGTGCTGGAACGAATTTGGCAAGTTTGCTGAGTTCTCACATTTACAAAATATTGAAGTTAAAGAAGCTATTTAAAAATTAAACAGATTTCAGTCAAGCAAAAGACATAAAATTAGATGAAGTTGTTAGAACCATTGTTAAACTAAAAAGAATAATAATGGAGCTGTAAAAGAAATGTAAAAGTAAAAAAAAAAATTTTTTTTTTTCGTATTAATTAATGGTCATACATAAACCTGCGATGCCAGTGAGGGGAAGCCACATGTGCAGAAGGAATTGTTGCTAAACATACCGTCAACGCAAACAAGTAGAGTCGCCTATACTTACTTGAAATTAATCTTGATCTATCTTCAGACTATACGTAGACTACAACTGAGGCCTTCGACAGTAAGGTTTGAGTCTTAGGTTGAATTTCTATTAGTATCTAAGTAATTAAGTCAAGGCAGCTTTTATTTTTTAAGTATAGTTCCAAATTTAGATTTAACGCAGACTTACCAGACGATCTGTAGCCATACCGAAGATAAGATCTTGGGCGGACAGACTCTTCTGAAGTCATCAATACTGGTGACCACACCGGCATCCAAGACCCACAGCCTGTTGCAGCGGTCAGCTCGCACACGGTACACCGAGATCAGGCCCGTGCAGTTTATGTCGCCACGGCCTGCCGTATGCCATGACCAGTCAGGATACGCCTGAAAACAGAAAATATGTGAGAATAGAGATGGTGCCATTAACTACTACCGTTAAAAATATACCAAACACTGAATTATTCGTCTCCGGTTTCAGCGCACAGAGTAGAATACAACATTTTAAGAAATGTTTCCACTGTAGAGCGTTAAACACAAAAAATGTACCTGTGCTATGCAAATAGTTGGCCTAAATGCTACGTACATCAGGTTAGAGTAAATATAACATCAATTTCGTTTGAATCACTAAAAAGTAAGAAATAAAATAATTTTTAACAAAAAATAGAACCGACTCCAAAAATCTTTCTGTTAAGTAAAATTGCACTAAAAAGTTACAAAATAATTGCATTATTTACTCACTACAATATAATATTTTTTTTTTAATTTTAGAGGATTCTGAATAAAATCAATTTATTAGGACAATTATATACAATTATTATTATTTTTGGAGTCGGTGCTAGTAAAGGATAATAAACGTGTAAGTACATTCATGAAGTAGCGTATTACGTTCGCTTTAGGCAGTTCTTGTGTTCATTTGTAAATAGGTTCAATTAGGTATAGTACATTATCGTAATAATAATAATGGTTAATGTACCTTTAAATATACTTTGCAAATTTTAGGAAACTTCCTAAATATTTTTAAAGTTTGTCTTACTTAACAGAAAGATTTTTGGAGTCGGTGCTATTTTTTTTTTAAGTAAATAATATTTCTTAGCAATATTTTGTCAAGTGGACACTTAGGCTAACATTGTGAAGAAAAAACATAAACACCAATTGTAATAAATCAATGGCGGTTATGCTATTACGGTTAACGTCAGTAGGTGGACAGTGAAATTTATGGCGTTTATCTCATAAATGGATATTATTATATGAATAAGTTATGTCATGGAACGAGTTAGGGCTTTGGGCGTTGTCTTTTTTTTCTTTATTAAGTAAGGCACGGTCAACCGAACGCCGTGCGCCGGTGGTATCAATTTGACATTGATAGCGCCTTTATTAGTAGTAAGGGCGGTTTTCTGTATACCTATAATCACATTTACTTACATCTATAGGCATGAATCTCTGATGTAAAACACACATTATCAGGTACAAGTATCACTGAAATCCTTAAATAGGGAAAAATATTTAATCGAACACATTCATCACATCAAATTCAAATTCAAATTCATTTTTTTTTATTTCACATAGACCACATTACAGGCACTTATAAAACGTCAAAGCTAGGTGCACGGTTCCAAAAAAAGTTGATCTTATGGAGAAGAACCGGCAAGAAACTCCATAGACACTCTTTTTAAATAAAATTTTAACTACAATGGTGTATTGATGGTATGTGAGAATAATGTAGAGTAATGTAAGAGGAAAACAAAAGCAAATGATTAAAATAATAGAAGTTTATAAAGCCAAAACGATTACCAAGGCAATTACGAGCGGACCAGTCCCGACAGACAGCACCCGTTCACGAGTATGACGTGCGCATCAGCATCGCTGAACTCAACCATTTTGAAGGGAACTCAACGACCCGATACACAACGCCACCATCAGCAAGACATTTTAGTGAGCATGACAAATTCATAATGCCTGGCAATAGGCGGGTGAATGTATATATTAATGTAATATATAACATTATTAACTACATGATGCTCACATTTTACAGAAAAGCAATGAATTATTTTATTTATTAATTAGATACTCATATGAGAATATAGAGTACAATCTGTAATTAGATTAATAACAATTGGTTATGATAAAGTAATAAATACGTATGTCAGATATTAATATAAAATAACTGTAAAAAGACAGTTAGGTCAGAAAATAGACTAAAAAAAGAAAAAAGAAATTATACAAAAGTAAGTATATGTCCGCGCTGGTCAAATAATATGCCAGTGGGTCACAGTGTGCAGAAGGGAATCGTTCGCCATACATCTGTATCTTTAATGTACTGATTTATACTATAATAGGCTCTGGACATTAAAACTCGCTTAACAATCGGTTTGAACTTTAAGTCCGGCAAGTCAATAATATGACCAGGAGTCTTGTTATAGAACCTAACACTATTACCCATAAATGACTTGTTGGTCTTACTAAGTCTAAAACCAGGTACTTGAAGCCTATCTTTGTAACGGGTGTTTAGATTGTGGCGGTCACTCTTTTTATAAAATTGGGCAATATTTATTTCCGAATATACATAATATTGCTAAATATGTACAACGATGGTAATGTAAGTATCAATCGTATAAGTTGAACTGAAAGTTCCAATCCCAGTTCCATACAAAAATTTGTTAATTCAAGCATTTGTTGTGGTTAAACAATGCTTATCGCGGTCAGTCTTGATGAGTTACTCCTTGGTCCTCCAGGGGGAACGATAAACTGTTTCGCTGTTACAGAATCTCTTCAATCCAAAGGCCCACGGGCGGCTTGAATTGTAGATTGGTTCATAACCACACGAGTGATCTTTATTTTTACCATTTTTTACCATAAGACGTGTTAAAATATGGAAGAAGAATTCGCGGTGGTGAGCAGAGGTCGAGATGGCTTAGTGGTCAGAGCGCCTGGAGTATCTATCCGGGAGGCGCAGGTTCGAATCCTGTTCGCGACCGTATTCTTTTTCCATTTAATATTGTAACTTTAGAGTTCGCTAAGCATGCGTTAATGCTTTTTCAAAGACATATGTTGAATTATTAAGGTAATTGCATTCTTTACGACATTGTATTAACTGCAAATTTAGTCGTGTCGGTTCGGTCACTTGTATAGGTACTGAATTGATTGCAATGACGTCGCCATAAGACGTGTTAAAATATGGAAGAAGAATTCGCGGTGGTGAGCAGAGGTCGAGATGGCTTAGTGGTCAGAGCGCCTGGAGTATCTATCCGGGAGGCGCAGGTTCGAATCCTGTTCGCGACCGTATTCTTTTTCCATTTAATATTGTAACTGTATAATTTTGTTTAATATTTTAAATAAATAAACGTTAAAATTTTAATCTAAGAATTAAAATAGTGGTGAAATTCGTATGAATAGCGAAATATTATTAACACTAATTGCGTTGCTGCAACAAGTTTCAGCATTTTGAATGCGGACCCTGATATGTCTTCTTCGAAGGTCGAAAGAAAGCTTGCCAATCAAATTTTAATTTCAAGTACAAAATTACAGATACGTGCACAATGCAGTTGTTAATATCTGCGATGGAGACTCAGACGACGCAGACGGACGGGGCTTGTGAGCTGACACCGGAATGTTCCATGCAGATCATGAAGGGCTCGGGCCTAGCGTTCCAGCAGACAAGTCGTGTCAGAGCCGCAGCATTAGCTTACCTCTTCGACTGCTTGGAAGGAGTCGACCTTTCTGCACACATATACAAACTTTGTATCCAAGTTTATAAGGAAACTAAATCCCTGGAGGCGTGGGACCATCCGCCTGGAACTAAAACATTGTTTATGCAACAAAGTGAGATTAATAATTATTTTTTACTATACCGTCTGCTTCACAACCTAGGACAGATTGTCGTGGCCCTGACGTAGTACCCTAAATGCCAATGACAAACAGAGGCTTTACCTTTCCTTCGACCTAAAATCATAAGTTTAGAGACTATACCTTTTACTTAGTGTGGGAACAAGATACGCAATCATAAAAAAATGTGGCCGTCACGAGAATGATGTGCCAGCAGATGTGAAACATCGAAATAAAGGGGCATAAGAGATACTGATAAGAGAGCGTCAGGTCATATGCCGTTATAGCATACAAGTCGGTCTTACCCTTGTCTTATCGGTGTGTTTCGAATCAATAACATTATTTAAATAATCGTTAGTATTTTGTCACTTTCTGCAATATCCTTCGACACTATCGTTTGTCTTATTAAATAAACTTATTCTCTTATGTTCAGTTCTATACTGTGCTACACAAGGTTACGGGGAGTTTATAAAGCCTCGCTGGATGAACAGGGTCCTGGCGTGGCAGGAGCCTAAAGGATGCTACTCAGATGACCGCCAGCCGTTCTTGAAACTCACTGGATTTGTGGGTCCCGCATCTGCTCCACCACCAAAAGATAGAGAGGTTTGCGTCACTTATAAAATTAAACATAAAAGAAAAGGCTTTTCAAGCACGTCATAGAGCTTTATTTTGATGGAGATTCTCAACACTCAAAGGTCTAATAATAGAATTAGAAATATTATTAATTGGTATTTGAAAAGAAAGCTAAAAGTAGATAATGATCTAGCTGAAACCACTGATTTGTATAATAATTGCAATTCGTTTACACCGTGTTTATTAATGCGTTTCAAATCGTAGATGACTGTTTAAACCGAAACGAAACGAGAAATTAAATCTCGGTGAGTTCAGTACAAGACATTTGAGTTTTATAAATATGAAGAAAAATATATGTATGTTGCTACTTTTTAATTTATTATTATTATATATAACACTATCTAGTATAAAGGGAATTCTGATTAATTCAATTTTAAGTAGGCCTCATAAGTGGCTCAGAGATGTTATTTGTTGTGTTTATATAATATTTTCAGGAAGAATATTTATATTTATTTTTGATACAACTACAAGGATCGCCTATTTGCATGTTTGGGTGTTGAATCCTGCGCAGACTAGTACGACTCATTTGCAGTTGACATAACGATCTCGAGTACTAGCTTTATACCTGCCTTACGTCGTCATCGCAAGGTGGCGCCACTTGACTGATATTAGTGTGTAAACACAGTAATTTCAACAATATGAATATGTGTTCCGGCTGCAATACATCTTTTGTGACTGGGGCGCGACTGCTGAAATGTAGTGCTTGTGAAGGCTGTTACCATTCTGAATGCCTTAATATAAAGTCGCAGCAATACTCTGCTCTTACGAATGACTATAAGGCGTCATGGAAATGTCCTTCCTGCAATAATGTTACCCGCCGCACTCGATGTAACTTGCTTACACCTGTGCGATCCACGCAAATTCCTGCGCATGATGACAGCATGAATATGTCTTGTGAGGTGTTGGAACAAGGTATAGTTTTACCTTGTAATTCCAATACACCTACGATAACCGTTACTGAATCTGCTACTCGGAACTCAAGTGAAAATTTCCAAGTATTTGCGCAGGAGTTGCACACTACATTGCAGGTGTGGCGCTCCGATATGTATAATACGCTTGCTACTTTCAAGGAGGATATTAAGACCTCATTAGATGGATGGCGGAAGGAAATGAATGACAACACGAACAAATTAAATAACGAATTGAGATGTGCTCTGAGTGAAATTAAGGCTGAGATAAGCACTCTTCGCACCGAACATAATAGCTTAAAAAAAAATGGATATGGCCAATGATGTCTCAGAACTGCATAACTCGATGCAATTTTATTCAAAAGAACAGGACGACCTGAAGAAGTATGTTAGCGAATTGAACCGTCAAAGTACCGAGCAATCTAAACTTACAATTAGCTCCCTTGAGGCCAAAATCGATTCTCTCGAACAACATGCGAGACAGTGTAATGTTGAAATATGTAACGTTCCTGAAACACGTAGTGAAAACCTGATCCAGTTAATGGAATCTATAAGCACTGCTATTAGTTTCCCCGTCACACAAAAAGAAATCATATCTATTCATAGAGTTCCTCATGCAAACCAGCAAATTAACAGACCCAAGAATGTCATCGTAAAACTCTCATCTCGTATCCTACGGGATAATTTACTCACCGCTTTCCGTAAAATTAAAACTGTCACATCTGATCTATTAGGCTTCACTGGTACATCTACAACAGTTTACATGAATGAACATCTCACGCTCAAAAAGAAACAGTTATTTCGTAAAACTAGAGATGTCGCCACACTGCATCGATTTAAGTACGTCTGGATACGAAACGCCACTATTCTCGTGCGTGAACGTGATGGTGACACTGCTTTTGCAATACGTACAGAAGACGACATTCGTAAGATTAAAAGCAGTACAAGTACTTGCAACAATGTCGTGGGTGGTCCCAACCGCAATATACTGTAATCAGTACAATGGGTGTCACTGTCAACTCGGTTCTATAATTTTCATTGTTGTTTTTGCCTGTGTTTTGTGTTCGTATAACTTGCATGATCTATTGGTTCCTTCTTATGTTATTATTTTACTGGAATATCTCAGAAAATGTTCGCATAATAATTTGCTACTTATAGAGTGTAACTCAATCCTTCTACAAAAATTACTTTTGGCATTCTTATTTTATATGTATAGAATATATGTACCTCTAAGTTGTAAAATAGATTTAAGTATTATATGTTTTGCTCTATGTCTATCAGTGTGTCAATTTATTCAGTATAACGTGTTCTGTGGCTGTAAACTCATAGTAATACCACAACTTATAATTTTAATTTTGGATATTCGTATTATGGTTCAGATAGAATTTCAAATAGACATACATTACTTTAACATCGGGGCTCCGTGTTACTGTGCTACCGGAATTAGTGTAGAGCAATCGTTGTGGTTTATCTCCTATTTCCAAATATGTCATTGCAAACATCTGCTGCCGAAAATGATTCTGCTCTTTATTAATACTTGTAGACACCCAACTACTTGTGATGTCTGATAAGCACCTATCAATTTACTATCAAAATTGCAGAGGTATTCGTACTAAATTACATACATTATACTTAAACATTCTGAACAGTAATCACGATGTGATTGTGCTAACAGAAACCTGGCTGATCCCGGAAATAGTCTACAGTGAATTTATTGATCAGCGCTATATTGTGTACAAATAAGCAAGACGGTGGCGGTGTCTTGGTCGCCTTGTTACGAACACTCAGACCATCTGAATTGGATCTTTCTTTCAGGTTAATTAATTTTGCCATCTCGCAATCTTATCGAACATGTCCTCATCAAGTTACCTAGTACACGACCTTCCAAGCGCCATGTCATCAGTGCTGCCTACTTACCCCCCAAAACAGCCTCCTTTGTATACGAACGTCATTTTGAGACTCTGTATGAGGTACTGAGTGATCCTGCTGTTGATTGTTTTTACATTCTAGGTGACTATAACCTCCCTGAAATAACCTGGAACATTCCAGGTCCTACGAGCCCTTCTAACTGCACCGTTACTTGTACGTCCTTATCTTGTACCCAGTTATGTAACCTAATGTCCTTGCTTAATGCATTCCAATATAATGACATCATAAATTCAAAAGGCAAAGTTCTTGATCTCTTTATTTCGAATCAACAATGCACGGTCTCGACTACGTCATTCCCCTTACTTCCCGTTGACGGATACCACCCTCCTTTTGTCTGTGAAATAGTTTTAAATGTGAATATTCTTCCCATGAAAAAGCGCTCACTACAAAAATACAACTTCTACAAATCTGATTATGAGCAAATCAATCGTGAAATTCAAAACATTGAATGGTCTGATCTCCTTACACCTCTGGATCCTGAAGAGGCACTAAGTGAATTTTATAATAAAATAGATCACATTATTGCACAACACACACCACTAGCTACATCTAAAATCTCTGGATTCCCTGTCTGGTTTACAAAAACTCTAAATAGTACATTTAGGAAAAAACAAAAGGCTTGGGTCAAATGGAAGAAATATAAAAACATCTCATATTACGAAATATTCTCGCAGTATAGAACCTTGTTTAAGAATATGTGCAGACAATGTTTTTCCAAATATATTCAATCAGTAGAGGATAGTATACGCACAAATATAAAGGACTTCTGGAAGTACATTTCTAACCGAAAAGACCGGCCGGGGATACCTGAAAAAGTTCAATATAAAAACAATGTCTCAAATGACCCTCAATCAATTTGCAATATGTTCTCTGACTTCTTTTCTTCCGTGTATGAACCTACTTCACCAACACTACCGCAATGGGAACCACCTCCTGACACTGCTTCTAATGACCTCACTATCGCTGATATTCAGTTTAAGGAGGAAAAAGTTAAGGCAGAGCTAGGTTCCTTGGATCCTAGAAAGGGTCCAGGTTCTGATGGCCTCTCTGCACTGTTTCTCAAAAATACCGCTTCTGTTATCTGTAGGCCCCTAACAGTTATTTATAATAAATGTCTCAGCGTGGGAGTTATGCCAACCGTGTGGAAACAAGCTAATATCACGCCTGTGCACAAGGGCGGATCTAAGCGTTGTGTTCAGCAGTATCGTCCAATATCTATCCTATCTGCCTTGTCAAAGCTTTTTGAAAAACTTGTGCATAACGAAATTTATCCTAGTTTGCATAATATTACCATTCAACAACAGCATGGTTTTGTGAAACGACGTTCTACTACTACGAATTTATTAATATTCTCCAGCTACTTATTCGACAATATGGATAATCGTGTACAAGTTGATGCAATATATACGGATTTTCGGAAAGCTTTCGATAAGGTAGACCATGAGTTGTTGTTAAAACGATTAGCTTATAATGGGATTCGTGGTAATTTGTTACGATGGTTCACGTCGTACATAACTAATCGTTGTCAGAAAGTTGTTATCAATGAGTTCCACTCTGATACTTCTCGAGTTACTTATAATTTGCTTATATCGTTGACGAAGATAACGAATAAGAGAGGACCGAGAATAGAGCCTTGAGGGACACCAGAAGTAACTTCTTTCATCACTCTAGTTACCTATTATACGCAGATGATCTTAAAATCTATAGATCAATTAGAAACATACACGATTGCCATCTTCTTCAGGAGGACCTAGATAGACTTACGGACTACTGCTACACAAGCAAATTACAATTAAGCGTACCTAAATGCAACTATCTCAATTTCACCAAAAATAAGACCATTGTTCGGTTTCCATATTCCTTATGTAATAATTCCCTGACTAAAGTAGATTCTATACGTGACCTTGGTGTGCTACTTGATTCGAAACTCTGTTTGGATCTACATATTGAACAAATCGTGAACAAAGCATATCAGATGTACGGGTTCATAATGAGATCAACTCATGATTTCAAGCGGGCTTCCTCATACCTTTGCTTGTATAAGACTAGTGCGCTCACAGATAGAATACGCTGTACCCATTTGTAACCCTCATTACAATAAATACGTTGATATGTTAGAAAACGTACAGCGTAGGTTTCTTCGTGCATTGCATTATAGATGTCATAGATCATACCTACCATATGACCGGTTGCTCAGTGAACACAAGCTTTTGACACTCAGCTCTAGACGTAAGCAATTGGAAGCAATAACATTGTATAACATTGTTAATAATAAATTTGACTGTATTGAACTAAATAATGTGTTATGTTATGCAGTTCCCAGAACTGTACATAGACGACAGGTACATGCGGGAAAACTTTTTGCAATAGGCACTTGCCGCACTAATGCTGGCTTACGTTCACCAATTAGACGAATGGCTGAAACTTTTAATGTGAATTTCGAAAGCATAGACATATTTATATGCTCCATGGTAAGATTTCGAAACCTTGTATACGACACACTTGGGTCTTCATAGTGTCTGTTTATCTCTGATAGCATTTGGAGTCTTCTCCTTTGTTTGTTTTATGTGTTGTGCATGAACAGTTGTTTTTACTAGCGACCTATCTTTAATACTATATGCTAATATGTGAACAGTGCTGTGGGTTACATTATTGTTTATTATGTTTGTATTATTCTATTGTTAATATTCTATACTGTAGCTGTTTACTGTTCCTATTGAATAAAATAAAATAAAAATAAAATACAGAGTGAAGAAGACAGCGACATCTGAAGGTGGGGCTTGCAACTCACTTACATCTGCGATGGCTCTAGGATCTTTGGTCATTTATATCAGAGCCCTACTTGAAACATGTTTTAACTTAAATTGTATTCCTTTTATTGTATTGTTTGTATTGCATACTGCTATTATATTATTTTGTGAATCTTGCGTTCATGTAAAATTACATAAATTATATGTTACCACTAGTACCTACTTAATAATTCCTATTTTGAAAAACGATGGGAAGGAACGGTTGACATATGTCGGGCATGTCATCGCCCCGGTGAATCCCTTAGACACATCATCTCCGGTTGTTCTCGTCTTGCTAACGGGGAGTACTAGCACAGGCATAATCTAGTGGCCAGGATTATCCACCAGCAACTTGCTTTGCACTACAACCTTGTGGAGGGTACGGTGCCATACTATAGGTATACACCCGACCCAGTTCTTGAAAATGGTCATATCACATTGTACTGGGATCGATCTATCATCACTGATAGGACTATTGCCGCCAATAAGCCTGATATAGTGGTGGTAGATCGATTCGAGCGCCGCACAATGATTGTTGATATTACTATCCCTCATGACGAGAACCTCGTGAAAGCGGAGAAAGATAAACAAATCAAATATCTTGATCTGGCGCACGAGGTTGTCGACATGTGGGGCGTGGACTTTGCAATCATTGTACCGATAGTCGTTTCGGCTAACGGACTAATAGCGAAAAGTCTTGATCAACATCTTAAAAGACTTTCGCTAGGCGGCTGGATCAAGGGCCTGATACAGAAAGCAGTGCTCCTCGATACGGCACGCATTGTGAGGAGGTTCCTTTCTCTGGAGCCCTAACCACCGGTGGCTTGGACCCTGTTCCCGATGTCGGTGGCCTACTATTTTTTATATTTTTAAATGTTTATTGTTTTTTTTATGATATATAGTTAAAAATGTAATTTATATATAAATTTGAAAAATAAACGAAATAATAATAATATTCCACAACTATCACACAACGCCGTCTAGTCTCAAGCTAAGCAGAGCTTGTGTTATGAGTACTAGACAACTGATAAACATACTTATATATTTCTAAATGCATACATATTATAGATAAATTACACCCAGACACAGAACAAATGATCGTGCTCATCACACAAACATTTGTCCTGGGTGGGAATCGAACCCACGACCTCCGGCATAGCAGTCAGGGCTACTAACCACTAGACCAACAGGACAGTCAAATTAAAAAAACATTTTTAAGCTATTTGTTCAGTCACTATGACAACTTTTATACAAATGTCAAGTAAAAAAATTAATCTTCAGTGTTTAAAACGTACCTTCCGTATATGCCTAAGAATGATACGTATGTTTATCAGAAATATGGGAAGTTCCTCGAAGAGTAAAAGGCCACCGATTAAAGTATTTGGTTAGTAGGTATACCACATAACATTTTGGTGATACATGACATCGCTATTGCAATCTAAAAAAAAAGTATGATTGCAATAGCTCATCATCAACAGAGTGGGTAATTTTCGTTTGCCTTTATACAAATTGATTCGTATGAAGTCTTTCGAGCTCACACTTCGTTGGCTTAAACCTAAATGAATAAAATTCCTTTCACAAAAAGGTGTGGAAGGACGCTACGTGAATGCACTTTATAGTGCCGCTTACCGAAGGAACGAGCTAGAAGGCGTCGAGAAGGGTCTGCGTGACCTTCGCAAGGAACTTCGTAAGCCTAAAGTGATAGACTTCATAGAAACCAGTTTAATATCACGAGCTAATAAAGCAAAGTTACTGTCGGATATTGGCAAAGAAGTTGGTATGTACTGTAGTTTAAGAATGAAGAAAGGTACATTGAGTTATATGGTCTCAATGTTGAGACAAATTATTAGTGAGAGAAATTTTTGGTAGTAGCACCGAGCCTGGGTTTCTGACCACTAAGTAGTAAAAAGGTTACTGTTTTAATAGTTTTTCAATCAGTACCTATCGAAAATCTCTGGAAGTAGACGTTTATTTTGATATTAGTCAGTACCATATGTTGGAAAAATATGAAACTATCTACAATTGCTTTAGATATTTACGTTGCTGCTAGGAGTACTAGTAATATGTAGCTAACTACCTAAGTTCAGTGGCGTAGCTACCGGAGGGCTAGACGGGGCAGTGTCCCGGGGCCCCCAAGCTCAAGGGGCCCCTCGGACTCTGACTTACGAACTATTTATAGTTGAACTAGTGTTTGAACTAGTGAAAATTTCACCCCCATTCGGAATATAAATAAACCAGATTGTAACTTCTTATTTAAATATGTTGATATAATATTTATATTGACGTATATTGATAAAATTTTAAATATTTGTTCCGTATTCATCGTGTTCCGAACTCGACGTACCCCAGATTTGTCGTAACCCAGATTCGTCGTACTCCAGATTCGTCGTAAAACGTACAGTCGGTCAAGAAAGTGTTATTGGTTTAAAAATCTCTACTTAATTAGGATTCCGTACCCAAAGGGTGCTCAACGGGACCCTATTAACGTGCCTCCGCTGTCTGTGAGTCTGTCAGGTGACTGTATTTTTGTAACGGTAACAGGTAGATGTTTTTTTTTATTTTCATTAAATAATTTTAATTTGTTCATCAAAATAAGTTACAATTTATTTTTTTATTTCATTTTTATTTTCTAGTCGACTGTATTACGACGAATCTAGAGTACGACGAATCTGGATTACGACAAATGTGGAGTACCTACGTCGAATTCAGAACACGACGAATACGGAACAAACGATTTTAAATAGATTAGTTGGGGCCCTAGTTTATTTTTTGCCCCAGGGCCTTTGGTTACATAGCTCCGCCACGGCAAAGTTGAGTCCAATTTAGGCTCGGGGTTAACCTTTTACCACCTCCTCAACTCGAGTTTAACTTTGGTTTGATTAATGTAATCAAAACCAGTTGATAATTGAGGCCATGAGAGTAAGAGTGGCTTTTGGTATTTTTTTCGAGACATAGGAAATTGGTTATAACTGTCTAAAAAAAGATCGACTCTTGCTCTCACTACCTCAGTTATAAGTGTGATAAGTAAAGTATCATCATTGTTCAGGAATGCCAACCGCTGCTCAAAACTTCCTTGCTGTAGTAGCTGAGAACGGTCGTCTGAAGATGTTACGGCGCATGATAAATATGTTCCTCACTGTCATGGTGGCGCATAGGAATGAGGCGCTTTGCGAAGTGATCACCGCCGAACCGCTAGATGACGCCTCCAGGCAGGCACTTATGGAGGTCCTAAGAAAGTTCGTTAAGGAAGGAAAGAAAATTCAACTAACTGAAAAAGTGGATGAGAGCCTCATCGGTGGCGTCGTTGTTGGCTTTGAAGATAAACACGTTGATATGAGTATCTCAAGGAGACTGAATATGTATAGTGAATTGTTAAAACAACCTGTTTAAATTTTGTCAATTAAATTGTTTTCGATTTTAGTTGGGCCAGTTTTAATTGTATTATGAACTTTCTGAATACAGTTAAGAGTATGTCTACCGTCATAAATAAAAGCCGTGCGTAGTTTTTCATATTATATTTATTGCATTTTTAAATTATTATTATTAGGAATATTGCAATACATACGGGACTTTTATATGAATTATAAATATGACTTTGGTGTATAAGCTACATAAGGATTCAAAGGATTTTACATAAAATAACACGATAGCGTTTTTATGAAATGTTCTAAGCTAAGACTTCAGTCATTACTTTCATACCGGTCTTATCAGTCAGTAAAATAAATTACGTGAATTTATTATAAAGATGACAAACGTAAAACTATTTCATACGGCAAATTTATTAACCGAATCAATAAAGGGAGTCTGGAAGCGACTTAATATATAAACGACACATAACTCTAATTCAATGGCTAGTCATGCCACACGAATTTCCGGAGCAAACGATCGGCCATGGCACTAATCTCTACAGTTACCAGGCAGCGCCATACTTCGGCTTGTGACCATCTCCTGCCCTGTTGATAAGGTTGGCATGGTGACCATGATTTCTGTCCTTTGGGTAATCTCTGCAAGGTGAATTAGCTAAAATTACTGGAATTTTCTCAGCATGAATTCTATAGTTTATCCTATCTGATGATATGGATCCAGTCATTACTCTTTGGAAACTTGATGTCAACACCCATAATTCTTGTTCTCCTTTGAGATTGTTGACAACTTTCACACCGCCAGCGAACTGTAGCGTCTCTTGGTCCATAGCCACCGTATGGAAGTTGCGAGGAGAAAAATCTGTGGCAGAGTTCCAACACCAGATGCTAGGAGGGTCCATGAGTCCGAAGTATAGAATGCCGTCACGGTCCATTGCTTCAGCAGCTGATTGTGATGAGCGCTCCTCTGGGAACACCTGGAAATTTACTTATACTCTTATATCTGTGTTATTTATAGCAATCACTGGCGTCAATTCCAGTTGTCCATACAATTAACGTTTGACGTCTCTAATTTTAGTGGCCACCTAAAATCAGAGACGTCAAACGAAAATTGTATGGAAGTTTTAGGTTAACATGAGTAAATTTGAATTTGATATCATCCCGTCCTGCTCTAATATTAACGATTAGTAAAAGACAGCTATGCTCTAAATTTAGTTTAGTTTGCTACATTAGAATTGGCGCCATGATCAACATAAATTTTATTAAAATTGGGTAAAATATTTGTGCTTTATGAACGTCAAACATTAACAATAATTATATCGTTTATGTCAGCTTACGTAAACAGAATCGGCATCAAGGTTTGGGTCTTCAATATGTGATTCATTCCTGATGTCCATGGTTCTGACCACGTTTTCGGTAGTGGAGGCGAGTGCGTGGAAGAAGAGCAGACGGTCCTGGCCGCGCCGGTTTGGAGACAGAGCCATTCCCAGGACGCCATCCATTACATCAAAGCTTTCACCTAGAACAAGTAAATTTTAAGCGGCTTACTTTATCTATTGAGAGATTATAATCTATTGAGCATCATCATATTTAATTCAATTAAGGATAGTAACGCCATGATATGAACGCACTAACAAAATCGCAGGTCATACAAATATACGGCCAAGTGCGAGACGGACTGGCGCTCTCAGGGTTCCATATAAAATATATTTTTTAAGAAATCTTAACATTATGTTACGTTTTTGAATCTTGCTTCTTAATTCTATGTCAACTACAAGGTTTTATCCGCAGAGTGACAAAATACGCGGTGTAAATGGTCGTATTAGTTCTTTCGTTGCCTAAGTAGCTTGATTTTTTTTGAGCTCCAGTGGACCATAGTTCTAAGAATTCGATATTAATTTCAACTTGATACTTCCACGCTTTCTTCTTCTGGAGGGATCTTATTAGGGTTCAATTTTTCTTTGAGTAACGGAACTATAAAAATCGCGATAACCTAAGACATTATTTACTATCATACAAAACTGTTGGTGTTTACATCACACATTAGATGCAAGCGCAACTGCAGCTTCAATTTTGTTAGAAGGTATATGAGTGTTAGTAAACAGATTTAAATGAAGGACAGTTGCCTATAACGAACGCTGCACCAATGTTGTTAGTCATTATTATTGCTATGACATTCAATCAGGAATCAGAAATCGATATTTTTTTTAAATTATATGTTCTATTCTTCAGCTCATGAAAGCCTCACCAAGGCAAGAGAGAGCAGTCAGTTTGTTACAAAAATGTATATCAATCCAATTTGCATCATGGAGACTGGATACCTATATTTCTCACCTCCCTTTTATATGAAGTAAGACTTTCTATATATTGCAGACTTACGATAAACTGGATAATGGATATACATACCTACTCTACATAAGTAACTTATGTTAAATTACATACCATCAATGGTGAAATTTCCTCTGGACGGGTAGGGGTAGAAGAGTCGATGCGTTATGTACCACGACCTGTCTCGTACTATGTCACACACCAACAGCCCGAAGTCATACGCTTCAGCGACGTACACGAAGGTGTCGGCGCAGTCACCTGGCGCGCGCGGACGAATGTCCACAACCTGAAGTTATTAATTAAGAACGTGAGGACGGTATAACATTACATAATATCACGTCTGTATCCCAGAAGAGGTAGGCAGAGGTGTACACACTTGTACACCCATATTTCACCAATGCCAATGCAGTTATTAAGACACATGAAATAGTTGGTGAGGATATTACAGCGTACCTATTGGCTATCCCAGTTACCATCGAATTGATGGTCTCTTTGTAATACATAACAATAAGATAACTGAGGCCGGTGAAGCTAGCATTTTTGGTAATGTCACACAATCTATAAAAATGAGTTCATTTTTGTTTTGTCTCTTTAAAATTCGGCAAGGTCGCACAGAAATTGAATTTGAAAACCTGTGGTCTGATGACGCCATAATATAAAAATATTATATTGTTTGGTCAATATTTAAACAGCATTACAGATTCTAAGCACATTCTAAGATATTTGCTTTATCTTACTTAATATATTACACTCATCATGTCTAACCTGCTCCGTATATTGTACATACCTAAGTGCCATGTAAATATATCAAATTCAATCTTAATTTTTATTACCTAGCAGGTTTTAAAATATTTATACAGTAGTGATTTTGTAAATAAAAGTAGATAACTATTATAATTTTAAATTGGACGCAAATTAAAGTTATAAATTTTTGTGGGATAAGGAATTCGGTCGTGAGCAGGACTTGAACCTGCGCCACCCGGATAAATACTCCAGACCGCTAAGCCATCTCGAGCTCTGCTCACTACTGCGAATTCTTATTCCACATTTTAATATATCTTCTGGTGACGTCATTGACATCTATTCACTCCCTATACAGGTCACCGAACCGACACGACTAACTTTGCAGTTAATACAATGTCGTACAGATGCAATTACATTAACAAATACAGATAAATCTTCAAAAAGCATTAACGCATGCATAGCGAACTCTAAAGTTATAAACCGTATTCTTTTTCCACAAAAATGTATAACTATGCATGCGTTATCTATTGCTTTTCGAAGATTTATCTAGACACAAATTAATTTGTACGAGTTTTCTTTGTAGCTTTTGCAATTAGAGCGTGGTTCTTATTTTAGATGCCATATCTAAGTTGCAATGTTACCAGTGTCGGAACAACACGCTAGTTGAAATGCATCCAAAATTCTTTTCCAGCATGTAGATATTTTTAAGTCATGCTTTTTTTAAAAGTTGAACCACCTTTATTTTAAAAATCTCCTGATCCTAATTGTTCTAAAGTGCACATGGACATTGATAATAATATAATGATAATAATAATTGTTATTTTGTTGGTCTCCTCACTTGTTTTTGGACCTAAATCAACGCGAGGCAGACAGGCGGAATATCTAAAATCAAAAGATGGATTTCAAGTGGACAATAGGTTATACTAACAGGAGTGATGAACAGCGACTGTTCCGTGTAAGAGGATGCGTTGATGACGTGTCGATAGATGAGCTGGTCGGTGGCGAGGTCGAAGGCCAGCAGTTGAGGAGGGCACACCTGCTTGTCACCGACCTTGCCCGTATCCATCACCCATAGACGCTGGCATTCGTCGATCTGAAATTATGATTGAACGTTTATTTTACTCGAGGAGTTTAAAATTTTCACCAAACAGCTTATGGTGACATTTAAATGTTTGTCAGGAAGTAAGTGTGAACTAATCACGTCTCTTGGACCACCTCTGTATGTATAGATTTTCCTTCAAACATGAAGATAAACACTCGGCTAGTATAGTCTGGCTAGTATAGTCTGGCTAGTGTAGTCCCTGATCGGCAAGAAAACAGTAAGTAATGAACGTTCAACACAAAAAATCAAGATACCGCATCTATGTTAATTGATATTATTTTATTATTATTATTGTTCACCGGTTACTAGCCGCGGACTCAGCTCATGACTAAGGGCTCCGTTCGAGTTCGAAACTAGTCGGGCAAATCCGAAGAATGTACTTGAGTAGTAACCGGTGAACAATAACTAATATGTTAATTGACAATATTATGAGCCTAATATAAACCGTTGCATCTACTTTATCATCATTTATTTATTTCTAAGGGATAAGTTTAGGGCACAAAGGTGCACACTGTGTCTTCTGCATTAATATGTGCATAAATGCAAGAGGGTGCATTTAAATTACATGACCGCAGAGTACACGTTCGTTTTTAGTCAAATAACATGATTTACGACGAAAAATATTTAAAAAACTGTTTCGCTTTAGATAATTATGTACTTTAATATATTATGTTACTGTACCTACATCTTCAGACAATTTCAATTTGAATGATTCCAAATCTCATAACTCGCATGCCGAAAGTGTGAAGGTCCTCACAATCATCATAAACATAATATTGTAGACAGAAAAACCCCGTAGCGAAAAATATTTAGTCTATAATATCATATTATATATATTCTATAATAAACAGATAAATTGTTTAGTTTTACGGTCAAGTTTTTATCTATTAAGCTACTAGGTAAGACAGTAGACTAGTCCGGTTACGAGTTCAATAGAAAGTAGAAACAATATTGGCGCTTGTTCAAAGATGTCATACACTTTAGAATCGTGAGAGTAATACCTAACTACGTCAGTTCGCTAGGCTTAATAGAGATTTATCTTAGTGTAAGAAATAATGGTGTCGATTCTGTCTGATTATGTGTTGACACACTAAACTAACATTAGTATTAACTACTATCTTTTACTAACAGCCGGTCAGCCACTATGAGACGCAACGAATTAAGACTTCAAATTCAGTAATTCTTCGTGGAAGATACCAAATTAAATTTTCCATGTAATCCTAGTCCGAAATTTCTAATTTTAGGGGTCACCGAAAAGTCTTTCGACTAAAATTGTACAGAGATTTTAGTTTGACGTGTCATTTGAATTTGACATCTTTTTATTGGCCCCGTCTCGCCCTAATAGCGGCCGTTAGTAAATGATAGCAAGTAGTACTCTAATTTTAGTTTAATCTATCAATATTATAATCAATAACTTTGCGTGATCTCAACAGACGCGTGCAATATCCTAGATTACTTATCTATTGTCAGATCTTCGTTATACCTACACGGAAATATTACTCCAAAGGTTGTGCAAAGGACACATCCTATTATCTAGATATCATTGAAATAATGCCCATAAACGTACCTAGTTATGAACTCGACAATGGCCTTTGTTGATTATTTATATTTGAAATGGCCTTTGTTGATTATTTATATTAAAATGAAGACCAAAGGAAGACCTTTGGTCTTCATTTTATGTGATAAGTTAATTGTACCTGCAAAATTCCATTCGTAGGAAAATAGCATTACGGCGTATATGAACATATTGTCTCATTACATAATTCAAAATCTTAACACAGCTGTTTTAATGGCCTGACCCATTGAAACTGCTGAGGAAGCTGCTCTTGAGTTACGACAAAATAAAAATATATCATTATTATTTATTTTTATTTATATTTTATTTCATTATATATCCCGAGAAAAATAAGGTTTTTTTTAGGATAAAAGTATTTTATATGTAAGTATGACTGTCTAGGCTCATCGTTTTAATCAATTCTGTAGATAGGGCGTTAAGATGTAACAAACAAACACGACTATTTAATAATTTATACCTAAAATCGCTTATAAAATAAGTGTCATCACATAAACATCGTTAACATACACACCTTAATAAAGTTTAACTACCTTGAAGGTATTTGTTGAAAATTTTCCTGTCTGAGACTTTTATATTATTATTCTAATATAAAAAACCACACACAACTAATATGTTATTAATAATTCATCCTTTACATTTATCAGGAAAGAGGTTATAACAGATTTCATACTTTAATTATCAATAGTTTACTATTACCTTGATCTTTATAACTAACTAGCTTTATCTACTAACCATCGAATACTAGCTATGACTGCAGAGCTACGGCGTATACTATATGTCTGAGCCGCTGTGTCCCACCACCTGATCTTGGGAGGATCTGATACGAGCTATAGGAAAGGGCGTCTAGTGTTCCACTTCCAAGTGTTTAGGGATAAATGAGACATTGAAACGGATAGAAGAATCTAAATTCCAACTTATGCAATTCAATTTCGATGAAGCGATATTCTAGGTGATTATACAAATTATTATTGGCATATACAGCCAATAACCAGCAGGGATCGCTGGTTCAACGTGACTCCTCATGAAAATTCTCCTAGCAGTAAATCTACAGATTGACCGCGTCAAGTGTTACTTTACTTTAAAGTTGGTTTGCTGACCAGAGATTAAAGATGACGTAAGATGAACAGGATAAGTGTAATTGGTTGGTTTATGAAATATTTAACATATATAACCACGATGTTGTTTTTATTTTTGAATTTTCATAATTTAAGCTTGTAGCCTAGCCTTACTTTGACTCTAAAGACGGATATCATTCCAGCGCAGTTCTCGAATTGGTTGTCGTGCCACGAGTAGTCCGGGTATGCGGTGATCTTGCCCTGCTCGTCCACAGTGCCTAACGTGATTGGCAGCCCCTCGGCCATCCGAGGGATTGTCACGAAGATCCGTGTCGATCCTTTAACAACAAAGTGGAATTTTCGAAATGAATCAACTTTAAAGTTTCTTACTTTTCAATCATGATCATGATAATCTCTCTATAAATTTGAGAAGTGTGGCACACCTGTCAAATTCAAAAACATAGTGATTGATGTTGCCCATATTCTCTTTTAAACCATATGAGGGGAAATTTGAAATTGATGAGTACCAAAGATAGGTACGGACAGCGATCCGATAGATAGATAGATAGTTATTACACGACTGCCCAAAAAATTTGTGTTATTTTTGGTTAGATTTAGGGCCTTGGCACGGTTCGGCAAGTGTCGCGTGTTCAAGCCTCGTTCGTATCTATTCCACATACAAATTAAAAGAAAATACTAAGATCCTTCCATATGCCATACTACATATTTATAATCGATTATCCTCAAAAACTAGTTACTTAACAAGGTCTGCAAGTTACGGTCACAGGTTCAAATACGGCAAAATCTGACATACATAGGGAAGATCCGCGTATAATAAATTAAAAAATGTATTGTATGATTAGCTATTTTTTATGCACAAAACTTAAATGATGTTTATCCAGTTGATATAAAAAATTGTTTGTATGTCATTTACCCACATTACAACTTTTTTTTTAAATTGTGTATAAAATTATGTGTGACATTTTGACCTGCTTATCGTCGTATCGTATTGTATACACTGCAAAGTCATATTCTGAGGCTCTATTAAAACGTGCTACAACCATGACTGTTCCGCTGGGTAGTGGCTAGTGTAAATGGCAGCCACGACCCGTATAAACCATTTATGAAAAAAGTCACTTGTGGCTCACGAATGGAGTGGCTGCGATATCTTTGATTTTGGAAATAGCATTTCCTAATATAAATTTAATTCATTTAAAATATGTCAAGGCGTACCTTTCAACGAAGGCACTCTGATATATTTTAGAGGATATTTTAGACACTTCCAAAGATTTAGGTGTGTGCAAATAACTGTCCGTGTCTATCCAGTCGTTGAAATGTTCTAAAGAAAAAAGTCAATAAGCACTCGAACAACTACTCTTATAAAGATAGGTACATGGTTTATTTATCATCTCGAAAAACAAGCATATCTGGTGGTATATTTTAATAATGGCATGCTTAAAATTTCAGCTCCTAGTTGGATCTCCAAAATGATTAAAAATAAAGTCTAAATTAAAAAGGAAATAAAACACAATTGCTTACAGTAGGTACCTACCTAACCTATACCGTAGTAGGTTACTATGAACTATTGCGAAGTGAGTGTCTAGTAGGAGTAGGTGGCACTTTAGCAATATGCAGAATTGAATTGAATGTTTCCAACGTTACAATACCTTATGATGAATAATAGGCTGAATAATAAAATGCATTTTTTTTAGCAGCCCTGTATCTTTTCATTGTAGTCATGTTTGTGGCACGATATTGGCACCATACAGAACTTTAAAATTTAACTTTATGTCAAAAATAACAGAACGTTCTTGTTTTTTTTTTAAACCTTTGTGGAATTTTTTCTATATTGTAAATATAAGACAAACTGGCAATTCGGAAATGGAATCAATTGCTTATTTATTACTCACCATTTCTATGATGCACATCCACGTCAATGGGTACCGAATAACCCGGGACATAATAGCGTTTTTCAATAGCTATTCGCTTGGCTTCTTCACTGGGGAACTCGAACTCTAGCTCGGACCACTGTCTGATCACGCGCAATCCTTGTTGGGGCCATTGCCTGACGTCGTGTTTATCATTATTGGCACCCAGCCCGGGCCAGCAGCACGCCAGGCAGTAGGACAACAAGAAGAACCTCTCGATTCCTTGCGACATCTCTAACTTGAAAGTGTCAAGCACGTTGGGATCTGGAGGAAGTAAAATGATTTTACTAGAGGGGGAGCTCATGCTAATGAAGTTTTTCTACTACACCGGTCACACAAGTTTCAATAAATAACAGCAACGTCTTGCAAATACTTAATTTTTTATACGAGCTTCGATTTTATATACTGTTGATTAAATGTCAAGTTAATTCAAGATAAATCTTTGAAAAGCATTAACGCATGCTTAGCGAACTCTAAAGTTATTATATTAAATGGAAAAAGAATACGGTCGCGAACAGGATTCGAACCTGCGCCTCCCGGACAAGTTAATGTTTAGATTAAATTATTCAGTTATTCTGTCTTCTATTAACATAAAGAATCTTCTTCCAAACAACAATTTTTTTTTTATCTTCCATTGTAAAGGCTACTGCTTTATACATATACAATACTGTATAACAAAGAAAGAAAGAATGAAAAAAATCCTAGCGGTCACAATATTTAAATATATTGTATGTTCTAACAAGAAAAATATTGATGTAAGGCTCTACATATGAAAATATTTACGCACTGGCTATGGCTGAATAAATTGTAAAAAATCTTTGATATTATAAGATAAGTGGGCGTTTATCGGACAATAACCTATGATAAATATAACACTGACATTATTACAAAAATATCTCATTATACATAACAATCGTAAAATTTTATATGTACCGTATTGACTCAGCAATGCTCCGCAGTATCCCTGTTGTGCATATAATGGAACCATCGCGATTTGTTCAGATATAGACTAAATATCACCAAAATCTTCATAATAGTAAAACACACTATGGAGCCTCATTCACAACACTTGTTGAAAATTATTGTCACAGGTACCTACTCACTATCTAGTAACTCTTAAATTAAAATAAAATATAAACTTTAAAATAATAGAACAATGCATAGAAAACAAATTGGAAATCACAATTAAGTGAGAACACCGGTGTTTCTTTCTATGTTCTGCTAAAATATTTCTGACAAATGTACCTACGAGTTACAAAACATTTAGTAAAAAGGTAATATTTCGTTACAATTAACCTATATTGAATATCAATAAAAATATTAAAAAAAAAAATATGATGAAAGTCACGCGAATGAAATTAATTTTGTATTTATCGCGGAACGTGTGTCTCTACTCTTCTTTCCTTTTAAACTGACTTGGTACCGTTGGGTTCAGATTCTGAACAATGACCGCTACTTTAGCCATAAACATTTTATTTTGACAGAGCATCAATATTAATAATGCTCAATACTGAACTCTGCTTTAATCTGCATATGTACACGAAAATTATATACCTACCTCTTGAACATTGATCATTAGTGAAAAGCCGAATGAAATCTGTTGACTACTTTCAGAGAACATCGTGGACTGATAGACAAACAGAGGTACCGCTGCGGGGTACTTTTATAGCCTTAGAGACAATAGGATAAGTACGCGCTTTAAAAAATATGGTATAGTGTACTACTTGATGTAAATGTTTTGAGGAGCAAATAACTTGTTTAACTTACAGTTCATTGGCCTCAGAATTAGTCAAAAAGCCCACCGAAACATATTTGGGACAATGATACCTCATTCATGAATATTTTAAGGTAGATAATTGCGTGTTTGTTGCCTTTTAAGTTGGAATTGTTATCTACTAGGTTTTTTTGTCGTATTGTTATTTTATTATTTTATTTCTAAATTTTACGGAAAGGGTTACTACAGTAAATAAGTAAGTAATGTAAATTTTTCGACCAACTACTTTATCAACGAAATTCTATTTACACTTATTTCCGAATACAACTGGGCTTCGAAAAATTAAAATACCGATAAAAATCGTACAACACACACTAGTTTCAACGTAAAGCGATGAAAATAAGGTTGCAACTGAAACACAATTGCACTGACTTACAATGTATGGAAAAATCTTTATTATCAGAAGTACTTTAGATGTCATAGTGAAGCAGGAATTGCACATAAACCCCTAGGTCACGTCTTTCTAGTTCTAGAACAATATAATAAGATTACATAGTAACGATGTCATCTCACTTTTGCTGTCACATATAGATTGATGCTTAGCAAATCTACTTATACCTACCTCTAAATTGTATTGCAAACTTATTATTGCCCCAGCAAGCGTGTGTAGGGTACATATATAGTCTCTACAATTTAATTAAAAGCCTTGAAAGTTACAATATTAAATGGAAAAAGAATACGGTCGCGAACAGGATTCGAACCTGCGCCTCCCGGATAGATACTCCAGGCGCTCTGACCACTAAGCCATCTCGACCTCTGCTCACCACCGCGAATTCTTCTTCCATATTTTAACACGTCTTATGGCGACGTCTGGTAAAAGCCTTGATCATAAAACAGGGATGGTTTATAATCTCTTTACGTCATCAGAGTTAGTCATTATCGTGTCCAACTGATGTGTATCGATGAGAATGATCTTGAATTATCCTGACCTGAAGTTTGTTTATTAATTTAATACAAACATATGTCGCAGATGGATGGTAGAATCCGCTGTTTTACAAAACTGCTAGCTGTTTTACAAAACGCAAACATTTTATAAAACAACTGAACAACGTTCAGCTGGATTGCCATTGCGATACGTTTAACTAAACAGCTATCCACGTTTAGACGTAATGCAATTAAAATAGGTAGTCAGGTCAGAAAAACCTAAACACGAAGAGGATGAACGTAACCTGTCCATGTACACGGGGTACTCCGGGGTACACGGAACTCCCGAGCTCGCTTCGCTCCCTCATGCGTCATTTTTATTTATTTTCTTTCATAATCCCGATTTAGTATCGATTAGTAAAGTAGTTAGTTTAGTAGTCATTCAAAATTTCCATTTTTGCTACTGACTTACAAAACTTAATAAAGCTAAATTATTGTTGATAAGACACACAGAGCCATGAGCGACAAAATTAAGAACTAAAATTTAAGTCTTACTATTTATGAAGGAGAATTTTTAACTGCACCTCTATTTAGAAATTTAAGCAAACAAAATTTATCCACTAATAACCTACTGCATATCAAATAAATGACTGTACTACAAATTAACTACTTGATTACCTAAACATGTTGTACTAAAAATGTTTAAAATTCATCAAAATCTGATGGCTTTTTTATCTAATTTACAGCAAAAATCTAGCTGAAACCACAGATATACTCATTTTGAAACAATATTACTCACCGTAAAACAAAAATACTGATTTGCACACAAATTATATTTTTTTATGACGTAAATACTAAACCACTATAATAGTCGACAATATATCGGGATTATGAAAGAAAATAAATTAAATTGATCCATGAGCGAGCGAAGCGAGCTCGGGAGTTTCGTGTATCCCGACACGGACAGGTTAGGTTCGAAGAGGATGACGGGGGCCCGTGAGCGAGCGTAGCGAGCGAATAGCCCCCGTCATCCTCTTCGTGTTTAGGTTTTTTCTAACCTTACGGACACAAAAATAGGAGCCCCGTACACTTTGCAGATTTTTTGTGAACTTTGATTAGATAAACATGACTGATTAACTGGTGTTTCATTTAGAATAACCCATGTTCTTAAAAGTTTAATAGGTGATGGATTCCAAAAAAAAAAAGTTTAAATATTTTGTTGCACTCGAAGAATTATTAGATTTACTTTTAGTTAACAGATAGTCATTCAGTAAAACAGTTAAGCTTTAAAGATCTAACAGTATAGTATAATTGATTTATTTGATGAGCAAATTTAGTGTGCAATTCAGTATTTTTGGTGGTAATTTCGAATATTTTGATTGAAAAAAGGGGATTTACAGTTAAAGTATTAAATACCACCCATTTATGAAGGCATTGTATGACACTTAATTATTCCATGTTTATGAGTTGTTGGATTAATTTAAAAAAACTAACTCTAAGCTAGAAGCATTGAACAAAACGTTAGTTTCAACAACAAGAAATATAAAAATATATTAATTTTGTACATTAACCTACCTGAAAAGAATCTGGTTTCATTCCGAAGAAATTCTTTGTACAGCATCGCATCATTATCAGCCCACTTGTCACATAATTTTGTATTGAGAACCATAATTAATAAGGAAAACCTTCCACTAGTCCGACGCTTAGCCACGAAACACTACACGCAAATTATTTACAGAATCTTGTGGTGTCGGTTGCTGCCTAACTAACGCTTGAAAATGGTAAATAGTTACGACATTAATAATGTCCGTCGCAATTCTTTACAAATAATCGTGATACAATTGCCGATAGAAGCCCATTTAGGCTCTTCCCTGACGACGCGCCCTAACAAACCGGGACAACTTTTCACTTCTTGCACTGTATCTCCACATCGAATTAAATATAGAAGGTGCTGCAATTCATCAATTGAAATTGAAATACCCCATAAAGTGCGAGACTAAAAGAAAATAATTAAATTTATCTGAGCAGACCTAAACACGATTTTGATTGAAGGGTCTACTGTGGATGAAAGGAGAACGCACTGTGAACACTCGACTAATCCGTGCGTTACTTCCAAACGAAATTTAATTATATGTTTAGATTGAGTGAAATAGTAGAGTAAAAAATTAAGTAAAAAATGGCGCCTATTGACCATGTGACAGTGAAGTGAAATAAACTACGTTCAATGAAATACTACCGGTTTTATTTTTATCACTTAAATATATTGTTTCCTGTGATGTCATACGATAAATCTAGTGTATCCAAACGAATCTATCTATCTATTTGTTGGTTACGTTTCACGCCTAAATCTCTGAACCAATTTTGATGAGTTTTGGTATAGCGGTAGATTGGGCCTTGGGCACTAGCCACTAGCTAGTTTACTATATATTTAAGTAAGTAAAGTTTTTTTTTAAGTCGGCCAGTTTGCCGGTTAGACTCCATGTTACAAATTAAGTTTCCAGGGTTAGTTGTTTGATTTGACAATGAATTAATTTTCAAACCATTACACTTTCTTAGAGAAGGAGTGCAGAAAGTTAATATTTTTATATAATATACATTAGAAATACATTTTATTAATATAAAAAAAAAAAACATTACAAACACTACCATGCGTTTCACTCACACACACATAGGTTTATCTTTGAAAATGTATTATGGTCGAATTTCAGCCAGTGAGCGACCACTTTACTTTACTTTAAACGTCCAAATTTTTCCCTATACAGTGACTGAAATAAGTACCTACGTTACTGATATTAATTACCATCGAAGTACCTAATATCTTTAAGTTGTATTTTATATTCCTCTTCTAAAATTAACCTTAGCTTAACATAAATACTTAGATACATTTAAACTAAGAATAAATCTTCCTTTAATAAATCTTCTATTTTTTATAGAGGGATAATTAAAAGTTAGTGTCACTATTTGTAACTATCGGGGAATTATGCCAATCTGCTCGCTTACGGTCAGTCGGGCTTCAAGATCAGCCTAATCAATGAAAAGATATGGTTTAAAAAAATAAAATATAACGATAACTAGAAAGACCGATTCAAGTATTTGTTAAAATTACAAAAAGTGACAATAATAGTCAGTCGGTTTAAAGTAAATACAACTCACATACCTATACAATACGAATTTGGATAAATTAATTTGAAGTAAATTTTTACTTAAATCTTTTCCTTTGATGTAATTTAACTGCCTAACATCTGCTTAATGGAACTGGTTCATAAAAAAGATCACTAACCTTATCGTAACGTATTTAATAGGCAGACACTTTTTTTAGAATAAACCACGTCTCCGCTTCCTAAAACGGTGTTATAGTAACAACTTCTCAAAAAGAAATGGTATATTTTTCTTTCATTACAACATTTAACCGAACCATAGAAAACTTTTACGATTAGTCGAGCGTAATTCCGCAAGAACAAAATAATCTACAATATCTACTTACAATGCTGGGGACAACGCCACACTAGTCATTTATTGCTACGCATCCGCTATATATATGTATGTATAATTGTCTTATCAGTAGGTACATAACAATTAGTACCAGCAGGTATCTGTTGCCTGGAAGGTATCATTTTACCAACTAATTACTAAAACGAACAATTCGATGACATTGTCCTGCGGCGAATGTGCTCTTCCTCAAAATGCTGTAAGTTGTCCAAACTATCATTTATAATTAAATTAATAATAATATACTCCCGACCATATTTTCGGTCACGGCGGCCTGTCTTCGCGGAGATTAGACAAGTACGCAGGAGATAATATTATGGTTCACAAGTGTATGCGCAAACAAGGTGCCCACTTACTTCACTCTCATAATCCGACGATGGGCAGTCCGATACGACCGAAGAGAGATCAGGTGCAGAATAGACGGCTTTGCGTGTTCAATTAAATTACACACGACTCTACAAAGTATCTTAAAGTAGCTGAATTGGTCATTTTACAAAATTAATGTGAAGTGACTTTGTACACCTGTAAAGTCTTGCAGCTGATATTATTAAACAAACTGAGGGATATGTTTAAGCAATCGGAATAAGCAAATGTTAGCGAATACTGCATTTTTAGGTGGAAATACAAACCTAAAATTGTAAACGGTAAGTACAAAAAGAATAAACGGTCAGATAAAATAATTGAGCGGATAATCTAATTTGTGAAAACATGAAGAAGCTCTTGACCAAATCTGCCATCTTAAGAGGGAGTTAAGTGAATCTCGAGACCTGATTGTACGATATGAAGAGGAAAAACAGTCTGAAGTTACTTTTAAAAATAATAGTTTGTATAGTGAATTGGTAGAATGCAGCTCAGGTATTTTTGTAAATAGTAAGCTTGTTAGTCACAAAAAACAGAAAAAACTCAAGAAAGTGAATAAATATATTTCTAAAACTTCCAAAATTATAAGCCACCTACGTAAACAAACCAATAATAACTCTAAATTAAAACATTTAAATCTTACATTAAATGAAAACATTTTACTATGTAAATTAGAATTGAATAGATACATAGCAGCATATAAAAATGATACACTTAAATTACAGGCTGAAATAGATTTATTACAGAAATTCCTGCATGATGTTACGGTTAAATAAATCACTTACAGAGAAAATACAATAACATATTATAATATTATATAGCCGGTTGGCGTAGTTAACTACATAATAAGTTTATATAAAATTAAATCTTAGTAATATTTATAAACTTAAATCACAAAAATGTTGGGTATTCTTAAAAATCTAATCATACAAGTTTTCAGATTTTGTTCGTTGCCAGTGCGCCGAAACAATAGGTGTTTACTAAGGCCGGTCACATAGTGAAAGAAGTGCAATTTAATTTGAACTTCGTTAAGTAGAATGTGGTTATTATAGTAATTAGTAATGTGTGTTTTAGTTGTTTTATTTAGTTTGAATATTGACTATATGTTTATTATTATTTAAGATTTCAATCAAATAAAAAAAAAATGTTTTAAGTAGTTGTGTAGTATATTACTAATTGGTGGTAAGTATAAATTCACTCAGTGTACATAAGTAGGTAATGTTTCATTAAAAACTAGATATTTACAATATATTATATACTAGATATTTTTTTATAGTATATTATTTAAACCCACATAAAATACATATAAAAATGAAGCACAGGAAGTAACATAATTCCTAATCTATTAATGAAAAATCTCTCATAATGTGGTTTTTTAACAATTTCTTAAACATTAACATAGATTTTGCCTCCTTAATGTCTTTGGGTAATTTGTTATAGTTTTGGGCTCCCTCTACTAGAATGCTCTTTTTCCCTATATTTGTCCTATGAGCTTTTAGACACAGATTATTAGCCTGCCTAGTCATGCATTTATGATGGTCTATTTTCTTTGTGAATGTAATTTGAGAGTTAATATCTTTAGTGATAATTTTCCTTATAAAAATGCTGGTGTTATATATGTAAGTCTGGGTTAAATTCATTAGTTTAGTTTCTTTATAGATTTTGAAAGTACGTGTTAGGTAGTCGTATTGGAATAGTCTTTAAATTATTTTGTTTTGTGTTACTTGTAATATTTTTAGGTTGGTTTTAGCTGCTGATCCCCATATTTCAATTAAGTAGTCTAGATGAGACTTGACCAAGGAGTTGTATATTGTATATCGTACATGTCTTGGCAGTCTCCGTACTATACCTCGTAGGGCGCCTGTTAATGAATTGATTTTATTTTAGATTTTTTTCAATATGTGGCTCCAAGTAAGCTGACTATCAAGAACCAGGCCTAAGCATTTCTCATTGTTAACTTTAGTTATTTTTTGGCCATTTATTACAAGAGGATGGTGATTTCCAATTTTTCTATTTTAACCGACTTCCAAAAAGGAGGAGGTTATCAATTCGGTTGTATTTTTTTTTTTTTTTTTTTTTTTTTTTTTTTTTTTTTTTTTTTTTTTTATGTTTGTTACCTCAGAACTCCGTCATTTATGAACCGATTTGGAAAATTATTTTTTTATTTGAAAGGATTTAGTTTCAGATTGGTCCCATTTAAATTTTATGAAAATTGGTTTAGTAGTTTGGTATTTAAATCAAAATAACTGAAAAATAATACGTCGTCGAAGTAAACGAAATGGTGTATTTTGCTTTCTTGTGACTTTCCGGTGGTGTTTACGGTCTCTAGAATAGTTCTAATGAACTGCCTATTTTCCAGCTTCATCATCAGATGATGATGATGATGATGAAACCGGAAGATAAGCACCGGAAATCCGTAATTTTTTTTTTTTTGCTATTTAATATTAAGTATGTACGAGTATGTATGTAAGTATGTTTGTGAGTTTCTTTACCTATTCCACCATAACTTCTAAATACCTGAATTGATTTCGATATATGGGGTATCGTTAGAATCCTTATACTGTCCCGTGAGTAACATACGCTAGTCAGTTTCTTATTTTTTTTTTTATTAATTTCATCTTGATTTACGCAGTTTATTACTCTCTTTTGAAATAGCCTCAGATCTAGATTTCCTACTTTGATATGGATATGTCGCAGATGGATTGTAGAATAAGCTGTTTTACAAAACTGCTAGCTGATTTACAAAACAGTACTGTTATGAAAAACAGCTGAACGACGTTTAGCGGTTTTACATAATTATTGCACTATAACACGCAGAATTGAATGAACGTTTTGCGTTTATCAATGCAGCGGGTCAACGATCAGAGATTATGTAAAACAGTGTGAAATGAACTGTCAGATTGGTGATATTAGCTCGAAATTTTGTCCCATATGGCTCTCTATGTCTTAACAATATCAACTAACTAACTTTATTTTACTTGTCAATAGAAAAAAAAAGATGAAAATTTTGAAATACTAAATCTCTATAATAGTCGACTATATATCGGGATTATGAAAGAAAATAAATTGATCCATGAGCGAGCGAATATAGTCGACTATTATAGAGATTTAGTATTTCAAAATTTTCATCTTTTTTTTTCTATTGACAAGTAAAATAAAGTTAGTTAGTTGATATTGTTAAGACATAGAGAGCCATATGGGACAAAATTTCGAGCTAATATCACCAATCTGACAGTTCATTTCACACTGTTTTACATAATCTCTGATCGTTGACCCGCTGCATTGATAAACGCAAAACGTTCATTCAATTCTGCGTGTTATAGTGCAATAATTATGTAAAACCGCTAAACGTCGTTCAGCTGTTTTTCATAACAGTACTGTTTTGTAAATCAGCTAGCAGTTTTGTAAAACAGCTTATTCTACAATCCATCTGCGACATATCCATATCAAAGTAGGAAATCTAGATCTGAGGCTATTTCAAAAGAGAGTAATAAACTGCGTAAATCAAGATGAAATTAATAAAAAAAAAAATAAGAAACTGACTAGCGTATGTTACTCACGGGACAGTATAAGGATTCTAACGATACCCCATATATCGAAATCAATTCAGGTATTTAGAAGTTATGGTGGAATAGGTAAAGAAACTCACAAACATACTTACATACATACTCGTACATACTTAATATTAAATAGCAAAAAAAAAAAAATTACGGATTTCCGGTGCTTATCTTCCGGTTTCATCATCATCATCATCATCTGATGATGAAGCTGGAAAATAGGCAGTTCATTAGAACTATTCTAGAGACCGTAAACACCACCGGAAAGTCACAAGAAAGCAAAATACACCATTTCGTTTACTTCGACGACGTATTATTTTTCAGTTATTTTGATTTAAATACCAAACTACTAAACCAATTTTCGTGTATCCCGATATGAGTTTCGTGTATCCCGACACGGACAGGTTAGGTTCGAAGAGGATGACGGGGGCCCGTGAGCGAGCGTAGCGAGCGAACAGCCCCCGTCATCCTCTTCGTGTTTAGGTTTTTTCTAACCTTACGGACACTAAAATAGGAGCCCCGCTAAGCGGGGATTCGTTGACCCAGCCACGGAAAGTCAAATCAGAATACAGTATCGCTTTTTTACTTGAGTGGTGACTATCCATATAACATACCTATTCAATAAACAAACCTGTCCCACTGTAGATATGTCATTCTGCATTACGTCTAAAGGTGGGTAGCAGTATTGTTAAACGTATCGCAATGGCAATCCAGCTGAACGTTGTTCAGCTGTTTTATAAAACAGTACTGTTTTGTAAAGCAGCTAGAGATTTTGTAAAACAGCGGATTCTACAATCCATCTGCGACAGATATATATGGACAGTGCGTTGAATAGGTCTGCCCATATTCACTTCCGATAAATCAGTTATGGTACGCAAGATTCACTAAAAAGTAAGAAATAAAATAATTTTTAACAAAAAAAAGAACCGACTCCAAAAATCTATCTGTTAAGTAAAATTGCACTAAAAAGTTATAAAATAATTTCATTATTTACTTACTACAGTATATATAAAAATATTTTTTTAATTTTAGAGGATTCTGAATAAAATCAATTTATTAGGACAATAATATACAATTATTATTATTTTTGGAGTCGGTGCCAGTAAAGGATAATAAACGTGTAAGTACATTCATGAAGTAGCGTATTACGTTCGCTTTAGGCAGTTGTTGTGTTCATTTGTAAATAGATTCAATAGGTACCTATAGTACATTATCGTAAAAATAATGATGGTTAATGTACCTTTAAATATACTTTGCAAATTTTAGGAAACTTCCTAAATATTTTTAAAGTTTGTCTGGCACCGACTCCAAAAATAATAATAATTGTATATTATTGTCCTAATAAATTGATTTTATTCAGAATCCTCTAAAATTAAAAAAATATTTTTATATATATTGTAGTAAGTAAATAATGAAATTATTTTATAACTTTTTAGTGCAATTTTACTTAACAGATAGATTTTTGGAGTCGGTTCTTTTTTTTGTTAAAAATTATTAGCTGAGAATATTATGTAATTGGTTTTAGACGCATTAATGGTTAGTAAATTTGACTGTAACCAGACGTGTAATATGTCTAGATCGTGTTGAGCTTGATCTATTATGGCATCTAAGGAGTGACCATAATAGAAAAGGCTAGTATCATCAGCATATAGGGTGATATCTCCCTTGAGTCCAATTTCATGTATATTATTAATATAAATGAGAAACAACAGAGGTCCTAATATTGAACCTTGTGGAATGCCACATGTGATGGGTTGGGGGGCACTTCGGTAATTATCTATTTTTACTACTTGTTGCCTGTTTGCAAGATAAGATTTGTAAATGTCATATGCTGTATCTGCAACACCTATGTTTCTTAATTTTATCAAGCGTATGTCGTGGCAAACGGTGTCAAACGCCTATTTCAAATCAATGAATACTCCCAAAGCTATTCTTTTACCGTCAATATTAAGTCGTATATTTGTTACTAGATCTACGGTTGCTGAGACCGTGTTAGACTTAGGTCGAAAGCTATATTGTTTATCAAACAGAAAGTCGATAGAGGTTAAATACTTATAGCTGGTCATGCATTATTTTTTGGAATATTTCGGAAGTCACCGGTAAGACTGATATGGGACGGTAGTTGCTTGGATCGGCTTTGTCCCCTGATTTAAAAATAGGACTAACCTTCGCGAGTTTTAGACTGTCAGGGAAACAACCTTCAGTTATACATCTGTTGATGCATTGAACTAAGTTTCCTGCTATGTCGTCTTTAACACATTTAATACATTTTGTGCTAATCCCATCTAGTCCTGAGCTAGTATTTGTATCGAGATTATTAATTATTTTTAGTACCTCTTGTGGAGTCGTTGGTTTTAAATTTGTTAATGCTTTATCGTTACTTTTAAAGTTATTTATTGTTAATGATAAGTTATTATGGTATTTTTTAGGTATATTATTGGCAAGTTTAGTACCGATTGTAGCAAAGAAAGCGTTGAAACACTCACAAATTTCTTTGGGGTCTGATGTTTGTCCGTTAGAAGTATTCATTTTTTGGTATAGAGTTCGAAGTTTTGGTTTTGTAGTTGGTTAGTCTATTTATAAGTTGCCACATTTTTAAGGGGTCCCTTTGACAATTTGTAAATGCCTTGTGATAATAGTTATTCTTAGATGTTTGAATGTGATAGTGGGTTTTGTTTCTTTGCTGTATAAACTTGCTTTTCAATAGTTGGTCTTCAGGTGTTTGTTTCAGATTATGCCACAATTGGTTTCTTATGTTTATTTGGTCAATTATTGTTTTATTTATCCATTCTTTGTTTGGTGGGTTAAGTATTTTCGTTTTTAGAATTTTGTTTTTTTGCAACAATTTTTAGTAACTGTGATTCTAATTTCTCATATTCATGAAACTCATTTGTAGTAAAAATTTCTTTGGCATTGTTTTGCAAGCTTGTAAAATGTATGGCCTCATACTTGATTCGGTTTTTCTTTTCAGGTGTAGATCTATTTATTTCAAGGTATATTTGATTGTGATCAGCAATAGAGGATTCAATTATGGACATTTGGAATGTATTATGGAGTAAGCTTGTACACACATGATCTATAATGGTTTTTGTTTATGTTGTTTCACGGGTACAGTGTTCTTTGCTAACTTTATTTAATATTTTGATTTTGTTATCACGTAGTATATCCTTATATTCCTTTACAGATTTATCATTATGAATAAGTAAGTTCAGATTAAAGTCGCCAAAAACTATGACACGCTTCCTTTTTGGGAGATATTGATTATAAGTCTCTAGAAACTTGGTGATGTTTGCTGCTGGTTACCTGTATATAGCCCCTACGTCCAAGGAGAGTGCATGTAGATGTACCCATAGAAAGTGATTTCCATCATCGCATTCTTCTTCTAGAAATTCATGTTTCAGGCTATTGTGAATGTAAATAGACACTCCACCACCTCTTGAATTTTTCCTGTAGTTATAGTGATGTGAATAATTTGTAAATTTTAATCTTTGGGCTTCATCATCATTCTTTATCCAAGTCTCCGTAACTATTAAAACATGTAAAATAGAAGGGAACGTTTCTAACACACATCTCATTTCATCCAGTTTTCCGGGCTTAACCAAACTGCGGACATTTGTGTACAAAAATTTAAGTGTTTTATTTTTGGTTTTTACATTTGTATAATTACTATGGACTTCATGCGTTACGAAGTTGTTATCTATAATTTTATGTATCGTATCTTCTCTGATCGCTAGTTTTTTGACTCTTTTTGTAGAATTTTGGGAACTCCTTTAATGTATTTTATTATTAAGTTGTTTTACCCATTTTCTGTGCGTGATTGTAGCTCTTCTCTAAGTTTAATCATTGTTTGTTGTTGGTTAGGTGTCTGATCGGAGTATATTTTGATATTTTTATACTTAAAATTTATCTTCTTCTTTAAAATAGGTTTAGCTATTTCTTGAGATGAATAGCAGACCTTTATAGGGCGTGTTTTTTTACCATCATATCTTCCTAATCGTATAACTTTTTCTGGACTTGGACAAAGAGGATGTATAGTTTTTATTATTTGACAGACCTCACATTGATCACCTGATCTTTTTTTCTCCATATCTCCATCTGATTGTGGTTCGGAACGCCTGTGATTACGATATTCTTACTCCGTTCCATGCGTTCTTGCAGTTCAATGATTATGTCATTACAGGCAGTTGGGTTTGTGTGTTCTGATGATGATGATGATGATGATGTTGTCGATGAGTTATTTTGAAGTGCCTTTATATCACTTTCAAGGCTTTTTAGTTTTTCTTGGGTGTTACTCACGGTACTTGTAAGATTTGTTATGTCTGATTTGAAGTTGTTATGTTCCGTAATAATTTGGTCTGTTTTATTCTTCATTTCGATCAGTTGGTTATTAATAGATTAGTTAATAGGTTATTGATATATCTTGCTTAATAGTATTAATGTTGTCAGTTTGTGACTTTCCAAATTCCTTGAGAAAACCCATAATTTATTTTTTAAATTCCTCGAATTGGTAGGAAAAGTCAACCTCCGGTGACTTCCTCTTCCGTGTCGATATGTTTTGCGAGTCATATAGTCCAAAGGTAGTCAAGTCAGGCTGGGAGGTACTACCTTCTCCGGTAACACTGACACTCTCGGCAGATTTACTAACAGGTGAACGTCGAACACTCATACTCGTATTAACTCCGTGTACCAAGCATAATTTGTGTTACCCGCTCCACTTATCGCTACGCTTGAATAATGTGTGCGTTGGCCTTACGATGCGTGCGGGCAACGCAGCGATTATCTGTTTCACTCTAACACTCACTAGTCGCTGGTGACAGTATTAAGTAGACACTTGTCGCGTTAGATTTGAAATCGACGTTATTTACGTCACTTGTGAGTTTAAACTGATTGCTGTCGAAACTCGGTACCTCTCTTACTATCTTGTTGAGGTACCCATATGCTGCCGGCACCATCTTTGGATTTGTATTGCGCCATCCCGCTCATGTGACGGTGAGTGAAGATATTAAACTTTTACAAATTAGAAACATCCGAAAAAGTTTGCGCGACCTGAGGCTCGAACCTGCGCCGCGTTGTGTGCCACAGTAGTAATACCGGAGCGTCGCGCCGCTAGACCAACTGTGAGTGAGGGGCCCGGCGCGAAATTAGTGACCGCTATCTACAACGGATACGTAACGCAATAAGCTCAGTTACCTGTTTGCAGTTGTTTTTTATTTTTTATTATTCAATCTCGTAGTTATTATGTTGCGATCACCCGATAAGAGTCACTCTAATCCAGATATTGCTGGCTCCCTTGAGATGGCGGGAAAGATCACTCAGAGAAAACGTAAACAACCTGAGTCAGAGTTCGCCGAGGCCATTAGGACATTATCACAAGAAATTAACAAAAAGTTAGACGACTGGCGTGGTGAGCTAGACAGCGCAATATCTAAAATAACTGACAGTATAACAAATATTAAAGCTGATTTAACCACCGTAACCCAGGTTACTTGCGATATCAAAACCGACTTGAACACTTTGCGTTGCGAATACAGTGGCTTAGAGAATAAGGTGTGTAGCCTAGATGCTAAACACAATGAGCTGGTGATGGACGTGGAAACTCTCAGGAAGTCTGTCCAGCACACCATGGACGAACAGGACGACCTTAAGAAAAAGATGGAACACATTCGTTCTGTAAACACAGTAACCATTAGCGATTTAATTACTGGCCTTGAAACGAAGATCGATTCTCTTGAACAACAAGCCCGCCAATGCAACCTGGAGCTATGCAATGTTCCGGAAAAGCGCAATGAAAATTTGATTGCTCTTATGGAAAATATTTGTACAAAAATACAGTTTACATTATGTCCTAAGGATATCCTTGCTATACATCGAGTGCCACACGCACACACAGAAAATAAATATCCGAAAAATATCATCGTTAAACTGAGCTCACGCATCCTAAGGGATAATTTGTTAAGCGCTTTCCGACTAGCAAAAGGACTGAATACTAACCAACTGGAACTTACTGGACCTTCTAATCCCGTTTATATGCATAAACACTTAACTCTCAAAAAGAAGCAATTATTTCGACAATGTAAGGATGCTGCCGTCAAGAACAACTTCAAATACGTGTGGGTTAAGCATGCTACTATTCTCGTGCGCGAAATTGATTCCGAACCAGCACTTGCCATACGATCCGAGAAAGACATTTCTAAGATCAAGCCCAAAATTGCAAAATTCAAACCCGGCACCGAACATGTTGAGAAATGATTGTTATACATGCGTTAATAGTTTAGTTTTTCACAACTTTATAGAATCTAAGTACTTTTTTGTTTATTTACTTTGCTCTTTTAAACAGCTGTTAAGGTTAATATTATGTCTTCTTATTTTATTTTTACATAGTGTTATTCTTAAACAATGGCATAGTAGCGTTTTTTGTAAAAACATATACTTGTTGTTACCTTTCATAAAAATAGTAATTTTAGTTTTACATATTATACATAATCTGGATTTCGGTTTCATATTGGTTGCGTGCATGTTTACTACTGAATTATTCTTACTATGCTTTAACCTTTACCATGTCGGATAAGTTAACCGTATACTACCAGAATTGTAGGGGTACCCGTACTAAACTGAATCTCTTGTATATGAACATATTATCAAATTGCTATGACATAATTATTTTAACAGAGACCTGGCAAACCCCCGATATATTTGATGATGAGTTTATTGATGTGCGCTACGTGGTTTACAGAAATGATCGCGATCGTATTGCTACCAATAAAAAGGATGGGGGAGGAGTTCTTATAGCCGTATTAAAAACATTACATTCCACCAGTGTACCATTCGATTCCCAGGCCAGTTCTCATATTGAAGATGTTTTTATACAACTTCCTTTTTCCGGACGCGAAAAATTTCTAATCAGCGCTGTATATATTCCAACCAACACGGCCAAAGAAGTCTACTTTGATTATTTTGAAACACTAGAATACCTGATTGACAAATTCGGCTTTAGTCATTTTCATATTTTCGGAGATTTCAATCTCCCACATATTGAGTGGCTCCCTGTTTCAAACAATAACACGACAGCACTTTCAAGTACCGGCTCATCATCTGTTTGTAGACATATGAGTAATTTCTTGTCTTTACTTAGCGTACTACAATAGTTTCAAAAATTATAAGTGGCTGATTCTGGATCTATTGATATCTAATAACGAGTGCGCGACTTATGCACCTTCATGTATTTTGTTACCTCCCGATAAAAATCATCCGCCCTTTTGCGCTGATATAAGATATAAAACGACGCTACAGACAATCAAACTTGCAAAAATTGTTAAGTATAACTATTATAAAGCTAATTACGAACTCATAAACAAAGAATTGGCCGATATAGACTGGATTAGTCGTTTACAGGGTTTGTCATCGGAGGATTGTCTTGATACTTTTTACGATGTTATTTTCAATGTAATAAGAACTTATACACCCTTTTCTAACTCGCGTTCATCTAAATTCCCTGTGTGGTTCTCCAAATCACTAATTCGCATTTTCAAAAACAAAAACAGAGCCTGGGTGAAATGGAAAACGTTTAATAACATTTCGGATTATGAACAATTTTCGCTTCTGCGGCATAGATTTCAGGCGGTATGCAAGTCAAATTACGCTGACTACCTGAATTCTGTTGAAGAAAATGTTAAAAAGAACGTAAAATACTTATGGAGCTATGTCAATAATCGCAAAGGTAATGTCGGCATTCCTTCCACTATGTTTTTCAAAAATCGGACATCCAGTGATCCGGATGAGATTTGCAATATGTTCATGGACTTTTTTCAATCGGTTTATGAACCCTCAAACCTAAACTTGAAAGAATGGCTACCTCCTGAAGACAGTAATGAAAAATGCACTCTTATTACCAGCATTACGTTTAGCGAACATCAGGTCTTGAATTCATTACAAGCTTTAGATTCCACTAAAGGTCCTGGTCCGGATCAATTACCCCCTTATTTCCTCAAAAAGACTGCTAAGAGTATATACAGACCCCTGCAAATTATATTTAATAAATTTATAGCAGAGGGCACTTTCCCTGAACAACTTAAAAGGGCTAATATAACGCCTGTATATAAATCCGGGTCCAAACAGAAGGTCGAAAATTATCGCCCCATATCTATTCTGTCTGCTTTGTCGAAGCTTTTTGAAAGGCTCGTTTATCAGGAAATTCATTATATAATTTACAAAATTATAATAGAACAACAGCACGGATTTGTTAAAAGTAAATCTACAATTACTAATCTATTAATATTTTCCGACTTTCTTTTTAACAATATGGATCAACAAGTACAAGTAGACGCAGTGTACACAGACTTTCAAAAAGCATTTGACAAAGTAGACCACAATTTGCTTCTTACCAAAATTGCATTTAACGGCATACGAGGAGACTTGCTTCGCTGGTTTGCATCATATGTTACTAATAGATCACAAAGGATTGTTATCAAAGGATATCACTCGGCGACTACTGTCGTAACATCTGGCGTACCCCAGGGCTCAATTTTAGGGCCTCTTTTATTCATTTTGTTTATAAATGACATTGGAAATTGTTTTAGACACTCAAAATTTTTGCTTTATGCTGACGACCTAAAAATCTTTAAAGCTATAAGAAAACCTGCAGACTGTTGTCAATTACAAGAAGATTTAAATCGTTTCTCTGAATATTGCATTCAAAACAAACTTTACCTTAATATTTCTAAATGTTTAACAATATCATTCACAAAAAATAAAAACGTTTTAAATCATAATTATAATCTTAATAATGTACCTCTATTAAAAGCTTCTTCCGTGCGAGACTTAGGGGTACTGCTAGATAACAAACTTCACCTTGATCAACATATTGATAACATCACCAAAAAGGCTTATCGTATGTACGGGTTCGTTATGAGATCAGCTACTGAATTTAAAAGAGCAAGTACTTATTCTCATCTCTATAAAGCACTAGTTAGATCTCAACTCGAATATGCAGTGGTGGTGTGGAACCCTTTTTATAATAAATATGTGGAGATGCTAGAGAAGGTCTAGCGCAAATTCCTCAGATCGATGCACTACAGGTGCTCCCGCAGTTTCCCAACCTATAAAAATCTACTTAATAAATACAATTTAATGAGCCTGAGATCTAGACGTTTATATCTAGAGATTATGTTTCTTTTTGACGTATGTTGTAACGGGTATAACTGCTCTGATATTACTAACAAAATATGCTACTATGTCCCAAGAACTGTTATTAGACGAGAGGTTCGCGCACGTCCAGTTTTTGCTGTGTCACATTGCCGCACCAATGCTGGTTTGCGGGCGCCTCTGCGTCGCTTGTGTAAAGAATATAATATTTTTTGTTCAGAAACTACTGAATTAGATTTATTCTCAGTGTCAGCAAATAGATTTCGTTCTGCCTTGATAAAGAAACTTAAGGATTCCGATTTGTAGTTATTTTAACAGTTTTGTAGTCTCACTTGCGTAGATTGTTCATTAGTTGTAAATTATTTAAATTGTATATGCTGTGGATAACGGTGTGAGTTTCACATTTATGTAATATATTTAGTTATATTATTTACGCAGATATAATGTGTAACTGTTTGTTTGTCCCAAATAAATAAATAAATAAATTAAAGTTGTATGACACTGGTAAAAAGTAGAAAGTAAAATATTATTTTGGTTTCCGTAAACACGTCCATACACTATGCCAGTTGGTCGCGAGAGATGATGTTACCCACAAATACATGATCTCCCAAAGGGAAATAAGTGAACATATAGCAGCTGCTTCTCATAGATCTGTGCACTTATAATGAACAGCGAGTACTGTCATTAACTAATAAACACAATGACTGTGCACATTCACCTTGTATATTGGTGGAACAGTCAATACCCCCAACTGATCAGCCACCTTCTGTGGAACTGTTGGGCAGTAGCATAAACCAAATAGAAATAAAAAATACTGTAGTTCTTTCTGATAGAATAGGTATAAATATGGGTATTTTATTGAACAGGCATACTGAAAGTACTATTACTAACTTCTGTATGCCTGATGCAAGTTATTTACAAATTTTGGATAAAATAAAAAGTTACAGTTTAACAAAAAGCAGTAACATAATAATTTTTATAGGGAATAGTAATAAGCTAAAGAAAGCAGACATCATATACACAGTAGAATATTTGATAAAAATAGGTGTAAGTAAAACAATACTCTGTGCACTCCCTTATAACAGTTGTTCTGTGGACAAAAATTTTGAAAATTATAGTATTCAACATTTGAATACATTAATGTATAATGTGACTTGTCGTCATAGTGACACATTTATGTTTTTTGATACTAATAAATTTATTAGTGGATTTAAACTGACAAACGGTACTGTGTACTTGCCTAGTAAATATAAGAGACTTCTGGCTACATTATTAGTATATAATATTAACTTTATTGATAGTAGCACATGTGCTACAAATTATTATACATATTGTACGAAGGAGGTTCCATGTATGAAATCTACAACCTTAAAAGTTGCTGGCGGATATAGAGGAAGTAGTCATTCAAAAATAAGTTTTGTGGATCCCACTCCGGATCATCATTTAAACTAGTAAATAAGACAACAGAGGATACTGTTAACTTAAGTGCCTATTGTGCCACCAAAAAGGTATCTTCTAGCATACAGCGAAGAGATTGTAGTAAAATAGATAAGCAGAAATCGAAAATATTTCATCAAAATGTGCAAGGTTTTTCTTCCAAAATATTAGAGATTGAATTATTTTTAGAACAAACAATGTATGACTTAGTTTGTATTTCTGAGCACTGGTTGAAGGATTACCAAATGCTTATAAATTTTTAAAATTATACTGTAGGCAGTTGTTTCAACCGCACGACTATGCTGCATGGGGGTACATCAATTTTAATAAAAAATTGTATCAAATATAAACAACGTTTAGACATAGTTAGATTGTCGGTTGAACACAGTATTGAACTGTCATGTGTTGAGCTGGATAAGTATATTATAGTGTGTGTATATAGGCCTCCCAATTATCAAAACTTCTCCACATTTGAGACGTTAATGGATGATGTTTTAGGAAAAGTTTGTTTTACTAACAAATCTGTTATAATCTGTGGTGATTTTAATATTAATATTTTAGAAAATAGTTTATATTGTGGCCGGTTGCTAAACTTATTCAAAAAATTTAATTTAAAAAACGTTTTTTTAGAACCGACTCGTGTAACTTTGAATTCTGCTACCTGCATTGATAATATATTTTGTAACTGTGAGTACTTAAATAAATCAATTGTAAATTACTTGCCTTCAAGGGATCACAGTGGGCAGACCGTCACTTTATGCTCCAACACGACATTACAAAAAATAAAAATAAAATTCAGGCAAATAAGTAACAACTAGTAAATTAAAAACATTCGACAAAAATGTAGCTAGTAAATTAGATGTTCCGAGCCAAACTATTCGCAATGTAAATAAACTATATAAATATTTATTTTCTGTTGTGAAAACTGAATTTGCTAAAACATTTCAAATGAAAGAGAAATATATTTACCCGAAATTTGTTTTCAGCGACTGGGCAACTACAGGTATTAGGAAAAGTAGGGAAAAGCTATTTGAGCTCTATGGCCTCAAGCCTTTTATTAAAACTGTCAATTTTAATCAATATGTAAGTAAATATTCGAAAATATTTAAGAATATATGTAAGGTAGCTAAAGCCCAGTACTTAAGTAACAAAATTAAATAGGCTGAAAACAAAATGAAAACTACTCGGAAAATAATTAATAACGAAACAAATAGGAAAAAAAAAAACAAATATAGAGTACCAACTTGAGACTGCGAATGGTCCTATTTGCTCTGTCGCAGAGATTGTTCAGGAATTTGTATTTTTTTTTACAAATATTCCTTTAAAAACTACGGAATGTTTGAATTCCTCGCCCACCGCTGCTATTTCTTTACTTAAAGAAAACGTCTCAGCCTGCCCTATTCAATTCAGTTTTAATTATATAAACCCTAGGATCATAATTAAAGCGTTTAATGAAATCAAAGTCAAATTTACAAAGGATCTATGGGGAATGTCAACAAAAACTTTTAAGGCTATAATTAAAACTATAGCGCCTTATTTAGTCTTAATATTTAACTTATGTATAGATAAAGGAGTCTTCCCAAACCTAATGAAATATAGTAAAGTGATACCACTTTTTAAAGCTGGGAATAGCAAAGACCCTAACAATTATAGGCCTATTTCAGTTTTGCCAGTTCTAAGTAAAGTATTTGAGAAAGTAATGCTAAATCAAATGTTGCGTCACTTTAATATTAATAACTTCTTGCACGAAAAGCAGTTTGGTTTCACCAAAGGACGTTGTACAACAGACGCCGTGTTACCTTATTAAAGCACATTTTTGATGCCTGGAAGGATGAGCAGGATGCCATAGGAATCTTTTGCGACCTTTCTAAGGCATTTGATTGCGTAAACCACGAGACATTATTATATAAACTTAAGCATTACGGACTAGGTAAACCAGCTCTCAGCTTGATAAATTCGTACCTAAATAATAGGCAACAGCAAGTTCAAATAAATGGCGTAAACTCAATAGGCTTAAAAGTGAAAATGGGGGTTCCACAGGGTCCAATTTTGGGCCCTTTTCTCTTTTTAGTATATATAAACGATTTACCGCATTTACTACAGAACCAACCAGATATGGTGTTATTTGCTGATGACACATCATTAATTTTTAAAATAGATAGACGTGCTGAAAATCTTGACGACGTAAATTCCGCCATAATTCGGTTCCAAAATTGGTTCACTGCAAACAACCTTGTACTAAACGGAAAAAAGACGAAATGTTTGAGATTTACGTTACCAAATGTCAAAAGTACTGACTGTGGCATATTATTAAACAATGAAAAACTAGAAATTATTAATCAAACTGTTTTTCTAGGAGTTACGCTAGATTCAAAACTTCAATGGGGTGCTCACTTATCATCTCTAGCAGGACGGTTAAGTTCAGCTGCATATGCAGTGAGGAAAATACGGCAGTTGACAGACGTAGATACCGCGAGACTGGTCTATTTTAGTTACTTTCATAGTATTATGTCTTATGGTATTCTACTATGGGGACGGGCTGCAGGCGTAGAATCTATTTTTGTCCTACAAAAGAGAGCTGTCAGGGCTATATATAATTACGCAGTCGGGAGTCTCTCCGAGAAATATTTAAGCAAATCAATATCATGACGGTGCCATGTCAATACATTTACGAAAATATTATGTATGTTTGGAAAAATTTACATCTATTAAATAAAATATGTGAAAAACATAACTATAGTACAAACTAGTTGAACCACGGTTTAGATTAACAAAGGTACACATATTGTTTATGGGGTACTGTATAAAATGTTATAATAAAATACCTCCAAATATACTTCAATTAAACGAAACACAATTCAAAACTTGCATAAAACACACACTATGCAAGCGAGCATATTATAAGTTAGAAGACTATATTGTTGATAAAAATGCTTGGCACAATGCTGGTCCTGCTCTACAATAACCCTAAAGAATTTCTAAAGAATTTGTAAAAATCAGACTAAATATATATATTGTAATTACTAATATATCGGACATTCTATTAAATAAGTTCGATTGTGACATGCTCCTGATCAATCCTGACTATATCGCTGATATTAAAAATAATATGCCATAATATTATTTGATTTGTAAATTAATACGACAAAATTTAATTGTATTTTTATTTTTCAAAATGAATAAACTTGCTCTGTATAATTAATTCATTTTATAATAAATAACAATAAACTAGTACCTAAATATAAATATTGTAAATGTGAGTGCTACGTAACCATTTTACTAAACTTTCTATTTTGTTTGTTGTCTGGCTCACTAAAATGTCTCGCTGATGGTGGCGTGTGTGTTGGGTCATTCGATTCCCTACAACATGGTTGAGTTGGGTGATGCTGACGCATGCGTCATGTTCGTGAACGGGCGCCGTCAGCTGGGACTGGTCATCTCTGGACTGTCCGTTTTCCTCTTACATTATTCTCACATACCATCAATACACCATTGTAATTAAAACTTTATTTAAAAAGAGTGTCTATGGAGTTTCTTGCCGGTTCTTCTCCATAAGATCAACTTTTTTGGAACCGTGCACCTAGCTTTGACCTTTTATAAGTGCCTGTAATTTGGTCTATGTGAAATAAAAAAAATGAATTTGAATTTGAATTAATCATGACGGGAAATTTGAATTGTTAAACTACACTCTTTTAGTATTATCTTAAATTGTTCTCACATATTTAAATTATTATTTTTTTTGCAACAGAGTCAGTGTAACCAATACCTGCTATTGTGAAAACCTATTTTATAAAAAGAGTAACTGTTGAAGACCGAAACTACATTAAGTGTCTGTGGCATTAGAAATTGCGTGAGCCAATCACGAACGCGCGCGACCTGTCATCGTGACGTTTCTTTGTTCCTTTCCCTCTCTTGTCCTAAAACTTTGTAAAAACTTACCGTTAATAAAACCACTTGCAATTCTGAAACCTATACAACGGACGTATTTTATTTTATTTTACTGCTCCTCAAAACTAAGACCAGCAAAGTCGAAGGTCGGTAGCGAGGCGATCGCACAAGCCCCTACATGCTGGTCCTTCGAGCCGGATATAGATAATATTCGAAGAAATTAGCGGCCATTGGATATATATATTCACCGTCGGAGGAGCTGTTTCAACCAAGTCAAGGTCCCGTTGGCGCATCTACAACGATCCTCAACGATATCCCAGAGAATAGTCAGAAGAAGATCGGCATAAGGAGGAGTTGGAGAACTACGTCGTCAATACGAGCATAGCGCGCACTCGGTACGATCAACCATCCCATCCTATCCCCAACCTTTGTCATTTCTCTTGTGTGATACCGTGCTTTCCTACTGATTTCAGTAATTATCGCGAGAGCCATTTGCGTTTTTTGCATAGTCATCCTCATCGAGCAGCTTCGGTGCTTCAGCTAACACCCGCTGTACGCGTGTGACTGTAAACGTGAGTTCCTCCATTTTCTCCTAGTCACCAAAATGTCGTTGGATGTTAATAGCGATAAGGCCAGAGCCAAATCGCCGAGTAAATGCGAACAAAATGTCCGTGAACTAGTTCGAAAACGCGGAATTATAAAGGGTAGACTCACAAAGTTTTCAAATTATTTAACCGTATTAGCCAAAGAACAGAGCTTATCATCGCAGAATATGATTGATCTCAAGTTACGTATAACAGGTGCTAATAGTTTATTTTCCGAGTTTAACAATGTTCAAACAAACCTTGAAGAAAGTGTCAGTGAATGTGATCTAGAAGATCAACTAAACCAACGCGAATTGTTTGATTGAAATTGAATTGTTGTTTCGTGAACACAGCACCACTACCAAGCTGCGTGTTGTGTTTGATGCTAGCGCTACCTCGAGTTCTGGTGTTTCATTTAATGACATCCAGTTAGTTGGTCCTCCAATACAGGGATTTCTTTGCCATTCTTTTACGCTTTAGGCAACATAAGTATGTAGCTTGCGCAGACATAGAAAAAATGTACCGGCAATGTTTAGTATCGGATGATCAGCGGGACATGCAATTAATTCTATGGCGCGATGAACCATCAGAACCATTACGTATTTTCAGACTTAACACTGTCACCTACGGAACCGCCTCGGCTCCATTTTTGAGTGTGAGATGTTTGAAGCAGTTAGGGTTGGAAAGTACGGATCCCGATGTTCAGAGAGTTATCAGTCAAGATTTCTACGTCGACGATTTGATAACGAGTTCTGATGATAAACACAGGCTGTTAGAAGTATGTGACAAAGTTACCAACGTATTGAAAATGGGATGCTTTCCATTACGTAAGTGGAAATATAATTTCTTCCTTGAAGAGGACGTATCCCACTCGTCTCACGATCTGGAGGAGTACAAAATTATTGAAAACGACAATTCTAAAACCTTAGGTTTAGGTTGGTATCATTCTTCAGATCAATTTTATTTTAATACACAGAGTGAACCCGATAATAAACCAGTAACAAAGCGATCTATATTATCAAATATTTCCCAAATATTTGACCCATTAGGCTTACTTAGTCCGGTAATTATGCGCGTTAAAATACTACTACAACAGCTATGGTTATTAAAAATTGGATGGGATGACGCATTGCCTCAGGGTGACGTCACGCGACTGTGGAATCAGTTTGTTGTATCTCTTTCTATTCTTCACACTATTAGGATACCTCGACATGTGTTAGGCGCTAATTCTACTTGTATAGAGATGCATATCTTTACCGATGCGTCACAGTCTGCGTACGGTGCTTGCATTTACTTGCGCGCAATCAATTATGACAACTTAAAGGTATCAGTGCGCTTATTGTGTTCGAAGGGAAAGGTGGCACCTCTCAAACCAGTTAGTGTGCCTAGATTAGAACTATGTGGCGCTCTGATAGGCGCACGATTGTATGACAGGGTTAAAACCGCGTTACAATGTCAGTTTACAAATATTATTTTTTGGACGGACTCCACCATAGTGTTAGGTTGGCTACGTATGGCACCAAACCAATTAAAGACGTTCGTTCAAAATAGAACATCAGAAATTCATGAACTAACTAAGGAACTTCCATGGCGTCATATTAGTGGAAAGATAAATCCAGCTGACTTAGTATCACGCGGCGTCAGCCTACATGATCTTTCTTCTTCTGTGCTGTGGTGGAATGGACCGGAGTTTCTTCATGAGTTCAATTTCAATTGTGAACAGGTCCCTGTAAACACAAATACTGATACCATTGAGCCGTTACCAGAAGTAAAATCTAGTGTAATTTCTCTGATAGCCGACAATAGTTTATCCAATTCATAATTGTTTCCGTTCGCTCGTTTTTCGCAGTTCAGTCGCATGCGACATGCAGTGGCATACATATTACGTTTCATTTATAATACGCGCAATAAATATGATTTGCGAACGGGCACTTTAAGTATCGGTGAGTTTGAGAAGGCTGACAACCTGTTAGTGAAGTTATGTCAATTAGAATCATTTTCTAATGAATATAAACTATTATCTAAAGGATTAAGTTTAAAAAATAAGCACAATCTATCTAAATTAAATTTATTTATGGACGGCAGTGGAATTATACGTGTGGGTGGCCGTATTCAAAATGCGCCAGATTTTAATTATAATAAAAGGCACCCTATATTAATACCAAGTAAACATCACTTTTCCGTCCTCTTGTTTCGACATGAACACAAACAGATGTTGCACGCAGCTCCCCAGCCTCTGCTATTTCATTTGCGAGAATCGTGGTGGCCGGCCGGTGGCAGAGATTTAGCCCGCAAAGTAGTTTTTGATTGTACCACATGTAAACGCATTCGTGGAAAGACATTATCACCTATGATGGGCAATTTACCTAAAGAACGGATTACTCAAAGTTATCCGTTTCTAAAGTGTGGGGTAGACTACGCTGGGCCGGTCCTTATACTGAACAGAAAAGGTAGGGGTGCAAAGACGAGTAAGGCATACATCTGTTTATTTATTTGCTTTGTCACGCGAGCAATACACTTGGAGCTTGTCACTGACCTTACCACTGACGCATATTTACTTGCGGTGAAACGCTTTATCTCACGCCGTGGTAAACCTAAAATAATATTTTCTGATAATGGAAAAAACTTTGTGGGTCTAATGAACGAGTTTGCTCGGTTCTTAGCTAAATGTAGTTCCGATATTAAAGAGTACGCATCTAGTCAACAAATTGAATTCCAATTCATTCCGCCGTACGCTCCGCATTTTGGTGGCCTGTGGGAGGCGGGGGTGAAATCATGTAAGTACCACCTACGCCGAGTAGTGGGAAACGCACATCTTACATTTGAGGAATTTAGCACGGTACTAACACAAGTAGAAGCTGTCCTAAATTCCCGCCCCATAACCCCTATGTCCGCAGATCCAGAAGATTTTCTTCCCCTTAGCCCAGGTCACTTCCTGGTTGGTCGTCCACTTACAGCACCTGCTTGTTCTGACGTGACGGACACGCCGATTCGTCGCCTCTCACGCTACCAGAGGCTCGAACAAATTCGGCAGCACTTCTGGGCCCGCTGGGCGAAAGAATACATCTCTGAGCTGCAGGTCAGAACGAAATGGCAAACTCGCAACACAGGCCTCGAACCGAACACTTTAGTGTTAATTAAGGACAACAATCTTCCACCTTTAAACTGGAAATTGGGGCGAATCATCAAAACGTTCCCTGGCAAAGACGGGATCGCAAGAGTGGCAGACATACGCACATCATCTGGAATTGTGAGACGAGCCTTCGTGAAAATCTGCCCTCTCGTTGAGCAAGACCAAAGCGCACACGAAAATATCGAAAGCTAGTGCTTTCAAGGCCGGGGGCATGTTGAAGACCGAAACTACATTAAGTGTCTGTGGCATTAGAAATTGCGTGAGCCAATCACGAACGCGCGCGACCTGTCATCGTGACGTTTCTTTGTTCCTTTCCCTCTCTTGTCCTAAAACTTTGTAAAAACTTACCGTTAATAAAACCACTTGCAATTCTGAAACCTATACAACGGACGTATTTAATTTTATTCTACTGCTCCTCAAAACTAAGACCAGCAAAGTCGAAGGTCGGTAGCGAGGCGATCGCACAAGCCCCTACAGTAACCATGGAGTTTCTTGCCCGTTCTTCTCCATAGGAATCTACACTTTGGAACGTGGCAACTAGCTTCTGACAATTCAAAAGTGCCTGTAAAGGGTCTAATTGAAATTGAAATAAATGAATTAAGAAAATGTTTGATGGCATATATCTAATGCTGGGTAAATTATGCAGTATACTCAATGTTCTCTACATTTGTGTGAAGGCGTTTTTATTTAACAAGTTGAATCAAATTTTACCACGCCCACTCATAGTACACAAAGACAACATGTTAATTGAATGACAAACAGTACATGTGACTTAAACGAACTCATTTAATCTTATACCAAATGTAGGGGCTTACGTATTTATAATAATATAATAATAATAAATATTTTATTAATAATTATATGACCAATGGGGTTACTCTTGAAACTAATACCAATTCTAATATTAAATAGACGCCTTAAAACAACGCGTAATATTAAAATAAATTTACCTACATTACAGTTGCCTCAATTTTAGAGCATGTTGTCTTCATACTATCCTAATCTATAACCATTCTTTAGATGTTTTGGCATTTAAAAGTACGAGCTGACATATTTCTAATGTTAATCGAGCCGAATTATTTTCAAGAGTAAGCCCAGTTTTCGTTCCTGTATTCCCCGAGGGGGTAGGCAGAGGTGTACACAGTTGTACACCAATATTTCACCAATGCTTTTATTTATTAAGCCCCGTGTAATAGGCGGTGAGCCAAGTGCCATCAACCGGGCACAATTCCAAACTCCAGGATGTTACTGAGAATTTTCTAATGGAAAATCCCAATAATACCCAATACCCAACCCAGCAGTCGAACCCGGGACCTTACAACCAAGCGTTTGCGACCAGTACCTGGGTCAATGAGGCAGTTGTTATATTTTTCCTTGTTATACTTATTAGTTGATTAATAATAGAGTATGCATTATAATCAAAACAATTGTACGAATAAAGAAGACGGAGCAGGAAACAACAACAAAAATCGTATTCTAATATCGAGCGTTATTGTACGAGGAACCCAAACACGTGATGAAGTATTATTTTATAAATGTCCATCGTTAATGACAGGCATAATAGCTGTTGGCATTACTAATCAAAAATGACTGTACACTGCTGTCATATTGGACTACGTGTTCGCATCAATGACAATTCGAAACATAACAAGCTTATGTTTCAAGCCGATTATCAAATTAGCGAAGAACGAACTAAGCTTCGTTTTTTTTACCATCTTCAATCGCAAACTCCTGATACGAATTTTAAAACATTCATCTGTGGTTAGACAACTTTTTTGCATAAAAAACTGAAGTCCGATATCCATACATGATGTAAAAAAGCATAGTTTTGCTTACCAAAAGCAACATTTTTGTAGTTATTATGATTTTTGTTAGTTGAATACGCTGCTAATGTAGTGAGACTCACCGTATCTACTACATTCCGCCATCAAACTTATGCATCGTCATTATTGTTCCAGTTAAACAAAATTGTACTTCCGCAATTTTAGTAAGTTATCTTCCAAATATTTAGATATCTTTTGTCATTAGACACAATATAATTGTTGAAGTTCACACGACCACCTTGGACAAACATCTAATATATTAAGTAGTTCGATTTAAATTTTTACATATTGGTTGTTGTGATAAATAAACTTAAATATAAATTAAGGTTTATAAGTATACTTTAATGAGGTGGAAATTGTCTTTTCTCTACAATAATTGTGCTCTATTATCCTTTAACCTTTCGGCTCAGTAACGGACAGATCTGTACGTTGTAACAATAAAAATCTATTGTGTCTGCTAATGACTGAGGCAACAGCTATAATTTTTAGGGTAACTCAATGAAAAACATGGTTACAGATGAAATTCTTCAAGATGCAGGCTTTACAATTTTCATTGGCCAATACAAACGTTATACAGATCTGAGATATGAAAATATGAGCAACAGTTGAAAATACTGTATTAGTTGAAACCGATATCTATGGGCATGCATTATTATAAATGTACTCAACTCACTTCTCCAAATCCTTCAATGACTCTTATAATAAACAAACCAACTGCTCCACCAACTGTCACAGCCCAAGGAGTAATAACAGTCGCTACGGAGGTTAGCAGAAGTCCAAAGCCCTCGGTCCACTTGCCTCCAAACTTCTCTGCTAGTAGTCCTCCAGGTAAATGGGTGATCACATAACCGTAGTAGAATGCGCTGAGAAGAAATCCTTGCGTGGCTTCGTCCCAGTCATAACGATCTCGACCCTGAAAAGGTTAAGAGTCATTGAACGAAACACTTCATGGGACATGACGTTGCACGTTTTTACTTTGTTATTTGTATGACGGGAAGAAGCCCTTGTCAAGAAGTATTAAACATAATGTCGTATGGTATACGTTTTTTTTCAATTAAAGCTGACTTCTATAGCAAAGTACTGAATAAATATACACTATAAATCAAACATATGTGATAGCCGTGATTCTGAATAAAATATTAATTGAATCAACATATTATTTTATAACAATAATTAAGAAGATAGCTGTTTAATGAAAGCAGTGTATAAAATGAACTTACGAGAATCTGCATACCAATTTGCACCAATGTCACTTAAGTAGGTAGGTATACTCACTTAACTAAACTACTTGGGTATATTTGAAATGTATTCAGACCACGATAACTACGAGGTCCATATACATTTCGAAAATACCTAGTTTAAATTCGTCCTACATCTGTGTTAACTGGTAACGACGGTTTACGATAACTACGTGGTCCAAATACATTGCTAAAATATCTATGATAATAAAATAGCCCAAATACATTTAAAAAATACCTAGTTTATATAAGTCCTACATCTGTGTTATTTGGAAACAAATTTTAACAGAAGTTGTGATATCTTGCGTTGTGTACGTGTGTATTCTTAGCTATGATTTCAAAAACAATTCGTCATTGTCTACATTCGTCATGACAATCGTGACGTCGGCGTCGGTATTACCTACAAAAGGTTTAATTACAAATTAGAGCATTACTATACAACACAAATGTAATGTTAGGATTGCGTACTTTACCGACGCACATCTCTATTCCACATCTACTACATACCTATCCGCAGTAGTCTTAATATATATTATTAAGACAAGTGTAGGTAAAACGACAAAAACAGGGGAACATTTTTAAATGTTTCAGGAGTGATTTCCCAATTATTATTTTTTGGGATGAATTATAATCTAAGGTATCATTCATAATTCGTCCCAAAAATAATTTACGACTTAATTAATGCTATTGTAATAAAATATACAGAAATAATAGGTTATGGAGGTAAATTACTTACCTGGAAAAATAAGAATTGTTTATTGATGAATCTAACTGACTCTACCACGTGCATCGTGAAATATCGGCATTTTATATTAAATAAATAGCGCATTATCTCTAACTTTCGATATTCTGTTTCTACTTACATCAATAATGAGGTACTTTTGTGTTAAAATATATCTGACAGCAAATCAGTATATGTAACAGAGAGCGCCTGGAGTACTATACCATATTTTTCTTTCCTTAAAAATGTGTATCTTTAGAGTTCGTTAAGAAAGATTTATAAATGTGTATTGAATATTTAAGAGTTTAATTACGATTGATCATTTATCGGCATCATTCTGATTACAACTGCATCTTTGCGTTGATTGCAACTACTAGATAGTTGCAAGCGTGGAGGCTGAGCATGATTCCCGAGTTCGATACCCAGATCGGTCAAACTCTTATTGGGTGTTTCTGTTAGGAAATTCTCCGTAACAACCTGGCGGAGTATGTAATTGTGCTCGATTGATGGCAATAGGCTCACCACCCAATACATGGGACTTAAATAACTGCATCGGTGAAATGTCAGTGTAATACATTACACCTCTGCCTAACCCGTCTGGATTTTAACCGAAAAAAATATTGGGTCCTATTAGAAAAGTGAGTTTTTTTTTAATCATCTTACACGTTTTCATTCAGGTCCTTGCAATTAAGTTGATTTTATCTCTAACTCGAAATATATGACTAGATATAGATTTATGAAGTTTTATTATCGGAGTTGAAACCATCCATAGGCTTCGGGCATATTTTTACACACCACCGAGACCATATTTCACGTGTGGTATTTTCCCTAAGAATGTTTTTATTCCTTCCTTAGTGAACATAGCTATGCTATGCAGCTATAAGTTTCCTAATATTATAAGTAATTCATTTTTTTTACGTACTTGATTACGACCTATACCTGTATACCTGGGTTCAAATCTCTATCTCGATATTCGACTTACTAGTTCAAACAGTTCAACAGTCATAGTACTTTAAAAAGTAGGATATGACTGTCTAAGTACTTTAGGTATTTTTACTTGTCTGTCATTAAAATTTACTTATAACTTTATCATCTATAAAAATAGAACTGCAAATGATATGCTAAAATGCTCAAAGTAGCCGCAAAATCAACAAGTTCTATTGAAAGGACAATTGATTAGACATAAATGCTGGATTTGAATACAATTAAATGGACTACCTGTCACAGTTCATGTAAAACAGCGACATGAATCTCCGAAGAAAATACCATTTTAAAACGTTTAGGTATTAATTTGTTATCATGAATAAACCAACAGATTACATTTTTTTTTTCTTATTTATTCCTTTCTCACAGAGCTCTATTATTTCCTTACTACTTTACATGATTGAAAATTGATTGGTGTTTTTTTTTATAACGCATATTCCTAAATTTATTAACCTAACTGAAAAAAACTATGTAGTATGGCAGTGATAATTAGGTATGTATTGAAATTGATATAGGTACCATATCAATTTCAATACATACCTAATTATCACTGCCATTATCATTCAGTATAATTTTCAAAATAACATAGGATAAAAACAACATGCAAGATTTTTTCCGTGTCTAAACTATATTAAATATCTACATACCTCAGTATAAATGCGGGAAACTTTGCTTCTTTAATCTTGTTTTATCAATAAGTTGTTTTATTATAAGGTTATGATAGGATTAATATTAATAGTAGATTCATTTATTCAAGTGGCCAGGACTCATATTGGTTAGTGTAACTTACAAACTATGTGTGTTATCAATAATAATATAAATAAAAATAGAAAAAAAAGAATATTCATAAAAACAAAAATTATTATAATTTATATACGGGTGTCTCCCGCGAGAGATGGACATAAGCTGTTGCGAAAGCCATCATAACGCTATAAATATAAAAGATGTAATTCATAATGACCGAAATTTCATCACTGGCATTGTCGTTCCCATGATGTAAGGTATCTAGTCAAGTGTGAGTGAGTAATGTGGGAATCTATCGTCATCCCAATGCAAGCGGTAAATAAGTATCAATTGTGGGAATAACATTTCTGTGCTGCATGGTAAGTTACGTATAGTTATGGAAAGTTAAATTCTCACATTATTTAGGCCAGGTTTGGGAATGCAAAATCCAATCTCCGAGGATAAAGAGACGTGTTATTGTGAAATATTATTAATTACATAATAGCGCAAATGAAAGCAATAAAATGTTGAAATAATAATTCCACTGGTTGAATTGTATGTGAAGTCACTAGGTACAAGCACTGTTCCGTGAAATATAATTCAAGTCCCCGATTAAATGTATATATAAAGTTACAATATTAAATGGAAAAAGAATACGGTCGCGAACAGGATTCGAATCTGCGCCTCCCGGATAGATACTCCAGGCGCTCTGACCACTAAGCCATCTCGACCTCTAAAGAATACGGTCGCGAACAGGATGCTTTATCAAAGACATATCTTAAATGTATATATATTTATTTATTAGTTATAACAAGGTTATTTGCAGTACATGAAGTGCTTAGAAAGTATCGACATAATAAAAAATTAAAAAACAAAGAACCTGTATTACGTAAAAATTGTTGGGTGAAGCCCCGTTGTCCTAGCTAGATCACAAAGTAATATTTTTTAAGGAGAAACAGATTCCACTCCCTAGTGGGATAGCAATAACAGTGGTGCGATCATGTTTCTTGAATCTACATTGGGTTGTAATGGAGCTCCACCTCCCCATCCGGAACTGCGGAACCTCTGCATGAAATAATACCTCCACCTCCGCACGGTTTCATGCGAAGGTATGGCGGAGATTTAGTATTGAGTGCGGTGCAAGCGGCGACAAGACAGCGGGCGCTAGCGGCACGTTCCTGATGCCGTGCATGGTTATGTATCGCATTATAAAACATGTACCTATGTGCTTGTCGTTCGGTTGTGTTTCGCACATGATTCAAGTTGCAAATTGATAAATTATTCGAAATTCCCATATTGTTTCACTTCTATACAGTATACTGTTTAATCCGACAACTCCTCCATACCTTAAAAATCGTTTCATGTTCCTTGGTGACACACACACGCGATTCCTTCGGTCATCAGAAAATCTGAAGTTAAAAATGCCTATCCACTCAACAACCTTTTTCGACAGATCTTTCACCGTGCAAGCTGCCCGACTATGGAATGCGTTGCCGGTAGAAATTAGACGTGCTCAGTCATTGCCAATATTTAAAAAAATGGTGAAAGATTATTATTTGACACTATAATTTAATATTATTTTATACCGTCCTTATTTGCTCTACATCCGCTCATTTGGTTATTGTATTATTAATTTATTTAATATTTATTCATACGTAATAGAATATTTATTGTATATATACATATATACTAAATATTTATGTTGTATTTATAGTATGTATGTTTATAAGTAGTACGCCACAACCTACCTCAACAATAATTTCTTCCTCTCCATCCTAAGGTTGCCTGGAAGAGATCGCGGTAAGCGATAAGGCCGCCCATTGTACATTAATATTATGCTAATTTCCTTTGTTATTAATTTGGTGTACAATAAAGAATATATAAATAAATAAATAAATTATCGTTTTATTCGCTTCGTAGTTTTTGTACATATATAAAGTTTAATATGTGCAGATACGTAATTAATTTTGGTTGTGGACTTGTGGAATTAGCTGGTGGTTTGCTTGTTACCTACGGTTTTGTTTATGATTGTTTTTTTTTCTGACAGTACTTTATAGAAGTGGACAATAATTACCCAAGATGTAAAACATCTTTAAAATTTGGTTTCTATTTGGTAAGAGATGATTGCAATTTCTGATATTGTTCCTAGCCTTAAGACGGGTGAGGTGATTAATAGTGGTTTATTGATTTTGGGGTGTTCTTTTTTTATATTTTTAACCATAATATTCCACCTCCGTTTCCGCTTCTGTTAAACCTCCGCTTGTGCAGAGGCTTAAAAACTCTGCATCCGCATCCGCTTCCTCCGTTACAACTCTACTCTTCAATATAGATACATGGACAGTAGTACTGACTGCCATGAGTATTCCATAAAAATAAAAAATAAATATAAAATTACAGTAATTCTATGAAGCTATGTGGACAGTTGTGGTATAATTATATTATTATATAAGATATTTTTCAGTCTCGTCGTAGGATATACTAAGAAGGAAGGAATGAAATACAGATTTGCATTTGGCGTATGTTCATTTGATATCCATATGATAATCCATATATCCAAATATTAGAAAAAAAAAAAAACACCATCTTGGATGGTCCGCCATATTGGATCACGTCACACAGCTTATCGTATATTGTCATCCAAACTAAACGTGTATACAAAATTTCAGCTCAATCGGTTGAGGAGATCTGCTTCAAAATTGAATAGCAAGATTCCACCAGAACAAACATACATACATAGATTGCAAGTTAAATAAAAGCTTTTATTAAAAAAAACATAAATTTTATACTTTTGATCCTTTTTTTTCTCCTAGATATGCGTAGTTAATATATATTAGGCGTATTTTTGAATTTATACTTACAGTAACGTGCAAACTTTAGTAGCCAAGTACCTTTGTTACATAATCAGTAACTTAACCATATTACACGGTTCGTGACTAGCTTATTAAGTCTAATCTAGTCATTAATCTACCTAAACAGTTCACAAAAGCTCTCCTTGGTTATGTTATTGCGATATACGAACCTAATTAATTATGAAGCTAAATTAATAATGGTAATAAATTAATTGTTCCTAGGTGACATAGGTACATATATAGAGAAGTATGATTTTGAATTATAATTTATATCTACTTAATCATAGAATGAAACGAGGCATGATTTAACGCAATAAAATACTTGTCTACTCCCTTGCTCTTTAGGGAGCATACTATAGGTAAGTAAATTGTCTAATATTGAACTGCCTTGATGGTCTAGTGGTCCTAAGCGTGATTGCTGAACATGAGGTCCTGGGTTCGATTCCCCACCACCTATTAGGTAATACAGGGAAATTAACAACGGCAATTATTAATTTGGTGTGAACCTACAACTGCACACCACTGCCTTCGCCTTCAATTAAACAAGAGCTATATGTTATATGTGTAGTTAACTAGTGAATCTGCTTATAGAAAATATCTTTAAGTAAAACTTTCTCTTCGTAGGTATCTACTTATTGTAGAGTCTAAGTATATGATAATCTTATAAACTACTACCTGTGCTCCGCAGTTTCATCCCTTTTTTCGTATTAACTCTCATTTTTCCGAGATACTACATTGCCCGATTTACTTTAGGTCCTGATATAGCACACCATATTTTCTTTTTTCGGGAAAATTCAGTTTTCCTGCGGTAAAAGGGCAATTATAAGTACACCAAATTTCATCCCAAACCGTTAAATAGTTTTTGCGCGATAGATTTTAGCAAACATCCAAATTCACAAACAATGAAACTTTAAAAATATTTAGGAAGTTTCCTAAAATTTGCAAAGTATATTAAAGGTACATTAACCATCATTATTTTTACGATAATGTATTATACCTAATTGAACCTATTTACAAATGAACACAACAACTGCCTAAAGCAAACGTAATACGCTACTTCATGAATGTACTTATACGTTTATTATCCTTTACTGGCACCGACTCCAAAAATAATAATAATTGTATATTATTGTCCTAATAAATTGATTTTATTCAGAATCCTCTAAAATTAAAAAAATATTTTTATATAAATTGTAGTAAGTAAATAATGCAATTATTTTATAACTTTTTAGTGCAATTTTACTTAACAGAAAGATTTTTGGAGTCGGTTCTTTTTTTTTGTTAAAAACTATTTTATTTCTTACTTTTTAGTGAATCTTGCGTACCATAATTGATTTATCGGAAGTGAATATGGGTAGACCTACTCAACGCGCTGTCCATATGGGTAGGGGCCATTTAATTGAGACGAGCAAAGAAGGGGAGAAACGCCTATATCAAAGTAGGAAATCTAGATCTGAGGTTATTTCAAAAAAACTTAACTGCGTAAAACAAGATGAGGTCGAGATGGCTTAGTGGTCAGAGCGCTTGGAGTATCTATCCGGGAGGCGCAGGTTCGAATCCTGTTCGCGACCGTATTCTTTTTCCATTTCATTTTTTCATTAATTTCATTTTGTTAAAATTACAATATTAATATTGTAATTTTAACAAAATATAAAAAAAACACCACGGGACAGTGTAAGGATTCTAACGATACCCCATATATCGAAATCAGTTCAGGTATTTAGAAGTTATGGTGGAATAGGTAAAGAAACTCACAAACATACTTACATACATACATACTTATATATACTCCGTTTTTTGGGCACTCGTGTAAAAAGAGATGTTTGAGAATGCGGTCTTACACTAAAAAGTATTAAATAGCAAAAAAAATATGACGGATTTCCGGTGCTTATCTTCCGGTTTCATCATCATCATCATCATCATCTGATGATGAAGCTGGAAAATGGGCAGTTCATTAGAATTATTCTAGAGACCGTAAACACCACCGGAAAGTCACAAGAAAGCAAAATACACCATTTCGTTTAATTGGATGACGTATTATTTTTCAGTTATTTTGATTTAAATACCAAACTACCAAACCAATTTTCATAAAATTTTAATGGGACCAATCTGAAAGTAAATCCTTTCAAATAAAAAACTTCAACTTATAAAAAAAAAAACTGTATTACGAGTATATACTTATATAAACAATCTGTGAAAAATGATCTAAACGATAGTGAAAACCGCACCAAATCCGCTGCGTGGTTTAGGAGGAGTTAGCAGGTAAACAGACATACCTACAGACGCGGAAAGCGACTTTGTTTTATTTTAAGTAGAGATTAACCCAGTTTTACTTTGTATTGTTGTACACCAGGTTAGCACGCGCCGCTAATTACAACCATTTGTGTTTGACTGATTGCAAATATCATTAAAATGAAGTTGTTAAAAGCAACTGCAATCAAATTGCTACAAAAAGAAATTCATTCACTAAAAGCGTTCGTCCGTTCGAAACACCAATTACCGATAAACTGCGTATTTATAGTGAAGATATTACCAGATTACTTGCGCATTCAACAAATAATAGTTTATTATTATAATTAATATGTGGGCGTGGTGGATATAAATGAGGTAAGTAGCTATTTTATCGTTTAGTATTTTATAATCACTATTCGAAAGGAACGGAACTTGGGGTCGAATTTAATCATCTCTTTTAGGTATTTATAATGTAATCTTTCTGAGTTATGTATTTTAAACGTTTTACATAATATTGTCAGACCATGAAATGCTAAAATAGAAATGTCCGCATAATCAAATGTCTTTCTTATCTACACTTTTATACGGCAAGTTGTATTTAGCATAATTAATTAGATAAATTAATTTGGTATATGTAACGTTATATCGATATATGGAACGGCCAAAAATAAACGAATACGATTAACACCAAATTGTTGACAAATAAGTCTATTATACTGCGTGCTTCGTTCTCGATATATGTAATAACCATAGAATTAGAATATTTTTGGTACCCCATAGAAGAACATAGAGCTCAAAAATGTGCAACCGATTTAAAATTGTCAATGTGTGCGTGCAATAGTAATGTACAACGTGGAAATATTGACACATATCAATTATCGATAAACAATATTTCAGATGTAAAGAATTGGTATACAAAATTAAAATATTTTCAATCAAATTATGTTAATAAAACTAAAATCACAAGGGTAGGTATTATTTAATGCACTTAATTAATTAATTACATTATTATAATAAAAACATTTCATGCGCTCACATTATAATTATATTTCATTGGTAATACGTACTTTGTAAAGAAAGCAGATTTAAGGACCCTGAGCAGTATATAGAATATGACTGATTGAGATAATGATTGACTGAATGATTTTTAACTACCTATCCTAATACCATTGCGGAGGTGGTCTGGACTCAGCGCAGCACACGTTTAAGGTGTGCCCTGCCTAGACCGCTGAGCGGCGAGTACTAAGAGCCAGTATCGGGCGAGACCTGTCTCTGCCGGCAGTAGTGAGGGCTACGCTGGCAGATAAAGTGAACTGGAGAGGAATGGCTGCCTTTTGTGAGACTGTTGTCGTCCAGGAACAGGCCGTCGACCGGGACTGTGAGAGGGCCGATCCCTCTCGGAGAAGAAAGCGTCTAGGAGGCAACCGCCTCGGCGCCTAATAGCCGAAACCCCGCCTTTATGATTTAAGATAGGCGGCCCTTTGGGGTCACAGATGCTTAGAGAGGGGACTCTGTTTACCCATCGTGATCCCAGAGAAGACGGTGGCACGTGCTATCGTGCACAGCGAGGCTTAGGGGAGACCCCTGTACAGTCTCTCCAGGGATGTGTCTCAGTTAATAGGTGCTGCATAGTGGGGGTGCTGGAGCTGGTCTATTACGTGCTTCCCGCCATATGCTGATGTTGACCACCGAGGTGGTTTAAGTGAGGTAAGAATCCCACACACCCCGGTCTTATCCATAAAGGCCACGCGTATTTTTGAAGGCTTCCCCCGAAAAAAAAATGGTATATCTTTTCTTATTTCTTCTTTTTCTTTATTTTTATTCTTCTTTTTATTTATTTTTATTCTTCTTTTTCTTTATTTTCTCTTCTTTATCTTTATCAATTAGTCTCATCCATTATTCTTTTTCCTTAGCATCTACAGGAAACCTTTTAGATTAAAAAAAATATGATAAAATTGTGATATTCTCTTGAATTATAGTAAAAAATATGTAAACAACATATTCATTACGCTATCCCATATAGGCTCAGTGCTCACCGCCTAAAGGTGATAGCGCAGGAATCACCAACTAGTTTCATTCAGGGTCTGATTTTAAAATTAATATTAGTAACGGTTTTCGTTAGATGATTATTAATAATCAAGATCCGCACAAAGTAGGTTGGCGGTCCAGCTTCGAACCACATTTGGGGACTACTGTAATAGCGTGATGAAATATATTTATTAAGTCACCTGGGCCACTAAGCTATGCTTAGCTTCTTATATGTTATAAGAGTTCGGACGGACACACCGACAAACAGACAGAAACGTTTCCAAACATTTTGATTTCACCTTCTGTATCGATAGTATTAGGTACCCCAATTAAAATTTTGGAAAAATAATCAATGTGGAAAGATAATTGGTACATCTACACTTTAAATAAATTCTGATATCGGAACTTTTTGTTCTTAAATTTCATCGACACAATAGTCGACACTGACAAGTCACTATTTTGTGTACATGAAATGAAAATTTATATTAGAACAACGTCCTTAATATTGCTTTTATGACCATTGTTTTTTACTACAGAGAAAATTCACTATTTTATTGATAGGATTTGGTTTTCCAAATAAATTTTCTAAAGATAGTTTTCTCCAAAATACGGCCATGAAAATATATGCTGTTGTTGACAATTTACCTGTGAAATGAATGTTTTTCTGGCTTATATATTAAAGAAACATCGCAGTCACAAACAGGACACGTAGGAATCGCTTAAAAATTTTAAAACTGTTTAAATATACAGGATTCACTGACGATACGGCAAATATAGTTAGCGTGATTTTTGACAGTGACACTGGAGAAAACAACATCTGCCAATAGTGCTGATCGAACCTAAATATGCTTTCTCTTTCTAACATGTGATATTTCCGTAAGAGATTTCATACCCATATTAGGCTTTGTAGGTCTTTTTCTATCCTACGTTTATGGTAATAACCATGCAGCTTCCTCACGTCACTCGGCAACTGAACGCAATTTTCAGAGCTAAAACTAGACGGAAGTATTAAGCGTTATCTGTGTCCTCACGTCAATTGTCATTCTTTTCGTTTGCGCGGCAACTGATACTGTGTTTTTTGTGTTTATTGAAATATTTTAGTGAATAAAACTATATTTCAACCAATACTGTGCCTAAAAGGCCTCATGAAAAGGTTATACCGTATTACGTGAAAATGAAAAGGAAAATGGAACGAAAAATGAGGTGTCGTCATAAACGGCGGCGATAAGACGATCATTATTCGTCTGTAAATATATGTGATTCATCACTTTCTGGCATTTCAGGTAATTTACCGTTTTCTAGTGATGATTATTACTCCGGTACGGCTACTGGCTTTCGTAGCAGTTAAGGCCGCAAGGATTTTCATAACCTTCGTACCGGTTGACACGGGTGGTGTACGAGATACATTGACGTGGTCATTGGACTCGGGGTGCATACGAGATATACGCACGAGATCCTGCTACTCTTAGGTGAAGTCCGTGAGGCTTCAATAAGAAGTTTTATTAATCACTTGTACAATCGGTTTTTTTGTGGTTTCGTTTTCCAAATTACGATACTCTGATGATAATTCAAATTAAATCATAACACCTCCGCTAAATATATCAACAGGATCTATAACCGAAGAACCACTGTTCATGAATAATAATAAAGCCACTCCATTAGTTGGTTCTGTACCTATGCAATCTCATGGCAGACAAACACAATTATGGTCCCAACATAAATTGTTAATTAGCTCAGATCTTGAATAATATTTTTAAAATGGTCTTCCTAATGAGACCAAACATAAATTAATAGAATTCCAGAAAATGCTTCTAATTGAAAGCACTGAAACTGAATCTCTAAATATCAGCTTCAGTAAGCGACTATATTGTCAGTAGAGACAGAAAGATAGAGGTCGAACAAAACCAGCTTAGTATTGGAATATCTATAGTAAGTAATGCTTTATCATTGTTGATAAATAATGATATAGCGTATTTTTTGTCATTGATCTAATTTCTTAGGATTCTGGTAGAATCTTATAAACAGATTTACGTTCTGTTCAAACAAAATAAAGGAGAAACGTGCTTTTCCATATACATGTAAATTTTTGTTTTTGGATATTGTAAAAGAGACGAATATGTCTATAGAATCTTAATGATAAGATCAAAGTGTTGAAAACCTATCAAAAAAGTGGCTAATCCATTAAAAAGCTTGAATAAATGACAAAGTCCTCTTGATACAATCTGAGGACAGCAGTGAGGTACGGACATGCAGTCTCGGATCTACAATATAGCCAGCATTATCCGTCCAGTGCTAAGAGAAACAAAGTCTCACAGGTGAAATCTCATGCTGATGTTTGACATAGTAAGGGTAAGTCATGCCGGAAGGCTAGAACATTTCTTACTGGAAGAAAACTTGTAAAGTTAAATCCATACTAAACTATATCAAAGGCTACTCAATAACCTTTGTAAACAAGCCACATCAGAACTCTGTGACTTTCTTGAGTAAAATCTGCTGCAGCTAATATTGATAAGCATATAGCTATCTGAAATTTATTTAAATTGGGGGCTATATCTCCTTGTAAGCTAGTAAATACCGGTTCATCTCTTCTACATTTTAAACTCCAAAACATAATTGAACAAAGTTTCATTATAAATTTAGTGTCTGAATAAATTTGTAGACACATACCATTTCAAAATGAAAGACTAAAGGAAAACCATAGCCTTACTTTCCTTGGGAGATAATTTAGCAAAAATTTAATTAAAAGTTTCTTATTTTTAGTTAATTTTAACACATAATAGAGGAAATATGTGCCTATGTTTACAATAGACAATAAATTGTATGAGTTTACTGAACTTCCTTATGGCTTTTGTTCCAAACCAAATTTTTTTTTTTGGAAATTACAAAAGTTGTTGTGACACATAGTATAGATATAACCTACTATATATAAAGTATAGTTATCAGGCATCTTTAGAGAATGTTCAAGAAACAATAGCTCTATTAAAATGTTTGGGAAATGTTATTAATTTTGTCAGAATTATAAAAGTATCAATACACAATCTTGTCAATTTCTAGGATTTGTGTTTGATACATAAACTATGATATACAATTGCCCATAGAAAAAGTTGATGTGTTTAAAAACCCAATCTAAAGCATTAAGAATTGGAAACTTGTTTTATAAGAGATCTAGAAAGGTTAATTAGAATATTGATTGCAGCCTGCCCTGCCACCACATATGGTTGGCTTTAAACAATATTTTTGAACAATATAAATATATAAATACTTCATAAAAGGAATGGAAATTATAATGCTAAAGTAGATTTACATTCTGTAATAAAATTAGACCTGCAGTGGTGGACTAATAATATCAATACAAAAGTTATAATAGAATGTAAAAGTATTGCTAATCGAAAACATGTTATTGATCTATTCACTGAGGCCTCCAGGACTGGATGGGGTGCCGTTCACGATAACAACAGAGCACATGTATTCGGGAGTGAATATGAAAAAACATATAACTTGAATTATTTAAAATTATTGGCAATATTTATTTCAATAAAGTTTTTTGTAAAGGATTATAAAATGTTGCACCTTAACATTTTATTATGTGTAGATAACAAAACAGTATTATAAACACATCAACACGGTCTAGGGATATTTTTAAAAAAGCGAATTACTATCAATATGTTAATTATTTATATGACATGTATATATTTAAAAGATACGTTATTTAATATTCTACCATTTTCTAGTAATGGTTAAGGTACTTCGATTAAAATTTCAGGATTTTATGGAAAAAAAAATGAAGCATAGACGGAAACCGTATATGAATTAACTTTTAATTTATGAGTAAAAACTGAAAAAAATAGAAAAATCATTTAATTTGTGTTTATAAACTTGAAGTTAGTAGTCTGAGAAAGCGCCCATGATGTTCATAACACATCGGCAACGATTCGGCATGCTCAGAACAAGGTTGTCAATGTCTTGCTGCGGAATATTGTCCCATGTCCTTCTGAGGTGCGCAAAAAGTTGATCTTCTGTAGCCAGATTTTCAGGAACTTCCTTCAGAGCTCTTCTTTGCAGCATATCCCACGCATGCTCAATGGGATTTAGATCTGGCGATTGAGCAGGCCAGTCTAAGGCCCTAACATTGTGTGTATGTAACCAAGCTGCTACCGTTCTCGCCGTGTGTGCCCGGGCATTGTCGTGCATGAGCAGGAAATCTTGCCCCATTTGTGTTCTGTGGGGCAAGATTACGGGCCCCAGCACCTGTTGGACGTATCGTTCTGCCGTCATATTGCCCCGCACCCAAACGAGATCCGTCCGTCCTCCAAGACGAATTCCTGCCCAAACCATAATTGTTCCTCCTTGGTATGGGTGAACTTCCTGAGGGTTCTGAAGACGGCTCCATCGTCCAGGAACTCGCCAAACACGCGTCCTTCGTGAATCTGGATGGAAGCCGAACCTGGATTCATCAGTGAACAGCACATTGGACCATTGTTCACGGCCCCAGTCCACGTGGTTCCGAACCCATTCTAATCGTCGTCCACGATTGCCTCTCCGTAAAGGTGGGACCCGGAGTGGTCTACGAGAGCGTAGATTGCTTTCATGCAGTCGCCTTCTTACAGTTTGGTCACTCACAAGCACTTGGTGTTCCACTCGCAGCCTTTGGACCAATTGAGTCGCCGTTGCATTTGGTTGAGCTCGCGCAGTAATTTGCAAAAATCGGTCTTGTCTGGGGGTAGTGATGTGACTTGGCCCCCGGTGCCTCTCCGCTACTTCACCTGTGGCACGATAGCGTGTCCACAATCTTGAAATTACATTTTGGTGGGTCCCTATGGCCTCAGCAACATTACGCTGAACAGACCCAGCTTCCAGCATTCCCACAGCTCGTAACATCTCCGCCCTCGTCAAATGTTGGCGTTGCATGGCTACAATACCTCAATTTTAACTTTATCTTTCGTTTAAAAATGAAGAAAAACTGTAACTAAATGTAATTCGTATTGTTTTCTAAATTTCGCACAAATGAAAATTCCCTCTCCTACACATCAAGACATTTTTATGCCACCGAAACAAAAGAATTTTCAAAAATTTGAATTTGGAATTAGTCTGAGATAAATTACAAACAAATCGGTGTATAAAAGATTCCAATGCGGCCAGTACTTTTCGAGTTATTTAATTGAGTATGAAATATCCCTAGACCGTGTTGATGTGTGTATTAACAGAATGGGTGAAATACAGTTCCCACATTTAAATTATTAGCCCAGATCCATATGGCAATGGGGCGACAGGCATAGACATATTTGGCTCTTTGGATCTTATATTAAGTTAGGGAAAACAGAGAGGCTGATGAAGAATCCCATAGAATAAATCCAGACACTAACTGGGAATTAAATATTTTTCAGACAATTGTATCTGAACTGGAAGGACCTGAAATTGATTTATTTGTATCCCAAACTAATGATAAATGTATCTCTTATCCTGGAAACCAGATCTAGAGGCAATTAAGATCTATGCTTTTACTTTGTTTTGAACGGAATATTTGTTTGTTGCATTTCCCCCTAAAGTAATGAAAATGCTTACAAAAAATTATAACCATAAGGCAGTAGGTATCATGTTCATGCCCCACTGGCCTTCACAACCCTGGTATCCCTTACTGCAGACTATGCTAATCTCAAAGTTGATATATTTGAAACCTCAAAAATATTTATTACATTCATCTTTCAAAAAAACACCGCCTTCTTCATCACCACTTTACTCTAATTGCCAGGATCAGGCAAGCATGGTTAAAAATGTCATGCCTTCAACATCAATAGATGTCATGTTTGCATAATTTTCCAGGAATACATTAAAACAGTATAATATTACATATACAATTTGGTGGTTCCTTTGTTAGAAATATCATATAGATCCATTTACTCCATCTATTATAAAATGTTTTAACAAATATATTTGACTCTGGGGCTGCCTATGGACTCGCATATGTCAGCTCTATCTTTGATTATTTATAGGCTCTAAAGTTGGGGGGGGGGATGATTGTATAAAGACCCTTGGTAAAATACCACACAACAGGGTATCCAAATAGTCTTGAGTGTATTACAAAATTTGACTCCAAATATAACAATGAGTCATGAATGAATGACAAAAAAAAAAAAAAAAAGTTCTACTAGCACTAAGCACAGCTCAACGGACACAAACTTTATAACTTATTAAATTTTGTAACGTATCACTGAGTGAAGGTTGTGTCAATATTGCAATGACTAATACAAAAATTTTGGGACGAACCCAACCAAACTTATACCTGCCCAGCCAAAACATTGTGTGATTACATGAGGTTTACTAGAGATATAAGGGGACATACTGACTGCGTTTTTAACACTTAAAAATCCCCACAAACCGGTTTCTGCTCCTATCAATAGCAGATGGATTAAAAGCACTCTCAGATTACAGTATTGACACAAGTGTCTTTTCAGGACATAGTACACAACACATCTCTAAATGCAAGGCCAACTCAAAAGGAATTTCATTAGATATAATAAGACAGACTCCTGGTTGGACATATTACTTGTTAATGTGTGCAAAATTCTATAACCAACCAATTCTTAACCTGGGAGAGTTTGTTCATGCTGTGTTTATTACAGAATAATCAAACACTTCTTTTTTTTTCTTTATTGATTTATTGGTATCTATCTTGACATTACATGTCTATTAAGTAGATTATTATCTAAAAAATAAGGCTAAATACTACCATTTACTTTGTGAAATTGTTATGATTTGTAATTCCATAGATCAAGAAACTTATCAGTTTAGTTTATTTTTACTAAACTTGGGTTTTGTTTATTCTTTGCTTAAAATAAAACAATGTTGATCTCTTAACATATAGGCTTCGATCAGTTTTTTATTAGTGATCGAAGCATATAGTTATATATTTTACATGTGAGAAGTACTCTATAAGGTTTATCTCAAGTTTACCATTGCTCTAAACATCTGCATGGTTATTACATATATCGAGAACGAAGCACGCAGTATAATAAATGATCAAACGAACTTACCTGTGATGTTCGATCATTATTATACGAAGTGCTTCGTTCGAAGATATATGTAACCTACCCGGCCCACCCTCGGTAAAGTTGAGATAACCATATAAAACTCTAAAAAGAATGACAATTGACGTGAGGACACAGATAACGCATAATATTTACGTCTAGTTTTAGCTCTGAAAATTGCGTTCAGTTGCCGAGTGACGTGAGGAAGCTGCATGGTTATTACATATATCGAGAAGCACGCAGTATAATAGACTTATTTGTCAACAATTTGGTGTTAATCGTATTCGTTTAATTATGGCCGTTCCATATATCGATATAACGTTACATATACCAAATTAATTTATCTAATTAATTATGCTAAATACAACTTGCCGTATAAAAGTGTAGATAAGAAAGACATTTGATTATGCGGACATTTCTATTTTAGCATTTCATGGTCTGACAATATTATGTAAAACGTTTAAAATACATAACTCGAAGCACTTCGTATAATAATGATCGAACATCACAGGTAAGTTCGTTTGATCATTTATTATATTCTAAGATTGATGTGAAAGGACGGTTTTAGTTTCTAGACTAGACACTAGGTCATAGCTACCTGTCTATACCTAGTGTAGCTCTTAAGAAGTCTAGGTGACTACTGAATAATCAAGATAAACTCCGGCACGACATCGATTAGTTCCTATTACACAATCCGTGCTTAATTAAAAATTTCTAAAATAATTGGCCGATGGATTATATATTATTGGATAAGCACATCATAATTATTCAAATGCGCACGTAGATAGGTACTTGTAGATTTTAGTTCCGGTATTATTTGAATACGGAGACTGACAACTAATAGTTTTAATTAAATAGGCACCTCAATAAAAATAAAAAATGAAACATATTCTTTATTATTCTCGTTAAACTCGTTTATAGTGTTGGAACGAATTTGGCAAGTTTGCTGAGTTCTCACATTTACAAAATATTGAAGTTAAAGAAGCTATATAAAAATTAAACTGACTTAAGTCAAACAAAAGACATAAAATTAGATGAAGTTGTTAGAACCATTGTTAAACTAAAAAAAAAATGGAGCTGTAAAAGAAATGTAAAAGTAAAAAAAAATTTTTTTTTTTTTAATTAATAGACATACATAAACCTGCGATGCCAGTGAGGGGAAGCCACATGTGCAGAAGGAATTATTGCCAAACATACCGTCAACGCAAACAGGTAGAGTCGCCTATACTTACTTGAAATTAATCTTGATCTATCTTCAGACTATACGTAGACTACAACTGAGGCCTTCGACAGTAAGGTTTGAGTCTTAGGTTGAATTTCTATTAGTATCTAAGTAATTAAGTCAAAGCAGCTTTTATTTTTTAAGTATAGTTCCAAATTTAGATTTAACGCAGACTTACCAGACGATCTGTAGCCATATCGAAGATAAGATCTTGGGCGGACAGACTCTTCTGAAGTCATCAATACTGGTGACCACACCGGCATCCAAGACCCACAGCCTATTGCAGCGGTCAGCTCGCACACGGTACACCGAGATCAGGCCCGTGCAGTTTATGTCGCCACGGCCTGCCGTATGCCATGACCAGTCAGGATACGCCTGAAAACAGAAAATTTGTGAGAATAGAGATGGTGCCATTAACTATATTATTATTCGTTATAACTAATTATTCGTCTCCAGTTTCAGCGCACAGAGTAGAATACAACATTTTAAGAAATGTTTCCATTGTAGAGCGTTAAACACAAAAAATGGACCTGTGCTATGCGAATAGTTGGCCTAAAGGCTACGTACATCAGGTTAGAGTAAATATAATATCAATTTAGTTTGCATGGAACCATCTAAAAATAAATATGTAATGAATTCTTGATTATGTTAATCAACATTTGAAATACCTTAATCAACAACCAATATTGAATTAGTGGTTTAGATACTTTTAACGGAGCTGTCGACAGCCTCGGACACCACGGCCTGTCCTGCAGCAGGAGTGCAGGACGCATATCACGGCACGCCAATATTAATGACACTATTCGTCGTGCTCTTACTACCGCCGGCGTTCCAGCCATATTAGAACCAAATGGCACGTGACGATGGTAAGAGACCAGACGGCATGTCATTACTGCCGTGGAAGATGGGTAGGCCTCTGGTATGGGACGCAACATGCGTCGATACCCTTGCGCCATCCCATATTTCCAGCTCGGCGGGCTGAGCTGGTGCTGCTGCTGCATCTGCGGAGACCCTCAAACGGCGAAAATATAATAACTTCATTAGTTATTATATTTTTGAGCCGTTTGGGGTTGAAACACTCGGGTCATGGGGTCCGAGCGCTCGCATTCTGTATAAAGAGATCGCAAGGCGATTGGTCGACACTTCACGTGACCCAAGGGCTGGTCTCTATTTCGCACAAAGAATAAGCATTGCAATTCAACGTGGCAATGCTGCCAGCCTTTTGGGTACACTCCCAGTTGACAGCGACGCGGACGAATTTTTCGATGCCCTCCTCTAGTTTTAATTTAGTTTTTAGTTTTTATTTTCATTGTATTAGGAGTATTAGTAAAAGGTTTCAAAAATTCAAGAAATTCAAAAATGTTTATTTCGTTATTACACTTTATACTTACTTTAATACCTTTTAAGCATATAGATGCCTGTATCAGGAGGCGCCGCTCTTTTATATCATACGAGTGTAATAAGTTACAAAACAAAACAAAAGTGTAATAGGTTACAAAACAAATGAATAATGAATAGTCTAATTCCAGTTTTATCATATCTCTGTAGGTGTGTGTGTGTGTGTGTGTGTGTGTGTGTGTTTGAGTGTATGTGAGTGTGTGCATGCGTGCGTGCTTGTGTGAGTTCGTGCGAGTTTGAGTGTGTGTGTGTGTGTGTGTGTGTTTGTGATTGTGTTTATGTAGTTGCGAGTGATAGGGTGTGTGTGTGTGCAAGATTGACTTACACGGAAAGTGGTTTGTGTAATTAAGAACAGTTTAATTTATATGTAACAGCAGATTCTCTGTTTCATCATAACATAACTTATTTATCCAGTGAACCAGCAACGATTTGCATTCTATGTATGGTTTAGTATAGATATTTGTTACTTTATTTATTTTATTAAATAAGTAAGACGAGCGTTTGTCGTACTGAATTTTAGCAAATTCTGTCTTTACCAGAGTGGTGCGAGCAACATTGTGTTTTCTTCTTCTAGCAGAGATATTGGAATCTAATGGTAGGGTTTTATGTTTTTTAGTACTACGTGTATAATATATAATTTTCGGATTGATAGTAAGTCACTAATTTGGTATAGCTCACAAGTGGGAAAGGTCCTTTTTTTGAAGTACATTACTTTTAATAATGCCCGTTGTGCTCTTTCAGCATCAAGAAAACGTGTTTTACGGGCGCCTCCCCAAATAGCAATACAATATATTATTACTGATTGCACTAGCGAGATATACACTTCATTTAGAAGGTTTTTTGATTTACCACTCCTTGGGACTACGTGTCGTAAGGTTTTAAAAATCCAAATAAACTTTCGTATTCTCGCAGTAATTTGTTCGATTTGAGGATACCAGGACTGGCTTTGGTCCAACATTACACCCAGATACTTGACGTGGTTGACTTTACTTATGATTGGACAATTACAATTGTGATTTGCCACACTCCCACATTTATGTATTTTAATGTTGAAATCGTGTTCTGGTTGGACTTTTTTATATATTGAGAAGCAGATGTAGTTAGTTTTGCTCGTGTTTAACGTTAGAAGATTGGTTTTTAGCCATGAAGCTACTTGTACCATACCGTTTTCTGCGTTGGTTTTGGCTTCAGCCCAGGTAGACAGTTGCGGTGTCGTCGGCATATGAAAAAATGTTTGCTTTATTGATTGACATATTACATAAGTCATTAAAATAAATGAGGAATAGGGTAGGACCCAAAACGCTTCCCTGGGGTACACCGCATGTAACATCGACTTCCCCGCTGACATAATTCTCTAGTTTAACCTTCTGTTTTCTGTTTGTCAGATAATCGGTAAATATGGCTAGTTGTGTTTCTCTAATACCAATTTTTTCTAATTTTTGTGCAAGGATGGGAATATATGTTTTTCGCGTGGCCGTATTTTTTCATTAATTAATTTTTAGTTTAATTTCATGCAATGTTCACTAGCTGTATTCTGATTTAAGTAAAATATAAGCAATTCCTATTACTTGATCAAATAGAGTTAACAGAAACGACATAACAGTTAACATTACTACAGCCGTCTCATCGTATTTATATCTGATATTCTATTGAAATTTCCAAAACAACAATAATTAGTTCCCGTATATCAAGCCTACATACCCGACCTAACCACAATATATGTACAAAAGTATAACAACTAATGAAATAACTTGAAAGACATAAATAATCTGATTGTTTGAAATGCCTTGTTTGAAAAGGTTATGATACTTAGTACAAAATACATAATATAATAATTATAGTATAGTATCTGCCTAGCCTTTTCCCAATTACATTGGGGTCGACTTCCAGTCAAACCGGATGCAGCTTAATACCAGTATTTTACATGGAGCGACTGCCTATCTGACCTCCACAACCCAGTTACTGGGTAACACGATATCTCGTGGCATGACTGGTTGTCAGACTTTCAGGCCTCTGACTGACCCGTAACGGCCGTCATAGATCTTAATTTGACAACCGGGACCGACGGCTTAACGTGCTCTCCGAGGCACGGAGGGGTCTCGGAATGAAATGATGGTCACCCATCCACAGACCGACCGCGGCAAGCACAGCTTAACCTCGATCGATCGATCTGTGCGGCTGTTACTTAGCCACGAGCCCCTCCATCCATAATATAATAATAATAATAATATAATATTCCACAACTATCACACAACGCCGTCTAGTCTCAAGCTAAGCAGAGCTTGTGTTATGAGTACTAGACAACTGATAAACATACTTATATATTTCTAAATGCATACATATTATCGATAAATTACACCCAGACACAGAACAAATGATCGTGCTCATCACACAAACATTTGTCCTGGGTGGGAATCGAACCCACGACCTCCAGCATAGCAGTCAGGGCTACTAACCACTAGACCAACAGGTCAGTCACCGGACATAAACACCGGTTATGTCTAAGAAAATTGCTATTGATTTAGATACAATAATCTGGTGGCTAAGTAGGTACCTTTACAGCACAGACAAGCTAAATGCATAATATGCATATTACCAGCAAAGTTGATAGTTAGATATTGTTGAAAGTTGTTGTAACAAAGTCTAAAATATGTTCCTGGTTATTAAATACAATTTCCAAGCTTTTCTAGAATTTACTATCTACTACTTCAATGGTTATGATATGATATCAACATTCACTGGTATCCTTCAATAAAATTACATATGTTGATTATATTGACATAGCTATACGGAAATCAAAGAATTTCTTAATATTAGCAGGACATATCAAGATCAGTAGAGTTTGATACTTGTAAGAACAAAATAATCTAACAAACAAATTCGAAATGGTCTTCGCAATACACATTGGTACTTAATCGACTTCAAAAATGACGCCGGACTTGTTGAGTTTATCGTAGCCATATATGCGAGGTTTATCTCTACAATTACGTCAAGAACACAAAATGTACCTTGAGTCTTGACGTAATTAATATTGATGACCAGTTCCAATTTCACAAGATGTTAGGTCCAGTCCCTCGATAAATGTTTTAATTTTACGTAACTCTAGTTAGTCTCTTAGTAATTGTAAAATCTATGTTAATGCAGGGAGAATGATAGCAACTGTATTGACCATCATTGTTTTGTATGTAACTATCACAAAGTTTGGTCATTCACATAGAGACCCCGTGTTCTGACGTTAAACCGTTGGTCCCGGTTGTGAAATGAGTATACGGCGATTGTTAAGGGTAGGTAGTCAGATAGCTCTAATTGTCAGACGTTCCTTAACCTTGTTGAAAGTCTTACTACAAGATATCATAATACCCGGTGGTGGTAGTTAGATTAAGCTGCATCCCATTAAATTGAAAGCCAATGCAACGTAGATGGGAGCAGGCTAGGCAGAGTAATGAATTATCATTATTACACCCGCAATTCCGCCTTTACTACATACGACACTCGTTTATTACATCGACAGAATGATATAAGTATATTTTTGTGTGTAAAGTGTTCATGTATAAAGTGTAAAGTGCCGAAAAATGGTCAAACAATGCTAGACTGCCCGTTGTCCACGTCTATATCATGGTTATAACAAAAATAAGGTGTACAGAATTCTATGTTAAAATATAACATTATCTAGGATTATTTTACATAACGGTAATGCAATTGGTTGTGCTCTAAAACATATTCTATATCTTTTTTTTTTTAAACTTTGCCCCTCTGTATGATTTTTTTCTTGTATCGTTGGTACAGAGGTTACAGACACAATCAGACTCGTAACAATTATATGTCGATCATACAAATATTTGCTCCGTGCAGTAATCGAACCTGCGACACGAGACGCAGCAGTCGGTCTCTCGACCATTGCGCCAACCGCATAATTACTTCTAATACGTTGATAGTCGACAGGAGATGAGAGCGTTCTTGCTTCCATTTATGCGGCAAAGCTTTATTCCGTTGTATCTATTTTATAAATAGTCTTACCTATGTTATTAGTAAAATATTTGTGTTGTAATCAAAGTCTTAAGTGATTGATAAAAAAATACCTACTCATTCGAAGAAGTGCCTAAGACAGTCATAAAAAAAATCTTACTTATTTTAATATAATTTCGTAAAGAGGACATAACCACATCTAATAAAAGGGTCGAAAGCAATTAATCAAAAGGATTGCACGGCTATTCCGCTTATTATGGAATTTTGTTGGGCACATACAACCTCTGAAACTCATTAAGATTGCGCAATATCTAATTTAATTGTAAATTTTCTAGATACAAATCAGTTGATAGTCATACTTTAAAATTTACGTGTGGTATACTACAATTAGAGGCATATTCTGCACCCACTATAGCTTTGTTGATCGATAAGTGTAATCGACTTCACTTTCACCAGCCGCATATTGCCTAACAACGTGTGGGTTACAAACTATGAAATCTTAACTGTATCAATACATGCAGCTGCTTTTTTAATCTTAACAATTATTTTAGCAGAAGGAATGTTTGCGATTCAATGTTGTTCGTGAAGAATTTGAATGCAGTTCTTTATAGTAGATATATGAATTTGGAATACCAAATTCATATATCTACTATAAAGAACTGCATTCAAATTCTTTTATGTTTTAAAATAAATATATAAAAATATTGCCTTTCTTATTTGGGGTTGGCGCAACATTGTCTATGGAAATACTAATGCAAAGGTAAATAAAATAAAACATATTTTTCAGGTCATGTAATACTACTACTGAAATTCGAATTTATCTGTTTATTTAAATGGTACACTCATTATTTCGGTAGCTATTTGTTTTTCCGGGATATTTCAGAGACTATTAGGTAAATATCACAGGCAATGCTTAATTTCGTTAAGCTATTCAATGTTGAAGCATATCTATTGAAATGAGATTTTTGATAATTGTTAAGCAATTATGATTTAAGTGCCTAACGTTAATTAGGTATGTCACTTTGTTTATTAGATTTTTAAGAAAGAGGTCAGCGATGCGAACATCGTTCTTTTTATCGACACGTTTGTCGATTATAAACGTCAAATTTGGCATAAAATGTTCATAAACGATAAAAATCAATAAAAACTTTTATCGAGACGACAAGTTTGTCGTAAAGATCCATGCTCGGACGCCTGGTTCAGGTAGTAGTACAGTACCTATTAGATAAACGAGATTTTGCCTGCAGCCGACGAGCTTAGGTTAAAACATCCTAATCCTAAAATCCGGAAAATGACTTGGTACTTTGATTTGATTATACTGCGGAAAATAGTTAAAATTCTTAAGATAATCTTATGTACAAAGACAACGTAGGTAGTCCTGCATTACGACCATCAGACATACATTATATTGTGGATATTTTTTTAAACGATCCCACGAACTTCGTACGAATAAATAGTGAGTGGATTGCGATTTGGCCCTGACTGACATAAAAGTAGTTAGGTTTCTTTCTCCAGTATTGGAACAAAAACCCTAGAGGCATTTAAATATATTTTTGGTTTTGATTTAAAGCAGTAAGTCTTTCATAATTGTGGAAATCGCGGCATGGACTTTGTGCCAGTTTCAGGTCTCCTACCGCCTATAACCACACTGGGTTCCAGAATCCCCGGCAGGTTATGAACCCGTCACTGTGTGTCTGATATGATGTCATAATGTATTAGAATGCCAGATTGAAGTACCTCAATAGATGTCGAAAGCAGGAAATACGATAAGTAACAGTCATAATAAAGATTAAATTTTTTAACTACCATCACAGAATAGATAATTATTATTAATAGTTATCCATAATTCAGAATTAGGTACCGGTAAGTAGTTAGCAGCTGGATCTTTAATAATGAACCAGTTAGATCGTTTATTAAATGCCTTTCCGGCACTATGGCTGAATCGTAAATCTTAATGAATGCCGATCATCATTTGTTACGCCTTGTGAAGTTAGTACGAGGTTCGTTATGTAATTTTTTCTCATTTCTCAATATACTGTACACGTATTATTCATCATACAGAGAAGACACAAGCTGGTGATCAACATGACGTTGGCTCACTGCGGTTTTGCGTTTCTAGACCACCAAAATCCAAGATTCCTCACGTTGTTTTCCTTCACGGTATGTCTGTGATGTCTTATTACGGTTATTTCAGTAAATAAAAAAGTAATAATATGACACTGAAAAGTCACATTGACTTTTTCAATGTCGCGTATCACATATGAAACACAACCTGTGGCTCAGAAGTCGGGCCCGTAACCACTCAACCTTCACGACATTATGTTTAAACATATTTATATTATTAAAATTTACATATAAAGCCCGCATCATTAGTGTAATAGTCGCAAGCGCGACTGTTGAGCGTGAGGTCGTGGGTTCGATTTCCCAGTTGGGTCAAGTGTTATTGAGTTTTTCTATCAGGAACCTAATGACTTAAAAATAAAAATAGTATTCAAAACAATAGTGCACCCATTACACATTTATATCCAGCCCTTAAATGTGTCGTTGCGAGGTAACCAGGGAAGGAATTTATCTGGCACAATTAAAATGATTACACCATTACCATTACCATTTACGAATCTAGCTCTAAAGTCTTGGTCAGTGTAAAGCGTATAATTCTCAAAACTCGGTTTGTTAACTTACCATCAAATCTCTCTGATTTTAACTCATAATTATCATTATCTATCACGCTCCCTTGATTTGGATATGCACTATAACTGTCATCACTTTGTTCTGAAATTTCTAAAGGGTCACTCCATTTAGGATCGTCATTTTTCCATCGTTCATTAACGTCATTATACTGACTAGTAATATCCGCGAATAACATTGGCGGAGCGGACCACTGCACGAACCACTGATGCGACACAGCCATGGTTTACTTAACATGCAAAATATCTATTAAACACTATAACTGTAATCTCTCACTCTTTCTAAGGTCTTTCTCACTGATCTGACAAAGAGAGCAGAACAGGCCCGATACAATACTCTGCATCGCAAAAAATACGTGAGCACAAGTACGCCACTTGAATTTGTCTGTCGGCCCGGTGTGCTCGCGCCCTTCCCATAAGACCAACGTTCAGCCCCTCTTTGCTTAGCTTTCGAGATTTTGACATACACACGAGTAGCTTCTGCATTTTATTGAGCGGATCGAGGATACATCACGATTAATTACGAAATGTTTGAAATTAGCGATCCTCATGATGTAGCGGTTACGGAATACTTCTGTGCTACCATCACAATCATTTAGCCGACAAAATTTAAGTGGTCGTCGTGACGTGTTCAGGGTATTTGTATCTACAGACGTTCCTGAACTGGGTTAATATTTTCTGATTGTACTTTATAATTACTTAATTACGTTTAATGATCTTTTAAGTCGCAATTTGAATATAGTTACTTAGTTTTTGTGATATAATATTATACAAGATGCTACTTGTAACGTAGTATGTGGTATTTTCAATTTAGCCTTGAAAATATGAACTGTTAAGAGTATACTGATAGAGGATTAGAGAGTTCTGATGTAAGAAATATTACATGAATGTTATTATTATAACAACTTGACTCTTATAAAATATAACGTAAGCGTTTTACGAGTTCTGTTCCTGCTATATCTATGAACATAAGGAAATTAGATCACAATAGCCGTTGACTTAAAACTGCAAATCAACGTCAATAAAATACGTACAAATGGTCCAATCAGTGGTTGCCGGGTGGCCACTTTATAGTTTTTACGATTACCATTACTTTCCACTCTGAAAAGCGGTCAGTTTTCCATAAAATGTACGTAAAATATATCGTCTTGTTAACTATTGTGGTTGCTGAGGTCGTTCACAGTATCTATCCATACTTTGATACTCAGGACTTCATATATAATGTTCCGAAAGTTTACAGAATATCTATAACGTTGGACAAGTTGTTAGAACATTATGAGAAGAAACCTTCGAAAGACCCCGAGTGGTACATTGCCCTGGGAATGGCTAGAGGTATAAGCATTGCGTTTGTATTAAATCGCCCATTATTATTTTGTATAGGTGCACATTAAAACGGCGTCAGTACATCCCTATTAGTATTTGATGATAATTATCTTTTAAGAACATTGCAAAATTTTACAGCCTCCTTACTGTTTTACATTCGAATCTCACGCACAATTACAAAAGACAAAAGATGTATCTATGTAAATCAGAACATAAAAAAATGAAAGGCAGTCAAGATAAAAAACAACTAAGATTTTTGCAATATATTTCATGCAGCACTCAACAGTTTATTATATATTATGGCTCTTTAAGAGTTTATATATATAAGTAGGTATTATTTAGGCAGACTATTATTTGTATATTTATTAATTTCGATGGACTCGTGGCTTTGTCCGCACAGATTGACCGGTTGGGGTATATTTGTGTGGGTAATTGCCGAGATTGGTCTATGGATAGTTGACCAGATTTATAAAAAAACTGTATCTTATTAGACTGGAAGCCGACCCCTACATGTTTGGGGAAAAGCTAGACAGATTTTTAAGATGATCATTTTTTAGATGTTTTTGTTTCTTCAGGTCAGTTGGAGTATACTATTAATGAATTGGATAAGTCAGTGCCAGGGAAGCTTAAAGAGAACTTGCAGAACATCACGCGTCGAATGGACCGCATCAGAAATAACACAGACTTCCATAGCTTCGTGTACCGGAGTAAAGACTATGAATACGGTTCGTACTCAATATATTATGTACCTAAGTAGTGGTTTGAATCATCTATCACCTTAACCATTATTACTTATGTCATATGAAGGTTGTCTTTAGAATTTATTGAAGCTTTTGTTATCGTTGTAACAATACCCAATCTGATCCAGTCATTAGTTTGCGGTCACGATTATTATTCCTACTTAGACAAAAGTCTCTAATGATTTCGAAACTATAAGTAGTAAATTTTTTGCTCCCAGTCTGCTGTATTTCTTTATACTTAAGTTTTGGGCAGTAAAACGCTTTGAATCGTGAAATGTTCAGTTGAGTCGCGAAATTTTCACTAATAGAAAATTGTTAGGTACCAAAAAAGTAATAAGCCCTCTCTCTACCTAGGTATCGTAATGTTGTATGTAATTATTATCTTAAACCCAACTCTTTTAACTCTAACAATATTTTAAGTAACTATCAGCAAATAAGTTTTGTTAGGTATATAGGTATTAAAACATAACAGACAGGTTAGACTTACCACAATTCACCGATGAAGTTATTAATTTGCATGTAATGAAGGTGATGGTGGTGAGCTTTTTCCATTGGAAAGGCAAAATTCCAAACTCCGGGCTGCTACTTAGGATTTTCTAGCAGATATCGTAAAAATACTTTTACCCGACACACGAATTGAATCCAGGATCTGGACGAATGAGACTGAAAAAAAATACTTCACCCGAATAATGGACATATTACCATAAAAATAAATCCCCAAAATAATAACCAGTACTTACTTGGTAAGCAAAATAAGATAATTGCGTTTAATTAAGTAGACTCAATTGCCTAATTCTGTTTACTAAGCAAAAGTAGTTTTGCGAGTAGATACAAATCAATGTTTCACATAGTTATAAAAGTTGCATTACTGAATTTGAGATTTTTAGAGTACCGTAAATAAATACTAATAAACGTTCTTTAAACCACTTTAGGTTTAATTTGGGCTGACTAATCTATGTTTTCTCATCTTTACTATTCAAGCCTAATAATTCTAAAATCAAAATGGTTTATGATCGCAAATATCGAATGCTTTGAATAAACAATTTACTACCAAAACATCGTTTCCAAAAATGGAAATACCGAGTTACAAATTGTATACCTAATTTGTTACAATGTCTACTTACAGTATAGAATAATGCCTCCGTTGGCAGATTATATTCTAGATCTAGTGCTGTTCAAATAGGTTATTTTGGAAAATTATAATAAATATGGCAATTGGGCCGGTTAGGTTGAAAAAGAACAATATTTTAGGCATCTGACATAACTAGGTTGCCGTGGCATTCAACCATCTCTAATAAAAAACAGCAATATTTCATATTATTATTATGTGTAGGTATATTGATTTATTGATGTGACTTAATCACTGTTGTGATGCCTGCATAATAGCAGTTATTAAGTAGATATTAATGTTTTGCTATTCGATAAGTTACTAAAAAATACAGTGTACAGTGTGTACAAATTGATTGCCAAGTCATGTTTTAGGTTTTAGCGATTACTACAATAAATATAACAATTTAATCGTGTATTTATCCTTTTTTTCTTCTAACGTTCCGAATACCGCAGCATTATGTATTATGAACGGATATACATTTAAATATTCGTTTATTTTTTATTACGAATACATTTAAATGTTTATCACTATTAAGGAAACATGTGATTCCTCGGAAAGGTTAAATGAATTAATAAGAAAAAGTCCAAACAGTATTTTTTATTATTATAATGTTTTACTTTCACACTTTTACTAACATCCTATATTAACGTATTAAGTAACAGTCGTAGCATAAATTAAAACGCCAGTAAACGTAGTTAAAGAATAGTCTAGACACCACAGACCATGTCTAGCTTAAATGTTACGCAGACGCACTACACTTAGATGGATTACCTCATTTTTTCCTTTCTACGTATTGGAGTAATACGAATGCCGAATTAAAATCGATTTGTGATTAATTATACCAATAAAATTTCAACATATTTTCAAGGATAAAGAATATTTTTACTTATCGAAACTATTATAAGCACCATGCAGTTTATAAAAGATAAAATACGATTTTACAAATCAAGTTATGATAGAGATAAACGGCTAATTTGGGATTTATTATTATATGTCTTATACGTAACAACAAATCCCGAATTAGCCGAGAAAGTATTCAAATAAATGCGCAGCTTCAAGAGCTCTACCAAAAGTTTCTATCAACATTAATCCATAAGTCATATTTTACATGGGCAATGAATTATATGTTACTAGTATTTCGTATTTCCTATGTAGTACTACCACTTTATACAATGGTATAAAGTGTTTCTATCATTCGCGTAATTGAAATAACTTTCACGTAAAGGTGCGGGCATACTACATAGATTCTCAGAATAAGTAACAAAAGACGTACTTACTCTATAAATAACTATTTTCCGTTTCATATTAGATATAGGAATTATTGTAGGGAAAGCTACACGTTTTTGAAAGTGATAATAGATATTAAAATCCACGTTAATTTCATTTTTAGCATTTTATCATCATGTGTATTTTCTGGGTAATATGGTTACTAAGCGAAAATAACGTAAAAAAACCCGATACATTTTCTTTAAGTAAATAATATTTCTTAGCAATATTTTGTCAAGTGGACACTTAGGCTAACATTGTGAAGAAAAAACATTAACTCCAATCGTAATAAATCAATGGCGGTTATGCTATTACGGTTAACGTCAGTAAGTGGACAGTGAAATTTATGGCGTTTATCTCATAAATGGATATTATTATTTATATAAGTTCTGTCATGGAACGATTTAGGGCTTCTGGCGTTGTCTTTTTTTCTTTATTAAGTAAGGCACGGTCAACCGAACACCGTGCGCCGGTGGTATCAATTTGACATTGATAGCGCCTTTATTAGCAGTAAGGGCGGCTTTCTGTATACCTATAATACACATTTACTTACTTCTATAGGCCTAAATCTCTGATGTAAAACACACATTATCAGGTACAAGTATCACTGAAATCCTTAAATAGGGAAAAATATTTAATCGAACACAGTCATCACATCAATCGTATAAGTCCCTGAGTTGAAAGGTCCAATCCCAGTTCCATACAAAAATTTGTTAATTCAAGCATTTGTTGTGGTTAAACAATGCTTATCGCGGTCAGTGAGTTATGAGTTACTCCTTGGTACTCCAGGGGGAACGATAAACTGTTTCGCTGTTACAGAATTTGTAGTCTCTTCAATCCAAAGGCTCACGGGCGGCTTGAATTGTAGATTGGTTCATAACCACACGACTGATCTTTATTTTTAATCTTTTTCTATTGAGGTATTTTTACAGACTCTTTATTTTACAGTGTCAAAAGCTATTTTCGAGAATATGGAGGTGTTGTCGAGTATTATGGAACCAATATCACTTGGAACAATAGGAACACAGAAGCCTTATAGGTTCTCATTTGAACAATACGTGCAAGAGGCTAGAACTAAAATGCAGACCAGGAAAGCAGCAGGTCAGTTTTAATAAGGCAAAAATATAAACTGTATAATTTTGTTTAATATTTTAATATATTTTTTCTTCTTTTTCTTTGAGATGTATTATTTTGAGTTTGCATAACGTTTTAGGTATTATTCATCTTTTGCAATCAACATAAATAAACGTTACAATTTCAGTCTAAGAATTAAAATAGTGGTGAAATTCGTATGAATAGCGAAATATTATTAACACTAATTGCGTTGCTGCAACAAGTTTCAGCGTTTTCAATGCGGACCCTGATACGTCTTCTTCGAAGGTCGAAAGAAAGCTTGCCAATCAAATTTTAATTTCAAGTACAAAATTACAGATGCGTGCACAATGCAGTTGTTAATATCTGCGATGGAGACTCAGACGACGCAGACGGACGGGGCTTGTGAGCTGACACCGGAATGTTCCATGCAGATTATGAAGGGCTCGGGCCTAGCGTTCCAGCAGACAAGTCGTGTCAGAGCCGCAGCATTAGCTTACCTCTTCGACTGCTTGGAAGGAGTCGACCTTTCTGCACACATATACAAACTTTGTATCCAAGTTTATAAGGAAACTAAATCCCTGGAGGCGTGGGACCATCCGCCTGGAACTATAACATTGTTTATGCAACAAAGTGAGATTAATAATTATTTTTTACCATACCGTCTGCTTGACAACCTAGGATACATTGTCGTGGCCCTGACGTAGTACCCTAAATGCCAATGACATACAGAGGCTTTACCTTTCCTTCGACTTAAAATCATAAGTTTAGAGACTATACCTTTTACTTAATGAGGGTACAAGATTCGCAGTCATAAAAAAATGTGGCCGTCACGAGAATGATGTGCCAGCAGATGTGAAACATCGAAATAAAGGGGCATAAGAGATACTGATAACAGAGCGTCAGGCCATATGCCGTTATAGCATACAAGTCGGTCTTACCCTTGTCTTATCGGTGTGTTTCGAATCAATAAAATTATTTAAAAAATTGTTAGTATTTTGTCACTTTCTGCAATATCCTTTGACACTATCGTTTGTTTTGTTAAAGAAACTTATTCTCTTATGTTCAGTTCTATACTGTGCTACACAAGGTTACGGGGAGTTTATAAAGCCTCGCTGGATGAACAGGGTCCTGGCGTGGCAGGAGCCTAAAGGATGCTACTCAGATGACCGCCAGCCGTTCTTGAAACTCACTGGATTTGTGGGTCTCGCATCTGCCCCCCCACCAAAAGATAGAGAGGTTTGCGTCACTTATAAAATTAAACATAAAAGAAAAGGCTTTTCAAGCACGTCATAGAGCTTTATTTTGATGGAGATTCTCAACACTCAAAGGTCTAATAATAGAATTAGAAATATTATTAATTGGTATTTGAAAAGCATTTGAAAAGAAAGCTAAAAGTAGATAATGATCTAGCTGAAACCACTATTGGTATAATAATTGCAATTCGTTTACACCGTGTCATTATTAATGCGTTTCAAATCGTAGATGACTGTATTAAACCGAAACGAAACGAGAAATTAAATCTCGGTGAGTTTAGTACAGTACATTTGAGTTTTATAAATATGAGGAAACATATATGTATGTTGCTACTTTTTAATTTATAATTATTATATATAGACTGTCCTGTTGGTCTAGTGGTTAGTAGCCCTGACTGCTAGGCCGGAGGTCGTGGGTTCGATTCCCACCCAGGACAAATGTTTGTGTGATGAGCACGATCATTTGTTCTGTGTCTGGGTGTAATTTATCTATAATATGTATGCATTTAGAAATATATAAGTATGTTTATCAGTTGTCTAGTACTCATAACACAAGCTCTGCTTAGCTTGAGACTAGACGGCGTTGTGTGATAGTTGTGGAATATTTATTTATTTATTTATTTATTTATATAACACTTTTAGTATAAAGGAAATTCTGATTAATTCAATTTTAAGTAGGCCTCATAAGTGGCTCAGGGATGTTATTTGTTGTGTTTATATAATATTTTCAGGAAGAATACAGAGTGAAGAAGGCAGCGACATCTGAAGGTGGGGCTTGCAACTCACTTACATCTGCGATGGCTCTAGGATCTTTGGTCATTTATATCAGAGCCCTACTTGAAACATGTTTTAACTTAAATTGTATTCCTTTTATTGTATTGTTTGTATTGCATACTGCTATTATATTATTTTGTGAATCTTGCGTTCATGTAAAATTATATAAATTATATGTTACCACTAGTACCTACTTAATAATTCCTATTTTGAAAAACGATGGGATGGAACGGTTGACATATGTCGGGCATGTCATCGCCCCGGTGAATCCCTTAGACACATCATCTCCGGTTGTTCTCGTCTTGCTAACGGGGAGTACTTGCACAGGCATAATCTAGTGGCCAGGATTATCCACCAGCAACTTGCTTTGCACTACAACCTTGTGGAGTGTACGGTGCCATACTATAGGTATACACCCGACCCAGTTCTTGAAAATGGTCATATCACATTGTACTGGGATCGATCTATCATCACTGATAGGACTATTGTCGCCAATAAGCCTGATATAGTGGTGATAGATCGATTCGAGCGCCGCACAATGATTGTTGATATTACTATCCCTCATGACGAGAACCTCGTGAAAGCGGAGAAAGATAAACAAATCAAATATCTTGATCTGGCGCACGAGGTTGTCGACATGTGGGGCGTGGACTCTGCAATCATTGTACCGATAGTCGTTTCGGCTAACGGACTAATAGCGAAAAGTCTTGATCAACATCTTAAAAGACTTTCGCTAGGCGGCTGGATCAAGGGCCTGATACAGAAAGCAGTGCTCCTCGATACGGCACGCATTGCGAGGAGGTTCCTTTCTCTGGAGCCCTAACCACCGGTGGCTTGGACCCTGTTCCCGATGCCGGTGGCCTACTATTTTTTATATTTTTAAATGTTTATTGTTTTTTTTTATGATATATAGTTAATAGAAATAGAAATAGAAATAATTTATTTGCAGAAAATGTATGTTACAGATATGGTGACGTGTTAATTTATATTGTCTCAATACATTTCGCCTTACGGCATGCAAAGTATTTGTTAGATAACGACTAAGTAGTTGACATTGACAACTAATTTAACTTAATTATCTTAAAACTTATAATATTAAACATTTTTACATTAAAATTCTACTCAAAAAAAAATTTTTTTTAATAGGACTTACATTAAATTTTCAAAAGTAAATTCTATAATAAACTCATAACTTACTATTTACAGTAACAATTTTTAATCTAATATTCCTCATTTAGGAAATCGTTAATGTTGTAGTAGCATCTGTCCTGTAAAATTTTAACTAAAGATTTTTTAAATAATTTTGTCGGTAAATCTTTTAATTTTTGCGGAAGTTTGTTGTATATCTGAGGGCCCATATGTAGGATATTCTTTTTCAGTAAAGCGGTTTTGTGTCCACCTGTATAAAGCTTATCTTTATATTGCGACCTCATTGGTCCGGCGCGTTTTCTAACTTCAGTCAGTGATGTAAATAGGTGTTGATTTGTTTTTACAAATAGCGCTACTTCTAATATATATAGGGATGGAAAGGTTAGGATTTTTAATACTTTAAATTATGGTAAACACAATGATTTCAAAAGAAAGGATACGCCCATCTAAACATTTTACAGAAAACTTCTTCATACAAGCAAAAGTAGCGCCATCTGTCATAACTCATACGAACTACGTGACGCCGCGTTTCATAGGTCGAAGACTAAACCTTGTACGTGCGTACATGTTTTTTTTTATCACATTTTATTATTGGTCAATATTTTTATACACACATCAATCACGAACTGAACTGAGTTTTTACCCGACTGCGCTAGAAGGCGGGGTTATATGTTTATCGGGTGTATGTATGTATATTTCTTTGGCATGCTCTGTAGCCTAAACGGGTTGATGGATGTTAGCTTTAGAAGTGTCGTTAGATTATATTAGTTTTTTATACTATAATTTATTGCGATAATAATACATGTCACAAAAAAACGTATGTAAAACAAATTAATATCAGTCAGCTTTATTTGAAATTGTAAACAATATTGTTATAATAATTAAGTATTAAAATATTAGGTACTTACTAAAACTACTTACAACAAGTTCTTAAGACAAAAATAAAACAAATAAAAAATGACGTTCTTTCAACGTTACTTCGCGCGCGGCCGGCCACACAATGGCCGCCATTACAGACTTCGGTAGTAAAATAATTATACCTTTAAAATGTGATAATTTAATAATTTTATTGGAACAGAAGTAATCTAGGGTTATTTATCGATGATACGATATCCCATGTTCCTTTTAAATCTTGTATCGTAATTTTTGCAGCCATTTACCACGCAACTAGACATATTTATGACAAACAAACACTCGTTCTCTCCTGCGAGCGGTCCATTGTCGACTGAGTTGCGTTGGCCCTAAACTGTAATTTTAGGGCCAACGCGTTGGTGCCATTTAGTTTCGCGGTCGGCCGGGTCCTTACGCTAGTAATATATATGTCAATGGGTAAACAACTTTCCGTAGATTTGAGACCGGTCATTGAACGAATGCATCTCTTTTGAGCTTTAAATATACGATCTCTTTCGCTGCAGTTACCCCAGAATATTATACCATATCTTAGTACGGAAGCTACTAATCCATGATACGCGGATACTAAAGTATTTAAATTGACTTTTTTAGACAAGTTATAAAGCACGAAAGCATTTTTGGCTAGTTTCTGGGATAAATATTCTGCATGAGGACGCCATGTCAATCTGTCATCTATATTAATTCCTAAAAATTTAGTCACACTGGTTGTATCTATTATTTGGTCTCTATATTTAGTCTCTACATTATCAGGAAATTTTCTTTGGTAAAAATGCATGACTTTAGTTTTTTGTAAATTTATTATAAGATTGTTTTTATTCAGCCAATTTATTAACGATTTAAGTGAGTCATTTATTTCTTTCTCATAGTTGCTTTTATCACCGCATTCAATTGTTACTGTACTATCGTCCGCGAATAATGTCGTAGGTTGATGAACATTAGAAGGTAAGTCATTTGTGTAAAGCAGGAATAGTAATGGGCCAAGCACACTACCTTGTGGGACTCCAAATTTAGTGACTCTACAGTCTGATAAATATTTCATCTCCCGTTTTGATTTGGTACATACCCTAGTTAATTCTGTGTGTTGTTTCCGATCAGTGAGGTATGATTCAATTAAATTTTAAACGTTGCCTCTTGTACCGTAGCTATGAATTTTATTTAACAGAGTTTCATATTTTACACAGTCAAATGCCTTTGACATATCTGTAAATATTGAACATACGGGATTTTTCTTATCAATGTTATTCATGACTACTTTTAAGAAATCAAATATTGCCATATTTATATTTTTGTCTTTACGGAATCCTTTTTGTTCTTGGCATAATATGTTATTTTTAGATATGAATGAATAAATAGATTCATATATATTTTTTTCAAATATCTTTGAAAATATAGGAATTAATGCCACGGGCCTATAGTTTGACATTTCTTCCTTATTATTCTTTTTAAATAGCGGTTTTATCACAACTATCTTTAATTTATCAGGGTACACACCTGCGCTAATACAAGCATTAAGTATATGACTTAAGGGTTTCGCTAAAATATCAGACACATACTTTATTACGACTGTATGAATACCGTCATAGCCATAACTATTTTTATTTTTTAAGTTTTTAATCACTCGTGTAATATCCCGGTCTATTACCGGATGCATAAATAAAGACTTTGGATTATTAGGAATGTCGTATTTACTATCTGAATCATTACTTGAGATATCTTGCACTTGGTCTATAAAATAGTTGTTAAATGATTCGGCAATCTGTTTAGTATTTTTGATTAATTCATTGCCCTTACTAATTTGCAGTATTGGTTCAATGAGTCTATTTTTATTAGCATTAATTACTTGCCATGAAGCTTTGGTTTTGTTTTGTGAATTATTAATGAAGTAATTGTTTTGTACTTTTTGTGTAAGATTAATTATTGTTTTTAGTTTTTTAGAATAGTTTTTAAATTTATTTTTATTTTCACTCGAAGGAGCTTTTCTATATTTCCAAAGTAGGTTTCTTTTTCTTTTACTACAAATCTTTATTCCACGGGAAATCCATTTTACTTTTTTGTACGGGGTTACGGTGATTAATTTATAAGGAAAGCATAAATCGTAAATCAAACAAAAAAGGTCCATAAACTTATTGAATGCGTCATTTGGGTTATCACATTCTATCACTTCCGAAAAAGATAGGCACTGTAGGTGCTTTTTAAATAATGTTAAATTGTCTTTCGAAATGTCACCTTTCCGAATACGCCAATGTTTTAAAACAAATGTTTTACTAACTTGTATTTTCATAATTTGAGCCGTATGATCGGACAAAGCAAAATCAACTATAGAACTTTCGCATCTTTGGTTGTAATTATGAGCAAAATTATCAAGACAGGTGCCACTTTTTATTCTAGTAGGTTGTTTAAATTCTAGTTTAAGATTGTAGTTCAAAAGTAAATTTTCAAAATCGAGTGTGAAAGAATTTCTTTTAAGTATATTAATATTGAAGTCTCCGCATAAGACGATTTTTTTGTTAGCTTTAGTACATAGTTTTCGTAATAAATTATCCAAATTTTCTATAAATACATCAATACATGACATCTTTGGTGGCCTATAAATACAAACTATAACAATTCCCTGATGACTTAACTCTATTGCACAATACTCAAATATACCAGTGATAGACGTGTTGGGAATTTCTTTAAAATCATGTCTATCTTTTATAAGGATACAGGAGCCTCCTCTTTTTTGTGTAGTTCTTGAATAACATGCTGCAAGCTTAAAATTTGGTATGTTAATCAGTGATTCTTGTCCAGAAATAACAAAGTGTTCAGTAATACACAGAATATCAATGTCTATGTTTTTCTCAGTTTGCAGCTCTTGAATATGCAGCGCCATCAGGTCCGATTTATTTAGAAGACCAGCTACGTTCTGATGCATAATGTACATGTGTTTATACGAGAAAAAGCTCGTTACTTTGAAGACTACTTTGTGTGGATTCTCTTGCTGTTTCCACTGCTGATAGGTGCTGATCAACAAGAATATTATCCATAATTCGTCTGTAAATATTTCTCATTCCATGTTTGTTAACTCTGCCACTGTTTATCGAGAACATATCGAGGGTTAGATCTCTGTTGCTGTCGAAGATATATGCGTAGTTATTGTTTTGTAAATCTAGATCCATAAGATTGTTGAACATTTCAACTTTAAAATTGTAAATAGGTGACCCTGTTATATATGTAGGTAAACATAGCACAATGTTGGTATGTTAAATTTTTCGGAGTGATTCTTTTATATCATTTATTAAACTTATGTAGTTACCTTCTCCTCTTATGTCATAATCTCCAATTAATATTAAGCAATAGTCTTCAAAGGTATAGTTATTCAATTTCTTATCAATATTTTTAATAATTTGTTTTGTGGTACTATTAGGGTATATGTAACGGCAATAATTGAAGTGATCTGAGAAAATATTCTCTATTAATGATATGGGTTCAACTACATTGTTACAGCCCACAAAACACAACTTGTTCTTCTTTTTAGGATATGAGATTATTTTCGGCTTGTTTCTATCTCTTCTAACATCTTTGCATTTTTTTTTTTTTGTGAAGCTGTGATCACTATTTTCTACTATTAAAGTGGTGTCTACTTTTTGAGAGGCGTTTGTGGTATTAATTGCCTTATTATTACGTAACTTATCCTTTTGGTTCGGAGATGTGCAGGCAAGTGATGTTAGCAGTTTTTTTTTTTGGCAGTTGGAGTTCAGTGGAGTTGAATTCTTTATGTTATTATTTTTGTTTGGAGTTATGTTGACATCGCTAGATAATCTTCTAGTAGCTTTTTTTACCAGATCATGTTTCACATTCATGTCGTGCATTGCTTGTTTAAGTTCCGTGTTGACCATCGACAAGTTGTTGATTTCATTATGCGCAGCGTCTAATTCGGTTCTTAACTTCTGAATTTCGCTCTTTAGCTTGTCTATTTGTGCGCAGTTTTCATCGTCAGATATATTTGGTAAACCTTGTGTGGTGCCATCTAGTGTCATGTTGCTGCAGGTAAGGTCACACTCGTTCAATGTGCTATCTGACAATGATTGAGTGCGTTTTAGTGGTTTCTTTCTAAAGATGGTAACATTTTCGAAGAAATCTATATTTAATTTACTTTTTGTATTTTCTTACAAACCAATTCAAGTTCGGTTTCTAGTTATTTTAAATATTCAAATTTCAATTCCAAAAAGTGAACAGCTGGTGGGATTCGAACCGGGAACTATATAAACCGCAGTCTTACTGCCTTAGAGCATTCCTATCCCGATACAACTCGTTCAGGTCACGCCCGCGTCCCCCCCTAAACAGGCCTTCGTTCCTAGGCTAAGCCCCGCTCGCTCTAGCAGTCAGCCAACGATTGGATCGGACCTAGAAGTAGTTCAGAGCGTATTCTCGCTCATTAGCTCGGATAGGTTCAGCGCACTAGCTCAGACTCTGCGCTCTATGCAAGGCAACGGCTTTGCTATTCTACAAGTGATGCTCGAATATAAAGACATCACTGATGCCCTAGCTAATATCAACTTTAACGGTAACTGATGGCTACCGAAAATAGTAAATTTAAGCCCCGATGCCTTAAGTTAGGTTACTTTAACGCTAATAGCATAAATGGCCAACGTGACGAAATCGCGACCTTCTTACGTGACCATCAAATTGACGTTTTCCTAGTACAGGAGACCTTTCTTAAACCCGCCCAGAGGAACCCTGGAATTGCAAACTATAGAATAGTGCGCAACGACAGAACCCGTTGCCAGGCGGGCGGTACACTCATTTATTACAAAAAATCGTTATACTGCATCCCTATGGACCTCCCACCTCTTTCTCACATAGAGGCTTCTATATGCAGGCTAGGCATGACAGGTCACCAGCCGATTACCATCGTCTCGGCATACCTTCCACCTAAAGTCACATCTAAAGTTAACTTAGCTCCCGACATTAAATCCTTATTTGCTCTGAGCGACTCAGTTATCATTGCTGGCGACCTTAACGCCAAAAATGAATCCTGGTGTTGCAATACGACGACCACACGAGGCAGACACCTCGAACGATTAGGCATCGAACTTCACTTCGATATCATCGCCCCGATGAGCCCTACCCACTTCCCTGACAATGTAAACCACCGACCTGACATACTCGACATAGCGATTCTAAAGAACGTAAACCTCGGTTTACGCTCTATAGGGACGCTACAAGAGCTTGACTCTGACCATAGACCAGTAATCCTAGAATTAGGCCCCCGCTCAGGTCCCTCAGACCCAGATCAACCTGTCCCCACTAAAACCACCACGGATTGGGGAAGACTAGAGGAACGCCTCAAGTCGACCTCTTCTGTGCACTTAGACTCAATTCCCGATAATATAGTGTCTGTTGCCGACACGGTGTCTGCGATCGACTCCCTCACTAGTCACGTGCAATCCGTAGTGAACGAATGTTCACGGCAAGTCCCGGAGGTGGATGAACACCGCTGGAAACTGCCGGACGATGTACGTGAACTGTTGACGAAGAAAAACGCAGCTATCCGTGCCTACGACAGTTTCCCCAATGAAGCTAATCGTATCCATATGCGCACCTTGCAGCGTACTGTGAGGAAGCGCATATCGGAAATGCGGGAAGCTAAATGGGACAAAATGCTCGATGATATAGAACCCACCCATCAAGCTTTCTGGCAATTGCAGCGGAAATTAAAATCCGATCAATGCGCCGCTATACCCCCGCTCAATCGACTTAATCAACGACCTGCTTTTGATGACGACGAAAAGTCAGAAGTACTAGCCGACAGTTTAGAAGCCCAATGTACGCCTAGCACTCTACCAGTAGACAACGCTCACCTGTCCAAGGTCGATGCTGAAGTCAAACGTAGAACTGCACTCCCGACTCCACACGACTCCGACGATCCCTTGCCCCCCGTCACCGTAGACGAAGTCAGAACGATCGTGAGGAACCTCAAACCCAGGAAGGCCCCAGGCTCAGACGGAATCACCAACAAAGTGATTAAATACTTTCCCGCACCTCTCATAGTTCTCATGACCGCCATCTTCAATGCGGCACTGAGCAACAATATCTTCCCACAATCGTGGAAACAGGCAACAGTTATAGGTTTTTCAAAGCCCGGTAAGCTCAAGTGCGAGCCGACCAGTTATCGCCCGATCAGTCTTCTCAACGTCTTCGGAAAGATCTATGAAAGGCTAATTTATATTCGATTAAGGGATTATGCCGAATCCAATAAGCTTCTTCCTAACGAGCAGTTTGGCTTTCGAGCTAAACACTCATGCATCCATCAGTTGCACCGTATCGTTGAGCACATAAGCGCAGGCTTCATGGGCAAGATGAAAACGGGCGTATTATTCTTCGATGTAGCTAAAGCCTTCGACAAGGTCTGGCACAACGGCTTAATCTATAAGCTGTACCAATTCCAAGTGCCTGACCGTCTCGTACTTATCATTCGAGATTTTCTATCGAACCGTAGCTTCCGCTATCGCGTAGAGGGCGTTTTATCGTCCCCTCATCGGATCCAAGCCGGAGTCCCTCAGGGCTCTGTGCTATCACCTCTTCTCTTCGCGCTGTACACCAGCGATATTCCCAAAAGTGGCAAAACCAAGTTAGCTCTTTTCGCCGACGACACGGCCATCTATTACACTGGTAGGAGTCTTGACTGCATTACCCGATATCTCCAGACCTCGGCCAACGCCTTAGGCGCTTGGTTCAGGAAATGGAGGATTGAGGTCAATCCAGATAAGAGCGCCGCCGTTCTCTTTTCGAGAACGGGCGCCGAGGAATTTCTTCCCCAGCTTCAACCTATTACAATGTTCGGCAAGCCAATCCCTTGGGAACTTCAAGCCAAATACCTGGGTGTGATTCTAGATCACAAACTGTCCTTCCGTCCGCACATTAAGACGGTACGCAACCGCGCGGCCTTCGCTGTCGGCCGTCTATTTCCCATGACAAATGCGCGCAGTAAATTGTCACTTAACCTTAAGATTAGGCTCTATACTACGTGCATTAGACCCATTATGACGTATGCTAGCGTCGTGTTCGCACACGTTAAGTACTACAAAATCAATAGGATGCAAACCCTGCAAAATCTATTCCTTCGAAAAGCGACAGGCGCCCCATGGTTCATTAGGAACCTTCAACTCCATCTCGACCTCAGAGTGCCTACCGTTAGGCAATTCATGAAAAGGGCATCGAAGAGATACTTCGAATCTGCCCCTAATCATCCAAATCCCTTAGTTGTCTCTTCCGCTGATTACAGGCCGTCCCAGATCAACAAAATCCGCCGACCACGTCACGCTCTCCTCCGTCCCGATGATAGGATCACTGTAGCTCAAGAGTCTAACAGACACACAAGCACACTCCGACGCGCTCGACTGCCTCGTTATAGACCTCACCGGCGAGGTCCGCGTCCGTCGCGAAATGTCTCATCATGTCCACCCCGACCCTTGCTCGAGCCGGCCCGCGCCGAGCTAGTAGCTTTAAATTCGTCCCTTAATAATGAGGAAACTGATATGACCCAGCTAGTCCCTAGTTGTCCCCCCAGCAACACCCTAAGCCGAGGTTCGTGTCCCGCAGGGGACGCCCTTAGCGCTGTTGCTTAGTTTGTAGTTTATAAAAATATGCTCTGGCTGGAGGCATCAAACCGCCTCGCCTTAGATATTGTCCGGTTACGCAGACAAAACCCCTCTGGGTTTCTGCAAGAGGCCATTTCAAAAAAAAAAAAAAAAAAGCCTTAGAGCATTGCTATCGGAACAGTTCGTATATGGTGCGAAATTAAGTATCTGGTAAGAACTGTTCGAAAGGGACGGAACATTGACTGTTTTTTTTCTTCGTGAATCACTTATTTTTGTTTTTTTCTAGTTTTTTGACCAAGAATTGTTTTTATATAGCACTACACTAAACTGTTGGTTGCACTATGTGTTTTTATTGTTATTTATGTCACTGTTTAACTGTTTTTATTGGTTTTATAGATAAAAATGTCCTTTTCACTGATCCAATTGTTATGACACTCAAAACTTTTTTATTTGTGAATGTTTTTATTAGATAACATTTACACGAATTAATTACACTAGATAGTTCACTTTAATTACACTTGTTATACTAAATTGCAACTATTTCTATTTTTAATCAAAAAATATTGACGGAGCTTTGTTTACTCGATGAGCAGCGCCAACTCCCGTTCCTATCGCTAAAAATGTAATTTATATATAAATTTGAAAAATAAACGAAATAATAATAATATTCCACAACTATCACACAACGCCGTCTAGTCTCAAGCTAAGCAGAGCTTGTGTTATGAGTACTAGACAACTGATAAACATACTTATATATTTCTAAATGCATACATATTATAGATAAATTACACCCAGACACAGAACAAATGATCGTGCTCATCACACAAACATTTGTCCTGGGTGGGAATCGAACCCACGACCTCCGGCATAGCAGTCAGGGCTACTAATCACTAGACCAACAGGACAGTCAAATTAAAAAAACATTTTTAAGCTATTTGTTCAGTCACTATGACAACTTTTATACAAATGTCAAGTAAAAAAATTAATCTTCAGTGTTTAAAACGTACCTTCCGTATATGCCTAAGAATGATACGTATGTTTATCAAAAATATGGGAAGTTCCTCGAAGAGTAAAAGGCCACCGATTAAAGTATTTGGTTAGTAGGTATACCACATAACATTTTGGTGATACATGACATCGCTATTGCAATCTAAAAAAAAAGTATGATTGCAATAGCTCATCATCAACAGAGTGGGTAATTTTCGTTTGCCTTTATACAAATTGATTCGTATGAAGTCTTTCGAGCTCACACTTCGTTGGCTTAAACCTAAATGAATAAAATTCCTTTCACAAAAAGGTGTGGAAGGACGCTACGTGAATGCACTTTATAGTGCCGCTTACCGAAGGAACGAGCTAGAAGGCGTCGAGAAGGGTCTGCGTGACCTTCGCAAGCAACTTCGTAAGCCTAAAGTGATAGACTTCATAGAAACCAGTTTAATATCACGAGCTAATAAAGCAAAGTTACTGTCGGATATTGGCAAAGAAGTTGGTATGTACTGTAGTTTAAGAATGAAGAAAGGTACATTGAGTTATATGGTCTCAATGTTGAGACAAATTATTAGTGAGAGAAATTTTTGGTAGTAGCACCGAGCCTGGGTTTCTGACCACTAAGTAGTAAAAAGGTTACTGTTTTAATAGTTTTTCAATCAGTACCTATCGAAAATCTCTGGAAGTAGACGTTTATTTTGATATTAGTCAGTACCATATGTTGGAAAAATATGAAACTATCTACAATTGCTTTAGATATTTACGTTGCTGCTAGGAGTACTAGTAATATGTAGCTAACTACCTAAGTTCAGTGGCGTAGCTACCGGAGGGCTAGACGGGGCAGTGTCCCGGGGCCCCCAAGCTCAGGGGGGCCCTCGGACTCTGACTTACGAACTATTTATAGTTGAACTAGTGTTTGAACTAGTGAAAATTTCACCCCCATTCGGAATATAAATAAACCAGATTGTAACTTCTTATTTAAATATGTTGATATAATATTTATATTGACGTATATTGATAAAATTTTAAAGATTTGTTCCGTATTCATCGTGTTCCGAACTCGACGTACCCCAGATTTGTCGTAACCCAGATTCGTCGTACTCCAGATTCGTCGTAAAACGTACAGTCGGTCAAGAAAGTGTTATTGGTTTAAAAATCTCTACTTAATTAGGATTCCGTACCCAAAGGGTGCTCAACGGGACCCTATTAACGTGCCTCCGCTGTCTGTGAGTCTGTCAGGTGACTGTATTTTTGTAACGGTAACAGGTAGATGTATTCTTTTATTTTCATTAAATAGTTTTAATTTGTTCATTAAAATAAGTTACAATTTATTTTTTTATTTCATTTTTATTTTCGAGTCGACTGTATTACGACGAATCTAGAGTACGACGAATCTGGATTACGACAAATGTGGAGTACCTACGTCGAATTCGGAACACGACGAATACGGAAGAAATGATTTTAAATAGATTAGTTGGGGCCCTAGTTTATTTTTTGCCCCAGGGCCTTTGGTTACCTAGCTACGCCACTGCCTAAGTTGAGTCCAATTTAGGCTCGGGGTTAACCTTTTACCACCTCCTCAACTCGAGTTTAACTTTGGTTTGATTAATGTAATCAAAACCAGTTGATAATTGAGGCCATGAGAGTATGAGTGGCTTTTGGTATTTTTTTCGAGACATAGGAAATTGGTTATAACTGTCTAAAAAAAGATCGACTCTTGCTCAGTTATAAGTGTGATAAGTAAAGTATCATCATTGTTCAGGAATGCCAACCGCTGCCCAAAACTTCCTTGCTGTAGTAGCTGAGAACGGTCGTCTGAAGATGTTACGGCGCATGATAAATATGTTCCTCTCTGTCATGGTGGCGCATAGGAATGAGGCGCTATGCGAAGTGATCACCGCCGAACTGCTAGATGACGCCTCCAGGCAGGCACTTATGGAGGTCCTAAAAAGGTTCGTTAAGGAAGGAACGAAAATTCAACTAACTGAAAAAGTGGATGAGAGCCTCATCGGTGGCGTCGTTGTTGGCTTTGAAGATAAACACGTTGATATGAGTATCTCAAGGAGACTGAATATGTATAGTGAATTGTTAAAACAACCTGTTTAAATTTTGTCAATTAAATTGTTTTCTATTTTAGTTGGACCAGTTTTAATTGTATTATGAACTTTCTGAATACAGTTAAGAGTATGACTACCGTCATAAATAAAAGCCGTGCGTAGTTTTTCATATTATATTTATTGCATTTTTAAATTATTATTATTAGGAATATTGCAATACATACGGGACTTTTATATGAATTATAAATATGACTTTGGTGTATAAGCTACATAAGGATTCAAAGGATTTTACATAAAATAACACGATAGCGTTTTTATGAAATGTTCTAAGCTAAGACTTCAGTCATTACTTTCATACCGGTCTTATCAGTCAGTAAAATAAATTACGTGAATTTATTATAAAGATGACAGACATAAAACTATTTCATACGGCAAATTTATTAACCGAATCAATAAAGGGAGTTTGGGAGCGACTTAATATATAAACGACACATAACTCTAATTCAATGGCTAGTCATGCCACACGAATTTCTGGAGCAAACGATCGGCCATGGCACTAATCTCTACAGTTACCAGGCAGCGCCATAATTCGGCTTGTGACCATCTCCTGCCCTGTTGATAAGGTTGGCATGGTGACCATGATTTCTGTCCTTTGGGTAATCTCTGCAAGGTGAATTAGCTAAAATTGCTGGAATTTCCTCAGCATGAATTCTATAGTTTATCCTATCTGATGATATGGATCCAGTCATTATTCTTTGGAAACTTGATGTCAACACCCATAATTCTTGTTCTCCTTTGAGATTGTTGACAACTTTCACACCGCTAGCGAACTGTAGCGTCTCTTGGTCCATAGCCACCGTATGGAAGTTGCGAGGAGAAAAATCTGTGGCAGAGTTCCAACACCAGATGCTAGGAGGGTCCATGAGTCCGAAGTAAAGAATGCCGTCACGGTCCATTGCTTCAGCAGCTGATTGTGATGAGCGCTCCTCTGGGAACACCTGGAAATTTACTTATACTCTTATATCTGTGTTATTTATAGCAATCACTGGAGTCAATTCCAGTGTAGCAAACTAAACAAAATTTAGAGTATTGCTGTCTTTTACTAACCGTTACTTTATGAGCGGGACGGAATGATGTCAAATTCAAATTTAGTCATGTCAACCTAAAACTTCCATACAATTTTCGTTTGACGTCTCTGATTTTAGGTGGCCACTAAAATTAGAGACGTCAAACGTTAATTGTATGGACAACTTAGGTTGACATTATTAAATTTGAATTTGATGTCATCCCGTCCTGCTCTTATATTAACGATTAGTAAAAGACAGCTATGCTCTAAATTTAGTTTAAATTGCTACATTAGAATTGGCGCCATAATCAACATTAATTTTATTAAAATTGGGTAAAATATTTGTGCTTTATGAACGTCAAACATTAACAATAATTATATCGTTTATATCAGCTTACGTAAACAGAATCGGCATCGAGGTTCGGGTGTTCAATATGTGATTCATTCCTAATGTCCATGGTCCTGACCACGTTTTCGGTAGTGGCGGTGAGTGCGTGGAAGAAGAGCAGACGCCGGTTTGGAGACAGAGCCATTCCCATGACGCCGTCCATTAGATCAAAGTTTTCACCTAGAACAAGTAAATCTTAAGCGGCTTACTTAATCTTTTGAGAGATTACAATCTATTGAACATCACCATATTTAATTCAATTAAGGATAGTAACGCCATGATATGAACGCACTAACAAAATCGCAGGTCATACAAATATACGGCCAAGTGCGAGACGGACTGGCGCTCTCAGGGTTCCATATAAAATATATTTTTTAAGAAATCTTAACATTATGTTACGTTTTTGAATCTTGCTTCTTAATTCTATGTCAACTACAAGGTTTTATCCGCAGAGTGTCAAAATACGCGGTGTAAATGGTCTCATTAGTTCTTTCGTTGCCTAAGTAGCTTGATTTTTTTAGAGCTCCAGTGGACCATAGCCCTAAGAATTCGATATTAATTTCAACTTGATACTTCCACGCTTTCTTCTTCTGGAGGGATCTTATTAGGGTTCCATTTTTTCTTTGAGTAACGGAACTCTAAAAATCGCGATAACCTAAGACATATTCTGTAAAAACAGCGATGTTCATAGTCTCAATACGAGGACCAAAAATAAACTCGTGCTACCATCAACTAGGCTCCAAAAAATTAGTAATTCATATAGATGTCAAAGTGTACGCTTCTACAACAAAATCCCAAGCAATATTCAAGAATTGAGTCTCAACAAATTTAAGTCATATGTGAAGCAGACTCTTTGCAAAAAGGGTTACTATAAAATCAAAGACTACGTAGAAGATAAAAATGCTTGGGATTGTGCCGCTCGCTCTAATGTTTAGACACTCATTAATAATTGCTGATTTTATAGTTTTTTTACCACTGTTGACATTGTAATGTTTAATTAATTTATTTTATGATATTTTATTGAATTTATTATATTAAGATTATTCTTTTTGACATTGATTCTTGACATTTTTTGATAATATTGTTATTCTATTAGACACTATTTGCAATGTGAATGTGAGTACGATGTGGGCCAGAAATTCATTCATACATGAACCTCATAGACTGTCTGGCGGTTTTGAGTCGTTTTATGTGACCTACGCAAATGTCCTCCTGATCTGGTATCGTCTTGTGACGGGTCGTTGAGCTCCCTTAGTTATGGTTGAGCTACACGATGACTGATGCATACGTGCCGTCAGACAGGACAGGTCACCTCGAAGCTGCTATGGCTCTTTCCTCAAAAGGCCATTCCAGACGATCCTTGCATCGTTACACTCACATAGATATGTACATACTATTATGTCTGGACTTTAAAAGAGACGTTGACCTCTGAGTTTGTTTCGGCGTTTCTTCTCAGAGACAGTCAGATAGGAAACGCCGGCGCCATCTAGTTTATAAAAATGACTTGTAAAAGTGTCTTCAACAGATCTATTTACAGAAATAAAATCATATATCATTTATCATTATTTACTATCATACAAAACTGTTGGTGTTTACATCACACATTAGACGCAAGCGCAACTGCAGCTTCAATTTTGTTAGAAGGTATATGAGTGTTAGTAAACAGATTTAAATGAAGGACAGTTGTCTATAGCGAACGCTGCACCAATGTTGTTAGTCATTATTATTGCTATGACATTTAATCAGGAATCAGAAGTCGATATTATTTTTAAATTATTTGTGCTATTCTTCAGCTCATGAAAGCCTCACCAAGGCAAGAGAGAGCAGTCAGTTTATTACAAAAAATTATATCAATCCGATTTCCCAGCATGGAGACAAGATACCTATATTTCTCACCTCCCTTTTATATGAAGCAAGACTTTCTATATATTGCAGACTTACGATAAACAGGATAATGGATATACATACCTACTCTACATAAGTAACTTATGTTAAATTACATACCATCAATGGTGAATTTTCCTCTGGACGGGTAGGGGTAGAAGAGTCGATGCGTTATGTACCACGACCTGTCTCGTACAATGTCACACACCAACAGCCCGAAGCCAGACACATCAGCGACGTACACGAAGGTGTCGGCGCAGTCACCTGGCGCGCGCGGACGGATGTCCACAACCTGAAGTTATTAATTAAGAACGTGAGGACGGTATAACATTACATAATATCACGTCCGTGTCCCAGAAGAGGTAGGCAGAGGTGTACACACTTGTACACCCATATTTCACCAATGCCAATGCAGTTATTAAGACACATGAAATAGTTGGTGAGGATATTTCAGCGTACCTATTGGTTATCCCAGTTACCATCGAATTGATGGTCTCTTTGTAATACATAACAATAAGATAACTGAGGCCGGTGAAGCTAGCATTTTTGGTAATGTCACACAATCTATAAAAATGAGTTCATTTTTGTTTTGCACATGGATATTGATAATAATATAATGATAATAATAATTGTTATTTTGTTGGTCTCCTCACTTGTTTTTGGACCTAAATCAACGCGAGGCAGACAGGCGGAATATCTAAAATCAAAAGATGGATTTCAAGTGGACAATAGGTTATACTAACAAGAGTGATGAACAGCGACTGTTCCGTGTAAGAGGATGCGTTGATGACGTGTCGATAGATGAGCTGGTCGGTGGCGAGGTCGAAGGCCAGCAGTTGAGGAGGGCACACCTGCTTGTCACCGACCTTGCCCGTATCCATCACCCATAGACGCTGGCATTCGTCGATCTGAAATTATGATTAATGAAAGTTTATTTTACTCGAGGAGTTTGAAATTTTCACCAATCAGCTTATGGTGACATTTAAATGTTTGTCAGGAAGTAAGTGTGAACTAATCACGTCTCTTGGACCACCTCTGTATGTATAGATTTTCCTTCAAACATGAAGATAAACACTCGGCTAGTATAGTCTGGCTAGTGTAGTCCCTGATCGGCAAGAAAACAGTAAGTAATGAACGTTCAACACAAAAAATCAAGATATCGCATCTATGTTAATTGATATTATTTTATTATTATTATTGTTCACCGGTTACTAGCCGCGGACTCAGCTCATGACTAAGGGCTCCGTTCGAGTTCGAAATAATTTATACCTAAAATCGTTTATAAAATCAGTGTCATCACATAAACATCGTTAACATACACACCTTAATAAAGTTGAACTACCTTGAAGGTATTTGTTGAAAATTTTCCTGTCTGAGACTTTTATATTATTATTCTAATATAAAAATCCACACACAACTTATATGTTATTAATAATTCATCCTTTACATTTATCAGGAAAGAGGTTATAACAGATTTCATACTTTAATTATCAATAGTTTACTATTACCTTGATCTTTATAACTAACTAGCTTTATCTACTAACCATCGAATACTAGCTATGACTGCAGAGCTACGGCGTATACTATATGTCTGAGCCGCTGTGTCCCACCACCTGATCTTGGGAGGATCTGATACGAGCTATAGGAAAGGGCGTCTAGTGTTCCACTTCCAAGTGTTTAGGGATAAATGAGACATTGAAACGGATAGAAGAATCTAAATTCCAACTTATGCAATTCAATTTCGATGAAGCGATATTCTAGGTGATTATACAAATTATTATTGGCATATACAGCCAATAACCAGCAGGGATCGATGGTTCAACGTGACTCCTCATGAAAATTCTCCTAGCAGTAAATCTACAGATTGACCGCGTCAAGTGTTACTTTACTTTAAAGTTGGTTTGCTGACCAGAGATTAAAGATGACGAAAGATGAACAGGATAAGTGTAATTGGTTGGTTTATGAAATATTTAACATATATAACCACGATGTTGTTTTGTTCTAGAATTTTCATAATTTAAGCTTGTAGCCTAGCCTTACTTTGACTCTAAAGACGGATATCATTCCAGCGCAGTTCTCCAATTGGTTGTCGTGCCACGAGTAGTCCGGGTATGCGGTGATCTTGCCCTGCTCGTCCACAGTGCCTAACGTGATTGGCTGACCCTCGGCAATCCGAGGGTTTGTCACGAAGATCCGTGTCGATCCTTTAACAACAAAGTGGAATTTTCGAAATTAATCAACTTTAAAGTTTCTTACTTTTCAATCATGATTATGATAATCTCTCTATAAATTTGAGGAGTGTGGCACACCTGTCAAATTCAAAAACATAGTGATTGATGTTGCCAATATTCTCTTTTAAACCATATGAGGGGAAATTTGAAATTGATGAGTACCAAAGATAGGTACGGACAGCGATCCGATAGATAGATAATTATTACACGATTGCCCAAAAAATGTGTGTTATTTTTGGTTAGATTTAGGGCCTTGGCACGGTTCGGCAAGTGTCGCGTGTTCAAGCCTCGTTCGTATCTATTCCACATACAAATAAAATAAAAATAAACTAAGATCCTTCCATATGCCATACTACATATTTATAATCGATCATCCTCAAAAACTAGTTATTTAACAAGGTCTGCAACTTACGGTCACAGGTTCAAATGCGGCAAAATCTGACATACATAGGGAAGATCCGCGTATAATAAATTAAAAATTGTATTGTATGATTAGCTATTTTTATGCACAAAACTTAAATGATGTTTATCCAGTTGATATAAAAAATTGTTTGTATGTCATTTACCCACATTACAACTTTTTTTTTAAATTGTGTATAAAATTATGTGTGACATTTTGACCTGCTTATCGTCGTATCGTATTGTATACACTGCAAAGTCATATTCTGAGGCTCTATTAAAACGTGCTACAACCATGACTGTTCCGCTGGGTAGTGGCTAGTGTAAATGGCAGCCACGACCCGTATAAACCATATAAGAAAAAAGTCACTTGTGGCTCACGAATGGAGTGGCTGCGATATCTTTGATTTTGGAAATAGCATTTCCTAATATAAATTTAATTCATTTAAAATATGTCAAGGCGTACCTTTCAACGAAGGCACTCTGATATATTTTAGAGGATATTTTAGACACTTCCAAAGATTTAGGTGTGTGCAAATAACTGTCCGTGTCTATCCAGTCGTTGAAATGTTCTAAAGAAAAAAGTCAATAAGCACTCGAACAACTACTCTTATAAAGATAGGTACATGGTTTATTTATCATCTCGAAAAACAAGCATATCTGGTGGTATATTTTAATAATGGCATGCTTAAAATTTCAGCTCCTAGTTGGATCTCCAAAATGATTAAAAATAAAGTCTAAATTAAAAAGGAAATAAAACACAATTGCTTACAGTAGGTACCTACCTAACCTATACCGTAGTAGGTTACTATGAACTATTGCGAAGTGAGTGTCTAGTAGGAGTAGGTGGCACTTTAGCAATATGCAGAATTGAATTGAATGTTTCCAACGTTACAATACCTTATGATGAATAATAAAATGCATTTTTTTTAGCAGTCCTATATCTTTTCATTGTAGTCATGTTTGTGCCACGATATTTGCACCATACAGAACTTTAAAATTTTACTTTATGTCAAAAATAACAGAACGTTCTTGTTTTTTTTTAAACCTTTGTGGATATTCCTCTATATTGTAAATATAAGACAAACTGGTAATTCGGAAATGGAATCAATTGCTTATTTATTACTCACCATTTCTATGATGCACATCCACGTCATTGGGTACCGAATGACCCGGGACATAATAGCGTTTTTCAATAGCTATTCGCTTGGCTTCTTCACTGGGGAACTCGAACTCTAGCTCGGACCACTGTCTGATCACGCGCAATCCTTGTTGGGGCCATTGCCTGACGTCGTGTTTATCATTATTGGCACCCAGCCCGGGCCAGCAGCACGCCAGGCAGTAGGACAACAAGAAGAACCTCTCGATTCCTTGCGACATCTCTAACTTGAAAGTGTCAAGCACGTTGGGATCTGGAGGAAGTAAAATAATTTTACTAGAGGGGGAGCTCATGCTAATGAAGTTTTTCTACTACACCGGTCACACAAGTTTCAATAAATAACAGCAACGTCTTGCAAATACTTAATTTTTTATACGAGCTTCGATTTTATATACTGTTGATTAAATGTCAAGTTAATTCAAGATAAATCTTTGAAAAGCATTAACGCATGCTTAGCGAACTCTAAAGTTATTATATTAAATGGAAAAAGAATACGGTCGCGAACAGGATTCGAACCTGCGCCTCCCGGACAAGTTAATGTTTAGATTAAATTATTCAGTTATTCTGTCTTCTATTAACATAAAGAATCTTCTTCCAAACAACAATTTTTTTTTTATCTTCCATTGTAAAGGCTACTGCTTTATACATATACAATACTGTATAACAAAGAAAGAAAGAATGAAAAAAAATCCTAGCGGTCACAATATTTAAATATATTGTATGTTCTAACAAGAAAAATATTGATGTAAGGCTCTACATATGAAAATATTTACGCACTGGCTATGGCTGAATAAATTGTAAAAAATCTTTGATATTATAAGATAAGTGGGCGTTTATCGGACAATAACCTATGATAAATATAACACTGACATTATTACAAAAATATCTCATTATGCATAACAATCGTAAAATTTGATATGTACCGTATTGACTCAACAATGCTCCGCAGTATCCCTGTTGTGCATATAATGGAACCATTGTTTTTTATTTTTTTTTGGTAGTGGCATCTATCATCAACCTAGGAGGTTGTCGGCTGCTTAACCGGACTTTCCTGTGGATGCCCTAATAATAAATTATTATTAAGGCCTCCAGCCAGGGGCATACGAACTAAATTAAATCTAAAGCGACCACGCTAAGGGCACCCCCTGCGGGGTACGAGCCTCGGCTTAGGGCGTCGCTTGAGGGAGGACAGCAAGGGACTGGCTGGATCGAACAAGAATTATTATTATTAGGGGAATTTAAAGCTACAGGCTCAGCGGCTACGCGGGCTGGCACGAGCAAGGGTCGGGGAGGTGATGCATTAGGTGCATTACGGGGACGTCGCGACGGGCCTCGGCGGCGAGGCATAAATGACGGCGGTCTGTGTTTGTGTACTGTGCTGGTGGCCCTACGGCTCTCTTGGAGCAGGGTTATAGCGTCATCGGGGTACAATAGTGAATGCCTAGGACGGCGAATTCTACTTATCTGGGAGGGGGTGTATCGGGCGGCAGCCGCGATAAGAGGGTTGGGGTGCTTTTCAGCAGACTCGAAATAACGCTTGCAAATGCGTTTTATAAACTGTTGGATAGTGGGAATCTTGAGGTCGAGATGGAGGTTTTCGTTTCTAACGTAGAGGGGGGCTCCCGTGACCTTACGTAAGGCACGGTTTTGGAGGGTCTGCATCTTATGGAGGCGGAACGATTTCGCGTGTGGGAACACTACGCAGGCGTAGGTCATGATGGGGCGTATGCACGTGGTGTAAATGCGCAGTTTGCACTTAAGGGACAATCTGCTGCGTGCGTTCATAATAAAGTGAAGCCTACCCAGAGCGAAGGCGGCGCGCGAGCGCACCGTCCTTATGTGCTCACCGAAGGTCAAGTGTCTATCGAGGATGACTCCTAAGTACTTGGCTTGCTTCTCCCAAGGGATCGGCTTGCCGAACATGGTTATCGGTTTGGGGTCGGGGGGTCTGATCCTACGCTTTTTCGCGAAGAGTACGGCTTGACTCTTATCGGGGTTGACTTCTATTCTCCATTTCCTGAACCAAGCGCCTAGTACGTTGGCGGAAGTTTGGAGAGTGCTAGCTATACGGTCGCGCACGATACCGGAGTAGAAAATGGCAGTGTCGTCTGCGAAGAGAGCTAACTTTGCCTGTCTATTTTTGGGGATGTCGCTAGTGAAGAGCGTGAACAGGAGGGGCGAGAGCACGGAGCCCTGGGGGACACCGGCGCGGATAGAGTGGGGGGCGGATAGTGCGCCCTCTATGCGATAGCGGAGATTCGAGAGAAAGTCCCGTAGGATGAGCACGAGACGGTCGGGCACGCCGAGTTGGTACAGCTTGTATAATAAGCCGTTGTGCCAGACTTTGTCGAAAGCCTTCGCTATGTCGAAAAAGAGCGCGCCTGTCATCGTGCCGCGCTGAAAACCGGCGCTTATGTGCTCGACGATGCGGTGGACCTGTTGTACGCACGAGTGTTGGGTACGAAAACCGAACTGTTCGTTGGGGATGAGGCTCTTCGCATCGGCAAAGTCCTTGAGTCGCTTATAAATAAGCTTCTCGTAGATTTTACAGAGTACGTTGAGGAGGCTGATCGGTCGGTAGCTGGTGGGTTCATTCGCGGGTTTTCCCGGCTTAGGGATACCTATGACGGTGGCTTCTTTCCACGATTGAGGGAAGACGTTGTGACTCATGGCGCCATTGAAGATGGCGGTCATGAGTATAATGAACGGGGCGGGGAGAAGTTTCATGACTTTATTAGTGATGCCGTCTATGCCGGGGGCTTTGCGGGGTTTGAGATTTTTAATGACCTCTTGCACCTCGTCGGGAGTGACGGGGGGCAGGGGGTCGTCGGGGTCTTCGAACGGCGGGAGTGAGGCTCTGCGTTCTACTTCTGCGTCTACCTTGAGGAGGTGCGCTCGGTCAACCGGTTGGGTGCTAGGAGTACATTGCGCTTCTAGACTGTCGGCCAGGCACTCGGCCTTTTCGATGTCGTCGAAGGCTATGCTCTTATCGGGGCGGATGAGAGGGGATAATGGAACCATCGCGATTTGTTCAATATATAGACTAATTATCACCAAAATCTTCATAATAGTAAAACACACTTTATGGAGCCTCATTCACAACACTTGTTGAAAATTATTGTCACAGGTACCTACTCACTATCTAGTAACTCTTAAATTAAAATAAAATATAAACTTTAAAATAATAGAACAATGCATAGAAAACAAATTGGAAATCACAATTAAGTGAGAACACCGGTGTTTCTTTCTATGTTCTGCTAAAATATTTCTGACAAATGTACCTACGAGTTACAAAACATTTAGTAAAAAGGTAATATTTCGTTACAATTAACCTATATTGAATATCAATAAAAATACTTAAAAAAAAAATATGATGAGAGTCACGCGAATGAAATTAATTTTGTATTTATCGCGGAACGTGTGTCTCTACTCTTCTTTCCTTTTAAACTGACTTGGTACCGTTGGGTTCAGATTCTGAACAATGACCGCTACTTTAGCCATAAACATTTTATTTTGACAGAGCATCAATATTAATAATGCTCAATACTGAACTCTGCTTTAATCTGCATATGTACACGAAAATTATATACCTACCTCTTGAACATTGATCATTAGTGAAAAGCCGAATGAAATCTGTTGACTACTTTCAGAGAACATCGTGGACTGATAGACAAACAGAGGTACCGCTGCGGGGTACTTTTATAGCCTTAGAGACAATAGGATAAGTACGCGCTTTAAAAAATATGGTATAGTGTACTACTTGATGTAAATGTTTTGAGGAGCAAATAACTTGTTTAACTTACAGTTCATTGGCCTCAGAATTAGTCAAAAAGCCCACCGAAACATATTTGGGACAATGATACCTCATTCATGAATATTTTAAGGTAGATAATTGCGTGTTTGTTGCCTTTTAAGTTGGAATTGTTATCTACTAGGTTTTTTTGTCGTATTGTTATTTTATTATTTTATTTCTAAATTTTACGGAAAGGGTTACTACAGTAAATAAGTAAGTAATGTAAATTTTTCGACCAACTACTTTATCAACGAAATTCTATTTACACTTATTTCCGAATACAACTGGGCTTCGAAAAATTAAAATACCGATAAAAATCGTACAACACACACTAGTTTCAACGTAAAGCGATGAAAATAAGGTTGCAACTGAAACACAATTGCACTGACTTACAATGTATGGAAAAATCTTTATTATCAGAAGTACTTTAGATGTCATAGTGAAGCAAGAATTGCACATAAACCCCTAGGTCTCGTCTTTCTAGTTCTAGAACAATATAATAAGATTACATAGTAACGATGTCATCTCACTTTTGCTGTCACATATAGATTGATGCTTAGCAAATCTACTTATACCTACCTCTAAATTGTATTGCAAACTTATTATTGCCCCAGCAAGCGTGTGTAGGGTACATATATAGTCTCTACAATTTAATTAAAAGCCTTGAAAGTTACAATATTAAATGGAAAAAGAATACGGTCGCGAACAGGATTCGAACCTGCGCCTCCCGGATAGATAATCCAGGCGCTCTGACCACTAAGCCATCTCGACCTCTGCTCACCACCGCGAATTCTTCTTCCATATTTTAACACGTCTTATGGCGACGTCTGGTAAAAGCCTTGATCATAAAACAGGGATGGTTTATAATCTCTTTACGTCATCAGAGGTAGTCATTATCGTGTCCAACTGATGTGTATCGATGAGAATGATCTTGAATTATCCTGACCTGAAGTTTGTTTATTAATTTAATACAAACATATGTCGCAGATGGATGGTAGAATCCGCTGTTTTACAAAACTGCTAGCTGTTTTACAAAACACAAACATTTTATAAAACAACTGAACAACGTTCAGCTGGATTGCCATTGCGATACGTTTAACTAAACAGCTATCCACGTTTAGACGTAATGCAATTAAAATAGGTAGTCAGGTCAGAAAAACCTAAACACAAAGAGGATGAACGTAACCTGTCCATGTACACGGGGTACTCCGGGGTACACGGAACTCCCGAGCTCGCTTCGCTCCCTCATGCGTCATTTTTATTTATTTTCTTTCATAATCCCGATTTAGTATCGATTAGTAAAGTAGTTAGTTTAGTAGTCATTCAAAATTTCCATTTTTGCTACTGACTTACAAAACTTAATAAAGCTAAATTATTGTTGATAAGACACACAGAGCCATGAGCGACAAAATTAAGAACTAAAATTTAAGTCTTACTATTTATGAAGGGGAATTTTTAACTGCACCTCTATTTAGAAATTTAAGCAAACAAAATTTATCCACTAATAACCTACTGCATATCAAATAAATGACTGTACTACAAATTAACTACTTGATTACCTAAACATGTTGTACTAAAAAATGTTTAAAATTCATCAAAATCTGATGGCTTTTTTATCTAATTTACAGCAAAAATCTAGCTGAAACCACAGATATACTCATTTTGAAACAATATTACTCACCGTAAAACAAAAATACTGATTTGCACACAAATTATATTTTTTTATGACGTAAATACTAAACCACTATAATAGTCGACAATATATCGGGATTATGAAAGAAAATAAATTAAATTGATCCATGAGCGAGCGAAGCGAGCTCGGGAGTTTCGTGTATCCCGACACGGACAGGTTAGGTTCGAAGAGGATGACGGGGGCCCGTGAGCGAGCGTAGCGAGCGAATAGCCCCCGTCATCCTCTTCGTGTTTAGGTTTTTTCTAACCTTACGGACACAAAAATAGGAGCCCCGTACACTTTGCAGATTTTTTGTGAACTTTGATTAGATAAACATGACTGATTAACTGGTGTTTCATTTAGAATAACCCATGTTCTTAAAAGTTTAATAGGTGATGGATTCCAAAAAAAAAATGTTTAAATATTTTGTTGCACTCGAAGAATTATTAGATTTACTTTTAGTTAACAGATAGTCATTCAGTAAAACAGTTAAGCTTTAAAGATCTAACAGTATAGTATAATTGATTTATTTGATGAGCAAATTTAGTGTGCAATTCAGTATTTTTGGTGGTAATTTCGAATATTTTGATTGAAAAAAGGGGATTTACAGTTAAAGTATTAAATACCACCCATTTATGAAGGCATTGTATGACACTTAATTATTCCATGTTTATGAGTTGTTGGATTAATTTAAAAAAACTAACTCTAAGCTAGAAGAATTGAACAAAACGTTAGTTTCAACAACAAGAAATATATAAATATATTAATTTTGTACATTAACCTACCTGAAAAGAATCTGGTTTCATTCCGAAGAAATTCTTTGTACAGCATCGCATCATTATCAGCCCACTTGTCACATAATTTTGTATTGAGAACCATAATTAATAAGGAAAACCTTCCACTAGTCCGACGCTTAGCCACGAAACACTACACGCAAATTATTTACAGAATCTTGTGGTGTCGGTTGCTGCCTAACTAACGCTTGAAAATGGTAAATAGTTACGACATTAATAATGTCCGTCGCAATTCTTTACAAATAATCGTGATACAATTGCCGATAGAAGCCCATTTAGGCTCTTCCCTGACGACGCGCCCTAACAAACCGGGACAACTTTTCACTTCTTGCACTGTATCTCCACATCGAATTAAATATAGAAGGTGCTGCAATTCATCAATTGAAATTGAAATACCCCATAAAGTGCGAGACTAAAAGAAAATAATTAAATTTATCTGAGCAGACCTAAACACGATTTTGATTGAAGGGTCTACTGTGGATGAAAGGAGAACGCACTGTGAACACTCGACTAATCCGTGCGTTACTTCCAAACGAAATTTAATTATATGTTTAGATTGAGTGAAATAGTAGAGTAAAAAATTAAGTAAAAAATGGCGCCTATTGACCATGTGACAGTGAAGTGAAATAAACTACGTTCAATGAAATACTACCGGTTTTATTTTTATCACTTAAATATATTGTTTCCTGTGATGTCATACGATAAATCTAGTGTATCCAAACGAATCTATCTATCTATTTGTTGGTTACGTTTCACGCCTAAATCTCTGAACCAATTTTGATGAGTTTTGGTATAGCGGTAGATTGGGCCTTGGGCACTAGCCACTAGCTAGTTTACTATATATTTAAGTAAGTAAAGTTTTTTTTTAAGTCGGCCAGTTTGCCGGTTAGACTCCATGTTACACATTAAGTTTCCAGGGTTAGTTGTTTGATTTGACAATGAATTAATTTTCAAACCATTACACTTTCTTAGAGAAGGAGTGCAGGAAGTTAATATTTTTATATAATATACATTAGAAATACATTTTATTAATATAAAAAAAAAAACATTACAAACACTACCATGCGTTTCACTCACACACACATAGGTTTATCTTTGAAAATGTATTATGGTCGAATTTCAGCCAGTGAGCGACCACTTTACTTTACTTTAAACGTCCAAATTTTTCCCTATACAGTGACTGAAATAAGTACCTACGTTACTGATATTAATTACCATCGAAGTACCTAATATCTTTAAGTTGTATTTTATATTCCTCTTCTAAAATTAACCTTAGCTTAACATAAATACTTAGATACATTTAAACTAAGAATAAATCTTCCTTTAATAAATCTTCTATTTTTTATAGAGGGATAATTAAAAGTTAGTGTCACTATTTGTAACTATCGGGGAATTATGCCAATCTGCTCGCTTACGGTCAGTCGGGCTTCAAGATCAGCCTAATCAATGAAAAGATATGGTTTAAAAAAATAAAATATAACGATAACTAGAAAGACCGATTCAAGTATTTGTTAAAATTACAAAAAGTGACAATAATAGTCAGTCGGTTTAAAGTAAGTACAACTCACATACCTATACAATACGAATTTGGATAAATTAATTTGAAGTAAATTTTTACTTAAATCTTTTCCTTTGATGTAATTTAACTGCCTAACATCTGCTTAATGGAACTGGTTCATAAAAAAGATCACTAACCTTATCGTAACGTATTTAATAGGCAGACACTTTTTTTAGAATAAACCACGTCTCCGCTTCCTAAAACGGTGTTATAGTAACAACTTCTCAAAAAGAAATGGTATATTTTTCTTTCATTACAACATTTAACCGAACCATAGAAAACTTTTACGATTAGTCGAGCGTAATTCCGCAAGAACAAAATAATCTACAATATCTACTTACAGTGCTGGGGACAACGCCACACTAGTCATTTATTGCTACGCATCCGCTATATATATGTATGTATAATTGTCTTATCAGTAGGTACATAACAATTAGTACCAGCAGGTATCTGTTGCCTGGAAGGTATCATTTTACCAACTAATTACTAAAACGAACAATTCGATGACATTGTCCTGCGGCGAATGTGCTCTTCCTCAAAATGCTGTAAGTTGTCCAAACTATCATTTATAATTAAATTAATAATAATATACTCCCGACCATATTTTCGGTCACGGCGGCCTGTCTTCGCGGAGATTAGACAAGTACGCAGGAGATAATATTATGGTTCACAAGTGTATGCGCAAACAAGGTGCCCACTTACTTCACTCTCATAATCCGACGATGGGCAGTCCGATACGACCGGAGAGAGATCAGGTGCAGAATAGACGGCTTTGCGTGTTCAATTAAATTACACACGACTCTACAAAGTATCTTAAAGTAGCTGAATTGGTCATTTTACAAAATTAATGTGAAGTGACTTTGTACACCTGTAAAGTCTTGCAGCTGATATTATTAAACAAACTGAGGGATATGTTTAAGCAATCGGAATAAGCAAATGTTAGCGAATACTGCATTTTTAGGTGGAAATACAAACCTAAAATTGTAAACGGTAAGTACAAAAAGAATAAACGGTCAGATAAAATAATTGAGCGGATAATCTACCTACGTATCTACCTAATTTGTGAAAACATGAAGAAGCTCTTGACCAAATCTGCCATCTTAAGAGGGAGTTAAGTGAATCTCGAGACCTGATTGTACGATATGAAGAGGAAAAACAGTCTGAAGTTACTTTTAAAAATAATAGTTTGTATATTGAATTGGTAGAATGCAGCTCAGGTATTTTTGTAAATAGTAAGCTTGTTAGTCACAAAAAACAGAAAAAACTCAAGAAAGTGAATAAATATATTTCTAAAACTTCCAAAATTATAAGCCACCTACGTAAAAAAACCAATAATAACTCTAAATTAAAACATTTAAATCTTACATTAAATGAAAACATTTTACTATGTAAATTAGAATTGAATAGATACATAGCAGCATATAAAAATGATACACTTAAATTACAGGCTGAAATAGATTTATTACAGAAATTCCTGCATGATGTTACGGTTAAATAAATCACTTACAGAGAAAATACAATAACATATTATAATATTATATAGCCGGTTGGCGTAGTTAACTACATACTAAGTTTATATAAAATTAAATCTTAGTAATATTTATAAACTTAAATCACAAAAATGTTGGGTATTCTTAAAAATCTAATCATACAAGTTTTCAGATTTTGTTCGTTGCCAGTGCGCCGAAACAATAGGTGTTTACTAAGGCCGGTCACATAGTGAAAGAAGTGCAATTTAATTTGAACTTCGTTAAGTATAGTAATAATATAAGTATAGTAATGTGTGTTTTAGTTGTTTTATTTAGTTTGAATATTGACTATATGTTTATTATTATTTAAGATTTCAATCAAATAAAAAAAAATTGTTTTAAGTAGTTGTGTAGTATATTACTAATTGGTGGTAAGTATAAATTCACTCAGTGTACATAAGTAGGTAATGTTTCATTAAAAACTAGATATTTACAATATATTATATACTAGATATTTTTTTATAGTATATTATTTAAACCCACATAAAATACATATAAAAATGAAGCACAGGAAGTAACATAATTCCTAATCTATTAATGAAAAATCTCTCATAATGTGGTTTTTTAACAATTTCTTAAACATTAACATAGATTTTGCCTCCTTAATGTCTTTGGGTAATTTGTTATAGTTTTGGGCTCCCTCTACTAGAATGCTCTTTTTCCCTATATTTGTCCTATGAGCTTTTAGACAGAGATTATTAGCCTGCCTAGTCATGCATTTATGATGGTCTATTTTCTTTGTGAATGTAATTTGAGAGTTAATATCTTTAGTGATAATTTTCCTTATAAAAATGCTGGTGTTATATATGTAAGTCTGGGTTAAATTCATTAGTTTAGTTTCTTTATAGATTTTGAAAGTACGTGTTAGGTATTCGTATTGGAATAGTCTTTAAATTATTTTGTTTTGTGTTACTTGTAATATTTTTAGGTTGGTTTTAGCTGCTGATCCCCATATTTCAATTAAGTAGTCTAGATGAGACTTGACCAAGGAGTTGTATATGGTATATCGTACATGTCTTGGCAGTCTCCGTACTATACCTCGTAGGGCGCCTGTTAATGAATTGATTTTATTTTAGATATTTTTCAATATGTGGCTCCAAGTAAGCTGACTATCAAGAACCAGGCCTTAGTATTTCTCATTGTTATCTTTAGTTATTTTTTGGCCATTTATTACAAGAGGATGGTGATTTCCAATTTTTCTATTTTTAGCTGAGAATATTATGTAATTGGTTTTAGACGCATTAATGGTTAGTAAATTTGACTGTAACCAGACGTGTAATATGTCTAGATCGTGTTGAGCTTGATCTATTATGGCATCTAAGGAGTGACCATAATAGAAAAGGCTAGTATCATCAGCATATAGGGTGATATCTCCCTTGAGTCCAATTTCATGTATATTATTAATATAAATGAGAAACAACAGAGGTCCTAATATTGAACCTTGTGGAATGCCACATGTGATGGGTTGGGGGGCACTTCGGTAATTATCTATTTTTACTACTTGTTGCCTGTTTGCAAGATAAGATTTGTAAATGTCATATGCTGTATCTGCAACACCTATGCTTCTTAATTTTATCAAGCGTATGTCGTGGCAAACGGTGTCAAACGCCTATTTCAAATCAATGAATACTCCCAAAGCTATTCTTTTACCGTCAATATTAAGTCGTATATTTGTTACTAGATCTACGGTTGCTGAGACCGTGTTAGACTTAGGTCGAAAGCCATATTGTTTATCAAACAGAAAGTCGATAGAGGTTAAATACTTATACAGCTGGTCATGCATTATTTTTTGGAATATTTCGGAAGTCACCGGTAAGACTGATATGGGACGGTAGTTGCTTGGATCGGCTTTGTCCCCTGATTTAAAAATAGGACTAACCTTCGCGAGTTTTAGACTGTCAGGGAAATAACCTTCAGTTATACATCTGTTGATGCATTGAACTAAGTGTCCTGCTATGTCGTCTTTAACACATTTAATACATTTTGTGCTAATCCCATCTAGTCCTGAGCTAGTATTTGTATCGAGATTATTAATTATTTTTAGGACCTCTTGTGGAGTCGTTGGTTTTAAATTTGTTAAAGCTTTATCGTTACTTTTAAGGTTATTTATTGTTAATGATAAGTTATTATGGTATTTTTTAGGTATATTATTGGCAAGTTTAGTACCGATTGTAGCAAAGAAAGCGTTGAAACACTCACAAATTTCTTTGGGGTCTGATGTTTGTCCGTTAGAAGTATTCATTTTTTGTTATAGAGTTCGAAGTTTTGGTTTTGTAGTTGGTTAGTCTATTTATAAGTTGCCACATTTTTAAGGGGTCCCTTTGACAATTTGTAAATGCCTTGTGATAATAGTTATTCTTAGATGTTTGAATGTGATAGTGGGTTTTGTTTCTTTGCTGTATAAACTTGCTTTTCAATAGTTGGTCTTCAGGTGTTTGTTTCAGATTATGCCACAATTAGTTTCTTATGTTTATTTGGTCAATTATTGTTTTATTTATCCATTCTTTGTTTGGTGGGTTAAGTATTTTCGTTTTTAGAATTTTGTTTTATGCAAAAATTTTTAGTAACTGTGATTCTAATTTCTCATATCATGAAACTCATTTGTAGTAAAAATTTCTTTGGCATTGTTTTGCAAGCTTGTAAAATGTATGGCCTCATACTTGATTCGGTTTTTCTTTTCAGGTGTAGGTCTATTTATTTCAAGGTATATTTGATTGTGATCAGCAATAGAGGATTCAATTATGGACATTTGGAATGTATTATGGAGTAAGCTTGTACACACATGATCTATAATGGTTTTTGTTTATGTTGTTTCACGGGTACAGTGTTCTTTGCTAACTTTATTTAATATTTTGATTTTGTTATCACGTAGTATATCCTTATATTCCTTTACAGATTTATCATTATGAATAAGTAAGTTCAGATTAAAGTCGCCAAAAACTATGACACGCTTCCTTTTTGGGAGATATTGATTATAAGTCTCTAGAAACTTGGTGATGTTTGCTGCTGGTTACCTGTATATAGCCCCTACGTCCAAGGAGAGTGCATGTAGATGTACCCATAGAAAGTGATTTCCATCATCGCATTCTTCTTCTAGAAATTCATGTTTCAGGCTATTGTGAATGTAAATAGACACTCCACCACCTCTTGAATTTTTCCTGTAGTTATAGTGATGTGAATAATTTGTAAATTTTAATCTTTGGGCTTCATCATCATTCTTTATCCAAGTCTCCGTAACTATTAAAACATGTAAAATAGAAGAGAACGTTTCTAACACACATCTCATTTCATCCAGTTTTCCGGCCTTAACCAAACTGCGGACATTTGTGTACAAAAATTTAAGTGTTTTATTTTTGGTTTTTACATTTGTATAATTACTATGGACTTCATGCGTTACGAAGTTGTTATCTATAATTTTATGTATCGTATCTTCTCTGATCGCTAGTTTTTTGACTCTTTTTGTAGAATTTTGGGAACTCCTTTAATGTATTTTATTATTAAGTTGTTTTACCCATTTTCTGTGCGTGATTGTAGCTCTTCTCTAAGTTTAATCATTGTTTGTTGTTGGTTAGGTGTCTGATCGGAGTATATTTTGATATTTTTATACTTAAAATTTATCTTCTTCTTTAAAATAGGTTTAGCTGTTTCTTGAGATGAATAGCAGACCTTTATAGGGCGTGTTTTTTTACCATCATATCTTCCTAATCGTATAACTTTTTCTGGACTTGGACAAAGAGGATGTATAGTTTTTATTATTTGACAGACCTCACATTGATCACCTGATCTTTTTTTCTCCATATCTCCATCTGATTGTGGTTCGGAACGCCTGTGATTACGATATTCTTACTCCGTTCCATGCGTTCTTGCAGTTCAATGATTATGTCATTACAGGCAGTTGGGTTTGTGTGTTCTGATGATGATGATGATGATGATGATGTTGTCGATGAGTTATTTTGAAGTGCCTTTATATCACTTTCAAGGCTTTTTAGTTTTTCTTGGGTGTTACTCACGGTACTTGTAAGATTTGTTATGTCTGATTTGAAGTTGTTATGTTCCGTAATAATTTGGTCTGTTTTATTCTTCATTTCGATCAGTTGGTTATTAATAGATTAGTTAATAGGTTATTGATATATCTTGCTTAATAGTATTAATGTTGTCAGTTTGTGACTTTCCAAATTCCTTGAGAAAACCCATAATTTATTTTTTAAATTCCTCGAATTGGTAGGAAAAGTCAACCTCCGGTGACTTCCTCTTCCGTGTCGATATGTTTTGCGAGTCATATAGTCCAAAGGTAGTCAAGTCAGGCTGGGAGGTACTACCTTCTCCGGTAACACTGACACTCTCGGCAGATTTACTAACAGGTGAACGTCGAACACTCATACTCGTATTACTCCGTGTACCAAGCATAATTTGTGTTACCCGCTCCACTTATCGCTACGCTTGAATAATGTGTGCGTTGGCCTTACGATGCGTGCGGGCAACGCAGCGATTATCTGTTTCACTCTAACACTCACTAGTCGCTGGTGACAGTATTAAGTAGACACTTGTCGCGTTAGATTTGAAATCGACGTTATTTACGTCACTTGTGAGTTTAAAGTTGTATGACACTGGTAAAAAGTAGAAAGTAAAATATTATTTTGGTTTCCGTAAACACGTCCATTCACTACGCCAGTTGGTCGCGAGAGATGATGTTACCCACAAATACATGATCTCCCAAAGGGAAATAAGTGAACATATAGCAGCTGCTTCTCAACTTATAGATCTGTGCACTTATAATGAACAGCGAGTACTGTCATTAACTAATAAACACAATTACTGTGCACATTCACCTTGTATATTGGTGGAACAGTCAATACCCCCAACTGATCAGCCACCTTCTGTGGAACTGTTGGGCAGTAGCATAAACCAAATAGAAATAAAAAATACTGTAGTTCTTTCTGATAGAATAGGTATAAATATGGGTATTTTATTGAACAGGCATACTGAAGGTACTATTACTAACTTCTGTATGCCTGATGCAAGTTATTTACAAATTTTGGATAAAATAAAAAGTTACAGTTTAACAAAAAGCAGTAACATAATAATTTTTATAGGGAATAGTAATAAGCTAAAGAAAGCAGACATCATATACACAGTAGAATATTTGATAAAAATAGGTGTAAGTAAAACAATACTCTGTGCACTCCCTTATAACAGTTGTTCTGTGGACAAAAATTTTGAAAATTATAGTATTCAACATTTGAATACATTAATGTATAATGTGACTTGTCGTCATAGTGACACATTTATGTTTTTTGATACTAATAAATTTATTAGTGGATTTAAACTGACAAACGGTACTGTGTACTTGCCTAGTAAATATAAGAGACTTCTGGCTACATTATTAGCATATAATATTAACTTTATTGATAGTAAGTAGCACATGTGCTACAAATTATTATACATATTGTACGAAGGAGGTTCCATGTATGAAATCTACAACCTTAAAAGTTGCTGGCGGATATAGAGGAAGTAGTCATTCAAAAATAAGTTTTGTGGATCTCACTCCGGATCATCATTTAAACTAGTAAATAAGACAACAGAGGATACTGTTAACTTAAGTGCCTATTGTGCCACCAAAAAGGTATCTTCTAGCATACAGCGAAGAGATTGTAGTAAAATAGATAAGCAGAAATCGAAAATATTTCATCAAAATGTGCAAGGTTTTTCTTCCAAAATATTAGAGATTGAATTATTTTTAGAACAAACAATGTATGACTTAGTTTGTATTTCTGAGCACTGGTTGAAGGATTACCAAATGCTTATTAATTTTGAAAATTATACTGTAGTTGTTTCAACCGCACGACTATGCTGCATGGGGGTACATTAATTTTAATAATTTTTTTTATCAAATATAAACAACGTTTAGACATAGTTAGATTGTCGGTTGAACACAGTATTGAACTGTCATGTGTTGAGCTGGATAAGTATATTATAGTGTGTGTATATAGGCCTCCCAATTATCAAAACTTCTCCACATTTGAGACATTAATGGATGATGTTTTAGGAAAAGTTGGTTTTACTAACAAATCTGTTATAATCTGTGGTGATTTTAATATTAATATTTTAGAAAATAGTTTATATTGTGGCCGGTTGCTAAACTTATTCAAAAAATTTAATTTAAAAAACGTTTTTATAGAACCGACTCGTGTAACTTTGAATTCTGCTACCTGCATTGATAATATATTTTGTAACTGTGAGTACTTAACTAGATCAATTGTAAATTACTTGCCTTCGGATCACAGTGGGCAGACCGTCACTTTATGCTCCAACACGACATTACAAAAAATAAAAATAAAATTCAGGCAAATAAGTAACGACTAGTAAATTAAAAACATTCGACAAAAATGTAGCTAGTAAATTAGATGTTCCGAGCCAAACTATTCGCAATGTAAATAAACTATATAAATATTTATTTTCTGTTGTGAAAACTGAATTTGCTAAAACATTTCAAATGAAAGAGAAATATATTTACCCGAAATTTGTTTTCAGCGACTGGGCAACTACAGGTATTAGGAAAAGTAGGGAAAAGCTATTTGAGCTCTATGGCCTCAAGCCTTTTATTAAAACTGTCAATTTTAATCAATATGTAAGTAAATATTCGAAAATATTTAAGAATATATGTAAGGTAGCTAAAGCCCAGTACTTAAGTAACAAAATTAAATAGGCTGAAAACAAAATGAAAACTACTCGGAAAATAATTAATAACGAAACAAATAGGAAAAAAAAAACAAATATAGAGTACCAACTTGAGACTGCGAATGGTCCTATTTGCTCTGTCGCAGAGATTGTTCAGGAATTTGTAATTTTTTTTACAAATATTCCTTTAAAAACTACGGAATGTTTGAATTCTTCGCCCACCGCTGCTATTTCTTTACTTAAAGAAAACGTCTCAGCCTGCCCTATTCAATTCAGTTTTAATCATATAAACCCTAGGATCATAATTAAAGCGTTTAATGAAATCAAAGTCAAATTTACAGAGGATCTATGGGGAATGTCAACAAAAACTTTTAAGGCTATAATTAAAACTATAGCGCCTTATTTAGTCTTAATATTTAACTTATGTATAGATAAAGGAGTCTTCCCAAACCTAATGTAATATAGTAAAGTGATACCACTTTTTAAAGCTGGGAATAGCAAAGACCCTAACAATTATAGGCCTATTTCAGTTTTGCCAGTTCTAAGTAAAGTATTTGAGAAAGTAATGCTAAATCAAATGTTGCGTCACTTTAATATTAATAACATCTTGCACGAAAAGCAGTTTGGTTTCACCAAAGGACGTTGTACAACAGACGCCGTGTTACCTTATTAAAGCACATTTTTGATGCCTGGGAGGATGCGCAGGATGCCATAGGAATCTTTTGCGACCTTTCTAAGGCATTTGATTGCGTAAACCACGAGACATTATTATATAAACTTAAGCATTACGGACTAGGTAAACCAGCTCTCAGCTTGATAAATTCGTACCAAAATAATAGGCAACAGCAAGTTCAAATAAATGGCGTAAACTCAATAGGCTTAAAAGTGAAAATGGGGGTTCCACAGGGTCCAATTTTGGGCCCTTTTCTCTTTTTAGTATATATAAACGATTTACCGCATTTACTACAGAACCAACCAGATATGGTGTTATTTGCTGATGACACATCATTAATTTTTAAAATAGATAGACGTGCTGAAAATCTTGACGACGTAAATTCCGCCATAATTCGGTTCCAAAATTGGTTCGCTGCAAACAACCTTGTACTAAACGGAAAAAAGACGAAATGTTTGAGATTTACGTTACCAAATGTCAAAAGTACTGACTGTGACATATTATTAAACAATGAAAAACTAGAAATTATTAATCAAACTGTTTTTCTAGGAGTTACGCTAGATTCAAAACTTCAATGGGGTGCTCACTTATCATCTCTAGCAGGACGGTTAAGTTCAGCTGCATATGCAGTGAGGAAAATACGGCAGTTGACAGACGTAGATACCGCGAGACTGGTCTATTTTAGTTACTTTCATAGTATTATGTCTTATGGTATTCTACTATGGGGACGGGCTGCAGGCGTAGAATCTATTTTTGTCCTACAAAAGAGAGCTGTCAGGGCTATATATAATTACGCAGTCGGGAGTCTCTCCGAGAAATATTTAAGCAAATCAATATCATGACGGTGCCATGTCAATACATTTACGAAAATATTATGTATGTTTGGAAAAATTTACATCTATTAAATAAAATATGTGAAAAACATAACTATAGTACAAACTAGTTGAACCACGGTTTAGATTAACAAAGGTACACATATTGTTTATGGGGTACTGTATAAAATGTTATAATAAAATACCTCCAAATATACTTCAATTAAACGAAACACAATTCAAAACTTGCATAAAACACACACTATGCAAGCGAGCATATTATAAGTTAGAAGACTATATTGTTGATAAAAATGCTTGGCACAATGCTGGTCCTGCTCCACAATAACCCTAAAGAATTTCTAAAGAATTTGTAAAAATCAGACTAAATATATATATTGTAATTACTAATATATCGGACATTCCATTAAATAAGTTCGATTGTGACATGCTCCTGATCAATCCTGACTATATCGCTGATATTAAAAATAATATGCCATAATATTAATTGATTTGTAAATTAATACGACAAAATTTAATTGTATTTTTATTTTTCAAAATGAATAAACTTGCTCTGTATAATTAATTCATTTTATAATAAATAACAATAAACTAGTACCTAAATATAAATATTGTAAATGTGAGTGCTACGTAACCATTTTACTAAACTTTCTATTTTGTTTGTTGTCTGGCTCACTAAAATGTCTCGCTGATGGTGGCGTGTGTGTTTGGTCATTCGATTCCCTACAACATGGTTGAGTTGGGTGATGCTGACGCATGCGTCATGTTCGTGAACGGGCGCCGTCAGTTGGGACTGGTCATCTCTGGACTGTCCGTTTTCCTCTTACATTATTCTACATTATTCTCACATACCATCAATACACCATTGTAATTAAAACTTTATTTAAAAAGAGTGTCTATGGAGTTTCTTGCCGGTTCTTCTCCATAAGATCAACTTTTTTGGAACCGTGCACCTAGCTTTGACCTTTTATAAGTGCCTGTAATTTGGTCTATGTGAAATAAAAAAAATGAATTTGAATTTGAATTAATCAGGACGGGAAATTTGAATTGTTAAACTACACTCTTTTAGTATTATCTTAAATTGTTCTCACATATTTAAATTTTTTTTTTTTTTTGCAACAGAGTCAGTGTAACCAATACCTGCTATTGTGAAAACCTATTTTATAAAAAGAGTAACTGTTGAAGACCGAAACTACATTAAGTGTCTGTGGCATTAGAAATTGCGTGAGCCAATCACGAACGCGCGCGACCTGTCATCGTGACGTTTCTTTGTTCCTTTCCCTCTCTTGTCCTAAAACTTTGTAAAAACTTACCGTTAATAAAACCACTTGCAATTCTGAAACCTATACAACGGACGTATTTTATTTTATTTTACTGCTCCTCAAAACTAAGACCAGCAAAGTCGAAGGTCGGTAGCGAGGCGATCGCACAAGCCCCTACATGCTGGTCCTTCGAGCCGGATATAGATAATATTCGAAGAAATTAGCGGCCATTGGATATATATATTCACCGTCGGAGGAGCTGTTTCAACCAAGTCAAGGTCCCGTTGGCGCATCTACAACGATCCTCAACGATATCCCAGAGAATAGTCAGAAGAAGATCGGCATAAGGAGGAGTTGGAGAACTACGTCGTCAATACGAGCATAGCGCGCACTCGGTACGATCAACCATCCCATCCTATCCCCAACCTTTGTTATTTCTCTTGTGTGATACCGTGCTTTCCTACTGATTTCAGTAATTATCGCGAGAGCCATTTGCGTTTTTTGCATAGTCATCCTCATCGAGCAGCTTCGGTGCCTCAGCTAACACCCGCTGTACGCGTGTGACTGTAAACGAGAGTTCCTCCATTTTCTACTAGTCACCAAAATGTCGTTGGATGTTAATAGCGATAAGGCCAGAGCCAAATCGCCGAGTAAATGCGAACAAAATGTCCGTGAACTAGTTCGAAAACGCGGAATTATAAAGGGTAGACTCACAAAGTTTTCAAATTATTTAACCGTATTAGCCAAAGAACAGAGCTTATCATCGCAGAATATGATTGATCTCAAGTTACGTATAACAGGTGCTAATAGTTTATTTTCCGAGTTTAACAATGTTCAAACAAACCTTGAAGAAAGTGTCAGTGAATGTGATCTAGAAGATCAACTAAACCAACGCGAATTGTTTGAAGATTCTTACTATGGTACAGTTGCCCAAGCTGAATTAATGTTGAGTGGTAATAGGCTTAGTGACAGCTCTGGTAATTCTTGTTACATTAAATCACAGAATTTAAATTCCGTTAAATTACCCACAATAACAATGCCTACTTTTAATGGTTCATTTGAGCATTGGTTGGAGTTTAGAGATACCTTCCAATCATTAGTACATAACTCCACAGAGATTAGCAATATTCAAAAATTTCATTATTTAAAATCATCATTAAAAGGAAGCGCTGAGTCGGTAATAGATGCATTAGAGTTTTCTTCAGACAATTACAATGTTGCATGGGAGCTATTGCTGAATAGGTATAACAACAATAGGCTGTTAGTGCAAAATCACGTTAGAACTTTATTTAATTTACAGTCACTGACTAAAGAATCACCTAGTCTGTTAAGAAAACTTGTTGACACTACGTTAAAGAATTTAAGGGCATTAAAAATATTAGGTGAACCCACGGAGTACTGGGACACACTAATTATTTATATAATTGTGTCTAAATTAGACAAAATTACGGAACGTGAGTGGGAACAACATAGGGGCACTTTGTTTTCTAAAAATGATTCACACACATCTATAAAGATAGAAAACATAATTAAGTTTCTTGAAAATAGGGCTGACATGTTGGAAACATTGCACTTGTCACACAGCAAAGATGTTCAAGATAGTTCAAAACCAAACACTAAATCACATTCACATTGCAATGTTTCCACCAATAAATCGCAGGGCCGTACCACACACTTCAAGAAATTAAAATAAGTTATAAATAATAGTTTATCCAATTCATCATTGTTTCCGTTCGCTCGTTTTTCGCAGTTCAGTCGCATGCGACATGCAGTGGCATACATATTACGTTTCATTTATAATACGCGCAATAAATATGATTTGCGAACGGGCACTTTAAGTATCGGTGAGTTTGAGAAGGCTGACAACCTATTAGTGAAGTTATGTCAATTAGAATCATTTTCTAATGAATATAAATTATTATCTAAAGGATTAAGTTTAAAAAATAAGCACAATCTATCTAAATTAAATTTATTTATGGACGGCAGTGGAATTATACGTGTGGGTGGCCGTATTCAAAATGCGCCAGATTTTAATTATAATAAAAGGCACCCTATATTAATACCAAGTAAACATCACTTTTCCGTCCTCTTGTTTCGACATGAACACAAACAGATGTTGCACGCAGCTCCGCAGGCTCTGCTATTTCATTTGCGAGAATCGTGGTGGCCGGTCGGTGGCAGAGATTTAGCCCGCAAAGTAGTTTTTGATTGTACCACATGTAAACGCATTCGTGGAAAGACATTATCACCTATGATGGGCAATTTACCTAAAGAACGGATTACTCAAAGTTATCCGTTTCTAAAGTGTGGGGTAGACTACGCTGGGCCGGTCCTTATACTGAACAGAAAAGGTAGGGGTGCAAAGACGAGTAAGGCATACATCTGTTTATTTATTTGCTTTGTCACGCGAGCAATACACTTGGAGCTTGTCACTGACCTTACCACTGACGCATATTTACTTGCGGTGAAACGCTTTATCTCACGCCGTGGTAGACCTAAAATAATATTTTCTGATAATGGAAAAAACTTTGTGGGTCTAATGAACGAGTTTGCTCGGTTCTTAGCTAAATGTAGTTCCGATATTAAAGAGTACGCATCTAGTCAACAAATTGAATTCCAATTCATTCCGCCGTACGCTCCGCATTTTGGTGGCCTGTGGGAGGCGGGGGTGAAATCATGTAAGTACCACCTACGCCGAGTAGTGGGAAACGCACATCTTACATTTGAGGAATTTAGCACGGTACTAACACAAGTAGAAGCTGTCCTAAATTCCCGCCCCATAACCCCTATGTCCGCAGATCCAGAAGATTTTCTTCCCCTTAGCCCAGGTCACTTCCTGGTTGGTCGTTCACTTACAGCACTTGCTTGTTCTGACGTGACGGACACGCCGATTCGTCGCCTCTCACGCTACCAGAGGCTCGAACAAATTCGGCAGCACTTCTGGGCCCGCTGGGCGAAAGAATACATCTCTGAGCTGCAGGTCAGAACGAAATGGCAAACTCGCAACACAGGCCTCGAACCGAACACTTTAGTGTTAATTAAGGACAACAATCTTCCACCTTTAAACTGGAAATTGGGGCGAATCATCAAAACGTTCCCTGGCAAAGACGGGATCGCAAGAGTGGCAGACATACGCACATCATCTGGAGTTGTGAGACGAGCCTTCGTGAAAATCTGCCCTCTCGTTGAGCAAGACCAAAGCGCACACGAAAATATCGAAAGCTAGTGCTTTCAAGGCCGGGGGCATGTTGAAGACCGAAACTACATTAAGTGTCTGTGGCATTAGAAATTGCGTGAGCCAATCACGAACGCGCGCGACCTGTCATCGTGACGTTTCTTTGTTCCTTTCCCTCTCTTGTCCTAAAACTTTGTAAAAACTTACCGTTAATAAAACCACTTGCAATTCTGAAACCTATACAACGGACGTATTTTATTTTATTCTACTGCTCCTCAAAACTAAGACCAGCAAAGTCGAAGGTCGGTAGCGAGGCGATCGCACAAGCCCCTACAGTAACCATGGAGTTTCTTGCCCGTTCTTCTCCATAGGAATCTACACTTTGGAACGTGGCAACTAGCTTCTGACAATTCAAAAGTGCCTGTAAAGGGTCTAATTGAAATTGAAATAAATGAATTAAGAAAATTCAAGATATGTCTTTGAAAAAGCATTAACGCATGCATAGCGAACTCTAAAGTTACAATATTAAATGGAAAAAGAATACGGTCGCGAACAGGATTCGAACCTGCGCCTCCCGGATAGATACTCCAGGCGCTCTGACCAAGAAAGCCATCTCGACCTCTGCTCACCACCGCGAATTCTTCTTCCATATTTTAACACACTGAATTGATTGCAATGACGTCGCCATAAGACGTGTTAAAATATGGAAGAAGAATTCGCGGTGGTGAGCAGAGGTCGAGATGGCTTAGTTGGTCAGAGCGCCTGGAGTATCTATCCGGGAGGCGCAGGTTCGAATCCTGTTCGCGACCGTATTCTTTTTCCATTTAATACTGTAACTTTAGAGTTCGCTATGCATGCGTTAATGCTTTTTCAAAGACATATCTTGAATTATTAAGGTAATTGCATTCTTTACGACATTGTATTAACTGCAAAGTTAGTCGTGTCGGTTCGGTCACTTGTAAGTACTGAATTGATTGCAATGACGTCGCCATAAGACGTGTTAAAATATGGAAGAAGAATTCGCGGTGGTGAGCAGAGGTCGAGATGGCTTAGTTGGTCAGAGCGCCTGGAGTATCTATCCGGGAGGCGCAGGTTCGAATCCTGTTCGCGACCGTATTCTTTTTCCATTTAATATTGTAACTTTAGAATTAAGAAAATGTTTGATGGCATATATCTAATGCTGGGTAAATTATGCAGTATACTCAATGTTCTCTACATTTGTGTGAAGGCGTTTTTATTTAACAAGTTGATTCAAATTTTACCACCCCCACTCATAGTACACAAAGACAACATGTTATTTGAATGAAAAACAGTACATGTGACTTAAACGAACTCATATAATCTTATACCAAATGTAGGGGCTTACGTATTTATAATAATATAATAATATTAGTTATTGTTCACCGGTTACTACTCACGTACATTCTTCGGGTTTGCTATCGAAATAAGCCGTCGCCCGAACTTCAACAGAGACGGTGGTTGGACACTGCCTCCTGCCTGGAAGCCAGCTCTGAAGTCTACATCATACAGAAGTGAGTCAAGTCTGGAGTGCGACACAGTTAGCGCGGTATGCACAATGGACAACACTGACACGACGAATGACGGGAACACACGAACACTCCCGACGCCGGCACCGAGTACATCATCGGCCCGCGCGCAGCGCTATGCGATGCGGTGCAGTGCCAGTCTGACTCGCGACATAGCCGCGGACTCAGCTCATGACTAAGGGCTCCGTTCGAGTTCGAAACTAGTCAGGGCAAACCCGAAGAATGTACGTGAGTAGTAACCGGTGAACAATAACTAATATGAATATGCCTCACGAAAGTTATTATACAAATATAATAATAATAAATATTTTATTAATAATTATATGACCAATGGGGTTACTCTTGAAACTAATACCAATTCTAATATTAAATAGACGCCTTAAAACAACGCGTAATATTAAAATAAATTTATCTACATTACAGTTGCCTCAATTTTAGAGCATGTTGTCTTCATACTATCCTAATCTATAATCATTCTTTAGATGTTTTGGCATTTAAAAGTACGAGCTGACATATTTCTAATGTTAATCGAGCCGAATTATTTTCAAGAGTAAGCCCACTTTTCGTTCCTGTATTCCCCGAGAGGGTAGGCAGAGGTGTACACAGTTGTACACCAATATTTCACCAATGCTTTTATTTATTAAGCCCCGTGTAATAGGCGGTGAGCCAAGTGCCATCAACCGGGCACAATTCCAAACTCCAGGATGTTACTGAGAATTTTCTAATGGAAAATCCCAATAATACCCAATACCCAACCCAGCAGTCGAACCCGGGACCTTACAACCAAGCGTTTGCGACCAGTACCTGGGTCAATGAGGCAGTTGTTATATTTTTCCTTGTTATACTTATTAGTTGATTAATAATAGAGTATGCATTATAATCAAAACAATTGTACGAATAAAGAAAACGGAGCAGGAAACAACAACAAAAATCGTATTCTAATATCGAGCGTTATTGTACGAGGAACCCAAACACGTGATGAAGTATTATTTTATAAATGTCCATCGTTAATGACAGGCATAATAGCTGTTGGCATTACTAATCAAAAATGACTGTACACTGCTGTCATATTGGACTACGTTTTCGCATCAATGACAATTCGAAACATAACAAGCTTATGTTTCAAGCCGATTATCAAATTAGCGAAGAACGAACTAAGCTTCGTTTTTTTTACCATCTTCAATCGCAAACTCCTGATACGAATTTTAAAACATTCATCTGTGGTTAGACAACTTTTTTGCATAGAAAACTGAAGTCCGATATCCATACATGATGTAAAAAAGCATAGTTTTGCTTACCAAAAGCAACATTTTTGTAGTTATTATGATTTTTGTTAGTTGAATACGCTGCTAATGTAGTGAGACTCACCGTATCTACTACATTCCGCCATCAAACTTATGCATCGTCATTATTGTTCCAGTTAAACAAAATTGTACTTCCGCAATTTTAGTAAGTTATCTTCCAAATATTTAGATATCTTTTGTCATTAGACACAATATAATTGTTGAAGTTCACACGACCACCTTGGACAAACATCTAATATATTAAGTAGTTCGATTTAAATTTTTACATATTGGTTGTTGTGATAAATAAACTTAAATATAAATTAAGGTTTATAAGTGTATACTTACAACTTAAACTTTAATGAGGTGGAAATTGTCTTTTCTCTACAATAATTGTGCTCTATTATCCTTTAACCTTTCGGCTCAGTAACGGACAGATCTGTACGTTGTAACAATAAAAATCTATTGTGTCTGCTAATGACTGAGGCAACAGCTATAATTTTTAGGGTAACTCAATGAAAAACATGGTTACAGATGAAATTCTTCAAGATGCAGGCTTTACAATTTTCATTGGCCAATACAAACGTTATACAGATCTGAGATATGAAAATATGAGCAACAGTTGAAAATACTGTATTAGTTGAAACCGATATCTATGGGCATGCATTATTATAAATGTACTCAACTCACTTCTCCAAATCCTTCAATGACTCTTATAATAAACAAACCAACTGCTCCACCAACTGTCACAGCCCAAGGAGTAATAACAGTCGCTACGGAGGTTAGCAGAAGTCCAAAGCCCTCGGTCCACTTGCCTCCAAACTTCTCTGCTAGTAGTCCTCCAGGTAAATGGGTGATCACATAACCGTAGTAGAATGCGCTGAGAAGAAATCCTTGCGTGGCTTCGTCCCAGTCATAACGATCTCGACCCTGAAAAGGTTAAGAGTCATTGAACGAAACACTTCATGGGACATGACGTTGCACGTTTTTACTTTGTTATTTGTATGACGGGAAGAAGCCCTTGTCAGGAAGTATTAAACATAATGTCGTATGGTATACGTTTTTTTTCAATTAAAGCTGACTTCTATAGCAAAGTACTGAATAAATATACACTATAAATCAAACATATGTGATAGCCGTGATTCTGAATTAAATATTAATTGAATCAACATATTATTTTATAACAATAATTAAGAAGATAGCTGTTTAATGAAAGCAGTGTATAAAATGAACTTACGAGAATCTGCATACCAATTTGCACCAATGTCACTTAAGTAGGTAGGTATACTCACTTAACTAAACTACTTGGGTATATTTGAAATGTATTCAGACCACGATAACTACGAGGTCCATATACATTTCGAAAATACCTAGTTTAAATTCGTCCTACATCTGTGTTAACTGGTAACGGCGGTTTACGATAACTACTTTTTACTTTTTTACCACGTGCTGCAGTCTTCGAAAAATGTCTTAATCAAGTCGATGCATAATTTATGTTAATTTTTTTAAAATTCTATGTTTATATTCTTAACTTAGCAAAGTCTCTCTTTTCTGGATGAACAAGAAGAACGTTTGCTTTTCTTTATAAATGTGATGGATTTTTTTTCTGGAATGTTGGCCTGGCTAAATTGAAACTGCAATCAAAACCACTTTAAGTACCCAAGTATTATAATCATAATATTGGATAAAACAATTAAAATTATAACATTAATTTAGTAAGGCAGTAATAAAGCCAAATTTTTATCGTCCTATGGTTTAGAACGAATAATTATATATATAATTCCCTCAAACAAATTGGATATAATTGATACATCTATTAGAAACAATTTGTTTCTCCGCCCCGACGCTTGCTCGAAATAGCCCGCGCCATGCCAGTCGCTTTAAACTGAAACTGATATGATGCACCTAGTCCCTAGTTGTCCCCCCAGCAAACCCCTTAGGCCGAGGGTCGTATCCCTCAGCGGACGCCCTTAGCGCTGTCGCTTAGTTCGTAGTATTTTAAAATATAGTGTGGCTAAAGGCATCATACTGCCTCGCCTTGGATATTGTCCGGTCACGCAGACAAAACCCCTCTGGGTTTCTAAAAGTGGCCATCACCAAAAAATAAAACAAATTGATTTACAGGTTAAAAGAGCAAAAATCACAACGCTACTACGGACTCCGAAACTGTCATATTGAGTGTGTTCGATAGTACCTAATATAATCAACAACAGCCGGATGGAATTCTACGCTAAGTAATGCATTAATTGTACAATGGATTGTGACAGTTACCTACCTACTTGTTGTCACGTGTTTTATGTAATAAATACAAGGTAGGTATATATACAAATACTAAACGCATGACTGGTTTTTTGAATAATTTCTAATCTTATGCCTACTTATTTGTACAATATGCGGAGGTAAATTCCATTGGACTCATTAAAAAAATACTCATGACTTAAACTCTCTCTTACTTGAGTTTTTACGCCCAAGGTTGGACTCAATCAGCTATTTCTATAATTAAAACAATGAAGTAGACACTTATATGCTAAATATTAGACATCTCTCGATCAGCACCTATTAATCAAGCTACAATCTACCTACTGTTAAACAAATATATTTAATAATCCCACCTTTATATCACAAACAATATACATTTTATTTAATATGCTATTATTATTATACCTACAGATCTCATTATAATAAAAATTGGCCCAAAACATTTAAAATTCGCGATCGACTTCGAATTATTATCTATACATATATTATTTTTTATTTATTATTATTAAGTACTTCTATTTCTATTTATTTTCTATTTATTTATTCGACAAAAACAGTGACGATTACACAATTTTCTTAATAGCTAATTCTAAACAATTTTATACAATATTATTGTGTCTGTATAGTAGCATCTGCTGCTGAACTAGGTCTATAGCCTGTATTTCAGCTAACAGCGCCTCAAGCCCCGGTTATTTAGGAATTGATCATACTTTTAGCTAACATTTAAGATTTAGTTGAAATATGATACGTCATACAAAGGCAAGTTTTTGAGTGACAATTAATTTAAAACATTTTTACAAGATAATTGTGGCCTCTCTGTGTGTAATGTGAACTGTGAGAGGGTGAGTAAAATGTAGAGTAGATAAATATATTAAAAGTATTTAATTGTAAGTTATATATAGATATTGTAATACCAGATAAGTTAGTGTTAAATTATTACGTTTAATCTAAGACTGTTAATATATTTTCAAACTCATCATATGTAAGTTTTGAGAGCCAACTGGAAATATAATAAAAATGTAACGGATTACTGTCTGTACATGGAAGATATATGAGCAAAAATATTATTGGAACCTGCGTTGTTACGCAAATAGCACCCAAAACAATGATTGTTAGAATTTTTGTCTGTTTGTCTGTTTATCTGTTTGTCTGTTTGTCTGTGCGTTTGTACACGCTATTCTCAGGAACGGCTTATCCGATTTAGATGTGGTTTTTACTAATATATCGTGTTGTAGTGTTTGTTTAATGTCAATCGGTTCATAAATAAAAAACTGATGCCAATTTAAAGAATCACGTCGAACCTCTTTTATTTACAACATCCACGCGGACGGAGTCGCTGGCACAGCTAGTAATAAATAAGATTATCTAGAACGTCCACAAATATTACGTGATACATTTTTGTGGAATGAAAAATGTGATATTAGTAGCAGGATTTGAACTTGCGCCTCCCGGACAAATAGGCGCTCCGACCGCTAAGCTACCTCGAACTCTGCTCACTACCACGATTTTTTTTTTCCACATTTTAATACGTCTATTGGAGACGTCATTGCCATCTATTCAGTCCCTTTACAGGAAAGTGAACCGAGCCGACTAACTTTGCGTCTAATTCAATGTCGTACAGATGCAATTACCTTCTCTAGTAATATATAAAGAATATATGAAACACTTACTTAGAACGTAATTATTACAGATAAATCTTCGAAAAACATTAAAGCATGTATAGCGAACTCTAAAGTCATTCTGCTCACAAAGACATATTTCTTTCCACGAGAATTTGCATGGGTTAATGCTTTTCAAAGATTTATCTGTAATAATTACGTTCTAAGTAAGTGTTTGATATATTCTTGATATATTAGATACTATAGATTCTGGCATACTATACCTACCTCTATCGAAGATTTTCCACAAAAATGTTACTAGATAGGTAGTATTATAGAGATAGGTGCATAGCATACTATCTCAATAGCTTATATTGTTTTGTTGCGTAATCGAAACTGAATTATGACGATATGTTGTGATACTATTTGTTTTTAAATGTTATAGAAAGACTATTATTTTAGCTCCGAAAAGCCCTCTGTTGACTCGCTAATTACCAGACACAATAGATTTTTATTGTTATGAAGTATAATTGTATACTTCTCCCATTCGTAGAGTTAACAGATTTTGACTTTCGTATGAACCGAACCATCAATGTTGTCATTGTCACTTCGCTATTTCTATCTACACACATTATTTTCCTGGGATTCTCGCCGCAGAGTGTGTGCCGTCCCAGTGATTGTTTTATTGGGTTAGTATTATATTTATTCTTACCCATAATGGACAAAAATAAACCCCCCGATCCTCCTGACATTAGTAACCCTTCGACTTCTATTTATGCTCCTTTTTCCCCGAGTCCAGACCCGCTATCGCAATTTGCAGAAGTAGTATGTAGCATGAATGAGTCATCTAATGCATCTCAATCAAACACGCGTAAACGTCCCGTAGATGATGAGGTATTAGTCAGTTCAGTCAGTCATCCACCAAAACTGCAAAGAAGTCAAGTTGGTCGTGAAAGATACTCAAATTTAGATAAGGCTCCATATATTGTCCACGTCTCTCGCATGGAAGCTCACCCTAACGCTAATACAGTTCTGCATCCAGTTACTTTTGGATTATTCCTTTTTAAAAACAATATTGCTAACATTGTTCGAGATGGTGTGAAAAAAGTTGGTCGTAACCGTGTTTCTGTAGAATTTGCTTCCCCTCAGGATGCAAACTCATTCTTATTAAATAGTATTTTAGTTAATAACAATTTTAATGCTTCAATTCCTACATTTAACAATACACGCATGGGTGTTGTTACTGGTGTCCCAGCTGACATATCAGAAGATGAGGCAAAAATATATCTATCTGTTCCCGCTGGCTGTGGAAAAATACTGAAGGTACGGCGTCTGAATAGGAAAACTTATAGAGACGGAGAAGTCGAATGGAAGCCTACTGAAACATGCGTCATAACATTTGATGGGCAAGTGCTTCCAAAGAGGATTTACTGTTGTTATACAGCCCTTTCTGTCGAACAGTATATATTCCCGACAATTCCGGAAAGAAGTGCCGGAAGTGCTGTCGGTTTGGACATGTTCAGACCATATGCAGATCTAAACCGCGTTGTGGTAAGTGTGGCCATGACCACCCTGGTGATGGCTGCAACATCTCTGAGGGTGAAGCCTTTTGCGTGTTGTGCTCTGGGAGCCACTTTGCTTTTAGCAGGGAGTGCCCGGAGCATGGCAGGCAGAGAGCTATTAAGTCTGTTATGGCTGAGAAATCAGTTTCTTATTTGGCAGCCAGTAAGGCTATCCCCACTGTTTCTAACAGTTATGCTAATGTGGTTAAAACGGCTTCTCAGTCATACCGTAAGACTGTGTCCCTCAAACCCAGAACCCATGCGCCCCTTTCTCCATCTTATGATAAGTTTGCTCACCAAAATATAATTAATTCTCCTCAACCATCTCAGCCTAATGGCTGTGCTCTCAACAATCCTTTTTTGGAGTCTTCCAACAATACCTCTTCTATTATACAGCTACTTATAAATCTTTTAACTTCTCTTATGTCTTCTTCTTCTATCATTTCCCAATCACCGTCCAACGTTGCTGACCAACTTATATCTCTGTTACTTACTATTAAAAATGGCAGTCCGCCAAGTGTTCCTTCAGTGGAATGTGAGGAGCGTGTGGCATAAAAAGCACGACCTCATATTTCTTTTGAATAAATACAAGCCATTGGCTTGTTCTATTGCTGAGACTTGGTTGATTCCTAGTCTTAGCTTTCGTATGCCACACTACAACATTCTCAGATGTGATCGTTCTGATGGCTATGGAGGGTCAGCTCTTTTTATTAATAACAGGGTTCCTCTCCTATCCTTATCCCTGCCTCCACTTATGGGGGACTTAAGTGTTGTAGCTGGTAGAGTAGAGGGTGTTACTATATTTTCCATTTACATAGCTCACCCTCGCCATGAATTTTTAACTACTTTGAAAAACATATTTCAAGATGTTTGTGGTCCTATAATGGTCATGGGTGACTTTAACTGTCATCATTTCAGATGGGGATCTGAACGATGTGACTCCTTCGGTATGGGTTTGGTAGATATCTTGGACGATCTAAACCTCATAATATTAAATAACGGCTGTTCTACTCGTAGGTCCCTCCCTGGACAACTGAGGAGTTGTATTGACCTGACATTTTGTTCGGTTGAATTAGCAGCTTCGGCGCATTGGGAATGCACAACTTTAACGAATGGTAGTGATCATTACCCTATTATTACATCTTTGGCAAATAAAACTTATTTAGAAAAGACATGTGCTCCACTTTTGAAATACAATTTGTCCAACCCAGATTGGTCAAATTTTTCATCATCATTGGAGTATAAAATTAATCATCTTCCAAATTTAGTTTCAAGTTACTCAGATTCAATTGACCACCACCATGCGCAACTTTTGGCCATAACAGATAGTGCAAATTCGTGCTTTCCCCTAAAAAACAGCGCGCGCAACAAAATCCCATCTCCACCGTGGTGAGATCAAGAGTGCTCAGTGGCAGTGAGAGAGCGAAATGAGACTGAAAAACGTTATAACGCGGCAATGACCACGGAAAATTTAATTCTATATAAACAGGTTTATGCTAAATCCAAACGTCTACTACGTAAGAAAAAACGTGTAGGATGGGTAAAGTTTTGCACCTCATTATCTCCATCTACTCCAGCTTCAGTCGTTTGGAGGAGCATAAACCGGTTCAGGTCCGGTTGCTCTCCCTCAATCTATTCTCCCATAACCAGAGAAACTGCTGAGTTTTTCTTTGATAAAATAGCATCTCCTTACGTTCCATTTTTATCCGAGTGTTTTTATTCGTCTGTAAACTTAGACAAGTTTTAAACGACGATGACCTCATGGATGCAGCGTTTACGATTGATGAACTTAATATGGTTCTAAAACATGTACGGGACTCAGCACCAGATATTGGTGGATATAATTTGTACACGGCAGATATCAGTTCCTGTCTAAATAACAACTGCCATATCCTACAGTATGCAGACGACCTCGCGCTATATATATCTGATCCCTCCATCATTGACGCTGCCTCGTCACTGTGCCTGTCCTTGGATTCTTTAAGCGATTGGTTATTAACCCACGGTCTTTGTTTATCGGCTCCGAAAAGCTCGGCAGTAATCTTTTCGCGCAAAAATAGAATTCCCCAAATCTCAGTGGTAGTCCAAAGGCAAGAAATCCCAGTCATGTCCAATGTAAAATTTTTAGGCGTTTTTTTGGATTCCAAACTAACCGGCTTACAGCATATAAATTCAAGAATCCAAAAATGTGAGCGGTTAATTCCTATATTAAAAGCTTTAGCCGGTGTTTGGTGGGGCGCTCATCCTTACACTATGAAATTGTTGTACAATGCGATAATTCGGAGTGTCTTGGATTACGACACGTTCCTTTTGATCCCGTGCAATAAAGGTGCTTTAGCTAGATTGGATCGAATCCAAGCACAATGCCTCCGCATCATCTCGGGCTGTATGAAGTCCTCTCCCATTAACGCCTTGCAAGTTGAGTGTGCTGAACCTCCTTTGGCCCTCAGGAGACAATATCTGGCCTCTCGATTTCTATCCAAATTAATTTGTAAATCTTCTCATCCACTAGTTTCAAAATTAAAAGACTTAGAGGCTCTATGCAGAACTTCGAATTATTGGAGAAATAAAGAAATTCCCCTGTTATTAAAAACTTTCCCCCTTTTAAAAAACTTAGAGGGCCCTATTGTCCAATTTTCTAAACTTCCTGTATATGATTCTGCATATGATGTGTTATGTTTTAAACCTAAAATACTTTTTGATATCGGTATTTCTAAAAATTCACCATCAGCGGATTCGGCCTTCAATGCGGTGGTGGGAGAAAGATGGAATGGTTTTGAAAGATTTTTTACAGATTCTTCAAAATTCACAAATTTCGGCTGTACTGGGGCTGCGGTATATTACCAAAACTCCAAAATAAATTTAAAATTCAGATGTCCTAAGGAGTCATCCGTGTACACGGGTGAATGTGTAGCTATACTGGAAGCGTGTCGTTTCATTGAATCGCACAATATCTATTCTTCATTTTTACAGATTCACTTAGTTGTCTTAAATCGTTAATCCAAAATCCCTTTAAAAGTAAAGTACATAGTGCCATTATCTTAAAAATAAAAAATTCTTTGTTTAACTGCTCTAAAGCCTTCAAAGACGTTCAATTGGTTTGGATTCCTAGCCACTGTGGGATTCAGGGTAATGAGTTCGTTGATGCGCTAGCCAAAGATGCCATAACATCGGAAACGGCAGACCTCAGTCATTTCTGTCACCAAGGATACGATCTATTGAGTTTATCTAAGGAGTATCTACAAACGTCATGGCAAGAACATTGGAATTCCTCTTATAAAAAGAAGGGTAGATATTACTATGCAGTTCAACCAAACATAACTGCTAAGCCATGGTTTTATCGATACAAAAAAGTCCCCAAAGCAGTTATTTCTGTCCTTTGTAGAATCCGCATAGGTCATTGCTGCTCTCCAGTCTTTTTAAGAAAATACATGTACGGGATTCTTCTCTGTGCGAGTGCGGATTGGATGAAGGAACTTTGGAGCATATATTTTTTGTATGCACAAATAACATCTCATCTCTTGATCTCTACAGTCACCTCCCTAACCTAAAGATTCCTGTTCCTATAAACTTTCCATCGCTTCTTACCTATTCCTCTCCAAAATTATTTCAAGCCTTGTTATTGTTCATTTATAAAAATAATATTAAATTATGAGCTGGATCCCTCATGTTGGTGTGGTATATATTTATTTAGTGTTTTAACAACTATACTATTTATTTAATTTTATGTTTGTATTTGTTTGTTTCAGTGTACTAACATAACAACAAGATCTACATTGAGTACCACTATTAATCAAGAAATTGACCTGTTTTTTTGTATAATTAAGTAGTTTCTGTTTTATTTTATTTTAATATTTTCACACGCTTCTCCATTTCACATTTGACATTGGCAGAATTGCCGTCATCAGTAGTCGGCAGACTTGCCATATTAAAAAATTGAATTGAATTGAATTGAATTATTTTCCTGGACATTACATAAATAAGTCAAAATAACAATACTCAAAAGGCATAACCCAAATACATTATAATTAGCTATTAACTTTCTCCTTCTAAGTAAGTTTGCTAATGACAAATCGTATTCGAGATTCTCCAGGAAAACCCACTACCGCTCGACTGCAAGTCATTTAGCAAGGTTAGAGGTGTGGTCATAACTTATGTAATGCCGCCTTTACGAAGCGTGTAAAACACGCATGATGTTATATAGAACTCGGAAATTTTACTATAAAATATGGGAAATCAATGTAGTTCGGATAGTGGCTTAATATCTAGATTACCTGCAAACTTTAGTTCAGAAGTCTCACTTGGCATAGCAAGGCGTCACGTCATGATGAAAATGTAGTGAAAACCTTTAAAAAATAATGTTTTTAATTCTAAACGGTCGATAACTGCTCTCTAGTCTACGCTTATGTCCATTTGCAATAAGTTATGGGTCACTTATTACAGCCACCTATTAGGAGTTAACTACAGTGTACATCTACAAAGTAAATAGGAACTCACATTCCTAGATATTTGGGTAACTATACCTTAAACACATACTACTTACCTACATTGATTTAACAGCATTACCATGTCGATATTTGGACTGGACATAGACTTTCCTCTTAAGTTAAACTAGCACCATCTTGACGTCATGCAGACACCGTATTGTGTGTAAGACAAACATTAATACAAAGGTGTGACACTTCATTAGGCACTTGAACATGCAGGTATTGTTATTTATTAGTATAATAATTTCTACTCTAAACCACATGAACGTCACTATTCACGAATCTCACGATCTCAATTAATATTACAATTTGTAATTGTTGCCTCCGAGTTATGAAGCGTTTATGATTTGTGTCCATAATACCCAGATATGGATATTATTATCGTGCTATAATATTATGTATGAGTTATCAACATGACTGAAGAAAATTCCCGTAATACGTACAAGTAAGTACAATTATTACGTATTAGAAAATAAATAAGTAAGACTTAATAATGTGCGTTCATGCGCTTGAAAGATTTATCTGTATTAGGTACAACTTTTATTGTATTTTAACTAATCTGTACCCAAATAAATAAATCATTGACCTAAACTGATTAAAAAAGTATTACTTTGGAAATTAAATGAGTCTGAGTAGTTAAAAACAAATAGCGCAATTATTGCAATTGTAATCATTTTTCACTGACCACACTCCAGTAGGTTATACAAGTGAAATTCAGACGCCGAATAGGCTGTATCTGTTACGATATCAATCAGAAACAAAGATCAGTAGGCTTACTCTTGAAAATAATTCCGCTCGATTGACATTGGAAATATGTCAGTTCGTACATTTAAATACCAAAATTTCTAAAAAATAATTATAGACTCGGGATATTATGAAGACAACATGCTTTAAAATTGAGGCAACTGTAATGTAGGTAAATTTATTTTAAAATAACGCGTTGTTTTAAGGCTTCTATTTAATATTGGAATTGGATCGGAATTAGTATTAGTTTCAAGAGTAACCCCACAGATATCTAGTATGATAAATTTCAAATTAACGTTAACGTTTGCCAACAGTTTTAGTTCGAATCCAAGAGGTTCCATGTGAAATATTATAACAGACTTGTAGATTTACAGCTGGTTTCAAGATTCCAGATTCCCAGATAAGCACAAAATTTGTATTTTTTGTCAGAAACTGCGCCGCGGACGTTTTTAGTTTTTCTCTGGAATACTCAATATAGAAACCGGCTGTTGGTTTGTCGTCACTGTTTTACTGAAGAAGGGCAATAAAACATGGTGGTTTTTATTATGATTTTTTTATTATTAAAATATAAAAGTAGTATACACGTAATGTATTAAATAGACTTATAATTTTTAATGAGTAGGTACGATCACACGAATGTTTGATTTACAAAAGCGTATAAGCGAGCTATGTATCGATGAAGCGAGCACTTAATTATCGACGTTTCATTTATTTTGTAGGTATTACACTGGGTATGTCAGCTATTTATTATGATAAAAACTTGTAATTCTTTTATTTTGTAGCTTATTGTCTTACCACGTCTATCGTGGTTTACGATGTTTGCGGTAAAACACACTATTAAATACATATATAAATATAAAGATTATTTGTTGTTTTGTCTTATTTATTTTGCAGATAAAGTATATAAAAAAATACGTAAATAATATATTGGAATTAATTCTATATATAATGGTAGAGTGATGACACGGAACGTCAAAGGTCGCGGGTTCAAGCCCCGTTCTTGTCTATTATTTTTTCAATGTTTCTTTGAAAAATAGAATTAATATAGGCATTACATGGCCTCAACATGTATTAAAAAAATATAATTATATATGAATATATTGGAATATTAAATATAGTGGATCTACTTTACCGTTTCTATATATTTCTCTATTAAACATTTTTCACGCCGGATACTAATTATATGTACCTAATGGTGACTCAACAAATATAATGCTATGATTGAATACTGAATTTCTAATTTCCATAAACCTATTGTTAAGATAGCGTGTTACTACTATGTGTAGCTAGGTAATGAATGAGAGAGCTATTTATTTACACCAATACCTTCTAAATTTAAACTGATTTATTTGTTTCGATTTAGAAGTATTCTGTGTGATTAAGCTTTTTACTAATTTATAGCTAATAAAATATTATTTATATGTTAAAGTTGCATAAGTATATACAGAATTCAGTCCTAAATCTTGAAAGTTTGTAGATACAACGTTATCCTTAGCTGTTCAATACATAATGCTTAGGTACATATATAACTTCCTCTTATAGTTTATATACTAATGAGTAGATACTTATCTACACATTGAAGCAGTAAACCAAGAAACAGAAAAATAGACACGTCAATGGTTTCTACGAACTTCCTTGGCACGAAACGATAACGAATTCCATTAAATATTTTATCAGTTAATGCAATAGGTTATGTTGATAATATTCATCACAATGTAAAGCAAGGTTTAACCTAACCTGTAAAAAACACTAATTAAAAGATTAGGATACCTACACGTACACATACTTTTTTCTTATTTTAATGGCGAGATTTTCCCATTCATTTTATTTACAGTTTTAAAAGTTATGAGTTCTTAAAATATATATAACTTATGAATAAAAAACTTACATCATGCAGGTAGGCAAAACACGTAAGTACGCATAAACAAGCTGTTGATCCGTACCCGTGCCATATTTATATAGCAAATGTATGTATATGTCGCAGATGGATTGAAGAATCCGCTGCTTTACAAAACTGCTAGCTAGTTTTACAAAACAGATCCGTTTTATAAAATAGCTGAACTACGCACAGTATGCCTATTTTAGTGTTTATAAGGTCAGAAAAACCTAAGCACGAAGGGAATGATGAAGGTAGTTCGAACTCTTCGAACCTAACCTGTCCGTGTCGGGGTACACGGAACTTCCGAGCTGGCTTTGCTCGCTCATGCGTCAATTTAATTGATTTCCTTGCATCATACTTATGTCATTCTAAATATATTTTCTCTACTGACAAAATATAATAAGGTTAAATTATTGTTCATAAGACACACAGAGCCATGAACGACAAAATTTAGACTAAAATCCACAATCTGACATTTCATTTCACGCTGTTTTACATGACATCTGACTGTTGACCCGCTTTATTGATAAACGCAAAACGTTGCATACAATTCTGCGTGTTATAGTTCAGTAATTATAAAAAATCACTAAACGTCTTTCAGCTGTTTTACATAACAGCACTGTTTTATAACCAACTATCAGTTTTGTAAAACAGCTGATTCTACAATCCATCTGCGGCATATTGTATATAAATAAAAAATATGCTTAATCATGTAACTTGCACTATAATACCAGTGAGCTAAGTTGGTACTCGAAGTTGGATTGCAGCTCTGAGCCGCAAGGCGAGGGCGCACGCAAATGGAAGGAGAGCCACGAAAATGCCAAGCAGCCTAATATTAAAATACAATAAAACTAATATTTGACTATTTATAACCCAAACTAATATTATTGAATGATTTTAAACGTTATTATTCAAAGAAAAAAAAACAATACTTAAAAAGATTTTTGTTTTTTTATTGAATCGTGTTCAGTATAAGGGGTATAGTCACCTCCTTAAATATGAAAAGGGTATCGATCAACAGCTTGTATTTATATAAATGTTTATGAATAGGCAATTATTGCTTCACCGGTTTCGTTTTCAAATATTGTGTTTACTGTAACCAATATAACTTGACGTAAATTGAATCTATTAACACATTACATTGAGACAATATCTTGACGCACTATAAGACAATGGCACAAGAAAAGTTCTGTTGATATAAATAGCATTCAAACATACGAGTATTATAAATTATTTTGTTGTTTGTAACCCTGAAAAATCCCACTTGTGATAAATTAATACATTATTTTTACATAAGTAATACTAAAACTGTCTAGTCCCTTAATTAAGCTACGATCGATCTAAAATATGTTTTAATTATTTATTGATTATGTGATATGAAACATGAATTAGGTATGATGGTGACCCCTGCACGTAGTATTATCCCTTCAATTTATCAGCAAAATCTTACTTGGAGTGGCCACAGCATGATAGAGAAAAGAAAGAAAGAATAACTTTCTTTTGGGTAATTTCAAATAGTAAAAAAATAATTTCTTTCGAAAAAATACGCTTGTATCCATTCATACATATAATATATATCATTAAAAGCAGTGACAAAAGGTCGCAAGTTCAAGTCTAAAGACAGTGGTGCGTACCGCAGTTAAATTATTACTACATTTTAATAAAATGGTTTGACTCGTTTTCAATCTATACAAACCGAAACACAATAAGTATCATAACTATGTACAATCCATATATTCGTTAAATTTTGTATAACTTGGTAAAAAATTATATTTTTCTCATCGAGGATTGTGATGCGTTCACAACACTCTTTTTCAATAATTATGTTATTTTTTAACAAACAATTTTGTTTTGATATAGTTTATTTCGTTATTCGACCGACTACATTGTACCTATATCTGTAAATGTAAAATAAAGGTCTACAACCTGTGCTCGTTTAGCTTTATATTTCATAATTCATTAGGCATCTGAGACAGAAACTACAATAAAGTTATTGTATAAATTAAATAACTTTTTTAGAGATTGTCGCAAAATTATTTCTTATTAAAATTTTGGAAATAATTATTATGGTGTTTTTTTAATAACTATCTCAATTGCTCGTCACACTTATGTTATTTGTTTTACATGATAAGAATAATAATAATTTTAAAGTGTGTGTATACATGTACATTGGTTCAGTGTGGTATATGCCAAGTGCGGTGGCTTGATGGTTGTGGGTGTGAGTGTAGTGAGGTGAGGTTAGGTGAGCTGTGATGTGGTATGGTGAGTTATGATGTGGTGTGGTGTAATCTGGTGTGGTGTGATGTGTTGTAGTGTAGTGTGGTGTGGTGTGGGGTGATGTGGTGAGGTGTGGTGTGGTATGCTATGGTGTGTATCGAAAGCTTACTAGGCTATTATGTTAGTTAGGAACAATTAAAAGATTTTCAGTGGCATCATAGTCATAATTTAATAAATGAGAGCTTATTACTTGTTTGCACTTTGATTTGGTCAACGGGTATATATTAAGTGAAGAGTTTAATTTATTATATAAAAAAGTGCTGAGAAAGCAATAACTATGATGAGAAAGACTACTCCTGTACAGTTGAGATGAGCAAACATGTGTTTTAATGCGTTTGTGAGCATATAAGGATGGGTTTTAGGTTAAAGATGAGTGTTTACGCAAGATTGTTTGTAAAATAAAAAGTTGGCGAACTGTAAGAACCTCGCACTTTGAATAAACTTCAGAGGTTGAATGAAAGAATGGCAAAGAATAAGCTACCTTAAGCACTGCTCTTTGTGCTCGCTCAACCTTTATTATAAATGATTTAGACGTACCACCCCATACAGTGATGCAGTAATGTAATAAAGATTCGCATAGGGCATAATAAACTATTTTGAGGATTCTTTCATCTGCAACCTGACGAAGGTTTTTAAATATGAAGATCATCTTCCTTATTCTCTTAGACAACAGATCAGTATGTGTATTGAAGTTTAGGTTTTTATCGATGATAATACCAAGATACTTAATTGAGTCTACTTTTTGCAGTTTTGGACAGAAGCACGTGTTTGAGAAGGAGTTATTACAAGCATGGGCCGTTATATTTAAAGAAGGGTTTTGCATGAATTGAGTATTATTTAATAATGAAAATGTAATGTATTTAGTTTTGTCTGTGTTGAGCGTGAGTAAGTTATTGTTTAACCAATTTGTAACCAAAGTGAAGCCACTCTGTGCATATTGAAAGACATCTTCCCATGTATCACCATAGAAGAGGAGAGCTGTATAGTCCGCAAATGTGACAATCCTACCGTTGGGAATATTAAGCTGGCAGAGGTCGTTGATAAATATTAAAAACAATGTAGGTCCTAGAATACTCCCTTGTGGAATTCCAATATTGACTTCGCAATCATCACTCAGCCAATCTTCAACTAAAACGCGTTGAGATCTGCCATTTAGGTAACTATGGAATAATTTGAGTTGTGTATCACGAATTCCAAGGTTTTCCAGCTTCTTCAGCAAAAGTGGCGCAGAGACTGTGTCAAAAGCTTTTGCTAAATCGAGGAAAATTGTTAGGACCTTTGATTTTCCATCGAGTTTAGTAACTATAGTGTCAGTAAGTTGGTGTACGGCATCATTAGTTGATCTGCCTTTACGAAATCCGTACTGATTCACTGACAAAAGTTTTTTTGATTCTAAATAATTGGTTAGCTGATTATTAATAACTTTCTCTAGGATTTTAGATAAGGTAGGCAAAATCGAAATTGGGCGATAGTTATTGACACAATCCCTGCTACCACTCTTGTGAATAGGGTGAATGAGGGATTTTTTGAGATCCGAGGGAAATACACCGGTGGTGAGGCAAGTGTTGCAAATATGCACAATAGGGTTGGCTAAAATACTGGAATATCTCTTAATTAAGCCACTGGGAACATCATCACATCGCAGTGCACAATTGGTTTTAAGAGAAGATATCGACGGGTCCTACGTATACTGGTATAACCCACAAAATGACGAAAACCGTTTTATTGCATCAAAAGCCTTAAAATTATCTATATTTTGTATCCTGTAAAAATTATAATTAAATATCAAATAATTTCGAAGATATAAACTTGTAAACTGATATATGTGACATCATTTTCGGCTTCGCTACTGTCTACACTGATGCAAGTTACTTGCACCAGTGTAGGTAGTCGCGTTCGACGCGTCGCGTGAGCGCAAGTGACCTTTACTCCAGTATGCGCGCGGCGACGATGCAGCGTATACACCCTACACTGGTATAACTGAGATGCGTCTTAGTTTCCGTTTTTTTTTTGGTAATTAGTAGTAGTGATAACAAATAACAACAATAAAGCGTTCACGGGTTAGATTTATTAGAAAATAATGGCAGGAAAGTAAAATCTCCAGAAAATTACGAAGGTAATTATCAATTTAACATTTTAAATACTGTAATGATAAATAGTTTTAACTCTTACTAGATTAAACTATTTTATAAAGTTAAATTATGTTTAATTTATTTATATTTTCACTTGTACCAGTACACAAAGTTGATATTGTTTACATGCGTACTTTGTATAGTGATGTAAGTGAATTTTAACGATTATTTATAATTATATTGAAAATATTGTATTTTCACACTAACGTTTATTTATTTTAGAATCTGTTAAGGTACCATCTTGCAAAACATATGAAGAATTGGACCTAATTTTGGAAACGTACAGAACCACGGAACCGACAGATTAATACGAAAAAATTTATTTTGAAATTGAGCATCTAATAGATAAGCCTAGTAAAGAAACTACACTAGGCAAATGAAATATAATTTTATTATTTATTAATGTTTTTTAATCAATTTTGCACTTGTATCAGTATACAAGGTCTCATTTGATCTTTTTGTGGTCAATTATATTGTAAACTGATATAAGTAACGTTATTTTAACACAAATATTTTTATTTTCCTACAATCAATGGAACTCAATCAAAACACATAATTATTTATTAATCTATCAGCTATTAACCACATTATTATTATATATCTTTTAAGGTTCCCCCCCTTATTTACCTTGAGTGCGGAATTTTAAGCTGAATTTTTCTTTGTCATTCATCAATAAGATTGTTAGCTTAAGCAATCTATAAGACATGTTCGAGGTAACCCCTACAGTTGAAAATGTATATCAAAATGTATGAAGCATTTCGTCAGGTTCTGACAATTGACTGCTACATCGTACAGGACATTAGTGTGATTGTCAATCATATTTCTGAATTAGATTTTGTGTGTTTAAAGCAGGCTAAACTTCCTGATGATGAAAGTGAGAGCTTAACGCCTATGATTTCGCCATTAGTTTATTTTTCACTATTCTACTAACAATCCGAAGATGAATTTGACAATCTTTTAAATTCTGATTGAACAATTGTGGAGGCTAAAATCGAAATAGGATGATTTTCTTTATGTATATGTTCTGCGCTTGGAAATTTAACATGAACATTACCGATAGATTTCTTGTTGTTGGTCATACTCAAAATTAGAGAAAAAACATTCACTCCGTAATTGAAAAATAAACTAGAAATGTTTTAACTTATACTCTAGACCAGTAGACCCTAGCCTTCAAAATATCGACGGCTAATGCAAAACCATACGTAAAAAAAATAACTAACACAATCTTTCGTCTTCGATTTGGAGTCTTGCCTCACCTTTTTCATAACTGGAAGATGAATTCTATTGGGGAACATGTTATGTGGAGTAACATTTGTAAAGTCAATGTTCAAGCCAAAGATTTATTTATTCTTAATTATAAATATGCGTTTGACACGAACCAGTATACAAAATTTGATAGCTAGATGTAGATTACAAAAGTTTGTTACCAATTGACAAGAAAAAATTCAAAGATCTTCAAAATATTTGCAATACCAATGTGATTCCTGAGCGATACCACATATTTTACAATAATGTGAAAATAGGGACCGAGAAAACTGAGTAGTATTTAAACAAGCCTAGCTTTCTATTCAAAGATTTTTCTCTCTTTTTATTGTTTTATTTTCTGCCATTACTGTGATAGTTTCTATGCTACTTAAATAAGTGACTAAGCAATATTTAATTTGATATGTTGTTTTATAATGTCCGAGACACTGATTAGACTGATTACGAGTACTTACTTATTAAGTATTTATGAAAATATGAATACGTAATTAATGAAATAAACGATAGGTCCTAACTAAGTTAAGAAGAATTTTATTATTTACTTTATAAGCGTGCCATAACAAACTTAGAATAACAGTACCGATTAAGCATAGGTGAGATCAGATTGAGCTGAGACATGTTAATTAAAGGATGATGATTCAAATTAATAAAAACTGCTTACTTGGTTAAAATTATTTGCCATAATCTTTTATATTGACATTCTTTTTAAATTTTTTGTTTCATTTACTGTTATACCCATTAAATATTTTAAGAAAATAATAAACGTACAACATTGAAAATTGTTACAAGTAGTTTTCAGTACATAATAAACTGTTGTAAGTGCTTAGACTTGATAAAAGAAAATGTTTTTTTAATATTATAAGCTTAAATATTAATCAAAAGACTAAAAAGTACACGTTAAATAAGGTAATGCCCTTCTGATTTCCTTAAATTGCAAAAAAGTAAGTACACTATAAACTGGTACAAGTGGTCACTTGTACCAGTTTACATGTTCTAATATAGTAAAGAAAACAAGCTATATCAATGCAAGTGACGCTATTTTCTAAAGTATAAAAAAATATGAAAAAGTAATAATGCAGTCTTTTTCCTATGATATTCAATTATAACATTTCCAATTTCGAGAGTTTCTATTGATGTATGTCAAAGTTACAAGCTTTAGAACCTTTAAACCGCTCTCCTGTAAAGTTGTGTTTTTGCACTTGCATTAGTATACGTAGGACCCGTCGATATGATAGTTTTTATCTCATCCACGTCTGTGGGGAGAAGTACAAAGGAATAGTGACATGGCGATAGCGAAGAAGTAAGGTAAGAGGTTGAGTCCAGTCTTGAAGCAGATCCAGCTAGAGACATGCCCATGCTTGCGAAGAATTTATTGATCTCATTAACAGATTTTATTGGATCGTTTAAATTTATCAATTCGGAGGGGGGAGCTTGCTGTTTGTTAATGTATGTGATTTTTTTAATTTTTTCCCACATCTTTTTTGTGTTGCCTTGACACTTTGCGAGTTCGGATTTATCGTACTCTTTTTTATTTATTTTTAATAAATCATTACAAAAATTACGATAGCGGGTATAAGTTATTTTTATAAACCTCGTCACCTGGATATTTTTTGGACTTGAGGTGTAAATTGTCACGATTACGCATACATCGTAAGAGTCCTGGAGTAATCCATGGCTTGATCAACCTCTTACGTCTTGGAATAGTTACATTTTGGGTAACTGTATTTATAGTAGTGATGAGAGTCTTCATAAAGTAGGATAGAGCCTCAGTTGCCCAATGACTTGAATAAACACTGTCGAAGTTTAAAAGTTTAATTTTATCGTCAAGGGATGTGTAATCTAAAAGTGTGATAGTTTTTGTATGACGGTAAGTTGAAAGAATGTGCGAAAGACTTATGATGACGCTGTAGTGGTCGGTGAGGGTTGTGTGCGCCACGAAACATTTAGCTGAAAGTTTTGTTTTGATTATAACATGGTCAAGGCATGTTTGAGAATGAGTGTGTATGTAATTCGCAGGCAGCATACCGTGTGAGGCTAAGAGATTAAGGTAAGTTTCGGCTCTAGTATCGGAAGAGGATATTGATATGTCTATATTAATATCGCCAGTAAGAAACACATTAATGTATGATGAAAGTGTAAGTAAAATGTTGTTTAAAGATTCCAGAAATTTTGTAATGTTTCTTTCACCCGGGGAGCGATAAATACAAAGTATCACAGTTTGGGAATTGACGATAGTTATTAAACAATTTGCATCAATCATGGATGCCTCGTATATGTTATAGGTATGGGTAGATTTATAATAAACAATTACACCTTCATTTTCTGTTCGATTCGTTTGTGAGTAAGAGGAACGATAGCCACTCAGTGTTGGTATAAACTGATTTTGTGAAATCCAACACTCTGTGAGAATGATCACATCCCAATCAACCTCTGATCGTTTAATAAGGGTGTGAAATCCCGCAATATTTCGATGAACACTTCTTATGTTTTGTATAATTATATTCAAAGAGGAATCATCTTTATACACTGATGTGGAGCAATCCTCTATATCACAAGTACGGGAGTCGGCAACAGTTAATTCATCTAAATCGTTATTAATTGATAATACGGAATTATTATCGAACATTAAGTAGTGGTAGAAATTTTAATGTTATAGATATCTGAGGTAAATACAAATTGAGGGTTATAATAGTTATTTGAGAATAAATGTGTACAGGGTAAATAGATATGAAGTTTGCGAGTAAGCATGTTGTTATAAAAGTGTAATATCTGCTTAATAGGTTATGTAATGTGTTAAATGGGAGTTTCTTAGTTTTTATGTGAGGTATATTTAGGATGTGTGTTTTGTGGTATATAGATGTGTTCAATTGTGGTCTTTGTATGAGTGTGAGGGAAATACTATGTTGTGTATGTTTATAATATGAATGTACAAAAATTGAAAACTTGTTAAGATGGATGATAAGGGCTAGGATGTATTGATAATCACAATATATAGAGAAGTAACAGATAAAAACATTTAGTCATTTAGCATTCTTTAAGTTATCTATATCGGCTTCAGAAGTAATGCGTATCTGAGATGATTCTAGGTTTTTCTTTAGGTAAATAATCCCATTGGCGGTCCAACAGAAGGTGTAGTCAAGGTTTTTCTGTACTGTTCTTGCTAGATAATACAGTCTATGCGTTTTGTGTGTCAATGTCTCGGATATATACAGCGGTTTATGTTGATATTGAGGATTGAGGTAAGTGGTGTTTAGTTTATCTGATTTAGCTTTCAGTTTATTAAATCTCTTCACACCCTTTAAAAATCTATCCTTTAACAATACTGTAGTGAAATCTACTATAACCGGGTTTGTTTTATCCTTGGAGTTAATCCTATAGATATCCCTTATTCCTAGAGTGTCAACATGGACATTCAGTGTTTGTCCAAGACTTTCGACAATGTCACACAAGACATCTTTAGTTTCACCATCCCGTGAAGGGATATTACGAATTTCAATTCCGGTTGAGCGAGACTTTCGTTCAAGTGTCTCAAGCTTATCTTCGAGCTGACTAATCTTTTTTATGTCTTCTTTACGTTCCAATTCTAGTACATTGTTTTTTTTCAGGAAGTCGTCATATTTATCCGACATCATTGACACACTATTCTTTAGTTCCGTATTTTGGTCAGAAAGTTTGCTAATTGTGCATTGAAGTTCCTGGAAACGTCTCTCCTGTTCACGAGAAAAGGTAGCAAACATTTCCTTAATCATTGTTGAGATGTTGTTATCTTCCTCATCGTACTTCCTTTTTTTACGTTCCGTAATATTTGCCGTGAGATCACGAAGATTGGGTGCCGATTCGCAGTGCTGCATGCTGGGTGGAGATACGTGCTCCGTCGTAGCTGTGTGCGTAATATCAGAACATTGTTTATAAACAAGCGCGGGCGCTGTCGCTGCCGACATAGCGAGCGTCATCGGGGCGGGTGAGGCGGGAGGTGTTCTATTGATAGGCATAGTTAGTGGTATTTGTTACTGACGACAGTACCAGGGCTGAATGAATTGTAACTTTGTATTTTTGTACAAGACACCGCTATTCCCCACGAATTAATACGGAGGTCAGATAAGAGTTGTCGGTATCGAGACTTTCATCAATAATTAGTTTCCGTCCAGTTAAAGATGACCCCGCAAAAAGTAATGAAAACGTATGGAAGTTAAGTCTGGAACCGAGAATGTAGTTGTGTCCCTTTCTCTTCCTTAGTGGCAGCGATAGTACGCGTTAGAAGGTATCTCCTTTGCACAAAATGTTAATGTTGAGTGTTGTGGTTGCAAGTGTCGCTGTATTACTCACAGACAGTGCGTTGTTCACAAACGCCTCCTGATTGATGTTCTCCTATTATTTCACTTGATTATTTGCTTCGTATTTTTAAGATTATTTAAAAACTGATAAAATATAATTGATGAGACTTCGACTCAAAACACGACTGTACTCAGCAGGGGTCCGGAGGGAAGGAATTAAAATTTCTTGTGGAATATTTTTGAATTTTTAAAGGACTAAAAAGAGACGCCTATTCCTTTAAAATAATCGGTCCCGAAGTGTAAATTTGCTCTACTTTATTCAAAGCATTCGCTTTACTTTATTTATTTTAATATTTCAATAAGAAGATAAATCTCAATGTGAAGAGCTGTGTTTCGCACCCTATTAACCCGAACACATAATTTTTAAGTGGCATCATTATACCTATAGTTTTGAATCGACGTGTATTTGACATAGAAGTTGTAATGACTTTGGCAGTGATTGCAGTGAACGTGTCTGCGACGTAAGCTGTGTCGACATGTGTTAGTGCGGCTGCGGCACGACGGTGGCGTTGGTGCGGCGCGCGGCGCGGCGCAGCACGTGCGGCTGTAGGGACACGAACCCACTGTCCACCACGCGAATTATACGAATGTTGATCTGGAAATACGAAACATTCCCTGAGTTTATTTTTGAGAGCTAATCTGATAGAAAACGCCTGCCACAATCTAGATAAAAAGCGACATGTTGAAATTACCGAAATATCTGTAGTATACCTACAATATTCTTAAAAATATCCATTTCAGTTGAATAGTCACTGTGCGACCACAAAAGCTGCAGTACCTATTTAAAAAGACGGGTCAAAATCGATTATAATATAGTTACGTGATTAATCCCGGATAAAATTTGTTTGTTATTGGTTCTAAAGTTGTTTAAATGACAATTAGCTAGCTGATTTCTTGCTTTTATAAACGGGCTGCATTTCCATTTGAGCATCATCATTCATCGCATACATCTGAAGGTAATTTACACCCACAGTGCTAATTTGCAAAGCTCACACAGCTTTACATGTTTTTTTTGTTGTATTTTCAAAATTGGCCTGATCGCGCACCCAATCCAATAGCCACCAGTCATCGGGCATGACCACATCAAGACCACGTAATATCTCAACTGTCACACGTTAGACCATGAGTCCTTAATGGAAAGATAAGGAATGAAGCATATCCGCTAACACCAAAATCACCGCTAACACCGAATGATATCTTGCACATTAATATTTTATACACACAGATATTTAAACCTTTTAGGAAATAAAGGTTAAATTACTAAGTATATTGTTTTTTTTTTATATTTAATATACCTATCAACAGGAAAATCAGATTTTTTAAGTTGCGAGCGTCTTAGTCGTGTAGGTACATACAAACTAGTTTCTACACAAGGTCGGTTATGGATTGTGTCAATCCGATTCACGAATGAAATGTTATGACCACCCATGACTAGAAATTGAATACTTCTCTAAGTCCCTATAATTCAATCAGCATTATTTTATAGTAAAACTTCATATAAAATATCTATAGAAATCCATTCGAGGTACTTAATTATCAGCTCCTAAATGAACTGAAATGACGTTTCTTAACCGAGTGTTCTGGTGTAACTTGAAAGAGCTCTCTATTCCGGCGATAGTATATTGCAGTTACCTCGTGCTTAGAAGCTGAGCGCCGGAAAAACTTGTGGAAGCGCGTGGAGAGTGCCCACACGTGGCCGTTGTCGCGCTCCGCCCACCGCACCTCTGCGCAGAACTGGAGCTTTTCAGAGTCCTGTGCCAGCACCCTGCAACGCAAAACATAAGCCATGAAAAAGAAAACAGCCATCTCTAGTCAAATCCAGAAAATGAAATAGAATTGTATCTCCGGCAAGGAATTTGGTAGAACCTTGTGAGCTAGCGCGCTTTATTCTTGTTAATAGTTATTAATTTTTTGTCAAACATCCAGTACAAAAGATTGCAGTCATATATATAGCCCAGGGCTATATATATGACTGGCATTGCATTTGCAAATTCGTTTACTTGATGACAACATGTGAATCGTCTTTCGGGACCGAAGTTAGGAATTAGAGCATTGATCTTAAAAAGATATTAATTACTACTTTGGTTTGAAAAAGGGTTTAAAGCGTGTTTATTGTTATTATTCATTAATTGATGACTTCAGAATTGCCACGATATCGTCTAATAATATAGTTCGAGTGCATCCTCCATCGCAAGAGTTTCAACAACCTTTCATCATAGCTTGACTTGTAATAAGTGCGTATTACTGCATTAGCAATAAATCGGGATTTCCCACGTTGTTGAGCAAAAACTGATTCGTAATTGTAAAGGAAATACAATGGATTACCCTTTTTTAACGTTTTTTATCAATGAATCATTGTAAAACCAATTTCTAATCAACAATCGTGACTTTAACGCTATAAGAATGTGTAATTGCGGAGGTTTCGAGTCAGATAATTCTAAGATTTAATTTATAGGCATCGCTTGAATGTGCACAAGTGGAGGTGATGCGTAGGGGGATCAGTTGCTAATAATTAATTGAAACAACCTCCTGATCATGGAACTAACTTTTCTGATCCAACCAGATGAAAGCTTCGGATATTGTATATATCTGCCTAATCACTTCCCAATTACATTGGGGTCGGCTTCCAGTCAAACCGGATGCAGTCTAATACCAGTATTTTACGTGGAGCGACTGTCTAAATAACCTCCACAACCCAGTTATTGGGTAACACGATACTTCGTGGTATGACTGGTTGTCAGATTTTCAGGCCTCTGACTATTTGACAACAAAGACCGACGGCTTAACGTGCTTTCCGAGACACGGACGAAAAGCTTCGGGTATTGAGTGCAGAAAATCATCACCACAGAAATCTAACCTACATAACACGAACCCAGCCATGACAGCTGCAGTTAAATTATTTCACTATCTAAGGGGAAGGTTTAGGCGTCGCAGACAACCAAATAGCTCAATAGCACATATACTTACTTGTGGGAATTGGTGATAGGGTTCCAGGCAGCGATGGCGGTTTCGGTCATGGGGCTGAAGATGATGGTGTCGTCGCGTGGATCCACCGCCACACCGAGCCCCTGCGACGACTTGCGCCCCACCAAGTTCACGGGCAGATCAGTGCCCTCGGCTGGTGGACCTGACGCTAACACAGCCGTCGATACGCTGAACAGTCTGAAATGAACGTACCGCTTAATATAGACTCTATGATCGTTGGTAATACATGATGGCTTAAAATCCACTATTTTAAGTAGACGTTTTCTGTTTATACGATACTGGCAAAAATAAAATTATATATTGAAAGAATTCATTTAAAGTAATTGTTCTATGAGACCATTTGAGAATGGTATGTAGAAGGAAACAGGAGAAGGGAGAAGATCTAGACAAAGCTTCAACAAATGATGGAAAAATAGGAGTCTTGTCGTATCAAGTGGCCAAAATGAATTGAATAGAGATAGAGGATAGTGGCGGTTACTTCTCCGATACAAGCTTATTTTAATAAGAGATGGAGAATTGTGCAAAGTTTTGCAATAACTGTTTTACAGTCATATATGTATGATGAGCAGTCTCTATTCGGCCTACAATGCCGTCTATGAGAGTGAACCACAAGCCTCTCATATCGTATTCACCCAGATAGGGGTACCTTAGGTGATAAATCAATAGAAACATTGGTAGCCATCGGCTGGTAGTAAACTATTTGGGAGAGTGCGCTAGGAGCGCAGTGCCCTCTATGAGGGTGAACCGCTCACCTCCGATGTTGTAGGTACTCGCCCAGGTATGAACATATTAAGTGGTACTAGATACATACCTATCTGTAGCCAGCGGCTGGTAGTAGAGTAGTCTCTGCGCGGGTGAATGCGCTAGACCCACGATACCGTCCATAAGGGTGAACCTCTCGCCTCCAATGTCATACTCGCCCAGATCGGGGTCTGGGTACATGGATGCGTGCGTCACTCGCCACGCGTTGTCACGACGACCGTCGTACACGATGATACCTGCAAAAATCCAATCAAGTAATTATAAAATTATATAACTATGTCAGATTATGACAGCTAATAAACATACGCATATAGCGTATAAAGTATACACTTCGTGTTATTCAGTACTTAGATTTTATCCATATTAATAGTTAAGTATTAAGTTTTAATTTCATCACTGGCATTGTCGTTCCCATGATGTAAGGTATCTAGTCAAGTGTGAGTGAGTAATGTGGGAATCTATCGTCATCCCAATGCAAGCGGTAAATAAGTATCAATTGAGGGAATAACATTTCTGTGCTGCATGGTCAGTTACGTATAGTTATGGAAAGTTAAATTCTCACATTATTTAGGCCAGGTTTGGGAATGCATAATCCAATCTCCGAGGATAAAGATACGTGTTATTGTGAAATATTATTAATTACATAATAGCGCAAATGAAAGCAATAAAATGTTGAAATAATAATTCCACTGGTTGAATTGTATGTGAAGTCACTAGGTACAAGCACTGTTCCGTGAAATATAATTCAAGTCCCCGATTAAATGTATATATATATATTTATTTATAGTTGTCCTAGCTAGATCACAAAGTAATCTTTTTTAAGGAGAAACAGATTCCACTCCCTGGTGGGATAGCAATAACAGTGGTGCGTTCATGTTTCTTGACTCTACATAGGGTTGTAATGGAGCCCCATCCGGAACTGCGGAACCTCTGCATGAAATAATACCTCCACCTCCGCCTCCGCACGGTTTCATGCGAAGGTATGGCGGAGATTTAGTATTGAGTGCGGTGCAAGCGGCGACAAGACAGCGGGCGCTAGCGGCACGTTCCTGATGCCGTGCAAGGTTATGTATTTATATCGCATTATAAAACATGTACCTACGAGGGGCGTTCAATGTATTCTCGGTATGGGGGTGATTTAATAATCATGTGGGTAATTTGACTAATTAATTAAGTAATGACATTATCTGAGGGTATAAATATGAAATTTCATGTAGTTCTGATCATTAGTTTGCTAGTTACCCTTAGTCAACGACAACTGGAATGGCTAACGTGACAATGTCGAAGAAAATCGAACACCGCGCTGTGATTAAATTCCTTACCAAACAAGGAAAAAGTCAAAAAACTATTCACGAAGAGATGGTGGCTGTTTACCAAGATTCTGCACCTTCGTTATTGACAGTACAAAAGTGGTCAAGTGAATTTAAAAAGGGCAGAGAGAGTATTGAAGATGACACTCGCTCGGGCGGCCCGGTTACTGCCTCTACGGAAGAAAACGTGAAAAAAGTTGAGAAATTAATACTGGAGGATGCCCGAATGAAGGTCAAAATTATAGCAGAGATGACCCACCTCTCCGTTGGTACCGTACACACTATTCTGCATGACCTCCTTAACCTCTCAAAAGTCAGTGCAAGATGGGTGCCGCGAATGCTCACGGCGCCTCAAAAACAAGTGCGAATCGAGTGCTGTAGAGAGTTTTAAAAGCTCTGTAGTGAAGACCCATCAAGTATTTTCGATCGAATTGTTACTGGAGATGAAACGTGGGTTCACCATTATGACCCTGAAAGTAAGCAGGAGTCCATGCAGTGGCACAAGAAGGGTAGTGCCCCCCCTAAGAAATTCAAAGTCGTTCCGTCTGCCGGAAAAGTCATGGCCACGATGTTTTGGGACTCAAAGGGAATTTTGTTGATTGAGTACACAAAAAAAGGTGAAACCATAAACGCAGCATCCTACGCATCCACTTTGAGAAATTTACGGGAGGCAATTAAAGAAAAAAGACGGGGTAAACTGACCGCCGGTGTGTTGCTTCTTCACGACAACGCCCCAGTCCACACGGCGCGTGTTGCCAAGGCTGCTGTGCGAGATTGTGGTTTCGAAGAAATAAACCACCCACCCTATAGTCCAGACTTACCCCCTAGCGATTATTATTTGTTCCCTAATTTGAAAAAAGATCTTCGGGGAAAACGATTTTCCAACGATGAAGAGCTTAAGGCGGCCATAAATGCGCATTTTACAGAGATTTTTTTTACAGGGTATTGAAAAATTAATTTCGAGATGTAACAAATGCATTGAGGTTATGGGGGACTATATTGAAAAATAAAAATAATTTTATTTGAATTAAGTTTTTTTTTCATACCGATACCGAGAATACATTGAACGCCCCTCGTATGTGCTTGTCGTTCGATTGTGTTTCGCACATGATTCAAGTTGCCAATTGATAAATTATCATTTTATTCGCTTCGTAGTCTTTGTACAAAGTTTAATATGTGCAGATACGTAATTAATTTTGGTTGTGGACTTGTGGAATTAGCTGGTGGTTTGCTTGTTACCTACGGTTTTTGTTATGATTGTTTTTTTTTTCTGACAGTACTTTATAGAAGTGGACAATAATTACCCAAGATGTAAAACATCTTTAAAAGGACTATTTGGTAAGAGATGATTGCAAATTCTGATATTGTTCCTAGTCTTAAGACGGGTGAGGTGATTAATAGTGGTTTATTGATTTTGGGGTGTTCTTTTTTTATATTTTTAATCATAATATTCCACCTCCGTTTCCACTTCTGTTAAACCTCCGCTTGTGCAGAGGCTTAAAAACTCTGCATCTGCATCCGCTTCCTCCGTTACAACTCTACTCTACAATATAGATACATGGACAGTAGTACTGATTGCCATGAGTATTCCATAAAAATAAAAAATAAATATAAAATTACAGTAATTCTATGAAGCTATGTGGACAGTTGTAGTATATGTGGCAGGAGAGTGTGTAGTGTGAGATATTAGTAGTAAGATATTTTTCAGTCTCGTCGTAGGATATACTAAGAAGGAAGGAATGAATTACTGATTTGCATTTGGCGTATGTTCATTTGATAACCATATAGTAAAAAAAAAAAAAAAAAAACAATCTTGGATGGTCCGCCATATTGGATCACGTCACACAGCTTATCGAATATTGTCATCCAAACTAAACGTGTATACAAAATTTCAGCTCAATCGGTTGAGGAGATCTGCTTCAAAATTGAGTAGCAAGATTCCACCAGAACAAACATGCAAGTTAAATAAAAGCTTTTAATAAAAATAGCATAAATTTTATACTTTTGATCCTTTTTTTTCTCCTAGATATGCGTAGTTAATATATATTAGGCGTATTTTTGAATTTATACTTACAGTAACGTGCAAACTTTAGTAGCCAAGTACCTTTGTTACATAATCAGTAACTTAACCTTATTACACGGTTCGTGACTAGCTTATTAAGTCTAATCTAGTCATTAATCTACCTAAACAGTTCACAAAAGCTCTCCTTGGTTATGTTATTGCGATATACAAACTTAATTAATTATGAAGCTAAATTAATAATGGTAATAAATTAATTGTTCCTAGGTGACATACATATATACAGAAGTATAATTTTGAATTATAATTTATATCTACTTATTCATAGAATTAAACGAGGCATGATTTAACGCAATAAAATACTTGTCTACTCCCTTGCTCTTTAGGGAGCATACTATAGGTAAGTAAATTGTCTAATATTGAACTGCCTTGATGGTCTAGTGGTCCTAAGCGTGATTGCTGAGCAGGAGGTCCTGGGTTCGATTCCCGGGTTTGAAATTATGCCAGGTAAAAGACAATATAATCACCACCTATTAGGTAATACAGGGAATTTATTTATTTTATTCTTTATTGTACACCATGAACATACATTAAGTAATCTTATTATATAGAAATAGTACAATGGGCGGCCTTATCGCACACGGCAATTTCTTCCAGGCAACCTTAGGATGGAAAGAAGATACATTAATAAAAATTAAGGGCTGACGGTGTACATAAATACTATTACAATTAATATAGTATAACATACTAATAACATAATTAAACAAATATAAAAAAGATTCATAGTACATAATATATAAACTTATGACTAGTGTTACAAACTATTTTAGGGCAACGGTAAAGACAGATAATGTAACTTCAACAATTTCTTAAATATTGGAAGTGATTGGGTACGTCGAATAGAGACCGGCAATGCATTCCACAAACGCGCTGCTTGTATTGAAAAGGACTTGTCAATTGTAATTGTAATTGGAAGAAAATTGCGCAATCTTCTTAAACACCCAGCGGAAGCAAACAACTTACGACTGGTTTCTTGCAGATGAGGAGTCCAGGACAAGTTTCTATCGATAATTAGCCCCAGGTTCTTAACATGTTCGCTAAAAGGAATAAAAGTGTTATCAAAACAAACTCGAGGAAGCGTGGTCCAGTCAATCTTAGAAATCATCCTGGAACTGCCCATCACAATTGCCTGAGTCTTTGCGGGATTGACTGTAAGCCCGTATCTTTTGCTCCATTGTGAGACTCGAGCCAGGTTCATATTTAAGGTGTAAATGGCCTCAGTGAGTTTTGTAAAGGGGGCTTTATTATAAATTTGTAGATCATCTGCATAAAGGTGGTAAGAAGAAAGTAGTTGATCAGATATGGAATTTATAAAAATTGCGAAAAGTAGAGGAGATAGAACGCCACCTTGAGGCACACCGACAGTATTATTACACCAAGAAGACGAAATTTCCTCAATGCAAATACGCTGCCGACGACCAGACAAGTAACTACGAAACCAGTGTATCGCCGATGGAGATACGTTAAGAGAGCGTAGTATGCCGAGCAAAATATCGAAATCAACGGTATTGAAAGCGTTACTAAAGTCAAGCAATGCAAGTACCGTAAGATTACCGATTTCCATGCCCGACCTGATATCATCCGTAATATGAACTAAGGCCGTGTTAGTGCTGTGACCAACACGGAACCCGGATTGAAAAGGATTGAGTAGATTGTTCTTGCAAAGGAAATTATTAATTTGGTTGTATGTCAGGCGTTCAAGAATCTTGGAAAGGAATGGCAGGATTGAAATGGGACGGTATTCAGAAAAGGATTTAAGGTTAGATTTTTCGGGTAATGGAATAATCTGGGAGTCTTTCCAGCCACTCGGAAAATATCCAGTAGAAACTGAGGAATTAAGGATATGTGATATTATGGGAAGGATGACATCAAGGATAGGGATGATCATTTTACGGCTGATACAGTCACTTCCAACTGCGTTAGAAGTTATTGTTAAGATGCTTTTCTTAACATCACATGCAGAGAATTCACTAAAGACAAATGGAGAGTAATTGGGAGTCGGGAGACTTGAAAGATATTGTAATGTATTCAATTTTGTTGTCATGTCAAAATTGGACGAGGCAGTGAAATGATCTTTAAGTGAGTTTATATCTATGTCTTTAAGGAAAGTTTCTTGTTTACATTTCCCGACACCCATTGTTCTTAGAAATTTCCAAACCTTAGCTGAGTCTCCGTTTTGAACAGAAGCGTGAATGTGTTGGCGTTGTGCATTCCTACACACCTTGTTGCAGTGATTACGTATCATTACATATTTTGTCCTATTTGCGTCAGATGGCCGACACTTCAGTTTAAATTTCGCTGCAGCCTTCTTCTCTAAAAGATCCTTAATTGCTTTTGTAAGCCACGGTGATGGCAGATGCTTGACTTTTACCGGCCTTAGAGGTGCATGGCGGTCGTAGAGTTGAAGGAGACTGGAGTTAAATAGGTTGACCTTGTTGTCAACAGCCGTGGAAGTCAAAACAGGCATCCAATCAATGTTTTGAGCATCCTTACACAGATTCTCGAGGTCAATACCATCAAAATTGCGTAGCATGAGGATTTTAGGCTTAATCTTGGGTGGGCGGATTTTATAAGACAAGAAAATAAGGTCGTGGTGAGAGAAGGCGTCTGCAGAGCACTGACCATGCTTAGCGACATGGTTCAAGGAAGATACAAAAATCTGATCAAGAAGAGAAGGAGTGGAATTAGGAAAGTGGTGAGTAGGGTTCAAAGGAAGTATTGCCATATTGCAAGATTGCACGACGGAAAGAAGGGAGGAAGAACGGTTATCGTTTTTGAGGAGGCAAGTGTTAAAATCTCCCATGATTATGCTGTGACCGTAAGAGGGAGAAAGGGTTTCCAAGATGTTTTCAAAGGAAGAAAAGAAGTCAATGCGGAGGGAAGGACAATAATAAACGCCTAAAAGTAGCTTGGAGTGATGCAACTCAACCTCCAGAAACAGATGCTCGCCAGCGTTAGAAGGTGGTGACTGCGATGACACATGAAGAATTGTAAATTGAATGTGTTGTCGAAGGTATATTGCAACACCACCACCGCCGCCAACCGAGCGATCATTCCTAATAAGTCGAAAGCCGGGTAGAGAATATAAAGAAGAAGGAAGGCATGGCTTTAACCATGACTCAGAAATGAGAATTGCATGAATATTCTTATTGAAATTTAAGGAATTTAACAACGGAAATTATTAATTTGGTGTGAACCTTCAACTGCACACCACTGCCTTCCCCTTCAGATTAAACAAGAGCTATATGTTATATGTGTAGTTAACTAGTGAATCTGCTTAAAACTTTCTCTTCGTAGGTATCTACTTATTGTAGAGTCTAAGTATATGATAATCTTATAAACTACTACCTGTGCTCCGCAGTTTCATCCCTTTTTTTCGTATTAACTCTGCATTTTCCCGAGATACTACATTGCCCGATTTACTTTAGGTCCTGATATAGCACACCATATTATTTTTTCTCGGGAAAATGCAGTTTTCCTGCGGTAAAAGGGCAATTATAAGTACACCAAATTTCATCCCAAACCGTTAAATAGTTTTTGCGCGATAGATTTTAGCAAACATCCAAATTCACAAACAATGAAACTTTGAAAATATTTAGGAAGTTTCCTAAAATTTGCAAAGTATATTAAAGGTACATTAACCATCATTATTTTTACGATAATGTATTATACCTTATTGAACCTATTTACAAATGAACACAAGAACTGCCTAAAGCGAACTTAATACTTACTTCATGAATGTACTTACACGTTTATTATCCTTTACTGATGAACGCGCCCATAAGCGCGCTCAATTCACGCGATACGGCGGAACGCGTCTATAAGATGACGGAAGCAGAGGGGTGCGCGCGGGGGGCCATGCCCGGCCGCCGGACGCTCGTGCGCCGCAATTAGTGGGCAATATAGATCGGTCGCGTGCATACGTACTTACCTTATATGTCGCGATCGTCACCATTTAAATGTAATGTGCCTTCTCACTATGTAACTTATATTACTTTAATATATTATCAAGAAAAGGTTGAGAGTATCATTTACTACTATCCTCAACATATGGCGACCGTGTGAATTAAAAGAACCTGTCAAGAACTCAAGTTCAAACACGTGGACAACCGATGCGACGCGCTTGCTGATCGTTTAATGGCGGCGGTAGAGGTTCGTCGCTGAAAAGAAAACTTTGTGCTGCGGCTACGAAGATAAGAAGGTTCCTGGCGAGCTCCGAGCTACATCTCCGCTCCGGTTGAACCGTTGTCTTCACTTCGTGTGAGCGTGGGTCTGCGCTGTGCTGCGACTGCGAGCAATCGGCAACGGCGCCGGCGGCGTGGCGTAGCGATAAAGGAAGTAAGCCCGTTCCATTTATTTTCCTCCTTTAACCTGTTTTGTTTGGTGTGTGGATGCCTAGCTGCTTTGCCAACGTGAGGTTACGTAAATTTACATGCGTGCCTTGCCAAGCTGCGTCGCATTTTTCAGCCTAGGTATTGCGTCTACACTGGCGCACCTCGCTGCCACATACCTCTATAGGTATCGGTATATAATTTACTGCCTGTAAGGCTGTTATTAGGTACTATTCTGTACCATATAATATAGGTTGCATGGCCTTATCGCTCTAAAAATATAATTTATTGAGCACGTGCATAAATATTTGCGCCCATAATTTCGTAACACGCTGCCACATTCATCAATATAGGTATAAAATGTGCTGCTTGTAAAGCTCGATTGGGCACTAAACTGCACCTACGGGGCGCTTGGCTTAATCGCACAAAATATAACATTTTATTTATAGTGCACGTGGCATGTAATTCTCCATAGAGAAAGCGTGTAAACTCCTATCGTTGCATTGAATTCAACGAAATTTGCCGAACATTTCAACGATTCCGGGTCCGCGTGCACGGCCCGCTCTCAACCTACTTCGTGCCACGTGCCGCGCTGCGTCCGACGCGCAGTTGCTGCCACGTGCTGCCGACGACCTCGGCGGCAGCTGTTGGCGAGCTCAGCGGCAGCGGTGTGGTCTGAGCTGGTTGTCTGCTGGACTGAATTAACTGGTGGGATTGCACAAGTTATTCCCGTAGTCACTTTCTGTAAGATTTTGCCCAACTCATTGTTGTTTATTATATATATATCGAGCGTGTTGTTTATTGTACTTCTTTTTAAAATTCACTCAACATGCTGGACGATACGAATGCCTCTCCTAATGTGGAGGGTGATCAGATGAAAACGTTAATTCGCAGACGTGGTGGTATACGTAGTCGATTAACAGTGTTCAAGAATTTCATATGTAAATTTCAAATTGAGAAAGCCTCTAGTCTTACTAGTTTAGAAGTGCGAGAGCTGTCTTTGCGACTCACTCAGTTACAAGAGTTAATGTCTAAATTTGATACAATACAATCTGAGATAGAGGAGATTGCTCGTAACATAGATGAACAAGTGTCAGAGCGTGATATTACAGAAGGGGAATTCTACTCCGTAATTTCTTTAACTCAAGAACTAATAGGTGTTGGTTCATCAAATAGTAAAGAAAAATGTGAATCTGAACACTCTAGTTGCAACAATATGAGCAACTCGGTTAAACTACCAACCATTAATTTGCCCACCTTTGATGGGAACTATTCTAAATGGCTGGAGTACAGAGATACATTTGACTCTTTAATTAATAATAATGATTCAATACCACTAATAAACAAGTTTCATTACATAAGAAATTCACTAATTGGTAGCGCTAGTGTTATAGTAAGGTCCATAGACTTTACCGCAGCGAACTATCAAATTGCATGGAAGTCATTATGTGACAGATTCAATAACAAAAATATTCTTATAAATAATCACTTTCAGGCTTTAGTTGGTATCAATCCAATTCAGAATCTTTCAAAGCTTTAAGATATTTGATGGATCAGATTCAAAAGAATTTATATGCTTTGAATATATTAGAAATTCCCACAACTGGCTGGGATCCTTTAGTTATATTCTTGGTTGCAGCAAAGTTAGATCCTAGAACAAAAAGTAAATGGGAAGAACAAAAAGGTCATTTAGTACACATGGCTTCCCTTGAAGAATTTGTTAACTTTTTAGATAACCGCGCAAATGTCTTAGAGACAGCTAATAGTAGTCGATATTATGATACTAAAAATACAAATCATAGTAAGGATAATAAAGCTGTCAAGTCATTAACAACTACTTTGGTTGGTGCTCAAACTAATACATGTTTTATCTGTAAAAAGGCACATTATGTACATAAGTGTCATAAATTTAAGGCTTTGAGTTTAAATGACAAGCGCGCTGAAGTGGCTAAGCATAAATTGTGCACTAACTGTCTTCGTTCTGGTCATAACAATTCAGAATGTACATTGAATAGTTTTTGCCGGACCTGTAAGGAAAAACATAATACAATGTTGCATGACAACAGTACAATTACCAATATTGTTACAGAAACCATAGAAGCCACTCAGCCATCAACTAATAATCTTCCTGTCAGTTTGTCGGCCTGCTCGCCGTGCCAAGTTTTATTATGTACTGCACAAGTTGAAATAATTAATACACATAACAATAATACTTACCATGCGCGTGCTTTGCTGGACACTGGAAGCCAGTCTTCATTTATAACAAAAAATCTGAAAGATAGGTTAGGTTTACAAACAAATAAAATTAATTCTTTTAATGTTAGTGGTATAAATAATGTGGCATGGAAAATAACAGAACAATGCAAGATTATGTTAAAATCTCGAATTAGTTCATTTAATGTAACTGTTAACTGCCTAATAATTCCTAAAATTACAGGAACATTACCTGGCGTTCAAGTGAATGTTGAGCGTTTGGGATTACCTTGGGGGTCGTTCTGGCAGATCCCTTGTTTTATGAGCCTGCCGAGATAGATATTTTACTTGGTGCAGACCACTTTTTTGAAATTGTAAGTAACAATAGAATAGTCTTAGGTGTAAATAAGCCTATATTACAGGATAGCCAATTAGGGTGGCTAGTAGCTGGCCCTACCGGTGAATCTTATTTTAGCCATAATATACATTGTAATTTAGTAAAAAATAATAAAATGGTATCACTTCAAGATATCCACAACTCTGTTAAAAGATTCTGGGAGGTAGAAGAAGTACCTACAGGTTCTAATAATTATTCAATAGATGAGCAATATTGCGAATCCCATTTTATAGAAAAAACTTGTCGTTTACCAGAAGGACGATTTTCAGTCATGTTGCCGCTGACGGAGGCCCCGGAGCAGGCACTTGGCAAATCGTTTCCTATCGCGATTAAACGTTTCTTGAGTTTAGAAAATAAATTAATTAAAAACCCCGAAGTTAAGAAACAATATAACGAATTTATACATGATTATGAAAGGTTAGGACATTTAAATGAAATTGAAAGACCTAAGTTTGGTTGTTACTTACCCCATCATTGTGTCATTCGGGAACAACAGGATACCACCAAGCTAAGAGTAGTGTTTGACGCTTCAGCTAAAACCAGTTCAGGAAAATCTTTAAATTATATCCAAGCTGTTGGTCCCACAGTGCAGAGTGACTTATTCTCGATTCTTATTCGTTTTAGAATACATAAATTTGTTTTAACAGCTGATGTCGAAAAAATGTACCGACAAGTAGCCTTAGATAAATCACAGCGGCACCTGCAGCTTGTATTGTGGAGGGATCAAGTCGATCAACCAATCAAAATTTTACAGCTCAATACATTGACCTATGGGATGGCTGCAGCACCATTCTTAGCTACTAGGTGTCTGATTGAGCTGGCTGATATATGTCAGGATAAGGTTATTTCTAATGTCATAAAGAATGATTTCTACATTGATGACCTTAACACAGGTGCATCAACTGAAGAAGAATTAAAACATATTTATTTAAATGTCACTGAAACATTAAATTCAGCTTGTTTCCCATTACGTAAATTTCGCACAAACTCTCTTATCCTCGGTGGCATGTCAGAATCATCTAATTGTCTTAATTTTCATGATGAAGCTAATGTCTTAGGCCTGAAATGGTCACCAAAGGCAGATGAGTTGCGTTTCCCAAGTGGAATTGACTTAACCACAAAGGTTACTAAACGTATTATAATTTCAACAACATGTAAAAAATTGCCTGAAGTCAAAGTATTAGTCTCTGTTGATGACACCTCCGAAAATAATTCATCAATACCATTTGAAAAATATTCAAGTTTTATAAGACTTAAACGTGTTTATGCATATGTGTTACGTTTTATTATTAATTGTAAAAGCATACAGTTAAAATTAAAGGGACCTTTGCAAGCTAACGAACTGGAGAACTCCTTAATAAAATTACTTAAAGTTAGTCAATCTGAGTCGTTTGCAAAGGACTTAAAAAACCTTCAAAATGGAATAGAACTGCATAACAAAAGTAAATTACTATCGTTAAATCCAATGTTAGATACGAATGGTTTAATAAGAGTGGGCGGCAGGTTAAGTCAGTCTGATTGTCAATTCCATAAAAAACACCCAATTCTACTGGATGTTAAACATCATTTAACTAAACTATTAATGAAATATGAACATTTACATTTATTGCACGCAGGTCCACAATTGCTTTTGCCATCTGTTCGCGAGAGATTTTGGCCACTAGGTGGCAGGATCTTAGCTCGCACTATCGTTAGACAATGTGTTGTCTGTACTCGAATGAAAGGTCAGACTGCACAACCTTTAATGGGTGATTTGCCAAGTGTAAGAGTAAACCCAGACTTTCCTTTCAATTCTTGTGGGATTGACTTTGCTGGGCCCTTTATGATTTCTTCAAAGAAAGGAAGAGGCAATCGTATCACCAAAGCCTACTTATGTATACTTGTATGTTTAGTTACTAAAGCCCTACATTTGGAGGTTGTAAGCGATCTCACCACTGAGGCTTTCATATCATGTCTGCGCAGATTTGCGTCGCGTCGCGGCAAGCCTTATGCCATCTACTGCGACAATGGAAGGAACTTTGTTGGCGCAAACAATGAGTTGGGTAGGGTCATACAGTCCAGCGTTCAATCGGTCTCAGATTACGCAGCAAACGAGGCTATTAAATTCAAGTTTATTCCTGCGTATTCTCCAAGCTTTGGGGGAATCTGGGAAGCGGGCGTTAAATCCGCAAAATTTCACTTAAAACGTATAGCTGGCAATGCATCCCTCACGTTTGAAGAGTTAGCGACGCTCTTCACCCAAATAGAAGCGATCCTCAACTCCCGGCCTCTTTCCCCCCTGTCGTCTGACCCCACTGATATAAATCCCTTAACTCCTGGGCACTTCCTAATTGGACGACCACTAATGTCAGTACCAACACTTCCTGTGAAAACGTCTAGACCCAACAGATACCAGCTTATCGAAGAAATACGGCAGCGGTTTTGGGAGAGATGGCGACGAGAGTTCATGGCAGAACTGCAAGGTCGAGCGAAATGGAAGAAGACATGCAAACCTATCAATGTCGGCGACATTATTATACTTAAAGAGGACAACTTGATGCTGCTCCACTGGCGTATGGGTCGCGTCACTAAATTATACCCAGGAGCCGACGGGATCAGCAGAGTAGCGGAGATCCATACAACTACCGACACCATTAAACGGGCAATTAATAAAATATGCCCCCTACCTGTGGCTGAAGAAGAATAGTTGAAAGAAGATTTCAACGGCGCGGAGTATGAACGCGCCCATAAGCGCGCTCAATTCACGCGATATGGCGGAACGCGTCTATAAGACGACGGAAGCAGAGGGGTGCGCGCGGGGGGCCATGCCCGGCCGCCGGACGCTCGTGCGCCGCCATTAGTGGGCAATATAGATCGGTCGCTTGCATACGTACTTACCTTATATGTCGCGATCGTCACCATTTAAATGTAATGTGCCTTCTCACTATGTAACTTATATTACTATAATATATTATCAAGAAAAGGTTGAGAGTATCATTTACTACTATCCTCAACAACTGGCACCAACTCCAAAAATAATAATAATTGTATATTATTGTCCTAATAAATTGATTTTATTCAGAATCCTTTAATTTTTTTTTAAATATAAATTGTAGTAAGTAAATAATGCAATTATTTTATAACTTTTAAGTGCAATTTTACTTAACAGAAAGATTTTTGGAGTTGGTTCTTTTTTTTGTTAAAAATTCTTTTATTTCTTACTTTTTAGTGAATCTTGCATACCATAACTGATTTATCGGAAGTGTATATGGGTAGACCTACTCAACGCGCTGTCCATATGATTAGGGGCCATTTAATTGAGACGAGCAAAGAAGGGGAGAAACGCCTATATCAAAGTAGGAAACCTAGATCTGAGGCTATTTCGAAACAGAGTAATGAACTGCGTAAAACAAGTGAAATTAATAAAAAAAACCACCACGGGACAGTGTAAGGATTCTAACGATACCCCATATATCGAAATCAGTTCAGGTATTTAGAAGTTATGGTGGAATAGGTATAGGTAGGAGATGTTTGAGAATGCGGTCTTACACTAAAAAGTATTAAATAGCAAAAAAAAATATGACGGATTTCCGGTGCTTATCTTGCGGTTTCATCATCATCATCATCATCATCTGATGATGAAGCTGGAAAATGGGCAGTTCATTAGAATTATTCTAGAGACCGTAAACACCACCGGAATGTCACAAGAAAGCAAAATACACCATTTCGTTTAATTGGATGACGTATTATTTTTCAGTTATTTTGATTTAAATACCAAACTACCAAACCAATTTTCATAAAATTTTAATGGGACCAATCTGAAAGTAAATCCTTTCAAATAAAAAAATAATTTTCCAAATCGGTTCATAAATGTCGGAGTTCTGAGGTAACAAACATAAAAAAAATACAACCTAATTGATAACATCCTCCTTTTTGGAAGTCGGTTAAAAAAATAGTGTAGTTACGTTTAGCCTACGTAAACCGTTTAAATTTATTTTTCGGCGACTTGGTTGCTAAATATTATTTTTCAACTTACAAAAAAAAAAAAACTTTATTATATACCTAGATAAACAATCTGTGAAAAATTATCTAAACGATAGTGAAAACCGCACCAAATCCGCTGCGTGGTTTAGGAGGAGTTAGCAGGTAAACAGACATACCTACAGACGCGGAAAGCGACTTTGTTTTATTTTAAGTGGAGATTAACCCAGTTTTACTTTGTATTGTTGTACACCAGGTTAGCACGCGCCGCTAATTACAACCTTGTGTTTGACTGATTGCAAATATCATTAAAATGAAGTTGTTAAAAGCAACTGCGATCAAATTGCTACAAAAAGAAATCCATTCACTAAAAGCGTTCGTCCGTTCGAAACACGAAGATATTACCAGATTATTTGCGCATTCAACAAATAATAGTTTAATATTATAATTAATATGTGGGCGTGGTGGATATAAATGAGGTAAGTAGCTATTTTATCGTTTAGTATTTTATAATCACTATTCGAAAGGAACGGAACTTGAGGTCGAATTTAATCATCTCTTTTAGGTATTTATAATGTAATCTCTCTGAGTTATGTATTTTAAACGTTTTACATAATATTGTCAGACCATGAAATGCTAAAATAGAAATGTCCGCATAATCAAATGTCTTTCTTATCTACACTTTTATACGGCAAGTTGTATTTAGCATAATTAATTAGATACATTAATTTGGTATATGTAACGTTATATCGATATATGGAACGGCCAAAAATAAACGAATACGATTAACACCAAATTGTTGACAAATAAGTCGATTATATTCTAAGATTGATGTGAAAGGACGGTTTTAGTTTCTAGACTAGACACTAGGTCATAGCTACCTGTCTATACCTAGTGTAGCTCTTAAGAAGTCTAGGTGACTACTGAATAATCAAGATAAACTCCGGCACGACATCGATTAGTTCCTGTTACACAAACCGTGCTTAATTAAAAATTTCTAAAATAATTGGCCGATGGATTATATATTATTGGATAAGCACATCATAATTGTTCAAATGCGCACGTAGATAGTTACTTGTAGATTTTAGTTCCGGTATTATTTGAATACGGAGACTGACAACTAATAGTTTTAATGAAATAGGCACCTCAATACAAATAAAAAATGAAACATATTCTTTATTATTCTCGTTAAACTCGTTTATAGTGCTGGAACGAATTTGGCAAGTTTGCTGAGTTCTCACATTTACAAAATATTGAAGTTAAAGAAGCTATTTAAAAATTAAACAGATTTCAGTCAAGCAAAAGACATAAAATTAGATGAAGTTGTTAGAACCATTGTTAAACTAAAAAGAATAATAATGGAGCTGTAAAAGAAATGTAAAAGTAAAAAAAAAATTTTTTTTTTTTCGTATTAATTAATGGTCATACATAAACCTGCGATGCCAGTGAGGGGAAGCCACATGTGCAGAAGGAATTATTGCTAAACATACCGTCAACGCAAACAAGTAGAGTCGCCTATACTTACTTGAAATTAATCTTGATCTATCTTCAGACTATACGTAGACTACAACTGAGGCCTTCGACAGTAAGGTTTGAGTCTTAGGTTGAATTTCTATTAGTATCTAAGTAATTAAGTCAAGGCAGCTTTTATTTTTTAAGTATAGTTCCAAATTTAGATTTAACGCAGACTTACCAGACGATCTGTAGCCATACCGAAGATAAGATCTTGGGCGGACAGACTCTTCTGAAGTCATCAATACTGGTGACCACACCGGCATCCAAGACCCACAGCCTGTTGCAGCGGTCAGCTCGCACACGGTACACCGAGATCAGGCCCGTGCAGTTTATGTCGCCACGGCCTGCCGTATGCCATGACCAGTCAGGATACGCCTGAAAACAGAAAATATGTGAGAATAGAGATGGTGCCATTAACTACTACCGTTAAAAATATACCAAACACTGAATTATTCGTCTCCGGTTTCAGCGCACAGAGTAGAATACAACATTTTAAGAAATGTTTCCACTGTAGAGCGTTAAACACAAAAAATGTACCTGTGCTATGCAAATAGTTGGCCTAAATGCTACGTACATCAGGTTAGAGTAAATATAACATCAATTTCGTTTGAATCACTAAAAAGTAAGAAATAAAATAATTTTTAACAAAAAATAGAACCGACTCCAAAAATCTTTCTGTTAAGTAAAATTGCACTAAAAAGTTACAAAATAATTGCATTATTTACTCACTACAATATAATAATTTTTTTTTAATTTTAGAGGATTCTGAATAAAATCAATTTATTAGGACAATTATATACAATTATTATTATTTTTGGAGTCGGTGCTAGTAAAGGATAATAAACGTGTAAGTACATTCATGAAGTAGCGTATTACGTTCGCTTTAGGCAGTTCTTGTGTTCATTTGTAAATAGGTTCAATTAGGTATAATACATTATCGTAATAATAATAATGGTTAATGTACCTTTAAATATACTTTGCAAATTTTAGGAAACTTCCTAAATATTTTTAAAGTTTGTCTTACTTAACAGAAAGATTTTTGGAGTCGGTGCTATTTTTTTTTTAAGTAAATAATATTTCTTAGCAATATTTTGTCAAGTGGACACTTAGGCTAACATTGTGAAGAAAAAACATAAACACCAATTGTAATAAATCAATGGCGGTTATGCTATTACGGTTAACGTCAGTAGGTGGACAGTGAAATTTATGGCGTTTATCTCATAAATGGATATTATTATATGAATAAGTTATGTCATGGAACGAGTTAGGGCTTTGGGCGTTGTCTTTTTTCTCTTTATTAAGTAAGGCACGGTCAACCGAACGCCGTGCGCCGGTGGTATCAATTTGACATTGATAGCGCCTTTATTAGTAGTAAGGGCGGTTTTCTGTATACCTATAATCACATTTACTTACATCTATAGGCATGAATCTCTGATGTAAAACACACATTATCAGGTACAAGTATCACTGAAATCCTTAAATAGGGAAAAATATTTAATCGAACACATTCATCACATCAAATTCAAATTCAAATTCATTTTTTTTTATTTCACATAGACCACATTACAGGCACTTATAAAACGTCAAAGCTAGGTGCACGGTTCCAAAAAAAGTTGATCTTATGGAGAAGAACCGGCAAGAAACTCCATAGACACTCTTTTTAAATAAAATTTTAACTACAATGGTGTATTGATGGTATGTGAGAATAATGTAGAGTAATGTAAGAGGAAAACAAAAGCAAATGATTAAAATAATAGAAGTTTATAAAGCCAAAACGATTACCAAGGCAATTACGAGCGGACCAGTCCCGACAGACAGCACCCGTTCACGAGTATGACGTGCGCATCAGCATCGCTGAACTCAACCATTTTGAAGGGAACTCAACGACCCGATACACAACGCCACCATCAGCAAGACATTTTAGTGAGCATGACAAATTCATAATGCCTGGCAATAGGCGGGTGAATGTATATATTAATGTAATATATAACATTATTAACTACATGATGCTCACATTTTACAGAAAAGCAATGAATTATTTTATTTATTAATTAGATACTCATATGAGAATATAGAGTACAATCTGTAATTAGATTAATAACAATTGGTTATGATAAAGTAATAAATACGTATGTCAGATATTAATATAAAATAACTGTAAAAAGACAGTTAGGTCAGAAAATAGACTAAAAAAAGAAAAAAGAAATTATACAAAAGTAAGTATATGTCCGCGCTGGTCAAATAATATGCCAGTGGGTCACAGTGTGCAGAAAGGAATCGTTCGCCATACATCTGTATCTTTAATGTACTGATTTATACTATAATAGGCTCTGGACATTAAAACTCGCTTAACAATCGGTTTGAACTTTAAGTCCGGCAAGTCAATAATATGACCAGGAGTCTTGTTATAGAACCTAACACTATTACCCATAAATGACTTGTTGGTCTTACTAAGTCTAAAACCAGGTACTTGAAGCCTATCTTTGTAACGGGTGTTTAGATTGTGGCGGTCACTCTTTTTATAAAATTGGGCAATATTTTTCCGAATATACATAATATTGCTAAATATGTACAACGATGGTAATGTAAGTATCAATCGTATAAGTTGAACTGAAAGTTCCAATCCCAGTTCCATACAAAAATTTGTTAATTCAAGCATTTGTTGTGGTTAAACAATGCTTATCGCGGTCAGTCTTGATGAGTTACTCCTTGGTCCTCCAGGGGGAACGATAAACTGTTTCGCTGTTACAGAATCTCTTCAATCCAAAGGCCCACGGGCGGCTTGAATTGTAGATTGGTTCATAACCACACGAGTGATCTTTATTTTTACCATTTTTTACCATAAGACGTGTTAAAATATGGAAGAAGAATTCGCGGTGGTGAGCAGAGGTCGAGATGGCTTAGTGGTCAGAGCGCCTGGAGTATCTATCCGGGAGGCGCAGGTTCGAATCCTGTTCGCGACCGTATTCTTTTTCCATTTAATATTGTAACTTTAGAGTTCGCTAAGCATGCGTTAATGCTTTTTCAAAGACATATGTTGAATTATTAAGGTAATTGCATTCTTTACGACATTGTATTAACTGCAAATTTAGTCGTGTCGGTTCGGTCACTTGTATAGGTACTGAATTGATTGCAATGACGTCGCCATAAGACGTGTTAAAATATGGAAGAAGAATTCGCGGTGGTGAGCAGAGGTCGAGATGGCTTAGTGGTCAGAGCGCCTGGAGTATCTATCCGGGAGGCGCAGGTTCGAATCCTGTTCGCGACCGTATTCTTTTTCCATTTAATATTGTAACTGTATAATTTTGTTTAATATTTTAAATAAATAAACGTTAAAATTTTAATCTAAGAATTAAAATAGTGGTGAAATTCGTATGAATAGCGAAATATTATTAACACTAATTGCGTTGCTGCAACAAGTTTCAGCATTTTGAATGCGGACCCTGATATGTCTTCTTCGAAGGTCGAAAGAAAGCTTGCCAATCAAATTTTAATTTCAAGTACAAAATTACAGATGCGTGCACAATGCAGTTGTTAATATCTGCGATGGAGACTCAGACGACGCAGACGGACGGGGCTTGTGAGCTGACACCGGAATGTTCCATGCAGATCATGAAGGGCTCGGGCCTAGCGTTCCAGCAGACAAGTCGTGTCAGAGCCGCAGCATTAGCTTACCTCTTCGACTGCTTGGAAGGAGTCGACCTTTCTGCACACATATACAAACTTTGTATCCAAGTTTATAAGGAAACTAAATCCCTGGAGGCGTGGGACCATCCGCCTGGAACTATAACATTGTTTATGCAACAAAGTGAGATTAATAATTATTTTTTACTATACCGTCTGCTTGACAACCTAGGACAGATTGTCGTGGCCCTGACGTAGTACCCTAAATGCCAATGACATACAGAGGCTTTACCTTTCCTTCGACTTAAAATCATAAGTTTAGAGACTATACCTTTTACTTAATGAGGGTACAAGATTCGCAGTCATAAAAAAATGTGGCCGTCACGAGAATGATGTGCCAGCAGATGTGAAACATCGAAATAAAGGGGCATAAGAGATACTGATAACAGAGCGTCAGGTCATATGCCGTTATAGCATACAAGTCGGTCTTACCCTTGTCTTATCGGTGTGTTTCGAATCAATAAAATTATTTAAAAAATCGTTAGTATTTTGTCTCTTTCTGCAATATACTTCGACACTATCGTTTGTTTTATCAAAGAAACTTATTCTCTTATGTTCAGTTCTACACTGTGCTACACAAGGTTACGGGGAGTTTATAAAGCCTCGCTGGATGAACAGGGTCCTGGCGTGGCAGGAGCCTAAAGGATGCTACTCAGATGACCGCCAGCCGTTCTTGAAACTCACTGGATTTGTGGGTCCCGCATCTGCTCCACCACCAAAAGATAGAGAGGTTTGCGTCACTTATAAAATTAAACATAAAAGAAAAGGCTTTTCAAGCACGTCATAGAGCTTTATTTTGATGGAGATTCTCAACACTCAAAGGTCTAATAATAGAATTAGAAATATTATTAATTGGTATTTGAAAAGAAAGCTAAAAGTAGATAATGATCTAGCTGAAACCACTGATTTGTATAATAATTGCAATTCGTTTACACCGTGTTTATTAATGCGTTTCAAATCGTAGATGACTGTTTAAACCGAAACGAAACGAGAAATTAAATCTCGGTGAGTTCAGTACACGACATTTGAGTTTTATAAATATGAAGAAAAATATATGTATGTTGCTACTTTTTAATTTATTATTATTATATAGAACACTATCTCGTATAAAGGGAATTCTGATTAATTCAATTTTAAGTAGGCCTCATAAGTGGCTCAGAGATGTTATTTGTTGTGTTTATATAATATTTTCAGGAAGAATATTTATATTTATTTTTGATACAACTACAAGGATCGCCTATTTGCATGTTTGGGTGTTGAATCCTGCGCAGACTAGTACGACTCATTTGCAGTTGACATAACGATCTCGAGTACTAGCTTTATACCTGCCTTACGTCGTCATCGCAAGGTGGCGCCACTTGACTGATATTAGTGTGTAAACACAGTAATTTCAATAATATGAATATGTGTTCCGGCTGCAATACATCTTTTGTGACTGGGGCGCGACTGCTGAAATGTAGTGCTTGTGAAGGCTGTTACCATTCTGAATGCCTTAATATAAAGTCGCAGCAATACTCTGCTCTTACGAATGACTATAAGGCGTCATGGAAATGTCCTTCCTGCAATAATGTTACCCGCCGCACTCGATGTAACTTGCTTACACCTGTGCGATCCACGCAAATTCCTGCGCATGATGACAGCATGAATATGTCTTGTGAGGTGTTGGAACAAGGTATAGTTTTACCTTGTAATTCCAATACACCTACGATAACCGTTACTGAATCTGCTACTCGGAACTCAAGTGAAAATTTCCAAGTATTTGCGCAGGAGTTGCACACTACATTGCAGGTGTGGCGCTCCGATATGTATAATACGCTTGCTACTTTCAAGGAGGATATTAAGACCTCATTAGATGGATGGCGGAAGGAAATGAATGACAACACGAACAAATTAAATAACGAATTGAGATGTGCTCTGAGTGAAATTAAGGCTGAGATAAGCACTCTTCGCACCGAACATAATAGCTTAAAAAAAAATGGATATGGCCAATGATGTCTCAGAACTGCATAACTCGATGCAATTTTATTCAAAAGAACAGGACGACCTGAAGAAGTATGTTAGCGAATTGAACCGTCAAAGTACCGAGCAATCTAAACTTACAATTAGCTCCCTTGAGGCCAAAATCGATTCTCTCGAACAACATGCGAGACAGTGTAATGTTGAAATATGTAACGTTCCTGAAACACGTAGTGAAAACCTGATCCAGTTAATGGAATCTATAAGCACTGCTATTAGTTTCCCCGTCACACAAAAAGAAATCATATCTATTCATAGAGTTCCTCATGCAAACCAGCAAATTAACAGACCCAAGAATGTCATCGTAAAACTCTCATCTCGTATCCTACGGGATAATTTACTCACCGCTTTCCGTAAAATTAAAACTGTCACATCTGATCTATTAGGCTTCACTGGTACATCTACAACAGTTTACATGAATGAACATCTCACGCTCAAAAAGAAACAGTTATTTCGTAAAACTAGAGATGTCGCCACACTGCATCGATTTAAGTACGTCTGGATACGAAACGCCACTATTCTCGTGCGTGAACGTGATGGTGACACTGCTTTTGCAATACGTACAGAAGACGACATTCGTAAGATTAAAAGCAGTACAAGTACTTGCAACAATGTCGTGGGTGGTCCCAACCGCAATATACTGTAATCAGTACAATGGGTGTCACTGTCAACTCGGTTCTATAATTTTCATTGTTGTTTTTGCCTGTGTTTTGTGTTCGTATAACTTGCATGATCTATTGGTTCCTTCTTATGTTATTATTTTACTGGAATATCTCAGAAAATGTTCGCATAATAATTTGCTACTTATAGAGTGTAACTCAATCCTTCTACAAAAATTACTTTTGGCATTCTTATTTTATATGTATAGAATATATGTACCTCTAAGTTGTAAAATAGATTTAAGTATTATATGTTTTGCTCTATGTCTATCAGTGTGTCAATTTATTCAGTATAACGTGTTCTGTGGCTGTAAACTCATAGTAATACCACAACTTATAATTTTAATTTTGGATATTCGTATTATGGTTCAGATAGAATTTCAAATAGACATACATTACTTTAACATCGGGGCTCCGTGTTACTGTGCTACCGGAATTAGTGTAGAGCAATCGTTGTGGTTTATCTCCTATTTCCAAATATGTCATTGCAAACATCTGCTGCCGAAAATGATTCTGCTCTTTATTAATACTTGTAGACACCCAACTACTTGTGATGTCTGATAAGCACCTATCAATTTACTATCAAAATTGCAGAGGTATTCGTACTAAATTACATACATTATACTTAAACATTCTGAACAGTAATCACGATGTGATTGTGCTAACAGAAACCTGGCTGATCCCGGAAATAGGCTACAGTGAATTTATTGATCAGCGCTATATTGTGTACAAATAAGCAAGACGGTGGCGGTGTCTTGGTCGCCTTGTTACGAACACTCAGACCATCTGAATTGGATCTTTCTTTCAGGTTAATTAATTTTGCCATCTCGCAATCTTATCGAACATGTCCTCATCGAGTTACCTAGTACACGACCTTCCAAGCGCCATGTCATCAGTGCTGCCTACTTACCCCCCAAAACAGCCTCCTTTGTATACGAACGTCATTTTGAGACTCTGTATGAGGTACTGAGTGATCCTGCTGTTGATTGTTTTTACATTCTAGGTGACTATAACCTCCCTGAAATAACCTGGAACATTCCAGGTCCTACGAGCCCTTCTAACTGCACCGTTACTTGTACGTCCTTATCTTGTACCCAGTTATGTAACCTAATGTCCTTGCTTAATGCATTCCAATATAATGACATCATAAATTCAAAAGGCAAAGTTCTTGATCTCTTTATTTCGAATCAACAATGCACGGTCTCGACTACGTCATTCCCCTTACTTCCCGTTGACGGATACCACCCTCCTTTTGTCTGTGAAATAGTTTTAAATGTGAATATTCTTCCCATGAAAAAGCGCTCACTACAAAAATACAACTTCTACAAATCTGATTATGAGCAAATCAATCGTGAAATTCAAAACATTGAATGGTCTGATCTCCTTACACCTCTGGATCCTGAAGAGGCACTAAGTGAATTTTATAATAAAATAGATCACATTATTGCACAACACACACCACTAGCTACATCTAAAATCTCTGGATTCCCTGTCTGGTTTACAAAAACTCTAAATAGTACATTTAGGAAAAAACAAAAGGCTTGGGTCAAATGGAAGAAATATAAAAACATCTCATATTACGAAATATTCTCGCAGTATAGAACCTTGTTTAAGAATATGTGCAGACAATGTTTTTCCAAATATATTCAATCAGTAGAGGATAGTATACGCACAAATATAAAGGACTTCTGGAAGTACATTTCTAACCGAAAAGACCGGCCGGGGATACCTGAAAAAGTTCAATATAAAAACAATGTCTCAAATGACCCTCAATCAATTTGCAATATGTTCTCTGACTTCTTTTCTTCCGTGTATGAACCTACTTCACCAACACTACCGCAATGGGAACCACCTCCTGACACTGCTTCTAATGACCTCACTATCGCTGATATTCAGTTTAAGGAGGAAAAAGTTAAGGCAGAGCTAGGTTCCTTGGATCCTAGAAAGGGTCCAGGTTCTGATGGCCTCTCTGCACTGTTTCTCAAAAATACCGCTTCTGTTATCTGTAGGCCCCTAACAGTTATTTATAATAAATGTCTCAGCGTGGGAGTTATGCCAACCGTGTGGAAACAAGCTAATATCACGCCTGTGCACAAGGGCGGATCTAAGCGTTGTGTTCAGCAGTATCGTCCAATATCTATCCTATCTGCCTTGTCAAAGCTTTTTGAAAAACTTGTGCATAACGAAATTTATCCTAGTTTGCATAATATTACCATTCAACAACAGCATGGTTTTGTGAAACGACGTTCTACTACTACGAATTTATTAATATTCTCCAGCTACTTATTCGACAATATGGATAATCGTGTACAAGTTGATGCAATATATACGGATTTTCGGAAAGCTTTCGATAAGGTAGACCATGAGTTGTTGTTAAAACGATTAGCTTATAATGGGATTCGTGGTAATTTGTTACGATGGTTCACGTCGTACATAACTAATCGTTGTCAGAAAGTTGTTATCAATGAGTTCCACTCTGATACTTCTCGAGTTACTTATAATTTGCTTATATCGTTGACGAAGATAACGAATAAGAGAGGACCGAGAATAGAGCCTTGAGGGACACCAGAAGTAACTTCTTTCATCACTCTAGTTACCTATTATACGCAGATGATCTTAAAATCTATAGATCAATTAGAAACATACACGATTGCCATCTTCTTCAGGAGGACCTAGATAGACTTACGGACTACTGCTACACAAGCAAATTACAATTAAGCGTACCTAAATGCAACTATCTCAATTTCACCAAAAATAAGACCATTGTTCGGTTTCCATATTCCTTATGTAATAATTCCCTGACTAAAGTAGATTCTATACGTGACCTTGGTGTGCTACTTGATTCGAAACTCTGTTTGGATCTACATATTGAACAAATCGTGAACAAAGCATATCAGATGTACGGGTTCATAATGAGATCAACTCATGATTTCAAGCGGGCTTCCTCATACCTTTGCTTGTATAAGACTAGTGCGCTCACAGATAGAATACGCTGTACCCATTTGTAACCCTCATTACAATAAATACGTTGATATGTTAGAAAACGTACAGCGTAGGTTTCTTCGTGCATTGCATTATAGATGTCATAGATCATACCTACCATATGACCGGTTGCTCAGTGAACACAAGCTTTTGACACTCAGCTCTAGACGTAAGCAATTGGAAGCAATAACATTGTATAACATTGTTAATAATAAATTTGACTGTATTGAACTAAATAATGTGTTATGTTATGCAGTTCCCAGAACTGTACATAGACGACAGGTACATGCGGGAAAACTTTTTGCAATAGGCACTTGCCGCACTAATGCTGGCTTACGTTCACCAATTAGACGAATGGCTGAAACTTTTAATGTGAATTTCGAAAGCATAGACATATTTATATGCTCCATGGTAAGATTTCGAAACCTTGTATACGACACACTTGGGTCTTCATAGTGTCTGTTTATCTCTGATAGCATTTGGAGTCTTCTCCTTTGTTTGTTTTATGTGTTGTGCATGAACAGTTGTTTTTACTAGCGACCTATCTTTAATACTATATGCTAATATGTGAACAGTGCTGTGGGTTACATTATTGTTTATTATGTTTGTATTATTCTATTGTTAATATTCTATACTGTAGCTGTTTACTGTTCCTATTGAATAAAATAAAATAAAAATAAAATACAGAGTGAAGAAGACAGCGACATCTGAAGGTGGGGCTTGCAACTCACTTACATCTGCGATGGCTCTAGGATCTTTGGTCATTTATATCAGAGCCCTACTTGAAACATGTTTTAACTTAAATTGTATTCCTTTTATTGTATTGTTTGTATTGCATACTGCTATTATATTATTTTGTGAATCTTGCGTTCATGTAAAATTACATAAATTATATGTTACCACTAGTACCTACTTAATAATTCCTATTTTGAAAAACGATGGGAAGGAACGGTTGACATATGTCGGGCATGTCATCGCCCCGGTGAATCCCTTAGACACATCATCTCCGGTTGTTCTCGTCTTGCTAACGGGGAGTACTAGCACAGGCATAATCTAGTGGCCAGGATTATCCACCAGCAACTTGCTTTGCACTACAACCTTGTGGAGGGTACGGTGCCATACTATAGGTATACACCCGACCCAGTTCTTGAAAATGGTCATATCACATTGTACTGGGATCGATCTATCATCACTGATAGGACTATTGCCGCCAATAAGCCTGATATAGTGGTGGTAGATCGATTCGAGCGCCGCACAATGATTGTTGATATTACTATCCCTCATGACGAGAACCTCGTGAAAGCGGAGAAAGATAAACAAATCAAATATCTTGATCTGGCGCACGAGGTTGTCGACATGTGGGGCGTGGACTTTGCAATCATTGTACCGATAGTCGTTTCGGCTAACGGACTAATAGCGAAAAGTCTTGATCAACATCTTAAAAGACTTTCGCTAGGCGGCTGGATCAAGGGCCTGATACAGAAAGCAGTGCTCCTCGATACGGCACGCATTGTGAGGAGGTTCCTTTCTCTGGAGCCCTAACCACCGGTGGCTTGGACCCTGTTCCCGATGTCGGTGGCCTACTATTTTTTATATTTTTAAATGTTTATTGTTTTTTTTATGATATATAGTTAAAAATGTAATTTATATATAAATTTGAAAAATAAACGAAATAATAATAATATTCCACAACTATCACACAACGCCGTCTAGTCTCAAGCTAAGCAGAGCTTGTGTTATGAGTACTAGACAACTGATAAACATACTTATATATTTCTAAATGCATACATATTATAGATAAATTACACCCAGACACAGAACAAATGATCGTGCTCATCACACAAACATTTGTCCTGGGTGGGAATCGAACCCACGACCTCCGGCATAGCAGTCAGGGCTACTAACCACTAGACCAACAGGACAGTCAAATTAAAAAAACATTTTTAAGCTATTTGTTCAGTCACTATGACAACTTTTATACAAATGTCAAGTAAAAAAATTAATCTTCAGTGTTTAAAACGTACCTTCCGTATATGCCTAAGAATGATACGTATGTTTATCAGAAATATGGGAAGTTCCTCGAAGAGTAAAAGGCCACCGATTAAAGTATTTGGTTAGTAGGTATACCACATAACATTTTGGTGATACATGACATCGCTATTGCAATCTAAAAAAAAAGTATGATTGCAATAGCTCATCATCAACAGAGTGGGTAATTTTCGTTTGCCTTTATACAAATTGATTCGTATGAAGTCTTTCGAGCTCACACTTCGTTGGCTTAAACCTAAATGAATAAAATTCCTTTCACAAAAAGGTGTGGAAGGACGCTACGTGAATGCACTTTATAGTGCCGCTTACCGAAGGAACGAGCTAGAAGGCGTCGAGAAGGGTCTGCGTGACCTTCGCAAGGAACTTCGTAAGCCTAAAGTGATAGACTTCATAGAAACCAGTTTAATATCACGAGCTAATAAAGCAAAGTTACTGTCGGATATTGGCAAAGAAGTTGGTATGTACTGTAGTTTAAGAATGAAGAAAGGTACATTGAGTTATATGGTCTCAATGTTGAGACAAATTATTAGTGAGAGAAATTTTTGGTAGTAGCACCGAGCCTGGGTTTCTGACCACTAAGTAGTAAAAAGGTTACTGTTTTAATAGTTTTTCAATCAGTACCTATCGAAAATCTCTGGAAGTAGACGTTTATTTTGATATTAGTCAGTACCATATGTTGGAAAAATATGAAACTATCTACAATTGCTTTAGATATTTACGTTGCTGCTAGGAGTACTAGTAATATGTAGCTAACTACCTAAGTTCAGTGGCGTAGCTACCGGAGGGCTAGACGGGGCAGTGTCCCGGGGCCCCCAAGCTCAAGGGGCCCCTCGGACTCTGACTTACGAACTATTTATAGTTGAACTAGTGTTTGAACTAGTGAAAATTTCACCCCCATTCGGAATATAAATAAACCAGATTGTAACTTCTTATTTAAATATGTTGATATAATATTTATATTGACGTATATTGATAAAATTTTAAATATTTGTTCCGTATTCATCGTGTTCCGAACTCGACGTACCCCAGATTTGTCGTAACCCAGATTCGTCGTACTCCAGATTCGTCGTAAAACGTACAGTCGGTCAAGAAAGTGTTATTGGTTTAAAAATCTCTACTTAATTAGGATTCCGTACCCAAAGGGTGCTCAACGGGACCCTATTAACGTGCCTCCGCTGTCTGTGAGTCTGTCAGGTGACTGTATTTTTGTAACGGTAACAGGTAGATGTTTTTTTTTATTTTCATTAAATAATTTTAATTTGTTCATCAAAATAAGTTACAATTTATTTTTTTATTTCATTTTTATTTTCTAGTCGACTGTATTACGACGAATCTAGAGTACGACGAATCTGGATTACGACAAATGTGGAGTACCTACGTCGAATTCAGAACACGACGAATACGGAACAAACGATTTTAAATAGATTAGTTGGGGCCCTAGTTTATTTTTTGCCCCAGGGCCTTTGGTTACATAGCTCCGCCACGGCAAAGTTGAGTCCAATTTAGGCTCGGGGTTAACCTTTTACCACCTCCTCAACTCGAGTTTAACTTTGGTTTGATTAATGTAATCAAAACCAGTTGATAATTGAGGCCATGAGAGTAAGAGTGGCTTTTGGTATTTTTTTCGAGACATAGGAAATTGGTTATAACTGTCTAAAAAAAGATCGACTCTTGCTCTCACTACCTCAGTTATAAGTGTGATAAGTAAAGTATCATCATTGTTCAGGAATGCCAACCGCTGCTCAAAACTTCCTTGCTGTAGTAGCTGAGAACGGTCGTCTGAAGATGTTACGGCGCATGATAAATATGTTCCTCACTGTCATGGTGGCGCATAGGAATGAGGCGCTTTGCGAAGTGATCACCGCCGAACCGCTAGATGACGCCTCCAGGCAGGCACTTATGGAGGTCCTAAGAAAGTTCGTTAAGGAAGGAAAGAAAATTCAACTAACTGAAAAAGTGGATGAGAGCCTCATCGGTGGCGTCGTTGTTGGCTTTGAAGATAAACACGTTGATATGAGTATCTCAAGGAGACTGAATATGTATAGTGAATTGTTAAAACAACCTGTTTAAATTTTGTCAATTAAATTGTTTTCGATTTTAGTTGGGCCAGTTTTAATTGTATTATGAACTTTCTGAATACAGTTAAGAGTATGTCTACCGTCATAAATAAAAGCCGTGCGTAGTTTTTCATATTATATTTATTGCATTTTTAAATTATTATTATTAGGAATATTGCAATACATACGGGACTTTTATATGAATTATAAATATGACTTTGGTGTATAAGCTACATAAGGATTCAAAGGATTTTACATAAAATAACACGATAGCGTTTTTATGAAATGTTCTAAGCTAAGACTTCAGTCATTACTTTCATACCGGTCTTATCAGTCAGTAAAATAAATTACGTGAATTTATTATAAAGATGACAAACGTAAAACTATTTCATACGGCAAATTTATTAACCGAATCAATAAAGGGAGTCTGGAAGCGACTTAATATATAAACGACACATAACTCTAATTCAATGGCTAGTCATGCCACACGAATTTCCGGAGCAAACGATCGGCCATGGCACTAATCTCTACAGTTACCAGGCAGCGCCATACTTCGGCTTGTGACCATCTCCTGCCCTGTTGATAAGGTTGGCATGGTGACCATGATTTCTGTCCTTTGGGTAATCTCTGCAAGGTGAATTAGCTAAAATTACTGGAATTTTCTCAGCATGAATTCTATAGTTTATCCTATCTGATGATATGGATCCAGTCATTACTCTTTGGAAACTTGATGTCAACACCCATAATTCTTGTTCTCCTTTGAGATTGTTGACAACTTTCACACCGCCAGCGAACTGTAGCGTCTCTTGGTCCATAGCCACCGTATGGAAGTTGCGAGGAGAAAAATCTGTGGCAGAGTTCCAACACCAGATGCTAGGAGGGTCCATGAGTCCGAAGTATAGAATGCCGTCACGGTCCATTGCTTCAGCAGCTGATTGTGATGAGCGCTCCTCTGGGAACACCTGGAAATTTACTTATACTCTTATATCTGTGTTATTTATAGCAATCACTGGCGTCAATTCCAGTTGTCCATACAATTAACGTTTGACGTCTCTAATTTTAGTGGCCACCTAAAATCAGAGACGTCAAACGAAAATTGTATGGAAGTTTTAGGTTAACATGAGTAAATTTGAATTTGATATCATCCCGTCCTGCTCTAATATTAACGATTAGTAAAAGACAGCTATGCTCTAAATTTAGTTTAGTTTGCTACATTAGAATTGGCGCCATGATCAACATAAATTTTATTAAAATTGGGTAAAATATTTGTGCTTTATGAACGTCAAACATTAACAATAATTATATCGTTTATGTCAGCTTACGTAAACAGAATCGGCATCAAGGTTTGGGTCTTCAATATGTGATTCATTCCTGATGTCCATGGTTCTGACCACGTTTTCGGTAGTGGAGGCGAGTGCGTGGAAGAAGAGCAGACGGTCCTGGCCGCGCCGGTTTGGAGACAGAGCCATTCCCAGGACGCCATCCATTACATCAAAGCTTTCACCTAGAACAAGTAAATTTTAAGCGGCTTACTTTATCTATTGAGAGATTATAATCTATTGAGCATCATCATATTTAATTCAATTAAGGATAGTAACGCCATGATATGAACGCACTAACAAAATCGCAGGTCATACAAATATACGGCCAAGTGCGAGACGGACTGGCGCTCTCAGGGTTCCATATAAAATATATTTTTTAAGAAATCTTAACATTATGTTACGTTTTTGAATCTTGCTTCTTAATTCTATGTCAACTACAAGGTTTTATCCGCAGAGTGACAAAATACGCGGTGTAAATGGTCGTATTAGTTCTTTCGTTGCCTAAGTAGCTTGATTTTTTTTGAGCTCCAGTGGACCATAGTTCTAAGAATTCGATATTAATTTCAACTTGATACTTCCACGCTTTCTTCTTCTGGAGGGATCTTATTAGGGTTCAATTTTTCTTTGAGTAACGGAACTATAAAAATCGCGATAACCTAAGACATTATTTACTATCATACAAAACTGTTGGTGTTTACATCACACATTAGATGCAAGCGCAACTGCAGCTTCAATTTTGTTAGAAGGTATATGAGTGTTAGTAAACAGATTTAAATGAAGGACAGTTGCCTATAACGAACGCTGCACCAATGTTGTTAGTCATTATTATTGCTATGACATTCAATCAGGAATCAGAAATCGATATTTTTTTTAAATTATATGTTCTATTCTTCAGCTCATGAAAGCCTCACCAAGGCAAGAGAGAGCAGTCAGTTTGTTACAAAAATGTATATCAATCCAATTTGCATCATGGAGACTGGATACCTATATTTCTCACCTCCCTTTTATATGAAGTAAGACTTTCTATATATTGCAGACTTACGATAAACTGGATAATGGATATACATACCTACTCTACATAAGTAACTTATGTTAAATTACATACCATCAATGGTGAAATTTCCTCTGGACGGGTAGGGGTAGAAGAGTCGATGCGTTATGTACCACGACCTGTCTCGTACTATGTCACACACCAACAGCCCGAAGTCATACGCTTCAGCGACGTACACGAAGGTGTCGGCGCAGTCACCTGGCGCGCGCGGACGAATGTCCACAACCTGAAGTTATTAATTAAGAACGTGAGGACGGTATAACATTACATAATATCACGTCTGTATCCCAGAAGAGGTAGGCAGAGGTGTACACACTTGTACACCCATATTTCACCAATGCCAATGCAGTTATTAAGACACATGAAATAGTTGGTGAGGATATTACAGCGTACCTATTGGCTATCCCAGTTACCATCGAATTGATGGTCTCTTTGTAATACATAACAATAAGATAACTGAGGCCGGTGAAGCTAGCATTTTTGGTAATGTCACACAATCTATAAAAATGAGTTCATTTTTGTTTTGTCTCTTTAAAATTCGGCAAGGTCGCACAGAAATTGAATTTGAAAACCTGTGGTCTGATGACGCCATAATATAAAAATATTATATTGTTTGGTCAATATTTAAACAGCATTACAGATTCTAAGCACATTCTAAGATATTTGCTTTATCTTACTTAATATATTACACTCATCATGTCTAACCTGCTCCGTATATTGTACATACCTAAGTGCCATGTAAATATATCAAATTCAATCTTAATTTTTATTACCTAGCAGGTTTTAAAATATTTATACAGTAGTGATTTTGTAAATAAAAGTAGATAACTATTATAATTTTAAATTGGACGCAAATTAAAGTTATAAATTTTTGTGGGATAAGGAATTCGGTCGTGAGCAGGACTTGAACCTGCGCCACCCGGATAAATACTCCAGACCGCTAAGCCATCTCGAGCTCTGCTCACTACTGCGAATTCTTATTCCACATTTTAATATATCTTCTGGTGACGTCATTGACATCTATTCACTCCCTATACAGGTCACCGAACCGACACGACTAACTTTGCAGTTAATACAATGTCGTACAGATGCAATTACATTAACAAATACAGATAAATCTTCAAAAAGCATTAACGCATGCATAGCGAACTCTAAAGTTATAAACCGTATTCTTTTTCCACAAAAATGTATAACTATGCATGCGTTATCTATTGCTTTTCGAAGATTTATCTAGACACAAATTAATTTGTACGAGTTTTCTTTGTAGCTTTTGCAATTAGAGCGTGGTTCTTATTTTAGATGCCATATCTAAGTTGCAATGTTACCAGTGTCGGAACAACACGCTAGTTGAAATGCATCCAAAATTCTTTTCCAGCATGTAGATATTTTTAAGTCATGCTTTTTTTAAAAGTTGAACCACCTTTATTTTAAAAATCTCCTGATCCTAATTGTTCTAAAGTGCACATGGACATTGATAATAATATAATGATAATAATAATTGTTATTTTGTTGGTCTCCTCACTTGTTTTTGGACCTAAATCAACGCGAGGCAGACAGGCGGAATATCTAAAATCAAAAGATGGATTTCAAGTGGACAATAGGTTATACTAACAGGAGTGATGAACAGCGACTGTTCCGTGTAAGAGGATGCGTTGATGACGTGTCGATAGATGAGCTGGTCGGTGGCGAGGTCGAAGGCCAGCAGTTGAGGAGGGCACACCTGCTTGTCACCGACCTTGCCCGTATCCATCACCCATAGACGCTGGCATTCGTCGATCTGAAATTATGATTGAACGTTTATTTTACTCGAGGAGTTTAAAATTTTCACCAAACAGCTTATGGTGACATTTAAATGTTTGTCAGGAAGTAAGTGTGAACTAATCACGTCTCTTGGACCACCTCTGTATGTATAGATTTTCCTTCAAACATGAAGATAAACACTCGGCTAGTATAGTCTGGCTAGTATAGTCTGGCTAGTGTAGTCCCTGATCGGCAAGAAAACAGTAAGTAATGAACGTTCAACACAAAAAATCAAGATACCGCATCTATGTTAATTGATATTATTTTATTATTATTATTGTTCACCGGTTACTAGCCGCGGACTCAGCTCATGACTAAGGGCTCCGTTCGAGTTCGAAACTAGTCGGGCAAATCCGAAGAATGTACTTGAGTAGTAACCGGTGAACAATAACTAATATGTTAATTGACAATATTATGAGCCTAATATAAACCGTTGCATCTACTTTATCATCATTTATTTATTTCTAAGGGATAAGTTTAGGGCACAAAGGTGCACACTGTGTCTTCTGCATTAATATGTGCATAAATGCAAGAGGGTGCATTTAAATTACATGACCGCAGAGTACACGTTCGTTTTTAGTCAAATAACATGATTTACGACGAAAAATATTTAAAAAACTGTTTCGCTTTAGATAATTATGTACTTTAATATATTATGTTACTGTACCTACATCTTCAGACAATTTCAATTTGAATGATTCCAAATCTCATAACTCGCATGCCGAAAGTGTGAAGGTCCTCACAATCATCATAAACATAATATTGTAGACAGAAAAACCCCGTAGCGAAAAATATTTAGTCTATAATATCATATTATATATATTCTATAATAAACAGATAAATTGTTTAGTTTTACGGTCAAGTTTTTATCTATTAAGCTACTAGGTAAGACAGTAGACTAGTCCGGTTACGAGTTCAATAGAAAGTAGAAACAATATTGGCGCTTGTTCAAAGATGTCATACACTTTAGAATCGTGAGAGTAATACCTAACTACGTCAGTTCGCTAGGCTTAATAGAGATTTATCTTAGTGTAAGAAATAATGGTGTCGATTCTGTCTGATTATGTGTTGACACACTAAACTAACATTAGTATTAACTACTATCTTTTACTAACAGCCGGTCAGCCACTATGAGACGCAACGAATTAAGACTTCAAATTCAGTAATTCTTCGTGGAAGATACCAAATTAAATTTTCCATGTAATCCTAGTCCGAAATTTCTAATTTTAGGGGTCACCGAAAAGTCTTTCGACTAAAATTGTACAGAGATTTTAGTTTGACGTGTCATTTGAATTTGACATCTTTTTATTGGCCCCGTCTCGCCCTAATAGCGGCCGTTAGTAAATGATAGCAAGTAGTACTCTAATTTTAGTTTAATCTATCAATATTATAATCAATAACTTTGCGTGATCTCAACAGACGCGTGCAATATCCTAGATTACTTATCTATTGTCAGATCTTCGTTATACCTACACGGAAATATTACTCCAAAGGTTGTGCAAAGGACACATCCTATTATCTAGATATCATTGAAATAATGCCCATAAACGTACCTAGTTATGAACTCGACAATGGCCTTTGTTGATTATTTATATTTGAAATGGCCTTTGTTGATTATTTATATTAAAATGAAGACCAAAGGAAGACCTTTGGTCTTCATTTTATGTGATAAGTTAATTGTACCTGCAAAATTCCATTCGTAGGAAAATAGCATTACGGCGTATATGAACATATTGTCTCATTACATAATTCAAAATCTTAACACAGCTGTTTTAATGGCCTGACCCATTGAAACTGCTGAGGAAGCTGCTCTTGAGTTACGACAAAATAAAAATATATCATTATTATTTATTTTTATTTATATTTTATTTCATTATATATCCCGAGAAAAATAAGGTTTTTTTTAGGATAAAAGTATTTTATATGTAAGTATGACTGTCTAGGCTCATCGTTTTAATCAATTCTGTAGATAGGGCGTTAAGATGTAACAAACAAACACGACTATTTAATAATTTATACCTAAAATCGCTTATAAAATAAGTGTCATCACATAAACATCGTTAACATACACACCTTAATAAAGTTTAACTACCTTGAAGGTATTTGTTGAAAATTTTCCTGTCTGAGACTTTTATATTATTATTCTAATATAAAAAACCACACACAACTAATATGTTATTAATAATTCATCCTTTACATTTATCAGGAAAGAGGTTATAACAGATTTCATACTTTAATTATCAATAGTTTACTATTACCTTGATCTTTATAACTAACTAGCTTTATCTACTAACCATCGAATACTAGCTATGACTGCAGAGCTACGGCGTATACTATATGTCTGAGCCGCTGTGTCCCACCACCTGATCTTGGGAGGATCTGATACGAGCTATAGGAAAGGGCGTCTAGTGTTCCACTTCCAAGTGTTTAGGGATAAATGAGACATTGAAACGGATAGAAGAATCTAAATTCCAACTTATGCAATTCAATTTCGATGAAGCGATATTCTAGGTGATTATACAAATTATTATTGGCATATACAGCCAATAACCAGCAGGGATCGCTGGTTCAACGTGACTCCTCATGAAAATTCTCCTAGCAGTAAATCTACAGATTGACCGCGTCAAGTGTTACTTTACTTTAAAGTTGGTTTGCTGACCAGAGATTAAAGATGACGTAAGATGAACAGGATAAGTGTAATTGGTTGGTTTATGAAATATTTAACATATATAACCACGATGTTGTTTTTATTTTTGAATTTTCATAATTTAAGCTTGTAGCCTAGCCTTACTTTGACTCTAAAGACGGATATCATTCCAGCGCAGTTCTCGAATTGGTTGTCGTGCCACGAGTAGTCCGGGTATGCGGTGATCTTGCCCTGCTCGTCCACAGTGCCTAACGTGATTGGCAGCCCCTCGGCCATCCGAGGGATTGTCACGAAGATCCGTGTCGATCCTTTAACAACAAAGTGGAATTTTCGAAATGAATCAACTTTAAAGTTTCTTACTTTTCAATCATGATCATGATAATCTCTCTATAAATTTGAGAAGTGTGGCACACCTGTCAAATTCAAAAACATAGTGATTGATGTTGCCCATATTCTCTTTTAAACCATATGAGGGGAAATTTGAAATTGATGAGTACCAAAGATAGGTACGGACAGCGATCCGATAGATAGATAGATAGTTATTACACGACTGCCCAAAAAATTTGTGTTATTTTTGGTTAGATTTAGGGCCTTGGCACGGTTCGGCAAGTGTCGCGTGTTCAAGCCTCGTTCGTATCTATTCCACATACAAATTAAAAGAAAATACTAAGATCCTTCCATATGCCATACTACATATTTATAATCGATTATCCTCAAAAACTAGTTACTTAACAAGGTCTGCAAGTTACGGTCACAGGTTCAAATACGGCAAAATCTGACATACATAGGGAAGATCCGCGTATAATAAATTAAAAAATGTATTGTATGATTAGCTATTTTTTATGCACAAAACTTAAATGATGTTTATCCAGTTGATATAAAAAATTGTTTGTATGTCATTTACCCACATTACAACTTTTTTTTTAAATTGTGTATAAAATTATGTGTGACATTTTGACCTGCTTATCGTCGTATCGTATTGTATACACTGCAAAGTCATATTCTGAGGCTCTATTAAAACGTGCTACAACCATGACTGTTCCGCTGGGTAGTGGCTAGTGTAAATGGCAGCCACGACCCGTATAAACCATTTATGAAAAAAGTCACTTGTGGCTCACGAATGGAGTGGCTGCGATATCTTTGATTTTGGAAATAGCATTTCCTAATATAAATTTAATTCATTTAAAATATGTCAAGGCGTACCTTTCAACGAAGGCACTCTGATATATTTTAGAGGATATTTTAGACACTTCCAAAGATTTAGGTGTGTGCAAATAACTGTCCGTGTCTATCCAGTCGTTGAAATGTTCTAAAGAAAAAAGTCAATAAGCACTCGAACAACTACTCTTATAAAGATAGGTACATGGTTTATTTATCATCTCGAAAAACAAGCATATCTGGTGGTATATTTTAATAATGGCATGCTTAAAATTTCAGCTCCTAGTTGGATCTCCAAAATGATTAAAAATAAAGTCTAAATTAAAAAGGAAATAAAACACAATTGCTTACAGTAGGTACCTACCTAACCTATACCGTAGTAGGTTACTATGAACTATTGCGAAGTGAGTGTCTAGTAGGAGTAGGTGGCACTTTAGCAATATGCAGAATTGAATTGAATGTTTCCAACGTTACAATACCTTATGATGAATAATAGGCTGAATAATAAAATGCATTTTTTTTAGCAGCCCTGTATCTTTTCATTGTAGTCATGTTTGTGGCACGATATTGGCACCATACAGAACTTTAAAATTTAACTTTATGTCAAAAATAACAGAACGTTCTTGTTTTTTTTTTAAACCTTTGTGGAATTTTTTCTATATTGTAAATATAAGACAAACTGGCAATTCGGAAATGGAATCAATTGCTTATTTATTACTCACCATTTCTATGATGCACATCCACGTCAATGGGTACCGAATAACCCGGGACATAATAGCGTTTTTCAATAGCTATTCGCTTGGCTTCTTCACTGGGGAACTCGAACTCTAGCTCGGACCACTGTCTGATCACGCGCAATCCTTGTTGGGGCCATTGCCTGACGTCGTGTTTATCATTATTGGCACCCAGCCCGGGCCAGCAGCACGCCAGGCAGTAGGACAACAAGAAGAACCTCTCGATTCCTTGCGACATCTCTAACTTGAAAGTGTCAAGCACGTTGGGATCTGGAGGAAGTAAAATGATTTTACTAGAGGGGGAGCTCATGCTAATGAAGTTTTTCTACTACACCGGTCACACAAGTTTCAATAAATAACAGCAACGTCTTGCAAATACTTAATTTTTTATACGAGCTTCGATTTTATATACTGTTGATTAAATGTCAAGTTAATTCAAGATAAATCTTTGAAAAGCATTAACGCATGCTTAGCGAACTCTAAAGTTATTATATTAAATGGAAAAAGAATACGGTCGCGAACAGGATTCGAACCTGCGCCTCCCGGACAAGTTAATGTTTAGATTAAATTATTCAGTTATTCTGTCTTCTATTAACATAAAGAATCTTCTTCCAAACAACAATTTTTTTTTTATCTTCCATTGTAAAGGCTACTGCTTTATACATATACAATACTGTATAACAAAGAAAGAAAGAATGAAAAAAATCCTAGCGGTCACAATATTTAAATATATTGTATGTTCTAACAAGAAAAATATTGATGTAAGGCTCTACATATGAAAATATTTACGCACTGGCTATGGCTGAATAAATTGTAAAAAATCTTTGATATTATAAGATAAGTGGGCGTTTATCGGACAATAACCTATGATAAATATAACACTGACATTATTACAAAAATATCTCATTATACATAACAATCGTAAAATTTTATATGTACCGTATTGACTCAGCAATGCTCCGCAGTATCCCTGTTGTGCATATAATGGAACCATCGCGATTTGTTCAGATATAGACTAAATATCACCAAAATCTTCATAATAGTAAAACACACTATGGAGCCTCATTCACAACACTTGTTGAAAATTATTGTCACAGGTACCTACTCACTATCTAGTAACTCTTAAATTAAAATAAAATATAAACTTTAAAATAATAGAACAATGCATAGAAAACAAATTGGAAATCACAATTAAGTGAGAACACCGGTGTTTCTTTCTATGTTCTGCTAAAATATTTCTGACAAATGTACCTACGAGTTACAAAACATTTAGTAAAAAGGTAATATTTCGTTACAATTAACCTATATTGAATATCAATAAAAATATTAAAAAAAAAAATATGATGAAAGTCACGCGAATGAAATTAATTTTGTATTTATCGCGGAACGTGTGTCTCTACTCTTCTTTCCTTTTAAACTGACTTGGTACCGTTGGGTTCAGATTCTGAACAATGACCGCTACTTTAGCCATAAACATTTTATTTTGACAGAGCATCAATATTAATAATGCTCAATACTGAACTCTGCTTTAATCTGCATATGTACACGAAAATTATATACCTACCTCTTGAACATTGATCATTAGTGAAAAGCCGAATGAAATCTGTTGACTACTTTCAGAGAACATCGTGGACTGATAGACAAACAGAGGTACCGCTGCGGGGTACTTTTATAGCCTTAGAGACAATAGGATAAGTACGCGCTTTAAAAAATATGGTATAGTGTACTACTTGATGTAAATGTTTTGAGGAGCAAATAACTTGTTTAACTTACAGTTCATTGGCCTCAGAATTAGTCAAAAAGCCCACCGAAACATATTTGGGACAATGATACCTCATTCATGAATATTTTAAGGTAGATAATTGCGTGTTTGTTGCCTTTTAAGTTGGAATTGTTATCTACTAGGTTTTTTTGTCGTATTGTTATTTTATTATTTTATTTCTAAATTTTACGGAAAGGGTTACTACAGTAAATAAGTAAGTAATGTAAATTTTTCGACCAACTACTTTATCAACGAAATTCTATTTACACTTATTTCCGAATACAACTGGGCTTCGAAAAATTAAAATACCGATAAAAATCGTACAACACACACTAGTTTCAACGTAAAGCGATGAAAATAAGGTTGCAACTGAAACACAATTGCACTGACTTACAATGTATGGAAAAATCTTTATTATCAGAAGTACTTTAGATGTCATAGTGAAGCAGGAATTGCACATAAACCCCTAGGTCACGTCTTTCTAGTTCTAGAACAATATAATAAGATTACATAGTAACGATGTCATCTCACTTTTGCTGTCACATATAGATTGATGCTTAGCAAATCTACTTATACCTACCTCTAAATTGTATTGCAAACTTATTATTGCCCCAGCAAGCGTGTGTAGGGTACATATATAGTCTCTACAATTTAATTAAAAGCCTTGAAAGTTACAATATTAAATGGAAAAAGAATACGGTCGCGAACAGGATTCGAACCTGCGCCTCCCGGATAGATACTCCAGGCGCTCTGACCACTAAGCCATCTCGACCTCTGCTCACCACCGCGAATTCTTCTTCCATATTTTAACACGTCTTATGGCGACGTCTGGTAAAAGCCTTGATCATAAAACAGGGATGGTTTATAATCTCTTTACGTCATCAGAGTTAGTCATTATCGTGTCCAACTGATGTGTATCGATGAGAATGATCTTGAATTATCCTGACCTGAAGTTTGTTTATTAATTTAATACAAACATATGTCGCAGATGGATGGTAGAATCCGCTGTTTTACAAAACTGCTAGCTGTTTTACAAAACGCAAACATTTTATAAAACAACTGAACAACGTTCAGCTGGATTGCCATTGCGATACGTTTAACTAAACAGCTATCCACGTTTAGACGTAATGCAATTAAAATAGGTAGTCAGGTCAGAAAAACCTAAACACGAAGAGGATGAACGTAACCTGTCCATGTACACGGGGTACTCCGGGGTACACGGAACTCCCGAGCTCGCTTCGCTCCCTCATGCGTCATTTTTATTTATTTTCTTTCATAATCCCGATTTAGTATCGATTAGTAAAGTAGTTAGTTTAGTAGTCATTCAAAATTTCCATTTTTGCTACTGACTTACAAAACTTAATAAAGCTAAATTATTGTTGATAAGACACACAGAGCCATGAGCGACAAAATTAAGAACTAAAATTTAAGTCTTACTATTTATGAAGGAGAATTTTTAACTGCACCTCTATTTAGAAATTTAAGCAAACAAAATTTATCCACTAATAACCTACTGCATATCAAATAAATGACTGTACTACAAATTAACTACTTGATTACCTAAACATGTTGTACTAAAAATGTTTAAAATTCATCAAAATCTGATGGCTTTTTTATCTAATTTACAGCAAAAATCTAGCTGAAACCACAGATATACTCATTTTGAAACAATATTACTCACCGTAAAACAAAAATACTGATTTGCACACAAATTATATTTTTTTATGACGTAAATACTAAACCACTATAATAGTCGACAATATATCGGGATTATGAAAGAAAATAAATTAAATTGATCCATGAGCGAGCGAAGCGAGCTCGGGAGTTTCGTGTATCCCGACACGGACAGGTTAGGTTCGAAGAGGATGACGGGGGCCCGTGAGCGAGCGTAGCGAGCGAATAGCCCCCGTCATCCTCTTCGTGTTTAGGTTTTTTCTAACCTTACGGACACAAAAATAGGAGCCCCGTACACTTTGCAGATTTTTTGTGAACTTTGATTAGATAAACATGACTGATTAACTGGTGTTTCATTTAGAATAACCCATGTTCTTAAAAGTTTAATAGGTGATGGATTCCAAAAAAAAAAAGTTTAAATATTTTGTTGCACTCGAAGAATTATTAGATTTACTTTTAGTTAACAGATAGTCATTCAGTAAAACAGTTAAGCTTTAAAGATCTAACAGTATAGTATAATTGATTTATTTGATGAGCAAATTTAGTGTGCAATTCAGTATTTTTGGTGGTAATTTCGAATATTTTGATTGAAAAAAGGGGATTTACAGTTAAAGTATTAAATACCACCCATTTATGAAGGCATTGTATGACACTTAATTATTCCATGTTTATGAGTTGTTGGATTAATTTAAAAAAACTAACTCTAAGCTAGAAGCATTGAACAAAACGTTAGTTTCAACAACAAGAAATATAAAAATATATTAATTTTGTACATTAACCTACCTGAAAAGAATCTGGTTTCATTCCGAAGAAATTCTTTGTACAGCATCGCATCATTATCAGCCCACTTGTCACATAATTTTGTATTGAGAACCATAATTAATAAGGAAAACCTTCCACTAGTCCGACGCTTAGCCACGAAACACTACACGCAAATTATTTACAGAATCTTGTGGTGTCGGTTGCTGCCTAACTAACGCTTGAAAATGGTAAATAGTTACGACATTAATAATGTCCGTCGCAATTCTTTACAAATAATCGTGATACAATTGCCGATAGAAGCCCATTTAGGCTCTTCCCTGACGACGCGCCCTAACAAACCGGGACAACTTTTCACTTCTTGCACTGTATCTCCACATCGAATTAAATATAGAAGGTGCTGCAATTCATCAATTGAAATTGAAATACCCCATAAAGTGCGAGACTAAAAGAAAATAATTAAATTTATCTGAGCAGACCTAAACACGATTTTGATTGAAGGGTCTACTGTGGATGAAAGGAGAACGCACTGTGAACACTCGACTAATCCGTGCGTTACTTCCAAACGAAATTTAATTATATGTTTAGATTGAGTGAAATAGTAGAGTAAAAAATTAAGTAAAAAATGGCGCCTATTGACCATGTGACAGTGAAGTGAAATAAACTACGTTCAATGAAATACTACCGGTTTTATTTTTATCACTTAAATATATTGTTTCCTGTGATGTCATACGATAAATCTAGTGTATCCAAACGAATCTATCTATCTATTTGTTGGTTACGTTTCACGCCTAAATCTCTGAACCAATTTTGATGAGTTTTGGTATAGCGGTAGATTGGGCCTTGGGCACTAGCCACTAGCTAGTTTACTATATATTTAAGTAAGTAAAGTTTTTTTTTAAGTCGGCCAGTTTGCCGGTTAGACTCCATGTTACAAATTAAGTTTCCAGGGTTAGTTGTTTGATTTGACAATGAATTAATTTTCAAACCATTACACTTTCTTAGAGAAGGAGTGCAGAAAGTTAATATTTTTATATAATATACATTAGAAATACATTTTATTAATATAAAAAAAAAAAACATTACAAACACTACCATGCGTTTCACTCACACACACATAGGTTTATCTTTGAAAATGTATTATGGTCGAATTTCAGCCAGTGAGCGACCACTTTACTTTACTTTAAACGTCCAAATTTTTCCCTATACAGTGACTGAAATAAGTACCTACGTTACTGATATTAATTACCATCGAAGTACCTAATATCTTTAAGTTGTATTTTATATTCCTCTTCTAAAATTAACCTTAGCTTAACATAAATACTTAGATACATTTAAACTAAGAATAAATCTTCCTTTAATAAATCTTCTATTTTTTATAGAGGGATAATTAAAAGTTAGTGTCACTATTTGTAACTATCGGGGAATTATGCCAATCTGCTCGCTTACGGTCAGTCGGGCTTCAAGATCAGCCTAATCAATGAAAAGATATGGTTTAAAAAAATAAAATATAACGATAACTAGAAAGACCGATTCAAGTATTTGTTAAAATTACAAAAAGTGACAATAATAGTCAGTCGGTTTAAAGTAAATACAACTCACATACCTATACAATACGAATTTGGATAAATTAATTTGAAGTAAATTTTTACTTAAATCTTTTCCTTTGATGTAATTTAACTGCCTAACATCTGCTTAATGGAACTGGTTCATAAAAAAGATCACTAACCTTATCGTAACGTATTTAATAGGCAGACACTTTTTTTAGAATAAACCACGTCTCCGCTTCCTAAAACGGTGTTATAGTAACAACTTCTCAAAAAGAAATGGTATATTTTTCTTTCATTACAACATTTAACCGAACCATAGAAAACTTTTACGATTAGTCGAGCGTAATTCCGCAAGAACAAAATAATCTACAATATCTACTTACAATGCTGGGGACAACGCCACACTAGTCATTTATTGCTACGCATCCGCTATATATATGTATGTATAATTGTCTTATCAGTAGGTACATAACAATTAGTACCAGCAGGTATCTGTTGCCTGGAAGGTATCATTTTACCAACTAATTACTAAAACGAACAATTCGATGACATTGTCCTGCGGCGAATGTGCTCTTCCTCAAAATGCTGTAAGTTGTCCAAACTATCATTTATAATTAAATTAATAATAATATACTCCCGACCATATTTTCGGTCACGGCGGCCTGTCTTCGCGGAGATTAGACAAGTACGCAGGAGATAATATTATGGTTCACAAGTGTATGCGCAAACAAGGTGCCCACTTACTTCACTCTCATAATCCGACGATGGGCAGTCCGATACGACCGAAGAGAGATCAGGTGCAGAATAGACGGCTTTGCGTGTTCAATTAAATTACACACGACTCTACAAAGTATCTTAAAGTAGCTGAATTGGTCATTTTACAAAATTAATGTGAAGTGACTTTGTACACCTGTAAAGTCTTGCAGCTGATATTATTAAACAAACTGAGGGATATGTTTAAGCAATCGGAATAAGCAAATGTTAGCGAATACTGCATTTTTAGGTGGAAATACAAACCTAAAATTGTAAACGGTAAGTACAAAAAGAATAAACGGTCAGATAAAATAATTGAGCGGATAATCTAATTTGTGAAAACATGAAGAAGCTCTTGACCAAATCTGCCATCTTAAGAGGGAGTTAAGTGAATCTCGAGACCTGATTGTACGATATGAAGAGGAAAAACAGTCTGAAGTTACTTTTAAAAATAATAGTTTGTATAGTGAATTGGTAGAATGCAGCTCAGGTATTTTTGTAAATAGTAAGCTTGTTAGTCACAAAAAACAGAAAAAACTCAAGAAAGTGAATAAATATATTTCTAAAACTTCCAAAATTATAAGCCACCTACGTAAACAAACCAATAATAACTCTAAATTAAAACATTTAAATCTTACATTAAATGAAAACATTTTACTATGTAAATTAGAATTGAATAGATACATAGCAGCATATAAAAATGATACACTTAAATTACAGGCTGAAATAGATTTATTACAGAAATTCCTGCATGATGTTACGGTTAAATAAATCACTTACAGAGAAAATACAATAACATATTATAATATTATATAGCCGGTTGGCGTAGTTAACTACATAATAAGTTTATATAAAATTAAATCTTAGTAATATTTATAAACTTAAATCACAAAAATGTTGGGTATTCTTAAAAATCTAATCATACAAGTTTTCAGATTTTGTTCGTTGCCAGTGCGCCGAAACAATAGGTGTTTACTAAGGCCGGTCACATAGTGAAAGAAGTGCAATTTAATTTGAACTTCGTTAAGTAGAATGTGGTTATTATAGTAATTAGTAATGTGTGTTTTAGTTGTTTTATTTAGTTTGAATATTGACTATATGTTTATTATTATTTAAGATTTCAATCAAATAAAAAAAAAATGTTTTAAGTAGTTGTGTAGTATATTACTAATTGGTGGTAAGTATAAATTCACTCAGTGTACATAAGTAGGTAATGTTTCATTAAAAACTAGATATTTACAATATATTATATACTAGATATTTTTTTATAGTATATTATTTAAACCCACATAAAATACATATAAAAATGAAGCACAGGAAGTAACATAATTCCTAATCTATTAATGAAAAATCTCTCATAATGTGGTTTTTTAACAATTTCTTAAACATTAACATAGATTTTGCCTCCTTAATGTCTTTGGGTAATTTGTTATAGTTTTGGGCTCCCTCTACTAGAATGCTCTTTTTCCCTATATTTGTCCTATGAGCTTTTAGACACAGATTATTAGCCTGCCTAGTCATGCATTTATGATGGTCTATTTTCTTTGTGAATGTAATTTGAGAGTTAATATCTTTAGTGATAATTTTCCTTATAAAAATGCTGGTGTTATATATGTAAGTCTGGGTTAAATTCATTAGTTTAGTTTCTTTATAGATTTTGAAAGTACGTGTTAGGTAGTCGTATTGGAATAGTCTTTAAATTATTTTGTTTTGTGTTACTTGTAATATTTTTAGGTTGGTTTTAGCTGCTGATCCCCATATTTCAATTAAGTAGTCTAGATGAGACTTGACCAAGGAGTTGTATATTGTATATCGTACATGTCTTGGCAGTCTCCGTACTATACCTCGTAGGGCGCCTGTTAATGAATTGATTTTATTTTAGATTTTTTTCAATATGTGGCTCCAAGTAAGCTGACTATCAAGAACCAGGCCTAAGCATTTCTCATTGTTAACTTTAGTTATTTTTTGGCCATTTATTACAAGAGGATGGTGATTTCCAATTTTTCTATTTTAACCGACTTCCAAAAAGGAGGAGGTTATCAATTCGGTTGTATTTTTTTTTTTTTTTTTTTTTTTTTTTTTTTTTTTTTTTTTTTTTTTTATGTTTGTTACCTCAGAACTCCGTCATTTATGAACCGATTTGGAAAATTATTTTTTTATTTGAAAGGATTTAGTTTCAGATTGGTCCCATTTAAATTTTATGAAAATTGGTTTAGTAGTTTGGTATTTAAATCAAAATAACTGAAAAATAATACGTCGTCGAAGTAAACGAAATGGTGTATTTTGCTTTCTTGTGACTTTCCGGTGGTGTTTACGGTCTCTAGAATAGTTCTAATGAACTGCCTATTTTCCAGCTTCATCATCAGATGATGATGATGATGATGAAACCGGAAGATAAGCACCGGAAATCCGTAATTTTTTTTTTTTTGCTATTTAATATTAAGTATGTACGAGTATGTATGTAAGTATGTTTGTGAGTTTCTTTACCTATTCCACCATAACTTCTAAATACCTGAATTGATTTCGATATATGGGGTATCGTTAGAATCCTTATACTGTCCCGTGAGTAACATACGCTAGTCAGTTTCTTATTTTTTTTTTTATTAATTTCATCTTGATTTACGCAGTTTATTACTCTCTTTTGAAATAGCCTCAGATCTAGATTTCCTACTTTGATATGGATATGTCGCAGATGGATTGTAGAATAAGCTGTTTTACAAAACTGCTAGCTGATTTACAAAACAGTACTGTTATGAAAAACAGCTGAACGACGTTTAGCGGTTTTACATAATTATTGCACTATAACACGCAGAATTGAATGAACGTTTTGCGTTTATCAATGCAGCGGGTCAACGATCAGAGATTATGTAAAACAGTGTGAAATGAACTGTCAGATTGGTGATATTAGCTCGAAATTTTGTCCCATATGGCTCTCTATGTCTTAACAATATCAACTAACTAACTTTATTTTACTTGTCAATAGAAAAAAAAAGATGAAAATTTTGAAATACTAAATCTCTATAATAGTCGACTATATATCGGGATTATGAAAGAAAATAAATTGATCCATGAGCGAGCGAATATAGTCGACTATTATAGAGATTTAGTATTTCAAAATTTTCATCTTTTTTTTTCTATTGACAAGTAAAATAAAGTTAGTTAGTTGATATTGTTAAGACATAGAGAGCCATATGGGACAAAATTTCGAGCTAATATCACCAATCTGACAGTTCATTTCACACTGTTTTACATAATCTCTGATCGTTGACCCGCTGCATTGATAAACGCAAAACGTTCATTCAATTCTGCGTGTTATAGTGCAATAATTATGTAAAACCGCTAAACGTCGTTCAGCTGTTTTTCATAACAGTACTGTTTTGTAAATCAGCTAGCAGTTTTGTAAAACAGCTTATTCTACAATCCATCTGCGACATATCCATATCAAAGTAGGAAATCTAGATCTGAGGCTATTTCAAAAGAGAGTAATAAACTGCGTAAATCAAGATGAAATTAATAAAAAAAAAAATAAGAAACTGACTAGCGTATGTTACTCACGGGACAGTATAAGGATTCTAACGATACCCCATATATCGAAATCAATTCAGGTATTTAGAAGTTATGGTGGAATAGGTAAAGAAACTCACAAACATACTTACATACATACTCGTACATACTTAATATTAAATAGCAAAAAAAAAAAAATTACGGATTTCCGGTGCTTATCTTCCGGTTTCATCATCATCATCATCATCTGATGATGAAGCTGGAAAATAGGCAGTTCATTAGAACTATTCTAGAGACCGTAAACACCACCGGAAAGTCACAAGAAAGCAAAATACACCATTTCGTTTACTTCGACGACGTATTATTTTTCAGTTATTTTGATTTAAATACCAAACTACTAAACCAATTTTCGTGTATCCCGATATGAGTTTCGTGTATCCCGACACGGACAGGTTAGGTTCGAAGAGGATGACGGGGGCCCGTGAGCGAGCGTAGCGAGCGAACAGCCCCCGTCATCCTCTTCGTGTTTAGGTTTTTTCTAACCTTACGGACACTAAAATAGGAGCCCCGCTAAGCGGGGATTCGTTGACCCAGCCACGGAAAGTCAAATCAGAATACAGTATCGCTTTTTTACTTGAGTGGTGACTATCCATATAACATACCTATTCAATAAACAAACCTGTCCCACTGTAGATATGTCATTCTGCATTACGTCTAAAGGTGGGTAGCAGTATTGTTAAACGTATCGCAATGGCAATCCAGCTGAACGTTGTTCAGCTGTTTTATAAAACAGTACTGTTTTGTAAAGCAGCTAGAGATTTTGTAAAACAGCGGATTCTACAATCCATCTGCGACAGATATATATGGACAGTGCGTTGAATAGGTCTGCCCATATTCACTTCCGATAAATCAGTTATGGTACGCAAGATTCACTAAAAAGTAAGAAATAAAATAATTTTTAACAAAAAAAAGAACCGACTCCAAAAATCTATCTGTTAAGTAAAATTGCACTAAAAAGTTATAAAATAATTTCATTATTTACTTACTACAGTATATATAAAAATATTTTTTTAATTTTAGAGGATTCTGAATAAAATCAATTTATTAGGACAATAATATACAATTATTATTATTTTTGGAGTCGGTGCCAGTAAAGGATAATAAACGTGTAAGTACATTCATGAAGTAGCGTATTACGTTCGCTTTAGGCAGTTGTTGTGTTCATTTGTAAATAGATTCAATAGGTACCTATAGTACATTATCGTAAAAATAATGATGGTTAATGTACCTTTAAATATACTTTGCAAATTTTAGGAAACTTCCTAAATATTTTTAAAGTTTGTCTGGCACCGACTCCAAAAATAATAATAATTGTATATTATTGTCCTAATAAATTGATTTTATTCAGAATCCTCTAAAATTAAAAAAATATTTTTATATATATTGTAGTAAGTAAATAATGAAATTATTTTATAACTTTTTAGTGCAATTTTACTTAACAGATAGATTTTTGGAGTCGGTTCTTTTTTTTGTTAAAAATTATTAGCTGAGAATATTATGTAATTGGTTTTAGACGCATTAATGGTTAGTAAATTTGACTGTAACCAGACGTGTAATATGTCTAGATCGTGTTGAGCTTGATCTATTATGGCATCTAAGGAGTGACCATAATAGAAAAGGCTAGTATCATCAGCATATAGGGTGATATCTCCCTTGAGTCCAATTTCATGTATATTATTAATATAAATGAGAAACAACAGAGGTCCTAATATTGAACCTTGTGGAATGCCACATGTGATGGGTTGGGGGGCACTTCGGTAATTATCTATTTTTACTACTTGTTGCCTGTTTGCAAGATAAGATTTGTAAATGTCATATGCTGTATCTGCAACACCTATGTTTCTTAATTTTATCAAGCGTATGTCGTGGCAAACGGTGTCAAACGCCTATTTCAAATCAATGAATACTCCCAAAGCTATTCTTTTACCGTCAATATTAAGTCGTATATTTGTTACTAGATCTACGGTTGCTGAGACCGTGTTAGACTTAGGTCGAAAGCTATATTGTTTATCAAACAGAAAGTCGATAGAGGTTAAATACTTATAGCTGGTCATGCATTATTTTTTGGAATATTTCGGAAGTCACCGGTAAGACTGATATGGGACGGTAGTTGCTTGGATCGGCTTTGTCCCCTGATTTAAAAATAGGACTAACCTTCGCGAGTTTTAGACTGTCAGGGAAACAACCTTCAGTTATACATCTGTTGATGCATTGAACTAAGTTTCCTGCTATGTCGTCTTTAACACATTTAATACATTTTGTGCTAATCCCATCTAGTCCTGAGCTAGTATTTGTATCGAGATTATTAATTATTTTTAGTACCTCTTGTGGAGTCGTTGGTTTTAAATTTGTTAATGCTTTATCGTTACTTTTAAAGTTATTTATTGTTAATGATAAGTTATTATGGTATTTTTTAGGTATATTATTGGCAAGTTTAGTACCGATTGTAGCAAAGAAAGCGTTGAAACACTCACAAATTTCTTTGGGGTCTGATGTTTGTCCGTTAGAAGTATTCATTTTTTGGTATAGAGTTCGAAGTTTTGGTTTTGTAGTTGGTTAGTCTATTTATAAGTTGCCACATTTTTAAGGGGTCCCTTTGACAATTTGTAAATGCCTTGTGATAATAGTTATTCTTAGATGTTTGAATGTGATAGTGGGTTTTGTTTCTTTGCTGTATAAACTTGCTTTTCAATAGTTGGTCTTCAGGTGTTTGTTTCAGATTATGCCACAATTGGTTTCTTATGTTTATTTGGTCAATTATTGTTTTATTTATCCATTCTTTGTTTGGTGGGTTAAGTATTTTCGTTTTTAGAATTTTGTTTTTTTGCAACAATTTTTAGTAACTGTGATTCTAATTTCTCATATTCATGAAACTCATTTGTAGTAAAAATTTCTTTGGCATTGTTTTGCAAGCTTGTAAAATGTATGGCCTCATACTTGATTCGGTTTTTCTTTTCAGGTGTAGATCTATTTATTTCAAGGTATATTTGATTGTGATCAGCAATAGAGGATTCAATTATGGACATTTGGAATGTATTATGGAGTAAGCTTGTACACACATGATCTATAATGGTTTTTGTTTATGTTGTTTCACGGGTACAGTGTTCTTTGCTAACTTTATTTAATATTTTGATTTTGTTATCACGTAGTATATCCTTATATTCCTTTACAGATTTATCATTATGAATAAGTAAGTTCAGATTAAAGTCGCCAAAAACTATGACACGCTTCCTTTTTGGGAGATATTGATTATAAGTCTCTAGAAACTTGGTGATGTTTGCTGCTGGTTACCTGTATATAGCCCCTACGTCCAAGGAGAGTGCATGTAGATGTACCCATAGAAAGTGATTTCCATCATCGCATTCTTCTTCTAGAAATTCATGTTTCAGGCTATTGTGAATGTAAATAGACACTCCACCACCTCTTGAATTTTTCCTGTAGTTATAGTGATGTGAATAATTTGTAAATTTTAATCTTTGGGCTTCATCATCATTCTTTATCCAAGTCTCCGTAACTATTAAAACATGTAAAATAGAAGGGAACGTTTCTAACACACATCTCATTTCATCCAGTTTTCCGGGCTTAACCAAACTGCGGACATTTGTGTACAAAAATTTAAGTGTTTTATTTTTGGTTTTTACATTTGTATAATTACTATGGACTTCATGCGTTACGAAGTTGTTATCTATAATTTTATGTATCGTATCTTCTCTGATCGCTAGTTTTTTGACTCTTTTTGTAGAATTTTGGGAACTCCTTTAATGTATTTTATTATTAAGTTGTTTTACCCATTTTCTGTGCGTGATTGTAGCTCTTCTCTAAGTTTAATCATTGTTTGTTGTTGGTTAGGTGTCTGATCGGAGTATATTTTGATATTTTTATACTTAAAATTTATCTTCTTCTTTAAAATAGGTTTAGCTATTTCTTGAGATGAATAGCAGACCTTTATAGGGCGTGTTTTTTTACCATCATATCTTCCTAATCGTATAACTTTTTCTGGACTTGGACAAAGAGGATGTATAGTTTTTATTATTTGACAGACCTCACATTGATCACCTGATCTTTTTTTCTCCATATCTCCATCTGATTGTGGTTCGGAACGCCTGTGATTACGATATTCTTACTCCGTTCCATGCGTTCTTGCAGTTCAATGATTATGTCATTACAGGCAGTTGGGTTTGTGTGTTCTGATGATGATGATGATGATGATGTTGTCGATGAGTTATTTTGAAGTGCCTTTATATCACTTTCAAGGCTTTTTAGTTTTTCTTGGGTGTTACTCACGGTACTTGTAAGATTTGTTATGTCTGATTTGAAGTTGTTATGTTCCGTAATAATTTGGTCTGTTTTATTCTTCATTTCGATCAGTTGGTTATTAATAGATTAGTTAATAGGTTATTGATATATCTTGCTTAATAGTATTAATGTTGTCAGTTTGTGACTTTCCAAATTCCTTGAGAAAACCCATAATTTATTTTTTAAATTCCTCGAATTGGTAGGAAAAGTCAACCTCCGGTGACTTCCTCTTCCGTGTCGATATGTTTTGCGAGTCATATAGTCCAAAGGTAGTCAAGTCAGGCTGGGAGGTACTACCTTCTCCGGTAACACTGACACTCTCGGCAGATTTACTAACAGGTGAACGTCGAACACTCATACTCGTATTAACTCCGTGTACCAAGCATAATTTGTGTTACCCGCTCCACTTATCGCTACGCTTGAATAATGTGTGCGTTGGCCTTACGATGCGTGCGGGCAACGCAGCGATTATCTGTTTCACTCTAACACTCACTAGTCGCTGGTGACAGTATTAAGTAGACACTTGTCGCGTTAGATTTGAAATCGACGTTATTTACGTCACTTGTGAGTTTAAACTGATTGCTGTCGAAACTCGGTACCTCTCTTACTATCTTGTTGAGGTACCCATATGCTGCCGGCACCATCTTTGGATTTGTATTGCGCCATCCCGCTCATGTGACGGTGAGTGAAGATATTAAACTTTTACAAATTGGAAACATCCGAAAAAGTTTGCGCGACCTGAGGCTCGAACCTGCGCCGCGTTGTGTGCCACAGTAGTAATACCGGAGCGTCGCGCCGCTAGACCAACTGTGAGTGAGGGGCCCGGCGCGAAATTAGTGACCGCTATCTACAACGGATACGTAACGCAATAAGCTCAGTTACCTGTTTGCAGTTGTTTTTTATTTTTTATTATTCAATCTCGTAGTTATTATGTTGCGATCACCCGATAAGAGTCACTCTAATCCAGATATTGCTGGCTCCCTTGAGATGGCGGGAAAGATCACTCAGAGAAAACGTAAACAACCTGAGTCAGAGTTCGCCGAGGCCATTAGGACATTATCACAAGAAATTAACAAAAAGTTAGACGACTGGCGTGGTGAGCTAGACAGCGCAATATCTAAAATAACTGACAGTATAACAAATATTAAAGCTGATTTAACCACCGTAACCCAGGTTACTTGCGATATCAAAACCGACTTGAACACTTTGCGTTGCGAATACAGTGGCTTAGAGAATAAGGTGTGTAGCCTAGATGCTAAACACAATGAGCTGGTGATGGACGTGGAAACTCTCAGGAAGTCTGTCCAGCACACCATGGACGAACAGGACGACCTTAAGAAAAAGATGGAACACATTCGTTCTGTAAACACAGTAACCATTAGCGATTTAATTACTGGCCTTGAAACGAAGATCGATTCTCTTGAACAACAAGCCCGCCAATGCAACCTGGAGCTATGCAATGTTCCGGAAAAGCGCAATGAAAATTTGATTGCTCTTATGGAAAATATTTGTACAAAAATACAGTTTACATTATGTCCTAAGGATATCCTTGCTATACATCGAGTGCCACACGCACACACAGAAAATAAATATCCGAAAAATATCATCGTTAAACTGAGCTCACGCATCCTAAGGGATAATTTGTTAAGCGCTTTCCGACTAGCAAAAGGACTGAATACTAACCAACTGGAACTTACTGGACCTTCTAATCCCGTTTATATGCATAAACACTTAACTCTCAAAAAGAAGCAATTATTTCGACAATGTAAGGATGCTGCCGTCAAGAACAACTTCAAATACGTGTGGGTTAAGCATGCTACTATTCTCGTGCGCGAAATTGATTCCGAACCAGCACTTGCCATACGATCCGAGAAAGACATTTCTAAGATCAAGCCCAAAATTGCAAAATTCAAACCCGGCACCGAACATGTTGAGAAATGATTGTTATACATGCGTTAATAGTTTAGTTTTTCACAACTTTATAGAATCTAAGTACTTTTTTGTTTATTTACTTTGCTCTTTTAAACAGCTGTTAAGGTTAATATTATGTCTTCTTATTTTATTTTTACATAGTGTTATTCTTAAACAATGACATAGTAGCGTTTTTTGTAAAAACATATACTTGTTGTTACCTTTCATAAAAATAGTAATTTTAGTTTTACATATTATACATAATCTGGATTTCGGTTTCATATTGGTTGCGTGCATGTTTACTACTGAATTATTCTTACTATGCTTTAACCTTTACCATGTCGGATAAGTTAACCGTATACTACCAGAATTGTAGGGGTACCCGTACTAAACTGAATCTCTTGTATATGAACATATTATCAAATTGCTATGACATAATTATTTTAACAGAGACCTGGCAAACCCCCGATATATTTGATGATGAGTTTATTGATGTGCGCTACGTGGTTTACAGAAATGATCGCGATCGTATTGCTACCAATAAAAAGGATGGGGGAGGAGTTCTTATAGCCGTATTAAAAACATTACATTCCACCAGTGTACCATTCGATTCCCAGGCCAGTTCTCATATTGAAGATGTTTTTATACAACTTCCTTTTTCCGGACGCGAAAAATTTCTAATCAGCGCTGTATATATTCCAACCAACACGGCCAAAGAAGTCTACTTTGATTATTTTGAAACACTAGAATACCTGATTGACAAATTTGGCTTTAGTCATTTTCATATTTTCGGAGATTTCAATCTCCCACATATTGAGTGGCTCCCTGTTTCAAACAATAACACGACAGCACTTTCAAGTACCGGCTCATCATCTGTTTGTAGACATATGAGTAATTTCTTGTCTTTACTTAGCGTACTACAATAGTTTCAAAAATTATAAGTGGCGTATTCTGGATCTATTGATATCTAATAACGAGTGCGCGACTTATGCACCTTCATGTATTTTGTTACCTCCCGATAAAAATCATCCGCCCTTTTGCGCTGATATAAGATATAAAACGACGCTACAGACAATCAAACTTGCAAAAATTGTTAAGTATAACTATTATAAAGCTAATTACGAACTCAGAATTGACCGATATAGACTGGATTAGTCGTTTACAGGGTTTGTCATCGGAGGATTGTCTTGATACTTTTTACGATGTTATTTTCAGTGTAATAAGAACTTATACACCCTTTTCTAACTCGCGTTCATCTAAATTCCCTGTGTGGTTCTCCAAATCACTAATTCGCATTTTCAAAAACAAAAACAGAGCCTGGGTGAAATGGAAAACGTATAATAACATTTCGGATTATGAACAATTTTCGCTTCTGCGACATAGATTTCAGGTGGTATGCAAGTCAAATTACGCTGACTACCTGAATTCTGTTGAAGAAAATGTTAAAAAGAACGTAAAATACTTATGGAGCTATGTCAATAATCGCAAAGGTAATGTCGGCATTCCTTCCACTATGTTTTTAAAAAATCGGACATCCAGTGATCCGGATGAGATTTGCAATATGTTCATGGACTTTTTTCAATCGGTTTATGAACCCTCAAACCTAAACTTGAAAGAATGGCTACCTCCTGAAGACAGTAATGAAAAATGCACTCTTATTACCAGCATTACGTTTAGCGAACATCAGGTCTTGAATTCATTACAAGCTTTAGATTCCACTAAAGGTCCTGGTCCGGATCAATTACCCCCTTATTTCCTCAAAAAGACTGCTAAGAGTATATACAGACCCCTGCAAATTATATTTAATAAATTTATAGCAGAGGGCACCTTCCCTGAACAACTTAAAAGGGCTAATATAACGCCTGTATATAAATCCGGGTCCAAACAGAAGGTCGAAAATTATCGCCCCATATCTATTCTGTCTGCTTTGTCGAAGCTTTTTGAAAGGCTCGTTTATCAGGAAATTCATTATATAATTTACAAAATTATAATAGAACAACAGCACGGATTTGTTAAAAGTAAATCTACAATTACTAATCTATTAATATTTTCCGACTTTCTTTTTAACAATATGGATCAACAAGTATAAGTAGACGCAGTGTACACAGACTTTCAAAAAGCATTTGACAAAGTAGACCACAATTTGCTTCTTACCAAAATTGCATTTAACGGCATACGAGGAGACTTGCTTCGCTGGTTTGCATCATATGTTACTAATAGATCACAAAGGATTGTTATCAAAGGATATCACTCGGCGACTACTGTCGTAACATCTGGCGTACCCCAGGGCTCAATTTTAGGGCCTCTTTTATTCATTTTGTTTATAAATGACATTGGAAATTGTTTTAGACACTCAAAATTTTTGCTTTATGCTGACGACCTAAAAATCTTTAAAGCTATAAGAAAACCTGCAGACTGTTGTCAATTACAAGAAGATTTAAATCGTTTCTCTGAATATTGCATTCAAAACAAACTTTACCTTAATATTTCTAAATGTTTAACAATATCATTAATATCAAAAATAAAAACGTTTTAAATCATAATTATAATCTTAATAATGTACCTCTATTAAAAGCTTCTTCCGTGCGAGACTTAGGGGTACTGCTAGATAACAAACTTCACCTTGATCAACATATTGATAACATCACCAAAAAGGCTTATCGTATGTACGGATTCGTTATGAGATCAGCTACTGAATTTAAAAGAGCAAGTACTTATTCTCATCTCTATAAAGCACTAGTTAGATCTCAACTCGAATATGCAGTGGTGGTGTGGAACCCTTTTTATAATAAATATGTGGAGATGCTAGAGAAGGTCCAGCGCAAATTCCTCAGATCGATGCACTACAGGTGCTCCCGCAGTTTCCCAACCTATAAAAATCTACTTAATAAATACAATTTAATGAGCCTGAGATCTAGACGTTTATATCTAGAGATTATGTTTCTTTTTGACGTATGTTGTAACGGGTATAACTGCTCTGATATTACTAACAAAATATGCTACTATGTCCCAAGAACTGTTATTAGACGAGAGGTTCGCGCACGTCCAGTTTTTGCTGTGTCACATTGCCGCACCAATGCTGGTTTGCGGGCGCCTCTGCGTCGCTTGTGTAAAGAATATAATATTTTTTGTTCAGAAACTACTGAATTAGATTTATTCTCAGTGTCAGCAAATAGATTTCGTTCTGTCTTGATAAAGAAACTTAAGGATTCCGATTTGTAGTTATTTTAACAGTTTTGTAGTCTCACTTGCGTAGATTGTTCATTAGTTGTAAATTATTTAAATTGTATATGCTGTGGATAACGGTGTGAGTTTCACATTTATGTAATATATTTAGTTATATTATTTACGCAGATATAATGTGTAACTGTTTGTTTGTCCCAAATAAATAAATAAATAAATAAATAAATTAAAGTTGTATGACACTGGTAAAAAGTAGAAAGTAAAATATTATTTTGGTTTCCGTAAACACGTCCATACACTATGCCAGTTGGTCGCGAGAGATGATGTTACCCACAAATACATGATCTCCCAAAGGGAAATAAGTGAACATATAGCAGCTGCTTCTCATAGATCTGTGCACTTATAATGAACAGCGAGTACTGTCATTAACTAATAAACACAATGACTGTGCACATTCACCTTGTATATTGGTGGAACAGTCAATACCCCCAACTGATCAGCCACCTTCTGTGGAACTGTTGGGCAGTAGCATAAACCAAATAGAAATAAAAAATACTGTAGTTCTTTCTGATAGAATAGGTATAAATATGGGTATTTTATTGAACAGGCATACTGAAAGTACTATTACTAACTTCTGTATGCCTGATGCAAGTTATTTACAAATTTTGGATAAAATAAAAAGTTACAGTTTAACAAAAAGCAGTAACATAATAATTTTTATAGGGAATAGTAATAAGCTAAAGAAAGCAGACATCATATACACAGTAGAATATTTGATAAAAATAGGTGTAAGTAAAACAATACTCTGTGCACTCCCTTATAACAGTTGTTCTGTGGACAAAAATTTTGAAAATTATAGTATTCAACATTTGAATACATTAATGTATAATGTGACTTGTCGTCATAGTGACACATTTATGTTTTTTGATACTAATAAATTTATTAGTGGATTTAAACTGACAAACGGTACTGTGTACTTGCCTAGTAAATATAAGAGACTTCTGGCTACATTATTAGTATATAATATTAACTTTATTGATAGTAGCACATGTGCTACAAATTATTATACATATTGTACGAAGGAGGTTCCATGTATGAAATCTACAACCTTAAAAGTTGCTGGCGGATATAGAGGAAGTAGTCATTCAAAAATAAGTTTTGTGGATCCCACTCCGGATCATCATTTAAACTAGTAAATAAGACAACAGAGGATACTGTTAACTTAAGTGCCTATTGTGCCACCAAAAAGGTATCTTCTAGCATACAGCGAAGAGATTGTAGTAAAATAGATAAGCAGAAATCGAAAATATTTCATCAAAATGTGCAAGGTTTTTCTTCCAAAATATTAGAGATTGAATTATTTTTAGAACAAACAATGTATGACTTAGTTTGTATTTCTAAGCACTGGTTGAAGGATTACCAAATACTTATTAATTTTGAAAATTATACTGTAGTTGTTTCAACCGCACGACTATGCTGCATGGGGGTACATTAATTTTAATAAAAAAAATTATCAAATATAAACAACGTTTAGACATAGTTAGATTGTCGGTTGAACACAGTATTGAACTGTCATGTGTTGAGCTGGATAAGTATATTATAGTGTGTGTATATAGGCCTCCCAATTATCAAAACTTCTCCACATTTGAGACGTTAATGGATGATGTTTTAGGAAAAGTTTGTTTTACTAACAAATCTGTTATAATCTGTGGTGATTTTAATATTAATATTTTAGACAATAGTTTATATTGTGGCCGGTTGCTAAACTTATTCAAAAAATTTAATTTAAAAAACGTTTTTTTAGAACCGACTCGTGTAACTTTGAATTCTGCTACCTGCATTGATAATATATTTTGTAACTGTGAGTACTTAAATAAATCAATTGTAAATTACTTGCCTTCGGATCACAGTGGGCAGACCGTCACTTTATGCTCCAACACGACATTACAAAAAATAAAAATAAAATTCAGGCAAATAAGTAACAACTAGTAAATTAAAAACATTCGACAAAAATGTAGCTAGTAAATTAGATGTTCCGAGCCAAACTATTCGCAATGTAAATAAACTATATAAATATTTATTTTCTGTTGTGAAAACTGAATTTGCTAAAACATTTCAAATGAAAGAGAAATATATTTACCCGAAATTTGTTTTCAGCGACTGGGCAACTACAGGTATTAGGAAAAGTAGGGAAAAGCTATTTGAGCTCTATGGCCTCAAGCCTTTTATTAAAACTGTCAATTTTAATCAATATGTAAGTAAATATTCGAAAATATTTAAGAATATATGTAAGGTAGCTAAAGCCCAGTACTTAAGTAACAAAATTAAATAGGCTGAAAACAAAATGAAAACTACTCGGAAAATAATTAATAACGAAACAAATAGGAAAAAAAAAACAAATATAGAGTACCAACTTGAGACTGCGAATGGTCCTATTTGCTCTGTCGCAGAGATTGTTCAGGAATTTGTAATTTTTTTTACAAATATTCCTTTAAAAACTACGGAATGTTTGAATTCTTCGCCCACCGCTGCTATTTCTTTACTTAAAGAAAACGTCTCAGCCTGCCCTATTCAATTCAGTTTTAATTATATAAACCCTAGGATCATAATTAAAGCGTTTAATGAAATCAAAGTCAAATTTACAGAGGATCTATGGGGAATGTCAACAAAAACTTTTAAGGCTATAATTAAAACTATAGCGCCTTATTTAGTCTTAATATTTAACTTATGTATAGATAAAGGAGTCTTCCCAAACCTAATGAAATATAGTAAAGTGATACCACTTTTTAAAGCTGGGAATAGCAAAGACCCTAACAATTATAGGCCTATTTCAGTTTTGCCAGTTCTAAGTAAAGTATTTGAGAAAGTAATGCTAAATCAAATGTTGCGTCACTTTAATATTAATAACATCTTGCACGAAAAGCAGTTTGGTTTCACCAAAGGACGTTGTACAACAGACGCCGTGTTACCTTATTAAAGCACATTTTTGATGCCTGGGAGGATGCGCAGGATGCCATAGGAATCTTTTGCGACCTTTCTAAGGCATTTGATTGCGTAAACCACGAGACATTATTATATAAACTTAAGCATTACGGACTAGGTAAACCAGCTCTCAGCTTGATAAATTCGTACCTAAATAATAGGCAACAGTAAGTTCAAATAAATGGCGTAAACTCAATAGGCTTAAAAGTGAAAATGGGGGTTCCACAGGGTCCAATTTTGGGCCCTTTTCTCTTTTTAGTATATATAAACGATTTACCGCATTTACTACAGAACCAACCAGATATGGTGTTATTTGCTGATGACACATCATTAATTTTTAAAACAGATAGACGTGCTGAAAATCTTGACGACGTAAATTCCGCCATAATTCGGTTCCAAAATTGGTTCACTGCAAACAACCTTGTACTAAACGGAAAAAAGACGAAATGTTTGAGATTTACGTTACCAAATGTCAAAAGTACTGACTGTGACATATTATTAAACAATGAAAAACTAGAAATTATTAATCAAACTGTTTTTCTAGGAGTTACGCTAGATTCAAAACTTTAATGGGGTGCTCACTTATCATCTCTAGCAGGACGGTTAAGTTCAGCTGCATATGCAGTGAGGAAAATACGGCAGTTGACAGACGTAGATACCGCGAGACTGGTCTATTTTAGTTACTTTCATAGTATTATGTCTTATGGTATTCTACTATGGGGACGGGCTGAGGGCGTAGAATCTATTTTTGTCCTACAAAAGAGAGCTGTCAGGGCTATATATAATTACGCAGTCGGGAGTCTCTCCGAGAAATATTTAAGCAAATCAATATCATGACGGTGCTATGTCAATACATTTACGAAAATATTATGTATGTTTGGAAAAATTTACATCTATTTAATAAAATATGTGAAAAACATAACTATAGTACTAACTAAGTTAAGCCACTAGTTGAACCACGGTTTAGATTAACAAAGGTACACATATTGTTTATGGGGTACTGTATAAAATGTTATAATAAAATACCTCCAAATATACTTCAATTAAACGAAACACAATTCAAAACTTGCATAAAACACACTATGCAAGCGAGCATATTATAAGTTAGAAGACTATATTGTTGATAAAAATGCTTGGCACAATGCTGGTCCTGCTCCACAATAACCCTAAAGAATTTCTAAAGAATTTGTAAAAATCAGACTAAATATATATATTGTAATTACTAATATATCGGACATTCCATTAAATAAGTTCGATTGTGACATGCTCCTGATCAATCCTGACTATATCGCTGATATTAAAAATAATATGCCATAATATTATTTGATTTGTAAATTAATACGACAAAATTTTATTGTATTTTTATTTTTCAAAATGAATAAACTTGCTCTGTATAATTAATTCATTTTATAATAAATAACAATAAACTAGTACCTAAATATAAATATTGTAAATGTGAGTGCTACGTAACCATTTTACTAAACTTTCTATTTTGTTTGTTGTCTGGCTCACTAAAATGTCTCGCTGATGGTGGCGTGTGTGTTGGGTCATTCGATTCCCTACAACATGGTTGAGTTGGGTGATGCTGACGCATGCGTCATGTTCGTGAACGGGCGCCGTCAGCTGGGACTGGTCATCTCTGGACTGTCCGTTTTCCTCTTACATTATTCTACATTATTCTCACATACCATCAATACACCATTGTAATTAAAACTTTATTTAAAAAGAGTGTCTATGGAGTTTCTTGCCGGTTCTTCTCCATAAGATCAACTTTTTTGGAACCGTGCACCTAGCTTTGACCTTTTATAAGTGCCTGTAATTTGGTCTATGTGAAATAAAAAAAATGAATTTGAATTTGAATTAATCATGACGGGAAATTTGAATTGTTAAACTACACTCTTTTAGTATTATCTTAAATTGTTCTCACATATTTAAATTATTATTTTTTTTGCAACAGAGTCAGTGTAACCAATACCTGCTATTGTGAAAACCTATTTTATAAAAAGAGTAACTGTTGAAGACCGAAACTACATTAAGTGTCTGTGGCATTAGAAATTGCGTGAGCCAATCACGAACGCGCGCGACCTGTCATCGTGACGTTTCTTTGTTCCTTTCCCTCTCTTGTCCTAAAACTTTGTAAAAACTTACCGTTAATAAAACCACTTGCAATTCTGAAACCTATACAACGGACGTATTTTATTTTATTTTACTGCTCCTCAAAACTAAGACCAGCAAAGTCGAAGGTCGGTAGCGAGGCGATCGCACAAGCCCCTACATGCTGGTCCTTCGAGCCGGATATAGATAATATTCGAAGAAATTAGCGGCCATTGGATATATATATTCACCGTCGGAGGAGCTGTTTCAACCAAGTCAAGGTCCCGTTGGCGCATCTACAACGATCCTCAACGATATCCCAGAGAATAGTCAGAAGAAGATCGGCATAAGGAGGAGTTGGAGAACTACGTCGTCAATACGAGCATAGCGCGCACTCGGTACGATCAACCATCCCATCCTATCCCCAACCTTTGTCATTTCTCTTGTGTGATACCGTGCTTTCCTACTGATTTCAGTAATTATCGCGAGAGCCATTTGCGTTTTTTGCATAGTCATCCTCATCGAGCAGCTTCGGTGCCTCAGCTAACACCCGCTGTACGCGTGTGGTTGTAAACGTGAGTACCTCCATTTTCTACTAGTCACCAAAATGTCGTTGGATGTTAATAGCGATAAGGCCAGAGCCAAATCGCCGAGTAAATGCGAACAAAATGTCCGTCAACTAGTTCGAAAACGCGGAATTATAAAGGGTAGACTCACAAAGTTTTCAAATTATTTAACCGTATTAGCCAAAGAACAGAGCTTATCATCGCAGAATATGATTGATCTCAAGTTACGTATAACAGGTGCTAATAGTTTATTTTCCGAGTTTAACAATGTTCAAACAAACCTTGAAGAAAGGGTCAGTGAATGTGATCTAGAAGATCAACTAAACCAACGCGAATTGTTTGATTGAAATTGAATTGTTGTTTCGTGAACACAGCACCACTACCAAGCTGCGTGTTGTGTTTGATGCTAGCGCCACCTCGAGTTCTGGTGTTTCATTTAATGACATCCAGTTAGTTGGTCCTCCAATACAGGGATTTATTTGCCATTCTTTTACGCTTTAGGCAACATAAGTATGTAGCTTGCGCAGACATAGAAAAAATGTACCGGCAATGTTTAGTATCGGATGATCAGCGGGACATGCAATTAATTCTATGGCGCGATGAACCATCAGAACCATTACGTATTTTCAGACTTAACACTGTCACCTACGGAACCGCCTCGGCTCCATTTTTGAGTGTGAGATGTTTGAAGCAGTTAGGGTTGGAAAGTAGGGATCCCGATGTTCAGAGAGTTATCAGTCAAGATTTCTACGTCGACGATTTGATAACGAGTTCTGATGATAAACACAGGCTGTTAGAAGTATGTGACAAAGTTACCAACGTATTGAAAATGGGATGCTTTCCATTACATAAGTGGAAATATAATTTCTTCCTTGAAGAGGACGTATCCCACTCGTCTCACGATCTGGAGGAGTACAAAATTATTGAAAACGACAATTCTAAAACCTTAGGTTTAGGTTGGTATCATTCTTCAGATCAATTTTATTTTAATACACAGAGTGAACCCGATAATAAACCAGTAACAAAGCGATCTATATTATCAAATATTTCCCAAATATTTGACCCATTAGGCTTACTTAGTCCGGTAATTATGCGCGTTAAAATACTACTACAACAGCTATGGTTATTAAAAATTGGATGGGATGACGCATTGCCTCAGGGTGACGTCACGCGACTGTGGAATCAGTTTGTTGTATCTCTTTCTATTCTTCACACTATTAGGATACCTCGACATGTGTTAGGCGCTAATTCTACTTGTATAGAGATGCATATCTTTACCGATGCGTCACAGTCTGCGTACGGTGCTTGCATTTACTTGCGCGCAATCAATTATGACAACTTAAAGGTATCAGTGCGCTTATTGTGTTCGAAGGGAAAGGTGGCACCTCTCAAACCAGTTAGTGTGCCTAGATTAGAACAATGTGGCGCTCTGATAGGCGCACGATTGTATGACAGGGTTAAAACCGCGTTACAATGTCAGTTTACAAATATTATTTTTTGGACGGACTCCACCATAGTGTTAGGTTGGCTACGTATGGCACCAAACCAATTAAAGACGTTCGTTCAAAATAGAACATCAGAAATTCATGAACTAACTAAGGAACTTCCATGGCGTCATATTAGTGGAAAGATAAATCCAGCTGACTTAGTATCACGCGGCGTCAGCCTACATGATCTTTCTTCTTCTGTGCTGTGGTGGAATGGACCGGAGTTTCTTCATGAGTTCAATTTCAATTGTGAACAGGTCCCTGTAAGCACAAATACTGATACCATTGAGCCGTTACCAGAAGTAAAATCTAGTGTCATTTCTCTGATAGCCGACAATAGTTTATCCAATTCATCATTGTTTCCGTTCGCTCGTTTTTCGCAGTTCAGTCGCATGCGACATGCAGTGGCATACATATTACGTTTCATTTATAATACGCGCAATAAATATGATTTGCGAACGGGCACTTTAAGTATCGGTGAGTTTGAGAAGGCTGACAACCTATTAGTGAAGTTATGTCAATTAGAATCATTTTCTAATGAATATAAATTATTATCTAAAGGATTAAGTTTAAAAAATAAGCACAATCTATCTAAATTAAATTTATTTATGGACGGCAGTGGAATTATACGTGTGGGTGGCCGTATTCAAAATGCGCCAGATTTTAATTATAATAAAAGGCACCCTATATTAATACCAAGTAAACATCACTTTTCCGTCCTCTTGTTTCGACATGAACACAAACAGATGTTGCACGCAGCTCCGCAGCCTCTGCTATTTCATTTGCGAGAATCGTGGTGGCCGGCCGGTGGCAGAGATTTAGCCCGCAAAGTAGTTTTTGATTGTACCACATGTAAACGCATTCGTGGAAAGACATTATCACCTATGATGGGCAATTTACCTAAAGAACGGATTACTCAAAGTTATCCGTTTCTAAAGTGTGGGGTAGACTACGCTGGGCCGGTCCTTATACTGAACAGAAAAGGTAGGGGTGCAAAGACGAGTAAGGCATACATCTGTTTATTTATTTGCTTTGTCACGCGAGCAATACACTTGGAGCTTGTCACTGACCTTACCACTGACGCATATTTACTTGCGGTGAAACGCTTTATCTCACGCCGTGGTAAACCTAAAATAATATTTTCTGATAATGGAAAAAACTTTGTGGGTCTAATCAACGAGTTTGCTCGGTTCTTAGCTAAATGTAGTTCCGATATTAAAGAGTACGCATCTAGTCAACAAATTGAATTCCAATTCATTCCGCCGTACGCTCCGCATTTTGGTGGCCTGTGGGAGGCGGGGGTGAAATCATGTAAGTACCACCTACGCCGAGTAGTGGGAAACGCACATCTTACATTTGAGGAATTTAGCACGGTACTAACACAAGTAGAAGCTGTCCTAAATTCCCGCCCCATAACCCCTATGTCCGCAGATCCAGAAGATTTTCTTCCCCTTAGCCCAGGTCACTTCCTGGTTGGTCGTCCACTTACAGCACCTGCTTGTTCTGACGTGACGGACACGCCGATTCGTCGCCTCTCACGCTACCAGAGGCTCGAACAAATTCGGCAGCACTTCTGGGCCCGCTGGGCGAAAGAATACATCTCTGAGCTGCAGGTCAGAACGAAATGGCAAACTCGCAACACAGGCCTCGAACCGAACACTTTAGTGTTAATTAAGGACAACAATCTTCCACCTTTAAACTGGAAATTGGGGCGAATCATCAAAACGTTCCCTGGCAAAGACGGGATCGCAAGAGTGGCAGACATACGCACATCATCTGGAGTTGTGAGACGAGCCTTCGTGAAAATCTGCCCTCTCGTTGAGCAAGACCAAAGCGCACACGAAAATATCGAAAGCTAGTCCTTTCAAGGCCGGGGGCATGTTGAAGACCGAAACTACATTAAGTGTCTGTGGCATTAGAAATTGCGTGAGCCAATCACGAACGCGCGCGACCTGTCATCGTGACGTTTCTTTGTTCCTTTCCCTCTCTTGTCCTAAAACTTTGTAAAAACTTACCGTTAATAAAACCACTTGCAATTCTGAAACCTATACAACGGACGTATTTTATTTTATTCTACTGCTCCTCAAAACTAAGACCAGCAAAGTCGAAGGTCGGTAGCGAGGCGATCGCACAAGCCCCTACAGTAACCATGGAGTTTCTTGCCCGTTCTTCTCCATAGGAATCTACACTTTGGAACGTGGCAACTAGCTTCTGACAATTCAAAAGTGCCTGTAAAGGGTCTAATTGAAATTGAAATAAATGAATTAAGAAAATGTTTGATGGCATATATCTAATGCTGGGTAAATTATGCAGTATACTCAATGTTCTCTACATTTGTGTGAAGGCGTTTTTATTTAACAAGTTGAATCAAATTTTACCACGCCCACTCATAGTACACAAAGACAACATGTTAATTGAATGACAAACAGTACATGTGACTTAAACGAACTCATTTAATCTTATACCAAATGTAGGGGCTTACGTATTTATAATAATATAATAATAATAAATATTTTATTAATAATTATATGACCAATGGGGTTACTCTTGAAACTAATACCAATTCTAATATTAAATAGACGCCTTAAAACAACGCGTAATATTAAAATAAATTTATCTACATTACAGTTGCCTCAATTTTAGAGCATGTTGTCTTCATACTATCCTAATCTATAACCATTCTTTAGATGTTTTGGCATTTAAAAGTACGAGCTGACATATTTCTAATGTTAATCGAGCCGAATTATTTTCAAGAGTAAGCCCACTTTTCGTTCCTGTATTCCCCGAGGGGGTAGGCAGAGGTGTACACAGTTGTACACCAATATTTCACCAATGCTTTTATTTATTAAGCCCCGTGTAATAGGCGGTGAGCCAAGTGCCATCAACCGGGCACAATTCCAAACTCCAGGATGTTACTGAGAATTTTCTAATGGAAAATCCCAATAATACCCAATACCCAACCCAGCAGTCGAACCCGGGACCTTACAACCAAGCGTTTGCGACCAGTACCTGGGTCAATGAGGCAGTTGTTATATTTTTCCTTGTTATACTTATTAGTTGATTAATAATAGAGTATGCATTATAATCAAAACAATTGTACGAATAAAGAAGACGGAGCAGGAAACAACAACAAAAATCGTATTCTAATATCGAGCGTTATTGTACGAGGAACCCAAACACGTGATGAAGTATTATTTTATAAATGTCCATCGTTAATGACAGGCATAATAGCTGTTGGCATTACTAATCAAAAATGACTGTACACTGCTGTCATATTGGACTACGTGTTCGCATCAATGACAATTCGAAACATAACAAGCTTATGTTTCAAGCCGATTATCAAATTAGCGAAGAACGAACTAAGCTTCGTTTTTTTTACCATCTTCAATCGCAAACTCCTGATACGAATTTTAAAACATTCATCTGTGGTTAGACAACTTTTTTGCATAGAAAACTGAAGTCCGATATCCATACATGATGTAAAAAAGCATCGTTTTGCTTACCAAAAGCAACATTTTTGTAGTTATTATGATTTTTGTTAGTTGAATACGCTGCTAATGTAGTGAGACTCACCGTATCTACTACATTCCGCCATCAAACTTATGCATCGTCATTATTGTTCCAGTTAAACAAAATTGTACTTCCGCAATTTTAGTAAGTTATCTTCCAAATATTTAGATATCTTTTGTCATTAGACACAATATAATTGTTGAAGTTCACACGACCACCTTGGACAAACATCTAATATATTAAGTAGTTCGATTTAAATTTTTACATATTGGTTGTTGTGATAAATAAACTTAAATATAAATTAAGGTTTATAAGTATACTTTAATGAGGTGGAAATTGTCTTTTCTCTACAATAATTGTGCTCTATTATCCTTTAACCTTTCGGCTCAGTAACGGACAGATCTGTACGTTGTAACAATAAAAATCTATTGTGTCTGCTAATGACTGAGGCAACAGCTATAATTTTTAGGGTAACTCAATGAAAAACATGGTTACAGATGAAATTCTTCAAGATGCAGGCTTTACAATTTTCATTGGCCAATACAAACGTTATACAGATCTGAGATATGAAAATATGAGCAACAGTTGAAAATACTGTATTAGTTGAAACCGATATCTATGGGCATGCATTATTATAAATGTACTCAACTCACTTCTCCAAATCCTTCAATGACTCTTATAATAAACAAACCAACTGCTCCACCAACTGTCACAGCCCAAGGAGTAATAACAGTCGCTACGGAGGTTAGCAGAAGTCCAAAGCCCTCGGTCCACTTGCCTCCAAACTTCTCTGCTAGTAGTCCTCCAGGTAAATGGGTGATCACATAACCGTAGTAGAATGCGCTGAGAAGAAATCCTTGCGTGGCTTCGTCCCAGTCATAACGATCTCGACCCTGAAAAGGTTAAGAGTCATTGAACGAAACACTTCATGGGACATGACGTTGCACGTTTTTACTTTGTTATTTGTATGACGGGAAGAAGCCCTTGTCAGGAAGTATTATACATAATGTCGTATGGTATACGTTTTTTTTCAATTAAAGCTGACTTCTATAGCAAAGTACTGAATAAATATACACTATAAATCAAACATATGTGATAGCCGTGATTCTGAATAAAATATTAATTGAATCAACATATTATTTTATAACAATAATTAAGAAGATAGCTGTTTAATGAAAGCAGTGTATAAAATGAACTTACTAGAATCTGCATACCAATTTGCACCAATGTCACTTAAGTAGGTAGGTATACTCACTTAACTAAACTACTTGGGTATATTTGAAATGTATTCAGACCACGATAACTACGAGGTCCATATACATTTCGAAAATACCTAGTTTAAATTCGTCCTACATCTGTGTTAACTGGTAACGACGGTTTACGATAACTACGTGGTCCAAATACATTGCTAAAATATCTATGATAATAAAATAGCCCAAATACATTTAAAAAATACCTAGTTTATATAAGTCCTACATCTGTGTTATTTGGAAACAAATTTTAACAGAAGTTGTGATATCTTGCGTTGTGTACGTGTGTATTCTTAGCTATGATTTCAAAAACAATTCGTCATTGTCTACATTCGTCATGACAATCGTGACGTCGGCGTCGGTATTACCTACAAAAGGTTTAATTACAAATTAGAGCATTACTATACAACACAAATGTAAACTCAAACTCAAACTCAAATTTTTTATTTCAAATAGGCCCTATTACAGGCACTTAAGAAAAGTCAAAGCTAGGTGCACGGTTCCAAGAAGTTGGTCTTATGGAGAAGAGCCGGCAAGAAACTCCATAGACACTCTTTTAAAATTATGTGTTCTTTACAATTTAAATTTATTAATGTGAGAATAATGCAGGTTAATGTTGAAGAAAAGGCAGAATTTTAATTATATAAAAAGCCAAAATTATAACCAGAGCTATTACGAGCTGACCAGTCCCAACAGACAGCACCCGTTCACGAGTATGACGAGCGCATCAGCATCGCTAAACTCAACCATTTTGAAGGGAACTCAACGACCCAATACACAACGCCACCATCAGCAAGACATTTTAGTGAGCATGACAAACTCATAATACCCGGTCATAGGCTGTTATATGAGAGTACTTCTTTAATGTAACGATTAACATTAATGTCCACATAATGCTCACATTTTACAGAACAGTAGTGAAGCTATAAGATATAATACAATATTTATTAAGAAAATTACATTAAATAACTGTTAAAAAAAAGAAACAGTTAAGTCAAATAACAATACAGCAAACCAAATTTTTCGCAAATTTAAACTAGTAGCAGAAGGTACTAGATTAGAATAATTGTCATGTGATTATGTAAGATTTACATAAATATCAAGAAGAAAAATTTAATATATAGGTTTATATAATATATATATATACCTAGTTGTCAAAATAAGGTATAATAAAAACAGTTATTACCAAAGTAATCTGTACAGGCTACATCCATTCATGCAATAAATTAGACAGTGCCAGTGGGTCGCTGTGTGCAGGAGGGGATCGTGCGCCAAACATCCCTATCTTCAATGTAGTGAGTGATACTATAATACGCTTTAGATATTAAAATGCGTTTGATAACTACCTTAAACTTATCATCTGGAAGATCTGTAATATTAGATGGGATCTTATTATAGAACCGAATACCGTTACCCATGAATGATTTGCTGGTCTTCCTAAGCCTAAAACCGGGGACCATAAGCTTGTGCTTATTACGAGTGTTTAGATTGTGGTTGTCACTCTTCTTATTATAATCGGCAATATGTTTGCGAATGTACATGATATTACTGAATATGTACAATGATGGCAAAGTAAGTATATTTATTTCCTTAAACAATTCACGTAATGACTCACGACAGCCAAGATTATAAATAGCTCGGACTGCTCTTTTTTGTAATATAAAGATAGTCTCAACGTCAGCAGCCGAACCCCACAGTAAGATGCCATAGGACATAATACTGTGGAAATAAGCAAAATAAACTAGTCTAGCTGTTGCTACATCTGTCATCTGTCTTATTTTCCTAACAGCGAATGCAGCAGAGCTGAGTTTGCCTGCAAGTGCCTCTATATGAGAACCCCATTGCAGTTTAGAGTCTACTGAAACGCCTAAGAAAACAGTTGAGGGAACCAAATCTAACACCCTACCATCAAGTTTTATATTTGTATTTATATGGGGTACGCTTGGTATGGAGAACCTAATACATTTGGTCTTATTCGAGTTAAGAAGAAGGTTATTAGCAGAGAACCATTTAGATACTTTATTAAGTGTATTGTTGAGTTCTATCTGATCCCTATCCTTTCTATTTACTTTGAATATAAGGGATGTATCATCAGCAAAGAGAACCATATTTGTCATGGTATCCTTGATAAGGTAGGGAAGATCATTAATATAAACTAGGAACAAAAATGGGCCCAGAATTGATCCTTGAGGCACCCCCGTTTTGACAATTGCACCCCTTGAAGTTACATTATCAATAGCCACCCTTTGATTCCGATTCAACAAGTATGAACTTAAAAAATCCATTGATCTACCTCGAATTCCATAGTAATTTAATTTCATAATGAGCGTTCGGTGATCCACGCAGTCAAATGCTTTCGAGAGGTCACAAAACACTCCTATAGCATCTTGAGCCTCCTCCCAAGCCCCCAACACTGCTTGGATCACAGTGGACCCGGCATCCACTGTCGATCGTCCCCTAGTAAACCCAAACTGTTTGGCATGCAATATTTTATTTTTATTAAAGTAAACTAACATTTGTTTTAACATTACTTTTTCAAAAATTTTGCTCAGAGCGGGTAGCACAGATATTGGCTATAATTAGATGGGTTATTATGGCAGCCTGATTTGAAAATGGGTACGATTTTACTTAGTTTCATAAGATCGGGAAAAACACCGTCTGTGATGCAGCGATTAAATATTGACGCCAGCATTGGCGCTATCTTAGTAATTATTGATTCAACCGCCTTTATGGACAATCCCCATAAGTCCTCAGTTTTCTTAATGACAATTGTTTTAATGTGTAATGTTAGGATTGCGTACTTTACCGACGCACATCTCTATTCCACATCTACTACATACCTATCCGCAGTAGTCTTAATATATATTATTAAGACAAGTGTAGGTAAAACGACAAAAACAGGGGAACGTTTTTAAATGTTTCAGGAGTGATTTCCCAATTATTATTTTTTGGGATGAATTATAATCTAAGGTATCATTCATAATTCGTCCCAAAAATAATTTACGACTTAATTAATGCTATTGTAATAAAATATACAGAAATAATAGGTTATGGAGGTAAATTACTTACCTGGAAAAATAAGAATTGTTTATTGATGAATCTAACTGACTCTACCACGTGCATCGTGAAATATCGGCATTTTATATTAAATAAATAGCGCATTATCTCTAACTTTCGATATTCTGTTTCTACTTACATCAATAATGAGGTACTTTTGTGTTAAAATATATCTGACAGCAAATCAGTATATGTAACAGAGAGCGCCTGGAGTACTATACCATATTTTTCTTTCCTTAAAAATGTGTATCTTTAGAGTTCGTTAAGAAAGATTTATAAATGTGTATTGAATATTTAAGAGTTTAATTACGATTGATCATTTATCGGCATCATTCTGATTACAACTGCATCTTTGCGTTGATTGCAACTACTAGATAGTTGCAAGCGTGGAGGCTGAGCATGATTCCCGAGTTCGATACCCAGATCGGTCAAACTCTTATTGGGTGTTTCTGTTAGGAAATTCTCCGTAACAACCTGGCGGAGTATGTAATTGTGCTCGATTGATGGCAATAGGCTCACCACCCAATACATGGGAGTTAAATAACTGCATCGGTGAAATGTCAGTGTAATACATTACACCTCTGCCTAACCCGTCTGGATTTTAACCGAAAAAAATATTGGGTCCTATTAGAAAAGTGAGTTTTTTTTTAATCATCTTACACGTTTTCATTCAGGTCCTTGCAATTAAGTTGATTTTATCTCTAACTCGAAATATATGACTAGATATAGATTTATGAAGTTTTATTATCGGAGTTGAAACCATCCATAGGCTTCGGGCATATTTTTACACACCACCGAGACCATATTTCACGTGTGGTATTTTCCCTAAGAATGTTTTTATTCCTTCCTTAGTGAACATAGCTATGCTATGCAGCTATAAGTTTCCTAATATTATAAGTAATTCATTTTTATTACGTACTTGATTACGACCTATACCTGTAAAAGTACCCAGGTAGGGTTCAAATCTCTATCTCGATATTCGACTTACTAGTTCAAACAGTTCAACAGTCATAGTACTTTAAAAAAGTAGGATATGACTGTCTCTAAGTACTTTAGGTATTTTTACTTGTCTGTCATTAAAATTTACTTATAACTTTATCATCTATAAAAATAGAACTGCAAATGATATGCTAAAATGCTCAAAGTAGCCGCAAAATCAACAAGTTCTATTGAAAGGACAATTGATTAGACATAAATGCTGGATTTGAATTCAATTGAATGGACTACCTGTCACAGTTCATGTAAAACAGCGACATGAATCTCCGAAGAAAATACCATTTTAAAACGTTTAGGTATTAATTTGTTATCATGAATAAACCAACAGATTACATTTTTTTTTTTCTTATTTATTCCTTTCTCACAGAGCTCTATTATTTCCTTACTACTTTACATGATTGAAAATTGATTGGTGTTTTTTTTTATAACGCATATTCCTAAATTTATTAACCTAACTGAAAAAAACTATGTAGTATGGCAGTGATAATTAGGTATGTATTGAAATTGATATAGGTACCATATCAATTTCAATACATACCTAATTATCACTGCCATTATCATTCAGTATAATTTTCAAAATAACATAGGATAAAAACAACATGCAAGATTTTTTCCGTGTCTAAACTATACTAAATATCTACGTACCTCAGTATAAATGCGGGAAACTTTGCTTCTTTAATCTTGTTTTATCAATAAGTTGTTTTATTATAAGGTTATGATAGGATTAATATTAATAGTAGATTCATTTATTCAAGTGGCCAGGACTCATATTGGTTAGTGTAACTTACAAACTATGTGTGTTATCAATAATAATATAAATAAAAATAGAAAAAAAAGAATATTCATAAAAACAGAAAAAAAAAATATTCATAAAAACAAAAATTATTATAATTTATATACGGGTGTCTCCCGCGAGAGATGGACATAAGCTGTTGCGAAAGCCATCATAACGCTATAAATATAAAAGATGTAATTCATAATGACCGAAATTTCATCACTGGCATTGTCGTTCCCATGATGTAAGGTATCTAGTCAAGTGTGAGTGAGTAATGTGGGAATCTATCGTCATCCCAATGCAAGCGGTAAATAAGTATCAATTGTGGGAATAACATTTCTGTGCTGCATGGTAAGTTACGTATAGTTATGGAAAGTTAAATTCTCACATTATTTAGGCCAGGTTTGGGAATGCAAAATCCAATCTCCGAGGATAAAGAGACGTGTTATTGTGAAATATTATTAATTACATAATAGCGCAAATGAAAGCAATAAAATGTTGAAATAATAATTCCACTGGTTGAATTGTATGTGAAGTCACTAGGTACAAGCACTGTTCCGTGAAATATAATTCAAGTCCCCGATTAAATGTATATATAAAGTTATAATATTAAATGGAAAAAGAATACGGTCGCGAACAGGATTCGAATCTGCGCCTCCCGGATAGATACTCCAGGCGCTCTGACAACTAAGCCATCTCGACCTCTAAAGAATACGGTCGCGAACAGGATGCTTTTTCAAAGACATATCTTAAATGTATATATATTTATTTATTAGTTATAACAAGGTTATTAGCAGTACATGAAGTGCTTAGAAAGTATCGACATAATAAAAAATTAAAAAACAAAGAACCTGTATTACGTAAGAATTGTTGGGTGAAGCTCCGTTGTCCTAGCTAGATCACAAAGTAATATTTTTTAAGGAGAAACAGATTCCACTCCCTAGTGGGATAGCAATAACAGTGGTGCGATCATGTTTCTTGACTCTAAATTGGGTTGTAATGGAGCTCCACCTCCCCATCCGGAACTGCGGAACCTCTGCATGAAATAATACCTCCACCTCCGCCTCCGCACGGTTTCATGCGAAGGTATGGCGGAGATTTAGTATTGAGTGCGGTGCAAGCGGCGACAAGACAGCGGGCGCTAGCGGCACGTTCCTGATGCCGTGCATGGTTATGTATCGCATTATAAAACAGCTACCTATGTGCTTGTCGTTCGGTTGTGTTTCGCACATGATTCAAGTTGCAAATTGATAAATTATTCGAAATTCCCATATTGTTTCACTTCTATACAGTATACTGTTTAATCCGACAACTCCTCCATACCTTAAAAATCGTTTCATGTTCCTTGGTGACACACACACGAGATTCCTTCGGTCATCAGAAAATCTGAAGTTAAAAATGCCTATCCACTCAACAACCTTTTTCGACAGATCTTTCACCGTGCAAGCTGCCCGACTATGGAATGCGTTGCCGGTAGAAATTAGACGTGCTCAGTCATTGCCAATATTTAAAAAAATGGTGAAAGATTATTATTTGACACTATAATTTAATATTATTTTATACCGTCCTTATTTGCTCTACATCCGCTCATTTGGTTATTGTATTATTAATTTATTTAATATTTATTCATACGTAATAGAATATTTATTGTATATATACATATATATTAAATATTTATGTTGTATTTATAGTATGTATGTTTATAAGTAGTACGCCACAACCTACCTCAACAATAATTTCTTCCTCTCAATCCTAAGGTTGCCTGGAAGAGATCGCGGTAAGCGATAAGGCCGCCCATTGTACATTAATATTATGCTAATTTCCTTTGTTATTAATTTGGTGTACAATAAAGAATATATAAATAAATAAATAAATTATCGTTTTATTCGCTTCGTAGTTTTTGTACATATACAAAGTTTAATATGTGCAGATACGTAATTAATTTTGGTTGTGGACTTGTGGAATTAGCTGGTGGTTTGCTTGTTACCTACGGTTTTGTTTATGATTGTTTTTTTTTCTGACAGTACTTTATAGAAGTGGACAATAATTACCCAAGATGTAAAACATCTTTAAAATTTGGTTTCTACTTGGTAAGAGATGATTGCAATTTCTGATATTGTTCCTAGCCTTAAGACGGGTGAGGTGATTAATAGTGGTTTATTGATTTTGGGGTGTTCTTTTTTTATATTTTTAACCATAATATTTCACCTCCGTTTCCGCTTCTGTTAAACCTCCGCTTGTGCAGAGGCTTAAAAACTCTGCATCCGCATCCGCTTCCTCCGTTACAACTCTACTCTTCAATATAGATACATGGACAGTAGTACTGACTGCCATGAGTATTCCATAAAAATAAATAATAAATATAAAATTACAGTAATTCTATGAAGCTATGTGGACAGTTGTGGTATAATTATATTATTATATAAGATATTTTTCAGTCTCGTCGTAGGATATACTAAGAAGGAAGGAATGAAATACAGATTTGCATTTGGCGTATGTTCATTTGATATCCATATGATAATCCATATATCCAAATAGTAGAAAAAAAAAAAAAAAACACCATCTTGGATGGTCCGCCATATTGGATCACGTCACACAGCTTATCGTATATTGTCATCCAAACTAAACGTGTATACAAAATTTCAGCTCAATCGGTTGTGGAGATCTGCTTCAAAATTGAATAGCAAGATTCCACCAGAACAAACATACATACATAGATTGCAAGTTAAATAAAAGCTTTTATTAAAAAAAACATAAATTTTATACTTTTCATCCTTTTTTTTCTCCTAGATATGCGTAGTTAATATATATTAGGCGTATTTTTGAATTTATACTTACAGTAACGTGCAAACTTTAGTAGCCAAGTACCTTTGTTACATAATCAGTAACTTAACCTTATTACACGGTTCGTGACTAGCTTATTAAGTCTAATCTAGTCATTAATCTACCTAAACAGTTCACAAAAGCTCTCCTTGGTTATGTTATTGCGATATACGAACTTAATTAATTATGAAGCTAAATTAATAATGGTAATAAATTAATTGTTCCTAGGTGACATAGGTACATATATAGAGAAGTATGATTTTGAATTATAATTTATATCTACTTAATCATAGAATGAAACGAGGCATGATTTAACGCAATAAAATACTTGTCTACTCCCTTGCTCTTTACTATAGGTAAGTAAATTGTCTAATATTAAACTGCCTTGATGGTCTAGTGGTCCTAAGCGTGATTGCTGAACATGAGGTCCTGGGTTCGATTCCCGGGTTTGAAATTATGCCAGGTAATAGACAATATAATCACCACCTATTAGGTAATACAGGGAAATTAACAACGGCAATTATTAATTTGGTGTGAACCTACAACTGCACACCACTGCCTTCGCCTTCAATTAAACAAGAGCTATATGTTATATGTGTAGTTAACTAGTGAATCTGCTTATAGAAAATATCCTTAAGTAAAACTTTCTCTTCGTAGGTATCTACTTATTGTAGAGTCTAAGTATATGATAATCTTATAAACTACTACCTGTGCTCCGCAGTTTCATCCCTTTTTTCGTATTAACTCTCATTTTCCCGAGATACTACATTGCCCGATTTACTTTAGGTCCTGATATAGCACACCATATTTTTTTTCTCGGGAAAATTCAGTTTTCCTGCGGTAAAAGGGCAATTATAAGTACACCAAATTTCATCCCAAACCGTTAAATAGTTTTTGCGCGATAGATTTTAGCAAACATCCAAATTCACAAACAATGAAACTTTAAAAATATTTAGGAAGTTTCCTAAAATTTGCAAAGTATATTAAAGGTACATTAACCATCATTATTTTTACGATAATGTATTATACCTAATTGAACCTATTTACAAATGAACACAACAACTGCCTAAAGCGAACGTAATACGCTACTTCATGAATGTACTTATACGTTTATTATCCTTTACTGGCACCGACTCCAAAAATAATAATAATTGTATATTATTGTCCTAATAAATTGATTTTATTCAGAATCCTCTAAAATTAAAAAAATATTTTTATATAAATTGTAGTAAGTAAATAATGCAATTATTTTTAACTTTTTAGTGCAATTTTACTTAACAGAAAGATTTTTGGAGTCGGTTCTTTTTTTTATTATTTTATTTCTTACTTTTTAGTGAATCTTGCGTACCATAATTGATTTACCGGAAGTGAATATGGGTAGACCTACTCAACGCGCTGTCCATATGGGTAGGGGCCATTTAATTGAGACGAGCAAAGAAGGGGAGAAACGCCTATATCAAAGTAGGAAATCTAGATCTGAGGTTATTTCAAAAAAACTAAACTGCGTAAAACAAGATGAAATTAATAAAAAAAAACACCACGGGACAGTGTAAGGATTCTAACGATACCCCATATATCGAAATCAGTTCAGGTATTTAGAAGTTATGGTGGAATAGGTAAAGAAACTCACAAACATACTTACATACATACATACTTATATATACACCGTTTTTTGGGCACTCGTGTAAAAAGAGATGTTTGAGAATGCGGTCTTACACTACAAAGTATTAAATAGCAAAAAAAATATGACGGATTTCCGGTGCTTATCTTCCGGTTTCATCATCATCATCATCATCATCTGATGATGAAGCTGGAAAATGGGCAGTTCATTAGAATTATTCTAGAGACCGTAAACACCACCGGAAAGTCACAAGAAAGCAAAATACACCATTTCGTTTAATTGGATGACGTATTATTTTTCAGTTATTTTGATTTAAATACCAAACTACCAAACCAATTTTCATAAAATTTTAATGGGACCAATCTGAAAGTAAATCCTTTCAAATAAAAAAAAAAAAATCCAAATCGGTTCATAAATGTCGGAGTTCTGAGGTAACAAACATAAAAAAAAAATACAACCGAATTGATAACCTCCGCCTTTTTGGAAGTCGGTTAAAAGAAAAAAAAAAGTGTAAAAAAAGAAAAAGAAAGTGTAGTTACGTTTAGCCTACGTAAACCATTTAAATTTATTTTTCGGCGACTTGGTTGCTAAATATTATTTTTCAACTTATAAAAAAAAGAACTGTATTACGAGTATATACTTATATAAACAATCTGTGAAAAATGATCTAAACGATAGTGAAAACCGCACCAAATCCGCTGCGTGGTTTAGGAGGAGTTAGCAGGTAAACAGACATACCTACAGACGCGGAAAGCGACTTTGTTTTATTTTAAGTAGAGATTAACCCAGTTTTACTTTGTATTGTTGTACATCAGGTTAGCACGCGCCGCTAATTACAACCTTGTGTTTGACTGATTGCAAATATCATTAAAATGAAGTTGTTAAAAGCAACTGCAATCAAATTGCTACAAAAAGAAATTCATTCACTAAAAGCGTTCGTCCGTTCGAAACACCAATTACCGATAAACTGCGTATTTATAGTGAAGATATTACCAGATTACTTGCGCATTCAACAAATAATAGTTTATTATTATAATTAATATGTGGGCGTGGTGGATATAAATGAGGTAAGTAGCTATTTTATTGTTTAGTACTTGGGGTCGAATTTAATCATCTCTTTTAGGTATTTATAATGTAATCTTTCTGAGTTATGTATTTTAAACGTTTTACATAATATTGTCAGACCATGAAATGCTAAAATAGAAATGTCCGCATAATCAAATGTCTTTCTTATCTACACTTTTATACGGCAAGTTGTATTTAGCATAATTAAATAGATAAATTAATTTGGTATATGTAACGTTATATCGATATATGGAACGGCCAAAAATAAACGAATACGATTAACACCAAATTGTTGACAAATAAGTCTATTATACTGCGTGCTTCGTTCTCGATATATGTAATAACCATGCAGCTTCCTCACGTCACTCGGCAACTGAACGCAATTTTCAGAGCTAAAACTAGACGTAAGTATTAAGCGTTATCTGTGTCCTCACGTCAATTGTCATTCTTTTCGTTTGCGCGGCAACTGATACTGTGTTTTTTGTGTGTATTGAAATATTTTAGTGAATAAAACTATATTTCAACCAATACTGTGCCTAAAAGGCCTCATGAAAAGGTTTTACCGTATTACGTGAAAATGAAAAGGAAAATGGAACGAAAAATGAGGTGTCGTCATAAACGGCGGCGATAAGACGATCATTATTCGTCTGTAAATATATGTGATTCATCACTTTCTGGCATTTCAGGTAATTTACCGTTTTCTAGTGATGATTATTACTCCGGTACGGCTACTGGCTTTCGTAGCAGTTAAGGCCGCAAGGATTTTCATAACCTTCGTACCGGTTGACACGGGTGGTGTACGAGATACATTGACGTGGTCATTGGACTCGGGGTGCATACGAGATATACGCACGAGATCCTGCTACTCTTATGTGAAGTCCGTGAGGCTTCAATAAGAAGTTTTATTAATCACTTGTACAATCGGTTTTTTTGTGGTTTCGTTTTCCAAATTACGATACTCTGATGATAATTCAAATTAAATCATAACACCTCCGCTAAATATATCAACAGGATCTATAACCGAAGAACCACTGTTCATGAATAATAATAAAGCCACTCCATTAGTTGGTTCTGTACCTATGCAATCTCATGGCAGACAAACACAATTATGGTCCCAACATAAATTGTTAATTAGCTCAGATCTTGAATAATATTTTTAAAATGGTCTTCCCAATGAGACCAAACATAAATTAATAGAATTCCAGAAAATGCTTCTAATTGAAAGCACTGAAACTGAATCTCTAAATATCAGCTTACTGAAGCGACTATATTGTCAGTAGAGACAGAAAGATAGAGGTCGAACAAAACCAGCTTAGTATTGGAATATCTATAGTAAGTAATGCTTTATCATTGTTGATAAATAATGATATAGCGTATTTTTTGTCATTAATCTAATTTCTTAGGATTCTGGTAGAATCTTATAAACAGATTTCAGTTCTGTTCAAACAAAATAAAGGAGAAACGTGCTTTTCCATATACATGTAAATTTTTGTTTTTGAATATTGTAAAAGAGCCGAATATGTCTATAGAATCTTAATGATAAGATCAAAGTGTTGAAAACCTATCAAAAAAGTGGCTAATCCATTAAAAAGCTTGAATAAATGACAAAGTCCTCTTGATACAATCTGAGGACAGCAGTGAGGTACGGACATGCAGTCTCGGATCTACAACATAGCCAGCATTATCCGTCCAGTGCTAAGAGAAACAAAGTCTCACAGGTGAAATCTCATGCTGATGTTTGACATAGTAAGGGTAAGTCATGCCGGAAGGCTAGAACATTTCTTACTGGAAGAAAACTTGTATAGTTAAATCCATACTAAACTATATCAAAGGCTACTCAATAACCTTTGTAAACAAGCCACATCAGAACTCTGTGACTTTCTTGAGTAATATATACGTTATTTAATATTCTACCATTTTCTAGTAATGGTTAAGGTACTTCGATTAAAATTTCAGGATTTTATGGAAAAAAAAATGAAGCATAGACGGAAACCGTATATGAATTAACTTTTAATTTATGAGTAAAAACTGAAAAAAATAGAAAAATCATTTAATTTGTGTTTATAAACTTGAAGTTAGTAGTCTGAGAAAGCGCCCATGATGTTCATAACACATCGGCAACGATTCGGCATGCTCAGAACAAGGTTGTCAATGTCTTGCTGCGTAATATTGTCCCATGTCCTTCTGAGGTGCGCAAAAAGTTGATCTTCTGTAGCCAGATTTTCAGGAACTTCCTTCAGAGCTCTTCTTTGCAGCATATCCCACGCATGCTCAATGGGATTTAGATCTGGCGATTGAGCAGGCCAGTCTAAGGCCCTAACATTGTGTGTATGTAACCAAGCTGCTACCGTTCTCGCCGTGTGTGCCCGGGCATTGTCGTGCATGAGCAGGAAATCTTGCCCCATTTGTGTTCTGTGGGGCAAGATTACGGGCCCCAGCACCTGTTGGACGTATCGTTCTGCCGTCATATTGCCCCGCACCCGAACGAGATCCGTCCGTCCTCCAAGACGAATTCCTGCCTATCCTTGGTATGGGTGAACTTCCTGAGGGTTCTGAAGACGGCTCCATCGTCCAGGAACTCGCCAAACACGCGTCCTTCGTGAATCTGGATGGAAGCCGAACCTGGATTCATCCGTGAACAGCACATTGGACCATTGTTCACGGCCCCAGTCCACGTGGTTCCGAACCCATTCTAATCGTCGTCCAAGATTGCCTCTCCGTAAAGGTGGGACCCGGAATGGTCTACGAGAGCGTAGATTGCTTTCATGCAGTCGCCTTCTTACAGTTTGGTCACTCACAAGCACTTGGTGTTCCACTCGCAGCCTTTGGACCAATTGAGTCGCCGTTGCATTTGGTTGAGCTCGCGCAGTAATTTGCAAAAATCGGTCTTGTCTGGGGGTAGTGATGCGACTTGGCCCCCGGTGCCTCTCCGCTACTTCACCTGTGGCACGATAGCGTGTCCACAATCTTGAAATTACATTTTGGTGGGTCCCTATGGCCTCAGCAACATTACGCTGAACAGACCCAGCTTCCAGCATTCCCACAGCTCGTAACATCTCCGCCCTCGTCAAATGTTGGCGTTGCATGGCTACAATACCTCAATTTTAACTTTATCTTTCGTTTAAAAATGAAGAAAAACTGTAACTAAATGTAATTCGTATTGTTTTCTAAATTTCGCACAAATGAAAATTCCCTCTCCTACACATCAAGACATTTTTATGCCACCGAAACAAAAGAATTTTCAAAAATTTGAATTTGGAATTAGTCTGAGATAAATTACAAACAAATCGGTGTATAAAAGATTCCAATGCGGCCAGTACTTTTCGAGTTATTTAATTGAGTATGAAATATCCCTAGACCGTGTTGATGTGTGTATTAACAGAATGGGTGAAATACAGTTCCCACATTTAAATTATTAGCCCAGATCCATATGGCAATGGGGCGACAGGCATAGACATATTTGGCTCTTTGGATCTTATATTAAGTTAGGGAAAACAGAGAGGCTGATGAAGAATCCCATAGAATAAATCCAGACACTAACTGGGAATTAAATATTTTTCAGACAATTGTATCTGAACTGGAAGGACCTGAAATTGATTTATTTGTATCCCAAACTAATGATAAATGTATCTCTTATCCTGGAAACCAGATCTAGAGGCAATTAAGATCTATGCTTTTACTTTGTTTTGAACGTAATATTTGTTTGTTGCATTTCCCCCTAAAGTAATGAAAATGCTTACAAAAAATTATAACCATAAGGCAGTAGGTATCATGTTCATGCCCCACTGGCCTTCACAACCCTGGTATCCCTTAATGCAGACTATGCTAATCTCAAAGTTGATATATTTGAAACCTCAAAAATATTTATTACATTCATCTTTCAAAAACCACCGCCTTCTTCATCACCACTTTACTCTAATTGCCAGGATCAGGCAAGCATGGTTAAAAATGTCATGCCTTCAACATCAATAGATGTCATGTTTGCATAATTTTCCAGGAATACATTAAAACAGTATAATATTACATATACAATTTGGTGGTTCCTTTGTTAGAAATATCGTATAGATCCATTTACTCCATCTATTATAAAATGTTTTAACAAATATATTTGACTCTGGGGCTGCCTATGGACTCGCATATGTCAGCTCTATCTTTGATTATTTATAGGCTCTAAAGTTGGGGGGGGGGGATGATTGTATAAAGACCCTTGGTAAAATACCACACAACAGGGTATCCAAATAGTCTTGAGTGTATTACAAAATTTGACTCCCAATATAACAATGAGTCATGAATGTATGACAAAAAAAAAAAAAAAAAGTTCTACTAGCACTAAGCACAGCTCAACGGACACAAACTTTATAACTTATTAAATTTTGTAACGTATCACTGAGTGAAGGTTGTGTCAATATTGCAATGACTAATACAAAAATTTTGGGACGAACCCAACCAAACTTATACCTGCCCAGCCAAAACATTGTGTGATTACATGAGGTTTACTAGAGATATAAGGGGACATACTGACTGCGTTTTTAACACTTAAAAATCCCCACAAACCGGTTTCTGCTCCTATCAATAGCAGATGGATTAAAAGCACTCTCAGATTACAGTATTGACACAAGTGTCTTTTCAGGACATAGTACACAACACATCTCTAAATGCAAGGCCAACTCAAAAGGAATTTCATTAGATATAATAAGACAGACTCCTGGTTGGACATATTACTTGTTAATGTGTGCAAAATTCTATAACCAACCAATTCTTAACCTGGGAGAGTTTGTTCATGCTGTGTTTATTACAGAATAATCAAACACTTCTTTTTTTTTCTTTATTGATTTATTGGTATCTATCTTGACATTACATGTCTATTAAGTAGATTATTATCTAAAAAATAAGGCTAAATACTACCATTTACTTTGTGAAATTGTTATGATTTGTAATTCCATAGATCAAGAAACTTATCAGTTTAGTTTATTTTTACTAAACTTGGGTTTTGTTTATTCTTTGCTTAAAATAAAACAATGTTAATCTCTTAACATATAGGCTTCGATCAGTTTTTTATTAGTGATCGAAGCATATAGTTATATATTTTACATGTGAGAAGTACTCTATAAGGTTTATCTCAAGTTTACCATTGCTCTAAACATCTGCATGGTTATTACATATATCGAGAACGAAGCACGCAGTATAATAAATGATCAAACGAACTTACCTGTGATGTTCGATCATTATTATACGAAGTGCTTCGTTCGAAGATATATGTAACCTACCCGGCCCACCCTCGGTAAAGTTGAGATAACCATATAAAACTCTAAAAAGAATACAAATACAAATACAAATAATTTATTGGTTTAAAAATACTGTTTTATATTACATTGTTCTTGAAGTCTCCTTTTAAGCAATTAATGCCTGTGTTAGGAGACTCCGCTCTTCCATAGCATACCTTACAGTAAAATTAAAGCTTACAATTTAGAGTAAAATAAATAAAAAACAAAAAATTCAATCGTGTGTGCGTGTGTGTGCGTGTGTGTGTGTGTGTGTGTGTGTGTGTGCGTGTGTGTGTGTGTGTGTGTGTGTGTGTGTGTATCAGTGTGTGTGTTAGTGTATGCGCGCGTGTGCGTGTGAGAATGTGAATGTGTGTGTGTGTGTGTGTGTGTGTGCGTGAGTGTGTTCGCGCGCGTGTTTTTGTGTGTGGGTGTGTGTGTGTACGTGTAATTGCGTATTGGTTGTTTATTTTGTGCGTATATGTTATTTTTTGTGTTCCAGTAGTGCCTCCGTCTCTTCATAGGTAAGTGTTTTCATTAGATTAATTATATTTCTTTTACATTCATACAGTGTATTTTTGTATATGTATATCTTTTTATTTATTCTGTTATATAGTTGGGCTGAACGCTTAATAAATTGCGTACAAGCAAACATGGTGTTAGTTTGTGGGGTTTGCACAATTATGTCGTTTCTCCTTTTGGAGAATAGGTTGGCATCATACGTTAGGGTCTTATGTTTATTAAGAACAATGTTCAATATATAAAGTTTTCTGACCGAGAGTAGATCACTTATTTGGTATAGTTTATCAGTTGGGTAAGTCATCTTTTTGAAATACATTGTCTTGATGAGTAAGCGCTGTGCTCTCTCGACGTCTATGAAATAGGTTTTAGCTGCACTTCCCCAGATAGGAATACAGTACACCAAGACAGATTGAACCAGAGCAACATATATCTCGTTTAGAACACTTCTAGGAGACTCTCTGCTAGTGATCGTATTTCTTGGTACGATGTGTCTTAGTGTCCTGAATATCCAGCTTAGTTTTCTAACCCTATTACTAACTTGCTCGAGGTGGGGATGCCAGGATAATTTTTGATCGATAACCACACCTAAGTACTTTGTTTGTGTTACTTTTGTAATAGATGCGCAATTACAGTTTTCATTGCTAATGTCTCCACATACGTGTACTCTTATGGCGTATTGTTTATTTGGTTGTGTGCGATCTGTGATAGAAAAGCAGATGTAGTTCGTTTTATTTGTGTTTAAGGTGAGTAGGTTGTTGTTCAGCCAGTTAGATATTTTGGCCATGCCTAGCTCTGTCTCAGTTTTAATTTTATCCCAGGAGTTCCCAGAAAAAACAATAGCAGTATCATCCGCGTAAGAGAACACTTTAGCATTAGTAATTTTCATATTGCAGAGGTCATTGACGTACACCAGAAATAATGTTGGGCCAAGCACACTACCCTGGGGTACGCCGGACGATATCTCTGCAGCCTGACTGGTATACTGCCCTATCTTTACCCTTTCTGTTCTACCTGAAAGATAGTCTTTAAATAGCATTAGTGGGGTGCCTCTTATACCAACCATTTCCAGTTTCTTCACAAGGATAGGAATAGAGACGGTGTCAAAGGCTTTTTTAAGGTCTAAGAATACGGTCAAGCATTTACTTCCACGGTCTAGATTATCAACTACTAGGGAACTTAGAGCAGAAACTGCATCCTCAGCAGATATACCTTGCCTAAACCCAAATTGTGAAGGTGATAATACATGAAATTTATTTAAATATTGCTTTAACCGAATATTTAACAATTTCTCAAGTATTTTTGATAATGCCGTCAAAACTGAAATGGGCCTATAGTTGTTGACATCGTCTTTGTCCCCACCCTTGTGTACTGGGGTAATGATAGCCTGCTTTAGTAGGTTCGGGAAGATTCCTTTACCAAAGCAGAGATTAACAAGGTGAGTTATTACAGGCACCACTTCCTTTTTTATGTACTTCAGGAATTTGGTTGAGATATCATCCCAGCCAGATGCACTGTCAGATTTTAGGCTCATTAAGATCATCTCTACTTCTTTGGGGTCGGTATCTATTAGTGCGAAGGTATTAAGTTGTGAGGGTAGGCTGTTCAGTCTAATGGTAGGATCATTGTTTAAATCCGGCCGAACTGAAATCTGCTGAGCTAACTGTTTACCAGTGTTGGCGAAGTGATTATTAATTATATTTACTGATTCGAGAGCGAATGAACTTAAGTTTAGTAATTCTGAATCCTGAGTTTTTGATTTAGTTGTGTAGGTTATATTTTTTATGTTTTTCCAAAGAAGTTTACTGTTTGTTACTGAATTAGCAATTAGTTCCCTTTCATATTTTCGTTTTATTATTTTTATTATGTAGTTACAGTGGTTCCTGTATCTATTATATGTTATTTTTAAAATATTGTTATTTGGGTCGTTGCGGGTTTGTTTTTGCAATTTATTTCGATTTCTTATACATCGCAGAATTCCCGGGGTTATCCAAGGTTTTATGATCTGTTTATTGTTAGGTATAGTTTTAGTTATAGTATTATTATTTATAGTGTTAGTTAATTTATTTATTAAATGTTGGGTTAATGTATTTGGATCATCACAGAATAATAGTTGGGACAAGTTTTCTTCCTGTAAGCTTTTTATAGCTTGTTCAAAGTTTATAGAGGTAGTTGTTCTCTTGACAATATTTATGTTTTTTAACTTAGATAAAGACATAAAAGTTGTAAAATGGTCAGTGACAGTGGTATGCAATATGGCAATACATGCCGATACCTTTTTTTTATTTATTTTCAACATGAAGTGATCCAGGCAGTTCTTTTCTCTAGTGGGTAATGTATGTCCCGGAAGTATACCATATGACGATAGCGTATTAAGGTAACTGATCCTATTCTTACGCTCGTGAGACGGTTCTATGTCCTTAGGTTGGATATTAATGTTTATGTCACCTGCTATGACTATGGTTTTATGAGACATTAATGTATCTAAGTGCACACTGAGTGAGTCAAGAAAACTTTCAATGTTTGAGTTTGAAGGCGAGCGGTAGACACATAAAATAATATTATTAAGGATGTCTAACTGAAGACAAGACGCCTGGGATAGTTCTATTTCTTTGAATGTATGCTTTAGGTTGTTTTTTACATATACAACTACCCCATCGTTTTGGTTAAGCTGACGTGTAGTAATGTGGGATGTGTAGCCATTTAATTGAGGAGTTGGTTTATTTATGTTTAGCCTACATTCCGTCAAAACAATAACATCCGTTTCGAATTTAAAGTGAGAGATAGTAAGTAGAAAGTCATCAAAATTACAGTAAATGCTTCTTATATTTTGAGAAATAATAGTAAAGTCGCATTTTTTTACGTTAATATGTTTTTCAAGATCCAAGCTGTCGCATTCAAATGTGCGGGCGATTTCAATATTGTCTATTTCAGAAACTGTTAGAAGAGTGTCACCCATTTATGTAGTATATACATATATAGAATTGTCGTATTTCTAAAGTCTGTATGGTAGGCAGAAGTCGGTTGGGAAATGTAACATAGTATATAGTAAAGTATTGTTTTTTAAGAATTTGTTGCGTTTGCTTTACGGAGAGTGTGTATACGCATGTTATGTATTTTCTATCTGAGTATTTTTGAGATTTCGTGTTAGTGGAAATATATACGTTGTGTAGGAGTAAGTGTATGAGAGTTCCCATGTGTAGGTTTACAATAAAAATTAAAATGATGCTTAAGGCAAGATCATCACAAGGCAAAGTAGATAGTACACGATACGCAGAAGGAGACATCACTATGTTCCGAATATAAAACACTAACAACATTCCAACAACTTTATGGAGAGATTGTATGAAATCGGTTGTATATGAGTGCGTGGTACTAAAAGTAAATGATGGTGATATTTTAGTGTGACTGTGTAGTAGGTAATAGTGTAATGCATGTACATAGCTAGTTATAAAAAAACATTTATCATAAAAAGGATATATAGTAAAGGCTAGTCAATTATCTGTTTTCAGTTTTCTCAAGTCTGCTTCACTATTTATACAATGGCCAGTAGCGCCCTCCTTTTTGCGTATGAAGATCTTCCCGTGCGTAGTCCAGCAAAAACGATATTCATTTGATTTACAGTAGTCTCTTGCCAGGAAATATAGACGTCTTGTTTTGTAGGTTAGGCTTTCGGACAAATAGACCGGTGTGTCTGGTCCTTCTAGCTTTATTTTAGAGGTGGATAATTTACTGACTTGATTGGTTTTATTAAATGTCTTTACGCAGTGAATTAACCTTTCCTTCATAATTATGGTTGTGAAATTTATAACAATGGGCTTGTTTGACTCTGACTTTGTTTTAATGCGATAGACATCTCGTATATCGGATGAATTTATTGACAAGCCTACAGCTGTACCAGTCTCTATGACTATTTTTGTTAAATCATCTTTAGTTTCCTTGGGTTTAATTAGTGGTAAGTTCCTTAGTTCCACACAGGAGGCTTTATGAAGTTTTTCCATATTCTCAACTTTTTCCTCTAGCACCTGGATATATGCTAGGTTTTCGTTGCGCTCAGTTGATAATTTATCGAATTCCTTCATCAAATCATCATATTTTCCCGAGACGAAGTCGGTTGTTTTTTTTATTGATTCGTACATCCCTTTAATTTCATTAACCGCAGTTTGTAAGGCAGTATATTTATGGTTCTGTTCTTTTTCAAAGTTAGAAAACAATGTCTTGATTTCGGACACAAAGACGCTCATATCATCTACGTGCTCATGCTTGCGTTTACGCTGAGTAATGTGAGTTTCCAATTCCAACGACTGACTTGGCAAATCCGGCTCAGATTCATATTGCAAAAAAGCGCTGGGTGGTGTGCGTCTTAAAGGCATATCTTAAAAACTTTACTCAAGTTATTTATGGAAACAAAAATTTATAAAAATGGACAAAAATAATGGATCTTTGTCAGTAAGATTCGAACCTACAACGTATGAAGTAGCAGCCGTACTCTAAACCAACAGGCCACTGTAACTGTTACAACTTTACTTGAAAACACTCTTCTGTATATTGTGGTGTAAGCTCCGTGTAGTTCTGGGCGCCTGGTACTTTAAACTATGAACAGCAACAGTTGAAACGCAGCCATTAATTTATATTGTCGTTTCACTCACCCTGGGTTCGGTGCACACAGTTTAGTTGCTGAGTTCGGGTGGCTTATGATATCTTGGTAGCTGGAACTGTAATATTTTTCTTCCTGGGGCGTCCAGACGGCGGCGGGTGGCTACACGTTTCTCAGAAGATAGTAGGAACTTTATATTTTGATTTTTGTATATATATATTATTAAAATTATTTACACTGAAAATGAGGTATTTAAATATTAATAAAACCCAACCAAAAACACGACTGCTTATGAGCAAGATTCGGACGGAAGAGGAAAAACTCTAAAAAGAATGACAATTGACGTGAGGACACAGATAACGCATAATACTTACGTCTAGTTTTAGCTCTGAAAATTGCGTTCAGTTGCCGAGTGACGTGAGGAAGCTGCATGGTTATTACATATATCGAGAAGCACGCAGTATAATAGACTTATTTGTCAACAATTTGGTGTTAATCGTATTCGTTTATTTTTGGCCGTTCCATATATCGATATAACGTTACTTTAACGTTATTTATCTAATTAATTATGCTAAATACAACTTGCCGTATAAAAGTGTAGATAAGAAAGACATTTGATTATGCGGACATTTCTATTTTAGCATTTCATGGTCTGACAATATTATGTAAAACGTTTAAAATACATAACTCGAAGCACTTCGTATAATAATGATCGAACATCACAGGTAAGTTCGTTTGATCATTTATTATATTCTAAGATTGATGTGAAAGGACGGTTTTAGTTTCTAGACTAGACACTAGGTCATAGCTACCTGTCTATACCTAGTGTAGCTCTTAAGAAGTCTAGGTGACTACTGAATAATCAAGATAAACTCCGGCACGACATCGATTAGTTCCTATTACACAATCCGTGCTTAATTAAAAATTTCTAAAATAATTGGCCGATGGATTATATATTATTGGATAAGCACATCATAATTATTCAAATGCGCACGTAGATAGGTACTTGTAGATTTTAGTTCCGGTATTATTTGAATACGGAGACTGACAACTAATAGTTTTAATTAAATAGGCACCTCAATAAAAATAAAAAATGAAACATATTCTTTATTATTCTCGTTAAACTCGTTTATAGTGTTGGAACGAATTTGGCAAGTTTGCTGAGTTCTCACATTTACAAAATATTGAAGTTAAAGAAGCTATATAAAAATTAAACTGACTTAAGTCAAACAAAAGACATAAAATTAGATGAAGTTGTTAGAACCATTGTTAAACTAAAAAAAAAATGGAGCTGTAAAAGAAATGTAAAAGTAAAAAAAAAATTTTTTTTTGTATTAATTAATAGACATACATAAACCTGCGATGCCAGTGAGGGGAAGCCACATGTGCAGAAGGAATTATTGCCAAACATACCGTCAACACAAACAAGTAGAGTCGCCTATACTTACTTGAAATTAATCTTGATCTATCTTCAGACTATACGTAGACTACAACTGAGGCCTTCGACAGTAAGGTTTGAGTCTTAGGTTGAATTTCTATTAGTATCTAAGTAATTAAGTCAAGGCAGCTTTTATTTTTTAAGTATAGTTCCAAATTTAGATTTAACGCAGACTTACCAGACGATCTGTAGCCATATCGAAGATAAGATCTTGGGCGGACAGACTCTTCTGAAGTCATCAATACTGGTGACCACACCGGCATCCAAGACCCACAGCCTATTGCAGCGGTCAGCTCGCACACGGTACACCGAGATCAGGCCCGTGCAGTTTATGTCGCCACGGCCTGCCGTATGCCATGACCAGTCAGGATACGCCTGAAAACAGAAAATTTGTGAGAATAGAGATGGTGCCATTAACTATATTATTATTCGTTATAACTAATTATTCGTCTCCGGTTTCAGCGCACAGAGTAGAATACAACATTTTAAGAAATGTTTCCATTGTAGAGCGTTAAACACAAAAAATGGACCTGTGCTATGCGAATAGTTGGCCTAAAGGCTACGTACATCAGGTTAGAGTAAATATAATATCAATTTAGTTTGCATGGAACCATCTAAAAATAAATATGTAATGAATTCTTGATTATGTTAATCAACATTTGAAATACCTTAATCAACAACCAATATTGAATTAGTGGTTTAGATACTTTTAACGGAGCTGTCGACAGCCTCGGACACCACGGCCTGTCCTGCAGCAGGAGTGCAGGACGCATATCACGACACGCCAATATTAATGACACTATTCGTCGTGCTCTTACTACCGCCGGCGTTCCAGCCATATTAGAACCAAATGGCACGTGACGATGGTAAGAGACCAGACGGCATGTCATTACTGCCGTGGAAGATGGGTAGGCCTCTGGTATGGGACGCAACATGCGTCGATACCCTTGCGCCATCCCATATTTCCAGCTCGGCGGGCTGAGCTGGTGCTGCTGCTGCAGCTGCGGAGACCCTCAAACGGCGAAAATATAATAACTTCATTAGTTATTATATTTTTGAGCCGTTTGGGGTTGAAACACTCGGGTCATGGGGTCCGAGCGCTCGCATTCTGTATAAAGAGATCGCAAGGCGATTGGTCGACACTTCACGTGACCCAAGGGCTGGTCTCTATTTCGCACAAAGAATAAGCATTGCAATTCAACGTGGCAATGCTGCCAGCCTTTTGGGTACACTCCCAGTTGACAGCGACGCGGACGAATTTTTCGATGCCCTCCTCTAGTTTTAATTTAGTTTTTAGTTTTTATTTTCATTGTATTAGGAGTATTAGTATTAAAGGTTTCAAAAATTCAAGAAATTCAAAAATGTTTATTTCGTTATTACACTTTATACTTACTTTAATACTTTAATACCTTTTAAGCATATAGATGCCTGTATCAGGAGGCGCCGCTCTTTTATATCATACGAGTGTAATAAGTTACAAAACAAAACAAAAGTGTAATAGGTTACAAAACAAATGAATAATGAATAGTCTAATTCCAGTTTTATCATATCTCTGTAGGTGTGTGTGTGTGTGTGTGTGTGTGTGTGTGTGTGTTTGAGTGTATGTGAGTGTGTGCATGCGTGCGTGCTTGTGTGAGTTCGTGCGAGTTTGAGTGTGTGTGTGTGTGTGTGTGTGTTTGTGATTGTGTTTATGTAGTTGCGAGTGATAGGGTGTGTGTGTGCAAGATTGACTTACACGGAAAGTGGTTTGTGTAATTAAGAACAGTTTAATTTATATGTAACAGCAGATTCTCTGTTTCATCATAACATAACTTATTTATCCAGTGAACCAGCAACGATTTGCATTCTATGTATGGTTTAGTATAGATATTTGTTACTTTATTTATTTTATTAAATAAGTAAGACGAGCGTTTGTCGTACTGAATTTTAGCAAATTCTGTCTTTACCAGAGTGGTGCGAGCAACATTGTGTTTTCTTCTTCTAGCAGAGATATTGGAATCTAATGGTAGGGTTTTATGTTTTTTTAGTACTACGTGTATAATATATAATTTTCGGATTGATAGTAAGTCACTAATTTGGTATAGCTCACAAGTGGGAAAGGTCCTTTTTTTGAAGTACATTACTTTTAATAATGCCCGTTGTGCTCTTTCAGCATCAAGAAAACGTGTTTTACGGGCGCCTCCCCAAATAGCAATACAATATATTATTACTGATTGCACTAGCGAGATATACACTTCATTTAGAAGGTTTTTTGATTTACCACTCCTTGGGACTACGTGTCGTAAGGTTTTAAAAATCCAAATAAACTTTCGTATTCTCGCAGTAATTTGTTCGATTTGAGGATACCAGGACTGGCTTTGGTCCAACATTACACCCAGATACTTGACGTGGTTGACTTTACTTATGATTGGACAATTACAATTGTGATTTGCCACACTCCCACATTTATGTATTTTAATGTTGAAATCGTGTTCTGGTTGGACTTTTTTATATATTGAGAAGCAGATGTAGTTAGTTTTGCTCGTGTTTAACGTTAGAAGATTGGTTTTTAGCCATGAAGCTACATGTACCATACCGTTTTCTGCGTTGGTTTTGGCTTCAGCCCAGGTTGAGCCAGTGAAGACAATTGCGGTGTCGTCGGCATACGAAAAATGTTTGCTTTATTGATTGACATATTACATAAGTCATTAAAATAAATGAGGAATAGGGTAGGACCCAAAACGCTTCCCTGAGGTACACCGCATGTAACATCGACTTCCCCGCTGACATAATTCTCTAGTTTAACCTTCTGTTTTCTGTTTGTCAGATAATCGGTAAATATGGCTAGTTGTGTTTCTCTAATAGGAATTTTTTCTAATTTTTGTGCAAGGATGGGAATATATGTTTTTCGCGTGGCCGTATTTTTTCATTAATTAATTTTTAGTTTAATTTCATGCAATGTTCACTAGCTGTATTCTGATTTAAGTAAAATATAAGCAAATCCTATTACTTGATCAAATAGAGTTAACAGAAACGACATAACAGTTAACATTACTACAGCCGTCTCATCGTATTTATATCTGATATTCTATTGAAATTTCCAAAACAACAATAATTAGTTCCCGTATATCAAGCCTGCATACCCGACCTAACCACAATATATGTACAAAAGTATAACAACTAATGAAATAACTTGAAAGACATAAATAATCTGATTGTTTGAAATGCCTTGTTTGAAAAGGTTATGATACTTAGTACAAAATACATAATATAATAATAATAGTATAGTATCTGCCTAGCCTTTTCCCAATTACATTGGGGTCGGCTTCCAGTCAAACCGGATGCAGCTTAATACCAGTATTTTACATGGAGCGACTGCCTATCTGACCTCCACAACCCAGTTACTGGGGAACACGATATCTCGTGGCATGACTGGTTGTCAGACTTTCAGGCCTCTGACTACCCGTAACGGCCGTCATAGATCTTAATTTGACAACCGGGACCGACGGCTTAACGTGCTCTCCGAGGCACGGAGGGGTCTCGGAATGAAATGATGGTCACCCATCCACAGACCGACCGCGGCAAGCACAGCTTAACCTCGATCGATCGATCTGTGCGGCTGTTACTTAGCCACGAGCCCCTCCATCCATAATATAATAATAATAATAATATAATATTCCACAACTATCACACAACGCCGTCTAGTCTCAAGCTAAGCAGAGCTTGTGTTATGAGTACTAGACAACTGATAAACATACTTATATATTTCTAAATGCATACATATTATAGATAAATTACACCCAGACACAGAACAAATGATCGTGCTCATCACACAAACATTTGTCCTGGGTGGGAATCGAACCCACGACCTCCAGCATAGCAGTCAGGGCTACTAACCACTAGACCAACAGGTCAGTCACCGGACATAAACACCGGTTATGTCTAAGAAAATTGCTATTGATTTAGATACAATAATCTGGTGGCTAAGTAGGTACCTTTACAGCACAGACAAGCTAAATGCATAATATGCATATTACCAGCAAAGTTGATAGTTAGATATTGTTGAAAGTTGTTGTAACAAAGTCTAAAATATGTTCCTGGTTATTAAATACAATTTCCAAGCTTTTCTAGAATTTACTATCTACTACTTCAATGGTTATGATATGATATCAACATTCACTGGTATCCTTCATTAAAATTACATATGTTGATTATATTGACATAGCTATACGGAAATCAAAGAATTTCTTAATATTAGCAGGACATATCAAGATCAGTAGAGTTTGATACTTGTAAGAACAAAATAATCTAACAAACAAATTCGAAATGGTCTTCGCAATACACATTGGTACTTAATCGACTTCAAAAATGACGCCGGACTTGTTGAGTTTATCGTAGCCATATATGCGAGGTTTATCTCTACAATTACGTCAAGAACACAAAATGTACCTTGAGTCTTGACGTAATTAAGATTGATGACCAGTTCCAATTTCACAAGATGTTAGGTCCAGTCCCTCGATAAATGTTTTAATTTTACGTAACTCTAGTTAGTCTCTTAGTAATTGTAAAATCTATGTTAATGCAGGGAGAATGATAGCAACTGTATTGACCATCATTGTTTTGTATGTAACTATCACAAAGTTTGGTCATTCACATAGAGACCCCGTGTTCTGACGTTAAACCGTTGGTCCCGGTTGTGAAATGAGTATACGGCGATTGTTAAGGGTAGGTAGTCAGATAGCTCTAATTGTCAGACGTTCCTTAACCTTGTTGAAAGTCTTACTACAAGATATCATAATACCCGGTGGTGGTAGTTAGATTAAGCTGCATCCCATTAAATTGAAAGCCAATGCAACGTAGATGGGAGCAGGCTAGACAGAGTAATGAATTATCATTATTACACCCGCAATTCCGGCTTTACTACATACGACACTCGTTTATTACATCGACAGAATGATATAAGTATATTTTTGTGTGTAAAGTGTTCATGTATAAAGTGTAAAGTGCCGAAAAATGGTCAAACAATGCTAGACTGCCCGTTGTCCACGTCTATATCATGGTTATAACAAAAATAAGGTGTACAGAATTCTATGTTAAAATATAACATTATCTAGGATTATTTTACATAACGGTAATGCAATTGGTTGTGCTCAAATACATATTCTATATCTTTTTTTTTTTTAACTTTGCCCCTCTGTATGATTTTTTTCTTGTATCGTTGGTACAGAGGTTACAGACACAATCAGACTCGTAACAATTATATGTCGATCATACAAATATTTGCTCCGTGCAGTAATCGAACCTGCGACACGAGATGCAGCAGTCGGTCTCTCGACCATTGCGCCAACCGCATAATTACTTCTAATACGTTGATAGTCGACAGGAGATGAGAGCGTTCTTGCTTCCATTTATGCGGCAAAGCTTTATTCCGTTGTATCTATTTTATAAATAGTCTTACCTATGTTATTAGTAAAATATTTGTGTTGTAATCAAAGTCTTAAGTGATTGATAAAAAAATACCTACTCATTCGAAGAAGTGCCTAAGACAGTCATAAAAAAAAACTTACTTAATTTAATATAATTTCGTAAAGAGGACATAACCACATCTAATAAATGGGTCGAAAGCAATTAATCAAAAGGATTGCACGGCTATTCCGCTTATTATGGAATTTTGTTGGGCACATACAACCTCTGAAACTCATTAAGATTGCACAATATCTAATTTAATTGTAAATTTTCTAGATACAAATCAGTTGATAGTCATACTTTAAAATTTACGTGTGGTATACTACAATTAGAGGCATATTCTGCACCCACTATAGCTTTGTTGACCGATAAGTGTAATCGACTTCACTTTCACCAGCCGCATATTGCCTAACAACGTGTGGGTTACAAACTATGAAATCTTAACTGTATCAATACATGCAGCTGCTTTTTTAATCTTAACAATTATTTTAGCAGAAGGAATGTTTGCGATTCAATGTTGTTCGTGAAGAATTTGAATGCAGTTCTTTATAGTAGATATATGAATTTGGTATTTATGTTTTAAAATAAATATATAAAAATATTGCCTTTCTTATTTGGGGTTGGCGCAACATTGTCTATGGAAATACTAATGCAAAGGTAAATAAAATAAAACATATTTTTCAGGTCATGTAATACTACTGAAATTCGAATTTATCTGTTTATCTATATGGTACACTCATTATTTCGGTAGCTATTTGTTTTTCCGGGATATTTCAGAGACTATTAGGTAAATATCACAGGCAATGCTTAATTTCGTTAAGCTATTCAATGTTGAAGCATATCTATTGAAATGAGATTTTTGATAATTGTTAAGCAATTATGATTTAAGTGCCTAACGTTAATTAGGTATGTCACTTTGTTTATTAGATTTTTAAGAAAGAGGTCAGCGATGCGAACATCGTTCTTTTTATCGACACGTTTGTCGATTATAAACGTCAAATTTGGCATAAAATGTTCATAAACGATAAAAATCAATAAAAACTTTTATCGAGACGACAAGTTTGTCGTAAAGATCCGTGCTCGGACGCCTGGTTCAGGTAGTAGTACAGTACCTATTAGATAAACGAGATTTTGCCTGCAGCCGACGAGCTTAGGTTAAAAAATCCTAATCCTAAAATCCGGAAAATGACTTGGTACTTTGATTTGATTATACTGCGGAAAATAGTTAAAATTCTTAAGATAATCTTATGTACAAAGACAACGTAGGTAGTCCTGCATTACGGCCATCAGACACACATTATATTGTGGATATTTTTTTAAACGATCCCACGAACTTCGTACGAATAAATAGTGAGTGGATTGCGATTTGGCCCTGACTGACATAAAAGTAGTTAGGTTTCTTTCTCCAGTATTGGAACAAAAACCCTAGAGGCATTTAAATATATTTTTGGTTTTGATTTAAAGCAGTAAGTCTTTCATAATTGTGGAAATCGCGGCATGGACTTTGTGCCAGTTTCAGGTCTCCTACCGCCTATAACCACACTGGGTTCCAGAATCCCCGGCAGGTTATGAACCCGTCACTGTGTGTCTGATATGATGTCATAATGTATTAGAATGCCAGATTGAAGTACCTCAATAGATGTCGAAAGCAGGAAATACGATAAGTAACAGTCATAATAAAGATTAAATTTTTTAACTACCATCACAGAATAGATAATTATTATTAATAGTTATCCATAATTCAGAATTAGGTACCGGTAAGTAGTTAGCAGCTGGATCTTTAATAATGAACCAGTTAGATCGTTTATTAAATGCCTTTCCGGCACTATGGCTGAATCGTAAATCTTAATGAATGCCGATCATCATTTGTTACGCCTTGTGAAGTTAGTACGAGGTTCGTTATGTAATTTTTACTCATTTCTCAATATACTGTACACGTATTATTCATCATACAGAGAAGACACAAGCTGGTGATCAACATGACGTTGGCTCACTGCGGTTTTGCGTTTCTAGACCACCAAAATCCAAGATTCCTCACGATGTTTTCCTTCACGGTATGTCTGTGATGTCTTATTACGGTTATTTCAGTAAATAAAAAAGTAATAATATGACACTGAAAAGTCACATTGACTTTTTCAATGTCGCGTATCACATATGAAACACAACCTGTGGCTCAGAAGTCGGGCCCGTAACCACTCAACCTTCACGACATTATGTTTAAACATATTTATATTATTAAAATTTACATATAAAGCCCGCATCATTAGTGTAATAGTCGCAAGCGCGACTGTTGAGCGTGAGGTCGTGGGTTCGATTTCCCAGTTGGGTCAAGTGTTATTGAGTTTTTCTATTCAAAACAATAGTGCACCCATTACACATTTATATCCAGCCCTTAAATGTGTCGTTGCGAGGTAACCAGGGAAGGAATTTATCTGGCACAATTAAAATTATTACACCATTACCATTACCATTTACGAATCTAGCACTAAAGTCTTGGTCAGTGTAAAGCGTATAATTCTCAAAACTCGGTTTGTTAACTTACCATCAAATCTCTCTGATTTGAACTCATAATTATCATTATCTATCACGCTCCCTTGATTTGGATATGCACTATAACTGTCATCACTTTGTTCTGAAATTTCTAAAGGGTCACTCCATTTAGGATCGTCATTTTTCCATCGTTCATTACCGTCATTATACTGACTAGTAATATCCGCGAATAACATTGGCGGAGCGGACCACTGCACGAACCACTGATGCGACACAGCCATGGTTTACTTAACATGCAAAATATCTATTAAACACTATAACTGTAATCTCTCACTCTTTCTAAGGTCTTTCTCACTGATCTGACAAAGAGAGCAGAACAGGCCCGATACAATACTCTGCATCGCAAAAAATACGTGAGCACAAGTACGCCACTTGAATTTGTCTGTCGGCCCGGTGTGCTCGCGCCCTTCCCATAAGACCAACGTTCAGCCCCTCTTTGCTTAGCTTTCGAGATTTTGACATACACACGAGTAGCTTCTGCATTTTATTGAGCGGATCGAGGATACATCACGATTAATTACGAAATGTTTGAAATTAGCGATCCTCATGATGTAGCGGTTACGGAATACTTCTGTGCTACCATCACAATCATTTAGCCGACAAAATTTAAGTGGTCGTCGTGACGTGTTCAGGGTATTTGTATCTACAGACGTTCCTGAACTGGGTTAATATTTTCTGATTGTACTTTATAATTACTTAATTACGTTTAATGATCTTTTAAGTCGCAATTTGAATATAGTTACTTAGTTTTTGTGATATAATATTATACAAGATGCTACTTGTAACGTAGTATGTGGTATTTTCAATTTAGCCTTGAAAATATGAACTGTTAAGAGTATACTGATAGAGGATTAGAGAGTTCTGATGTAAGAAATATTACATGAATGTTATTATTATAACAACTTGACTCTTATAAAATATAACGTAAGCGTTTTACGAGTTCTGTTCCTGCTATATCTATGAACATAAGGAAATTAGATCACAATAGCCGTTGACTTAAAACTGCAAATCAACGTCAATAAAATACGTACAAATGGTCCAATCAGTGGTTGCCGGGTGGCCACTTTATAGTTTTTACGATTACCATTACTTTCCACTCTGAAAAGCGGTCAGTTTTCCATAAAATGTACGTAAAATATATCGTCTTGTTAACTATTGTGGTTGCTGAGGTCGTTCACAGTATCTATCCATACTTTGATACTCAGGACTTCATATATAATGTTCCGAAAGTTTACAGAATATCTATAACGTTGGACAAGTTGTTAGAACATTATGAGAAGAAACCTTCGAAAGACCCCGAGTGGTACATTGCCCTGGGAATGGCTAGAGGTATAAGCATTGCGTTTGTATTAAATCGCCCATTATTATTTTGTATAGGTGCACATTGAAACGGCGTCAGTACATCCCTATTAGTATTTGATGATAATTATCTTTTAAGAACATTGCAAAATTTTACAGCCTCCTTACTGTTTTACATTCGAATCTCACGCACAATTACAAAAGACAAAAGATGTATCTATGTAAATCAGAACATAAAAAAATGAAAGGCAGTCAAGATAAAAAACAACTAAGATTTTTGCAATATATTTCATGCAGCACTCAACAGTTTATTATATATTATGGCTCTTTAAGAGTTTATATATATAAGTAGGTATTATTTAGGCAGACTATTATTTGTATATTTATTAATTTCGATGGACTCGTGGCTTTGTCCGCACAGATTGACCGGTTGGGGTATATTTGTGTGGGTAATTGCCGAGATTGGTCTATGGATAGTTGACCAGATTTATAAAAAAACTGTATCTTATTAGACTGGAAGCCGACCCCTACATGTTTGGGGAAAAGCTAGACAGATTTTTAAGATGATCATTTTTTAGATGTTTTTGTTTCTTCAGGTCAGTTGGAGTATACTATTAATGAATTGGATAAGTCAGTGCCAGGGAAGCTTAAAGAGAATTTGCAGAACATCACGCGTCGAATGGACCGCATCAGAAATAACACAGACTTCCATAGCTTCGTGTACCGGAGTAAAGACTATGAATACGGTTCGTACTCAATATATTATGTACCTAAGTAGTGGTTTGAATCATCTATCACCTTAACCATTATTACTTATGTCATATGAAGGTTGTCTTTAGAATTTATTGAAGCTTTTGTTATCGTTGTAACAATACCCAATCAGATCCAGTCATTAGTTTGCGGTCACGATTATTATTCCTACTTAGACAAAAGTCTCTAATGATTTCGAAACTATAAGTAGTAAATTTTTTGCTCCCAGTCTGCTGTATTTCTTTATACTTAAGTTTTGGGCAGTAAAACGCTTTGAATCGTGAAATGTTCAGTTGAGTCGCGATATTTTCACTAATAGAAAATTGTTAGGTACCAAAAAAGTAATAAGCCCCTCTCTCTACCTAGGTATCGTAATGTTGTATGTAATGATTATCTTAAACCCAACTCTTTTAACTCTAACAATATTTTAAGTAACTATCAGAAAATAAGTTTTATTAGGTATATAGGTATTAAAACATAACAGACATATTCATATCAATTAATGTTCACCGGTTACTACTCACGTGCATTTTTCGGGATTGCCCGACTAGTTTCGAACTCGAACGTTTAAAAGTTAAAGTTTGACATCGCCGCGGGTTCAGCTCATGACTAAGGGCTCCGTTCGAGTTCGAAACTAGTCGGGCAATCCCGAAAAATGCACGTGAGTAGTAACCGGTGAACATTAATTGACGTAACAGACAGGTTAGACTTACCACAATTCACCGATGAAGTTATTAATTTGCATGTAATGAAGGTGATGGTGGTGAGCTTTTTCCATTGGAAAGGCAAAATTCCAAACTCCGGGCTGCTACTTAGGATTTTCTAGCAGATATCGTAAAAATACTTTTACCCGACACACGAATTGAATCCAGGATCTGGACGAATGAGACTGAAAAAAAATACTTCACCCGAATAATGGACATATTACCATAAGAAAAAATCCCCAAAATAATAACCAGTACTTACTTGGTAAGCAAAATAAGGTAATTGCGTTTAATTAAGTAGACTCAATTGCCTAATTCTGTTTACTAAGCAAAAGTAGTTTTGCGAGTAGATACAAATCAATGTTTCACATAGTTATAAAAGTTGCATTACTGAATTTGAGATTTTTAGAGTACCGTAAATAAATACTAATAAACGTTCTTTAAACCACTTTAGGTTTAATTTGGGCTGACTAATCTATGTTTTCTCATCTTTACTATTCAAGCCTAATAATTCTAAAATCAAAATGGTTTATGATCGCAAATATCGAATGCTTTGAATAAACAATTTACTACCAAAACATCGTTTCCAAAAATGGAAATACCGAGTTACAAATTGTATACCTAATTTGTTACAATGTCTACTTACAGTATAGAATAATGCCTCCGTTGGCAGATTATATTCTAGATCTAGTGCTGTTCAAATAGGTTATTTTGGAAAATTATAATAAATATGGCAATTGGGCCGGTTAGGTTGAAAAAGAACAATATTTTAGGCATCTGACATAACTAGGTTGCCGTGGCATTCAACCATCTCTAATAAAAAACAGCAATATTTCATATTATTATTATGTGTAGGTATATTGATTTATTGATGTGACTTAATCACTGTTGTGATGCCTGCATAATAGCAGTTATTAAGTAGATATTAATGTTTTGCTATTCGATAAGTTACTAAAAAATACAGTGTACAGTGTGTACAAATTGATTGCCAAGTCATGTTTTAGGTTTTAGCGATTACTACAATAAATATAACAATTTAATCGTGTATTTATCCTTTTTTTCTTCTAACGTTCCGAATACCGCAGCATTATGTATTATGAACGGATATACATTTAAATATTCGTTTATTTTTTATTACGAATACATTTAAATGTTTATCACTATTAAGGAAACATGTGATTCCTCGGAAAGGTTAAATGAATTAATAAGAAAAAGTCCAAACAGTATTTTTTATTATTATAATGTTTTACTTTCACACTTTTACTAACATCCTATATTAACGTATTAAGTAACAGTCGTAGCATAAATTAAAACGCCAGTAAACGTAGTTAAAGAATAGTCTAGACACCACAGACCATGTCTAGCTTAAATGTTACGCAGACGCACTACACTTAGATGGATTACCTCATTTTTTCCTTTCTACGTATTGGAGTAATACGAATGCCGAATTAAAATCGATTTGTGATTAATTATACCAATAAAATTTCAACATATTTTCAAGGATAAAGAATATTTTTACTTATCGAAACTATTATAAGCACCATGCAGTTTATAAAAGATAAAATACGATTTTACAAATCAAGTTATGATAGAGATAAACGGCTAATTTGGGATTTATTATTATATGTCTTATACGTAACAACAAATCCCGAATTAGCCGAGAAAGTATTCAAATAAATGCGCAGCTTCAAGAGCTCTACCAAAAGTTTCTATCAACATTAATCCATAAGTCATATTTTACATGGGCAATGAATTATATGTTACTAGTATTTCGTATTTCCTATGTAGTACTACCACTTTATACAATGGTATAAAGTGTTTCTATCATTCGCGTAATTGAAATAACTTTCACGTAAAGGTGCGGGCATACTACATAGATTCTCAGAATAAGTAACAAAAGACGTACTTACTCTATAAATAACTATTTTCCGTTTCATATTAGATATAGGAATTATTGTAGGGAAAGCTACACGTTTTTGAAAGTGATAATAGATATTAAAATCCACGTTAATTTCATTTTTAGCATTTTATCATCATGTGTATTTTCTGGGTAATATGGTTACTAAGCGAAAATAACGTAAAAAAACCCGATACATTTTCTTTAAGTAAATAATATTTCTTAGCAATATTTTGTCAAGTGGACACTTAGGCTAACATTGTGAAGAAAAAACATTAACTCCAATCGTAATAAATCAATGGCGGTTATGCTATTACGGTTAACGTCAGTAAGTGGACAGTGAAATTTATGGCGTTTATCTCATAAATGGATATTATTATTTATATAAGTTCTGTCATGGAACGATTTAGGGCTTCTGGCGTTGTCTTTTTTTCTTTATTAAGTAAGGCACGGTCAACCGAACACCGTGCGCCGGTGGTATCAATTTGACATTGATAGCGCCTTTATTAGCAGTAAGGGCGGCTTTCTGTATACCTATAATACACATTTACTTACTTCTATAGGCCTAAATCTCTGATGTAAAACACACATTATCAGGTACAAGTATCACTGAAATCCTTAAATAGGGAAAAATATTTAATCGAACACAGTCATCACATCAATCGTATAAGTCCCTGAGTTGAAAGGTCCAATCCCAGTTCCATACAAAAATTTGTTAATTCAAGCATTTGTTGTGGTTAAACAATGCTTATCGCGGTCAGTGAGTTATGAGTTACTCCTTGGTACTCCAGGGGGAACGATAAACTGTTTCGCTGTTACAGAATTTGTAGTCTCTTCAATCCAAAGGCTCACGGGCGGCTTGAATTGTAGATTGGTTCATAACCACACGACTGATCTTTATTTTTAATCTTTTTCTATTGAGGTATTTTTACAGACTCTTTATTTTACAGTGTCAAAAGCTATTTTCGAGAATATGGAGGTGTTGTCGAGTATTATGGAACCAATATCACTTGGAACAATAGGAACACAGAAGCCTTATAGGTTCTCATTTGAACAATACGTGCAAGAGGCTAGAACTAAAATGCAGACCAGGAAAGCAGCAGGTCAGTTTTAATAAGGCAAAAATATAAACTGTATAATTTTGTTTAATATTTTAATATATTTTTTCTTCTTTTTCTTTGAGATGTATTATTTTGAGTTTGCATAACGTTTTAGGTATTATTCATCTTTTGCAATCAACATAAATAAACGTTACAATTTCAGTCTAAGAATTAAAATAGTGGTGAAATTCGTATGAATAGCGAAATATTATTAACACTAATTGCGTTGCTGCAACAAGTTTCAGCGTTTTCAATGCGGACCCTGATACGTCTTCTTCGAAGGTCGAAAGAAAGCTTGCCAATCAAATTTTAATTTCAAGTACAAAATTACAGATGCGTGCACAATGCAGTTGTTAATATCTGCGATGGAGACTCAGACGACGCAGACGGACGGGGCTTGTGAGCTGACACCGGAATGTTCCATGCAGATTATGAAGGGCTCGGGCCTAGCGTTCCAGCAGACAAGTCGTGTCAGAGCCGCAGCATTAGCTTACCTCTTCGACTGCTTGGAAGGAGTCGACCTTTCTGCACACATATACAAACTTTGTATCCAAGTTTATAAGGAAACTAAATCCCTGGAGGCGTGGGACCATCCGCCTGGAACTATAACATTGTTTATGCAACAAAGTGAGATTAATAATTATTTTTTACCATACCGTCTGCTTGACAACCTAGGATACATTGTCGTGGCCCTGACGTAGTACCCTAAATGCCAATGACATACAGAGGCTTTACCTTTCCTTCGACTTAAAATCATAAGTTTAGAGACTATACCTTTTACTTAATGAGGGTACAAGATTCGCAGTCATAAAAAAATGTGGCCGTCACGAGAATGATGTGCCAGCAGATGTGAAACATCGAAATAAAGGGGCATAAGAGATACTGATAACAGAGCGTCAGGCCATATGCCGTTATAGCATACAAGTCGGTCTTACCCTTGTCTTATCGGTGTGTTTCGAATCAATAAAATTATTTAAAAAATTGTTAGTATTTTGTCACTTTCTGCAATATCCTTTGACACTATCGTTTGTTTTGTTAAAGAAACTTATTCTCTTATGTTCAGTTCTATACTGTGCTACACAAGGTTACGGGGAGTTTATAAAGCCTCGCTGGATGAACAGGGTCCTGGCGTGGCAGGAGCCTAAAGGATGCTACTCAGATGACCGCCAGCCGTTCTTGAAACTCACTGGATTTGTGGGTCTCGCATCTGCCCCCCCACCAAAAGATAGAGAGGTTTGCGTCACTTATAAAATTAAACATAAAAGAAAAGGCTTTTCAAGCACGTCATAGAGCTTTATTTTGATGGAGATTCTCAACACTCAAAGGTCTAATAATAGAATTAGAAATATTATTAATTGGTATTTGAAAAGCATTTGAAAAGAAAGCTAAAAGTAGATAATGATCTAGCTGAAACCACTATTGGTATAATAATTGCAATTCGTTTACACCGTGTCATTATTAATGCGTTTCAAATCGTAGATGACTGTATTAAACCGAAACGAAACGAGAAATTAAATCTCGGTGAGTTTAGTACAGTACATTTGAGTTTTATAAATATGAGGAAACATATATGTATGTTGCTACTTTTTAATTTATAATTATTATATATAACACTTTTAGTATAAAGGAAATTCTGATTAATTCAATTTTAAGTAGGCCTCATAAGTGGCTCAGAGATGTTATTTGTTGTGTTTATATAATATTTTCAGGAAGAATACAGAGTGAAGAAGGCAGCGACATCTGAAGGTGGGGCTTGCAACTCACTTACATCTGCGATGGCTCTAGGATCTTTGGTCATTTATATCAGAGCCCTACTTGAAACATGTTTTAACTTAAATTGTATTCCTTTTATTGTATTGTTTGTATTGCATACTGCTATTATATTATTTTGTGAATCTTGCGTTCATGTAAAATTATATAAATTATATGTTACCACTAGTACCTACTTAATAATTCCTATTTTGAAAAACGATGGGATGGAACGGTTGACATATGTCGGGCATGTCATCGCCCCGGTGAATCCCTTAGACACATCATCTCCGGTTGTTCTCGTCTTGCTAACGGGGAGTACTTGCACAGGCATAATCTAGTGGCCAGGATTATCCACCAGCAACTTGCTTTGCACTACAACCTTGTGGAGTGTACGGTGCCATACTATAGGTATACACCCGACCCAGTTCTTGAAAATGGTCATATCACATTGTACTGGGATCGATCTATCATCACTGATAGGACTATTGTCGCCAATAAGCCTGATATAGTGGTGATAGATCGATTCGAGCGCCGCACAATGATTGTTGATATTACTATCCCTCATGACGAGAACCTCGTGAAAGCGGAGAAAGATAAACAAATCAAATATCTTGATCTGGCGCACGAGGTTGTCGACATGTGGGGCGTGGACTCTGCAATCATTGTACCGATAGTCGTTTCGGCTAACGGACTAATAGCGAAAAGTCTTGATCAACATCTTAAAAGACTTTCGCTAGGCGGCTGGATCAAGGGCCTGATACAGAAAGCAGTGCTCCTCGATACGGCACGCATTGTGAGGAGGTTCCTTTCTCTGGAGCCCTAACCACCGGTGGCTTGGACCCTGTTCCCGATGCCGGTGGCCTACTATTTTTTATATTTTTAAATGTTTATTGTTTTTTTTTATGATATATAGTTAATAGAAATAGAAATAGAAATAATTTATTTGCAGAAAATGTATGTTACAGATATGGTGACGTGTTAATTTATATTGTCTCAATACATTTCGCCTTACGGCATGCAAAGTATTTGTTAGATAACGACTAAGTAGTTGACATTGACAACTAATTTAACTTAATTATCTTAAAACTTATAATATTAAACATTTTTACATTAAAATTCTACTCAAAAAAAAATTTTTTTTAATAGGACTTACATTAAATTTTCAAAAGTAAATTCTATAATGAACTCATAACTTACTATTTACAGTAACAATTTTTAATCTAATATTCCTCATTTAGGAAATCGTTAATGTTGTAGTAGCATCTGTCCTGTAAAATTTTAACTAAAGATTTTTTAAATAATTTTGTCGGTAAATCTTTTAATTTTTGCGGAAGTTTGTTGTATATCTGAGGGCCCATATGTAGGATATTCTTTTTCAGTAAAGCGGTTTTGTGTCCACCTGTATAAAGCTTATCTTTATATTGCGACCTCATTGGTCCGGCGCGTTTTCTAACTTCAGTCAGTGATGTAAATAGGTGTTGATTTGTTTTTACAAATAGCGCTACTTCTAATATATATAGGGATGGAAAGGTTAGGATTTTTAATACTTTAAATTATGGTAAACACAATGATTTCAAAAGAAAGGATACGCCCATCTAAACATTTTACAGAAAACTTCTTCATACAAGCAAAAGTAGCGCCATCTGTCATAACTCATACGAACTACGTGACGCCGCGTTTCATAGGTCGAAGACTAAACCTTGTACGTGCGTACATGTTTTTTTTTATCACATTTTATTATTGGTCAATATTTTTATACACACATCAATCACGAACTGAACTGAGTTTTTACCCGACTGCGCTAGAAGGCGGGGTTATATGTTTATCGGGTGTATGTATGTATATTTCTTTGGCATGCTCTGTAGCCTAAACGGGTTGATGGATGTTAGCTTTAGAAGTGTCGTTAGATTATATTAGTTTTTTATACTATAATTTATTGCGATAATAATACATGTCACAAAAAAACGTATGTAAAACAAATTAATATCAGTCAGCTTTATTTGAAATTGTAAACAATATTGTTATAATAATTAAGTATTAAAATATTAGGTACTTACTAAAACTACTTACAACAAGTTCTTAAGACAAAAATAAAACAAATAAAAAATGACGTTCTTTCAACGTTACTTCGCGCGCGGCCGGCCACACAATGGCCGCCATTACAGACTTCGGTAGTAAAATAATTATACCTTTAAAATGTGATAATTTAATAATTTTATTGGAACAGAAGTAATCTAGGGTTATTTATCGATGATACGATATCCCATGTTCCTTTTAAATCTTGTATCGTAATTTTTGCAGCCATTTACCACGCAACTAGACATATTTATGACAAACAAACACTCGTTCTCTCCTGCGAGCGGTCCATTGTCGACTGAGTTGCGTTGGCCCTAAACTGTAATTTTAGGGCCAACGCGTTGGTGCCATTTAGTTTCGCGGTCGGCCGGGTCCTTACGCTAGTAATATATATGTCAATGGGTAAACAACTTTCCGTAGATTTGAGACCGGTCATTGAACGAATGCATCTCTTTTGAGCTTTAAATATACGATCTCTTTCGCTGCAGTTACCCCAGAATATTATACCATATCTTAGTACGGAAGCTACTAATCCATGATACGCGGATACTAAAGTATTTAAATTGACTTTTTTAGACAAGTTATAAAGCACGAAAGCATTTTTGGCTAGTTTCTGGGATAAATATTCTGCATGAGGACGCCATGTCAATCTGTCATCTATATTAATTCCTAAAAATTTAGTCACACTGGTTGTATCTATTATTTGGTCTCTATATTTAGTCTCTACATTATCAGGAAATTTTCTTTGGTAAAAATGCATGACTTTAGTTTTTTGTAAATTTATTATAAGATTGTTTTTATTCAGCCAATTTATTAACGATTTAAGTGAGTCATTTATTTCTTTCTCATAGTTGCTTTTATCACCGCATTCAATTGTTACTGTACTATCGTCCGCGAATAATGTCGTAGGTTGATGAACATTAGAAGGTAAGTCATTTGTGTAAAGCAGGAATAGTAATGGGCCAAGCACACTACCTTGTGGGACTCCAAATTTAGTGACTCTACAGTCTGATAAATATTTCATCTCCCGTTTTGATTTGGTACATACCCTAGTTAATTCTGTGTGTTGTTTCCGATCAGTGAGGTATGATTCAATTAAATTTTAAACGTTGCCTCTTGTACCGTAGCTATGAATTTTATTTAACAGAGTTTCATATTTTACACAGTCAAATGCCTTTGACATATCTGTAAATATTGAACATACGGGATTTTTCTTATCAATGTTATTCATGACTACTTTTAAGAAATCAAATATTGCCATATTTATATTTTTGTCTTTACGGAATCCTTTTTGTTCTTGGCATAATATGTTATTTTTAGATATGAATGAATAAATAGATTCATATATATTTTTTTCAAATATCTTTGAAAATATAGGAATTAATGCCACGGGCCTATAGTTTGACATTTCTTCCTTATTATTCTTTTTAAATAGCGGTTTTATCACAACTATCTTTAATTTATCAGGGTACACACCTGCGCTAATACAAGCATTAAGTATATGACTTAAGGGTTTCGCTAAAATATCAGACACATACTTTATTACGACTGTATGAATACCGTCATAGCCATAACTATTTTTATTTTTTAAGTTTTTAATCACTCGTGTAATATCCCGGTCTATTACCGGATGCATAAATAAAGACTTTGGATTATTAGGAATGTCGTATTTACTATCTGAATCATTACTTGAGATATCTTGCACTTGGTCTATAAAATAGTTGTTAAATGATTCGGCAATCTGTTTAGTATTTTTGATTAATTCATTGCCCTTACTAATTTGCAGTATTGGTTCAATGAGTCTATTTTTATTAGCATTAATTACTTGCCATGAAGCTTTGGTTTTGTTTTGTGAATTATTAATGAAGTAATTGTTTTGTACTTTTTGTGTAAGATTAATTATTGTTTTTAGTTTTTTAGAATAGTTTTTAAATTTATTTTTATTTTCACTCGAAGGAGCTTTTCTATATTTCCAAAGTAGGTTTCTTTTTCTTTTACTACAAATCTTTATTCCACGGGAAATCCATTTTACTTTTTTGTACGGGGTTACGGTGATTAATTTATAAGGAAAGCATAAATCGTAAATCAAACAAAAAAGGTCCATAAACTTATTGAATGCGTCATTTGGGTTATCACATTCTATCACTTCCGAAAAAGATAGGCACTGTAGGTGCTTTTTAAATAATGTTAAATTGTCTTTCGAAATGTCACCTTTCCGAATACGCCAATGTTTTAAAACAAATGTTTTACTAACTTGTATTTTCATAATTTGAGCCGTATGATCGGACAAAGCAAAATCAACTATAGAACTTTCGCATCTTTGGTTGTAATTATGAGCAAAATTATCAAGACAGGTGCCACTTTTTATTCTAGTAGGTTGTTTAAATTCTAGTTTAAGATTGTAGTTCAAAAGTAAATTTTCAAAATCGAGTGTGAAAGAATTTCTTTTAAGTATATTAATATTGAAGTCTCCGCATAAGACGATTTTTTTGTTAGCTTTAGTACATAGTTTTCGTAATAAATTATCCAAATTTTCTATAAATACATCAATACATGACATCTTTGGTGGCCTATAAATACAAACTATAACAATTCCCTGATGACTTAACTCTATTGCACAATACTCAAATATACCAGTGATAGACGTGTTGGGAATTTCTTTAAAATCATGTCTATCTTTTATAAGGATACAGGAGCCTCCTCTTTTTTGTGTAGTTCTTGAATAACATGCTGCAAGCTTAAAATTTGGTATGTTAATCAGTGATTCTTGTCCAGAAATAACAAAGTGTTCAGTAATACACAGAATATCAATGTCTATGTTTTTCTCAGTTTGCAGCTCTTGAATATGCAGCGCCATCAGGTCCGATTTATTTAGAAGACCAGCTACGTTCTGATGCATAATGTACATGTGTTTATACGAGAAAAAGCTCGTTACTTTGAAGACTACTTTGTGTGGATTCTCTTGCTGTTTCCACTGCTGATAGGTGCTGATCAACAAGAATATTATCCATAATTCGTCTGTAAATATTTCTCATTCCATGTTTGTTAACTCTGCCACTGTTTATCGAGAACATATCGAGGGTTAGATCTCTGTTGCTGTCGAAGATATATGCGTAGTTATTGTTTTGTAAATCTAGATCCATAAGATTGTTGAACATTTCAACTTTAAAATTGTAAATAGGTGACCCTGTTATATATGTAGGTAAACATAGCACAATGTTGGTATGTTAAATTTTTCGGAGTGATTCTTTTATATCATTTATTAAACTTATGTAGTTACCTTCTCCTCTTATGTCATAATCTCCAATTAATATTAAGCAATAGTCTTCAAAGGTATAGTTATTCAATTTCTTATCAATATTTTTAATAATTTGTTTTGTGGTACTATTAGGGTATATGTAACGGCAATAATTGAAGTGATCTGAGAAAATATTCTCTATTAATGATATGGGTTCAACTACATTGTTACAGCCCACAAAACACAACTTGTTCTTCTTTTTAGGATATGAGATTATTTTCGGCTTGTTTCTATCTCTTCTAACATCTTTGCATTTTTTTTTTTTTGTGAAGCTGTGATCACTATTTTCTACTATTAAAGTGGTGTCTACTTTTTGAGAGGCGTTTGTGGTATTAATTGCCTTATTATTACGTAACTTATCCTTTTGGTTCGGAGATGTGCAGGCAAGTGATGTTAGCAGTTTTTTTTTTGGCAGTTGGAGTTCAGTGGAGTTGAATTCTTTATGTTATTATTTTTGTTTGGAGTTATGTTGACATCGCTAGATAATCTTCTAGTAGCTTTTTTTACCAGATCATGTTTCACATTCATGTCGTGCATTGCTTGTTTAAGTTCCGTGTTGACCATCGACAAGTTGTTGATTTCATTATGCGCAGCGTCTAATTCGGTTCTTAACTTCTGAATTTCGCTCTTTAGCTTGTCTATTTGTGCGCAGTTTTCATCGTCAGATATATTTGGTAAACTTTGTGTGGTGCCATCTAGTGTCATGTTGCTGCAGGTAAGGTCACACTCGTTCAATGTGCTATCTGACAATGATTGAGTGCGTTTTAGTGGTTTCTTTCTAAAGATGGTAACATTTTCGAAGAAATCTATATTTAATTTACTTTTTGTATTTTCTTACAAACCAATTCAAGTTCGGTTTCTAGTTATTTTAAATATTCAAATTTCAATTCCAAAAAGTGAACAGCTGGTGGGATTCGAACCGGGAACTATATAAACCGCAGTCTTACTGCCTTAGAGCATTCCTATCCCGATACAACTCGTTCAGGTCACGCCCGCGTCCCCCCCTAAACAGGCCTTCGTTCCTAGGCTAAGCCCCGCTCGCTCTAGCAGTCAGCCAACGATTGGATCGGACCTAGAAGTAGTTCAGAGCGTATTCTCGCTCATTAGCTCGGATAGGTTCAGCGCACTAGCTCAGACTCTGCGCTCTATGCAAGGCAACGGCTTTGCTATTCTACAAGTGATGCTCGAATATAAAGACATCACTGATGCCCTAGCTAATATCAACTTTAACGGTAACTGATGGCTACCGAAAATAGTAAATTTAAGCCCCGATGCCTTAAGTTAGGTTACTTTAACGCTAATAGCATAAATGGCCAACGTGACGAAATCGCGACCTTCTTACGTGACCATCAAATTGACGTTTTCCTAGTACAGGAGACCTTTCTTAAACCCGCCCAGAGGAACCCTGGAATTGCAAACTATAGAATAGTGCGCAACGACAGAACCCGTTGCCAGGCGGGCGGTACACTCATTTATTACAAAAAATCGTTATACTGCATCCCTATGGACCTCCCACCTCTTTCTCACATAGAGGCTTCTATATGCAGGCTAGGCATGACAGGTCACCAGCCGATTACCATCGTCTCGGCATACCTTCCACCTAAAGTCACATCTAAAGTTAACTTAGCTCCCGACATTAAATCCTTATTTGCTCTGAGCGACTCAGTTATCATTGCTGGCGACCTTAACGCCAAAAATGAATCCTGGTGTTGCAATACGACGACCACACGAGGCAGACACCTCGAACGATTAGGCATCGAACTTCACTTCGATATCATCGCCCCGATGAGCCCTACCCACTTCCCTGACAATGTAAACCACCGACCTGACATACTCGACATAGCGATTCTAAAGAACGTAAACCTCGGTTTACGCTCTATAGGGACGCTACAAGAGCTTGACTCTGACCATAGACCAGTAATCCTAGAATTAGGCCCCCGCTCAGGTCCCTCAGACCCAGATCAACCTGTCCCCACTAAAACCACCACGGATTGGGGAAGACTAGAGGAACGCCTCAAGTCGACCTCTTCTGTGCACTTAGACTCAATTCCCGATAATATAGTGTCTGTTGCCGACACGGTGTCTGCGATCGACTCCCTCACTAGTCACGTGCAATCCGTAGTGAACGAATGTTCACGGCAAGTCCCGGAGGTGGATGAACACCGCTGGAAACTGCCGGACGATGTACGTGAACTGTTGACGAAGAAAAACGCAGCTATCCGTGCCTACGACAGTTTCCCCAATGAAGCTAATCGTATCCATATGCGCACCTTGCAGCGTACTGTGAGGAAGCGCATATCGGAAATGCGGGAAGCTAAATGGGACAAAATGCTCGATGATATAGAACCCACCCATCAAGCTTTCTGGCAATTGCAGCGGAAATTAAAATCCGATCAATGCGCCGCTATACCCCCGCTCAATCGACTTAATCAACGACCTGCTTTTGATGACGACGAAAAGTCAGAAGTACTAGCCGACAGTTTAGAAGCCCAATGTACGCCTAGCACTCTACCAGTAGACAACGCTCACCTGTCCAAGGTCGATGCTGAAGTCAAACGTAGAACTGCACTCCCGACTCCACACGACTCCGACGATCCCTTGCCCCCCGTCACCGTAGACGAAGTCAGAACGATCGTGAGGAACCTCAAACCCAGGAAGGCCCCAGGCTCAGACGGAATCACCAACAAAGTGATTAAATACTTTCCCGCACCTCTCATAGTTCTCATGACCGCCATCTTCAATGCGGCACTGAGCAACAATATCTTCCCACAATCGTGGAAACAGGCAACAGTTATAGGTTTTTCAAAGCCCGGTAAGCTCAAGTGCGAGCCGACCAGTTATCGCCCGATCAGTCTTCTCAACGTCTTCGGAAAGATCTATGAAAGGCTAATTTATATTCGATTAAGGGATTATGCCGAATCCAATAAGCTTCTTCCTAACGAGCAGTTTGGCTTTCGAGCTAAACACTCATGCATCCATCAGTTGCACCGTATCGTTGAGCACATAAGCGCAGGCTTCATGGGCAAGATGAAAACGGGCGTATTATTCTTCGATGTAGCTAAAGCCTTCGACAAGGTCTGGCACAACGGCTTAATCTATAAGCTGTACCAATTCCAAGTGCCTGACCGTCTCGTACTTATCATTCGAGATTTTCTATCGAACCGTAGCTTCCGCTATCGCGTAGAGGGCGTTTTATCGTCCCCTCATCGGATCCAAGCCGGAGTCCCTCAGGGCTCTGTGCTATCACCTCTTCTCTTCGCGCTGTACACCAGCGATATTCCCAAAAGTGGCAAAACCAAGTTAGCTCTTTTCGCCGACGACACGGCCATCTATTACACTGGTAGGAGTCTTGACTGCATTACCCGATATCTCCAGACCTCGGCCAACGCCTTAGGCGCTTGGTTCAGGAAATGGAGGATTGAGGTCAATCCAGATAAGAGCGCCGCCGTTCTCTTTTCGAGAACGGGCGCCGAGGAATTTCTTCCCCAGCTTCAACCTATTACAATGTTCGGCAAGTCAATCCCTTGGGAACTTCAAGCCAAATACCTGGGTGTGATTCTAGATCACAAACTGTCCTTCCGTCCGCACATTAAGACGGTACGCAACCGCGCGGCCTTCGCTGTCGGCCGTCTATTTCCCATGACAAATGCGCGCAGTAAATTGTCACTTAACCTTAAGATTAGGCTCTATACTACGTGCATTAGACCCATTATGACGTATGCTAGCGTCGTGTTCGCACACGTTAAGTACTACAAAATCAATAGGATGCAAACCCTGCAAAATCTATTCCTTCGAAAAGCGACAGGCGCCCCATGGTTCATTAGGAACCTTCAACTCCATCTCGACCTCAGAGTGCCTACCGTTAGGCAATTCATGAAAAGGGCATCGAAGAGATACTTCGAATCTGCCCCTAATCATCCAAATCCCTTAGTTGTCTCTTCCGCTGATTACAGGCCGTCCCAGATCAACAAAATCCGCCGACCACGTCACGCTCTCCTCCGTCCCGATGATAGGATCACTGTAGCTCAAGAGTCTAACAGACACACAAGCACACTCCGACGCGCTCGACTGCCTCGTTATAGACCTCACCGGCGAGGTCCGCGTCCGTCGCGAAATGTCTCATCATGTCCACCCCGACCCTTGCTCGAGCCGGCCCGCGCCGAGCTAGTAGCTTTAAATTCGTCCCTTAATAATAAGGAAACTGATATGACCCAGCTAGTCCCTAGTTGTCCCCCCAGCAACACCCTAAGCCGAGGTTCGTGTCCCGCAGGGGACGCCCTTAGCGCTGTTGCTTAGTTTGTAGTTTATAAAAATATGCTCTGGCTGGAGGCATCAAACCGCCTCGCCTTAGATATTGTCCGGTTACGCAGACAAAACCCCTCTGGGTTTCTGCAAGAGGCCATTTCAAAAAAAAAAAAAAAAAAGCCTTAGAGCATTGCTATCGGAACAGTTCGTATATGGTGCGAAATTAAGTATCTGGTAAGAACTGTTCGAAAGGGACGGAACATTGACTGTTTTTTTTCTTCGTGAATCACTTATTTTTGTTTTTTTCTAGTTTTTTGACCAAGAATTGTTTTTATATAGCACTACACTAAACTGTTGGTTGCACTATGTGTTTTTATTGTTATTTATGTCACTGTTTAACTGTTTTTATTGGTTTTATAGATAAAAATGTCCTTTTCACTGATCCAATTGTTATGACACTCAAAACTTTTTTATTTGTGAATGTTTTTATTAGATAACATTTACACGTATTAATTACACTAGATAGTTCACTTTAATTACACTTGTTATACTAAATTGCAACTATTTCTATTTTTAATCAAAAAATATTGACGGAGCTTTGTTTACTCGATGAGCAGCGCCAACTCCCGTTCCTATCGCTAAAAATGTAATTTATATATAAATTTGAAAAATAAACGAAATAATAATAATATTCCACAACTATCACACAACGCCGTCTAGTCTCAAGCTAAGCAGAGCTTGTGTTATGAGTACTAGACAACTGATAAACATACTTATATATTTCTAAATGCATACATATTATAGATAAATTACACCCAGACACAGAACAAATGATCGTGCTCATCACACAAACATTTGTCCTGGGTGGGAATCGAACCCACGACCTCCGGCATAGCAGTCAGGGCTACTAATCACTAGACCAACAGGACAGTCAAATTAAAAAAACATTTTTAAGCTATTTGTTCAGTCACTATGACAACTTTTATACAAATGTCAAGTAAAAAAATTAATCTTCAGTGTTTAAAACGTACCTTCCGTATATGCCTAAGAATGATACGTATGTTTATCAAAAATATGGGAAGTTCCTCGAAGAGTAAAAGGCCACCGATTAAAGTATTTGGTTAGTAGGTATACCACATAACATTTTGGTGATACATGACATCGCTATTGCAATCTAAAAAAAAAGTATGATTGCAATAGCTCATCATCAACAGAGTGGGTAATTTTCGTTTGCCTTTATACAAATTGATTCGTATGAAGTCTTTCGAGCTCACACTTCGTTGGCTTAAACCTAAATGAATAAAATTCCTTTCACAAAAAGGTGTGGAAGGACGCTACGTGAATGCACTTTATAGTGCCGCTTACCGAAGGAACGAGCTAGAAGGCGTCGAGAAGGGTCTGCGTGACCTTCGCAAGCAACTTCGTAAGCCTAAAGTGATAGACTTCATAGAAACCAGTTTAATATCACGAGCTAATAAAGCAAAGTTACTGTCGGATATTGGCAAAGAAGTTGGTATGTACTGTAGTTTAAGAATGAAGAAAGGTACATTGAGTTATATGGTCTCAATGTTGAGACAAATTATTAGTGAGAGAAATTTTTGGTAGTAGCACCGAGCCTGGGTTTCTGACCACTAAGTAGTAAAAAGGTTACTGTTTTAATAGTTTTTCAATCAGTACCTATCGAAAATCTCTGGAAGTAGACGTTTATTTTGATATTAGTCAGTACCATATGTTGGAAAAATATGAAACTATCTACAATTGCTTTAGATATTTACGTTGCTGCTAGGAGTACTAGTAATATGTAGCTAACTACCTAAGTTCAGTGGCGTAGCTACCGGAGGGCTAGACGGGGCAGTGTCCCGGGGCCCCCAAGCTCAGGGGGGCCCTCGGACTCTGACTTACGAACTATTTATAGTTGAACTAGTGTTTGAACTAGTGAAAATTTCACCCCCATTCGGAATATAAATAAACCAGATTGTAACTTCTTATTTAAATATGTTGATATAATATTTATATTGACGTATATTGATAAAATTTTAAAGATTTGTTCCGTATTCATCGTGTTCCGAACTCGACGTACCCCAGATTTGTCGTAACCCAGATTCGTCGTACTCCAGATTCGTCGTAAAACGTACAGTCGGTCAAGAAAGTGTTATTGGTTTAAAAATCTCTACTTAATTAGGATTCCGTACCCAAAGGGTGCTCAACGGGACCCTATTAACGTGCCTCCGCTGTCTGTGAGTCTGTCAGGTGACTGTATTTTTGTAACGGTAACAGGTAGATGTTTTCTTTTATTTTCATTAAATAGTTTTAATTTGTTCATTAAAATAAGTTACAATTTATTTTTTTATTTCATTTTTATTTTCGAGTCGACTGTATTACGACGAATCTAGAGTACGACGAATCTGGATTACGACAAATGTGGAGTACCTACGTCGAATTCGGAACACGACGAATACGGAAGAAATGATTTTAAATAGATTAGTTGGGGCCCTAGTTTATTTTTTGCCCCAGGGCCTTTGGTTACCTAGCTACGCCACTGCCTAAGTTGAGTCCAATTTAGGCTCGGGGTTAACCTTTTACCACCTCCTCAACTCGAGTTTAACTTTGGTTTGATTAATGTAATCAAAACCAGTTGATAATTGAGGCCATGAGAGTATGAGTGGCTTTTGGTATTTTTTTCGAGACATAGGAAATTGGTTATAACTGTCTAAAAAAAGATCGACTCTTGCTCAGTTATAAGTGTGATAAGTAAAGTATCATCATTGTTCAGGAATGCCAACCGCTGCCCAAAACTTCCTTGCTGTAGTAGCTGAGAACGGTCGTCTGAAGATGTTACGGCGCATGATAAATATGTTCCTCTCTGTCATGGTGGCGCATAGGAATGAGGCGCTATGCGAAGTGATCACCGCCGAACTGCTAGATGACGCCTCCAGGCAGGCACTTATGGAGGTCCTAAAAAGGTTCGTTAAGGAAGGAACGAAAATTCAACTAACTGAAAAAGTGGATGAGAGCCTCATCGGTGGCGTCGTTGTTGGCTTTGAAGATAAACACGTTGATATGAGTATCTCAAGGAGACTGAATATGTATAGTGAATTGTTAAAACAACCTGTTTAAATTTTGTCAATTAAATTGTTTTCTATTTTAGTTGGACCAGTTTTAATTGTATTATGAACTTTCTGAATACAGTTAAGAGTATGACTACCGTCATAAATAAAAGCCGTGCGTAGTTTTTCATATTATATTTATTGCATTTTTAAATTATTATTATTAGGAATATTGCAATACATACGGGACTTTTATATGAATTATAAATATGACTTTGGTGTATAAGCTACATAAGGATTCAAAGGATTTTACATAAAATAACACGATAGCGTTTTTATGAAATGTTCTAAGCTAAGACTTCAGTCATTACTTTCATACCGGTCTTATCAGTCAGTAAAATAAATTACGTGAATTTATTATAAAGATGACAGACATAAAACTATTTCATACGGCAAATTTATTAACCGAATCAATAAAGGGAGTTTTGGAGCGACTTAATATATAAACGACACATAACTCTAATTCAATGGCTAGTCATGCCACACGAATTTCTGGAGCAAACGATCGGCCATGGCACTAATCTCTACAGTTACCAGGCAGCGCCATAATTCGGCTTGTGACCATCTCCTGCCCTGTTGATAAGGTTGGCATGGTGACCATGATTTCTGTCCTTTGGGTAATCTCTGCAAGGTGAATTAGCTAAAATTGCTGGAATTTCCTCAGCATGAATTCTATAGTTTATCCTATCTGATGATATGGATCCAGTCATTATTCTTTGGAAACTTGATGTCAACACCCATAATTCTTGTTCTCCTTTGAGATTGTTGACAACTTTCACACCGCTAGCGAACTGTAGCGTCTCTTGGTCCATAGCCACCGTATGGAAGTTGCGAGGAGAAAAATCTGTGGCAGAGTTCCAACACCAGATGCTAGGAGGGTCCATGAGTCCGAAGTAAAGAATGCCGTCACGGTCCATTGCTTCAGCAGCTGATTGTGATGAGCGCTCCTCTGGGAACACCTGGAAATTTACTTATACTCTTATATCTGTGTTATTTATAGCAATCACTGGAGTCAATTCCAGTGTAGCAAACTAAACAAAATTTAGAGTATTGCTGTCTTTTACTAACCGTTACTTTATGAGCGGGACGGAATGATGTCAAATTCAAATTTAGTCATGTCAACCTAAAACTTCCATACAATTTTCGTTTGACGTCTCTGATTTTAGGTGGCCACTAAAATTAGAGACGTCAAACGTTAATTGTATGGACAACTTAGGTTGACATTATTAAATTTGAATTTGATGTCATCCCGTCCTGCTCTTATATTAACGATTAGTAAAAGACAGCTATGCTCTAAATTTAGTTTAAATTGCTACATTAGAATTGGCGCCATAATCAACATTAATTTTATTAAAATTGGGTAAAATATTTGTGCTTTATGAACGTCAAACATTAACAATAATTATATCGTTTATATCAGCTTACGTAAACAGAATCGGCATCGAGGTTCGGGTGTTCAATATGTGATTCATTCCTAATGTCCATGGTCCTGATCACGTTTTCGGTAGTGGCGGTGAGTGCGTGGAAGAAGAGCAGACGCCGGTTTGGAGACAGAGCCATTCCCATGACGCCGTCCATTAGATCAAAGTTTTCACCTAGAACAAGTAAATCTTAAGCGGCTTACTTAATCTTTTGAGAGATTACAATCTATTGAACATCACCATATTTAATTCAATTAAGGATAGTAACGCCATGATATGAACGCACTAACAAAATCGCAGGTCATACAAATATACGGCCAAGTGCGAGACGGACTGGCGCTCTCAGGGTTCCATATAAAATATATTTTTTTAAGAAATCTTAACATTATGTTACGTTTTTGAATCTTGCTTCTTAATTCTATGTCAACTACAAGGTTTTATCCGCAGAGTGTCAAAATACGCGGTGTAAATGGTCTCATTAGTTCTTTCGTTGCCTAAGTAGCTTGATTTTTTTAGAGCTCCAGTGGACCATAGCCCTAAGAATTCGATATTAATTTCAACTTGATACTTCCACGCTTTCTTCTTCTGGAGGGATCTTATTAGGGTTCCATTTTTTCTTTGAGTAACGGAACTCTAAAAATCGCGATAACCTAAGACATATTCTGTAAAAACAGCGATGTTCATAGTCTCAATACGAGGACCAAAAATAAACTCGTGCTACCATCAACTAGGCTCCAAAAAATTAGTAATTCATATAGATGTCAAAGTGTACGCTTCTACAACAAAATCCCAAGCAATATTCAAGAATTGAGTCTCAACAAATTTAAGTCATATGTGAAGCAGACTCTTTGCAAAAAGGGTTACTATAAAATCAAAGACTACGTAGAAGATAAAAATGCTTGGGATTGTGCCGCTCGCTCTAATGTTTAGACACTCATTAATAATTGCTGATTTTATAGTTTTTTTACCACTGTTGACATTGTAATGTTTAATTAATTTATTTTATGATATTTTATTGAATTTATTATATTAAGATTATTCTTTTTGACATTGATTCTTGACATTTTTTGATAATATTGTTATTCTATTAGACACTATTTGCAATGTGAATGTGAGTACGATGTGGGCCAGAAATTCATTCATACATGAACCTCATAGACTGTCTGGCGGTTTTGAGTCGTTTTATGTGACCTACGCAAATGTCCTCCTGATCTGGTATCGTCTTGTGACGGGTCGTTGAGCTCCCTTAGTTATGGTTGAGCTACACGATGACTGATGCATACGTGCCGTCAGACAGGACAGGTCACCTCGAAGCTGCTATGGCTCTTTCCTCAAAAGGCCATTCCAGACGATCCTTGCATCGTTACACTCACATAGATATGTACATACTATTATGTCTGGACTTTAAAAGAGACGTTGACCTCTGAGTTTGTTTCGGCGTTTCTTCTCAGAGACAGTCAGATAGGAAACGCCGGCGCCATCTAGTTTATAAAAATGACTTGTAAAAGTGTCTTCAACAGATCTATTTACAGAAATAAAATCATATATCATTTATCATTATTTACTATCATACAAAACTGTTGGTGTTTACATCACACATTAGACGCAAGCGCAACTGCAGCTTCAATTTTGTTAGAAGGTATATGAGTGTTAGTAAACAGATTTAAATGAAGGACAGTTGTCTATAGCGAACGCTGCACCAATGTTGTTAGTCATTATTATTGCTATGACATTCAATCAGGAATCAGAAGTCGATATTATTTTTAAATTATTTGTGCTATTCTTCAGCTCATGAAAGCCTCACCAAGGCAAGAGAGAGCAGTCAGTTTATTACAAAAAATTATATCAATCCGATTTCCCAGCATGGAGACAAGATACCTATATTTCTCACCTCCCTTTTATATGAAGCAAGACTTTCTATATATTGCAGACTTACGATAAACAGGATAATGGATATACATACCTACTCTACATAAGTAACTTATGTTAAATTACATACCATCAATGGTGAATTTTCCTCTGGACGGGTAGGGGTAGAAGAGTCGATGCGTTATGTACCACGACCTGTCTCGTACAATGTCACACACCAACAGCCCGAAGCCAGACACATCAGCGACGTACACGAAGGTGTCGGCGCAGTCACCTGGCGCGCGCGGACGGATGTCCACAACCTGAAGTTATTAATTAAGAACGTGAGGACGGTATAACATTACATAATATCACGTCCGTGTCCCAGAAGAGGTAGGCAGAGGTGTACACACTTGTACACCCATATTTCACCAATGCCAATGCAGTTATTAAGACACATGAAATAGTTGGTGAGGATATTTCAGCGTACCTATTGGTTATCCCAGTTACCATCGAATTGATGGTCTCTTTGTAATACATAACAATAAGATAACTGAGGCCGGTGAAGCTAGCATTTTTGGTAATGTCACACAATCTATAAAAATGAGTTCATTTTTGTTTTGCACATGGATATTGATAATAATATAATGATAATAATAATTGTTATTTTGTTGGTCTCCTCACTTGTTTTTGGACCTAAATCAACGCGAGGCAGACAGGCGGAATATCTAAAATCAAAAGATGGATTTCAAGTGGACAATAGGTTATACTAACAAGAGTGATGAACAGCGACTGTTCCGTGTAAGAGGATGCGTTGATGACGTGTCGATAGATGAGCTGGTCGGTGGCGAGGTCGAAGGCCAGCAGTTGAGGAGGGCACACCTGCTTGTCACCGACCTTGCCCGTATCCATCACCCATAGACGCTGGCATTCGTCGATCTGAAATTATGATTAATGAAAGTTTATTTTACTCGAGGAGTTTGAAATTTTCACCAATCAGCTTATGGTGACATTTAAATGTTTGTCAGGAAGTAAGTGTGAACTAATCACGTCTCTTGGACCACCTCTGTATGTATAGATTTTCCTTCAAACATGAAGATAAACACTCGGCTAGTAATGTCTGGCTAGTGTAGTCCCTGATCGGCAAGAAAACAGTAAGTAATGAACGTTCAACACAAAAAATCAAGATATCGCATCTATGTTAATTGATATTATTTTATTATTATTATTGTTCACCGGTTACTAGCCGCGGACTCAGCTCATGACTAAGGGCTCCGTTCGAGTTCGAAATAATTTATACCTAAAATCGTTTATAAAATCAGTGTCATCACATAAACATCGTTAACATACACACCTTAATAAAGTTTAACTACCTTGAAGGTATTTGTTGAAAATTTTCCTGTCTGAGACTTTTATATTATTATTCTAATATAAAAAACCACACACAACTTATATGTTATTAATAATTCATCCTTTACATTTATCAGGAAAGAGGTTATAACAGATTTCATACTTTAATTATCAATAGTTTACTATTACCTTGATCTTTATAACTAACTAGCTTTATCTACTAACCATCGAATACTAGCTATGACTGCAGAGCTACGGCGTATACTATGTCTGAGCCGCTGTGTCCCACCACCTGATCTTGGGAGGATCTGATACGAGCTATAGGAAAGGGCGTCTAGTGTTCCACTTCCAAGTGTTTAGGGATAAATGAGACATTGAAACGGATAGAAGAATCTAAATTCCAACTTATGCAATTCAATTTCGATGAAGCGATATTCTAGGTGATTATACAAATTATTATTGGCATATACAGCCAATAACCAGCAGGGATCGCTGGTTCAACGTGACTCCTCATGAAAATTCTCCTAGCAGTAAATCTACAGATTGACCGCGTCAAGTGTTACTTTACTTTAAAGTTGGTTTGCTGACCAGAGATTAAAGATGACGTAAGATGAACAGGATAAGTGTAATTGGTTGGTTTATGAAATATTTAACATATATAACCACGATGTTGTTTTTATTTTTGAATTTTCATAATTTAAGCTTGTAGCCTAGCCTTACTTTGACTCTAAAGACGGATATCATTCCAGCGCAGTTCTCGAATTGGTTGTCGTGCCACGAGTAGTCCGGGTATGCGGTGATCTTGCCCTGCTCGTCCACAGTGCCTAACGTGATTGGCAGCCCCTCGGCCATCCGAGGGATTGTCACGAAGATCCGTGTCGATCCTTTAACAACAAAGTGGAATTTTCGAAATGAATCAACTTTAAAGTTTCTTACTTTTCAATCATGATCATGATAATCTCTCTATAAATTTGAGAAGTGTGGCACACCTGTCAAATTCAAAAACATAGTGATTGATGTTGCCCATATTCTCTTTTAAACCATATGAGGGGAAATTTGAAATTGATGAGTACCAAAGATAGGTACGGACAGCGATCCGATAGATAGATAGATAGTTATTACACGACTGCCCAAAAAATTTGTGTTATTTTTGGTTAGATTTAGGGCCTTGGCACGGTTCGGCAAGTGTCGCGTGTTCAAGCCTCGTTCGTATCTATTCCACATACAAATTAAAAGAAAATACTAAGATCCTTCCATATGCCATACTACATATTTATAATCGATTATCCTCAAAAACTAGTTACTTAACAAGGTCTGCAAGTTACGGTCACAGGTTCAAATACGGCAAAATCTGACATACATAGGGAAGATCCGCGTATAATAAATTAAAAAATGTATTGTATGATTAGCTATTTTTTATGCACAAAACTTAAATGATGTTTATCCAGTTGATATAAAAAATTGTTTGTATGTCATTTACCCACATTACAACTTTTTTTTTAAATTGTGTATAAAATTATGTGTGACATTTTGACCTGCTTATCGTCGTATCGTATTGTATACACTGCAAAGTCATATTCTGAGGCTCTATTAAAACGTGCTACAACCATGACTGTTCCGCTGGGTAGTGGCTAGTGTAAATGGCAGCCACGACCCGTATAAACCATTTATGAAAAAAGTCACTTGTGGCTCACGAATGGAGTGGCTGCGATATCTTTGATTTTGGAAATAGCATTTCCTAATATAAATTTAATTCATTTAAAATATGTCAAGGCGTACCTTTCAACGAAGGCACTCTGATATATTTTAGAGGATATTTTAGACACTTCCAAAGATTTAGGTGTGTGCAAATAACTGTCCGTGTCTATCCAGTCGTTGAAATGTTCTAAAGAAAAAAGTCAATAAGCACTCGAACAACTACTCTTATAAAGATAGGTACATGGTTTATTTATCATCTCGAAAAACAAGCATATCTGGTGGTATATTTTAATAATGGCATGCTTAAAATTTCAGCTCCTAGTTGGATCTCCAAAATGATTAAAAATAAAGTCTAAATTAAAAAGGAAATAAAACACAATTGCTTACAGTAGGTACCTACCTAACCTATACCGTAGTAGGTTACTATGAACTATTGCGAAGTGAGTGTCTAGTAGGAGTAGGTGGCACTTTAGCAATATGCAGAATTGAATTGAATGTTTCCAACGTTACAATACCTTATGATGAATAATAGGCTGAATAATAAAATGCATTTTTTTTAGCAGCCCTATATCTTTTCATTGTAGTCATGTTTGTGGCACGATATTGGCACCATACAGAACTTTAAAATTTAACTTTATGTCAAAAATAACAGAACGTTCTTGTTTTTTTTTTAAACCTTTGTGGAATTTTTTCTATATTGTAAATATAAGACAAACTGGCAATTCGGAAATGGAATCAATTGCTTATTTATTACTCACCATTTCTATGATGCACATCCACGTCAATGGGTACCGAATAACCCGGGACATAATAGCGTTTTTCAATAGCTATTCGCTTGGCTTCTTCACTGGGGAACTCGAACTCTAGCTCGGACCACTGTCTGATCACGCGCAATCCTTGTTGGGGCCATTGCCTGACGTCGTGTTTATCATTATTGGCACCCAGCCCGGGCCAGCAGCACGCCAGGCAGTAGGACAACAAGAAGAACCTCTCGATTCCTTGCGACATCTCTAACTTGAAAGTGTCAAGCACGTTGGGATCTGGAGGAAGTAAAATGATTTTACTAGAGGGGGAGCTCATGCTAATGAAGTTTTTCTACTACACCGGTCACACAAGTTTCAATAAATAACAGCAACGTCTTGCAAATACTTAATTTTTTATACGAGCTTCGATTTTATATACTGTTGATTAAATGTCAAGTTAATTCAAGATAAATCTTTGAAAAGCATTAACGCATGCTTAGCGAACTCTAAAGTTATTATATTAAATGGAAAAAGAATACGGTCGCGAACAGGATTCGAACCTGCGCCTCCCGGACAAGTTAATGTTTAGATTAAATTATTCAGTTATTCTGTCTTCTATTAACATAAAGAATCTTCTTCCAAACAACAATTTTTTTTTTATCTTCCATTGTAAAGGCTACTGCTTTATACATATACAATACTGTATAACAAAGAAAGAAAGAATGAAAAAAATCCTAGCGGTCACAATATTTAAATATATTGTATGTTCTAACAAGAAAAATATTGATGTAAGGCTCTACATATGAAAATATTTACGCACTGGCTATGGCTGAATAAATTGTAAAAAATCTTTGATATTATAAGATAAGTGGGCGTTTATCGGACAATAACCTATGATAAATATAACACTGACATTATTACAAAAATATCTCATTATACATAACAATCGTAAAATTTTATATGTACCGTATTGACTCAGCAATGCTCCGCAGTATCCCTGTTGTGCATATAATGGAACCATCGCGATTTGTTCAGATATAGACTAAATATCACCAAAATCTTCATAATAGTAAAACACACTATGGAGCCTCATTCACAACACTTGTTGAAAATTATTGTCACAGGTACCTACTCACTATCTAGTAACTCTTAAATTAAAATAAAATATAAACTTTAAAATAATAGAACAATGCATAGAAAACAAATTGGAAATCACAATTAAGTGAGAACACCGGTGTTTCTTTCTATGTTCTGCTAAAATATTTCTGACAAATGTACCTACGAGTTACAAAACATTTAGTAAAAAGGTAATATTTCGTTACAATTAACCTATATTGAATATCAATAAAAATATTAAAAAAAAAAATATGATGAAAGTCACGCGAATGAAATTAATTTTGTATTTATCGCGGAACGTGTGTCTCTACTCTTCTTTCCTTTTAAACTGACTTGGTACCGTTGGGTTCAGATTCTGAACAATGACCGCTACTTTAGCCATAAACATTTTATTTTGACAGAGCATCAATATTAATAATGCTCAATACTGAACTCTGCTTTAATCTGCATATGTACACGAAAATTATATACCTACCTCTTGAACATTGATCATTAGTGAAAAGCCGAATGAAATCTGTTGACTACTTTCAGAGAACATCGTGGACTGATAGACAAACAGAGGTACCGCTGCGGGGTACTTTTATAGCCTTAGAGACAATAGGATAAGTACGCGCTTTAAAAAATATGGTATAGTGTACTACTTGATGTAAATGTTTTGAGGAGCAAATAACTTGTTTAACTTACAGTTCATTGGCCTCAGAATTAGTCAAAAAGCCCACCGAAACATATTTGGGACAATGATACCTCATTCATGAATATTTTAAGGTAGATAATTGCGTGTTTGTTGCCTTTTAAGTTGGAATTGTTATCTACTAGGTTTTTTTGTCGTATTGTTATTTTATTATTTTATTTCTAAATTTTACGGAAAGGGTTACTACAGTAAATAAGTAAGTAATGTAAATTTTTCGACCAACTACTTTATCAACGAAATTCTATTTACACTTATTTCCGAATACAACTGGGCTTCGAAAAATTAAAATACCGATAAAAATCGTACAACACACACTAGTTTCAACGTAAAGCGATGAAAATAAGGTTGCAACTGAAACACAATTGCACTGACTTACAATGTATGGAAAAATCTTTATTATCAGAAGTACTTTAGATGTCATAGTGAAGCAGGAATTGCACATAAACCCCTAGGTCACGTCTTTCTAGTTCTAGAACAATATAATAAGATTACATAGTAACGATGTCATCTCACTTTTGCTGTCACATATAGATTGATGCTTAGCAAATCTACTTATACCTACCTCTAAATTGTATTGCAAACTTATTATTGCCCCAGCAAGCGTGTGTAGGGTACATATATAGTCTCTACAATTTAATTAAAAGCCTTGAAAGTTACAATATTAAATGGAAAAAGAATACGGTCGCGAACAGGATTCGAACCTGCGCCTCCCGGATAGATACTCCAGGCGCTCTGACCACTAAGCCATCTCGACCTCTGCTCACCACCGCGAATTCTTCTTCCATATTTTAACACGTCTTATGGCGACGTCTGGTAAAAGCCTTGATCATAAAACAGGGATGGTTTATAATCTCTTTACGTCATCAGAGTTAGTCATTATCGTGTCCAACTGATGTGTATCGATGAGAATGATCTTGAATTATCCTGACCTGAAGTTTGTTTATTAATTTAATACAAACATATGTCGCAGATGGATGGTAGAATCCGCTGTTTTACAAAACTGCTAGCTGTTTTACAAAACGCAAACATTTTATAAAACAACTGAACAACGTTCAGCTGGATTGCCATTGCGATACGTTTAACTAAACAGCTATCCACGTTTAGACGTAATGCAATTAAAATAGGTAGTCAGGTCAGAAAAACCTAAACACGAAGAGGATGAACGTAACCTGTCCATGTACACGGGGTACTCCGGGGTACACGGAACTCCCGAGCTCGCTTCGCTCCCTCATGCGTCATTTTTATTTATTTTCTTTCATAATCCCGATTTAGTATCGATTAGTAAAGTAGTTAGTTTAGTAGTCATTCAAAATTTCCATTTTTGCTACTGACTTACAAAACTTAATAAAGCTAAATTATTGTTGATAAGACACACAGAGCCATGAGCGACAAAATTAAGAACTAAAATTTAAGTCTTACTATTTATGAAGGAGAATTTTTAACTGCACCTCTATTTAGAAATTTAAGCAAACAAAATTTATCCACTAATAACCTACTGCATATCAAATAAATGACTGTACTACAAATTAACTACTTGATTACCTAAACATGTTGTACTAAAAATGTTTAAAATTCATCAAAATCTGATGGCTTTTTTATCTAATTTACAGCAAAAATCTAGCTGAAACCACAGATATACTCATTTTGAAACAATATTACTCACCGTAAAACAAAAATACTGATTTGCACACAAATTATATTTTTTTATGACGTAAATACTAAACCACTATAATAGTCGACAATATATCGGGATTATGAAAGAAAATAAATTAAATTGATCCATGAGCGAGCGAAGCGAGCTCGGGAGTTTCGTGTATCCCGACACGGACAGGTTAGGTTCGAAGAGGATGACGGGGGCCCGTGAGCGAGCGTAGCGAGCGAATAGCCCCCGTCATCCTCTTCGTGTTTAGGTTTTTTCTAACCTTACGGACACAAAAATAGGAGCCCCGTACACTTTGCAGATTTTTTGTGAACTTTGATTAGATAAACATGACTGATTAACTGGTGTTTCATTTAGAATAACCCATGTTCTTAAAAGTTTAATAGGTGATGGATTCCAAAAAAAAAAAGTTTAAATATTTTGTTGCACTCGAAGAATTATTAGATTTACTTTTAGTTAACAGATAGTCATTCAGTAAAACAGTTAAGCTTTAAAGATCTAACAGTATAGTATAATTGATTTATTTGATGAGCAAATTTAGTGTGCAATTCAGTATTTTTGGTGGTAATTTCGAATATTTTGATTGAAAAAAGGGGATTTACAGTTAAAGTATTAAATACCACCCATTTATGAAGGCATTGTATGACACTTAATTATTCCATGTTTATGAGTTGTTGGATTAATTTAAAAAAACTAACTCTAAGCTAGAAGCATTGAACAAAACGTTAGTTTCAACAACAAGAAATATAAAAATATATTAATTTTGTACATTAACCTACCTGAAAAGAATCTGGTTTCATTCCGAAGAAATTCTTTGTACAGCATCGCATCATTATCAGCCCACTTGTCACATAATTTTGTATTGAGAACCATAATTAATAAGGAAAACCTTCCACTAGTCCGACGCTTAGCCACGAAACACTACACGCAAATTATTTACAGAATCTTGTGGTGTCGGTTGCTGCCTAACTAACGCTTGAAAATGGTAAATAGTTACGACATTAATAATGTCCGTCGCAATTCTTTACAAATAATCGTGATACAATTGCCGATAGAAGCCCATTTAGGCTCTTCCCTGACGACGCGCCCTAACAAACCGGGACAACTTTTCACTTCTTGCACTGTATCTCCACATCGAATTAAATATAGAAGGTGCTGCAATTCATCAATTGAAATTGAAATACCCCATAAAGTGCGAGACTAAAAGAAAATAATTAAATTTATCTGAGCAGACCTAAACACGATTTTGATTGAAGGGTCTACTGTGGATGAAAGGAGAACGCACTGTGAACACTCGACTAATCCGTGCGTTACTTCCAAACGAAATTTAATTATATGTTTAGATTGAGTGAAATAGTAGAGTAAAAAATTAAGTAAAAAATGGCGCCTATTGACCATGTGACAGTGAAGTGAAATAAACTACGTTCAATGAAATACTACCGGTTTTATTTTTATCACTTAAATATATTGTTTCCTGTGATGTCATACGATAAATCTAGTGTATCCAAACGAATCTATCTATCTATTTGTTGGTTACGTTTCACGCCTAAATCTCTGAACCAATTTTGATGAGTTTTGGTATAGCGGTAGATTGGGCCTTGGGCACTAGCCACTAGCTAGTTTACTATATATTTAAGTAAGTAAAGTTTTTTTTTAAGTCGGCCAGTTTGCCGGTTAGACTCCATGTTACAAATTAAGTTTCCAGGGTTAGTTGTTTGATTTGACAATGAATTAATTTTCAAACCATTACACTTTCTTAGAGAAGGAGTGCAGAAAGTTAATATTTTTATATAATATACATTAGAAATACATTTTATTAATATAAAAAAAAAAAACATTACAAACACTACCATGCGTTTCACTCACACACACATAGGTTTATCTTTGAAAATGTATTATGGTCGAATTTCAGCCAGTGAGCGACCACTTTACTTTACTTTAAACGTCCAAATTTTTCCCTATACAGTGACTGAAATAAGTACCTACGTTACTGATATTAATTACCATCGAAGTACCTAATATCTTTAAGTTGTATTTTATATTCCTCTTCTAAAATTAACCTTAGCTTAACATAAATACTTAGATACATTTAAACTAAGAATAAATCTTCCTTTAATAAATCTTCTATTTTTTATAGAGGGATAATTAAAAGTTAGTGTCACTATTTGTAACTATCGGGGAATTATGCCAATCTGCTCGCTTACGGTCAGTCGGGCTTCAAGATCAGCCTAATCAATGAAAAGATATGGTTTAAAAAAATAAAATATAACGATAACTAGAAAGACCGATTCAAGTATTTGTTAAAATTACAAAAAGTGACAATAATAGTCAGTCGGTTTAAAGTAAATACAACTCACATACCTATACAATACGAATTTGGATAAATTAATTTGAAGTAAATTTTTACTTAAATCTTTTCCTTTGATGTAATTTAACTGCCTAACATCTGCTTAATGGAACTGGTTCATAAAAAAGATCACTAACCTTATCGTAACGTATTTAATAGGCAGACACTTTTTTTAGAATAAACCACGTCTCCGCTTCCTAAAACGGTGTTATAGTAACAACTTCTCAAAAAGAAATGGTATATTTTTCTTTCATTACAACATTTAACCGAACCATAGAAAACTTTTACGATTAGTCGAGCGTAATTCCGCAAGAACAAAATAATCTACAATATCTACTTACAATGCTGGGGACAACGCCACACTAGTCATTTATTGCTACGCATCCGCTATATATATGTATGTATAATTGTCTTATCAGTAGGTACATAACAATTAGTACCAGCAGGTATCTGTTGCCTGGAAGGTATCATTTTACCAACTAATTACTAAAACGAACAATTCGATGACATTGTCCTGCGGCGAATGTGCTCTTCCTCAAAATGCTGTAAGTTGTCCAAACTATCATTTATAATTAAATTAATAATAATATACTCCCGACCATATTTTCGGTCACGGCGGCCTGTCTTCGCGGAGATTAGACAAGTACGCAGGAGATAATATTATGGTTCACAAGTGTATGCGCAAACAAGGTGCCCACTTACTTCACTCTCATAATCCGACGATGGGCAGTCCGATACGACCGAAGAGAGATCAGGTGCAGAATAGACGGCTTTGCGTGTTCAATTAAATTACACACGACTCTACAAAGTATCTTAAAGTAGCTGAATTGGTCATTTTACAAAATTAATGTGAAGTGACTTTGTACACCTGTAAAGTCTTGCAGCTGATATTATTAAACAAACTGAGGGATATGTTTAAGCAATCGGAATAAGCAAATGTTAGCGAATACTGCATTTTTAGGTGGAAATACAAACCTAAAATTGTAAACGGTAAGTACAAAAAGAATAAACGGTCAGATAAAATAATTGAGCGGATAATCTAATTTGTGAAAACATGAAGAAGCTCTTGACCAAATCTGCCATCTTAAGAGGGAGTTAAGTGAATCTCGAGACCTGATTGTACGATATGAAGAGGAAAAACAGTCTGAAGTTACTTTTAAAAATAATAGTTTGTATAGTGAATTGGTAGAATGCAGCTCAGGTATTTTTGTAAATAGTAAGCTTGTTAGTCACAAAAAACAGAAAAAACTCAAGAAAGTGAATAAATATATTTCTAAAACTTCCAAAATTATAAGCCACCTACGTAAACAAACCAATAATAACTCTAAATTAAAACATTTAAATCTTACATTAAATGAAAACATTTTACTATGTAAATTAGAATTGAATAGATACATAGCAGCATATAAAAATGATACACTTAAATTACAGGCTGAAATAGATTTATTACAGAAATTCCTGCATGATGTTACGGTTAAATAAATCACTTACAGAGAAAATACAATAACATATTATAATATTATATAGCCGGTTGGCGTAGTTAACTACATAATAAGTTTATATAAAATTAAATCTTAGTAATATTTATAAACTTAAATCACAAAAATGTTGGGTATTCTTAAAAATCTAATCATACAAGTTTTCAGATTTTGTTCGTTGCCAGTGCGCCGAAACAATAGGTGTTTACTAAGGCCGGTCACATAGTGAAAGAAGTGCAATTTAATTTGAACTTCGTTAAGTAGAATGTGGTTATTATAGTAATTAGTAATGTGTGTTTTAGTTGTTTTATTTAGTTTGAATATTGACTATATGTTTATTATTATTTAAGATTTCAATCAAATAAAAAAAAAATGTTTTAAGTAGTTGTGTAGTATATTACTAATTGGTGGTAAGTATAAATTCACTCAGTGTACATAAGTAGGTAATGTTTCATTAAAAACTAGATATTTACAATATATTATATACTAGATATTTTTTTATAGTATATTATTTAAACCCACATAAAATACATATAAAAATGAAGCACAGGAAGTAACATAATTCCTAATCTATTAATGAAAAATCTCTCATAATGTGGTTTTTTAACAATTTCTTAAACATTAACATAGATTTTGCCTCCTTAATGTCTTTGGGTAATTTGTTATAGTTTTGGGCTCCCTCTACTAGAATGCTCTTTTTCCCTATATTTGTCCTATGAGCTTTTAGACACAGATTATTAGCCTGCCTAGTCATGCATTTATGATGGTCTATTTTCTTTGTGAATGTAATTTGAGAGTTAATATCTTTAGTGATAATTTTCCTTATAAAAATGCTGGTGTTATATATGTAAGTCTGGGTTAAATTCATTAGTTTAGTTTCTTTATAGATTTTGAAAGTACGTGTTAGGTAGTCGTATTGGAATAGTCTTTAAATTATTTTGTTTTGTGTTACTTGTAATATTTTTAGGTTGGTTTTAGCTGCTGATCCCCATATTTCAATTAAGTAGTCTAGATGAGACTTGACCAAGGAGTTGTATATTGTATATCGTACATGTCTTGGCAGTCTCCGTACTATACCTCGTAGGGCGCCTGTTAATGAATTGATTTTATTTTAGATTTTTTTCAATATGTGGCTCCAAGTAAGCTGACTATCAAGAACCAGGCCTAAGCATTTCTCATTGTTAACTTTAGTTATTTTTTGGCCATTTATTACAAGAGGATGGTGATTTCCAATTTTTCTATTTTAACCGACTTCCAAAAAGGAGGAGGTTATCAATTCGGTTGTATTTTTTTTTTTTTTTTTTTTTTTTTTTTTTTTTTTTTGTTTTTTTATGTTTGTTACCTCAGAACTCCGTCATTTATGAACCGATTTGGAAAATTATTTTTTTATTTGAAAGGATTTAGTTTCAGATTGGTCCCATTTAAATTTTATGAAAATTGGTTTAGTAGTTTGGTATTTAAATCAAAATAACTGAAAAATAATACGTCGTCGAAGTAAACGAAATGGTGTATTTTGCTTTCTTGTGACTTTCCGGTGGTGTTTACGGTCTCTAGAATAGTTCTAATGAACTGCCTATTTTCCAGCTTCATCATCAGATGATGATGATGATGATGAAACCGGAAGATAAGCACCGGAAATCCGTAATTTTTTTTTTTTTGCTATTTAATATTAAGTATGTACGAGTATGTATGTAAGTATGTTTGTGAGTTTCTTTACCTATTCCACCATAACTTCTAAATACCTGAATTGATTTCGATATATGGGGTATCGTTAGAATCCTTATACTGTCCCGTGAGTAACATACGCTAGTCAGTTTCTTATTTTTTTTTTTATTAATTTCATCTTGATTTACGCAGTTTATTACTCTCTTTTGAAATAGCCTCAGATCTAGATTTCCTACTTTGATATGGATATGTCGCAGATGGATTGTAGAATAAGCTGTTTTACAAAACTGCTAGCTGATTTACAAAACAGTACTGTTATGAAAAACAGCTGAACGACGTTTAGCGGTTTTACATAATTATTGCACTATAACACGCAGAATTGAATGAACGTTTTGCGTTTATCAATGCAGCGGGTCAACGATCAGAGATTATGTAAAACAGTGTGAAATGAACTGTCAGATTGGTGATATTAGCTCGAAATTTTGTCCCATATGGCTCTCTATGTCTTAACAATATCAACTAACTAACTTTATTTTACTTGTCAATAGAAAAAAAAAGATGAAAATTTTGAAATACTAAATCTCTATAATAGTCGACTATATATCGGGATTATGAAAGAAAATAAATTGATCCATGAGCGAGCGAAGCGAGCTCGGGAGTTTCGTGTATCCCGACACGGACAGGTTAGGTTCGAAGAGGATGACGGGGGCCCGTGAGCGAGCGTAGCGAGCGAACAGCCCCCGTCATCCTCTTCGTGTTTAGGTTTTTTCTAACCTTACGGACACTAAAATAGGAGCCCCGCTAAGCGGGGATTCGTTGACCCAGCCACGGAAAGTCAAATCAGAATACAGTATCGCTTTTTTACTTGAGTGGTGACTATCCATATAACATACCTATTCAATAAACAAACCTGTCCCACTGTAGATATGTCATTCTGCATTACGTCTAAAGGTGGGTAGCAGTATTGTTAAACGTATCGCAATGGCAATCCAGCTGAACGTTGTTCAGCTGTTTTATAAAACAGTACTGTTTTGTAAAGCAGCTAGAGATTTTGTAAAACAGCGGATTCTACAATCCATCTGCGACAGATATATATGGACAGTGCGTTGAATAGGTCTGCCCATATTCACTTCCGATAAATCAGTTATGGTACGCAAGATTCACTAAAAAGTAAGAAATAAAATAATTTTTAACAAAAAAAAGAACCGACTCCAAAAATCTATCTGTTAAGTAAAATTGCACTAAAAAGTTATAAAATAATTTCATTATTTACTTACTACAGTATATATAAAAATATTTTTTTAATTTTAGAGGATTCTGAATAAAATCAATTTATTAGGACAATAATATACAATTATTATTATTTTTGGAGTCGGTGCCAGTAAAGGATAATAAACGTGTAAGTACATTCATGAAGTAGCGTATTACGTTCGCTTTAGGCAGTTGTTGTGTTCATTTGTAAATAGATTCAATAGGTACCTATAGTACATTATCGTAAAAATAATGATGGTTAATGTACCTTTAAATATACTTTGCAAATTTTAGGAAACTTCCTAAATATTTTTAAAGTTTGTCTGGCACCGACTCCAAAAATAATAATAATTGTATATTATTGTCCTAATAAATTGATTTTATTCAGAATCCTCTAAAATTAAAAAAATATTTTTATATATATTGTAGTAAGTAAATAATGAAATTATTTTATAACTTTTTAGTGCAATTTTACTTAACAGATAGATTTTTGGAGTCGGTTCTTTTTTTTGTTAAAAATTATTAGCTGAGAATATTATGTAATTGGTTTTAGACGCATTAATGGTTAGTAAATTTGACTGTAACCAGACGTGTAATATGTCTAGATCGTGTTGAGCTTGATCTATTATGGCATCTAAGGAGTGACCATAATAGAAAAGGCTAGTATCATCAGCATATAGGGTGATATCTCCCTTGAGTCCAATTTCATGTATATTATTAATATAAATGAGAAACAACAGAGGTCCTAATATTGAACCTTGTGGAATGCCACATGTGATGGGTTGGGGGGCACTTCGGTAATTATCTATTTTTACTACTTGTTGCCTGTTTGCAAGATAAGATTTGTAAATGTCATATGCTGTATCTGCAACACCTATGTTTCTTAATTTTATCAAGCGTATGTCGTGGCAAACGGTGTCAAACGCCTATTTCAAATCAATGAATACTCCCAAAGCTATTCTTTTACCGTCAATATTAAGTCGTATATTTGTTACTAGATCTACGGTTGCTGAGACCGTGTTAGACTTAGGTCGAAAGCTATATTGTTTATCAAACAGAAAGTCGATAGAGGTTAAATACTTATAGCTGGTCATGCATTATTTTTTGGAATATTTCGGAAGTCACCGGTAAGACTGATATGGGACGGTAGTTGCTTGGATCGGCTTTGTCCCCTGATTTAAAAATAGGACTAACCTTCGCGAGTTTTAGACTGTCAGGGAAACAACCTTCAGTTATACATCTGTTGATGCATTGAACTAAGTTTCCTGCTATGTCGTCTTTAACACATTTAATACATTTTGTGCTAATCCCATCTAGTCCTGAGCTAGTATTTGTATCGAGATTATTAATTATTTTTAGTACCTCTTGTGGAGTCGTTGGTTTTAAATTTGTTAATGCTTTATCGTTACTTTTAAAGTTATTTATTGTTAATGATAAGTTATTATGGTATTTTTTAGGTATATTATTGGCAAGTTAGTTTAGGTATATTAGTACCGATTGTAGCAAAGAAAGCGTTGAAACACTCACAAATTTCTTTGGGGTCTGATGTTTGTCCGTTAGAAGTATTCATTTTTTGGTATAGAGTTCGAAGTTTTGGTTTTGTAGTTGGTTAGTCTATTTATAAGTTGCCACATTTTTAAGGGGTCCCTTTGACAATTTGTAAATGCCTTGTGATAATAGTTATTCTTAGATGTTTGAATGTGATAGTGGGTTTTGTTTCTTTGCTGTATAAACTTGCTTTTCAATAGTTGGTCTTCAGGTGTTTGTTTCAGATTATGCCACAATTGGTTTCTTATGTTTATTTGGTCAATTATTGTTTTATTTATCCATTCTTTGTTTGGTGGGTTAAGTATTTTCGTTTTTAGAATTTTGTTTTTTTGCAACAATTTTTAGTAACTGTGATTCTAATTTCTCATATTCATGAAACTCATTTGTAGTAAAAATTTCTTTGGCATTGTTTTGCAAGCTTGTAAAATGTATGGCCTCATACTTGATTCGGTTTTTCTTTTCAGGTGTAGATCTATTTATTTCAAGGTATATTTGATTGTGATCAGCAATAGAGGATTCAATTATGGACATTTGGAATGTATTATGGAGTAAGCTTGTACACACATGATCTATAATGGTTTTTGTTTATGTTGTTTCACGGGTACAGTGTTCTTTGCTAACTTTATTTAATATTTTGATTTTGTTATCACGTAGTATATCCTTATATTCCTTTACAGATTTATCATTATGAATAAGTAAGTTCAGATTAAAGTCGCCAAAAACTATGACACGCTTCCTTTTTGGGAGATATTGATTATAAGTCTCTAGAAACTTGGTGATGTTTGCTGCTGGTTACCTGTATATAGCCCCTACGTCCAAGGAGAGTGCATGTAGATGTACCCATAGAAAGTGATTTCCATCATCGCATTCTTCTTCTAGAAATTCATGTTTCAGGCTATTGTGAATGTAAATAGACACTCCACCACCTCTTGAATTTTTCCTGTAGTTATAGTGATGTGAATAATTTGTAAATTTTAATCTTTGGGCTTCATCATCATTCTTTATCCAAGTCTCCGTAACTATTAAAACATGTAAAATAGAAGGGAACGTTTCTAACACACATCTCATTTCATCCAGTTTTCCGGGCTTAACCAAACTGCGGACATTTGTGTACAAAAATTTAAGTGTTTTATTTTTGGTTTTTACATTTGTATAATTACTATGGACTTCATGCGTTACGAAGTTGTTATCTATAATTTTATGTATCGTATCTTCTCTGATCGCTAGTTTTTTGACTCTTTTTGTAGAATTTTGGGAACTCCTTTAATGTATTTTATTATTAAGTTGTTTTACCCATTTTCTGTGCGTGATTGTAGCTCTTCTCTAAGTTTAATCATTGTTTGTTGTTGGTTAGGTGTCTGATCGGAGTATATTTTGATATTTTTATACTTAAAATTTATCTTCTTCTTTAAAATAGGTTTAGCTATTTCTTGAGATGAATAGCAGACCTTTATAGGGCGTGTTTTTTTACCATCATATCTTCCTAATCGTATAACTTTTTCTGGACTTGGACAAAGAGGATGTATAGTTTTTATTATTTGACAGACCTCACATTGATCACCTGATCTTTTTTTCTCCATATCTCCATCTGATTGTGGTTCAGGAACGCCTGTGATTACGATATTCTTACTCCGTTCCATGCGTTCTTGCAGTTCAATGATTATGTCATTACAGGCAGTTGGGTTTGTGTGTTCTGATGATGATGATGATGATGTTGTCGATGAGTTATTTTGAAGTGCCTTTATATCACTTTCAAGGCTTTTTAGTTTTTCTTGGGTGTTACTCACGGTTTTTTTTGTATAAAAACTTTCGTGAGACATATTCATATCAATTAATGTTCACCGGTTACTACTCACGTGCATTTTTCGGGATTGCCCGACTAGTTTCGAACTCGAACGGAGCCCTTAGTCATGAGCTGAACCCGCGGCGATGTCGCGAGTCAAACTGGAGCTGCATCGCGCCGCGTAGCGTTTTGCACGCGCCGATGATGTACTCGGTGTCGGAAGTACTCGTGTGTTTCCGCCACTCGTCGTGTCCGAGATATTGTCTTTACTATTCATGCCGGTGCATACTGCGCTGACTGTGTCACACTCCAGGCTTAACTCACTTTCATATGACGTGGACTTCAGAGCTGGTTTCCAAGCAGGGGGCAACGTCCAACCACTGTCTCTGTTGAAGTTCGGGCGACGGCTTATTTCGATAGCTTCTCGTACTTTTCGCGGTACGAAGTATTTCTCCCTCGCTAGTACGGATGCTTTATCGAAACGTATAAAATGAGCCGCGCCCGTGCTGCAAGCATGTTCTGCAACTGCTGACTTGTTGGTGTCCATACTCTTCATACTACGTATGTGTTCATTCAGCCTGGTTGCGATATTGCGACGAGTTTCTCCGATGTAACTCAAGCCACAGTCGCACGGTATTATGTAAACGCCGGGGACGCCTAATGGATCTTTGTCTTTCGGTGAACGTAGCAGTTGTCGTAGCTGTCCGGGTGGGCGGTAGACCGTCTTAATACTATATTTACGTCTGAGTATATGGCCTATCTTGTCCGTAACTCCTCGAACGAACGGTAAAAATGCTGGAGTACGTTCCGCGCCCGCCCGTCGTCCACGACCCCTGTCCACCGTATTCAAACTACGGATACACCGACGCCACTGATACCCGTTGCGCTCCAGTACCTTTTGTAAATGACAAAGTTCTGCGTCCACGTACTGAGGATCGCATAAACTGAACGCCCGGTTTATCAGAGTTCTGGGTACGGAAAATAGGTGTGAAGGATGGTGATGAGAGTCTGCTCGTAGGTACCGGTCAGTATGTGTCGGTTTCCTGAAGACAGTATGGGACACATGACCGCTAGGTCCACGGATCACGAGAACATCCAAGAATGGCAGACACCCATTATTTTCTTCTTCTACTGTGACAGCTATTTTCCTGTGTATACCGTTTAGGTGCCTAGTAAATTCCACCAGCGTGTCACGTTCGACAATAGCAAATATATCGTCCACGTATCGCCACCAGTATCTAGGTCTTGTTTTAGCGGACTCCAAGGCCTGGTTTTCAAACCACTCCATAAATATATTGGCTACTACCGGCGCTATCGGTGAGCCCATTGCCACTCCATCTATTTGCAGGTAGAACTCGCTCCATTAGGCGTCCCCGGCGTTTACATAATACCGTGCGACTGTGGCTTGAGTTACATCGGAGAAACTCGTCGCAATATCGCAACCAGGCTGAATGAACACATACGTAGTATGAAGAGTATGGACACCAACAAGTCAGCAGTTGCAGAACATGCTTGCAGCACGGGCGCGGCTCATTTTATACGTTTCGATAAAGCATCCGTACTAGCGAGGGAGAAATACTTCGTACCGCGAAAAGTACGAGAAGCTATCGAAATAAGCCGTCGCCCGAACTTCAACAGAGACAGTGGTTGGACGTTGCCCCCTGCTTGGAAACCAGCTCTGAAGTCCACGTCATATGAAAGTGAGTTAAGCCTGGAGTGTGACACAGTCAGCGCAGTATGCACCGGCATGAATAGTAAAGACAATATCTCGGACACGACGAGTGGCGGAAACACACGAGTACTTCCGACACCGAGTACATCATCGGCGCGTGCAAAACGCTACGCGGCGCGATGCAGCTCCAGTTTGACTCGCGACATCGCCGCGGGTTCAGCTCATGACTAAGGGCTCCGTTCGAGTTCGAAACTAGTCGGGCAATCCCGAAAAATGCACGTGAGTAGTAACCGGTGAACATTAATTGATATGTTACTCACGGTACTTGTAAGATTTGTTATGTCTGATTTGAAGTTGTTATGTTCCGTAATAATTTGGTCTGTTTTATTCTTCATTTCGATCAGTTGGTTATTAATAGATTAGTTAATAGGTTATTGATATATCTTGCTTAATAGTATTAATGTTGTCAGTTTGTGACTTTCCAAATTCCTTGAGAAAACCCATAATTTATTTTTTAAATTCCTCGAATTGGTAGGAAAAGTCAACCTCCGGTGACTTCCTCTTCCGTGTCGATATGTTTTGCGAGTCATATAGTCCAAAGGTAGTCAAGTCAGGCTGGGAGGTACTACCTTCTCCGGTAACACTGACACTCTCGGCAGATTTACTAACAGGTGAACGTCGAACACTCATACTCGTATTAACTCCGTGTACCAAGCACAATTTGTGTTACCCGCTCCACTTATCGCTACGCTTGAATAATGTGTGCGTTGGCCTTACGATGCGTGCGGGCAACGCAGCGATTATCTGTTTCACTCTAACACTCACTAGTCGCTGGTGACAGTATTAAGTAGACACTTGTCGCGTTAGATTTGAAATCGACGTTATTTACGTCACTTGTGAGTTTAAACTGATTGCTGTCGAAACTCGGTACCTCTCTTACTATCTTGTTGAGGTACCCATATGCTGCCGGCACCATCTTTGGATTTGTATTGCGCCATCCCGCTCATGTGACGGTGAGTGAAGATATTAAACTTTTACAAATTGGAAACATCCGAAAAAGTTTGCGCGACCTGAGGCTCGAACCTGCGCCGCGTTGTGTGCCACAGTAGTAATACCGGAGCGTCGCGCCGCTAGACCAACTGTGAGTGAGGGGCCCGGCGCGAAATTAGTGACCGCTATCTACAACGGATACGTAACGCAATAAGCTCAGTTACCTGTTTGCAGTTGTTTTTTATTTTTTATTATTCAATCTCGTAGTTATTATGTTGCGATCACCCGATAAGAGTCACTCTAATCCAGATATTGCTGGCTCCCTTGAGATGGCGGGAAAGATCACTCAGAGAAAACGTAAACAACCTGAGTCAGAGTTCGCCGAGGCCATTAGGACATTATCACAAGAAATTAACAAAAAGTTAGACGACTGGCGTGGTGAGCTAGACAGCGCAATATCTAAAATAACTGACAGTATAACAAATATTAAAGCTGATTTAACCACCGTAACCCAGGTTACTTGCGATATCAAAACCGACTTGAACACTTTGCGTTGCGAATACAGTGGCTTAGAGAATAAGGTGTGTAGCCTAGATGCTAAACACAATGAGCTGGTGATGGACGTGGAAACTCTCAGGAAGTCTGTCCAGCACACCATGGACGAACAGGACGACCTTAAGAAAAAGATGGAACACATTCGTTCTGTAAACACAGTAACCATTAGCGATTTAATTACTGGCCTTGAAACGAAGATCGATTCTCTTGAACAACAAGCCCGCCAATGCAACCTGGAGCTATGCAATGTTCCGGAAAAGCGCAATGAAAATTTGATTGCTCTTATGGAAAATATTTGTACAAAAATACAGTTTACATTATGTCCTAAGGATATCCTTGCTATACATCGAGTGCCACACGCACACACAGAAAATAAATATCCGAAAAATATCATCGTTAAACTGAGCTCACGCATCCTAAGGGATAATTTGTTAAGCGCTTTCCGACTAGCAAAAGGACTGAATACTAACCAACTGGAACTTACTGGACCTTCTAATCCCGTTTATATGCATAAACACTTAACTCTCAAAAAGAAGCAATTATTTCGACAATGTAAGGATGCTGCCGTCAAGAACAACTTCAAATACGTGTGGGTTAAGCATGCTACTATTCTCGTGCGCGAAATTGATTCCGAACCAGCACTTGCCATACGATCCGAGAAAGACATTTCTAAGATCAAGCCCAAAATTGCAAAATTCAAACCCGGCACCGAACATGTTGAGAAATGATTGTTATACATGCGTTAATAGTTTAGTTTTTCACAACTTTATAGAATCTAAGTACTTTTTTGTTTATTTACTTTGCTCTTTTAAACAGCTGTTAAGGTTAATATTATGTCTTCTTATTTTATTTTTACATAGTGTTATTCTTAAACAATGGCATAGTAGCGTTTTTTGTAAAAACATATACTTGTTGTTACCTTTCATAAAAATAGTAATTTTAGTTTTACATATTATACATAATCTGGATTTCGGTTTCATATTGGTTGCGTGCATGTTTACTACTGAATTATTCTTACTATGCTTTAACCTTTACCATGTCGGATAAGTTAACCGTATACTACCAGAATTGTAGGGGTACCCGTACTAAACTGAATCTCTTGTATATGAACATATTATCAAATTGCTATGACATAATTATTTTAACAGAGACCTGGCAAACCCCCGATATATTTGATGATGAGTTTATTGATGTGCGCTACGTGGTTTACAGAAATGATCGCGATCGTATTGCTACCAATAAAAAGGATGGGGGAGGAGTTCTTATAGCCGTATTAAAAACATTACATTCCACCAGTGTACCATTCGATTCCCAGGCCAGTTCTCATATTGAAGATGTTTTTATACAACTTCCTTTTTCCGGACGCGAAAAATTTCTAATCAGCGCTGTATATATTCCAACCAACACGGCCAAAGAAGTCTACTTTGATTATTTTGAAACACTAGAATACCTGATTGACAAATTCGGCTTTAGTCATTTTCATATTTTCGGAGATTTCAATCTCCCACATATTGAGTGGCTCCCTGTTTCAAACAATAACACGACAGCACTTTCAAGTACCGGCTCATCATCTGTTTGTAGACATATGAGTAATTTCTTGTCTTTACTTAGCGTACTACAATAGTTTCAAAAATTATAAGTGGCTGATTCTGGATCTATTGATATCTAATAACGAGTGCGCGACTTATGCACCTTCATGTATTTTGTTACCTCCCGATAAAAATCATCCGCCCTTTTGCGCTGATATAAGATATAAAACGACGCTACAGACAATCAAACTTGCAAAAATTGTTAAGTATAACTATTATAAAGCTAATTACGAACTCATAAACAAAGAATTGGCCGATATAGACTGGATTAGTCGTTTACAGGGTTTGTCATCGGAGGATTGTCTTGATACTTTTTACGATGTTATTTTCAATGTAATAAGAACTTATACACCCTTTTCTAACTCGCGTTCATCTAAATTCCCTGTGTGGTTCTCCAAATCACTAATTCGCATTTTCAAAAACAAAAACAGAGCCTGGGTGAAATGGAAAACGTTTAATAACATTTCGGATTATGAACAATTTTCGCTTCTGCGGCATAGATTTCAGGCGGTATGCAAGTCAAATTACGCTGACTACCTGAATTCTGTTGAAGAAAATGTTAAAAAGAACGTAAAATACTTATGGAGCTATGTCAATAATCGCAAAGGTAATGTCGGCATTCCTTCCACTATGTTTTTCAAAAATCGGACATCCAGTGATCCGGATGAGATTTGCAATATGTTCATGGACTTTTTTCAATCGGTTTATGAACCCTCAAACCTAAACTTGAAAGAATGGCTACCTCCTGAAGACAGTAATGAAAAATGCACTCTTATTACCAGCATTACGTTTAGCGAACATCAGGTCTTGAATTCATTACAAGCTTTAGATTCCACTAAAGGTCCTGGTCCGGATCAATTACCCCCTTATTTCCTCAAAAAGACTGCTAAGAGTATATACAGACCCCTGCAAATTATATTTAATAAATTTATAGCAGAGGGCACTTTCCCTGAACAACTTAAAAGGGCTAATATAACGCCTGTATATAAATCCGGGTCCAAACAGAAGGTCGAAAATTATCGCCCCATATCTATTCTGTCTGCTTTGTCGAAGCTTTTTGAAAGGCTCGTTTATCAGGAAATTCATTATATAATTTACAAAATTATAATAGAACAACAGCACGGATTTGTTAAAAGTAAATCTACAATTACTAATCTATTAATATTTTCCGACTTTCTTTTTAACAATATGGATCAACAAGTACAAGTAGACGCAGTGTACACAGACTTTCAAAAAGCATTTGACAAAGTAGACCACAATTTGCTTCTTACCAAAATTGCATTTAACGGCATACGAGGAGACTTGCTTCGCTGGTTTGCATCATATGTTACTAATAGATCACAAAGGATTGTTATCAAAGGATATCACTCGGCGACTACTGTCGTAACATCTGGCGTACCCCAGGGCTCAATTTTAGGGCCTCTTTTATTCATTTTGTTTATAAATGACATTGGAAATTGTTTTAGACACTCAAAATTTTTGCTTTATGCTGACGACCTAAAAATCTTTAAAGCTATAAGAAAACCTGCAGACTGTTGTCAATTACAAGAAGATTTAAATCGTTTCTCTGAATATTGCATTCAAAACAAACTTTACCTTAATATTTCTAAATGTTTAACAATATCATTCACAAAAAATAAAAACGTTTTAAATCATAATTATAATCTTAATAATGTACCTCTATTAAAAGCTTCTTCCGTGCGAGACTTAGGGGTACTGCTAGATAACCAACTTCACCTTGATCAACATATTGATAACATCACCAAAAAGGCTTATCGTATGTACGGGTTCGTTATGAGATCAGCTACTGAATTTAAAAGAGCAAGTACTTATTCTCATCTCTATAAAGCACTAGTTAGATCTCAACTCGAATATGCAGTGGTGGTGTGGAACCCTTTTTATAATAAATATGTGGAGATGCTAGAGAAGGTCTAGCGCAAATTCCTCAGATCGATGCACTACAGGTGCTCCCGCAGTTTCCCAACCTATAAAAATCTACTTAATAAATACAATTTAATGAGCCTGAGATCTAGACGTTTATATCTAGAGATTATGTTTCTTTTTGACGTATGTTGTAACGGGTATAACTGCTCTGATATTACTAACAAAATATGCTACTATGTCCCAAGAACTGTTATTAGACGAGAGGTTCGCGCACGTCCAGTTTTTGCTGTGTCACATTGCCGCACCAATGCTGGTTTGCGGGCGCCTCTGCGTCGCTTGTGTAAAGAATATAATATTTTTTGTTCAGAAACTACTGAATTAGATTTATTCTCAGTGTCAGCAAATAGATTTCGTTCTGCCTTGATAAAGAAACTTAAGGATTCCGATTTGTAGTTATTTTAACAGTTTTGTAGTCTCACTTGCGTAGATTGTTCATTAGTTGTAAATTATTTAAATTGTATATGCTGTGGATAACGGTGTGAGTTTCACATTTATGTAATATATTTAGTTATATTATTTACGCAGATATAATGTGTAACTGTTTGTTTGTCCCAAATAAATAAATAAATAAATTAAAGTTGTATGACACTGGTAAAAAGTAGAAAGTAAAATATTATTTTGGTTTCCGTAAACACGTCCATACACTATGCCAGTTGGTCGCGAGAGATGATGTTACCCACAAATACATGATCTCCCAAAGGGAAATAAGTGAACATATAGCAGCTGCTTCTCATAGATCTGTGCACTTATAATGAACAGCGAGTACTGTCATTAACTAATAAACACAATGACTGTGCACATTCACCTTGTATATTGGTGGAACAGTCAATACCCCCAACTGATCAGCCACCTTCTGTGGAACTGTTGGGCAGTAGCATAAACCAAATAGAAATAAAAAATACTGTAGTTCTTTCTGATAGAATAGGTATAAATATGGGTATTTTATTGAACAGGCATACTGAAAGTACTATTACTAACTTCTGTATGCCTGATGCAAGTTATTTACAAATTTTGGATAAAATAAAAAGTTACAGTTTAACAAAAAGCAGTAACATAATAATTTTTATAGGGAATAGTAATAAGCTAAAGAAAGCAGACATCATATACACAGTAGAATATTTGATAAAAATAGGTGTAAGTAAAACAATACTCTGTGCACTCCCTTATAACAGTTGTTCTGTGGACAAAAATTTTGAAAATTATAGTATTCAACATTTGAATACATTAATGTATAATGTGACTTGTCGTCATAGTGACACATTTATGTTTTTTGATACTAATAAATTTATTAGTGGATTTAAACTGACAAACGGTACTGTGTACTTGCCTAGTAAATATAAGAGACTTCTGGCTACATTATTAGTATATAATATTAACTTTATTGATAGTAGCACATGTGCTACAAATTATTATACATATTGTACGAAGGAGGTTCCATGTATGAAATCTACAACCTTAAAAGTTGCTGGCGGATATAGAGGAAGTAGTCATTCAAAAATAAGTTTTGTGGATCCCACTCCGGATCATCATTTAAACTAGTAAATAAGACAACAGAGGATACTGTTAACTTAAGTGCCTATTGTGCCACCAAAAAGGTATCTTCTAGCATACAGCGAAGAGATTGTAGTAAAATAGATAAGCAGAAATCGAAAATATTTCATCAAAATGTGCAAGGTTTTTCTTCCAAAATATTAGAGATTGAATTATTTTTAGAACAAACAATGTATGACTTAGTTTGTATTTCTGAGCACTGGTTGAAGGATTACCAAATGCTTATAAATTTTTAAAATTATACTGTAGGCAGTTGTTTCAACCGCACGACTATGCTGCATGGGGGTACATCAATTTTAATAAAAAATTGTATCAAATATAAACAACGTTTAGACATAGTTAGATTGTCGGTTGAACACAGTATTGAACTGTCATGTGTTGAGCTGGATAAGTATATTATAGTGTGTGTATATAGGCCTCCCAATTATCAAAACTTCTCCACATTTGAGACGTTAATGGATGATGTTTTAGGAAAAGTTTGTTTTACTAACAAATCTGTTATAATCTGTGGTGATTTTAATATTAATATTTTAGAAAATAGTTTATATTGTGGCCGGTTGCTAAACTTATTCAAAAAATTTAATTTAAAAAACGTTTTTTTAGAACCGACTCGTGTAACTTTGAATTCTGCTACCTGCATTGATAATATATTTTGTAACTGTGAGTACTTAAATAAATCAATTGTAAATTACTTGCCTTCAAGGGATCACAGTGGGCAGACCGTCACTTTATGCTCCAACACGACATTACAAAAAATAAAAATAAAATTCAGGCAAATAAGTAACAACTAGTAAATTAAAAACATTCGACAAAAATGTAGCTAGTAAATTAGATGTTCCGAGCCAAACTATTCGCAATGTAAATAAACTATATAAATATTTATTTTCTGTTGTGAAAACTGAATTTGCTAAAACATTTCAAATGAAAGAGAAATATATTTACCCGAAATTTGTTTTCAGCGACTGGGCAACTACAGGTATTAGGAAAAGTAGGGAAAAGCTATTTGAGCTCTATGGCCTCAAGCCTTTTATTAAAACTGTCAATTTTAATCAATATGTAAGTAAATATTCGAAAATATTTAAGAATATATGTAAGGTAGCTAAAGCCCAGTACTTAAGTAACAAAATTAAATAGGCTGAAAACAAAATGAAAACTACTCGGAAAATAATTAATAACGAAACAAATAGGAAAAAAAAAAACAAATATAGAGTACCAACTTGAGACTGCGAATGGTCCTATTTGCTCTGTCGCAGAGATTGTTCAGGAATTTGTATTTTTTTTTACAAATATTCCTTTAAAAACTACGGAATGTTTGAATTCCTCGCCCACCGCTGCTATTTCTTTACTTAAAGAAAACGTCTCAGCCTGCCCTATTCAATTCAGTTTTAATTATATAAACCCTAGGATCATAATTAAAGCGTTTAATGAAATCAAAGTCAAATTTACAAAGGATCTATGGGGAATGTCAACAAAAACTTTTAAGGCTATAATTAAAACTATAGCGCCTTATTTAGTCTTAATATTTAACTTATGTATAGATAAAGGAGTCTTCCCAAACCTAATGAAATATAGTAAAGTGATACCACTTTTTAAAGCTGGGAATAGCAAAGACCCTAACAATTATAGGCCTATTTCAGTTTTGCCAGTTCTAAGTAAAGTATTTGAGAAAGTAATGCTAAATCAAATGTTGCGTCACTTTAATATTAATAACTTCTTGCACGAAAAGCAGTTTGGTTTCACCAAAGGACGTTGTACAACAGACGCCGTGTTACCTTATTAAAGCACATTTTTGATGCCTGGAAGGATGAGCAGGATGCCATAGGAATCTTTTGCGACCTTTCTAAGGCATTTGATTGCGTAAACCACGAGACATTATTATATAAACTTAAGCATTACGGACTAGGTAAACCAGCTCTCAGCTTGATAAATTCGTACCTAAATAATAGGCAACAGCAAGTTCAAATAAATGGCGTAAACTCAATAGGCTTAAAAGTGAAAATGGGGGTTCCACAGGGTCCAATTTTGGGCCCTTTTCTCTTTTTAGTATATATAAACGATTTACCGCATTTACTACAGAACCAACCAGATATGGTGTTATTTGCTGATGACACATCATTAATTTTTAAAATAGATAGACGTGCTGAAAATCTTGACGACGTAAATTCCGCCATAATTCGGTTCCAAAATTGGTTCACTGCAAACAACCTTGTACTAAACGGAAAAAAGACGAAATGTTTGAGATTTACGTTACCAAATGTCAAAAGTACTGACTGTGGCATATTATTAAACAATGAAAAACTAGAAATTATTAATCAAACTGTTTTTCTAGGAGTTACGCTAGATTCAAAACTTCAATGGGGTGCTCACTTATCATCTCTAGCAGGACGGTTAAGTTCAGCTGCATATGCAGTGAGGAAAATACGGCAGTTGACAGACGTAGATACCGCGAGACTGGTCTATTTTAGTTACTTTCATAGTATTATGTCTTATGGTATTCTACTATGGGGACGGGCTGCAGGCGTAGAATCTATTTTTGTCCTACAAAAGAGAGCTGTCAGGGCTATATATAATTACGCAGTCGGGAGTCTCTCCGAGAAATATTTAAGCAAATCAATATCATGACGGTGCCATGTCAATACATTTACGAAAATATTATGTATGTTTGGAAAAATTTACATCTATTAAATAAAATATGTGAAAAACATAACTATAGTACAAACTAGTTGAACCACGGTTTAGATTAACAAAGGTACACATATTGTTTATGGGGTACTGTATAAAATGTTATAATAAAATACCTCCAAATATACTTCAATTAAACGAAACACAATTCAAAACTTGCATAAAACACACACTATGCAAGCGAGCATATTATAAGTTAGAAGACTATATTGTTGATAAAAATGCTTGGCACAATGCTGGTCCTGCTCTACAATAACCCTAAAGAATTTCTAAAGAATTTGTAAAAATCAGACTAAATATATATATTGTAATTACTAATATATCGGACATTCCATTAAATAAGTTCGATTGTGACATGCTCCTGATCAATCCTGACTATATCGCTGATATTAAAAATAATATGCCATAATATTATTTGATTTGTAAATTAATACGACAAAATTTAATTGTATTTTTATTTTTCAAAATGAATAAACTTGCTCTGTATAATTAATTCATTTTATAATAAATAACAATAAACTAGTACCTAAATATAAATATTGTAAATGTGAGTGCTACGTAACCATTTTACTAAACTTTCTATTTTGTTTGTTGTCTGGCTCACTAAAATGTCTCGCTGATGGTGGCGTGTGTGTTGGGTCATTCGATTCCCTACAACATGGTTGAGTTGGGTGATGCTGACGCATGCGTCATGTTCGTGAACGGGCGCCGTCAGCTGGGACTGGTCATCTCTGGACTGTCCGTTTTCCTCTTACATTATTCTCACATACCATCAATACACCATTGTAATTAAAACTTTATTTAAAAAGAGTGTCTATGGAGTTTCTTGCCGGTTCTTCTCCATAAGATCAACTTTTTTGGAACCGTGCACCTAGCTTTGACCTTTTATAAGTGCCTGTAATTTGGTCTATGTGAAATAAAAAAAATGAATTTGAATTTGAATTAATCATGACGGGAAATTTGAATTGTTAAACTACACTCTTTTAGTATTATCTTAAATTGTTCTCACATATTTAAATTATTATTTTTTTTGCAACAGAGTCAGTGTAACCAATACCTGCTATTGTGAAAACCTATTTTATAAAAAGAGTAACTGTTGAAGACCGAAACTACATTAAGTGTCTGTGGCATTAGAAATTGCGTGAGCCAATCACGAACGCGCGCGACCTGTCATCGTGACGTTTCTTTGTTCCTTTCCCTCTCTTGTCCTAAAACTTTGTAAAAACTTACCGTTAATAAAACCACTTGCAATTCTGAAACCTATACAACGGACGTATTTTATTTTATTTTACTGCTCCTCAAAACTAAGACCAGCAAAGTCGAAGGTCGGTAGCGAGGCGATCGCACAAGCCCCTACATGCTGGTCCTTCGAGCCGGATATAGATAATATTCGAAGAAATTAGCGGCCATTGGATATATATATTCACCGTCGGAGGAGCTGTTTCAACCAAGTCAAGGTCCCGTTGGCGCATCTACAACGATCCTCAACGATATCCCAGAGAATAGTCAGAAGAAGATCGGCATAAGGAGGAGTTGGAGAACTACGTCGTCAATACGAGCATAGCGCGCACTCGGTACGATCAACCATCCCATCCTATCCCCAACCTTTGTCATTTCTCTTGTGTGATACCGTGCTTTCCTACTGATTTCAGTAATTATCGCGAGAGCCATTTGCGTTTTTTGCATAGTCATCCTCATCGAGCAGCTTCGGTGCTTCAGCTAACACCCGCTGTACGCGTGTGACTGTAAACGTGAGTTCCTCCATTTTCTCCTAGTCACCAAAATGTCGTTGGATGTTAATAGCGATAAGGCCAGAGCCAAATCGCCGAGTAAATGCGAACAAAATGTCCGTGAACTAGTTCGAAAACGCGGAATTATAAAGGGTAGACTCACAAAGTTTTCAAATTATTTAACCGTATTAGCCAAAGAACAGAGCTTATCATCGCAGAATATGATTGATCTCAAGTTACGTATAACAGGTGCTAATAGTTTATTTTCCGAGTTTAACAATGTTCAAACAAACCTTGAAGAAAGTGTCAGTGAATGTGATCTAGAAGATCAACTAAACCAACGCGAATTGTTTGATTGAAATTGAATTGTTGTTTCGTGAACACAGCACCACTACCAAGCTGCGTGTTGTGTTTGATGCTAGCGCTACCTCGAGTTCTGGTGTTTCATTTAATGACATCCAGTTAGTTGGTCCTCCAATACAGGGATTTCTTTGCCATTCTTTTACGCTTTAGGCAACATAAGTATGTAGCTTGCGCAGACATAGAAAAAATGTACCGGCAATGTTTAGTATCGGATGATCAGCGGGACATGCAATTAATTCTATGGCGCGATGAACCATCAGAACCATTACGTATTTTCAGACTTAACACTGTCACCTACGGAACCGCCTCGGCTCCATTTTTGAGTGTGAGATGTTTGAAGCAGTTAGGGTTGGAAAGTACGGATCCCGATGTTCAGAGAGTTATCAGTCAAGATTTCTACGTCGACGATTTGATAACGAGTTCTGATGATAAACACAGGCTGTTAGAAGTGACAAAGTTACCAACGTATTGAAAATGGGATGCTTTCCATTACGTAAGTGGAAATATAATTTCTTCCTTGAAGAGGACGTATCCCACTCGTCTCACGATCTGGAGGAGTACAAAATTATTGAAAACGACAATTCTAAAACCTTAGGTTTAGGTTGGTATCATTCTTCAGATCAATTTTATTTTAATACACAGAGTGAACCCGATAATAAACCAGTAACAAAGCGATCTATATTATCAAATATTTCCCAAATATTTGACCCATTAGGCTTACTTAGTCCGGTAATTATGCGCGTTAAAATACTACTACAACAGCTATGGTTATTAAAAATTGGATGGGATGACGCATTGCCTCAGGGTGACGTCACGCGACTGTGGAATCAGTTTGTTGTATCTCTTTCTATTCTTCACACTATTAGGATACCTCGACATGTGTTAGGCGCTAATTCTACTTGTATAGAGATGCATATCTTTACCGATGCGTCACAGTCTGCGTACGGTGCTTGCATTTACTTGCGCGCAATCAATTATGACAACTTAAAGGTATCAGTGCGCTTATTGTGTTCGAAGGGAAAGGTGGCACCTCTCAAACCAGTTAGTGTGCCTAGATTAGAACTATGTGGCGCTCTGATAGGCGCACGATTGTATGACAGGGTTAAAACCGCGTTACAATGTCAGTTTACAAATATTATTTTTTGGACGGACTCCACCATAGTGTTAGGTTGGCTACGTATGGCACCAAACCAATTAAAGACGTTCGTTCAAAATAGAACATCAGAAATTCATGAACTAACTAAGGAACTTCCATGGCGTCATATTAGTGGAAAGATAAATCCAGCTGACTTAGTATCACGCGGCGTCAGCCTACATGATCTTTCTTCTTCTGTGCTGTGGTGGAATGGACCGGAGTTTCTTCATGAGTTCAATTTCAATTGTGAACAGGTCCCTGTAAACACAAATACTGATACCATTGAGCCGTTACCAGAAGTAAAATCTAGTGTAATTTCTCTGATAGCCGACAATAGTTTATCCAATTCATAATTGTTTCCGTTCGCTCGTTTTTCGCAGTTCAGTCGCATGCGACATGCAGTGGCATACATATTACGTTTCATTTATAATACGCGCAATAAATATGATTTGCGAACGGGCACTTTAAGTATCGGTGAGTTTGAGAAGGCTGACAACCTGTTAGTGAAGTTATGTCAATTAGAATCATTTTCTAATGAATATAAACTATTATCTAAAGGATTAAGTTTAAAAAATAAGCACAATCTATCTAAATTAAATTTATTTATGGACGGCAGTGGAATTATACGTGTGGGTGGCCGTATTCAAAATGCGCCAGATTTTAATTATAATAAAAGGCACCCTATATTAATACCAAGTAAACATCACTTTTCCGTCCTCTTGTTTCGACATGAACACAAACAGATGTTGCACGCAGCTCCCCAGCCTCTGCTATTTCATTTGCGAGAATCGTGGTGGCCGGCCGGTGGCAGAGATTTAGCCCGCAAAGTAGTTTTTGATTGTACCACATGTAAACGCATTCGTGGAAAGACATTATCACCTATGATGGGCAATTTACCTAAAGAACGGATTACTCAAAGTTATCCGTTTCTAAAGTGTGGGGTAGACTACGCTGGGCCGGTCCTTATACTGAACAGAAAAGGTAGGGGTGCAAAGACGAGTAAGGCATACATCTGTTTATTTATTTGCTTTGTCACGCGAGCAATACACTTGGAGCTTGTCACTGACCTTACCACTGACGCATATTTACTTGCGGTGAAACGCTTTATCTCACGCCGTGGTAAACCTAAAATAATATTTTCTGATAATGGAAAAAACTTTGTGGGTCTAATGAACGAGTTTGCTCGGTTCTTAGCTAAATGTAGTTCCGATATTAAAGAGTACGCATCTAGTCAACAAATTGAATTCCAATTCATTCCGCCGTACGCTCCGCATTTTGGTGGCCTGTGGGAGGCGGGGGTGAAATCATGTAAGTACCACCTACGCCGAGTAGTGGGAAACGCACATCTTACATTTGAGGAATTTAGCACGGTACTAACACAAGTAGAAGCTGTCCTAAATTCCCGCCCCATAACCCCTATGTCCGCAGATCCAGAAGATTTTCTTCCCCTTAGCCCAGGTCACTTCCTGGTTGGTCGTCCACTTACAGCACCTGCTTGTTCTGACGTGACGGACACGCCGATTCGTCGCCTCTCACGCTACCAGAGGCTCGAACAAATTCGGCAGCACTTCTGGGCCCGCTGGGCGAAAGAATACATCTCTGAGCTGCAGGTCAGAACGAAATGGCAAACTCGCAACACAGGCCTCGAACCGAACACTTTAGTGTTAATTAAGGACAACAATCTTCCACCTTTAAACTGGAAATTGGGGCGAATCATCAAAACGTTCCCTGGCAAAGACGGGATCGCAAGAGTGGCAGACATACGCACATCATCTGGAATTGTGAGACGAGCCTTCGTGAAAATCTGCCCTCTCGTTGAGCAAGACCAAAGCGCACACGAAAATATCGAAAGCTAGTGCTTTCAAGGCCGGGGGCATGTTGAAGACCGAAACTACATTAAGTGTCTGTGGCATTAGAAATTGCGTGAGCCAATCACGAACGCGCGCGACCTGTCATCGTGACGTTTCTTTGTTCCTTTCCCTCTCTTGTCCTAAAACTTTGTAAAAACTTACCGTTAATAAAACCACTTGCAATTCTGAAACCTATACAACGGACGTATTTAATTTTATTCTACTGCTCCTCAAAACTAAGACCAGCAAAGTCGAAGGTCGGTAGCGAGGCGATCGCACAAGCCCCTACAGTAACCATGGAGTTTCTTGCCCGTTCTTCTCCATAGGAATCTACACTTTGGAACGTGGCAACTAGCTTCTGACAATTCAAAAGTGCCTGTAAAGGGTCTAATTGAAATTGAAATAAATGAATTAAGAAAATGTTTGATGGCATATATCTAATGCTGGGTAAATTATGCAGTATACTCAATGTTCTCTACATTTGTGTGAAGGCGTTTTTATTTAACAAGTTGAATCAAATTTTACCACGCCCACTCATAGTACACAAAGACAACATGTTAATTGAATGACAAACAGTACATGTGACTTAAACGAACTCATTTAATCTTATACCAAATGTAGGGGCTTACGTATTTATAATAATATAATAATAATAAATATTTTATTAATAATTATATGACCAATGGGGTTACTCTTGAAACTAATACCAATTCTAATATTAAATAGACGCCTTAAAACAACGCGTAATATTAAAATAAATTTACCTACATTACAGTTGCCTCAATTTTAGAGCATGTTGTCTTCATACTATCCTAATCTATAACCATTCTTTAGATGTTTTGGCATTTAAAAGTACGAGCTGACATATTTCTAATGTTAATCGAGCCGAATTATTTTCAAGAGTAAGCCCAGTTTTCGTTCCTGTATTCCCCGAGGGGGTAGGCAGAGGTGTACACAGTTGTACACCAATATTTCACCAATGCTTTTATTTATTAAGCCCCGTGTAATAGGCGGTGAGCCAAGTGCCATCAACCGGGCACAATTCCAAACTCCAGGATGTTACTGAGAATTTTCTAATGGAAAATCCCAATAATACCCAATACCCAACCCAGCAGTCGAACCCGGGACCTTACAACCAAGCGTTTGCGACCAGTACCTGGGTCAATGAGGCAGTTGTTATATTTTTCCTTGTTATACTTATTAGTTGATTAATAATAGAGTATGCATTATAATCAAAACAATTGTACGAATAAAGAAGACGGAGCAGGAAACAACAACAAAAATCGTATTCTAATATCGAGCGTTATTGTACGAGGAACCCAAACACGTGATGAAGTATTATTTTATAAATGTCCATCGTTAATGACAGGCATAATAGCTGTTGGCATTACTAATCAAAAATGACTGTACACTGCTGTCATATTGGACTACGTGTTCGCATCAATGACAATTCGAAACATAACAAGCTTATGTTTCAAGCCGATTATCAAATTAGCGAAGAACGAACTAAGCTTCGTTTTTTTTACCATCTTCAATCGCAAACTCCTGATACGAATTTTAAAACATTCATCTGTGGTTAGACAACTTTTTTGCATAAAAAACTGAAGTCCGATATCCATACATGATGTAAAAAAGCATAGTTTTGCTTACCAAAAGCAACATTTTTGTAGTTATTATGATTTTTGTTAGTTGAATACGCTGCTAATGTAGTGAGACTCACCGTATCTACTACATTCCGCCATCAAACTTATGCATCGTCATTATTGTTCCAGTTAAACAAAATTGTACTTCCGCAATTTTAGTAAGTTATCTTCCAAATATTTAGATATCTTTTGTCATTAGACACAATATAATTGTTGAAGTTCACACGACCACCTTGGACAAACATCTAATATATTAAGTAGTTCGATTTAAATTTTTACATATTGGTTGTTGTGATAAATAAACTTAAATATAAATTAAGGTTTATAAGTATACTTTAATGAGGTGGAAATTGTCTTTTCTCTACAATAATTGTGCTCTATTATCCTTTAACCTTTCGGCTCAGTAACGGACAGATCTGTACGTTGTAACAATAAAAATCTATTGTGTCTGCTAATGACTGAGGCAACAGCTATAATTTTTAGGGTAACTCAATGAAAAACATGGTTACAGATGAAATTCTTCAAGATGCAGGCTTTACAATTTTCATTGGCCAATACAAACGTTATACAGATCTGAGATATGAAAATATGAGCAACAGTTGAAAATACTGTATTAGTTGAAACCGATATCTATGGGCATGCATTATTATAAATGTACTCAACTCACTTCTCCAAATCCTTCAATGACTCTTATAATAAACAAACCAACTGCTCCACCAACTGTCACAGCCCAAGGAGTAATAACAGTCGCTACGGAGGTTAGCAGAAGTCCAAAGCCCTCGGTCCACTTGCCTCCAAACTTCTCTGCTAGTAGTCCTCCAGGTAAATGGGTGATCACATAACCGTAGTAGAATGCGCTGAGAAGAAATCCTTGCGTGGCTTCGTCCCAGTCATAACGATCTCGACCCTGAAAAGGTTAAGAGTCATTGAACGAAACACTTCATGGGACATGACGTTGCACGTTTTTACTTTGTTATTTGTATGACGGGAAGAAGCCCTTGTCAAGAAGTATTAAACATAATGTCGTATGGTATACGTTTTTTTTCAATTAAAGCTGACTTCTATAGCAAAGTACTGAATAAATATACACTATAAATCAAACATATGTGATAGCCGTGATTCTGAATAAAATATTAATTGAATCAACATATTATTTTATAACAATAATTAAGAAGATAGCTGTTTAATGAAAGCAGTGTATAAAATGAACTTACGAGAATCTGCATACCAATTTGCACCAATGTCACTTAAGTAGGTAGGTATACTCACTTAACTAAACTACTTGGGTATATTTGAAATGTATTCAGACCACGATAACTACGAGGTCCATATACATTTCGAAAATACCTAGTTTAAATTCGTCCTACATCTGTGTTAACTGGTAACGACGGTTTACGATAACTACGTGGTCCAAATACATTGCTAAAATATCTATGATAATAAAATAGCCCAAATACATTTAAAAAATACCTAGTTTATATAAGTCCTACATCTGTGTTATTTGGAAACAAATTTTAACAGAAGTTGTGATATCTTGCGTTGTGTACGTGTGTATTCTTAGCTATGATTTCAAAAACAATTCGTCATTGTCTACATTCGTCATGACAATCGTGACGTCGGCGTCGGTATTACCTACAAAAGGTTTAATTACAAATTAGAGCATTACTATACAACACAAATGTAATGTTAGGATTGCGTACTTTACCGACGCACATCTCTATTCCACATCTACTACATACCTATCCGCAGTAGTCTTAATATATATTATTAAGACAAGTGTAGGTAAAACGACAAAAACAGGGGAACGTTTTTAAATGTTTCAGGAGTGATTTCCCAATTATTATTTTTTGGGATGAATTATAATCTAAGGTATCATTCATAATTCGTCCCAAAAATAATTTACGACTTAATTAATGCTATTGTAATAAAATATACAGAAATAATAGGTTATGGAGGTAAATTACTTACCTGGAAAAATAAGAATTGTTTATTGATGAATCTAACTGACTCTACCACGTGCATCGTGAAATATCGGCATTTTATATTAAATAAATAGCGCATTATCTCTAACTTTCGATATTCTGTTTCTACTTACATCAATAATGAGGTACTTTTGTGTTAAAATATATCTGACAGCAAATCAGTATATGTAACAGAGAGCGCCTGGAGTACTATACCATATTTTTCTTTCCTTAAAAATGTGTATCTTTAGAGTTCGTTAAGAAAGATTTATAAATGTGTATTGAATATTTAAGAGTTTAATTACGATTGATCATTTATCGGCATCATTCTGATTACAACTGCATCTTTGCGTTGATTGCAACTACTAGATAGTTGCAAGCGTGGAGGCTGAGCATGATTCCCGAGTTCGATACCCAGATCGGTCAAACTCTTATTGGGTGTTTCTGTTAGGAAATTCTCCGTAACAACCTGGCGGAGTATGTAATTGTGCTCGATTGATGGCAATAGGCTCACCACCCAATACATGGGACTTAAATAACTGCATCGGTGAAATGTCAGTGTAATACATTACACCTCTGCCTAACCCGTCTGGATTTTAACCGAAAAAAATATTGGGTCCTATTAGAAAAGTGAGTTTTTTTTTAATCATCTTACACGTTTTCATTCAGGTCCTTGCAATTAAGTTGATTTTATCTCTAACTCGAAATATATGACTAGATATAGATTTATGAAGTTTTATTATCGGAGTTGAAACCATCCATAGGCTTCGGGCATATTTTTACACACCACCGAGACCATATTTCACGTGTGGTATTTTCCCTAAGAATGTTTTTATTCCTTCCTTAGTGAACATAGCTATGCTATGCAGCTATAAGTTTCCTAATATTATAAGTAATTCATTTTTTTTACGTACTTGATTACGACCTATACCTGTATACCTGGGTTCAAATCTCTATCTCGATATTCGACTTACTAGTTCAAACAGTTCAACAGTCATAGTACTTTAAAAAGTAGGATATGACTGTCTAAGTACTTTAGGTATTTTTACTTGTCTGTCATTAAAATTTACTTATAACTTTATCATCTATAAAAATAGAACTGCAAATGATATGCTAAAATGCTCAAAGTAGCCGCAAAATCAACAAGTTCTATTGAAAGGACAATTGATTAGACATAAATGCTGGATTTGAATACAATTAAATGGACTACCTGTCACAGTTCATGTAAAACAGCGACATGAATCTCCGAAGAAAATACCATTTTAAAACGTTTAGGTATTAATTTGTTATCATGAATAAACCAACAGATTACATTTTTTTTTTTCTTATTTATTCCTTTCTCACAGAGCTCTATTATTTCCTTACTACTTTACATGATTGAAAATTGATTGGTGTTTTTTTTTATAACGCATATTCCTAAATTTATTAACCTAACTGAAAAAAACTATGTAGTATGGCAGTGATAATTAGGTATGTATTGAAATTGATATAGGTACCATATCAATTTCAATACATACCTAATTATCACTGCCATTATCATTCAGTATAATTTTCAAAATAACATAGGATAAAAACAACATGCAAGATTTTTTCCGTGTCTAAACTATATTAAATATCTACATACCTCAGTATAAATGCGGGAAACTTTGCTTCTTTAATCTTGTTTTATCAATAAGTTGTTTTATTATAAGGTTATGATAGGATTAATATTAATAGTAGATTCATTTATTCAAGTGGCCAGGACTCATATTGGTTAGTGTAACTTACAAACTATGTGTGTTATCAATAATAATATAAATAAAAATAGAAAAAAAAGAATATTCATAAAAACAAAAATTATTATAATTTATATACGGGTGTCTCCCGCGAGAGATGGACATAAGCTGTTGCGAAAGCCATCATAACGCTATAAATATAAAAGATGTAATTCATAATGACCGAAATTTCATCACTGGCATTGTCGTTCCCATGATGTAAGGTATCTAGTCAAGTGTGAGTGAGTAATGTGGGAATCTATCGTCATCCCAATGCAAGCGGTAAATAAGTATCAATTGTGGGAATAACATTTCTGTGCTGCATGGTAAGTTACGTATAGTTATGGAAAGTTAAATTCTCACATTATTTAGGCCAGGTTTGGGAATGCAAAATCCAATCTCCGAGGATAAAGAGACGTGTTATTGTGAAATATTATTAATTACATAATAGCGCAAATGAAAGCAATAAAATGTTGAAATAATAATTCCACTGGTTGAATTGTATGTGAAGTCACTAGGTACAAGCACTGTTCCGTGAAATATAATTCAAGTCCCCGATTAAATGTATATATAAAGTTACAATATTAAATGGAAAAAGAATACGGTCGCGAACAGGATTCGAATCTGCGCCTCCCGGATAGATACTCCAGGCGCTCTGACCACTAAGCCATCTCGACCTCTAAAGAATACGGTCGCGAACAGGATGCTTTATCAAAGACATATCTTAAATGTATATATATTTATTTATTAGTTATAACAAGGTTATTTGCAGTACATGAAGTGCTTAGAAAGTATCGACATAATAAAAAATTAAAAAACAAAGAACCTGTATTACGTAAAAATTGTTGGGTGAAGCCCCGTTGTCCTAGCTAGATCACAAAGTAATATTTTTTAAGGAGAAACAGATTCCACTCCCTAGTGGGATAGCAATAACAGTGGTGCGATCATGTTTCTTGAATCTACATTGGGTTGTAATGGAGCTCCACCTCCCCATCCGGAACTGCGGAACCTCTGCATGAAATAATACCTCCACCTCCGCACGGTTTCATGCGAAGGTATGGCGGAGATTTAGTATTGAGTGCGGTGCAAGCGGCGACAAGACAGCGGGCGCTAGCGGCACGTTCCTGATGCCGTGCATGGTTATGTATCGCATTATAAAACATGTACCTATGTGCTTGTCGTTCGGTTGTGTTTCGCACATGATTCAAGTTGCAAATTGATAAATTATTCGAAATTCCCATATTGTTTCACTTCTATACAGTATACTGTTTAATCCGACAACTCCTCCATACCTTAAAAATCGTTTCATGTTCCTTGGTGACACACACACGCGATTCCTTCGGTCATCAGAAAATCTGAAGTTAAAAATGCCTATCCACTCAACAACCTTTTTCGACAGATCTTTCACCGTGCAAGCTGCCCGACTATGGAATGCGTTGCCGGTAGAAATTAGACGTGCTCAGTCATTGCCAATATTTAAAAAAATGGTGAAAGATTATTATTTGACACTATAATTTAATATTATTTTATACCGTCCTTATTTGCTCTACATCCGCTCATTTGGTTATTGTATTATTAATTTATTTAATATTTATTCATACGTAATAGAATATTTATTGTATATATACATATATACTAAATATTTATGTTGTATTTATAGTATGTATGTTTATAAGTAGTACGCCACAACCTACCTCAACAATAATTTCTTCCTCTCCATCCTAAGGTTGCCTGGAAGAGATCGCGGTAAGCGATAAGGCCGCCCATTGTACATTAATATTATGCTAATTTCCTTTGTTATTAATTTGGTGTACAATAAAGAATATATAAATAAATAAATAAATTATCGTTTTATTCGCTTCGTAGTTTTTGTACATATATAAAGTTTAATATGTGCAGATACGTAATTAATTTTGGTTGTGGACTTGTGGAATTAGCTGGTGGTTTGCTTGTTACCTACGGTTTTGTTTATGATTGTTTTTTTTTCTGACAGTACTTTATAGAAGTGGACAATAATTACCCAAGATGTAAAACATCTTTAAAATTTGGTTTCTATTTGGTAAGAGATGATTGCAATTTCTGATATTGTTCCTAGCCTTAAGACGGGTGAGGTGATTAATAGTGGTTTATTGATTTTGGGGTGTTCTTTTTTTATATTTTTAACCATAATATTCCACCTCCGTTTCCGCTTCTGTTAAACCTCCGCTTGTGCAGAGGCTTAAAAACTCTGCATCCGCATCCGCTTCCTCCGTTACAACTCTACTCTTCAATATAGATACATGGACAGTAGTACTGACTGCCATGAGTATTCCATAAAAATAAAAAATAAATATAAAATTACAGTAATTCTATGAAGCTATGTGGACAGTTGTGGTATAATTATATTATTATATAAGATATTTTTCAGTCTCGTCGTAGGATATACTAAGAAGGAAGGAATGAAATACAGATTTGCATTTGGCGTATGTTCATTTGATATCCATATGATAATCCATATATCCAAATATTAGAAAAAAAAAAAAACACCATCTTGGATGGTCCGCCATATTGGATCACGTCACACAGCTTATCGTATATTGTCATCCAAACTAAACGTGTATACAAAATTTCAGCTCAATCGGTTGAGGAGATCTGCTTCAAAATTGAATAGCAAGATTCCACCAGAACAAACATACATACATAGATTGCAAGTTAAATAAAAGCTTTTATTAAAAAAAACATAAATTTTATACTTTTGATCCTTTTTTTTCTCCTAGATATGCGTAGTTAATATATATTAGGCGTATTTTTGAATTTATACTTACAGTAACGTGCAAACTTTAGTAGCCAAGTACCTTTGTTACATAATCAGTAACTTAACCATATTACACGGTTCGTGACTAGCTTATTAAGTCTAATCTAGTCATTAATCTACCTAAACAGTTCACAAAAGCTCTCCTTGGTTATGTTATTGCGATATACGAACCTAATTAATTATGAAGCTAAATTAATAATGGTAATAAATTAATTGTTCCTAGGTGACATAGGTACATATATAGAGAAGTATGATTTTGAATTATAATTTATATCTACTTAATCATAGAATGAAACGAGGCATGATTTAACGCAATAAAATACTTGTCTACTCCCTTGCTCTTTAGGGAGCATACTATAGGTAAGTAAATTGTCTAATATTGAACTGCCTTGATGGTCTAGTGGTCCTAAGCGTGATTGCTGAACATGAGGTCCTGGGTTCGATTCCCCACCACCTATTAGGTAATACAGGGAAATTAACAACGGCAATTATTAATTTGGTGTGAACCTACAACTGCACACCACTGCCTTCGCCTTCAATTAAACAAGAGCTATATGTTATATGTGTAGTTAACTAGTGAATCTGCTTATAGAAAATATCTTTAAGTAAAACTTTCTCTTCGTAGGTATCTACTTATTGTAGAGTCTAAGTATATGATAATCTTATAAACTACTACCTGTGCTCCGCAGTTTCATCCCTTTTTTCGTATTAACTCTCATTTTTCCGAGATACTACATTGCCCGATTTACTTTAGGTCCTGATATAGCACACCATATTTTCTTTTTTCGGGAAAATTCAGTTTTCCTGCGGTAAAAGGGCAATTATAAGTACACCAAATTTCATCCCAAACCGTTAAATAGTTTTTGCGCGATAGATTTTAGCAAACATCCAAATTCACAAACAATGAAACTTTAAAAATATTTAGGAAGTTTCCTAAAATTTGCAAAGTATATTAAAGGTACATTAACCATCATTATTTTTACGATAATGTATTATACCTAATTGAACCTATTTACAAATGAACACAACAACTGCCTAAAGCAAACGTAATACGCTACTTCATGAATGTACTTATACGTTTATTATCCTTTACTGGCACCGACTCCAAAAATAATAATAATTGTATATTATTGTCCTAATAAATTGATTTTATTCAGAATCCTCTAAAATTAAAAAAATATTTTTATATAAATTGTAGTAAGTAAATAATGCAATTATTTTATAACTTTTTAGTGCAATTTTACTTAACAGAAAGATTTTTGGAGTCGGTTCTTTTTTTTTGTTAAAAACTATTTTATTTCTTACTTTTTAGTGAATCTTGCGTACCATAATTGATTTATCGGAAGTGAATATGGGTAGACCTACTCAACGCGCTGTCCATATGGGTAGGGGCCATTTAATTGAGACGAGCAAAGAAGGGGAGAAACGCCTATATCAAAGTAGGAAATCTAGATCTGAGGTTATTTCAAAAAAACTTAACTGCGTAAAACAAGATGAGGTCGAGATGGCTTAGTGGTCAGAGCGCTTGGAGTATCTATCCGGGAGGCGCAGGTTCGAATCCTGTTCGCGACCGTATTCTTTTTCCATTTCATTTTTTCATTAATTTCATTTTGTTAAAATTACAATATTAATATTGTAATTTTAACAAAATATAAAAAAAACACCACGGGACAGTGTAAGGATTCTAACGATACCCCATATATCGAAATCAGTTCAGGTATTTAGAAGTTATGGTGGAATAGGTAAAGAAACTCACAAACATACTTACATACATACATACTTATATATACTCCGTTTTTTGGGCACTCGTGTAAAAAGAGATGTTTGAGAATGCGGTCTTACACTAAAAAGTATTAAATAGCAAAAAAAATATGACGGATTTCCGGTGCTTATCTTCCGGTTTCATCATCATCATCATCATCATCTGATGATGAAGCTGGAAAATGGGCAGTTCATTAGAATTATTCTAGAGACCGTAAACACCACCGGAAAGTCACAAGAAAGCAAAATACACCATTTCGTTTAATTGGATGACGTATTATTTTTCAGTTATTTTGATTTAAATACCAAACTACCAAACCAATTTTCATAAAATTTTAATGGGACCAATCTGAAAGTAAATCCTTTCAAATAAAAAACTTCAACTTATAAAAAAAAAAACTGTATTACGAGTATATACTTATATAAACAATCTGTGAAAAATGATCTAAACGATAGTGAAAACCGCACCAAATCCGCTGCGTGGTTTAGGAGGAGTTAGCAGGTAAACAGACATACCTACAGACGCGGAAAGCGACTTTGTTTTATTTTAAGTAGAGATTAACCCAGTTTTACTTTGTATTGTTGTACACCAGGTTAGCACGCGCCGCTACAACCACTAATTCTAATTACAACCATTTGTGTTTGACTGATTGCAAATATCATTAAAATGAAGTTGTTAAAAGCAACTGCAATCAAATTGCTACAAAAAGAAATTCATTCACTAAAAGCGTTCGTCCGTTCGAAACACCAATTACCGATAAACTGCGTATTTATAGTGAAGATATTACCAGATTACTTGCGCATTCAACAAATAATAGTTTATTATTATAATTAATATGTGGGCGTGGTGGATATAAATGAGGTAAGTAGCTATTTTATCGTTTAGTATTTTATAATCACTATTCGAAAGGAACGGAACTTGGGGTCGAATTTAATCATCTCTTTTAGGTATTTATAATGTAATCTTTCTGAGTTATGTATTTTAAACGTTTTACATAATATTGTCAGACCATGAAATGCTAAAATAGAAATGTCCGCATAATCAAATGTCTTTCTTATCTACACTTTTATACGGCAAGTTGTATTTAGCATAATTAATTAGATAAATTAATTTGGTATATGTAACGTTATATCGATATATGGAACGGCCAAAAATAAACGAATACGATTAACACCAAATTGTTGACAAATAAGTCTATTATACTGCGTGCTTCGTTCTCGATATATGTAATAACCATAGAATTAGAATATTTTTGGTACCCCATAGAAGAACATAGAGCTCAAAAATGTGCAACCGATTTAAAATTGTCAATGTGTGCGTGCAATAGTAATGTACAACGTGGAAATATTGACACATATCAATTATCGATAAACAATATTTCAGATGTAAAGAATTGGTATACAAAATTAAAATATTTTCAATCAAATTATGTTAATAAAACTAAAATCACAAGGGTAGGTATTATTTAATGCACTTAATTAATTAATTACATTATTATAATAAAAACATTTCATGCGCTCACATTATAATTATATTTCATTGGTAATACGTACTTTGTAAAGAAAGCAGATTTAAGGACCCTGAGCAGTATATAGAATATGACTGATTGAGATAATGATTGACTGAATGATTTTTAACTACCTATCCTAATACCATTGCGGAGGTGGTCTGGACTCAGCGCAGCACACGTTTAAGGTGTGCCCTGCCTAGACCGCTGAGCGGCGAGTACTAAGAGCCAGTATCGGGCGAGACCTGTCTCTGCCGGCAGTAGTGAGGGCTACGCTGGCAGATAAAGTGAACTGGAGAGGAATGGCTGCCTTTTGTGAGACTGTTGTCGTCCAGGAACAGGCCGTCGACCGGGACTGTGAGAGGGCCGATCCCTCTCGGAGAAGAAAGCGTCTAGGAGGCAACCGCCTCGGCGCCTAATAGCCGAAACCCCGCCTTTATGATTTAAGATAGGCGGCCCTTTGGGGTCACAGATGCTTAGAGAGGGGACTCTGTTTACCCATCGTGATCCCAGAGAAGACGGTGGCACGTGCTATCGTGCACAGCGAGGCTTAGGGGAGACCCCTGTACAGTCTCTCCAGGGATGTGTCTCAGTTAATAGGTGCTGCATAGTGGGGGTGCTGGAGCTGGTCTATTACGTGCTTCCCGCCATATGCTGATGTTGACCACCGAGGTGGTTTAAGTGAGGTAAGAATCCCACACACCCCGGTCTTATCCATAAAGGCCACGCGTATTTTTGAAGGCTTCCCCCGAAAAAAAAATGGTATATCTTTTCTTATTTCTTCTTTTTCTTTATTTTTATTCTTCTTTTTATTTATTTTTATTCTTCTTTTTCTTTATTTTCTCTTCTTTATCTTTATCAATTAGTCTCATCCATTATTCTTTTTCCTTAGCATCTACAGGAAACCTTTTAGATTAAAAAAAATATGATAAAATTGTGATATTCTCTTGAATTATAGTAAAAAATATGTAAACAACATATTCATTACGCTATCCCATATAGGCTCAGTGCTCACCGCCTAAAGGTGATAGCGCAGGAATCACCAACTAGTTTCATTCAGGGTCTGATTTTAAAATTAATATTAGTAACGGTTTTCGTTAGATGATTATTAATAATCAAGATCCGCACAAAGTAGGTTGGCGGTCCAGCTTCGAACCACATTTGGGGACTACTGTAATAGCGTGATGAAATATATTTATTAAGTCACCTGGGCCACTAAGCTATGCTTAGCTTCTTATATGTTATAAGAGTTCGGACGGACACACCGACAAACAGACAGAAACGTTTCCAAACATTTTGATTTCACCTTCTGTATCGATAGTATTAGGTACCCCAATTAAAATTTTGGAAAAATAATCAATGTGGAAAGATAATTGGTACATCTACACTTTAAATAAATTCTGATATCGGAACTTTTTGTTCTTAAATTTCATCGACACAATAGTCGACACTGACAAGTCACTATTTTGTGTACATGAAATGAAAATTTATATTAGAACAACGTCCTTAATATTGCTTTTATGACCATTGTTTTTTACTACAGAGAAAATTCACTATTTTATTGATAGGATTTGGTTTTCCAAATAAATTTTCTAAAGATAGTTTTCTCCAAAATACGGCCATGAAAATATATGCTGTTGTTGACAATTTACCTGTGAAATGAATGTTTTTCTGGCTTATATATTAAAGAAACATCGCAGTCACAAACAGGACACGTAGGAATCGCTTAAAAATTTTAAAACTGTTTAAATATACAGGATTCACTGACGATACGGCAAATATAGTTAGCGTGATTTTTGACAGTGACACTGGAGAAAACAACATCTGCCAATAGTGCTGATCGAACCTAAATATGCTTTCTCTTTCTAACATGTGATATTTCCGTAAGAGATTTCATACCCATATTAGGCTTTGTAGGTCTTTTTCTATCCTACGTTTATGGTAATAACCATGCAGCTTCCTCACGTCACTCGGCAACTGAACGCAATTTTCAGAGCTAAAACTAGACGGAAGTATTAAGCGTTATCTGTGTCCTCACGTCAATTGTCATTCTTTTCGTTTGCGCGGCAACTGATACTGTGTTTTTTGTGTTTATTGAAATATTTTAGTGAATAAAACTATATTTCAACCAATACTGTGCCTAAAAGGCCTCATGAAAAGGTTATACCGTATTACGTGAAAATGAAAAGGAAAATGGAACGAAAAATGAGGTGTCGTCATAAACGGCGGCGATAAGACGATCATTATTCGTCTGTAAATATATGTGATTCATCACTTTCTGGCATTTCAGGTAATTTACCGTTTTCTAGTGATGATTATTACTCCGGTACGGCTACTGGCTTTCGTAGCAGTTAAGGCCGCAAGGATTTTCATAACCTTCGTACCGGTTGACACGGGTGGTGTACGAGATACATTGACGTGGTCATTGGACTCGGGGTGCATACGAGATATACGCACGAGATCCTGCTACTCTTAGGTGAAGTCCGTGAGGCTTCAATAAGAAGTTTTATTAATCACTTGTACAATCGGTTTTTTTGTGGTTTCGTTTTCCAAATTACGATACTCTGATGATAATTCAAATTAAATCATAACACCTCCGCTAAATATATCAACAGGATCTATAACCGAAGAACCACTGTTCATGAATAATAATAAAGCCACTCCATTAGTTGGTTCTGTACCTATGCAATCTCATGGCAGACAAACACAATTATGGTCCCAACATAAATTGTTAATTAGCTCAGATCTTGAATAATATTTTTAAAATGGTCTTCCTAATGAGACCAAACATAAATTAATAGAATTCCAGAAAATGCTTCTAATTGAAAGCACTGAAACTGAATCTCTAAATATCAGCTTCAGTAAGCGACTATATTGTCAGTAGAGACAGAAAGATAGAGGTCGAACAAAACCAGCTTAGTATTGGAATATCTATAGTAAGTAATGCTTTATCATTGTTGATAAATAATGATATAGCGTATTTTTTGTCATTGATCTAATTTCTTAGGATTCTGGTAGAATCTTATAAACAGATTTACGTTCTGTTCAAACAAAATAAAGGAGAAACGTGCTTTTCCATATACATGTAAATTTTTGTTTTTGGATATTGTAAAAGAGACGAATATGTCTATAGAATCTTAATGATAAGATCAAAGTGTTGAAAACCTATCAAAAAAGTGGCTAATCCATTAAAAAGCTTGAATAAATGACAAAGTCCTCTTGATACAATCTGAGGACAGCAGTGAGGTACGGACATGCAGTCTCGGATCTACAATATAGCCAGCATTATCCGTCCAGTGCTAAGAGAAACAAAGTCTCACAGGTGAAATCTCATGCTGATGTTTGACATAGTAAGGGTAAGTCATGCCGGAAGGCTAGAACATTTCTTACTGGAAGAAAACTTGTAAAGTTAAATCCATACTAAACTATATCAAAGGCTACTCAATAACCTTTGTAAACAAGCCACATCAGAACTCTGTGACTTTCTTGAGTAAAATCTGCTGCAGCTAATATTGATAAGCATATAGCTATCTGAAATTTATTTAAATTGGGGGCTATATCTCCTTGTAAGCTAGTAAATACCGGTTCATCTCTTCTACATTTTAAACTCCAAAACATAATTGAACAAAGTTTCATTATAAATTTAGTGTCTGAATAAATTTGTAGACACATACCATTTCAAAATGAAAGACTAAAGGAAAACCATAGCCTTACTTTCCTTGGGAGATAATTTAGCAAAAATTTAATTAAAAGTTTCTTATTTTTAGTTAATTTTAACACATAATAGAGGAAATATGTGCCTATGTTTACAATAGACAATAAATTGTATGAGTTTACTGAACTTCCTTATGGCTTTTGTTCCAAACCAAATTTTTTTTTTTGGAAATTACAAAAGTTGTTGTGACACATAGTATAGATATAACCTACTATATATAAAGTATAGTTATCAGGCATCTTTAGAGAATGTTCAAGAAACAATAGCTCTATTAAAATGTTTGGGAAATGTTATTAATTTTGTCAGAATTATAAAAGTATCAATACACAATCTTGTCAATTTCTAGGATTTGTGTTTGATACATAAACTATGATATACAATTGCCCATAGAAAAAGTTGATGTGTTTAAAAACCCAATCTAAAGCATTAAGAATTGGAAACTTGTTTTATAAGAGATCTAGAAAGGTTAATTAGAATATTGATTGCAGCCTGCCCTGCCACCACATATGGTTGGCTTTAAACAATATTTTTGAACAATATAAATATATAAATACTTCATAAAAGGAATGGAAATTATAATGCTAAAGTAGATTTACATTCTGTAATAAAATTAGACCTGCAGTGGTGGACTAATAATATCAATACAAAAGTTATAATAGAATGTAAAAGTATTGCTAATCGAAAACATGTTATTGATCTATTCACTGAGGCCTCCAGGACTGGATGGGGTGCCGTTCACGATAACAACAGAGCACATGTATTCGGGAGTGAATATGAAAAAACATATAACTTGAATTATTTAAAATTATTGGCAATATTTATTTCAATAAAGTTTTTTGTAAAGGATTATAAAATGTTGCACCTTAACATTTTATTATGTGTAGATAACAAAACAGTATTATAAACACATCAACACGGTCTAGGGATATTTTTAAAAAAGCGAATTACTATCAATATGTTAATTATTTATATGACATGTATATATTTAAAAGATACGTTATTTAATATTCTACCATTTTCTAGTAATGGTTAAGGTACTTCGATTAAAATTTCAGGATTTTATGGAAAAAAAAATGAAGCATAGACGGAAACCGTATATGAATTAACTTTTAATTTATGAGTAAAAACTGAAAAAAATAGAAAAATCATTTAATTTGTGTTTATAAACTTGAAGTTAGTAGTCTGAGAAAGCGCCCATGATGTTCATAACACATCGGCAACGATTCGGCATGCTCAGAACAAGGTTGTCAATGTCTTGCTGCGGAATATTGTCCCATGTCCTTCTGAGGTGCGCAAAAAGTTGATCTTCTGTAGCCAGATTTTCAGGAACTTCCTTCAGAGCTCTTCTTTGCAGCATATCCCACGCATGCTCAATGGGATTTAGATCTGGCGATTGAGCAGGCCAGTCTAAGGCCCTAACATTGTGTGTATGTAACCAAGCTGCTACCGTTCTCGCCGTGTGTGCCCGGGCATTGTCGTGCATGAGCAGGAAATCTTGCCCCATTTGTGTTCTGTGGGGCAAGATTACGGGCCCCAGCACCTGTTGGACGTATCGTTCTGCCGTCATATTGCCCCGCACCCAAACGAGATCCGTCCGTCCTCCAAGACGAATTCCTGCCCAAACCATAATTGTTCCTCCTTGGTATGGGTGAACTTCCTGAGGGTTCTGAAGACGGCTCCATCGTCCAGGAACTCGCCAAACACGCGTCCTTCGTGAATCTGGATGGAAGCCGAACCTGGATTCATCAGTGAACAGCACATTGGACCATTGTTCACGGCCCCAGTCCACGTGGTTCCGAACCCATTCTAATCGTCGTCCACGATTGCCTCTCCGTAAAGGTGGGACCCGGAGTGGTCTACGAGAGCGTAGATTGCTTTCATGCAGTCGCCTTCTTACAGTTTGGTCACTCACAAGCACTTGGTGTTCCACTCGCAGCCTTTGGACCAATTGAGTCGCCGTTGCATTTGGTTGAGCTCGCGCAGTAATTTGCAAAAATCGGTCTTGTCTGGGGGTAGTGATGTGACTTGGCCCCCGGTGCCTCTCCGCTACTTCACCTGTGGCACGATAGCGTGTCCACAATCTTGAAATTACATTTTGGTGGGTCCCTATGGCCTCAGCAACATTACGCTGAACAGACCCAGCTTCCAGCATTCCCACAGCTCGTAACATCTCCGCCCTCGTCAAATGTTGGCGTTGCATGGCTACAATACCTCAATTTTAACTTTATCTTTCGTTTAAAAATGAAGAAAAACTGTAACTAAATGTAATTCGTATTGTTTTCTAAATTTCGCACAAATGAAAATTCCCTCTCCTACACATCAAGACATTTTTATGCCACCGAAACAAAAGAATTTTCAAAAATTTGAATTTGGAATTAGTCTGAGATAAATTACAAACAAATCGGTGTATAAAAGATTCCAATGCGGCCAGTACTTTTCGAGTTATTTAATTGAGTATGAAATATCCCTAGACCGTGTTGATGTGTGTATTAACAGAATGGGTGAAATACAGTTCCCACATTTAAATTATTAGCCCAGATCCATATGGCAATGGGGCGACAGGCATAGACATATTTGGCTCTTTGGATCTTATATTAAGTTAGGGAAAACAGAGAGGCTGATGAAGAATCCCATAGAATAAATCCAGACACTAACTGGGAATTAAATATTTTTCAGACAATTGTATCTGAACTGGAAGGACCTGAAATTGATTTATTTGTATCCCAAACTAATGATAAATGTATCTCTTATCCTGGAAACCAGATCTAGAGGCAATTAAGATCTATGCTTTTACTTTGTTTTGAACGGAATATTTGTTTGTTGCATTTCCCCCTAAAGTAATGAAAATGCTTACAAAAAATTATAACCATAAGGCAGTAGGTATCATGTTCATGCCCCACTGGCCTTCACAACCCTGGTATCCCTTACTGCAGACTATGCTAATCTCAAAGTTGATATATTTGAAACCTCAAAAATATTTATTACATTCATCTTTCAAAAAAACACCGCCTTCTTCATCACCACTTTACTCTAATTGCCAGGATCAGGCAAGCATGGTTAAAAATGTCATGCCTTCAACATCAATAGATGTCATGTTTGCATAATTTTCCAGGAATACATTAAAACAGTATAATATTACATATACAATTTGGTGGTTCCTTTGTTAGAAATATCATATAGATCCATTTACTCCATCTATTATAAAATGTTTTAACAAATATATTTGACTCTGGGGCTGCCTATGGACTCGCATATGTCAGCTCTATCTTTGATTATTTATAGGCTCTAAAGTTGGGGGGGGGGATGATTGTATAAAGACCCTTGGTAAAATACCACACAACAGGGTATCCAAATAGTCTTGAGTGTATTACAAAATTTGACTCCAAATATAACAATGAGTCATGAATGAATGACAAAAAAAAAAAAAAAAAGTTCTACTAGCACTAAGCACAGCTCAACGGACACAAACTTTATAACTTATTAAATTTTGTAACGTATCACTGAGTGAAGGTTGTGTCAATATTGCAATGACTAATACAAAAATTTTGGGACGAACCCAACCAAACTTATACCTGCCCAGCCAAAACATTGTGTGATTACATGAGGTTTACTAGAGATATAAGGGGACATACTGACTGCGTTTTTAACACTTAAAAATCCCCACAAACCGGTTTCTGCTCCTATCAATAGCAGATGGATTAAAAGCACTCTCAGATTACAGTATTGACACAAGTGTCTTTTCAGGACATAGTACACAACACATCTCTAAATGCAAGGCCAACTCAAAAGGAATTTCATTAGATATAATAAGACAGACTCCTGGTTGGACATATTACTTGTTAATGTGTGCAAAATTCTATAACCAACCAATTCTTAACCTGGGAGAGTTTGTTCATGCTGTGTTTATTACAGAATAATCAAACACTTCTTTTTTTTTCTTTATTGATTTATTGGTATCTATCTTGACATTACATGTCTATTAAGTAGATTATTATCTAAAAAATAAGGCTAAATACTACCATTTACTTTGTGAAATTGTTATGATTTGTAATTCCATAGATCAAGAAACTTATCAGTTTAGTTTATTTTTACTAAACTTGGGTTTTGTTTATTCTTTGCTTAAAATAAAACAATGTTGATCTCTTAACATATAGGCTTCGATCAGTTTTTTATTAGTGATCGAAGCATATAGTTATATATTTTACATGTGAGAAGTACTCTATAAGGTTTATCTCAAGTTTACCATTGCTCTAAACATCTGCATGGTTATTACATATATCGAGAACGAAGCACGCAGTATAATAAATGATCAAACGAACTTACCTGTGATGTTCGATCATTATTATACGAAGTGCTTCGTTCGAAGATATATGTAACCTACCCGGCCCACCCTCGGTAAAGTTGAGATAACCATATAAAACTCTAAAAAGAATGACAATTGACGTGAGGACACAGATAACGCATAATATTTACGTCTAGTTTTAGCTCTGAAAATTGCGTTCAGTTGCCGAGTGACGTGAGGAAGCTGCATGGTTATTACATATATCGAGAAGCACGCAGTATAATAGACTTATTTGTCAACAATTTGGTGTTAATCGTATTCGTTTAATTATGGCCGTTCCATATATCGATATAACGTTACATATACCAAATTAATTTATCTAATTAATTATGCTAAATACAACTTGCCGTATAAAAGTGTAGATAAGAAAGACATTTGATTATGCGGACATTTCTATTTTAGCATTTCATGGTCTGACAATATTATGTAAAACGTTTAAAATACATAACTCGAAGCACTTCGTATAATAATGATCGAACATCACAGGTAAGTTCGTTTGATCATTTATTATATTCTAAGATTGATGTGAAAGGACGGTTTTAGTTTCTAGACTAGACACTAGGTCATAGCTACCTGTCTATACCTAGTGTAGCTCTTAAGAAGTCTAGGTGACTACTGAATAATCAAGATAAACTCCGGCACGACATCGATTAGTTCCTATTACACAATCCGTGCTTAATTAAAAATTTCTAAAATAATTGGCCGATGGATTATATATTATTGGATAAGCACATCATAATTATTCAAATGCGCACGTAGATAGGTACTTGTAGATTTTAGTTCCGGTATTATTTGAATACGGAGACTGACAACTAATAGTTTTAATTAAATAGGCACCTCAATAAAAATAAAAAATGAAACATATTCTTTATTATTCTCGTTAAACTCGTTTATAGTGTTGGAACGAATTTGGCAAGTTTGCTGAGTTCTCACATTTACAAAATATTGAAGTTAAAGAAGCTATATAAAAATTAAACTGACTTAAGTCAAACAAAAGACATAAAATTAGATGAAGTTGTTAGAACCATTGTTAAACTAAAAAAAAAATGGAGCTGTAAAAGAAATGTAAAAGTAAAAAAAAATTTTTTTTTTTTTAATTAATAGACATACATAAACCTGCGATGCCAGTGAGGGGAAGCCACATGTGCAGAAGGAATTATTGCCAAACATACCGTCAACGCAAACAGGTAGAGTCGCCTATACTTACTTGAAATTAATCTTGATCTATCTTCAGACTATACGTAGACTACAACTGAGGCCTTCGACAGTAAGGTTTGAGTCTTAGGTTGAATTTCTATTAGTATCTAAGTAATTAAGTCAAAGCAGCTTTTATTTTTTAAGTATAGTTCCAAATTTAGATTTAACGCAGACTTACCAGACGATCTGTAGCCATATCGAAGATAAGATCTTGGGCGGACAGACTCTTCTGAAGTCATCAATACTGGTGACCACACCGGCATCCAAGACCCACAGCCTATTGCAGCGGTCAGCTCGCACACGGTACACCGAGATCAGGCCCGTGCAGTTTATGTCGCCACGGCCTGCCGTATGCCATGACCAGTCAGGATACGCCTGAAAACAGAAAATTTGTGAGAATAGAGATGGTGCCATTAACTATATTATTATTCGTTATAACTAATTATTCGTCTCCAGTTTCAGCGCACAGAGTAGAATACAACATTTTAAGAAATGTTTCCATTGTAGAGCGTTAAACACAAAAAATGGACCTGTGCTATGCGAATAGTTGGCCTAAAGGCTACGTACATCAGGTTAGAGTAAATATAATATCAATTTAGTTTGCATGGAACCATCTAAAAATAAATATGTAATGAATTCTTGATTATGTTAATCAACATTTGAAATACCTTAATCAACAACCAATATTGAATTAGTGGTTTAGATACTTTTAACGGAGCTGTCGACAGCCTCGGACACCACGGCCTGTCCTGCAGCAGGAGTGCAGGACGCATATCACGGCACGCCAATATTAATGACACTATTCGTCGTGCTCTTACTACCGCCGGCGTTCCAGCCATATTAGAACCAAATGGCACGTGACGATGGTAAGAGACCAGACGGCATGTCATTACTGCCGTGGAAGATGGGTAGGCCTCTGGTATGGGACGCAACATGCGTCGATACCCTTGCGCCATCCCATATTTCCAGCTCGGCGGGCTGAGCTGGTGCTGCTGCTGCATCTGCGGAGACCCTCAAACGGCGAAAATATAATAACTTCATTAGTTATTATATTTTTGAGCCGTTTGGGGTTGAAACACTCGGGTCATGGGGTCCGAGCGCTCGCATTCTGTATAAAGAGATCGCAAGGCGATTGGTCGACACTTCACGTGACCCAAGGGCTGGTCTCTATTTCGCACAAAGAATAAGCATTGCAATTCAACGTGGCAATGCTGCCAGCCTTTTGGGTACACTCCCAGTTGACAGCGACGCGGACGAATTTTTCGATGCCCTCCTCTAGTTTTAATTTAGTTTTTAGTTTTTATTTTCATTGTATTAGGAGTATTAGTAAAAGGTTTCAAAAATTCAAGAAATTCAAAAATGTTTATTTCGTTATTACACTTTATACTTACTTTAATACCTTTTAAGCATATAGATGCCTGTATCAGGAGGCGCCGCTCTTTTATATCATACGAGTGTAATAAGTTACAAAACAAAACAAAAGTGTAATAGGTTACAAAACAAATGAATAATGAATAGTCTAATTCCAGTTTTATCATATCTCTGTAGGTGTGTGTGTGTGTGTGTGTGTGTGTGTGTGTTTGAGTGTATGTGAGTGTGTGCATGCGTGCGTGCTTGTGTGAGTTCGTGCGAGTTTGAGTGTGTGTGTGTGTGTGTGTGTGTTTGTGATTGTGTTTATGTAGTTCCGAGTGATAGGGTGTGTGTGTGTGCAAGATTGACTTACACGGAAAGTGGTTTGTGTAATTAAGAACAGTTTAATTTATATGTAACAGCAGATTCTCTGTTTCATCATAACATAACTTATTTATCCAGTGAACCAGCAACGATTTGCATTCTATGTATGGTTTAGTATAGATATTTGTTACTTTATTTATTTTATTAAATAAGTAAGACGAGCGTTTGTCGTACTGAATTTTAGCAAATTCTGTCTTTACCAGAGTGGTGCGAGCAACATTGTGTTTTCTTCTTCTAGCAGAGATATTGGAATCTAATGGTAGGGTTTTATGTTTTTTAGTACTACGTGTATAATATATAATTTTCGGATTGATAGTAAGTCACTAATTTGGTATAGCTCACAAGTGGGAAAGGTCCTTTTTTTGAAGTACATTACTTTTAATAATGCCCGTTGTGCTCTTTCAGCATCAAGAAAACGTGTTTTACGGGCGCCTCCCCAAATAGCAATACAATATATTATTACTGATTGCACTAGCGAGATATACACTTCATTTAGAAGGTTTTTTGATTTACCACTCCTTGGGACTACGTGTCGTAAGGTTTTAAAAATCCAAATAAACTTTCGTATTCTCGCAGTAATTTGTTCGATTTGAGGATACCAGGACTGGCTTTGGTCCAACATTACACCCAGATACTTGACGTGGTTGACTTTACTTATGATTGGACAATTACAATTGTGATTTGCCACACTCCCACATTTATGTATTTTAATGTTGAAATCGTGTTCTGGTTGGACTTTTTTATATATTGAGAAGCAGATGTAGTTAGTTTTGCTCGTGTTTAACGTTAGAAGATTGGTTTTTAGCCATGAAGCTACTTGTACCATACCGTTTTCTGCGTTGGTTTTGGCTTCAGCCCAGGTAGACAGTTGCGGTGTCGTCGGCATATGAAAAAATGTTTGCTTTATTGATTGACATATTACATAAGTCATTAAAATAAATGAGGAATAGGGTAGGACCCAAAACGCTTCCCTGGGGTACACCGCATGTAACATCGACTTCCCCGCTGACATAATTCTCTAGTTTAACCTTCTGTTTTCTGTTTGTCAGATAATCGGTAAATATGGCTAGTTGTGTTTCTCTAATACCAATTTTTTCTAATTTTTGTGCAAGGATGGGAATATATGTTTTTCGCGTGGCCGTATTTTTTCATTAATTAATTTTTAGTTTAATTTCATGCAATGTTCACTAGCTGTATTCTGATTTAAGTAAAATATAAGCAATTCCTATTACTTGATCAAATAGAGTTAACAGAAACGACATAACAGTTAACATTACTACAGCCGTCTCATCGTATTTATATCTGATATTCTATTGAAATTTCCAAAACAACAATAATTAGTTCCCGTATATCAAGCCTACATACCCGACCTAACCACAATATATGTACAAAAGTATAACAACTAATGAAATAACTTGAAAGACATAAATAATCTGATTGTTTGAAATGCCTTGTTTGAAAAGGTTATGATACTTAGTACAAAATACATAATATAATAATTATAGTATAGTATCTGCCTAGCCTTTTCCCAATTACATTGGGGTCGACTTCCAGTCAAACCGGATGCAGCTTAATACCAGTATTTTACATGGAGCGACTGCCTATCTGACCTCCACAACCCAGTTACTGGGTAACACGATATCTCGTGGCATGACTGGTTGTCAGACTTTCAGGCCTCTGACTGACCCGTAACGGCCGTCATAGATCTTAATTTGACAACCGGGACCGACGGCTTAACGTGCTCTCCGAGGCACGGAGGGGTCTCGGAATGAAATGATGGTCACCCATCCACAGACCGACCGCGGCAAGCACAGCTTAACCTCGATCGATCGATCTGTGCGGCTGTTACTTAGCCACGAGCCCCTCCATCCATAATATAATAATAATAATAATATAATATTCCACAACTATCACACAACGCCGTCTAGTCTCAAGCTAAGCAGAGCTTGTGTTATGAGTACTAGACAACTGATAAACATACTTATATATTTCTAAATGCATACATATTATCGATAAATTACACCCAGACACAGAACAAATGATCGTGCTCATCACACAAACATTTGTCCTGGGTGGGAATCGAACCCACGACCTCCAGCATAGCAGTCAGGGCTACTAACCACTAGACCAACAGGTCAGTCACCGGACATAAACACCGGTTATGTCTAAGAAAATTGCTATTGATTTAGATACAATAATCTGGTGGCTAAGTAGGTACCTTTACAGCACAGACAAGCTAAATGCATAATATGCATATTACCAGCAAAGTTGATAGTTAGATATTGTTGAAAGTTGTTGTAACAAAGTCTAAAATATGTTCCTGGTTATTAAATACAATTTCCAAGCTTTTCTAGAATTTACTATCTACTACTTCAATGGTTATGATATGATATCAACATTCACTGGTATCCTTCAATAAAATTACATATGTTGATTATATTGACATAGCTATACGGAAATCAAAGAATTTCTTAATATTAGCAGGACATATCAAGATCAGTAGAGTTTGATACTTGTAAGAACAAAATAATCTAACAAACAAATTCGAAATGGTCTTCGCAATACACATTGGTACTTAATCGACTTCAAAAATGACGCCGGACTTGTTGAGTTTATCGTAGCCATATATGCGAGGTTTATCTCTACAATTACGTCAAGAACACAAAATGTACCTTGAGTCTTGACGTAATTAATATTGATGACCAGTTCCAATTTCACAAGATGTTAGGTCCAGTCCCTCGATAAATGTTTTAATTTTACGTAACTCTAGTTAGTCTCTTAGTAATTGTAAAATCTATGTTAATGCAGGGAGAATGATAGCAACTGTATTGACCATCATTGTTTTGTATGTAACTATCACAAAGTTTGGTCATTCACATAGAGACCCCGTGTTCTGACGTTAAACCGTTGGTCCCGGTTGTGAAATGAGTATACGGCGATTGTTAAGGGTAGGTAGTCAGATAGCTCTAATTGTCAGACGTTCCTTAACCTTGTTGAAAGTCTTACTACAAGATATCATAATACCCGGTGGTGGTAGTTAGATTAAGCTGCATCCCATTAAATTGAAAGCCAATGCAACGTAGATGGGAGCAGGCTAGGCAGAGTAATGAATTATCATTATTACACCCGCAATTCCGCCTTTACTACATACGACACTCGTTTATTACATCGACAGAATGATATAAGTATATTTTTGTGTGTAAAGTGTTCATGTATAAAGTGTAAAGTGCCGAAAAATGGTCAAACAATGCTAGACTGCCCGTTGTCCACGTCTATATCATGGTTATAACAAAAATAAGGTGTACAGAATTCTATGTTAAAATATAACATTATCTAGGATTATTTTACATAACGGTAATGCAATTGGTTGTGCTCTAAAACATATTCTATATCTTTTTTTTTTTAAACTTTGCCCCTCTGTATGATTTTTTTCTTGTATCGTTGGTACAGAGGTTACAGACACAATCAGACTCGTAACAATTATATGTCGATCATACAAATATTTGCTCCGTGCAGTAATCGAACCTGCGACACGAGACGCAGCAGTCGGTCTCTCGACCATTGCGCCAACCGCATAATTACTTCTAATACGTTGATAGTCGACAGGAGATGAGAGCGTTCTTGCTTCCATTTATGCGGCAAAGCTTTATTCCGTTGTATCTATTTTATAAATAGTCTTACCTATGTTATTAGTAAAATATTTGTGTTGTAATCAAAGTCTTAAGTGATTGATAAAAAAATACCTACTCATTCGAAGAAGTGCCTAAGACAGTCATAAAAAAAATCTTACTTATTTTAATATAATTTCGTAAAGAGGACATAACCACATCTAATAAAAGGGTCGAAAGCAATTAATCAAAAGGATTGCACGGCTATTCCGCTTATTATGGAATTTTGTTGGGCACATACAACCTCTGAAACTCATTAAGATTGCGCAATATCTAATTTAATTGTAAATTTTCTAGATACAAATCAGTTGATAGTCATACTTTAAAATTTACGTGTGGTATACTACAATTAGAGGCATATTCTGCACCCACTATAGCTTTGTTGATCGATAAGTGTAATCGACTTCACTTTCACCAGCCGCATATTGCCTAACAACGTGTGGGTTACAAACTATGAAATCTTAACTGTATCAATACATGCAGCTGCTTTTTTAATCTTAACAATTATTTTAGCAGAAGGAATGTTTGCGATTCAATGTTGTTCGTGAAGAATTTGAATGCAGTTCTTTATAGTAGATATATGAATTTGGAATACCAAATTCATATATCTACTATAAAGAACTGCATTCAAATTCTTTTATGTTTTAAAATAAATATATAAAAATATTGCCTTTCTTATTTGGGGTTGGCGCAACATTGTCTATGGAAATACTAATGCAAAGGTAAATAAAATAAAACATATTTTTCAGGTCATGTAATACTACTACTGAAATTCGAATTTATCTGTTTATTTAAATGGTACACTCATTATTTCGGTAGCTATTTGTTTTTCCGGGATATTTCAGAGACTATTAGGTAAATATCACAGGCAATGCTTAATTTCGTTAAGCTATTCAATGTTGAAGCATATCTATTGAAATGAGATTTTTGATAATTGTTAAGCAATTATGATTTAAGTGCCTAACGTTAATTAGGTATGTCACTTTGTTTATTAGATTTTTAAGAAAGAGGTCAGCGATGCGAACATCGTTCTTTTTATCGACACGTTTGTCGATTATAAACGTCAAATTTGGCATAAAATGTTCATAAACGATAAAAATCAATAAAAACTTTTATCGAGACGACAAGTTTGTCGTAAAGATCCATGCTCGGACGCCTGGTTCAGGTAGTAGTACAGTACCTATTAGATAAACGAGATTTTGCCTGCAGCCGACGAGCTTAGGTTAAAACATCCTAATCCTAAAATCCGGAAAATGACTTGGTACTTTGATTTGATTATACTGCGGAAAATAGTTAAAATTCTTAAGATAATCTTATGTACAAAGACAACGTAGGTAGTCCTGCATTACGACCATCAGACATACATTATATTGTGGATATTTTTTTAAACGATCCCACGAACTTCGTACGAATAAATAGTGAGTGGATTGCGATTTGGCCCTGACTGACATAAAAGTAGTTAGGTTTCTTTCTCCAGTATTGGAACAAAAACCCTAGAGGCATTTAAATATATTTTTGGTTTTGATTTAAAGCAGTAAGTCTTTCATAATTGTGGAAATCGCGGCATGGACTTTGTGCCAGTTTCAGGTCTCCTACCGCCTATAACCACACTGGGTTCCAGAATCCCCGGCAGGTTATGAACCCGTCACTGTGTGTCTGATATGATGTCATAATGTATTAGAATGCCAGATTGAAGTACCTCAATAGATGTCGAAAGCAGGAAATACGATAAGTAACAGTCATAATAAAGATTAAATTTTTTAACTACCATCACAGAATAGATAATTATTATTAATAGTTATCCATAATTCAGAATTAGGTACCGGTAAGTAGTTAGCAGCTGGATCTTTAATAATGAACCAGTTAGATCGTTTATTAAATGCCTTTCCGGCACTATGGCTGAATCGTAAATCTTAATGAATGCCGATCATCATTTGTTACGCCTTGTGAAGTTAGTACGAGGTTCGTTATGTAATTTTTTCTCATTTCTCAATATACTGTACACGTATTATTCATCATACAGAGAAGACACAAGCTGGTGATCAACATGACGTTGGCTCACTGCGGTTTTGCGTTTCTAGACCACCAAAATCCAAGATTCCTCACGTTGTTTTCCTTCACGGTATGTCTGTGATGTCTTATTACGGTTATTTCAGTAAATAAAAAAGTAATAATATGACACTGAAAAGTCACATTGACTTTTTCAATGTCGCGTATCACATATGAAACACAACCTGTGGCTCAGAAGTCGGGCCCGTAACCACTCAACCTTCACGACATTATGTTTAAACATATTTATATTATTAAAATTTACATATAAAGCCCGCATCATTAGTGTAATAGTCGCAAGCGCGACTGTTGAGCGTGAGGTCGTGGGTTCGATTTCCCAGTTGGGTCAAGTGTTATTGAGTTTTTCTATCAGGAACCTAATGACTTAAAAATAAAAATAGTATTCAAAACAATAGTGCACCCATTACACATTTATATCCAGCCCTTAAATGTGTCGTTGCGAGGTAACCAGGGAAGGAATTTATCTGGCACAATTAAAATTATTACACCATTACCATTACCATTTACGAATCTAGCACTAAAGTCTTGGTCAGTGTAAAGCGTATAATTCTCAAAACTCGGTTTGTTAACTTACCATCAAATCTCTCTGATTTTAACTCATAATTATCATTATCTATCACGCTCCCTTGATTTGGATATGCACTATAACTGTCATCACTTTGTTCTGAAATTTCTAAAGGGTCACTCCATTTAGGATCGTCATTTTTCCATCGTTCATTAACGTCATTATACTGACTAGTAATATCCGCGAATAACATTGGCGGAGCGGACCACTGCACGAACCACTGATGCGACACAGCCATGGTTTACTTAACATGCAAAATATCTATTAAACACTATAACTGCAATCTCTCACTCTTTCTAAGGTCTTTTTCACTGATCTGACAAAGAGAGCAGAACAGGCCCGATACAATACTCTGCATCCCAAAAAATACGTGAGCACAAGTACGCCACTTGAATTTGTCTGCCGGCCCGGTGTGCTCGCGCCCTTCCCATAAGACCAACGTTCAGCCCCTCTTTGCTTAGCTTTCGAGATTTTGACATACACACGAGTAGCTTCTGCATTTTATTGAGCGGATCGAGGATACATCACGATTAATTACGAAATGTTTGAAATTAGCGACCCTCATGATGTAGCGGTTACGGAATACTTCTGTGCTACCATCACAAACATTTAGCCGACAAAATTTAAGTGGTCGTCGTGAGGTGTTCAGGGTATTTGTATCTACAGACGTTCCTGAACTGGGTTAATATTTTCTGATTGTACTTTATAATTACTTAATTACGTTTAATGATCTTTTAAGTCGCAATTCGAATATAGTTACTTAGTTTTTGTGATATAATATTATACAAGATGCTACTTGTAACGTAGTATGTGGTATTTTTTAAATTAGCCTTGAAAATATGAACTGTTATTTACTGATAGAGCATTAGAGAGTTCTGATGTAAGAAATATTACATGAATGTTATTATTATAATAACTTGACTCTTATAAAATATAACGTAAGCGTTTTACGAGTTCTGTTCCTGCTATATCTATGAACATAAGGAAATTAGATCACAATAGCCGTTGACTTAAAACTGCAAATCAACGTCAATAAAATACGTACAAATGGTCCAATCAGTGGTTGCCGGGTGGCCACTTTATAGTTTTTACGATTACCATTACTTTCCACTCTGAAAAGCGGTCAGTTTTCCATAAAATGTACGTAAAATATATCGTCTTGTTAACTATTGTGGTTGCTGAGGTCGTTCACAGTATCTATCCATACTTTGATACTCAGGACTTCATATATAATGTTCCGAAAGTTTACAGAATATCTATAACGTTGGACAAGTTGTTAGAACATTATGAGAAGAAACCTTCGAAAGACCCCGAGTGGTACATTGCCCTGGGGATGGCTAGAGGTATAAGCATTGCGTTTGTATTAAATCGCCCATTATTATTTTGTATATGTGCACATTGAAACGGCGTCAGTACATCCCTATTATTATTTGATGATAATTATCTTTTAAGAACATTGCAAAATTTTACAGCCTCCTTACTGTTTTACATTCGAATCTCACGCATAATTACAAAAGACAAAAGATGTATCTATGTAAATCAGAACATAAAAAAATGAAAGGCAGTCAAGATAAAAAACAATTAAGATTTTTGCAATATATTTCATGCAGCACTCAACAGTTTATTATATATTATGGCTCTTTAAGAGTTTATATATATAAGTAGGTATTATTTAGGCAGACTATTATTTGTATATTTATTAATTTCGATGGACTCGTGGCTTTGTCCGCACAGATTGACCGGTTGGGGTATATTTGTGTGGGTAATTGCCGAGATTGGTCTATGGATAGTTGACCAGATTTATAAAAAAACTGTATCTTATTAGACTGGAAGCCGACCCCTACATGTTTGGGGAAAAGCTAGACAGATTTTTAAGATGATCATTTTTTAGATGTTTTTGTTTGTTCAGGTCAGTTGGAGTATACTATTAATGAATTGGATAAGTCAGTGCCAGGGAAGCTTAAAGAGAACTTGCAGAACATCACGCGTCGAATGGACCGCATCAGAAATAACACAGACTTCCATAGCTTCGTGTACCGGAGTAAAGACTATGAATACGGTTCGTACTCAATATATTATGTACCTAAGTAGTGGTTTGAATCATCTATCACCTTAACCATTATTACTTATGTCATATGAAGGTTGTCTTTAGAATTTATTGAAGCTTTTGTTATCGTTGTAACAATACCCAATCAGATCCAGTCATTAGTTTGCGGTCACGATTATTATTCCTACTTAGACATAAAAGTCTCTAATGATTTCGAAACTATAAGTAGTAAATTTTTTGCTCCCAGTCTGCTGTATTTCTTTATACTTAAGTTTTGGGCAGTAAAACGCTTTGAATCGTGAAATGGTCAGTTGAGTCGCGAAATTTTCACTAATAGAAAATTGTTAGGTACCAAAAAAGTAATAAGCCCCTCTCACTACCTAGGTATCGTAATGTTGTATGTAATTATTATCTTAAACCCAACTCTTTTAACTCTAACAATATTTTAAGTAACTATCAGAAAATAAGTTTTGTTAGGTATATAGGTATTAAAACATAACAGACAGGTTAGACTTACCACAATTCACCGATGCAGTTATTAATTTGCATGTAATGAAGGTGATGGTGGTGAGCTTTTTCCATTGGAAAGGCAAAATTCCAAACTCCGAGCTGCTACTTAGGATTTTCTAACAGATATCGTAAAAATACTTTCACCCGACACACGAATTGAATCCAGGATCTGGACGAATGAGACTGAAAAAAAATACTTCACCCGAATAATGGACATATTACCATAAGAATAAATCCCCAAAATAATAACCAGTACTAACTTGGTAAGCAAAATAAGGTAATTGCGTTTAATTAAGTAGACTCAATTGCCTAATTCTGTTTACTAAGCAAAAGTAGTTTTGCGAGTAGATACAAATCAATGTTTCACATAGTTATAAAAGTTGCATTACTGAATTTGAGATTTTTAGAGTACCGTAAATAAATACTAATAAACGTTCTTTAGTGAACCACTTTAGGTTTAATTTGAGCTGACTAATCTATGTTTTCTCATCTTTACTATTCAAGCCTAATAATTCTAAAATCAAAATGGTTTATGATCGCAAATATCGAATGCTTTGAATAAACAATTTACTACCAAAACATAGTTTCCAAAAATGGAAATACCGAGTTACAAATTGTATACCTAATTTGTTACAATGTCTAATTACAGTATAGAATAATGCCTCAGTTGGCAGATTATATTCTAGATCTAGTGCTGTTCAAATAGGTAGGTACTTATTTTGGAAAATTAGAATAAATATAGCAATTGGGCGGGTTAGGTTAAAAAGAACAATATTTTAGGCATCTGTTCACACTTGTTTGCCCAATTCTTATCAGTACTTATATGGGTTTTTGCCTGTGATCGGGTTTCAGGAATGTTTCTTACCTACCTATATGTGTACACGTAAACATGAAGTGCATTCGCTCCTGCCTGGATCAGCCACCATTGCGCAACGTCATGTAAACCGGTGCATCTGAGTCAAATTATGGGTTCTCTGACATAACTAGGTTGCCGTGGCATTCAACCATCTCTAATAAAAAACAGCAATATTTCATATTATTATTATGTGTAGGTATATTGATTTATTGATGTGACTTAATCACTGTTGTGATGCCTGCATAATAGCAGTTATTAAGTAGATATTAATGTTTTGCTATTCGATAAGTTACTAAAAAATACAGTGTACAGTGTGTACAAATTGATTGCCAAGTCATGTTTTAGGTTTTAGCGATTACTACAATAAATATAACAATTTAATCGTGTATTTATCCTTTTTGTCTTCTAACGTTCCGAATACCGCAGCATTATGTATTATGAACGGATATACATTTAAATATTCGTTTATTTTTTATTACGAATACATTTAAATGTTTATCACTATTAAGGAAACATGTGATTCCTCGGAAAGGTTAAATGAATTAATAAGAAAAAAGTCCAAACAGTATTTTTTATTATTATAATGTTTTACTTTCACACTTTTACTAACATCCTATATTAACGTATTAAGTAACAGTCGTAGCATAAATTAAAACGCCAGTAAAAACGTAGTAAAAGAATAGTCTAGACACCACAGACCATGTCTAGCTTAAATGTTACGCAGATGCACTACACTTAGATGGATTACCTCATTTTTTCCTTTCTACGTATTGGAGTAATACGAATGCCGAATTAAAATCGATTTGTGATTCATTATACCAATAAAATTTCAACATATTTTCAAGGATAAACAATATTTTTACTTATCGAAACTATTATAAAGCACCATGCAGTTTCTAAAAGATAAAATACGATTTTTACAAATCAAGTTATGATAGAGATAAACGGCTAATTTGGGATTTATTATTATATATGTCTTATACGTAACAACAAATCCCGAATTAGCCGAGAAAGTATTCAAATAAATGCGCAGCTTCAAGAGCTCTACCAAAAGTTTCTATCAACATTAATCCATAAGTCATATTTTACATGGGCAATGAATTATATGTTACTAGTATTTCGTATTTCCTATGTAGTACTACCACTTTATACAATGGTATAAAGTGTTTCTATCATTCGCGTAATTGAAATAACTTTCACGTAAAGGTGCGGGCATACTACATAGATTCTCAGAATAAGTAACAAAAGACGTACTTACTCTATAAATAACTATTTTCCGTTTCATATTAGATATAGGAATTATTGTAGGGAAAGCTACACGTTTTTGAAAGTGATAATAGATATTAAAATCCACGTTAATTTCATTTTTAGCATTTTATCATCATGTGTATTTTCTGGGTAATATGGTTACTAAGCGAAAATAACGTAAAAAAACCCGATACATTTTCTTTAAGTAAATAATATTTCTTAGCAATATTTTGTCAAGTGGACACTTAGGCTAACATTGTGAAGAAAAAACATTAACTCCAATCGTAATAAATCAATGGCGGTTATGCTATTACGGTTAACGTCAGTAGGTGGACAGTGAAATTTATGGCGTTTATCTCATAAATGGATATTATTATTTATATAAGTTCTGTCATGGAACGATTTAGGGCTTCTGGCGTTGTCTTTTTTTCTTTATTAAGTAAGGCACGGTCAACCGAACACCGTGCGCCGGTGGTATCAATTTGACATTGATAGCGCCTTTATTAGCAGTAAGGGCGGCTTTCTGTATACCTATAATACACATTTACTTACTTCTATAGGCCTAAATCTCTGATGTAAAACACACATTATCAGGTACAAGTATCACTGAAATCCTTAAATAGGGAAAAATATTTAATCGAACACAGTCATCACATCAATCGTATAAGTCCCTGAGTTGAAAGGTCCAATCCCAGTTCCATACAAAAATTTGTTAATTCAAGCATTTGTTGTGGTTAAACAATGCTTATCGCGGTCAGTGAGTTATGAGTTACTCCTTGGTACTCCAGGGGGAACGATAAACTGTTTCGCTGTTACAGAATTTGTAGTCTCTTCAATCCAAAGGCTCACGGGCGGCTTGAATTGTAGATTGGTTCATAACCACACGACTGATCTTTATTTTTAATCTTTTTCTATTGAGGTATTTTTACAGACTCTTTATTTTACAGTGTCAAAAGCTATTTTCGAGAATATGGAGGTGTTGTCGAGTATTATGGAACCAATATCACTTGGAACAATAGGAACACAGAAGCCTTATAGGTTCTCATTTGAACAATACGTGCAAGAGGCTAGAACTAAAATGCAGACCAGGAAAGCAGCAGGTCAGTTTTAATAAGGCAAAAATATAAACTGTATAATTTTGTTTAATATTTTAATATATTTTTTCTTCTTTTTCTTTGAGATGTATTATTTTGAGTTTGCATAACGTTTTAAGTATTATTCATCTTTTGCAATCAACATAAATAAACGTTACAATTTCAATCTAAGAATTAAAATAGTGGTGAAATTCGTATGAATAGCGAAATATTATTAACACTAATTGCGTTGCTGCAACAAGTTTCAGCGTTTTCAATGCGGACCCTGATACGTCTTCTTCGAAGGTCGAAAGAAAGCTTGCCAATCAAATTTTAATTTCAAGTACAAAATTACAGATGCGTGCACAATGCAGTTGTTAATATCTGCGATGGAGACTCAGACGACGCAGACGGACGGGGCTTGTGAGCTGACACCGGAATGTTCCATGCAGATTATGAAGGGCTCGGGCCTAGCGTTCCAGCAGACAAGTCGTGTCAGAGCCGCAGCATTAGCTTACCTCTTCGACTGCTTGGAAGGAGTCGACCTTTCTGCACACATATACAAACTTTGTATCCAAGTTTATAAGGAAACTAAATCCCTGGAGGCGTGGGACCATCCGCCTGGAACTATAACATTGTTATGCAACAAAGTGAGATTAATAATTATTTTTTACCATACCGTCTGCTTGACAACCTAGGATAGATTGTCGTGGCCCTGACGTAGTACCCTAAATGCCAATGACATACAGAGGCTTTACCTTTCCTTCGACTTAAAATCATAAGTTTAGAGACTATACCTTTTACTTAATGAGGGAACAAGATTCGCAGTCATAAAAAAATGTGGCCGTCACGAGAATGATGTGCCAGCAGATGTGAAACATCGAAATAAAGGGGCATAAGAGATACTGATCACAGAGCGTCAGGCCATATGCCGTTATAGCATACAAGTCGGTCTTACCCTTGTCTTATCGGTGTTTCGAATCAATAAATTTATTTAAAAAATCGTTAGTATTTTGTCACTTTCTGCAATATCCTTTGACACTATCGTTTGTTTTGTTAAAGAAACTTATTCTCTTATGTTCAGTTCTATACTCTGCTACACAAGGTTACGGGGAGTTTATAAAGCCTCGCTGGATGAACAGGGTCCTGGCGTGGCAGGAGCCTAAAGGATGCTACTCAGATGACCGCCAGCCGTTCTTGAAACTCACTGGATTTGTGGGTCTCGCATCTGCTCCACCACCAAAAGATAGAGAGGTTTGCGTCACTTATAAAATTAAACATAAAAGAAAAGGCTTTTCAAGCACGTCATAGAGCTTTATTTTGATGGAGATTCTCAACACTCAAAGGTCTAATAATAGAATTAGAAATATTATTAATTGGTATTTGAAAAGCATTTGAAAAGAAAGCTAAAAGTAGATAATGATCTAGCTGAAACCACTATTTGTATAATAATTGCAATTCGTTTACACCGTGTCATTATTAATGCGTTTCAAATCGTAGATGACTGTATTAAACCGAAACGAAACGAGAAATTAAATCTCGGTGAGTTTAGTACAGTACATTTGAGTTTTATAAATATGAGGAAACATATATGTATGTTGCTACTTTTTAATTTATAATTATTATATATAACACTTTTAGTATAAAGGAAATTCTGATTAATTCAATTTTAAGTAGGCCTCATAAGTGGCTCAGAGATGTTATTTGTTGTGTTTATATAATATTTTCAGGAAGAATACAGAGTGAAGAAGGCAGCGACATCTGAAGGTGGGGCTTGCAACTCACTTACATCTGCGATGGCTCTAGGATCTTTGGTCATTTATATCAGAGCCCTACTTGAAACATGTTTTAACTTAAATTGTATTCCTTTTATTGTATTGTTTGTATTGCATACTGCTATTATATTATTTTGTGAATCTTGCGTTCATGTAAAATTACATAAATTATATGTTACCACTAGTACCTACTTAATAATTCCTATTTTGAAAAACGATGGGATGGAACGGTTGACATATGTCGGGCATGTCATCGCCCCGGTGAATCCCTTAGACACATCATCTCCGGTTGTTCTCGTCTTGCTAACGGGGAGTACTTGCACAGGCATAATCTAATGGCCAGGATTATCCACCAGCAACTTGCTTTGCACTACAACCTTGTGGAGTGTACGGTGCCATACTATAGGTATACACCCGACCCAGTTCTTGAAAATGGTCATATCACATTGTACTGGGATCGATCTATCATCACTGATAGGACTATTGTCGCCAATAAGCCTGATATAGTGGTGATAGATCGATTCGAGCGCCGCACAATGATTGTTGATATTACTATCCCTCATGACGAGAACCTCGTGAAAGCGGAGAAAGATAAACAAATCAAATATCTTGATCTGGCGCACGAGGTTGTCGACATGTGGGGCGTGGACTCTGCAATCATTGTACCGATAGTCGTTTCGGCTAACGGACTAATAGCGAAAAGTCTTGATCAACATCTTAAAAGACTTTCGCTAGGCGGCTGGATCAAGGGCCTGATACAGAAAGCAGTGCTCCTCGATACGGCACGCATTGTGAGGAGGTTCCTTTCTCTGGAGCCCTAACCCCCGGTGGCTTGGACCCTGTTCCCGATGCCGGTGGCCTACTATTTTTTATATTTTTAAATGTTTATTGTTTTTTTTATGATATATAGTTAATAGAAATAGAAATAGAAATAATTTATTTGCAGAAAATGTATGTTACAGATATGGTGACGTGTTAATTTATATTGTCTCAATACATTTCGCCTTACGGCATGCAAAGTATTTGTTAGATAACGACTAAGTAGTTGACATTGACAACAAATTTAACTTAATTATCTTAAAACTTATAATATTAAACATTTTTATATTAAAATTCTACTCATAATTTTTTTTTTTTAATAGGACTTACATTAAATTTTCAAAAGTAAATTCTATAATAAACTCATAACTTACTATTTACAGTAACAATTTTTAATCTAATATTCATCATTTAGGAAATCGTTAATGTTGTAGTAGCATCTGTCCTGTAAAATTTTAACTAAAGATTTTTTAAATAATTTTGTCGGTAAATCTTTTAATTTTTGCGGAAGTTTGTTGTATATCTGAGGGCCCATATGTAGGATATTCTTTTTCAGTAAAGCGGTTTTGTGTCCACCTGTATACAGCTTATCTTTATATTGCGACCTCATTGTTCCGGCGCGTTTTCTAACTTCAGTCAGTGATGTAAATAGGTGTTGATTTGTTTTTACAAATAGCGCTACTTCTAATATATATAGGGATGGAAAGGTTAGGATTTTTAATACTTTAAATTGTGGTAAACAACTTTCCGTAGATTTGACACCGGTCATTGAACGAATGCATCTCTTTTGAGCTTTAAATATACGATCTCTTTCGCTGCAGTTACCCCAGAATATTATACCATATCTTAGTACGGAAGCTACTAATCCATGATACGCGGATACTAAAGTATTTAAATTGACTTTTTTAGACAAGTTATAAAGCACGAAAGCATTTTTGGCTAGTTTCTGGGATAAATATTCTGCATGAGGACGCCATGTCAATCTGTCATCTATATTAATTCCTAAAAATTTAGTCACACTGGTTGTATCTATTATTTGGTCTCTATATTTAGTCTCTACATTATCAGGAAATTTTCTTTGGTAAAAATGCATGACTTTAGTTTTTTGTAAATTTATTATAAGATTGTTTTTATTCAGCCAATTTATTAACGATTTAAGTGAGTCATTTATTTCTTTCTCATAGTTGCTTTAATCACCGCATTCAATTGTTACTGTACTATCGTCCGCGAATAATGTCGTAGGTTGATGAACATTAGAAGGTAAGTCATTTGTGTAAAGCAGGAATAGTAATGGGCCAAGCACACTACCTTGTGGGACTCCAAATTTAGTGACTCTACAGTCTGATAAATATTTCATCTCCCGTTTTGATTTGGTACATACCCTAGTTAATTCTGTGTGTTGTTTCCGATCAGTGAGGTATGATTTAATTAAATTTAAAACGTTGCCTCTTATACCGTAGCTATGAATTTTATTTAACAGAGTTTCATATTTTACACAGTCAAATGCCTTTGACATATCTGTAAATATTGAACATACGGGATTTTTCTTATCAATGTTATTCATGACTACTTTTAAGAAATCAAATATTGCCATATTTATATTTTTGTCTTTACGGAATCCTTTTTGTTCTTGGCATAATATGTTATTTTTAGATATGAATGAATAAATAGATTCATATATATTTTTTTCAAATATCTTTGAAAATATAGGAATTAATGCCACGGGCCTATAGTTTGACATTTCTTCCTTATTATTCTTTTTAAATAGCGGTTTTATCACAACTATCTTTAATTTATCAGGGTACACACCTGCGCTAATACAAGCATTAAGTATATGACTTAAGGGTTTCGCTAAAATATCAGACACATACTTTATTACGACTGTATGAATACCGTCATAGCCATAACTATTTTTATTTTTTAAGTTTTTAATCACTCGTGTAATATCTCTTTATTTATGCATCCGGTAATAGACCGCTATTACCGGATGCATAAATAAAGACTTTGGATTATTAGGAATGTCGTATTTACTATCTGAATCATTACTTGAGATATCTTGCACTTGGTCTATAAAATAGTTGTTAAATGATTCGGCAATCTGTTTAGTATTTTTGATTAATTCATTGCCCTTACTAATTTGCAGTATTGGTTCAATGAGTCTATTTTTATTAGCATTAATTACTTGCCATGAAGCTTTGTTTTTGTTTTGTGAATTATTAATGAAGTAATTGTTTTGTACTTTTTGTGTAAGATTAATTATTGTTTTTAGTTTTTTAGAATAGTTTTTAAATATATTTTTATTTTCACTCGAAGGAGCTTTTCTATATTTCCAAAGTAGGTTTCTTTTTCTTTTACTACAAATCTTTATTCCACGGGAAATCCATTTTACTTTTTTGTACGGGGTTACGGTGATTAATTTATAAGGAAAGCATAAATCGTAAATCAAACAAAAAAGGTCCATAAACTTATTGAATGCGTCATTTGGGTTATCACATTCTATCACTTCCGAAAAAGATAGGCACTGTAGGTGCTTTTTAAATAATGTTAAATTGTCTTTCGAAATGTCACGTTTCCGAATACGCCAATGTTTTAAAACAAATGTTTTACTAACTTGTATTTTCATAATTTGAGCCGTATGATCGGACAAAGCAAAATCAACTATAGAACTTTCGCATCTTTGGTTGTAATTATGAGCAAAATTATCAAGACAGGTGCCACTTTTTATTCTAGTAGGTTGTTTAAATTCTAGTTTAAGATTGTAGTTCAAAAGTAAATTTTCAAAATCGAGTGTGAAAGAATTTCTTTTAAGTATATTAATATTGAAGTCTCCGCATAAGACGATTTTTTTGTTAGCTTTGGTACATAGTTTTCGTAATAAATTATCCAAATTTTCTATAAATACATCAATATATATATATAATCAATACATGACATCTTTGGTGGCCTATAAATACAAACTATAACAATTCCCTGATGACTTAGCTCTATTGCACAATACTCAAATATACCAGTGATAGACGTGTTGGGAATTTCTTTAAAATCATGTCTATCTTTTATAAGGATACAGGAGCCTCCTCTTTTTTGTGTAGTTCTTGAATAACATGCTGCAAGCTTAAAATTTGGTATGTTAATCAGTGATTCTTGTCCAGAAATAACAAAGTGTTCAGTAATACACAGAATATCAATGTCTATGTTTTTCTCAGTTTGCAGCTCTTGAATATGCAGCGCCATCAGGTCCGATTTATTTAGAAGACCAGCTACGTTCTGATGCATAATGTACATGTGTTTATACGAGAAAAAGCTCGTTACTTTGAAGACTACTTTGTGTGGATTCTCTTGCTGTTTCCACTGCTGATAGGTGCTGATCAACAAGAATATTATCCATAATTCGTCTGTAAATATTTCTCATTCCATGTTTGTTAACTCTGCCACTGTTTATCGAGAACATATCGAGGGTTAGATCTCTGTTGCTGTCGAAGATATATGCGTAGTTATTGTTTTGTAAATCTAGATCCATAAGATTGTTGAACATTTCAACTTTAAAATTGTAAATAGGTGACCCTGTTATATATGTAGGTAAACATAGCACAATGTTGGTATGTTTAATTTTTCGGAGTGATTCTTTTATATCATTTATTAAACTTATGTAGTTACCTTCTCCTCTTATGTCATTTTCTCCAATTAATATTAAGCAATAGTCTTCAAAGGTATAGTTATTCAATTTCTTATCAATATTTTTAATAATTTGTTTTGTGGTACTATTAGGGTATATGTAACGGCAATAATTGAAGTGATCTGAGAAAATATTCTCTATTAATGATATGGGTTCAACTACATTGTTACAGCCCACAAAACACAACTTGTTCTTCTGTTTAGGATATGAGATTATTTTCGGCTTGTTTCTATCTGTTCTAACATCTTTGCATTTTTTATTTTTTGTGAAGCTGTGATCACTATTTTCTACTATTAAAGTGGTGTCTACTTTTTGAGAGGCGTTTGTGGTATTAATTGCCTTATTATTACGTAACTTATCCTTTTGGTTCGGAGATGTGCAGGCAAGTGATGTTAGCAGTTTTTTTTTTTGGCAGTTGGAGTTCAGTGGAGTTGAATTCTTTATGTTATTATTTTTGTTTGGAGTTATGTTGACATCGCTAGATAATCTTCTAGTAGCTTTTTTTACCAGATCATGTTTCACATTCATGTCGTGCATTGCTTGTTTAAGTTCCGTGTTGACCATCGACAAGTTGTTGATTTCATTATGCGCAGCGTCTAATTCGGTTCTTAACTTCTGAATTTCGCTCTTTAGCTTGTCTATTTGTGCGCAGTTTTCATCGTCAGATATATTTGGTAAACTTTGTGTGGTGCCATCTAGTGTCATGTTGCTGCAGGTAAGGTCACACTCGTTCAATGTGCTATCTGACAATGATTGAGTGCGTTTTAGTGGTTTCTTTCTAAAGATGGTAACATTTTCGAAGAAATCTATATTTAATTTACTTTTTGTATTTTCTTACAAACCAATTCAAGTTCGGTTTCTAGTTATTTTAAATATTCAAATTTCAATTCCAAAAAGTGAACAGCTGGTGGGATTCGAACCGGGAACTATATAAACCGCAGTCTTACTGCCTTAGAGCATTCCTATCCCGATACAACTCGTTCAGGTCACGCCCGCGTCCCCCCCTAAACAGGCCTTCGTTCCTAGGCTAAGCCCCGCTCGCTCTAGCAGTCAGCCAACGATTGGATCGGACCTAGAAGTAGTTCAGAGCGTATTCTCGCTCATTAGCTCGGATAGGTTCAGCGCACTAGCTCAGACTCTGCGCTCTATGCAAGGCAACGGCTTTGCTATTCTACAAGTGATGCTCGAATATAAAGACATCACTGATGCCCTAGCTAATATCAACTTTAACGGTAACTGATGGCTACCGAAAATAGTAAATTTAAGCCCCGATGCCTTAAGTTAGGTTACTTTAACGCTAATAGCATAAATGGCCAACGTGACGAAATCGCGACCTTCTTACGTGACCATCAAATTGACGTTTTCCTAGTACAGGAGACCTTTCTTAAACCCGCCCAGAGGAACCCTGGAATTGCAAACTATAGAATAGTGCGCAACGACAGAACCCGTTGCCAGGCGGGCGGTACACTCATTTATTACAAAAAATCGTTATACTGCATCCCTATGGACCTCCCACCTCTTTCTCACATAGAGGCTTCTATATGCAGGCTAGGCATGACAGGTCACCAGCCGATTACCATCGTCTCGGCATACCTTCCACCTAAAGTCACATCTAAAGTTAACTTAGCTCCCGACATTAAATCCTTATTTGCTCTGAGCGACTCAGTTATCATTGCTGGCGACCTTAACGCCAAAAATGAATCCTGGTGTTGCAATACGACGACCACACGAGGCAGACACCTCGAACGATTAGGTATCGAACTTCACTTCGATATCATCGCCCCGATGAGCCCTACCCACTTCCCTGACAATGTAAACCACCGACCTGACATACTCGACATAGCGATTCTAAAGAACGTAAACCTCGGTTTACGCTCTATAGGGACGCTACAAGAGCTTGACTCTGACCATAGACCAGTAATCCTAGAATAAGGCCCCCGCTCAGGTCCCTCAGACCCAGATCAACCTGTCCCCACTAAAACCACCACGGATTGGGGAAGACTAGAGGAACGCCTCAAGTCGACCTCTTCTGTGCACTTAGACTCAATTCCCGATAATATAGTGTCTGTTGCCGACACGGTGTCTGCGATCGACTCCCTCACTAGTCACGTGCAATCCGTAGTGAACGAATGTTCACGGCAAGTCCCGGAGGTGGATGAACACCGCTGGAAACTGCCGGACGATGTACGTGAACTGTTGACGAAGAAAAACGCAGCTATCCGTGCCTACGACAGTTTCCCCAATGAAGCTAATCGTATCCATATGCGCACCTTGCAGCGTACTGTGAGGAAGCGCATATCGGAAATGCGGGAAGCTAAATGGGACAAAATGCTCGATGATATAGAACCCACCCATCAAGCTTTCTGGCAATTGCAGCGGAAATTAAAATCCGATCAATGCGCCGCTATACCCCCGCTCAATCGACCTAATCAACGACCTGCTTTTGATGACGACGAAAAGTCAGAAGTACTAGCCGACAGTTTAGAAGCCCAATGTACGCCTAGCACTCTACCAGTAGACAACGCTCACCTGTCCAAGGTCGATGCTGAAGTCAAACGTAGAACTGCACTCCCGCCCCCACACGACTCCGACGATCCCTTGCCCCCCGTCACCGTAGACGAAGTCAGAACGATCGTGAGGAACCTCAAACCCAGGAAGGCCCCAGGCTCAGACGGAATCACCAACAAAGTGATTAAATACTTTCCCGCACCTCTCATAGTTCTCATGACCGCCATCTTCAATGCGACACTGAGCAACAATATCTTCCCACAATCGTGGAAACAGGCAACAGTTATAGGTTTTTCAAAGCCCGGTAAGCTCAAGTGCGAGCCGACCAGTTATCGCCCGATCAGTCTTCTCAACGTCTTCGGAAAGATCTATGAAAGGCTAATTTATATTCGATTAAGGGATTATGCCGAATCCAATAAGCTTCTTCCTAACGAGCAGTTTCGCTTTCGAGCTAAACACTCATGCATCCATCAGTTGCACCGTATCGTTGAGCACATAAGCGCAGGCTTCATGGGCAAGATGAAAACGGGCGTATTATTCTTCGATGTAGCTAAAGCCTTCGACAAGGTCTGGCACAACGGCTTAATCTATAAGCTGTACCAATTCCAAGTGCCTGACCGTCTCGTACTCATCATTCGAGATTTTCTATCGAACCGTAGCTTCCGCTATCGCGTAGAGGGCGTTTTATCGTCCCCTCATCGGATCCAAGCCGGAGTCCCTCAGGGCTCTGTGCTATCACCACTTCTCTTCGCGCTGTACACCAGCGATATTCCAAAAAGTGGCAAAACCAAGTTAGCTCTTTTCGCCGACGACACGGCCATCTATTACACTGGTAGGAGTCTTGACTGCATTACCCGATATCTCCAGACCTCGGCCAACGCCTCAGGCGCTTGGTTCAGGAAATTGAGGATTGAGGTCAATCCAGATAAGAGCGCCGCCGTTCTCTTTTCGAGAACGGGCGCCGAGGAATTTCTTCCCCAGCTTCAACCTATTACAATGTTCGGCAAGCCAATCCCTTGGGAACTTCAAGCCAAATACCTGGGTGTGATTCTAGATCACAAACTGTCCTTCCGTCCGCACATTAAGACGGTACGCAACCGCGCGGCCTTCGCTGTCGGCCGTCTATTTCCCATGACAAATGCGCGCAGTAAATTGTCACTTAACCTTAAGATTAGGCTCTATACTACGTGCATTAGACCCATTATGACGTATGCTAGCGTCGTGTTCGCACACGTTAAGTATTACAAAATCAATAGGATGCAAACCCTGCAAAATCTATTCCTTCGAAAAGCGACAGGCGCCCCATGGTTCATTAGGAACCTTCAACTCCATCTCGACCTCAGAGTGCCTACCGTTAGGCAATTCGTGAAAAGGGCATCGAAGAGATACTTCGAATCTGCCCCTAATCATCCGAATCCCTTAGTTGTCTCTTCCGCTGATTACAGGCCGTCCCAGATCAACAAAATCCGCCGACCACGTCACGCTCTCCTCCGTCCCGATGATAGGATCACTGTAGCTCAAGAGTCTAACAGACACACAAGCACACTCCGACGCGCTCGACTGCCTCGTTATAGACCTCACCGGCGAGGTCCGCGTCCGTCGCGAAATGTCTCATCATGTCCACCCCGACCCTTGCTCGAGCCGGCCCGCGCCGAGCTAGTAGCTTTAAATTCGTCCCTTAATAATAAGGAAACTGATATGACCCAGCTAGTCCCTAGTTGACCCCCCAGCAACACCCTAAGCCGAGGTTCGTGTCCCGCAGGGGACGCCCTTAGCGCTGTTGCTTAGTTTGTAGTTTATAAAAATATGCTCTGGCTGGAGGCATCAAACCGCCTCGCCTTAGATATTGTCCGGTTACGCAGACAAAACCCCTCTGGGTTTCTGCAAGAGGCCATTTCAAAAAAAAAAAAAAAAGCCTTATAGCATTGCTATCGGAAAAGTTCGTATATGGTGCGAAATTAAGTATCTGGTAAGAACTGTTCGAAAGGGACGGAACATTGACTGTTTTATGAATATTCAAATTTGAAGGTGACAGTTTTTTTTCTTCGTGAATCACTTATTTTTGTTTTTTTCTAGTTTTTTGACCAAGAATTGTTTTTATATAGCACTACACTAAACTGTTGGTTGCACTATGTGTTTTTATTGTTATTTATGTCACTGTTTAACTGTTTTTATTGGTTTTATAGATAAAAATGTCCTTTTCACTGATCCAATTGTTATGACACTCAAAACTTTTTTATTTGTGAATGTTTTTATTAGATAACATTTACACGTATTATTTACACTAGATAGTTCACTTTAATTACACTTGTTATACTAAATTGCAACTATTTCTATTTTTAATCAAAAAATATTGACGGAGCTTTGTTTACTCGATGAGCAGCGCCAACTCCCGTTCCTATCGCTAAAAATGTAATTTATATATAAATTTGAAAAATAAACGAAATAATAATAATATTCCACAACTATCACACAACGCCGTCTAGTCTCAAGCTAAGCAGAGCTTGTGTTATGAGTACTAGACAACTGATAAACATACTTATATATTTCTAAATGCATACATATTATAGATAAATTACACCCAGACACAGAACAAATGATCGTGCTCATCACACAAACATTTGTCCTGGGTGGGAATCGAACCCACGACCTCCGGCATAGCAGTCAGGGCTACTAACCACTAGACCAACAGGACAGTCAAATTAAAAAAACATTTTTAAGCTATTTGTTCAGTCACTATGACAACTTTTATACAAATGTCAAGTAAAAAAATTAATCTTCAGTGTTTAAAACGTACCTTCCGTATATGCCTAAGAATGATACGTATGTTTATCAAAAATATGGGAAGTTCCTCGAAGAGTAAAAGGCCACCGATTAAAGTATTTGGTTAGTAGGTATACCACATAACATTTTGGTGATACATGACATCGCTATTGCAATCTAAAAAAAAAGTATGATTGCAATAGCTCATCATCAACAGAGTGGGTAATTTTCGTTTGCCTTTATACAAATTGATTCGTATGAAGTCTTTCGAGCTCACACTTCGTTGGCTTAAACCTAAATGAATAAAATTCCTTTCACAAAAAGGTGTGGAAGGACGCTACGTGAATGCACTTTATAGTGCCGCTTACCGAAGGAACGAGCTAAAAGGCGTCGAGAAGGGTCTGCGTGACCTTCGCAAGGAACTTCGTAAGCCTAAAGTGATAGACTTCATAGAAACCAGTTTAATATCACGAGCTAATAAAGCAAAGTTACTGTCGGATATTGGCAAAGAAGTTGGTATGTACTGTAGTTTAAGAATGAAGAAAGGTACATTGAGTTATATGGTCTCAATGTTGAGACAAATTATTAGTGAGAGAAATTTTTGGTAGTAGCACCGAGCCTGGGTTTCTGACCACTAAGTAGTAAAAAGGTTACTGTTTTAATAGTTTTTCAATCAGTACCTATCGAAAATCTCTGGAAGTAGACGTTTATTTTGATATTAGTCAGTACCATATGTTGGAAAAATATGAAACTATCTACAATTGCTTTAGATATTTACGTTGCTGCTAGGAGTACTAGTAATATGTAGCTAACTACCTAAGTTCAGTGGCGTAGCTACCGGAGGGCTAGACGGGGCAGTGTCCCGGGGCCCCCAAGCTCAGGGGGCCCCTCGGACTCTGACTTACGAACTATTTATAGTTGAACTAGTGTTTGAACTAGTGAAAATTTCACCCCCATTCGGAATATAAATAAACCAGATTGTAACTTCTTATTTAAATATGTTGATATAATATTTATATTGACGTATATTGATAAAATTTTAAATATTTGTTCCGTATTCATCGTGTTCCGAACTCGACGTACCCCAGATTTGTCGTAACCCAGATTCGTCGTACTCCAGATTCGTCGTAAAACGTACAGTCGGTCAAGAAAGTGTTATTGGTTTAAAAATCTCTACTTAATTAGGATTCCGTACCCAAAGGGTGCTCAACGGGACCCTATTAACGTGCCTCCGCTGTCTTTGAGTCTGTCAGGTGACTGTATTTTTGTAACGGTAACAGGTAGATGTTTTCTTTTATTTTCATTAAATAGTTTTAATTTGTTCATTAAAATAAGTTACAATTTATTTTTTTATTTCATTTTTATTTTCGAGTCGACTGTATTACGACGAATCTAGAGTACGACGAATCTGGATTACGACAAATGTGGAGTACCTACGTCGAATTCGGAACACGACGAATACGGAACAAATGATTTTAAATAGATTAGTTGGGGCCCTAGTTTATTTTTTGCCCCAGGGCCTTTGGTTACCTAGCTACGCCACTGCCTAAGTTGAGTCCAATTTAGGCTCGGGGCTAACCTTTTACCACCTCCTCAACTCGAGTTTAACTTTGGTTTGATTACTGTAATCAAAACCAGTTGATAATTGAGGCCATGAGAGTATGAGTGGCTTTTGGTATTTTTTTCGAGACATAGGAAATTGGTTATAACTGTCTAAAAAAAGATCGACTCTTGCTCTCACTACCTCAGTTATAAGTGTGATAAGTAAAGTATCATCATTGTTCAGGAATGCCAACCGCTGCCCAAAACTTCCTTGCTGTAGTAGCTGAGAACGGTCGTCTGAAGATGTTACGGCGCATGATAAATATGTTCCTCACTGTCATGGTGGCGCATAGGAATGAGGCGCTATGCGAAGTGATCACCGCCGAACTGCTAGATGACGCCTCCAGGCAGGCACTTATGGAGGTCCTAAAAAGGTTCGTTAAGGAAGGAACGAAAATTCAACTAACTGAAAAAGTGGATGAGAGCCTCATCGGTGGCGTCGTTGTTGGCTTTGAAGATAAACACGTTGATATGAGTATCTCAAGGAGACTGAATATGTATAGTGAATTGTTAAAACAACCTGTATAAATTTTGTCAATTAAATTGTTTTCTATTTTAGTTGGACCAGTTTTAATTGTATTATGAACTTTCTGAATACAGTTAAGAGTATGACTACCGTCATAAATAAAAGCCGTGCGTAGTTTTTCATATTATATTTATTGCATTTTTAAATTATTATTATTAGGAATATTGCAATACATACGGGACTTTTATATGAATTATAAATATGACTTTGGTGTATAAGCTACATAAGGATTCAAAGGATTTTACATAAAATAACACGATAGCGTTTTTATGAAATGTTCTAAGCTAAGACTTCAGTCATTACTTTCATACCGGTCTTATCAGTCAGTAAAATAAATTACGTGAATTTATTATAAAGATGACAGACATAAAACTATTTCATACGGCAAATTTATTAACCGAATCAATAAAGGGAGTTTGGGAGCGACTTAATATATAAACGACACATAACTCTAATTCAATGGCTAGTCATGCCACACGAATTTCTGGAGCAAACGATCGGCCATGGCACTAATCTCTACAGTTACCAGGCAGCGCCATAATTCGGCTTGTGACCATCTCCTGCCCTGTTGATAAGGTTGGCATGGTGACCATGATTTCTGTCCTTTGGGTAATCTCTGCAAGGTGAATTAGCTAAAATTGCTGGAATTTCCTCAGCATGAATTCTATAGTTTATCCTATCTGATGATATGGATCCAGTCATTATTCTTTGGAAACTTGATGTCAACACCCATAATTCTTGTTCTCCTTTGAGATTGTTGACAACTTTCACACCGCTAGCGAACTGTAGCGTCTCTTGGTCCATAGCCACCGTATGGAAGTTGCGAGGAGAAAAATCTGTGGCAGAGTTCCAACACCAGATGCTAGGAGGGTCCATGAGTCCGAAGTAAAGAATGCCGTCACGGTCCATTGCTTCAGCAGCTGATTGTGATGAGCGCTCCTCTGGGAACACCTGGAAATTTACTTATACTCTTATATCTGTGTTATTTATAGCAATCACTGGAGACAATTCCAGTGTAGCAAACTAAACAAAATTTAGAGTATTGCTGTCTTTTACTAACCGTTACTTTATGAGCGGGACGGAATGATGTCAAATTCAAATTTAGTCATGTCAACCTAAAACTTCCATACAATTTTCGTTTGACGTCTCTGATTTTAGGTGGCCACTAAAATTAGAGACGTCAAACGTTAATTGTATGGACAACTTAGGTTGACATTATTAAATTTGAATTTGATGTCATCCCGTCCTGCTCTTATATTAACGATTAGTAAAAGACAGCTATGCTCTAAATTTAGTTTAAATTGCTACATTAGAATTGGCGCCATAATCAACATTAATTTTATTAAAATTGGGTAAAATATTTGTGCTTTATGAACGTCAAACATTAACAATAATTATATCGTTTATATCAGCTTACGTAAACAGAATCGGCATCGAGGTTCGGGTGTTCAATATGTGATTCATTCCTAATGTCCATGGTCCTGACCACGTTTTCGGTAGTGGCGGTGAGTGCGTGGAAGAAGAGCAGACGCCGGTTTGGAGACAGAGCCATTCCCATGACGCCGTCCATTAGATCAAAGTTTTCACCTAGAACAAGTAAATCTTAAGCGGCTTACTTAATCTTTTGAGAGATTACAATCTATTGAACATCACCATATTTAATTCAATTAAGGATAGTAACGCCATGATATGAACGCACTAACAAAATCGCAGGTCATACAAATATACGGCCAAGTGCGAGACGGACTGGCGCTCTCAGGGTTCCATATAAAATATATTTTTTAAGAAATCTTAACATTATGTTACGTTTTTGAATCTTGCTTCTTAATTCTATGTCAACTACAAGGTTTTATCCGCAGAGTGTCAAAATACGCGGTGTAAATGGTCTCATTAGTTCTTTCGTTGCCTAAGTAGCTTGATTTTTTTAGAGCTCCAGTGGACCATAGCCCTAAGAATTCGATATTAATTTCAACTTGATACTTCCACGCTTTCTTCTTCTGGAGGGATCTTATTAGGGTTCCATTTTTTCTTTGAGTAACGGAACTCTAAAAATCGCGATAACCTAAGACATATTCTGTAAAAACAGCGATGTTCATAGTCTCAATACGAGGACCAAAAATAAACTCGTGCTACCATCAACTAGGCTCCAAAAAATTAGTAATTCATATAGATGTCAAAGTGTACGCTTCTACAACAAAATCCCAAGCAATATTCAAGAATTGAGTCTCAACAAATTTAAGTCATATGTGAAGCAGACTCTTTGCAAAAAGGGTTACTATAAAATCAAAGACTACGTAGAAGATAAAAATGCTTGGGATTGTGCCGCTCGCTCTAATGTTTAGACACTCATTAATAATTGCTGATTTTATAGTTTTTTTACCACTGTTGACATTGTAATGTTTAATTAATTTATTTTATGATATTTTATTGAATTTATTATATTAAGATTATTCTTTTTGACATTGATTCTTGACATTTTTTGATAATATTGTTATTCTATTAGACACTATTTGCAATGTGAATGTGAGTACGATGTGGGCCAGAAATTCATTCATACATGAACCTCATAGACTGTCTGGCGGTTTTGAGTCGTTTTATGTGACCTACGCAAATGTTCTCCTGATCTGGTATCGTCTTGTGACGGGTCGTTGAGCTCCCTTAGTTATGGTTGAGCTACACGATGACTGATGCATACGTGCCGTCAGACAGGACAGGTCACCTCGAAGCTGCTATGGCTCTTTCCTCAAAAGGCCATTCCAGACGATCCTTGCATCGTTACACTCACATAGATATGTACATACTATTATGTCTGGACTTTAAAAGAGACGTTGACCTCTGAGTTTGTTTCGGCGTTTCTTCTCAGAGACAGTCAGATAGGAAACGCCGGCGCCATCTAGTTTATAAAAATGACTTGTAAAAGTGTCTTCAACAGATCTATTTACAGAAATAAAATCATATATCATTTATCATTATTTACTATCATACAAAACTGTTGGTGTTTACATCACACATTAGACGCAAGCGCAACTGCAGCTTCAATTTTGTTAGAAGGTATATGAGTGTTAGTAAACAGATTTAAATGAAGGACAGTTGTCTATAGCGAACGCTGCACCAATGTTGTTAGTCATTATTATTGCTATGACATTCAATCAGGAATCAGAAGTCGATATTATTTTTAAATTATTTGTGCTATTCTTCAGCTCATGAAAGCCTCACCAAGGCAAGAGAGAGCAGTCAGTTTATTACAAAAAATTATATCAATCCGATTTCCCAGCATGGAGACAAGATACCTATATTTCTCACCTCCCTTTTATATGAAGCAAGACTTTCTATATATTGCAGACTTACGATAAACAGGATAATGGATATACATACCTACTCTACATAAGTAACTTATGTTAAATTACATACCATCAATGGTGAATTTTCCTCTGGACGGGTAGGGGTAGAAGAGTCGATGCGTTATGTACCACGACCTGTCTCGTACAATGTCACACACCAACAGCCCGAAGCCAGACACATCAGCGACGTACACGAAGGTGTCGGCGCAGTCACCTGGCGCGCGCGGACGGATGTCCACAACCTGAAGTTATTAATTAAGAACGTGAGGACGGTATAACATTACATAATATCACGTCCGTGTCCCAGAAGAGGTAGGCAGAGGTGTACACACTTGTACACCCATATTTCACCAATGCCAATGCAGTTATTAAGACACATGAAATAGTTGGTGAGGATATTTCAGCGTACCTATTGGTTATCCCAGTTACCATCGAATTGATGGTCTCTTTGTAATACATAACAATAAGATAACTGAGGCCGGTGAAGCTAGCATTTTTGGTAATGTCACACAATCTATAAAAATGAGTTCATTTTTGTTTTGCACATGGATATTGATAATAATATAATGATAATAATAATTGTTATTTTGTTGGTCTCCTCACTTGTTTTTGGACCTAAATCAACGCGAGGCAGACAGGCGGAATATCTAAAATCAAAAGATGGATTTCAAGTGGACAATAGGTTATACTAACAAGAGTGATGAACAGCGACTGTTCCGTGTATGAGGATGCGTTGATGACGTGTCGATAGATGAGCTGGTCGGTGGCGAGGTCGAAGGCCAGCAGTTGAGGAGGGCACACCTGCTTGTCACCGATCTTGCCCGTATCCATCACCCATAGACGCTGGCATTCGTCGATCTGAAATTATGATTGAACGTTTATTTTACTCGAGGAGTTTAAAATTTTCACCAATCAGCTTATGGTGACATTTAAATGTTTGTCAGGAAGTAAGTGTGAACTAATCACGTCTCTTGGACCACCTCTGTATGTATAGATTTTCCTTCAAACATGAAGATAAACACTCGGCTAGTATAGTCTGGCTAGTGTAGTCCCTGATCGGCAAGAAAACAGTAAGTAATGAACGTTCAACACAAAAAATCAAGATATCGCATCTATGTTAATTGATATTATTTTATTATTATTATTGTTCACCGGTTACTAGCCGCGGACTCAGCTCATGACTAAGGGCTCCGTTCGAGTTCGAAATAATTTATACCTAAAATCGTTTATAAAATAAGTGTCATCACATAAACATCGTTAACATACACACCTTAATAAAGTTTAACTACCTTGAAGGTATTTGTTGAAAATTTTCCTGTCTGAGACTTTTATATTATTATTCTAATATAAAAAACCACACACAACTAATATGTTATTAATAATTCATCCTTTACATTTATCAGGAAAGAGGTTATAACAGATTTCATACTTTAATTATCAATAGTTTACTATTACCTTGATCTTTATAACTAACTAGCTTTATCTACTAACCATCGAATACTAGCTATGACTGCAGAGCTACGGCGTATACTATGTCTGAGCCGCTGTGTCCCACCACCTGATCTTGGGAGGATCTGATACGAGCTATAGGAAAGGGCGTCTAGTGTTCCACTTCCAAGTGTTTAGGGATAAATGAGACATTGAAACGGATAGAAGAATCTAAATTCCAACTTATGCAATTCAATTTCGATGAAGCGATATTCTAGGTGATTATACAAATTATTATTGGCATATACAGCCAATAACCAGCAGGGATCGATGGTTCAACGTGACTCCTCATGAAAATTCTCCTAGCAGTAAATCTACAGATTGACCGCGTCAAGTGTTACTTTACTTTAAAGTTGGTTTGCTGACCAGAGATTAAAGATGACGAAAGATGAACAGGATAAGTGTAATTGGTTGGTTTATGAAATATTTAACATATATAACCACGATGTTGTTTTGTTCTAGAATTTTCATAATTTAAGCTTGTAGCCTAGCCTTACTTTGACTCTAAAGACGGATATCATTCCAGCGCAGTTCTCCAATTGGTTGTCGTGCCACGAGTAGTCCGGGTATGCGGTGATCTTGCCCTGCTCGTCCACAGTGCCTAACGTGATTGGCTGACCCTCGGCAATCCGAGGGTTTGTCACGAAGATCCGTGTCGATCCTTTAACAACAAAGTGGAATTTTCGAAATGAATCAACTTTAAAGTTTCTTACTTTTCAATCATGATTATGATAATCTCTCTATAAATTTGAGGAGTGTGGCACACCTGTCAAATTCAAAAACATAGTGATTGATGTTGCCAATATTCTCTTTTAAACCATATGAGGGGAAATTTGAAATTGATGAGTACCAAAGATAGGTACGGACAGCGATCCGATAGATAGATAATTATTACACGATTGCCCAAAAAATGTGTGTTATTTTTGGTTAGATTTAGGGCCTTGGCACGGTTCGGCAAGTGTCGCGTGTTCAAGCCTCGTTCGTATCTATTCCACATACAAATAAAATAAAAATAAACTAAGATCCTTCCATATGCCATACTACATATTTATAATCGATCATCCTCAAAAACTAGTTATTTAACAAGGTCTGCAACTTACGGTCACAGGTTCAAATGCGGCAAAATCTGACATACATAGGGAAGATCCGCGTATAATAAATTAAAAATTGTATTGTATGATTAGCTATTTTTATGCACAAAACTTAAATGATGTTTATCCAGTTGATATAAAAAATTGTTTGTATGTAATTTACCCACATTACAACTTTTTTTTAAATTGTGTATAAAATTATGTGTGACATTTTGACCTGCTTATCGTCGTATCGTATTGTATACACTGCAAAGTCATATTCTGAGGCTCTATTAAAACGTGCTACAACCATGACTGTTCCGCTGGGTAGTGGCTAGTGTAAATGGCAGCCACGACCCGTATAAACCATATAAGAAAAAAGTCACTTGTGGCTCACGAATGGAGTGGCTGCGATATCTTTGATTTTGGAAATAGCATTTCCTAATATAAATTTAATTCATTTAAAATATGTCAAGGCGTACCTTTCAACGAAGGCACTCTGATATATTTTAGAGGATATTTTAGACACTTCCAAAGATTTAGGTGTGTGCAAATAACTGTCCGTGTCTATCCAGTCGTTGAAATGTTCTAAAGAAAAAAGTCAATAAGCACTCGAACAACTACTCTTATAAAGATAGGTACATGGTTTATTTATCATCTCGAAAAACAAGCATATCTGGTGGTATATTTTAATAATGGCATGCTTAAAATTTCAGCTCCTAGTTGGATCTCCAAAATGATTAAAAATAAAGTCTAAATTAAAAAGGAAATAAAACACAATTGCTTACAGTAGGTACCTACCTAACCTATACCGTAGTAGGTTACTATGAACTATTGCGAAGTGAGTGTCTAGTAGGAGTAGGTGGCACTTTAGCAATATGCAGAATTGAATTGAATGTTTCCAACGTTACAATACCTTATGATGAATAATAAAATGCATTTTTTTTAGCAGTCCTATATCTTTTCATTGTAGTCATGTTTGTGCCACGATATTTGCACCATACAGAACTTTAAAATTTTACTTTATGTCAAAAATAACAGAACGTTCTTGTTTTTTTTTAAACCTTTGTGGATATTCCTCTATATTGTAAATATAAGACAAACTGGTAATTCGGAAATGGAATCAATTGCTTATTTATTACTCACCATTTCTATGATGCACATCCACGTCATTGGGTACCGAATGACCCGGGACATAATAGCGTTTTTCAATAGCTATTCGCTTGGCTTCTTCACTGGGGAACTCGAACTCTAGCTCGGACCACTGTCTGATCACGCGCAATCCTTGTTGGGGCCATTGCCTGACGTCGTGTTTATCATTATTGGCACCCAGCCCGGGCCAGCAGCACGCCAGGCAGTAGGACAACAAGAAGAACCTCTCGATTCCTTGCGACATCTCTAACTTGAAAGTGTCAAGCACGTTGGGATCTGGAGGAAGTAAAATGATTTTACTAGAGGGGGAGCTCATGCTAATGAAGTTTTTCTACTACACCGGTCACACAAGTTTCAATAAATAACAGCAACGTCTTGCAAATACTTAATTTTTTATACGAGCTTCGATTTTATATACTGTTGATTAAATGTCAAGTTAATTCAAGATAAATCTTTGAAAAGCATTAACGCATGCTTAGCGAACTCTAAAGTTATTATATTAAATGGAAAAAGAATACGGTCGCGAACAGGATTCGAACCTGCGCCTCCCGGACAAGTTAATGTTTAGATTAAATTATTCAGTTATTCTGTCTTCTATTAACATAAAGAATCTTCTTCCAAACAACAATTTTTTTTTTATCTTCCATTGTAAAGGCTACTGCTTTATACATATACAATACTGTATAACAAAGAAAGAAAGAATGAAAAAAAATCCTAGCGGTCACAATATTTAAATATATTGTATGTTCTAACAAGAAAAATATTGATGTAAGGCTCTACATATGAAAATATTTACGCACTGGCTATGGCTGAATAAATTGTAAAAAATCTTTGATATTATAAGATAAGTGGGCGTTTATCGGACAATAACCTATGATAAATATAACACTGACATTATTACAAAAATATCTCATTATGCATAACAATCGTAAAATTTGATATGTACCGTATTGACTCAACAATGCTCCGCAGTATCCCTGTTGTGCATATAATGGAACCATTTTTTTTTTTTTTTTTTTGGTAGTGGCATCTATCATCAACCTAGGAGGTTGTCGGCTGCTTAACCGGACTTTCCTGTGGATGCCCTAATAATAAATTATTATTAAGGCCTCCAGCCAGGGGCATACGAACTAAATTAAATCTAAAGCGACCACGCTAAGGGCACCCCCTGCGGGGTACGAGCCTCGGCTTAGGGCGTCGCTTGAGGGAGGACAGCAAGGGACTGGCTGGATCGAACAAGAATTATTATTATTAGGGGAATTTAAAGCTACAGGCTCAGCGGCTACGCGGGCTGGCACGAGCAAGGGTCGGGGAGGTGATGCATTAGGTGCATTACGGGGACGTCGCGACGGGCCTCGGCGGCGAGGCATAAATGACGGCGGTCTGTGTTTGTGTACTGTGCTGGTGGCCCTACGGCTCTCTTGGAGCAGGGTTATAGCGTCATCGGGGTACAATAGTGAATGCCTAGGACGGCGAATTCTACTTATCTGGGAGGGGGTGTATCGGGCGGCAGCCGCGATAAGAGGGTTGGGGTGCTTTTCAGCAGACTCGAAATAACGCTTGCAAATGCGTTTTATAAACTGTTGGATAGTGGGAATCTTGAGGTCGAGATGGAGGTTTTCGTTTCTAACGTAGAGGGGGGCTCCCGTGACCTTACGTAAGGCACGGTTTTGGAGGGTCTGCATCTTATGGTGGCGGAACGATTTCGCGTGTGGGAACACTACGCAGGCGTAGGTCATGATGGGGCGTATGCACGTGGTGTAAATGCGCAGTTTGCACTTAAGGGACAATCTGCTGCGTGCGTTCATAATAAAGTGAAGCCTACCCAGAGCGAAGGCGGCGCGCGAGCGCACCGTCCTTATGTGCTCACCGAAGGTCAAGTGTCTATCGAGGATGACTCCTAAGTACTTGGCTTGCTTCTCCCAAGGGATCCGCTTGCCGAACATGGTTATCGGTTTGGGGTCGGGGGGTCTGATCCTACGCTTTTTCGCGAAGAGTACGGCTTGACTCTTATCGGGGTTGACTTCTATTCTCCATTTCCTGAACCAAGCGCCTAGTACGTTGGCGGAAGTTTGGAGAGTGCTAGCTATACGGTCGCGCACGATACCGGAGTAGAAAATGGCAGTGTCGTCTGCGAAGAGAGCTAACTTTGCCTGTCTATTTTTGGGGATGTCGCTAGTGAAGAGCGTGAACAGGAGGGGCGAGAGCACGGAGCCCTGGGGGACACCGGCGCGGATAGAGTGGGGGGCGGATAGTGCGCCCTCTATGCGATAGCGGAGATTCGAGAGAAAGTCCCGTAGGATGAGCACGAGACGGTCGGGCACGCCGAGTTGGTACAGCTTGTATAATAAGCCGTTGTGCCAGACTTTGTCGAAAGCCTTCGCTATGTCGAAAAAGAGCGCGCCTGTCATCGTGCCGCGCTGAAAACCGGCGCTTATGTGCTCGACGATGCGGTGGACCTGTTGTACGCACGAGTGTTGGGTACGAAAACCGAACTGTTCGTTGGGGATGAGGCTCTTCGCATCGGCAAAGTCCTTGAGTCGCTTATAAATAAGCTTCTCGTAGATTTTACAGAGTACGTTGAGGAGGCTGATCGGTCGGTAGCTGGTGGGTTCATTCGCGGGTTTTCCCGGCTTAGGGATACCTATGACGGTGGCTTCTTTCCACGATTGAGGGAAGACGTTGTGACTCATGGCGCCATTGAAGATGGCGGTCATGAGTATAATGAACGGGGCGGGGAGAAGTTTCATGACTTTATTAGTGATGCCGTCTATGCCGGGGGCTTTGCGGGGTTTGAGATTTTTAATGACCTCTTGCACCTCGTCGGGAGTGACGGGGGGCAGGGGGTCGTCGGGGTCTTCGAACGGCGGGAGTGAGGCTCTGCGTTCTACTTCTGCGTCTACCTTGAGGAGGTGCGCTCGGTCAACCGGTTGGGTGCTAGGAGTACATTGCGCTTCTAGACTGTCGGCCAGGCACTCGGCCTTTTCGATGTCGTCGAAGGCTATGCTCTTATCGGGGCGGATGAGAGGGGATAATGGAACCATCGCGATTTGTTCAATATATAGACTAATTATCACCAAAATCTTCATAATAGTAAAACACACTTTATGGAGCCTCATTCACAACACTTGTTGAAAATTATTGTCACAGGTACCTACTCACTATCTAGTAACTCTTAAATTAAAATAAAATATAAACTTTAAAATAATAGAACAATGCATAGAAAACAAATTGGAAATCACAATTAAGTGAGAACACCGGTGTTTCTTTCTATGTTCTGCTAAAATATTTCTGACAAATGTACCTACGAGTTACAAAACATTTAGTAAAAAGGTAATATTTCGTTACAATTAACCTATATTGAATATCAATAAAAATACTTAAAAAAAAAATATGATGAGAGTCACGCGAATGAAATTAATTTTGTATTTATCGCGGAACGTGTGTCTCTACTCTTCTTTCCTTTTAAACTGACTTGGTACCGTTGGGTTCAGATTCTGAACAATGACCGCTACTTTAGCCATAAACATTTTATTTTGACAGAGCATCAATATTAATAATGCTCAATACTGAACTCTGCTTTAATCTGCATATGTACACGAAAATTATATACCTACCTCTTGAACATTGATCATTAGTGAAAAGCCGAATGAAATCTGTTGACTACTTTCAGAGAACATCGTGGACTGATAGACAAACAGAGGTACCGCTGCGGGGTACTTTTATAGCCTTAGAGACAATAGGATAAGTACGCGCTTTAAAAAATATGGTATAGTGTACTACTTGATGTAAATGTTTTGAGGAGCAAATAACTTGTTTAACTTACAGTTCATTGGCCTCAGAATTAGTCAAAAAGCCCACCGAAACATATTTGGGACAATGATACCTCATTCATGAATATTTTAAGGTAGATAATTGCGTGTTTGTTGCCTTTTAAGTTGGAATTGTTATCTACTAGGTTTTTTTGTCGTATTGTTATTTTATTATTTTATTTCTAAATTTTACGGAAAGGGTTACTACAGTAAATAAGTAAGTAATGTAAATTTTTCGACCAACTACTTTATCAACGAAATTCTATTTACACTTATTTCCGAATACAACTGGGCTTCGAAAAATTAAAATACCGATAAAAATCGTACAACACACACTAGTTTCAACGTAAAGCGATGAAAATAAGGTTGCAACTGAAACACAATTGCACTGACTTACAATGTATGGAAAAATCTTTATTATCAGAAGTACTTTAGATGTCATAGTGAAGCAAGAATTGCACATAAACCCCTAGGTCACGTCTTTCTAGTTCTAGAACAATATAATAAGATTACATAGTAACGATGTCATCTCACTTTTGCTGTCACATATAGATTGATGCTTAGCAAATCTACTTATACCTACCTCTAAATTGTATTGCAAACTTATTATTGCCCCAGCAAGCGTGTGTAGGGTACATATATAGTCTCTACAATTTAATTAAAAGCCTTGAAAGTTACAATATTAAATGGAAAAAGAATACGGTCGCGAACAGGATTCGAACCTGCGCCTCCCGGATAGATACTCCAGGCGCTCTGACCACTAAGCCATCTCGACCTCTGCTCACCACCGCGAATTCTTCTTCCATATTTTAACACGTCTTATGGCGACGTCTGGTAAAAGCCTTGATCATAAAACAGGGATGGTTTATAATCTCTTTACGTCATCAGAGGTAGTCATTATCGTGTCCAACTGATGTGTATCGATGAGAATGATCTTGAATTATCCTGACCTGAAGTTTGTTTATTAATTTAATACAAACATATGTCGCAGATGGATGGTAGAATCCGCTGTTTTACAAAACTGCTAGCTGTTTTACAAAACACAAACATTTTATAAAACAACTGAACAACGTTCAGCTGGATTGAAACAGCTATCCACGTTTAGACGTAATGCAATTAAAATAGGTAGTCAGGTCAGAAAAACCTAAACACAAAGAGGATGAACGTAACCTGTCCATGTACACGGGGTACTCCGGGGTACACGGAACTCCCGAGCTCGCTTCGCTCCCTCATGCGTCATTTTTATTTATTTTCTTTCATAATCCCGATTTAGTATCGATTAGTAAAGTAGTTAGTTTAGTAGTCATTCAAAATTTCCATTTTTGCTACTGACTTACAAAACTTAATAAAGCTAAATTATTGTTGATAAGACACACAGAGCCATGAGCGACAAAATTAAGAACTAAAATTTAAGTCTTACTATTTATGAAGGGGAATTTTTAACTGCACCTCTATTTAGAAATTTAAGCAAACAAAATTTATCCACTAATAACCTACTGCATATCAAATAAATGACTGTACTACAAATTAACTACTTGATTACCTAAACATGTTGTACTAAAAAATGTTTAAAATTCATCAAAATCTGATGGCTTTTTTATCTAATTTACAGCAAAAATCTAGCTGAAACCACAGATATACTCATTTTGAAACAATATTACTCACCGTAAAACAAAAATACTGATTTGCACACAAATTATATTTTTTTATGACGTAAATACTAAACCACTATAATAGTCGACAATATATCGGGATTATGAAAGAAAATAAATTAAATTGATCCATGAGCGAGCGAAGCGAGCTCGGGAGTTTCGTGTATCCCGACACGGACAGGTTAGGTTCGAAGAGGATGACGGGGGCCCGTGAGCGAGCGTAGCGAGCGAATAGCCCCCGTCATCCTCTTCGTGTTTAGGTTTTTTCTAACCTTACGGACACAAAAATAGGAGCCCCGTACACTTTGCAGATTTTTTGTGAACTTTGATTAGATAAACATGACTGATTAACTGGTGTTTCATTTAGAATAACCCATGTTCTTAAAAGTTTAATAGGTGATGGATTCCAAAAAAAAAATGTTTAAATATTTTGTTGCACTCGAAGAATTATTAGATTTACTTTTAGTTAACAGATAGTCATTCAGTAAAACAGTTAAGCTTTAAAGATCTAACAGTATAGTATAATTGATTTATTTGATGAGCAAATTTAGTGTGCAATTCAGTATTTTTGGTGGTAATTTCGAATATTTTGATTGAAAAAAGGGGATTTACAGTTAAAGTATTAAATACCACCCATTTATGAAGGCATTGTATGACACTTAATTATTCCATGTTTATGAGTTGTTGGATTAATTTAAAAAAACTAACTCTAAGCTAGAAGAATTGAACAAAACGTTAGTTTCAACAACAAGAAATATATAAATATATTAATTTTGTACATTAACCTACCTGAAAAGAATCTGGTTTCATTCCGAAGAAATTCTTTGTACAGCATCGCATCATTATCAGCCCACTTGTCACATAATTTTGTATTGAGAACCATAATTAATAAGGAAAACCTTCCACTAGTCCGACGCTTAGCCACGAAACACTACACGCAAATTATTTACAGAATCTTGTGGTGTCGGTTGCTGCCTAACTAACGCTTGAAAATGGTAAATAGTTACGACATTAATAATGTCCGTCGCAATTCTTTACAAATAATCGTGATACAATTGCCGATAGAAGCCCATTTAGGCTCTTCCCTGACGACGCGCCCTAACAAACCGGGACAACTTTTCACTTCTTGCACTGTATCTCCACATCGAATTAAATATAGAAGGTGCTGCAATTCATCAATTGAAATTGAAATACCCCATAAAGTGCGAGACTAAAAGAAAATAATTAAATTTATCTGAGCAGACCTAAACACGATTTTGATTGAAGGGTCTACTGTGGATGAAAGGAGAACGCACTGTGAACACTCGACTAATCCGTGCGTTACTTCCAAACGAAATTTAATTATATGTTTAGATTGAGTGAAATAGTAGAGTAAAAAATTAAGTAAAAAATGGCGCCTATTGACCATGTGACAGTGAAGTGAAATAAACTACGTTCAATGAAATACTACCGGTTTTATTTTTATCACTTAAATATATTGTTTCCTGTGATGTCATACGATAAATCTAGTGTATCCAAACGAATCTATCTATCTATTTGTTGGTTACGTTTCACGCCTAAATCTCTGAACCAATTTTGATGAGTTTTGGTATAGCGGTAGATTGGGCCTTGGGCACTAGCCACTAGCTAGTTTACTATATATTTAAGTAAGTAAAGTTTTTTTTTAAGTCGGCCAGTTTGCCGGTTAGACTCCATGTTACACATTAAGTTTCCAGGGTTAGTTGTTTGATTTGACAATGAATTAATTTTCAAACCATTACACTTTCTTAGAGAAGGAGTGCAGAAAGTTAATATTTTTATATAATATACATTAGAAATACATTTTATTAATATAAAAAAAAAAAACATTACAAACACTACCATGCGTTTCACTCACACACACATAGGTTTATCTTTGAAAATGTATTATGGTCGAATTTCAGCCAGTGAGCGACCACTTTACTTTACTTTAAACGTCCAAATTTTTCCCTATACAGTGACTGAAATAAGTACCTACGTTACTGATATTAATTACCATCGAAGTACCTAATATCTTTAAGTTGTATTTTATATTCCTCTTCTAAAATTAACCTTAGCTTTACATAAATACTTAGATACATTTAAACTAAGAATAAATCTTCCTTTAATAAATCTTCTATTTTTTATAGAGGGATAATTAAAAGTTAGTGTCACTATTTGTAACTATCGGGGAATTATGCCAATCTGCTCGCTTACGGTCAGTCGGGCTTCAAGATCAGCCTAATCAATGAAAAGATATGGTTTAAAAAAATAAAATATAACGATAACTAGAAAGACCGATTCAAGTATTTGTTAAAATTACAAAAAGTGACAATAATAGTCAGTCGGTTTAAAGTAAGTACAACTCACATACCTATACAATACGAATTTGGATAAATTAATTTGAAGTAAATTTTTACTTAAATCTTTTCCTTTGATGTAATTTAACTGCCTAACATCTGCTTAATGGAACTGGTTCATAAAAAAGATCACTAACCTTATCGTAACGTATTTAATAGGCAGACACTTTTTTTAGAATAAACCACGTCTCCGCTTCCTAAAACGGTGTTATAGTAACAACTTCTCAAAAAGAAATGGTATATTTTTCTTTCATTACAACATTTAACCGAACCATAGAAAACTTTTACGATTAGTCGAGCGTAATTCCGCAAGAACAAAATAATCTACAATATCTACTTACAGTGCTGGGGACAACGCCACACTAGTCATTTATTGCTACGCATCCGCTATATATATGTATGTATAATTGTCTTATCAGTAGGTACATAACAATTAGTACCAGCAGGTATCTGTTGCCTGGAAGGTATCATTTTACCAACTAATTACTAAAACGAACAATTCGATGACATTGTCCTGCGGCGAATGTGCTCTTCCTCAAAATGCTGTAAGTTGTCCAAACTATCATTTATAATTAAATTAATAATAATATACTCCCGACCATATTTTCGGTCACGGCGGCCTGTCTTCGCGGAGATTAGACAAGTACGCAGGAGATAATATTATGGTTCACAAGTGTATGCGCAAACAAGGTGCCCACTTACTTCACTCTCATAATCCGACGATGGGCAGTCCGATACGACCGGAGAGAGATCAGGTGCAGAATAGACGGCTTTGCGTGTTCAATTAAATTACACACGACTCTACAAAGTATCTTAAAGTAGCTGAATTGGTCATTTTACAAAATTAATGTGAAGTGACTTTGTACACCTGTAAAGTCTTGCAGCTGATATTATTAAACAAACTGAGGGATATGTTTAAGCAATCGGAATAAGCAAATGTTAGCGAATACTGCATTTTTAGGTGGAAATACAAACCTAAAATTGTAAACGGTAAGTACAAAAAGAATAAACGGTCAGATAAAATAATTGAGCGGATAATCTACCTACGTATCTACCTAATTTGTGAAAACATGAAGAAGCTCTTGACCAAATCTGCCATCTTAAGAGGGAGTTAAGTGAATCTCGAGACCTGATTGTACGATATGAAGAGGAAAAACAGTCTGAAGTTACTTTTAAAAATAATAGTTTGTATAGTGAATTGGTAGAATGCAGCTCAGGTATTTTTGTAAATAGTAAGCTTGTTAGTCACAAAAAACAGAAAAAACTCAAGAAAGTGAATAAATATATTTCTAAAACTTCCAAAATTATAAGCCACCTACGTAAAAAAACCAATAATAACTCTAAATTAAAACATTTAAATCTTACATTAAATGAAAACATTTTACTATGTAAATTAGAATTGAATAGATACATAGCAGCATATAAAAATGATACACTTAAATTACAGGCTGAAATAGATATATTACAGAAATTCCTGCATGATGTTACGGTTAAATAAATCACTTACAGAGAAAATACAATAACATATTATAATATTATATAGCCGGTTGGCGTAGTTAACTACATACTAAGTTTATATAAAATTAAATCTTAGTAATATTGATAAACTTAAATCACAAAAATGTTGGGTATTCTTAAAAATCTAATCATACAAGTTTTCAGATTTTGTTCGTTGCCAGTGCGCCGAAACAATAGGTGTTTACTAAGGCCGGTCACATAGTGAAAGAAGTGCAATTTAATTTGAACTTCGTTAAGTAGAATGTGGTTATTATAGTAATTAGTAATGTGTGTTTTAGTTGTTTTATTTAGTTTGAATATTGACTATATGTTTATTATTATTTAAGATTTCAATCAAATAAAAAAAAAATGTTTTAAGTAGTTGTGTAGTATATTACTAATTGGTGGTAAGTATAAATTCACTCAGTGTACATAAGTAGGTAATGTTTCATTAAAAACTAGATATTTACAATATATTATATACTAGATATTTTTTTATAGTATATTATTTAAACCCACATAAAATACATATAAAAATGAAGCACAGGAAGTAACATAATTCCTAATCTATTAATGAAAAATCTCTCATAATGTGGTTTTTTAACATTTTCTTAAACATTAACATAGATTTTGCCTCCTTAATGTCTTTGGGTAATTTGTTATAGTTTTGGGCTCCCTCTACTAGAATGCTCTTTTTCCCTATATTTGTCCTATGAGCTTTTAGACAGAGATTATTAGCCTGCCTAGTCATGCATTTATGATGGTCTATTTTCTTTGTGAATGTAATTTGAGAGTTAATATCTTTAGTGATAATTTTCCTTATAAAAATGCTGGTGTTATATATGTAAGTCTGGGTTAAATTCATTAGTTTAGTTTCTTTATAGATTTTGAAAGTACGTGTTAGGTAGTCGTATTGGAATAGTCTTTAAATTATTTTGTTTTGTGTTACTTGTAATATTTTTAGGTTGGTTTTAGCTGCTGATCCCCATATTTCAATTAAGTAGTCTAGATGAGACTTGACCAAGGAGTTGTATATGGTATATCGTACATGTCTTGGCAGTCTCCGTACTATACCTCGTAGGGCGCCTGTTAATGAATTGATTTTATTTTAGATTTTTTTCAATATGTGGCTCCAAGTAAGCTGACTATCAAGAACCAGGCCTTAGTATTTCTCATTGTTAACTTTAGTTATTTTTTGGCCATTTATTACAAGAGGATGGTGATTTCCAATTTTTCTATTTTTAGCTGAGAATATTATGTAATTGGTTTTAGACGCATTAATGGTTAGTAAATTTGACTGTAACCAGACGTGTAATATGTCTAGATCGTGTTGAGCTTGATCTATTATGGCATCTAAGGAGTGACCACAATAGAAAAGGCTAGTATCATCAGCATATAGGGTGATATCTCCCTTGAGTCCAATTTCATGTATATTATTAATATAAATGAGAAACAACAGAGGTCCTAATATTGAACCTTGTGGAATGCCACATGTGATGGGTTGGTGGGCACTTCGGTTATTATCCAATTTTACTACTTGTTGCCTGTTTGCAAGATAAGATTTGTAAATGTCATATGCTGTATCTGCAACACCTATGCTTCTTAATTTTATCAAGCGTATGTCGTGGCAAACGGTGTCAAACGCCTATTTCAAATCAATGAATACTCCCAAAGCTATTCTTTTACCGTCAATATTAAGTCGTATATTTGTTACTAGATCTACGGTTGCTGAGACCGTGTTAGACTTAGGTCGAAAGCCATATTGTTTATCAAACAGAAAGTCGATAGAGGTTAAATACTTATACAGCTGGTCATGCATTATTTTTTGGAATATTTCGGAAGTCACCGGTAAGACTGATATGGGACGGTAGTTGCTTGGATCGGCTTTGTCCCCTGATTTAAAAATAGGACTAACCTTCGCGAGTTTTAGACTGTCAGGGAAACAACCTTCAGTTATACATCTGTTGATGCATTGAACTAAGTTTCCTGCTATGTCGTCTTTAACACATTTAATACATTTTGTGCTAATCCCATCTAGTCCTGAGCTAGTATTTGTATCGAGATTATTAATTATTTTTAGTACCTCTTGTGGAGTCGTTGGTTTTAAATTTGTTAATGCTTTATCGTTACTTTTAAAGTTATTTATTGTTAATGATAAGTTATTATGGTATTTTTTAGGTATATTATTGGCAAGTTAGTTTAGGTATATTAGTACCGATTGTAGCAAAGAAAGCGTTGAAACATTCACAAATTTCTTTGGGGTCTGATGTTTGTCCGTTAGAAGTATTCATTTTTTGTTATAGAGTTCGAAGTTTTGGTTTTGTAGTTGGTTAGTCTATTTATAAGTTGCCACATTTTTAAGGGGTCCCTTTGACAATTTGTAAATGCCTTGTGATAATAGTTATTCTTAGATGTTTGAATGTGATAGTGGGTTTTGTTTCTTTGCTGTATAAACTTGCTTTTCAATAGTTGGTCTTCAGGTGTTTGTTTCAGATTATGCCACAATTGGTTTCTTATGTTTATTTGGTCAATTATTGTTTTATTTATCCATTCTTTGTTTAGTGGGTTAAGTATTTTCGTTTTTAGAATTTTGTTTTTTGCAACAATTTTTAGTAACTGTGATTCTAATTTCTCATATTCATGAAACTCATTTGTAGTAAAAATTTCTTTGGCATTGTTTTGCAAGCTTGTAAAATGTATGGCCTCATACTTGATTCGGTTTTTCTTTTCAGGTGTAGGTCTATTTATTTCAAGGTATATTTGATTGTGATCAGCAATAGTGGATTAAATTATGGACATTTGGAATGTATTATGGAGTAAGCTTGTACACACATGATCTATAATGGTTTTTGTTTATGTTGTTTCACGGGTACAGTGTTCTTTGCTAACTTTATTTAATATTTTGATTTTGTTATCACGTAGTATATCCTTATATTCCTTTACAGATTTATCATTATGAATAAGTAAGTTCAGATTAAAGTCGCCAAAAACTATGACACGCTTCCTTTTTGGGAGATATTGATTATAAGTCTCTAGAAACTTGGTGATGTTTGCTGCTGGTTACCTGTATATAGCCCCTACGTCCAAGGAGAGTGCATGTAGATGTACCCATAGAAAGTGATTTCCATCATCGCATTCTTCTTCTAGAAATTCATGTTTCTGGCTATTGTGAATGTAAATAGACACTCCACCACCTCTTGAATTTTTCCTGTAGTTATAGTGATGTGAATAATTTGTAAATTTTAATCTTTGGGCTTCATCATCATTCTTTATCCAAGTCTCCGTAACTATTAAAACATGTAAAATAGAAGAGAACGTTTCTAACACACATCTCATTTCATCCAGTTTTCCGGCCTTAACCAAACTGCGGACATTTGTGTACAAAAATTTAAGTGTTTTATTTTTGGTTTCTACATTTGTATAATTACTATGGACTTCATGCGTTACGAAGTTGTTATCTATAATTTTATGTATCGTATCTTCTCTGATCGCTAGTTTTTTGACTCTTTTTGTAGAATTTTGGGAACTCCTTTAATGTATTTTATTATTAAGTTGTTTTACCCATTTTCTGTGCGTGATTGTAGCTCTTCTCTAAGTTTAATCATTGTTTGTTGTTGGTTAGGTGTCTGATCGGAGTATATTTTGATATTTTTATACTTAAAATTTATCTTCTTCTTTAAAATAGGTTTAGCTGTTTCTTGAGATGAATAGCAGACCTTTATAGGGCGTGTTTTTTTACCATCATATCTTCCTAATCGTATAACTTTTTCTGGACTTGGACAAAGAGGATGTATAGTTTTTATTATTTGACAGACCTCACATTGATCACCTGATCTTTTTTTCTCCATATCTCCATCTGATTGTGGTTCAGGAACGCCTGTGATTACGATATTCTTACTCCGTTCCATGCGTTCTTGCAGTTCAATGATTATGTCATTACAGGCAGTTGGGTTTGTGTGTTCTGATGATGATGATGATGATGATGTTGTCGATGAGTTATTTTGAAGTGCCTTTATATCACTTTCAAGGCTTTTTAGTTTTTCTTGGGTGTTACTCACGGTACTTGTAAGATTTGTTATGTCTGATTTGAAGTTGTTATGTTCCGTAATAATTTGGTCTGTTTTATTCTTCATTTCGATCAGTTGGTTATTAATAGATTAGTTAATAGGTTATTGATATATCTTGCTTAATAGTATTAATGTTGTCAGTTTGTGACTTTCCAAATTCCTTGAGAAAACCCATAATTTATTTTTTAAATTCCTCGAATTGGTAGGAAAAGTCAACCTCCGGTGACTTCCTCTTCCGTGTCGATATGTTTTGCGAGTCATATAGTCCAAAGGTAGTCAAGTCAGGCTGGGAAGTACTACCTTCTCCGGTGACACTGACACTCTCGGCAGATTTACTAACAGGTGAAAGTCGAACACTCATACTCGTATTAACTCAGTGTACCAAGCACAATTTGTGTTACCCGCTCCACTTATCGCTACGCTTGAATAATGTGTGCGTTGGCCTTACGATGCGTGCGGGCAACGCAGCGATTATCTGTTTCACTCTAACACTCACTAGTCGCTGGTGACAGTATTAAGTAGACACTTGTCGCGTTAGATTTGAAATCGACGTTATTTACGTCACTTGTGAGTTTAAACTGATTGCTGTCGAAACTCGGTACCTCTCTTACTATCTTGTTGAGGTACCCATATGCTGCCGGCACCATCTTTGGATTTGTATTGCGCCATCCCGCTCATGTGACGGTGAGTGAAGATATTAAACTTTTACAAATTGGAAACATCCGAAAAAGTTTGCGCGACCTGAGGCTCGAACCTGCGCCGCGTTGTGTGCCACAGTAGTAATACCGGAGCGTCGCGCCGCTAGACCAACTGTGAGTGAGGGGCCCGGCGCGAAATTAGTGACCGCTATCTACAACGGATACGTAACGCAATAAGCTCAGTTACCTGTTTGCAGTTGTTTTTTATTTTTTATTATTCAATCTCGTAGTTATTATGTTGCGATCACCCGATAAGAGTCACTCTAATCCAGATATTGCTGGCTCCCTTGAGATGGCGGGAAAGATCACTCAGAGAAAACGTAAACAACCTGAGTCAGAGTTCGCCGAGGCCATTAGGACATTATCACAAGAAATTAACAAAAAGTTAGACGACTGGCGTGGTGAGCTAGACAGCGCAATATCTAAAATAACTGACAGTATAACAAATATTAAAGCTGATTTAACCACCGTAACCCAGGTTACTTGCGATATCAAAACCGACTTGAACACTTTGCGTTGCGAATACAGTGGCTTAGAGAATAAGGTGTGTAGCCTAGATGCTAAACACAATGAGCTGGTGATGGACGTGGAAACTCTCAGGAAGTCTGTCCAGCACACCATGGACGAACAGGACGACCTTAAGAAAAAGATGGAACACATTCGTTCTGTAAACACAGTAACCATTAGCGATTTAATTACTGGCCTTGAAACGAAGATCGATTCTCTTGAACAACAAGCCCGCCAATGCAACCTGGAGCTATGCAATGTTCCGGAAAAGCGCAATGAAAATTTGATTGCTCTTATGGAAAATATTTGTACAAAAATACAGTTTACATTATGTCCTAAGGATATCCTTGCTATACATCGAGTGCCACACGCACACACAGAAAATAAATATCCGAAAAATATCATCGTTAAACTGAGCTCACGCATCCTAAGGGATAATTTGTTAAGCGCTTTCCGACTAGCAAAAGGACTGAATACTAACCAACTGGAACTTACTGGACCTTCTAATCCCGTTTATATGCATAAACACTTAACTCTCAAAAAGAAGCAATTATTTCGACAATGTAAGGATGCTGCCGTCAAGAACAACTTCAAATACGTGTGGGTTAAGCATGCTACTATTCTCGTGCGCGAAATTGATTCCGAACCAGCACTTGCCATACGATCCGAGAAAGACATTTCTAAGATCAAGCCCAAAATTGCAAAATTCAAACCCGGCACCGAACATGTTGAGAAATGATTGTTATACATGCGTTAATAGTTTAGTTTTTCACAACTTTATAGAATCTAAGTACTTTTTTGTTTATTTACTTTGCTCTTTTAAACAGCTGTTAAGGTTAATATTATGTCTTCTTATTTTATTTTTACATAGTGTTATTCTTAAACAATGGCATAGTAGCGTTTTTTGTAAAAACATATACTTGTTGTTACCTTTCATAAAAATAGTAATTTTAGTTTTACATATTATACATAATCTGGATTTCGGTTTCATATTGGTTGCGTGCATGTTTACTACTGAATTATTCTTACTATGCTTTAACCTTTACCATGTCGGATAAGTTAACCGTATACTACCAGAATTGTAGGGGTACCCGTACTAAACTGAATCTCTTGTATATGAACATATTATCAAATTGCTATGACATAATTATTTTAACAGAGACCTGGCAAACCCCCGATATATTTGATGATGAGTTTATTGATGTGCGCTACGTGGTTTACAGAAATGATCGCGATCGTATTGCTACCAATAAAAAGGATGGGGGAGGAGTTCTTATAGCCGTATTAAAAACATTACATTCCACCAGTGTACCATTCGATTCCCAGGCCAGTTCTCATATTGAAGATGTTTTTATACAACTTCCTTTTTCCGGACGCGAAAAATTTCTAATCAGCGCTGTATATATTCCAACCAACACGGCCAAAGAAGTCTACTTTGATTATTTTGAAACACTAGAATACCTGATTGACAAATTCGGCTTTAGTCATTTTCATATTTTCGGAGATTTCAATCTCCCACATATTGAGTGGCTCCCTGTTTCAAACAATAACACGACAGCACTTTCAAGTACCGGCTCATCATCTGTTTGTAGACATATGAGTAATTTCTTGTCTTTACTTAGCGTACTACAATAGTTTCAAAAATTATAAGTGGCTGATTCTGGATCTATTGATATCTAATAACGAGTGCGCGACTTATGCACCTTCATGTATTTTGTTACCTCCCGATAAAAATCATCCGCCCTTTTGCGCTGATATAAGATATAAAACGACGCTACAGACAATCAAACTTGCAAAAATTGTTAAGTATAACTATTATAAAGCTAATTACGAACTCATAAACAAAGAATTGGCCGATATAGACTGGATTAGTCGTTTACAGGGTTTGTCATCGGAGGATTGTCTTGATACTTTTTACGATGTTATTTTCAATGTAATAAGAACTTATACACCCTTTTCTAACTCGCGTTCATCTAAATTCCCTGTGTGGTTCTCCAAATCACTAATTCGCATTTTCAAAAACAAAAACAGAGCCTGGGTGAAATGGAAAACGTTTAATAACATTTCGGATTATGAACAATTTTCGCTTCTGCGGCATAGATTTCAGGCGGTATGCAAGTCAAATTACGCTGACTACCTGAATTCTGTTGAAGAAAATGTTAAAAAGAACGTAAAATACTTATGGAGCTATGTCAATAATCGCAAAGGTAATGTCGGCATTCCTTCCACTATGTTTTTCAAAAATCGGACATCCAGTGATCCGGATGAGATTTGCAATATGTTCATGGACTTTTTTCAATCGGTTTATGAACCCTCAAACCTAAACTTGAAAGAATGGCTACCTCCTGAAGACAGTAATGAAAAATGCACTCTTATTACCAGCATTACGTTTAGCGAACATCAGGTCTTGAATTCATTACAAGCTTTAGATTCCACTAAAGGTCCTGGTCCGGATCAATTACCCCCTTATTTCCTCAAAAAGACTGCTAAGAGTATATACAGACCCCTGCAAATTATATTTAATAAATTTATAGCAGAGGGCACTTTCCCTGAACAACTTAAAAGGGCTAATATAACGCCTGTATATAAATCCGGGTCCAAACAGAAGGTCGAAAATTATCGCCCCATATCTATTCTGTCTGCTTTGTCGAAGCTTTTTGAAAGGCTCGTTTATCAGGAAATTCATTATATAATTTACAAAATTATAATAGAACAACAGCACGGATTTGTTAAAAGTAAATCTACAATTACTAATCTATTAATATTTTCCGACTTTCTTTTTAACAATATGGATCAACAAGTACAAGTAGACGCAGTGTACACAGACTTTCAAAAAGCATTTGACAAAGTAGACCACAATTTGCTTCTTACCAAAATTGCATTTAACGGCATACGAGGAGACTTGCTTCGCTGGTTTGCATCATATGTTACTAATAGATCACAAAGGATTGTTATCAAAGGATATCACTCGGCGACTACTGTCGTAACATCTGGCGTACCCCAGGGCTCAATTTTAGGGCCTCTTTTATTCATTTTGTTTATAAATGACATTGGAAATTGTTTTAGACACTCAAAATTTTTGCTTTATGCTGACGACCTAAAAATCTTTAAAGCTATAAGAAAACCTGCAGACTGTTGTCAATTACAAGAAGATTTAAATCGTTTCTCTGAATATTGCATTCAAAACAAACTTTACCTTAATATTTCTAAATGTTTAACAATATCATTCACAAAAAATAAAAACGTTTTAAATCATAATTATAATCTTAATAATGTACCTCTATTAAAAGCTTCTTCCGTGCGAGACTTAGGGGTACTGCTAGATAACCAACTTCACCTTGATCAACATATTGATAACATCACCAAAAAGGCTTATCGTATGTACGGGTTCGTTATGAGATCAGCTACTGAATTTAAAAGAGCAAGTACTTATTCTCATCTCTATAAAGCACTAGTTAGATCTCAACTCGAATATGCAGTGGTGGTGTGGAACCCTTTTTATAATAAATATGTGGAGATGCTAGAGAAGGTCTAGCGCAAATTCCTCAGATCGATGCACTACAGGTGCTCCCGCAGTTTCCCAACCTATAAAAATCTACTTAATAAATACAATTTAATGAGCCTGAGATCTAGACGTTTATATCTAGAGATTATGTTTCTTTTTGACGTATGTTGTAACGGGTATAACTGCTCTGATATTACTAACAAAATATGCTACTATGTCCCAAGAACTGTTATTAGACGAGAGGTTCGCGCACGTCCAGTTTTTGCTGTGTCACATTGCCGCACCAATGCTGGTTTGCGGGCGCCTCTGCGTCGCTTGTGTAAAGAATATAATATTTTTTGTTCAGAAACTACTGAATTAGATTTATTCTCAGTGTCAGCAAATAGATTTCGTTCTGCCTTGATAAAGAAACTTAAGGATTCCGATTTGTAGTTATTTTAACAGTTTTGTAGTCTCACTTGCGTAGATTGTTCATTAGTTGTAAATTATTTAAATTGTATATGCTGTGGATAACGGTGTGAGTTTCACATTTATGTAATATATTTAGTTATATTATTTACGCAGATATAATGTGTAACTGTTTGTTTGTCCCAAATAAATAAATAAATAAATTAAAGTTGTATGACACTGGTAAAAAGTAGAAAGTAAAATATTATTTTGGTTTCCGTAAACACGTCCATACACTATGCCAGTTGGTCGCGAGAGATGATGTTACCCACAAATACATGATCTCCCAAAGGGAAATAAGTGAACATATAGCAGCTGCTTCTCATAGATCTGTGCACTTATAATGAACAGCGAGTACTGTCATTAACTAATAAACACAATGACTGTGCACATTCACCTTGTATATTGGTGGAACAGTCAATACCCCCAACTGATCAGCCACCTTCTGTGGAACTGTTGGGCAGTAGCATAAACCAAATAGAAATAAAAAATACTGTAGTTCTTTCTGATAGAATAGGTATAAATATGGGTATTTTATTGAACAGGCATACTGAAAGTACTATTACTAACTTCTGTATGCCTGATGCAAGTTATTTACAAATTTTGGATAAAATAAAAAGTTACAGTTTAACAAAAAGCAGTAACATAATAATTTTTATAGGGAATAGTAATAAGCTAAAGAAAGCAGACATCATATACACAGTAGAATATTTGATAAAAATAGGTGTAAGTAAAACAATACTCTGTGCACTCCCTTATAACAGTTGTTCTGTGGACAAAAATTTTGAAAATTATAGTATTCAACATTTGAATACATTAATGTATAATGTGACTTGTCGTCATAGTGACACATTTATGTTTTTTGATACTAATAAATTTATTAGTGGATTTAAACTGACAAACGGTACTGTGTACTTGCCTAGTAAATATAAGAGACTTCTGGCTACATTATTAGCATATAATATTAACTTTATTGATAGTAAGTAGCACATGTGCTACAAATTATTATACATATTGTACGAAGGAGGTTCCATGTATGAAATCTACAACCTTAAAAGTTGCTGGCGGATATAGAGGAAGTAGTCATTCAAAAATAAGTTTTGTGGATCTCACTCCGGATCATCATTTAAACTAGTAAATAAGACAACAGAGGATACTGTTAACTTAAGTGCCTATTGTGCCACCAAAAAGGTATCTTCTAGCATACAGCGAAGAGATTGTAGTAAAATAGATAAGCAGAAATCGAAAATATTTCATCAAAATGTGCAAGGTTTTTCTTCCAAAATATTAGAGATTGAATTATTTTTAGAACAAACAATGTATGACTTAGTTTGTATTTCTGAGCACTGGTTGAAGGATTACCAAATGCTTATTAATTTTGAAAATTATACTGTAGTTGTTTCAACCGCACGACTATGCTGCATGGGGGTACATTAATTTTAATAAAAAAAATTATCAAATATAAACAACGTTTAGACATAGTTAGATTGTCGGTTGAACACAGTATTGAACTGTCATGTGTTGAGCTGGATAAGTATATTATAGTGTGTGTATATAGGCCTCTCAATTATCAAAACTTCTCCACATTTGAGACGTTAATGGATGATGTTTTAGGAAAAGTTGGTTTTACTAACAAATCTGTTATAATCTGTGGTGATTTTAATATTAATATTTTAGAAAATAGTTTATATTGTGGCCGGTTGCTAAACTTATTCAAAAAATTTAATTTAAAAAACGTTTTTTTAGAACCGACTCGTGTAACTTTGAATTCTGCTACCTGCATTGATAATATATTTTGTAACTGTGAGTACTTAAATAAATCAATTGTAAATTACTTGCCTTCGGATCACAGTGGGCAGACCGTCACTTTATGCTCCAACACGACATTACAAAAAATAAAAATAAAATTCAGGCAAATAAGTAACGACTAGTAAATTAAAAACATTCGACAAAAATGTAGCTAGTAAATTAGATGTTCCGAGCCAAACTATTCGCAATGTAAATAAACTATATAAATATTTATTTTCTGTTGTGAAAACTGAATTTGCTAAAACATTTCAAATGAAAGAGAAATATATTTACCCGAAATTTGTTTTCAGCGACTGGGCAACTACAGGTATTAGGAAAAGTAGGGAAAAGCTATTTGAGCTCTATGGCCTCAAGCCTTTTATTAAAACTGTCAATTTTAATCAATATGTAAGTAAATATTCGAAAATATTTAAGAATATATGTAAGGTAGCTAAAGCCCAGTACTTAAGTAACAAAATTAAATAGGCTGAAAACAAAATGAAAACTACTCGGAAAATAATTAATAACGAAACAAATAGGAAAAAAAAAAACAAATATAGAGTACCAACTTGAGACTGCGAATGGTCCTATTTGCTCTGTCGCAGAGATTGTTCAGGAATTTGTATTTTTTTTTACAAATATTCCTTTAAAAACTACGGAATGTTTGAATTCCTCGCCCACCGCTGCTATTTCTTTTCTTAAAGAAAACGTCTCAGCCTGCCCTATTCAATTCAGTTTTAATCATATAAACCCTAGGATCATAATTAAAGCGTTTAATGAAATCAAAGTCAAATTTACAGAGGATCTATGGGGAATGTCAACAAAAACTTTTAAGGCTATAATTAAAACTATAGCGCCTTATTTAGTCTTAATATTTAACTTATGTATAGATAAAGGAGTCTTCCCAAACCTAATGTAATATAGTAAAGTGATACCACTTTTTAAAGCTGGGAATAGCAAAGACCCTAACAATTATAGGCCTATTTCAGTTTTGCCAGTTCTAAGTAAAGTATTTGAGAAAATAATGCTAAATCAAATGTTGCGTCACTTTAATATTAATAACATCTTGCACGAAAAGCAGTTTGGTTTCACCAAAGGACGTTGTACAACAGACGCCGTGTTACCTTATTAAAGCATATTTTTGATGCCTGGGAGGATGCGCAGGATGCCATAGGAATCTTTTGCGACCTTTCTAAGGCATTTGATTGCGTAAACCACGAGACATTATTATATAAACTTAAGCATTACGGACTAGGTAAACCAGCTCTCAGCTTGATAAATTCGTACCTAAATAATAGGCAACAGCAAGTTCAAATAAATGGCGTAAACTCAATAGGCTTAAAAGTGAAAATGGGGGTTCCACAGGGTCCAATTTTGGGCCCTTTTCTCTTTTTAGTATATATAAACGATTTACCGCATTTACTACAGAACCAACCAGATATGGTGTTATTTGCTGATGACACATCATTAATTTTTAAAATAGATAGACGTGCTGAAAATCTTGACGACGTAAATTCCGCCATAATTCGGTTCCAAAATTGGTTCACTGCAAACAACCTTGTACTAAACGGAAAAAAGACGAAATGTTTGAGATTTACGTTACCAAATGTCAAAAGTACTGACTGTGACATATTATTAAACAATGAAAAACTAGAAATTATTAATCAAACTGTTTTTCTAGGAGTTACGCTAGATTCAAAACTTCAATGGGGTGCTCACTTATCATCTCTAGCAGGACGGTTAAGTTCAGCTGCATATGCAGTGAGGAAAATACGGCAGTTGACAGACGTAGATACCGCGAGACTGGTCTATTTTAGTTACTTTCATAGTATTATGTCTTATGGTATTCTACTATGGGGACGGGCTGCAGGCGTAGAATCTATTTTTGTCCTACAAAAGAGAGCTGTCAGGGCTATATATAATTACGCAGTCGGGAGTCTCTCCGAGAAATATTTAAGCAAATCAATATCATGACGGTGCCATGTCAATACATTTACGAAAATATTATGTATGTTTGGAAAAATTTACATCTATTAAATAAAATATGTGAAAAACATAACTATAGTACAAACTAGTTGAACCACGGTTTAGATTAACAAAGGTACACATATTGTTTATGGGGTACTGTATAAAATGTTATAATAAAATACCTCCAAATATACTTCAATTAAACGAAACACAATTCAAAACTTGCATAAAACACACACTATGCAAGCGAGCATATTATAAGTTAGAAGACTATATTGTTGATAAAAATGCTTGGCACAATGCTGGTCCTGCTCCACAATAACCCTAAAGAATTTCTAAAGAATTTGTAAAAATCAGACTAAATATATATATTGTAATTACTAATATATCGGACATTCCATTAAATAAGTTCGATTGTGACATGCTCCTGATCAATCCTGACTATATCGCTGATATTAAAAATAATATGCCATAATATTAATTGATTTGTAAATTAATACGACAAAATTTAATTGTATTTTTATTTTTCAAAATGAATAAACTTGCTCTGTATAATTAATTCATTTTATAATAAATAACAATAAACTAGTACCTAAATATAAATATTGTAAATGTGAGTGCTACGTAACCATTTTACTAAACTTTCTATTTTGTTTGTTGTCTGGCTCACTAAAATGTCTCGCTGATGGTGGCGTGTGTGTTTGGTCATTCGATTCCCTACAACATGGTTGAGTTGGGTGATGCTGACGCATGCGTCATGTTCGTGAACGGGCGCCGTCAGTTGGGACTGGTCATCTCTGGACTGTCCGTTTTCCTCTTACATTATTCTACATTATTCTCACATACCATCAATACACCATTGTAATTAAAACTTTATTTAAAAAGAGTGTCTATGGAGTTTCTTGCCGGTTCTTCTCCATAAGATCAACTTTTTTGGAACCGTGCACCTAGCTTTGACCTTTTATAAGTGCCTGTAATTTGGTATATGTGAAATAAAAAAAATTAATTTGAATTTGAATTAATCATGACGGGAAATTTGAATTGTTAAACTACACTCTTTTAGTATTATCTTAAATTGTTCTCACATATTTAATTTTTTTTTTTTTTTGCAACAGAGTCAGTGTAACCAATACCTGCTATTGTGAAAACCTATTTTATAAAAAGAGTAACTGTTGAAGACCGAAACTACATTAAGTGTCTGTGGCATTAGAAATTGCGTGAGCCAATCACGAACGCGCGCGACCTGTCATCGTGACGTTTCTTTGTTCCTTTCCCTCTCTTGTCCTAAAACTTTGTAAAAACTTACCGTTAATAAAACCACTTGCAATTCTGAAACCTATACAACGGATGTATTTTATTTTATTTTACTGCTCCTCAAAACTAAGACCAGCAAAGTCGAAGGTCGGTAGCGAGGCGATCGCACAAGCCCCTACATGCTGGTCCTTCGAGCCGGATATAGATAATATTCGAAGAAATTAGCGGCCATTGGATATATATATTCACCGTCGGAGGAGCTGTTTCAACCAAGTCAAGGTCCCGTTGGCGCATCTACAACGATCCTCAACGATATCCCAGAGAATAGTCAGAAGAAGATCGGCATAAGGAGGAGTTGGAGAACTACGTCGTCAATACGAGCATAGCGCGCACTCGGTACGATCAACCATCCCATCCTATCCCCAACCTTTGTCATTTCTCTTGTGTGATACCGTGCTTTCCTACTGATTTCAGTAATTATCGCGAGAGCCATTTGCGTTTTTTGCATAGTCATCCTCATCGAGCAGCTTCGGTGCCTCAGCTAACACCCGCTGTACGCGTGTGGTTGTAAACGTGAGTACCTCCATTTTCTACTAGTCACCAAAATGTCGTTGGATGTTAATAGCGATAAGGCCAGAGCCAAATCGCCGAGAAAATGCGAACAAAATGTCCGTCAACTAGTTCGAAAACGCGGAATTATAAAGGGTAGACTCACAAAGTTTTCAAATTATTTAACCGTATTAGCCAAAGAACAGAGCTTATCATCGCAGAATATGATTGATCTCAAGTTACGTATAACAGGTGCTAATAGTTTATTTTCCGAGTTTAACAATGTTCAAACAAACCTTGAAGAAAGTGTCAGTGAATGTGATCTAGAAGATCAACTAAACCAACGCGAATTGTTTGAAGATTCTTACTATGGTACAGTTGCCCAAGCTGAATTAATGTTGAGTGGTAATAGGCTTAGTGACAGCTCTGGTAATTCTTGTTACATTAAATCACAGAATTTAAATTCCGTTAAATTACCCACAATAACAATGCCTACTTTTAATGGTTCATTTGAGCATTGGTTGGAGTTTAGAGATACCTTCCAATCATTAGTACATAACTCCACAGAGATTAGCAATATTCAAAAATTTCATTATTTAAAATCATCATTAAAAGGAAGCGCTGAGTCGGTAATAGATGCATTAGAGTTTTCTTCAGACAATTACAATGTTGCATGGGAGCTATTGCTGAATAGGTATAACAACAATAGGCTGTTAGTGCAAAATCACGTTAGAACTTTATTTAATTTACAGTCACTGACTAAAGAATCACCTAGTCTGTTAAGAAAACTTGTTGACACTACGTTAAAGAATTTAAGGGCATTAAAAATATTTGGTGAACCCACGGAGTACTGGGACACACTAATTATTTATATAATTGTGTCTAAATTAGACAAAATTACGGAACGTGAGTGGGAACAACATAGGGGCACTTTGTTTTCTAAAAATGATTCACACACATCTATAAAGATAGAAAACATAATTAAGTTTCTTGAAAATAGGGCTGACATGTTGGAAACATTGCACTTGTCACACAGCAAAGATGTTCAAGATAGTTCAAAACCAAACACTAAATCACATTCACATTGCAATGTTTCCACCAATAAATCGCAGGGCCGTACCACACACTTCAAGAAATTATGTGTAATGTGTAATGGAAACCATTCTCTCTACTCATGTCAAAAGTTCCTTGATATTGATTTAGAATCTAAATTATAACTAATCAGTGAACACAAGTTGTGTGACAATTGTCCACGTTCCGGGCATACTGTTGACACTTGTAGGTTTGGTCCGTGTAGAAGATGTAATAAAAAGCATAACTCATTAATTCACAAAGATGAAGTTAGCCACACATTAACATTGCATTCTTTATGCGCAGATAAGAAACCGGTTTCGTTCATAGATTCCACAGGTGATACATCTTGTTCCCCCACTTGCGTTCCGTTATCTAGTAACATCGTCCCGATACAGGTAAACAAAGCACACAATAACATGCAGACATATAATTACGTGCGGCCTGCTTGTGTGCACCCTGTGTTATTATCCACTGCACTTGTTGACATAGCCGATTCGCATGGGAGGTACCATACGGCACGCGCACTTCTTGACAGTGGAAGTCAAAGATGTTTTATCACCAAGTCATTTTGCGATTTATTAGGCGTTAAATTAATACAGTCCACTCATGAAATACACGGTGTAGGTGATACTGTGACTCAGTGTACGCAAACCTGTGTTATTGATATTAAATCGCGCATCAACACATACACCTTTAGAATACAATGTTTTGTTTTACCGCATATATCGTCTCTGCCACCTGTTTGTGAATTAAGCGCACAAATGTTCTGTATTCCAGATAACATACAGTTAGCAGATCCGAACTTTTTAGATTCCAAACATATTGATATTTTATTAGGCGCAGATCAATTTTGGAATTTATTAAATGATAAGAAAATAAGGTTAAATATTGGACCATTTTTACAGAGCACAAAATTAGGATGGATTATGTCGGGTCCACTGAATTTAAAGTCACGCAGTGCTAATTTAATTAAATGTAATATTACACAGTCGATTGAAAAACAACTTAGGATGTTTTGGGAACTTGAGGAAGTGTCTCTAGACTGGGATAAGCGCACAGAAGAGGAACGTGCATGCGAGGAACACTTGGTTCACAATACTACGCGAAATAGTGAAGGGAGATTCTGTGTACGTATTCCTTATAAACTCCCGTCTAGTACAATAGGTGAAACATTTCCTCAAGCAGAACGTCGTTTTTTAGCGTTAGAAAAACGTTTACAGCGCTCACATACTTACAAAAGGTTATATAGTGACTTCATTCCCGAATATGAACAGTTGGGTCATATGAGTCGTTGTGAAAAATACGCATCTCCACAATACTTCATGCCGCACCACGGCGTCTTTCGTGAACACAGCACCACTGCCAAGCTGCGTGTTGTGTTTGATGCTAGCGCCACCTCGAGTTCTGGTGTTTCATTTATTGACATCCAGTTAGTTGGTCCTCCAATACAGGGGGATTTATTTGCCATTCTTTTACGCTTTAGGCAACATAAGTATGTAGCTTGCGCAGACATAGAAAAAATGTACCGGCAATGTTTAGTATCGGATGATCAGCGGGACATGCAATTAATTCTATGGCGCGATGAACCATCAGAACCATTACGTATTTTCAGACTTAACACTGTCACCTACGGAACCGCCTCGGCTCCATTTTTGAGTGTGAGATGTTTGAAGCAGTTAGGGTTGGAAAGTACGGATCCCGATGTTCAGAGAGTTATCAGTCAAGATTTCTACGTCGACGATTTGATAACGAGTTCTGATGATAAACACAGGCTGTTAGAAGTATGTGACAAAGTTACCAACGTATTGAAAATGGGATGCTTTCCATTACGTAAGTGGAAATATAATTTCTTCCTTGAAGAGGACGTATCCCACTCGTCTCACGATCTGGAGGAGTACAAAATTATTGAAAACGACAATTCTAAAACCTTAGGTTTAGGTTGGTATCATTCTTCAGATCAATTTTATTTTAATACACAGAGTGAACCCGATAATAAACCAGTAACAAAGCGATCTATATTATCAAATATTTCCCAAATATTTGACCCATTAGGCTTACTTAGTCCGGTAATTATGCGCGTTAAAATACTACTACAACAGCTATGGTTATTAAAAATTGGATGGGATGACGCATTGCCTCAGGGTGACGTCACGCGACTGTGGAATCAGTTTGTTGTATCTCTTTCTATTCTTCACACTATTAGGATACCTCGACATGTGTTAGGCGCTAATTCTACTTGTATAGAGATGCATATCTTTACCGATGCGTCACAGTCTGCGTACGGTGCTTGCATTTACTTGCGCGCAATCAATTATGACAACTTAAAGGTATCAGTGCGCTTATTGTGTTCGAAGGGAAAGGTGGCACCTCTCAAACCAGTTAGTGTGCCTAGATTAGAACTATGTGGCGCTCTGATAGGCGCACGATGGTATGACAGGGTTAAAACCGCGTTACAATGTCAGTTTACAAATATTATTTTTTGGACGGACTCCACCATAGTGTTAGGTTGGCTACGTATGGCACCAAACCAATTAAAGACGTTCGTTCAAAATAGAACATCAGAAATTCATGAACTAACTAAGGAACTTCTATGGCGTCATATTAGTGGAAAGATAAATCCAGCTGACTTAGTATCACGCGGCGTCAGCCTACATGATCTTTCTTCTTCTGTGCTGTGGTGGAATGGACCAGAGTTTCTTCATGAGTTCAATTTCAATTGTGAACAGGTCCCTGTAAGCACAAATACTGATACCATTGAGCCGTTACCAGAAGTAAAATCTAGTGTCATTTCTCTGATAGCCGACAATAGTTTATCCAATTCATCATTGTTTCCGTTCGCTCGTTTTTCGCAGTTCAGTCGCATGCGACATGCAGTGGCATACATATTACGTTTCATTTATAATACGCGCAATAAATATGATTTGCGAACGGGCACTTTAAGTATCGGTGAGTTTGAGAAGGCTGACAACCTATTAGTGAAGTTATGTCAATTAGAATCATTTTCTAATGAATATAAAGTATTATCTAAAGGATTAAGTTTAAAAAATAAGCACAATCTATCTAAATTAAATTTATTTATGGACGGCAGTGGAATTATACGTGTGGGTGGCCGTATTCAAAATGCGCCAGATTTTAATTATAATAAAAGGCACCCTATATTAATACCAAGTAAACATCACTTTTCCGTCCTCTTGTTTCGACATGAACACAAACAGATGTTGCACGCAGCTCCGCAGGCTCTGCTATTTCATTTGCGAGAATCGTGGTGGCCGGTCGGTGGCAGAGATTTAGCCCGCAAAGTAGTTTTTGATTGTACCACATGTAAACGCATTCGTGGAAAGACATTATCACCTATGATGGGCAATTTACCTAAAGAACGGATTACTCAAAGTTATCCGTTTCTAAAGTGTGGGGTAGACTACGCTGGGCCGGTCCTTATACTGAACAGAAAAGGTAGGGGTGCAAAGACGAGTAAGGCATACATCTGTTTATTTATTTGCTTTGTCACGCGAGCAATACACTTGGAGCTTGTCACTGACCTTACCACTGACGCATATTTACTTGCGGTGAAACGCTTTATCTCACGCCGTGGTAGACCTAAAATAATATTTTCTGATAATGGAAAAAACTTTGTGGGTCTAATGAACGAGTTTGCTCGGTTCTTAGCTAAATGTAGTTCCGATATTAAAGAGTACGCATCTAGTCAACAAATTGAATTCCAATTCATTCCGCCGTACGCTCCGCATTTTGGTGGCCTGTGGGAGGCGGGGGTGAAATCATGTAAGTACCACCTACGCCGAGTAGTGGGAAACGCACATCTTACATTTGAGGAATTTAGCACGGTACTAACACAAGTAGAAGCTGTCCTAAATTCCCGCCCCATAACCCCTATGTCCGCAGATCCAGAAGATTTTCTTCCCCTTAGCCCAGGTCACTTCCTGGTTGGTCGTTCACTTACAGCACCTGCTTGTTCTGACGTGACGGACACGCCGATTCGTCGCCTCTCACGCTACCAGAGGCTCGAACAAATTCGGCAGCACTTCTGGGCCCGCTGGGCGAAAGAATACATCTCTGAGCTGCAGGTCAGAACGAAATGGCAAACTCGCAACACAGGCCTCGAACCGAACACTTTAGTGTTAATTAAGGACAACAATCTTCCACCTTTAAACTGGAAATTGGGGCGAATCATCAAAACGTTCCCTGGCAAAGACGGGATCGCAAGAGTGGCAGACATACGCACATCATCTGGAGTTGTGAGACGAGCCTTCGTGAAAATCTGCCCTCTCGTTGAGCAAGACCAAAGCGCACACGAAAATATCGAAAGCTAGTGCTTTCAAGGCCGGGGGCATGTTGAAGACCGAAACTACATTAAGTGTCTGTGGCATTAGAAATTGCGTGAGCCAATCACGAACGCGCGCGACCTGTCATCGTGACGTTTCTTTGTTCCTTTCCCTCTCTTGTCCTAAAACTTTGTAAAAACTTACCGTTAATAAAACCACTTGCAATTCTGAAACCTATACAACGGACGTATTTTATTTTATTCTACTGCTCCTCAAAACTAAGACCAGCAAAGTCGAAGGTCGGTAGCGAGGCGATCGCACAAGCCCCTACAGTAACCATGGAGTTTCTTGCCCGTTCTTCTCCATAGGAATCTACACTTTGGAACGTGGCAACTAGCTTCTGACAATTCAAAAGTGCCTGTAAAGGGTCTAATTGAAATTGAAATAAATGAATTAAGAAAATGTTTGATGGCATATATCTAATGCTGGGTAAATTATGCAGTATACTCAATGTTCTCTACATTTGTGTGAAGGCGTTTTTATTTAACAAGTTGAATCAAATTTTACCACGCCCACTCATAGTACACAAAGACAACATGTTATTTGAATGAAAAACAGTACATGTGACTTAAACGAACTCATATAATCTTATACTTACCCCAAAGATATCATAAACTTACTATCTGAGAAGAGAAAACAAAGAAAAAGATGGCAACAAACTAGATTTCCGTATGATAAAACTATACTTAATAACTTAACAAAAACATTAAAGAGAAAAATTCAAGCTTTTCATGATGAATCTCTGAATACTAATCTTAGACAGTTAACTAGTGACCACTTTATGGACTATTCACTTTGGAAAGTGACAAAGAAACTTCAAAGACCTATTACACAAATTCCTCCAATCAGGGATGGAAACGGAAAATGGGCCATAAGTAATGACCAAAAAGCGCTGAGATTTGCACAGCACTTAGCCAAAACTTTTCAGCCGAATGAAGGTCCAGTAATCAACCTCGACTGTGACTACATATTACAAGATATAAGCATTAAGCTTGTCACACCAAAAGAAGTTATGAAGGAAATCCTATATAACATCAGCTCGAGAAAATGTCCAGGATATGATCTTATCTCTGGAGAAATTCTCAAACATCTCCCACGAAAAGCCATTGTTAAACTTACTAAAATTATCAATGCTGCATTCATGTTAAAATATGTGCCCGAGTTATGGAAGATTGCCGAAGTCATCATGATTGCTAAGCCTGGGAAACCACCCCACGAAGCAACTTCATACAGGCCCATCTCTCTGCTACCCATACTATCAAAACTATTTGAAAAACTTTTACTAAAACGGTTGAACCCAATTGTAAGTGAAAGAAATTTGATACCAAACCACCAATTTGGCTTCAGGGAACATCACTCCACAATAGATCAGGTACATAGAATTACCAACATTATTGAAAGATCACTAGAAGACAGAAAAGTCTGCTCCACGGTATTTTTAGATGTGGCGCAAGCTTTTGATAAAGTTTGGCATCAGGGTCTTATATATAAAATCCGTCTAATGCTACCTAAAGACTTCGCTGATATTTTGGAATCGTATATCACTAATAGAATGTTTAGAATCAGACAAGAGGATGCCTACTCCGAGCTAAAACCAATAAAAGCCGGTGTACCACAAGGAAGTGTGCTTGCCCCAGTCCTGTACCTGCTGTACACATGTGATCTACCAGAGATAGATAACAACATTATTGCAACCTTTGCAGATGACACCGCTATCATGGCTACCGGGTCAAGCCATAAAGAAGCAGCAAAAAAGGTACAAGTAGCTGTGAACAAAGTTCATGATTGGGCACAAAAATGGAGGATCAAACTTAACGAGTCCAAATCTATTCACATTGACTTCACCAACAAAAAGTGTGACTACCACCCAATTTCTATAAATGGCGTACAAGTGCCATACGCAAACACAGCCAAATATCTTGGTATAACACTTGACGCAAAGTTACGATGGAAAGCGCACGTCAAAAAGAAAAGGCAGGAACTAGACATTCGATATAAAAATATGTATTGGTTATTGGGGAGGAAGTCCTGCCTATCAATACGAAATAAATTATTGTTATTTAAGCAAATTCTAGTCCCTGTTTGGACATATGGCATTCAACTTTGGGGCTGTACTAAACAGAGCAATATTAAAATAATTCAGAGATTCCAAAATAAAGTACTTCGGGATATAGTCAACGCTCCCTGGTATATAAGAAACGACGACCTCCATCGCGATCTTAAAATGGAATTCGTCAACCAAACCATACAAAAATTTGCTGAAGCGCACGAACGTAGACTTCATCACCACATAAATGTCGAGGCAATCCAACTGCTCGATAACACGGACATTGTGCGAAGACTAAACAGAACTAAACCATTTGAATTAGTGTAGTGAATATTAGTGAATAATTATTCAGCTAAATCAGTGAAGTGTTATAACTATAAAACACACGAACAAAGTGTTTTCATCTTATCAGACTCTAAGAATGTGCAATGAACATTACTCTTAGTTATAATATACATATATTACGTAGCAAATTAAGTGAGATAAAAATTTCTTATTAGCCTAAGTGGCTAGATTGTTATTTAATTATTGAGGACTGAGTCCTAAGTAATTCAGGAAAAAAAAAAAAATATAATCTTATACCAAATGTAGGGGCTTACGTATTTATAATAATATAATAATAATAAATATTTTATTAATAATTATATGACCAATGGGGTTACTCTTGAAACTAATACCAATTCTAATATTAAATAGACGCCTTAAAACAACGCGTAATATTAAAATAAATTTATCTACATTACAGTTGCCTCAATTTTAGAGCATGTTGTCTTCATACTATCCTAATCTATAATCATTCTTTAGATGTTTTGGCATTTAAAAGTACGAGCTGACATATTTCTAATGTTAATCGAGCCGAATTATTTTCAAGAGTAAGCCCACTTTTCGTTCCTGTATTCCCCGAGGGGGTAGGCAGAGGTGTACACAGTTGTACACCAATATTTCACCAATGCTTTTATTTATTAAGCCCCGTGTAATAGGCGGTGAGCCAAGTGCCATCAACCGGGCACAATTCCAAACTCCAGGATGTTACTGAGAATTTTCTAATGGAAAATCCCAATAATACCCAATACCCAACCCAGCAGTCGAACCCGGGACCTTACAACCAAGCGTTTGCGACCAGTACCTGGGTCAATGAGGCAGTTGTTATATTTTTCCTTGTTATACTTATTAGTTGATTAATAATAGAGTATGCATTATAATCAAAACAATTGTACGAATAAAGAAAACGGAGCAGGAAACAACAACAAAAATCGTATTCTAATATCGAGCGTTATTGTACGAGGAACCCAAACACGTGATGAAGTATTATTTTATAAATGTCCATCGTTAATGACAGGCATAATAGCTGTTGGCATTACTAATCAAAAATGACTGTACACTGCTGTCATATTGGACTACGTGTTCGCATCAATGACAATTCGAAACATAACAAGCTTATGTTTCAAGCCGATTATCAAATTAGCGAAGAACGAACTAAGCTTCGCTTTTTTTACCATCTTCAATCGCAAACTCCTGATACGAATTTTAAAACATTCATCTGTGGTTAGACAACTTTTTTGCATAAAAAACTGAAGTCCGATATCCATACATGATGTAAAAAAGCATTAAAAATGCAAAAGCATTAAGCAAGTTTTGCTTACCAAAAGCATCATTAAAAATGTTGCTTTTGGTAAGCAAAACTTGCTTACCAAAAGCAACATTTTTGTAGTTATTATGATTTTTGTTAGTTGAATACGCTGCTAATGTAGTGAGACTCACCGTATCTACTACATTCCGCCATCAAACTTATGCATCGTCATTATTGTTCCAGTTAAACAAAATTGTACTTCCGCAATTTTAGTAAGTTATCTTCCAAATATTTAGATATCTTTTGTCATTAGACACAATATAATTGTTGAAGTTCACACGACCACCTTGGACAAACATCTAATATATTAAGTAGTTCGATTTAAATTTTTACATATTGGTTGTTGTGATAAATAAACTTAAATATAAATTAAGGTTTATAAGTATACTTTAATGAGGTGGAAATTGTCTTTTCTCTACAATAATTGTGCTCTATTATCCTTTAACCTTTCGGCTCAGTAACGGACAGATCTGTACGTTGTAACAATAAAAATCTATTGTGTCTGCTAATGACTGAGGCAACAGCTATAATTTTTAGGGTAACTCAATGAAAAACATGGTTACAGATGAAATTCTTCAAGATGCAGGCTTTACAATTTTCATTGGCCAATACAAACGTTATACAGATCTGAGATATGAAAATATGAGCAACAGTTGAAAATACTGTATTAGTTGAAACCGATATCTATGGGCATGCATTATTATAAATGTACTCAACTCACTTCTCCAAATCCTTCAATGACTCTTATAATAAACAAACCAACTGCTCCACCAACTGTCACAGCCCAAGGAGTAATAACAGTCGCTACGGAGGTTAGCAGAAGTCCAAAGCCCTCGGTCCACTTGCCTCCAAACTTCTCTGCTAGTAGTCCTCCAGGTAAATGGGTGATCACATAACCGTAGTAGAATGCGCTGAGAAGAAATCCTTGCGTGGCTTCGTCCCAGTCATAACGATCTCGACCCTGAAAAGGTTAAGAGTCATTGAACGAAACACTTCATGGGACATGATGTTGCACGTTTTTACTTTGTTATTTGTATGACGGGAAGAAGCCCTTGTCAGGAAGTATTAAACATAATGTCGTATGGTATACGTTTTTTTTCAATTAAAGCTGACTTCTATAGCAAAGTACTGAATAAATATACACTATAAATCAAACATATGTGATAGCCGTGATTCTGAATTAAATATTAATTGAATCAACATATTATTTTATAACAATAATTAAGAAGATAGCTGTTTAATGAAAGCAGTGTATAAAATGAACTTACGAGAATCTGCATACCAATTTGCACCAATGTCACTTAAGTAGGTAGGTATACTCACTTAACTAAACTACTTGGGTATATTTGAAATGTATTCAGACCACGATAACTACGAGGTCCATATACATTTCGAAAATACCTAGTTTAAATTCGTCCTACATCTGTGTTAACTGGTAACGGCGGTTTACGATAACTACTTTTTACTTTTTTACCACGTGCTGCAGTCTTCGAAAAATGTCTTAATCAAGTCGATGCATAATTTATGTTATTTTTTTTAAAATTCTATGTTTATATTCTTAACTTAGCAAAGTCTCTCTTTTCTGGATGAACAAGAAGAACGTTTGCTTTTCTTTATAAATGTGATGGATTTTTTTTCTGGAATGTTGGCCTGGCTAAATTGAAACTGCAATGAAAACCACTTTAAGTACCCAAGTATTATTATCATAATATTGGATAAAACAATTAAAATTATAACATTAATTTAGTAAGGCAGTAATAAAGCCAAATTTTTATCGTCCTATGGTTTAGAACGAATAATTATATATATAATTCCCTCAAACAAATTGGATATAATTTATACATCTATTATAAACAATTTGTTTCTCCGCCCCGACCCTTGCTCGAAATAGCCCGCGCCATGCCAGTCGCTTTAAACTGAAACTGATATGATGCACCTAGTCCCTAGTTGTCCCCCCAGCAAACCCCTTAGGCCGAGGGTCGTATCCCTCAGCGGACGCCCTTAGCGCTGTCGCTTAGTTCGTAGTATTTTAAAATATAGTGTGGCTAAAGGCATCAAACTGCCTCGCCTTGGATATTGTCCGGTCACGCAGACAAAACCCCTCTGGGTTTCTAAAAGTGGCCATCACCAAAAAATAAAACAAATTGATTTACAGGTTAAAAGAGCAAAAATCACAACGCTACTACGGACTCCGAAACTGTCATATTGAGTGTGTTCGATAGTACCTAATATAATCAACAACAGCCGGATGGAATTCTACGCTAAGTAATGCATTAATTGTACAATGGATTGTGACAGTTACCTACCTACTTGTTGTCACGTGTTTTATGTAATAAATACAAGGTAGGTATATATACAAATACTAAACGCATGACTGGTTTTTTGAATAATTTCTAATCTTATGCCTACTTATTTGTACAATATGCGGAGGTAAATTCCATTGGACTCATTAAAAAAATACTCATGACTTAAACTCTCTCTTACTTGAGTTTTTACGCCCAAGGTTGGACTCAATCAGCTATTTCTATAATTAAAACAATGAAGTAGACACTTATATGCTAAATATTAGACATCTCTCGATCAGCACCTATTAATCAAGCTACAATCTACCTACTGTTAAACAAATATATTTAATAATCCCACCTTTATATCACAAACAATATACATTTTATTTAATATGCTATTATTATTATACCTACAGATCTCATTATAATAAAAATTGGCCAAAAACATTTAAAATTCGCGATCGACTTCGAATTATTATCTATACATATATTATTTTTTATTTATTATTATTAAGTACTTCTATTTCTATTTATTTATTCGACAAAAACAGTGACGATTACACAATTTTCTTAATAGCTAATTCTAAACAATTTTATACAATATTATTGTGTCTGTATAGTAGCATCTGCTGCTGAACTAGGTCTATAGCCTGTATTTCAGCTAACAGCGCCTCAAGCCCCGGTTATTTAGGAATTGATCATACTTTTAGCTAACATTTAAGATTTAGTTGAAATATGATACGTCATACAAAGGCAAGTTTTTGAGTGACAATTAATTTAAAACATTTTTACAAGATAATTGTGGCCTCTCTGTGTGTAATGTGAACTGTGAGAGGGTGAGTAAAATGTAGAGTAGATAAATATATTAAAAGTATTTAATTGTAAGTTATATATAGATATTGTAATACCAGATAAGTTAGTGTTAAATTATTACGTTTAATCTAAGACTGTTAATATATTTTCAAACTCATCATATGTAAGTTTTGAGAGCCAACTGGAAATATAATAAAAATGTAACGGATTACTGTCTGTACATGGAAGATATATGAGCAAAAATATTATTGGAACCTGCGTTGTTACGCAAATAGCACCCAAAACAATGATTGTTAGAATTTTTGTCTGTTTGTCTGTTTATCTGTTTGTCTGTTTGTCTGTGCGTTTGTACACGCTATTCTTAGGAACGGCTTATCCGATTTAGATGTGGTTTTTACTAATATATCGTGTTGTAGTGTTTGTTTAATGTCAATCGGTTCATAAATAAAAAACTGATGCCAATTTAAAGAATCACGTCGAACCTCTTTTATTTACAACATCCACGCGGACGGAGTCGCTGGCACAGCTAGTAATAAATAAGATTATCTAGAACGTCCACAAATATTACGTGATACATTTTTGTGGAATGAAAAATGTGATATTAGTAGCAGGATTTGAACTTGCGCCTCCCGGACAAATAGGCGCTCCGACCGCTAAGCTACCTCGAACTCTGCTCACTACCACGATTTTTTTTTTCCACATTTTAATACGTCTATTGGAGACGTCATTGCCATCTATTCAGTCCCTTTACAGGAAAGTGAACCGACCCGACTAACTTTGCGTCTAATTCAATGTCGTACAGATGCAATTACCTTCTCTAGTAATATATAAAGAATATATGAAACACTTACTTAGAACGTAATTATTACAGATAAATCTTCGAAAAACATTAAAGCATGTATAGCGAACTCTAAAGTCATTCTGCTCACAAAGACATATTTCTTTCCACGAGAATTTGCATGGGTTAATGCTTTTCAAAGATTTATCTGTAATAATTACGTTCTAAGTAAGTGTTTGATATATTCTTGATATATTAGATACTATAGATTCTGGCATACTATACCTACCTCTATCGAAGATTTTCCACAAAAATGTTACTAGATAGGTAACTAGGTAGTATTATAGAGATAGGTGCATAGCATACTATCTCAATAGCTTATATTGTTTTGTTGCGTAATCGAAACTGAATTATGACGATATGTTGTGATACTATTTGTTTTTAAATGTTATAGAAAGACTATTATTTTAGCTCCGAAAAGCCCTCTGTTGACTCGCTAATTACCAGACACAATAGATTTTTATTGTTATGAAGTATAATTGTATACTTCTCCCATTCGTAGAGTTAACAGATTTTGACTTTCGTATGAACCGAACCATCAATGTTGTCATTGTCACTTCGCTATTTCTATCTACACACATTATTTTCCTGGGATTCTCGCCGCAGAGTGTGTTTGGGTACCACGTGTGTCTAGAATCTTTGCTGATTTTGCTTATTTTGAGTGATATTGTGACCTTTGTGACTTGTTATTGTTTTTGTATTGTGTGTGCCGTCCCAGTGATTGTTTTATTGGGTTAGTATTATATTTATTCTTACCCATAATGGACAAAAATAAACCCCCCGATCCTCCTGACATTAGTAACCCTTCGACTTCTATTTATGCTCCTTTTTCCCCGAGTCCAGACCCGCTATCGCAATTTGCAGAAGTAGTATGTAGCATGAATGAGTCATCTAATGCATCTCAATCAAACACGCGTAAACGTCCCGTAGATGATGAGGTATTAGTCAGTTCAGTCAGTCATCCACCAAAACTGCAAAGAAGTCAAGTTGGTCGTGAAAGATACTCAAATTTAGATAAGGCTCCATATATTGTCCACGTCTCTCGCATGGAAGCTCACCCTAACGCTAATACAGTTCTGCATCCAGTTACTTTTGGATTATTCCTTTTTAAAAACAATATTGCTAACATTGTTCGAGATGGTGTGAAAAAAGTTGGTCGTAACCGTGTTTCTGTAGAATTTGCTTCCCCTCAGGATGCAAACTCATTCTTATTAAATAGTATTTTAGTTAATAACAATTTTAATGCTTCAATTCCTACATTTAACATTACACGCATGGGTGTTGTTACTGGTGTCCCAGCTGACATATCAGAAGATGAGGCAAAAATATATCTATCTGTTCCCGCTGGCTGTGGAAAAATACTGAAGGTACGGCGTCTGAATAGGAAAACTTATAGAGACGGAGAAGTCGAATGGAAGCCTACTGAAACATGCGTCATAACATTTGATGGGCAAGTGCTTCCAAAGAGGATTTACTGTTGTTATACAGCCCTTTCTGTCGAACAGTATATATTCCCGACAATTCAGTGCCGGAAGTGCTGTCGGTTTGAACATGTTCAGACCATATGCAGATCTAAACCGCGTTGTGGTAAGTGTGGCCATGACCACCCTGGTGATGGCTGCAACATCTCTGAGGGTGAAGCCTTTTGCGTGTTGTGCTCTGGGAGCCACTTTGCTTTTAGCAGGGAGTGCCCGGAGCATGGCAGGCAGAGAGCTATTAAGTCTGTTATGGCTGAGAAATCAGTTTCTTATTTGGCAGCCAGTAAGGCTATCCCCACTGTTTCTAACAGTTATGCTAATGTGGTTAAAACGGCTTCTCAGTCATACCGTAAGACTGTGTCCCTCAAACCCAGAACCCATGCGCCCCTTTCTCCATCTTATGATAAGTTTGCTCACCAAAATATAATTAATTCTCCTCAACCATCTCAGCCTAATGGCTGTGCTCTCAACAATCCTTTTTTGGAGTCTTCCAACAATACCTCTTCTATTATACAGCTACTTATAAATCTTTTAACTTCTCTTATGTCTTCTTCTTCTATCATTTCCCAATCACCGTCCAACGTTGCTGACCAACTTATATCTCTGTTACTTACTATTAAAAATGGCAGTCCGCCAAGTGTTCCTTCAGTGGAATGTGAGGAGCGTGTGGCATAAAAAGCACGACCTCATATTTCTTTTGAATAAATACAAGCCATTGGCTTGTTCTATTGCTGAGACTTGGTTGATTCCTAGTCTTAGCTTTCGTATGCCACACTACAACATTCTCAGATGTGATCGTTCTGATGGCTATGGAGGGTCAGCTCTTTTTATTAATAACAGGGTTCCTCTCCTATCCTTATCCCTGCCTCCACTTATGGGGGACTTAAGTGTTGTAGCTGGTAGAGTAGAGGGTGTTACTATATTTTCCATTTACATAGCTCACCCTCGCCATGAATTTTTAACTACTTTGAAAAACATATTTCAAGATGTTTGTGGTCCTATAATGGTCATGGGTGACTTTAACTGTCATCATTTCAGATGGGGATCTGAACGATGTGACTCCTTCGGTATGGGTTTGGTAGATATCTTGGACGATCTAAACCTCATAATATTAAATAACAGCTGTTCTACTCGTAGGTCCCTCCCTGGACAACTGAGGAGTTGTATTAACCTGACATTTTGTTCGGTTGAATTAGCGGCTTCGGCGCATTGGGAATGCACAACTTTAACGCATGGTAGTGATCATTACCCTATTATTACATCTTTGGCAAATAAAACTTATTTAGAAAAAACATGTGCTCCACTTTTGAAATACAATTTGTCCAACCCAGATTGGTCAAATTTTTCATCATCATTGGAGTATAAAATTAATCATCTTCCAAATTTAGTTTCAAGTTACTCAGATTCAATTGACCACCACCATGCGCAACTTTTGGCCATAACAGATAGTGCAAATTCGTGCTTTCCCCTAAAAAACAGCGCGCGCAACAAAATCCCATCTCCACCGTGGTGGGATCAAGAGTGCTCAGTGGCAGTGAGAGAGCGAAATGAGACTGAAAAACGTTATAACGCGGCAATGACCACGGAAAATTTAATTCTATATAAACAGGTTTATGCTAAATCCAAACGTCTACTACGTAAGAAAAAACGTGTAGGATGGGTAAAGTTTTGCACCTCATTATCTCCATCTACTCCAGCTTCAGTCGTTTGGAGGAGCATAAACCGGTTCAGGTCCGGTTGCTCTCCCTCAATCTATTCTCCCATAACCAGAGAAACTGCTGAGTTTTTCTTTGATAAAATAGCATCTCCTTACGTTCCATTTTTATCCGAGTGTTTTTATTCGTCTGTAAACTTAGACAAGTTTTAAACGACGATGACCTCATGGATGCAGCGTTTACGATTGATGAACTTAATATGGTTCTAAAACATGTACGGGACTCAGCACCAGGTATTGGTGGATATAATTTGTACACGGCAGATATCAGTTCCTGTCTAAATAACAACTGCCATATCCTACAGTATGCAGACGACCTCGCGCTATATATATCTGATCCCTCCATCATTGACGCTGCCTCGTCACTGTACCTGTCCTTGGATTCTTTAAGCGATTGGTTATTAACCCACGGTCTTTGTTTATCGGCTCCGAAAAGCTCGGCAGTAATCTTTTCGCGCAAAAATAGAATTCCCCAAATCTCAGTGGTAGTCCAAAGGCAAGAAATCCCAGTCATGTCCAATGTAAAATTTTTAGGCGTTTTTTTGGATTCCAAACTAACCGGCTTACAGCATATAAATTCAAGAATCCAAAAATGTGAGCGGTTAATTCCTATATTAAAAGCTTTAGCCGGTGTTTGGTGGGGCGCTCATCCTTACACTATGAAATTGTTGTACAATGCGATAATTCGGAGTGTCTTGGATTACGGCACGTTCCTTTTGATCCCGTGCAATAAAGGTGCTTTAGCTAGATTGGATCGAATCCAAGCACAATGCCTCCGCATCATCTCGGGCTGTATGAAGTCCTCTCCCATTAACGCCTTGCAAGTTGAGTGTGCTGAACCTCCTTTGGCCCTCAGGAGACAATATCTGGCCTCTCGATTTCTATCCAAATTAATTTGTAAATCTTCTCATCCACTAGTTTCAAAATTAAAAGACTTAGAGGCTCTATGCAGAATTTCGAATTATTGGAGAAATAAAGAAATTCCCCTGTTATTAAAAACTTTCCGCCTTTTAAAAAACTTAGAGGGCCCTATTGTCCAATTTTCTAAACTTCCTGTATATGATTCTGCATATGATGTGTTATGTTTTAAACCTAAAATACTTTTTGATATCGGTATTTCTAAAAATTCACCATCAGCGGATTCGGCCTTCAATGCGGTGGTGGGAGAAAGATGGAATGGTTTTGAAAGATTTTTTACAGATTCTTCAAAATTCACAAATTTCGGCTGTACTGGGGCTGCGGTATATTACCAAAACTCCAAAATAATTTTAAAATTCAGATGTCCTAAGGAGTCATCCGTGTACACGGGTGAATGTGTAGCTATACTGGAAGCGTGTCGTTTCATTGAATCGCACAATATCTATTCTGGCGTCATTTTTACAGATTCACTTAGTTGTCTTAAATCGTTAATCCAAAATCCCTTTAAAAGTAAAGTACATAGTGCCATTATCTTAAAAATAAAAAATTCTTTGTTTAACTGCTCTAAAGCCTTCAAAGACGTTCAATTGGTTTGGATTCCTAGCCACTGTGGGATTCAGGGTAATGAGTTCGTTGATGCGCTAGCCAAAGATGCCATAACATCGGAAACGGCAGACCTCAGTCATTTCTGTCACCAAGGATACGATCTATTGAGTTTATCTAAGGAGTATCTACAAACGTCATGGCAAGAACATTGGAATTCCTCTTATAAAAAGAAGGGTAGATATTACTATGCAGTTCAACCAAACATAACTGCCTTGCCAATGGTTTGTTGTAAGCCATGGTTTTATCGATACAAAAAAGTCCCCAAAGCAGTTATTTCTGTCCTTTGTAGAATCCGCATAGGTCATTGCTGCTCTCCAGTCTTTTTAAGAAAATACATGTACGGGATTCTTCTCTGTGCGAGTGCGGATTGGATGAAGGAACTTTGGAGCATATATTTTTTGTATGCACAAATAACATCTCATCTCTTGATCTCTACAGTCACCTCCCTAACCTAAAGATTCCTGTTCCTATAAACTTTCCATCGCTTCTTACCTATTCCTCTCCAAAATTATTTCAAGCCTTGTTATTGTTCATTTATAAAAATAATATTAAATTATGAGCTGGATCCCTCATGTTGGTGTGGTATATATTTATTTAGTGTTTTAACAACTATACTATTTATTTAATTTTATGTTTGTATTTGTTTGTTTCAGTGTACTAACATAACAACAAGATCTACATTGAGTACCACTATTAATCAAGAAATTGACCTGTTTTTTTGTATAATTAAGTAGTTTCTGTTTTATTTTATTTTAATATTTTCACACGCTTCCCCATTTCACATTTGACATTGGCAGAATTGCCGTCATCAGTAGTCGGCAGACTTGCCATATTAAAAAATTGAATTGAATTGAATTGAATTATTTTCCTGGACATTACATAAATAAGTCAAAATAACAATACTCAAAAGGCATAACCCAAATACATTATAATTAGCTATTAACTTTCTCCTTCTAAGTAAGTTTGCTAATGACAAATCGTATTCGAGATTCTCCAGGAAAACCCACTACCGCTCGACTGCAAGTCATTTAGCAAGGTTAGAGGTGTGGTCATAACTTATGTAATGCCGCCTTTACGAAGCGTGTAAAACACGCATGATGTTATATGGAACTCGGAAATTTTACTATAAAATATGGGAAATCAATGTAGTTCGGATAGTGGCTTAATATCTAGATTACCTGCAAACTTTAGTTCAGAAGTCTCACTTGGCATAGCAAGGCGTCACGTCATGATGAAAATGTAGTGAAAACCTTTAAAAAATAATGTTTTTAATTCTAAACGGTCGATAACTGCTCTCTAGTCTACGCTTATGTCCATTTGCAATAAGTTATGGGTCACTTATTACAGCCACCTATTAGGAGTTAACTACAGTGTACATCTACAAAGTAAATAGGAACTCACATTCCTAGATATTTGGGTAACTATACCTTAAACACATACTACTTACCTACATTGATTTAACAGCATTACCATGTCGATATTTGGACTGGACATAGACTTTCCTCTTAAGTTAAACTAGCACCATCTTGACGTCATGCAGACACCGTATTGTGTGTAAGACAAACATTAATACAAAGGTGTGACACTTCATTAGGCACTTGAACATGCAGGTATTGTTATTTATTAGTATAATAATTTCTACTCTAAACCACATGAACGTCACTATTCACGAATCTCACGATCTCAATTAATATTACAATTTGTAATTGTTGCCTACGAGTTATGAAGCGTTTATGATTTGTGTCCATAATACCCAGATATGGATATTATTATCGTGCTATAATATTATGTATGAGTTATCAACATGACTGAAGAAAATTCCCGTAATACGTACAAGTAAGTACAATTATTACGTATTAGAAAATAAATAAGTAAGACTTAATAATGTGCGTTCATGCGCTTGAAAGATTTATCTGTATTAGGTACAACTTTTATTGTATTTTAACTAATCTGTACCCAAATAAATAAATCATTGACCTAAACTGATTAAAAAAGTATTACTTTGGAAATTAAATGAGTCTGAGTAGTTAAAAACAAATAGCGCAATTATTGCAATTGTAATCATTTTTCACTGACCACACTCCAGTAGGTTATACAAGTGAAATTCAGACGCAGAATAGGCTGTATCTGTTACGATATCAATCAGAAACAAAGATCAGGATATCTAGTATGATAAATTTCAAATTAACGTTAACGTTTGCCAACAGTTTTAGTTCGAATCCAAGAGGTTCCATGTGAAATATTATAACAGACTTGTAGATTTACAGCTGGTTTCAAGATTCCAGATTCCCAGATAAGCACAAAATTTGTATTTTTTGTCAGAAACTGCGCCGCGGACGTTTTTAGTTTTTCTCTGGAATACTCAATATAGAAACCGGCTGTTGGTTTGTCGTCACTGTTTTACTGAAGAAGGGCAATAAAACATGGTGGTTTTTATTATGATTTTTTTATTATTAAAATATAAAAGTAGTATACACGTAATGTATTAAATAGACTTATAATTTTTAATGATTAGGTACGATCACACGAATGTTTGATTTACAAAAGCGTATAAGCGAGCTATGTATCGATGAAGCGAGCACTTAATTATCGACGTTTCATTTATTTTGTAGGTATTACACTGGGTATGTCAGCTATTTATTATGATAAAAACTTGTAATTCTTTTATTTTGTAGCTTATTGTCTTACCACGTCTATCGTGGTTTACGATGTTTGCGGTAAAACACACTATTAAATACATATATAAATATAAAGATTATTTGTTGTTTTGTCTTATTTATTTTGTTCGAACTTAAGCAGATAAAGTATATAAAAAAATACGTAAATAATATATTGGAATTAATTCTATATATAATGGTAGAGTGATGACACTGAACGTCAAAGGTCGCGGGTTCAAGCCCCGTTCTTGTCTATTATTTTTTCAATGTTTCTTTGAAAAATAGAATTAATATAGGCATTACATGGCCTCAACATGTATTAAAAAAATATAATTATATATGAATATATTGGAATATTAAATATAGTGGATCTACTTTACCGTTTCTATATATTTCTCTATTAAACATTTTTCACGCCGGATACTAATTATATGTACCTAATGGTAACTCAACAAACATAATGCTATGATTGAATACTGAATTTCTAATTTCCATAAACCTATTGTTAAGATAGCGTGTTACTACTATAATATGTACCTAGGTAATGAATGAGAGAGCTATTTATTTACACCAATACCTTCTAAATTTAAACTGATTTATTTGTTTCGATTTAGAAGTATTCTGTGTGATTAAGCTTTTTACTAATTTATAGCTAATAAAATATTATTTATATGTTAAAGTTGCATAAGTATATACAGAATTCAGTCCTAAATCTTGAAAGTTTGTAGATACAACGTTATCCTTAGCTGTTCAATACATAATGCTTAGGTACATATATAACTTCCTCTTATAGTTTATATACTAATGAGTAGATACTTATCTACACATTGAAGCAGTAAACCAAGAAACAGAAAAATTGACACGTCAATGGTTTCTACGAACTTCCTTGGCACGAAACGATAACGAATTCCATTAAATATTTTATCAGTTAATGCAATAGGTTATGTTGATAATATTCATCACAATGTAAAGCAAGGTTTAACCTAACCTGTAAAAAACACTAATTAAAAGATTAGGATACCTACACGTACACATACTTTTTTCTTATTTTAATGGCGAGATTTTCCCATTCATTTTATTTACAGTTTTAAAAGTTATGAGTTCTTAAAATATATATAACTTATGAATAAAAAACTTACATCATGCAGGTAGGCAAAACACGTAAGTACGCATAAACAAGCTGTTGATCCGTACCCGTGCCATATTTATATAGCAAATGTATGTATATGTCGCAGATGGATTGAAGAATCCGCTGCTTTACAAAACTGCTAGCTAGTTTTACAAAACAGATCCGTTTTATAAAATAGCTGAACTACGCACAGTATGCCTATTTTAGTGTTTATAAGGTCAGAAAAACCTAAGCACGAAGGGAATGATGAAGGTAGTTCGAACTCTTCGAACCTAACCTGTCCGTGTCGGGGTACACGGAACTTCCGAGCTGGCTTTGCTCGCTCATGCGTCAATTTAATTGATTTCCTTGCATCATACTTATGTCATTCTAAATATATTTTCTCTACTGACAAAATATAATAAGGTTAAATTATTGTTCATAAGACACACAGAGCCATGAACGACAAAATTTAGACTAAAATCCACAATCTGACATTTCATTTCACGCTGTTTTACATGACATCTGACTGTTGACCCGCTTTATTGATAAACGCAAAACGTTGCATACAATTCTGCGTGTTATAGTTCAGTAATTATAAAAAATCACTAAACGTCTTTCAGCTGTTTTACATAACAGCACTGTTTTATAACCAACTATCAGTTTTGTAAAACAGCTGATTCTACAATCCATCTGCGGCATATTGTATATAAATAAAAAATATGCTTAATCATGTAACTTGCACTATGATACCAGTGAGCTAAGTTGGTACTCGAAGTTGGATTGCAGCTCTGAGCCGCAAGGCGAGGGCGTACGCAAATGGAAGGAGAGGCACGAAAATGCCAAGCAGCCTAATATTAAAATACAATAAAACTAATATTTGACTATTCATAACCCAAACTAATATTATTGAATGATTTTAAACGTTATTATTCAAAGAAAAAAAAACAATACTTAAAAAGATTTTTGTTTTTTTATTGAATCGTGTTCAGTATAAGGGGTATAGTCACCTCCTTAAATATGAAAAGGGTATCGATCAACAGCTTGTATTTATATAAATGTTTATGAATAGGCAATTATTGCTTCACCGGTTTCGTTTTCAAATATTGTGTTTACTGTAACCAATATAACTTGACGTAAATTGAATCTATTAACACATTACATTGAGACAATATCTTGACGCACTATAAGACAATGGCACAAGAAAAGTTCTGTTGATATAAATAGCATTCAAACATACGAGTATTATAAATTATTTTGTTGTTTGTAACCCTGAAAAATCCCACTTGTGATAAATTAATACATTATTTTTACATAAGTAATACTAAAACTGTCTAGTCCCTTAATTAAGCTACGATCGATCTAGATATGTTTTAATTATTTATTGATTATGTGATATGAAACATGAATTAGGTATGATGGTGACCCCTGCACGTAGTATTATCCCTTCAATTTATCAGCAAAATCTTACTTGGAGTGGCCACAGCATGATAGAGAAAAGAAAGAAAGAATAACTTTCTTTTGGGTAATTTCAAATAGTCCAACATTTCTTTCGAAAAAATACGCTTGTATCCATTCATACATATAATATATATCATTAAAAGCAGTGACAAAAGGTCGCAAGTTCAAGTCTAAAGACAGTGGTGCGTACCGCAGTTAAATTATTACTACATTTTAATAAAATGGTTTGGCTCGTTTTCAATCTATACAAACCGAAACACAATAAGTATCATAACTATGTACAATCCATATATTCGTTAAATTTTGTATAACTTGGTAAAAAATTATATTTTTCTCATCGAGGATTGTGATGCGTTCACAACACTCTTTTTCAATAATTATGTTATTTTTTAACAAACAATTTTGTTTTGATATAGTTTATTTCGTTATTCGACCGACTACATTGTACCTATATCTGTAAATGTAAAATAAAGGTCTACAACCTGTGCTCGTTTAGCTTTATATTTCATAATTCATTAGGCATCTGAGACAGAAACTACAATAAAGTTATTGTATAAATTAAATAACTTTTTTAGAGATTGTCGCAAAATTATTTCTTATTAAAATTTTGGAAATAATTATTATGGTGTTTTTTTAATAACTATCTCAATTGCTCGTCACACTTATGTTATTTGTTTTACATGATATGTACTCGTATTATCGCGTGTGCACTCATATCAAGCTTAGTGGCAAATCCAGTAGGAAATACAAAAATTAAATTAATAATAATAATATAATAATAATAATAATCATTTATTTATTTCTCTACCACAAAGGTGCCTTAAAGCTATGAAGTTTACATATATGTATATTTAAATATATAACCTTTGCAGGAGACTGATATCTGCACTAGGAAACCCTGTCACACAGATTACCAGGCCCCCCTCGGAACAATTTATATCTTATACAAAAAATTACATGTGCATTTATACAATACCTTTGATGGGAGAACATTAATATGTCTATATAAGTTAAAGTAATACAATCTAATGCGGAAGTAAGAATAATAATAATTTTAAAGTGTGTGTATACATGTACATTGGTTCAGTGTGGTATATGCCAAGTGCGGTGGCTTGATGGTTGTGGGTGTGAGTGTAGTGAGGTGAGGTTAGGTGAGCTGTGATGTGGTATGGTGAGTTATGATGTGGTGTGGTGTAATCTGGTGTGGTGTGATGTGTTGTAGTGTAGTGTGGTGTGGTGTGGGGTGATGTGGTGAGGTGTGGTGTGGTATGCTATGGTGTGTATCGAAAGCTTACTAGGCTATTATGTTAGTTAGGAACAATTAAAAGATTTTCAGTGGCATCGTAGTCATAATTTAATAAATGAGAGCTTATTACTTGTTTGCACTTTGATTTGGTCAACGGGTATATATTAAGTGAAGAGTTTAATTTATTATATAAAAAAGTGCTGAGAAAGCAATAACTATGATGAGAAAGACTACTCCTGTACAGTTGAGATGAGCAAACATGTGTTTTAATGCGTTTGTGAGCATATAAGGATGGGTTTTAGGTTAAAGATGAGTGTTTACGCAAGATTGTTTGTAAAATAAAAAGTTGGCGAACTGTAAGAACCTCGCACTTTGAATAAACTTCAGAGGTTGAATGAAAGAATGGCAAAGAATAAGCTACCTTAAGCACTGCTCTTTGTGCTCGCTCAACCTTTATTATAAATGATTTAGACGTACAACCCCATACAGTGATGCAGTAATGTAATAAAGATTCGCATAGGGCATAATAAACTATTTTGAGGATTTTTTCATCTGCAACCTGACGAAGGTTTTTAAATATGAAGATCATCTTCCTTATTCTCTTAGACAACAGATCAGTATGTGTATTGAAGTTAAGGTTTTTATCGATGATAATACCAAGATACTTAATTGAGTCTACTTTTTGTAGTTTTGGACAGAAGCACGTGTTTGAGAAGGAGTTATTACAAGCATGGGCCGTTATATTTAAAGAAGGGTTTTGCATGAATTGAGTATTATTTAATAATGAAAATGTAATGTATTTAGTTTTGTCTGTGTTGAGCGTGAGTAAGTTATTGTTTAACCAATTTGTAACCAAAGTGAAGCCACTCTGTGCATATTGAAAGACATCTTCCCATGTATCACCATAGAAGAGGAGAGCTGTATCGTCCGCAAATGTGACAATCCTACCGTTGGGAATATTAAGCTGGCAGAGGTCGTTGATAAATATTAAAAACAATGTAGGTCCTAGAATACTCCCTTGTGGAATTCCAATATTGACTTCGCAATCATCACTCAGCCAATCTTCAACTAAAACGCGTTGAGATCTGCCGTTTAGGTAACTATGGAATAATTTGAGTTGTGTATCACGAATTCCAAGGTTTTCCAGCTTCTTCAGCAAAAGTGGCGCAGAGACTGTGTCAAAAGCTTTTGCTAAATCGAGGAAAATTGTTAGGACCTTTGATTTTCCATCGAGTTTAGTAACTATAGTGTCAGTAAGTTGGTGTACGGCATCATTAGTTGATCTGCCTTTACGAAATCCGTACTGATTCACTGACAAAAGTTTTTTTGATTCTAAATAATTGGTTAGCTGATTATTAATAACTTTCTCTAGGATTTTAGATAAGGTAGGCAAAATCGAAATTGGGCGATAGTTATTGACACAATCCCTGCTACCACTCTTGTGAATAGGGTGAATGAGGGATTTTTTGAGATCCGAGGGAAATACACCGGTGGTGGTGAGGCAAGTGTTGCAAATATGCACAATAGGGTTGGCTAAAATACTGGAATATCTCTTAATTAAGCCACTGGGAACATCATCACATCGCAGTGCACAATTGGTTTTAAGAGAAGATATGATAGTTTTTATCTCATCCACGTCTGTGGGGAGAAGTACAAAGGAATAGTGACATGGCGATAGCGAAGAAGTAAGGTAAGAGGTTGAGTCCAGTCTTGAAGCAGATCCAGCTAGAGACATGCCCATGCTTGCGAAGAATTTATTGATCTCATTAACAGATTTTATTGGATCGTTTAAATTTATCAATTCGGAGGGGGGAGCTTGCTGTTTGTTAATGTATGTGATTTTTTTAATTTTTTCCCACATCTTTTTTGTGTTGCCTTGACACTTTGCGAGTTCGGATTTATCGTACTCTTTTTTTTTTTTTTTTTAATAAATCATTACCAAAATTACGATAGCGGGTATAAGTTATTTTTATAAACCTCGTCACCTGGATATTTTTTGGACTTGAGGTGTAAATTGTCACGATTACGCATACATCGTAAGAGTCCTGGAGTAATCCATGGCTTGATCAACCTCTTACGTCTTGGAATAGTTACATTTTGGGTAACTGTATTTATAGTAGTGATGAGAGTCTTCATAAAGTAGGATAGAGCCTCAGTTGCCCAATGACTTGAATAAACACTGTCGAAGTTTAAAAGTTTAATTTTATCGTCAAGGGATGTGTAATCTAAAAGAGTGATAGTTTTTGTATGACGGTAAGTTGAAAGAATGTGCGAAAGACTTATGATGACGCTGTAGTGGTCGGTGAGGGTTGTGTGCGCCACGAAACATTTAGCTGAAAGTTTTGTTTTGATTATAACATGGTCAAGGCATGTTTGAGAATGAGTGTGTATGTAATTCGCAGGCAGCATACCGTGTGAGGCTAAGAGATTAAGGTAAGTTTCGGCTCTAGTATCGGAAGAGGATATTGATATGTCTATATTAATATCGCCAGTAAGAAACACATTAATGTATGATGAAAGTGTAAGTAAAATGTTGTTTAAAGATTCCAGAAATTTTGTAATGTTTCTTTCACCCGGGGGGCGATAAATACAAAGTATCACAGTTTGGGAATTGACGATAGTTATTAAACAATTTGCATCAATCATGGATGCCTCGTATATGTTATAGGTATGGGTAGATTTATAATAAACAATTACACCTTCATTTTCTGTTCGATTCGTTTGTGAGTAAGAGGAACGATAGCCACTCAGTGTTGGTATAAACTGATTTTGTGAAATCCAACACTCTGTGAGAATGATCACATCCCAATCAACCTCTGATCGTTTAATAAGGGTGTGAAATCCCGCAATATTTCGATGAACACTTCTTATGTTTTGTATAATTATATTCAAAGAGGAATCATCTTTATACACTGATGTGGAGCAATCCTCTATATCACAAGTACGGGAGTCGGCAACAGTTAATTCATCTAAATCGTTATTAATTGATAATACGGAATTATTATCGAACATTAAGTAGTGGTAGAAATTTTAATGTTATAGATATCTGAGGTAAATACAAATTGAGGGTTATAATAGTTATTTGAGAATAAATGTGTACAGGGTAAATAGATATGAAGTTTGCGAGTAAGCATGTTGTTATAAAAGTGTAATATCTGCTTAATAGGTTATGTAATGTGTTAAATGGGAGTTTCTTAGTTTTTATGTGAGGTATATTTAGGATGTGTGTTTTGTGGTATATAGATGTGTTCAATTGTGGTCTTTGTATGAGTGTGAGGGAAATACTATGTTGTGTATGTTTATAATATGAATGTACAAAAATTGAAAACTTGTTAAGATGGATGATAAGGGCTAGGATGTATTGATAATCACAATATATAGAGAAGTAACAGATAAAAACATTTAGTCATTTAGCATTCTTTAAGTTATCTATATCGGCTTCAGAAGTAATGCGTATCTGAGATGATTCTAGGTTTTTCTTTAGGTAAATAATCCCATTGGCGGTCCAACAGAAGGTGTAGTCAAGGTTTTTCTGTACTGTTCTTGCTAGATAATACAGTCTATGCGTTTTGTGTGTCAATGTCTCGGATATATACAGCGGTTTATGTTGATATTGAGGATTGAGGTAAGTGGTGTTTAGTTTATCTGATTTAGCTTTCAGTTTATTAAATCTCTTCACACCCTTTAAAAATCTATCCTTTAACAATATTGTAGTGAAATCTACTATAACCGGGTTTGTTTTATCCTTGGAGTTAATCCTATAGATATCCCTTATTCCTAGAGTGTCAACATGGACATTCAGTGTTTGTCCAAGACTTTCGACAATGTCACACAAGACATCTTTAGTTTCACCATCCCGTGAAGGGATATTACGAATTTCAATTCCTGTTGAGCGAGACTTTCGTTCAAGTGTCTCAAGCTTATCTTCGAGCTGTCTAATCTTTTTTATGTCTTCTTTACGTTCCAATTCTAGTACATTGATTTTTTTCAGGAAGTCGTCATATTTATCCGACATCATTGACACACTATTCTTTAGTTCCGTATTTTGGTCAGAAAGTTTGCTAATTGTGCATTGAAGTTCCTGGAAACGTCTCTCCTGTTCACGAGAAAAGGTAGCAAACATTTCCTTAATCATTGTTGAGATGTTGTTATCTTCCTCATCGTACTTCCTTTTTTTACGTTCCGTAATATTTGCCGTGAGATCACGAAGATTGGGTGCCGATTCGCAGTGCTGCATGCTGGGTGGAGATACGTGCTCCGTCGTAGCTGTGTGCGTAATATCAGAACATTGTTTATAAACAAGCGCGGGCGCTGTCGCTGCCGACATAGCGAGCGTCATCGGGGCGGGTGAGGCGGGAGGTGTTCTATTGATAGGCATAGTTAGTGGTATTTGTTACTGACGACAGTACCAGGGCTGAATGAATTGTAACTTTGTATTTTTGTACAAGACACCGCTATTCCCCACGAATTAATACGGAGGTCAGATAAGAGTTGTCGGTATCGAGACTTTCATCAATAATTAGTTTCGGTCCAGTTAAAGATGACCCCGCAAAAAGTAATGAAAACGTATGGAAGTTAAGTCTGGAACCGAGAATGTAGTTGTGTCCCTTTCTCTTCCTTAGTGGCAGCGATAGTACGCGTTAGAAGGTATCTCCTTTGCACAAAATGTTAATGTTGAGTGTTGTGGTTGCAAGTGTCGCTGTATTACTCACAGACAGTGCGTTGTTCACAAACGCCTCCTGATTGATGTTCTCCTATTATTTCACTTGATTATTTGCTTCGTATTTTTAAGATTATTTAAAAACTGATAAAATATAATTGATGAGACTTCGACTCAAAACACGACTGTACTCAGCAGGGGTCCGGAGGGAAGGAATTAAAATTTCTTGTGGAATATTTTTGAATTTTTAAAGGACTAAAAAGAGACGCCTATTCCTTTAAAATAATCGGTCCCGAAGTGTAAATTTGCTCTACTTTATTCAAAGCATTCGCTTTACTTTATTTATTTTAATATTTCAATAAGAAGATAAATCTCAATGTGAAGAGCTGTGTTTCGCACCCTATTAACCCGAACACATAATTTTTAAGTGGCATCATTATACCTATAGTTTTGAATCGACGTGTATTTGACATAGAAGTTGTAATGACTTTGGCAGTGATTGCAGTGAACGTGTCTGCGACGTAAGCTGTGTCGACATGTGTTAGTGCGGCTGCGGCACGACGGTGGCGTTGGTGCGGCGCGCGGCGCGGCGCAGCACGTGCGGCTGTAGGGACACGAACCCACTGTCCACCACGCGAATTATACGAATGTTGATCTGGAAATACGAAACATTCCCTGAGTTTATTTTTGAGAGCTAATCTGATAGAAAACGCCTGCCACAATCTAGATAAAAAGCGACATGTTGAAATTACCGAAATATCTGTAGTATACCTACAATATTCTTAAAAATATCCATTTCAGTTGAATAGTCACTGTGCGACCACAAAAGCTGCAGTACCTATTTAAAAAGTCGGGTCAAAATCGATTATAATATAGTTACGTGATTAATCCCGGATAAAATTTGTTTGTTTTTGGTTCTAAAGTTGTTTAAATGACAATTAGCTAGCTGATTTCTTGCTTTTATAAACGGGCTGCATTTCCATTTGAGCATCATCATTCATCGCATACATCTGAAGGTACTTTACACCCACAGTGCTAATTTGCAAAGCTCACACAGCTTTACATGTTTTTTTTTGTTGTATTTTCAAAATTGGCCTGATCGCGCACCCAATCCAATAGCCACCAGTCATCGGGCATGACCACATCAAGACCACGTAATATCTCAACTGTCACACGTTAGACCATGAGTCCTTAATGGAAAGATAAGGAATGAAGCATATCCGCTAACACCAAAATCACCGCTAACACCGAATGATATCTTGCACATTAATATTTTATACACACAGATATTTAAACCTTTTAGGAAATAAAGGTTAAATTACTAAGTATATTGTTTTTTTTTTTTATATTTAATATACCTATCAACAGGAAAATCAGATTTTTTAAGTTGCGAGCGTCTTAGTCGTGTAGGTACATACAAACTAGTTTCTACACAAGGTCGGTTATGGATTGTGTCAATCCGATTCACGAATGAAATGTTATGACCACCCATGACTAGAAATTGAATGCTTCTCTAAGTCCCTATAATTCAATCAGCATTATTTTATAGTAAAACTTCATATAAAATATCTATAGAAATCCATTCGAGGTACTTAATTATCAGCTCCTAAATGAACTGAAATAACGTTTCTTAACCTAGTGTTCTGGTGTAACTTGAAAGAGCTCTCTATTCCGGCGATAGTATATTGCAGTTACCTCGTGCTTAGAAGCTGAGCGCCGGAAAAACTTGTGGAAGCGCGTGGAGAGTGCCCACACGTGGCCGTTGTCGCGCTCCGCCCACCGCACCTCTGCGCAGAACTGGAGCTTTTCAGAGTCCTGTGCCAGCACCCTGCAACGCAAAACATAAGCCATGAAAAAGAAAACAGCCATCTCTAGTCAAATCCAGAAAATGAAATAGAATTGTATCTCCGGCAAGGAATTTGGTAGAACCTTGTGAGCTAGCGCGCTTTATTCTTGTTAATAGTTATTAATTTTTTGTCAAACATCCAGTACAAAAGATTGCAGTCATATATATAGCCCAGGGCTATATATATGACTGGCATTGCATTTGCAAATTCGTTTACTTGATGACAACATGTGAATCGTCTTTCGGGACCGAAGTTAGGAATTAGAGCATTGATCTTAAAAAGATATTAATTACTACTTTGGTTTGAAAAAGGGTTTAAAGCGTGTTTAATGTTATTATTCATTAATTGATGACTTCAGAATTGCCACGATATCGTCTAATAATATAGTTCGAGTGCATCCTCCATCGCAAGAGTTTCAACAACCTTTCATCATAGCTTGACTTGTAATAAGTGCGTATTACTGCATTAGCAATAAATCGGGATTTCCCACGTTGTTGAGCAAAAACTGATTCGTAATTGTAAAGGAAATACAATGGATTACCCTTTTTTAACGTTTTTTATCAATGAATCATTGTAAAACCAATTTCTAATCAACAATCGTGACTTTAACGCTATAAGAATGTGTAATTGCGGAGGTTTCGAGTCAGATTATTCTAAGATTTAATTTATAGGCATCGCTTGAATGTGCACAAGTGGAGGTGATGCGTAGGGGGATCAGTTGCTAATAATTAATTGAAACAACCTCCTGATCATGGAACCAACTTTTCTGATCCAACCAGATGAAAGCTTCGGATATTGTATATATCTGCCTAATCACTTCCCAATTACATTGGGGTCGGCTTCCAGTCAAACCGGATGCAGTCTAATACCAGTATTTTACGTGGAGCGACTGTCTAAATAACCTCCACAACCCAGTTATTGGGTAACACGATACGTCGTGGTATGACTGGTTGTCAGATTTTCAGGCCTCTGACTACCAGTAACGGCGGTCATAGATCTGAATTTGACAACAAAGACCGACGGCTTAACGTGCTTTCCGAGACACGGACGAAAAGCTTCGGGTATTGAGTGCAGAAAATCATCACCACAGAAATCTAACCTACATAACACGAACCCAGCCATGACAGCTGCAGTTAAATTATTTCACTATCTAAGGGGAAGGTTTAGGCGTCGCAGACAACCAAATAGCTCAATAGCACATATACTTACTTGTGGGAATTGGTGATAGGGTTCCAGGCAGCGATGGCGGTTTCGGTCATGGGGCTGAAGATGATGGTGTCGTCGCGTGGATCCACCGCCACACCGAGCCCCTGCGACGACTTGCGCCCCACCAAGTTCACGGGCAGATCAGTGCCCTCGGCTGGTGGACCTGACGCTAACACAGCCGTCGATACGCTGAACAGTCTGAAATGAACGTACCGCTTAATATAGACTCTATGATCGTTGGTAATACATGATGGCTTAAAATCCACTATTTTAAGTAGACGTTTTCTGTTTATACGATACTGGCAAAAATAAAATTATATATTGAAAGAATTCATTTAAAGTAATTGTTCTATGAGACCATTTGAGAATGGTATGTAGAAGGAAACAGGAGAAGGGAGAAGATCTAGACAAAGCTTCAACAAATGATGGAAAAATAGGAGTCTTGTCGTATCAAGTGGCCAAAATGAATTGAATAGAGATAGAGGATAGTGGCGGTTACTTCTCCGATACAAGCTTATTTTAATAAGAGATGGAGAATTATTGTGCAAAGTTTTGCAATAACTGTTTTACAGTCATATATGTATGATGAGCAGTCTCTATTCGGCCTACAATGCCGTCTATGAGAGTGAACCACAAGCCTCTCATATCGTATTCACCCAGATAGGGGTACCTTAGGTGATAAATCAATAGAAACATTAGTAGCCATCGGCTGGTAGTAAACTATTTGGGAGAGTGCGCTAGGAGCGCAGTGCCCTCTATGAGGGTGAACCGCTCACCTCCGATGTTGTAGGTACTCGCCCAGGTATGAACATATTAAGTGGTACTAGATACATACCTATCTGTAGCCAGCGGCTGGTAGTAGAGTAGTCCCTGCGCGGGTGAATGCGCTAGACCCACGATACCGTCCATAAGGGTGAACCTCTCGCCTCCAATGTCATACTCGCCCAGATCGGGGTCTGGGTACATGGATGCGTGCGTCACTCGCCACGCGTTGTCACGACGACCGTCGTACACGATGATACCTCAAAAATCCAATCAAGTAATTATAAAATTATATAACTATGTCAGATTATGACAGCTAATAAACATACGCATATAGCGTATAAAGTATACACTTCGTGTTATTCAGTACTTAGATTTTATCCATATTAATAGTTAAGTATTAAGTTTTAATTTCATCACTGGCATTGTCGTTCCCATGATGTAAGGTATCTAGTCAAGTGTGAGTGAGTAATGTGGGAATCTATCGTCATCCCAATGCAAGCGGTAAATAAGTATCAATTGAGGGAATAATATTTCTGTGCTGCATGGTCAGTTACGTATAGTTATGGAAAGTTAAATTCTCACATTATTTAGGCCAGGTTTGGGAATGCATAATCCAATCTCCGAGGATAAAGATACGTGTTATTGTGAAATATTATTAATTACATAATAGCGCAAATGAAAGCAATAAAATGTTGAAATAATAATTCCACTGGTTGAATTGTATGTGAAGTCACTAGGTACAAGCACTGTTCCGTGAAATATAATTCAAGTCCCCGATTAAATGTATATATATATATATTTATTTATAGTTGTCCTAGCTAGATCACAAAGTAATCTTTTTTAAGGAGAAACAGATTCCACTCCCTAGTGGGATAGCAATAACAGTGGTGCGTTCATGTTTCTTGACTCTACATAGGGTTGTAATGGAGCCCCATCCGGAACTGCGGAACCTCTGCATGAAATAATACCTCCACCTCCGCCTCCGCACGGTTTCATGCGAAGGTATGGCGGAGATTTAGTATTGAGTGCGGTGCAAGCGGCGACAAGACAGCGGGCGCTAGCGGCACGTTCCTGATGCCGTGCAAGGTTATGTATTTGTATCGCATTATAAAACATGTACCTATGTGCTTGTCGTTCGATTGTGTTTCGCACATGATTCAAGTTGCAAATTGATAAATTATCATTTTATTCGCTTCGTAGTCTTTGTACAAAGTTTAATATGTGCAGATACGTAATTAACTTTGGTTGTGGACTTGTGGAATTAGCTGGTAGTTTGCTTGTTACCTACGGTTTTTGTTATGATTGTTTTTTTTTTTCTGACAGTACTTTATAGAAGTGGACAATAATTACCCAAGATGTAAAACATCTTTAAAAGGACTATTTGGTAAGAGATGATTGCAAATTCTGATATTGTTCCTAGCCTTAAGACGGGTGAGGTGATTAATAGTGGTTTATTGATTTTAGGGTGTTCTTTTTTTATATTTTAATCATAATATTCCACCTCCGTTTCCACTTCTGTTAAACCTCCGCTTGTGCAGAGGCTTAAAAACTCTGCATCCGCATCCGCTTCCTCCGTTACAACTCTACTCTACAATATAGATACATGGACAGTAGTACTGATTGCCATGAGTATTCCATAAAAATAAAAAATAAATATAAAATTACAGTAATTCTATGAAGCTATGTGGACAGTTGTAGTATATGTGGCAGGAGAGTGTGTAGTGCGAGATATTAGTAGTAAGATATTTTTCAGTCTCGTCGTAGGATATACTAAGAAGGAAGGAATGAATTACTGATTTGCATTTGGCGTATGTTCATTTGATATCCATATAGTAAAAAAAAAAGAAAACCACCATCTTGGATGGTCCGCCATATTGGATCACGTCACACAGCTTATCGTATATTGTCATCCAAACTAAACGTGTATACAAAATTTCAGCTCAATCGGTTGAGGAGATCTACTTCAAAATTGAGTAGCAAGATTCCACCAGAACAAACATACATACATACATTGCAAGTTAAATAAAAGCTTTTAATAAAAATAGCATAAATTTTATACTTTTGATCCTTTTTTTTCTCCTAGATATGCGTAGTTAATATATATTAGGCGTATTTTTGAATTTATACTTACAGTAACGTGCAAACTTTAGTAGCCAAGTACCTTTGTTACATAATCAGTAACTTAACCTTATTACACGGTTCGTGACTAGCTTATTAAGTCTAATCTAGTCATTAATCTACCTAAACAGTTCACAAAAGCTCTCCTTGGTTATGTTATTGCGATATACAAACTTAATTAATTATGAAGCTAAATTAATAATGGTAATAAATTAATTGTTCCTAGGTGACATACATACTCGTATATAGAGAAGTATGATTTTGAATTATAATTTATATCTACTTATTCATAGAATGAAACGAGGCATGATTTAACGCAATAAAATACTTGTCTACTCCCTTGCTCTTTAGGGAGCATACTATAGGTAAGTAAATTGTCTAATATTGAACTGCCTTGATGGTCTAGTGGTCCTAAGCGTGATTGCTGAGCAGGAGGTCTTGGGTTCGATTCCCGGGTTTGAAATTATGCCAGGTAAAAGACAATGTAATCACCACCTATTAGGTAATACAGGGAATTTATTTATTTTATTCTTTATTGTACACCATGAACATACATTAAGTAATCTTATTATATAGAAATAGTACAATGGGCGGCCTTATCGCACACGGCAATTTCTTCCAGGCAACCTTAGGACGGAAAGAAGATACATTAATAAAAATTAAGGGCTGTCGGTTTACATAAATACTATTACAATTAATATAGTATAACATACTAATAACATAATTAAACAAATATAAAAAAGATTCATAGTACATAATATATAAACTTATGACTAGTGTTACAAACTATTTTAGGGTAACGGTAAAGACAGATAATGTAACTTCAACAATTTCTTAAATATTGGAAGTGATTGGGCACGTCGAATAGAGACCGGCAATGCATTCCACAAACGCGCTGCTTGTATTGAAAAGGACTTGTCAATGAATTTTGTGGAATGCATTGGCATCTTCAGTCTTAGGTTCTGCGATGATCTCAGGACTCGTGTATGAGTATCACCTAGAAACTGGAAACGGTTTTTTAAATAAGAAGGAGTAGATGGAAGGAAGAGCACATTGTAAAGTAGAGAAAGAATATGAGTATTTCGGCGAAGGCGGATAGGTAACCAGTTGAGCTTAATACGGAAGAAGAAACATGATCATATTTGCGTAGGCCAAATATGAATCTAATACAAAAATTTTGGAGTCGCTCAAGCTTATCTAATTGGTCTTCAGTGAGATCAAGGTAGCTAGCATCAGCATAATCAAGGATAGGAAGAAGAAGGGATTGTGCTAACGCAATTTTGGTGGTAATTGGAAGAAAATTGCGCAATCTTTTTAAAGACCCAGCGGAAGCAAACAACTTACGACTGGTTTCTTGCAGATGAGGAGTCCAAGACAAGTTTCTATCGATAATTAGCCCCAGGTTCTTAACATGTTCGCTAAAAGGAATAAAAGTGTTATCAAAACAAACTCGAGGAAGCGTGGTCCAGTCAATCTAAGAAATCATCCTGGAACTGCCCACCACAATTACCTGAGTCTTTGCGGGATTGACTGTAAGCCCGTATCTTTTGCTCCATTGTGAGACTCGAGCCAGGTCCATATTTAAGGTGTAAATGGCCTCAGTGAGTTTTGTAAAGGGGGCTTTATTATAAATTTGTAGATCATCTGCATAAAGGTGGTAAGAAGAAAGTAGTTGATCAGATATGGAATTTATAAAAATTGCGAAAAGTAGAGGAGATAGAACGCCACCTTGAGGCACACCGACAGTATTATTACACCAAGAAGACGAAATTTCCTCAATGCAAATACGCTGCCGACGACCAGACAAGTAACTACGAAACCAGTGTATCGCCGATGGAGATACGTTAAGAGAGCATAGTATGCCGAGCAAAATATCGAAATCAACGGTATTGAAAGCGTTACTAAAGTCAAGCAATGCAAGTACCGTAAGATTACAGATTTCCATGCCCGACCTGATATCATCCGTAATATGAACTAAGGCCGTGGTAGTTCTGTGACCAACACGGAACCCGGATTGAAAAGGATTGAGTAGATTGTTCTTGCAAAGGAAATTATTAATTTGGTTGTGTGTCAGGCGTTCAAGAACCTTGGAAAGGAATGGCAGGATTGAAATGGGACGGTATTCAGAAAAGGATTTAGGGTTAGATTTTTTGGGTAATGGAATAATCTGGGAGTCTTTCCAGCCACTCGGAAAATATCCAGTAGAAACTGAGGAATTAAGGATATGTGATATTATGGGAAGGATGACATCAAGGATAGGGATGATCATTTTACGGCTGATACAGTCACTTCCAACTGCGTTAGAAGTTATTGTTAAGATGCTTTTCTTAACATCACATGCAGAGAATTCACTAAAGACAAATGGAGAGTAATTGGGAGTCGGGAGACTTGAAAGATATTGTAATGTATTCAATTTTGTTGTCATGTCAAAATTGGACGAGGCAGTGAAATGATCTTTAAGTGAGTTTATATCTATGTCTTTAAGGAAAGTTTCTTGTTTACATATCCCGACACCCATTGTTCTTAGAAATTTCCAAACCTTAGCTGAGTCTCCGTTTTGAACAGAAGCGTGAATGTGTTGGCGTTGTGCATTCCTACACACCTTGTTGCAGTGATTACGTATCATTACATATTTTGTCCTATTTGCGTCAGATGGCCGACACTTCAGTTTAAATTTCGCTGCAGCCTTCTTCTCTAAAAGACCCTTAATTGCTTTTGTAAGCCACGGTGATGGCAGATGCTTGACTTTTACCGGCCTTAGAGGTGCATGGCGGTCGTAGAGTTGAAGGAGACTGGAGTTAAATAGGTTGACCTTGATGTCAACAGCCGTGGAAGTCAAAACAGGCATCCAATCAATGTTTTGAGCATCCTTACACACATTCTCGAGGTCAATACCATCAAAATTGCGTAGCATGAGGATTTTAAGCTTAATCTTGGGTGGGCGGATTTTATAAGACAAGAAAATAAGGTCGTGGTGAGAGAAGGCGTCTGCAGAGCACTGACCATGCTTAGCGACATGGTTCAAGGAAGGTACAAAAATCAGATCAAGAAGAGAAGGAGTGGAATTAGGAAAGTGGTGAGTAGGGTTCAAAGGAAGTATTGCCATATTGCAAGATTGCACGACGGAAAGAAGGGAGGAAGAACGGTTATCGTTTTTGAGGAGGCAAGTGTTAAAATCTCCCATGATATTATGCTGTGACCGTAAGAGGGAGAAAGGGTTTCCAAGATGTTTTCAAAGGAAGAAAAGAAGTCAATGCGGAGGGAAGGACAATAATAACGCCTAAAAGTAGCTTGGAGTGATGCAACTCAACCTCCAGAAACAGATGCTCGCCAGCGTTAGAAGGTGGTAGCTGCGATGACACATGAACAATTGTAAATTGAATGTGTTGTCGAAGGTATATTGCAACACCACCACCGCCGCCAACCGAGCGATCGTTCCTAATAAGTCGAAAGCCGGGTAGAGAATATAAAGAAGAAGGAAGGCATGGCTTTAACCATGACTCAGAAATGAGAATTGCATGAATATTCTTATTGAAATTTAAGGAATTTAACAACGGAAATTATTAATTTGGTGTGAACCTACAACTGCACACCACTGACTTCCCCTTCAGATTAAACAAGAGCTATATGTTATATGTGTAGTTAACTAGTGAATCTGCTTATAGAAAATATCCTTAAGTAAAACTTTCTCTTCGTAGGTATCTACTTATTGTAGAGTCTAAGTATATGATAATCTTATAAACTACTACCTGTGCTCCGCAGTTTCATCCCTTTTTTCGTATTAACTCTCATTTTCCCGAGATACTACATTGCCCGATTTACTTTAGGTCCTGATATAGCACACCATATGTTTTTTTCTCGGGAAAATGCAGTTTTCCTGCGGTAAAAGGGCAATTATAAGTACACCAAATTTCATCCCAAACCGTTAAATAGTTTTTGCGTGATAGATTTTAGCAAACATCCAAATTCACAAACAATGAAACTTTCGCATTTAATGAAGGAAGATTTTAACATCAAGTGTGCCTTACACAAAGTAAGCAATAAAATGTTAGTAAGTAAATATGAAAAATAAAACAAACTTTTAGTATATTAATAACTAGCGACCCGGCCTGGCTTCGCACGGGTATAAATTAGAATAATTTTTAACAAAAAAAGGAACTGACTCCAAAAATCTTTCTGTTAAGTAAAATTGCACTAAAAAGTTATAAAATAATTGCATTATTTACTTACTACAATTTATATATATATTTTTTTTAATTTTAGAATATTCTGTATAAAATCAATTTATTAGGACAATAATATACAATTATTATTATTTTTGGAGTCGGTGCCAGACAAACTTTAAAAATATTTAGGAAGTTTCCTAAAATTTGCAAAGTATATTAAAGGTACATTAACCATCATTATTTTTACGATAATGTATTATATCTTATTGAACCTATTTACAAATGAACACAAGAACTGCCTAAAGCGAACGTAATACTTACTTCATGAATGTACTTACACGTTTATTATCCTTTACTGATGAACGCGCCCATAAGCGCACTCAATTCACGCGATACGGCGGAACGCGTCTATAAGACGACGGAAGCAGAGGGGTGCGCGCGGGGGGCCATGCCCGGCCGCCGGACGCTCGTGCGCCGCCATTAGTGGGCAATATAGATCGGTCGCGTGCATACGTACTTACCTTATATGTCGCGATCGTCACCATTTAAATGTAATGTGCCTTCTCACTATGTAACTTATATTACTTTAATATATTATCAAGAAAAGGTTGAGAGTATCATTTACTACTATCCTCAACATATGGCGACCTTGTGAATTAAAAGAACCCGTCAAGAACTCAACTTCAAACACGTGGACAACCGACGCGACGCGCTTGCTGACCGTTTAATGGTGGCGGTAGAGGTTCGTCGCTGAAAAGAAAACTTTGTGCTGCGGCTACGAAGATAAGAAGGTTCCTGGCGAGCTCCGAGCTACATCTCCGCTCCGGTTGAACCGTTGTCTTCACTTCGTGTGAGCGTGGGTCTGCGCTGTGCTGCCACTGCGAGCAATCGGCAACGGCGCCGGCGGCGTGGCGTAGCGATAAAGGAAGTAAGCCCGTTCCATTTATTTCCCTCCTTTAACCTGTTTTGTTTGATGTGTGGATGCCTAGCTGCTTTGCCAACGTGAGGTTACGTAAATTTACATGCGTGCCTTGCCAAGCTGCGTCGCATTTTTCAGCCTAGGTATTGCGTCTACACTGGCGCACCTCGCTGCCACATACCTCTATAGGTATCGGTATATAATTTACTGCCTGTAAGGCTGTTATTAGGTACTATTCTGTACCATATAATATAGGTTGCATGGCCTTATCGCTCTAAAAATATAATTTATTGAGCACGTGCATAAATATTTGCGCCCATAATTTCGCAACACGCTGCCACATTCATCAATATAGGTATAAAATGTGCTGCTTGTAAAGCTCGATTGGGCACTAAACTGCACCTACGGGGCGCTTGGCTTAATCGCACAAAATATAACATTTTATTTATAGTGCACGTGGCATGTAATTCTCCATAGAGAAAGCGTGTAAACTCCCATCGTTGCATTGAATTCAACGAAATTTGCCGAACATTTCAACGATTCCGGGTCCGCGTGCACGGCCCGCTCTCAACCTACTTCGTGCCACGTGCCGCGCTGCGTCCGACGCGCAGTTGCTGCCACGTGCTGCCGACGACCTCGGCGGCAGCTGTTGGCGAGCTCAGCGGCAGCGGTGTGGTCTGAGCTGGTTGTCTGCTGGACTGAATTAACTGGTGGGATTGCACAAGTTATTCCCGTAGTCACTTTCTGTAAGATTTTGCCCAACTCATTGTTGTTTATTATATATATATCGAGCGTGTTGTTTATTGTACTTCTTTTTAAAATTCACTCAACATGCTGGACGATACGAATGCCTCTCCTAATGTGGAGGGTGATCAGATGAAAACGTTAATTCGCAGACGTGGTGGTATACGTAGTCGATTAACAGTGTTCAAGAATTTCATATGTAAATTTCAAATTGAGAAAGCCTCTAGTCTTACTAGTTTAGAAGTGCGAGAGCTGTCTTTGCGACTCACTCAGTTACAAGAGTTAATGTCTAAATTTGATACAATACAATCTGAGATAGAGGAGATTGCTCGTAACATAGATGAACAAGTGTCAGAGCGTGATATTACAGAAGGGGAATTCTACTCCGTAATTTCTTTAACTCAAGAACTAATAAGTGTTGGTTCATCAAATAGTAAAGAAAAATGTGAATCTGAACACTCTAGTTGCAACAATATGAGCAACTCGGTTAAACTACCAACCATTAATTTGCCCACCTTTGATGGGAACTATTCTAAATGGCTGGAGTACAGAGATACATTTGACTCTTTAATTAATAATAATGATTCAATACCACTAATAAACAAGTTTCATTACATAAGAAATTCACTAATTGGTAGCGCTAGTGTTATAGTAAGGTCCATAGACTTTACCGCAGCGAACTATCAAATTGCATGGAAGTCATTATGTGACAGATTCATTAACAAAAATATTCTTATAAATAATCACTTTCAGGCTTTAGTTGGTATCAATCCAATTCAGAAGGAATCTTTCAAAGCTTTAAGATATTTGATGGATCAGATTCAAAAGAATTTATATGCTTTGAATATATTAGAAATTCCCACAACTGGCTGGGATCCTTTAGTTATATTCTTGGTTGCAGCAAAGTTAGATCCTAGAACAAAAAGTAAATGGGAAGAACAAAAAGGTCATTTAGTACACATGGCTTCCCTTGAAGAATTTGTTAACTTTTTAGATAACCGCGCAAATGTCTTAGAGACAGCTAATAGTAGTCGATATTATGATACTAAAAATACGAATCATAGTAAGGATAATAAAGCTGTCAAGTCATTAACAACTACTTTGGTTGGTGCTCAAACTAATACATGTTTTATCTGTAAAAAGGCACATTATGTACATAAGTGTCATAAATTTAAGGCTTTGAGTTTAAATGACAAGCGCGCTGAAGTGGCTAAGCATAAATTGTGCACTAACTGTCTTCGTTCTGGTCATAACAATTCAGAATGTACATTGAATAGTTTTTGCCGGACCTGTAAGGAAAAACATAATACAATGTTGCATGACAACAGTACAATTGCCAATATTGTTACAGAAACCATAGAAGCCACTCAGCCATCAACTAATAATCTTCCTGTCAGTTTGTCGGCCTGCTCGCCGTGCCAAGTTTTATTATGTACTGCACAAGTTGAAATAATTAATACACATAACAATAATACTTACCATGCGCGTGCTTTGCTGGACACTGGAAGCCAGTCTTCATTTATAACAAAAAATCTGAAAGATAGGTTAGGTTTACAAACAAATAAAATTAATTCTTTTAATGTTAGTGGTATAAATAAGCATGGAATGATGGAATGGAAGGATTTCGAATTGTGATTATAAAATACTAAACGATAAAATAGCTACTTACCTCATTTATATCCACCACGCCCACATATTAATTATAATATTAAACTATTATTTGTTGAATCCGCAAATAATCTGGTAATATCTTCGTGTTTCGAACGGACGAACGCTTTTAGTGAATGGATTTCTTTTTGTAGCAATTTGATCGCAGTTGCTTTTAACAACTTCATTTTAATGATATTTGCAGTCAGTCAAACACAAGGTTGTAATTAGCGGCGCGTGCTAACCTGGTGTACAACAATACAAAGTAAAACTGGGTTAATCTCTACTTAAAATAAAACAAAGTCGCTTTCCGCGTCTGTAGGTATGTCTGTTTACCTGCTAACTCCTCCTAAACCACGCAGCGGATTTGGTGCGGTTTTCACTATCGTTTAGATAATTTTTCACAGATTGTTTATCTAGGTATATAATAAAGTTTTTTTTTTTTGTAAGTTGAAAAATAATATTTAGCAACCAAGTCGCCGAAAAATAAATTTAAATGGTTTACGTAGGCTAAACGTAACTACACTCTTTTTTTAACCGACTTCCAAAAAGGAGGATGTTATCAATTAGGTTGTATTTTTTTTTTATGTTTGTTACCTCAGAACTCCGACATTTATGAACCGATTTGGAAAATATTTTTTTTATTTGAAAGGATTTACTTTCAGATTGGTCATTAAAAATTTATGAAAATTGGTTTGGTAGTTTGGTATTTAAATCAAAATAACTGAAAAATAATACGTCGCGCGTCGTCCAAGTAAACGAAATGGTGTATTTTGCTTTCTTGTGACTTTCCGGTGGTGTTTACGGTCTCTAGAATAATTCTAATGAACTGCCCATTTTCCAGCTTCATCATCAGATGATGATGATGAAACCGGAAGATAAGCACCGGAAATCCGTCATATTTTTTTTGCTATTTAATACTTTTTAGTGTAAGACCGCATTCTCAAACATCTCCTACCTATACCTATTCCACCATAACTTCTAAATACCTGAACTGATTTCGATATATGGGGTATCGTTAGAATCCTTACACTGTCCCGTGGTGTTTTTTTTATTAATTTCATCTTGTTTTACGCAGTTCATTACTCTGTTTCGAAATAGCCTCAGATCTAGGTTTCCTACTTTGATATAGGCGTTTCTCCCCTTCTTTGCTCGTCTCAATTAAATGGCCCCTAATCATATGGACAGCGCGTTGAGTAGGTCTACCCATATACACTTCCGATAAATCAGTTATGGTATGCAAGATTCACTAAAAAGTAAGAAATAAAAGAATTTTCAAAAAAAAGAACCAACTCCAAAAATCTTTCTGTTAAGTAAAATTGCACTTAAAAGTTATAAAATAATTGCATTATTTACTTACTACAATTTATATAAAAAAAAAAATTAAAGGATTCTGAATAAAATCAATTTATTAGGACAATAATATACAATTATTATTATTTTTGGAGTTGGTGCCAGTTGTTGAGGATAGTAGTAAATGATACTCTCAACCTTTTCTTGATAATATATTAAAGTAATATAAGTTACATAGTGAGAAGGCACATTACATTTAAATGGTGACGATTGCGACATATAAGGTAAGTACGTATGCACGCGACCGATCTATATTGCCCACTAATGGCGGCGCACGAGCGTCCGGCGGCCTAGCATGGCCCCCCGCGCGCACCCCTCTGCTTCCGTCGTCTTATAGACGCGTTCCGCCGTATCGCGTGAATTGAGCGCGCTTATGGGCGCGTTCATACTCCGCGCCGTTGAAATCTTCTTTCAACTATTCTTCTTCAGCCACAGGTAGGGGGCATATTTTATTAATTGCCCGTTTAATGGTGCCGGTAGTTGTATGGATCTCCGCTACTCTGCTGATCCCGTCGGCTCCTGGGTATAATTTAGTGACGCGACCCATACGCCAGTGGAGCGGCATCAAGTTGTCCTCTTTAAGTATAATAATGTCGCCGACATTGATAGGTTTGCATGTCATCTTGGAGAATACGCAGGAATAAACTTGAATTTAATAGCCTCGTTTGCTGCATAATCTGAGACCGATTGAACGCTGGACTGTATGACCCTACCCAACTCATTGTTTGCGCCAACAAAGTTCCTTCCATTGTCGCAGTAGATGGCATAAGGCTTGCCGCGACGCGACGCAAATCTGCGCAGACATGATATGAAAGCCTCAGTGGTGAGATCGCTTACAACCTCCAAATGTAGGGCTTTAGTAACTAAACATACAAATATACATAAGTAGGCTTTGGTGATACGATTGCCTCTTCCTTTCTTGGAAGAAATCATAAAGGGCCCAGCAAAGTCAATCCCACAAGAATTGAAAGGAAAGTCTGGGTTTACTCTTACACTTGGCAAATCGCCCATTAAAGGTTGTGCAGTCTGACCTTTCATTCGAGTACAGACAACACATTGTCTAACGATAGTGCGAGCTAAGATCCTGCCACCTAGTGGCCAAAATCTCTCGCGAACAGATGACAAAAGCAATTGTGGACCTGCGTGCAATAAATGTAAATGTTCATATTTTATTATTAGTTTAGTTAAATGATGTTTAACATCCAGTAGAATTGGGTGTTTTTTATCGTATTGACAATCAGACTGACTTAACCTGCCGCCCACTCTTATTAAACCATTCGTATCTAACATTGGATTTAACGATAGTAATTTACTTTTGTTATGCAGTTCTATTCCATTTTGAAGGTTTTTTAAGTCCTTTGCAAACGACTCAGATTGACTAACTTTAAGTAATTTTATTAAGGAGTTCTCCAGTTCGTTAGCTTGCAAAGGTCCCTTTAATTTTAACTGTATGCTTTTACAATTATTAATAAAACGTAACACATATGCATAAACACGTTTAAGTCTTATAAAACTTGAATATTTTTCAAATGGTATTGATGAATTATTTTCGGAGGTGTCATCAACAGAGACTAATACTTTGACTTCAGGCAATTTTTTAGGTATTGTGTAAGGTTGAGTAGGCCAATGGTCCTGTTTTTGGAACGAAAGACCTTCCCACCACAAAGATGATGACTGCAGTTGCTGTGGGTCAACACCCCTAGAAGCTAAATCTGCCGGGTATAACTCTGATGGAACATGTTGCCACTCAAATTTTTTAGTGATTTCATTTATTTTGTTGACTCGGTTACGTACAAAAGTCTGTAAAACTTAGCTATGAGTTTTCAGCCAACCGAGTACAACTGTGGAATCAGTCCACATGTATTTTTTGGTAATATTGCAAGGTACTGACTGTAGTACCTTTTCACAAAGTTGAGCCCCTAACAGAGCAGCACACAACTCCAAACGTGGGATGGTGAGCTCTTTAATCGGAGAAACTCTGGTTTTTGCACATAGCAACCTCACTGTAACATTATGTTTACTATAAACACACGCTCCATATGCCTGCTGACTTGTATCTACAAAACAATGCAGCTCCGCTGACTGTGTTTCTAAATTATCACTTAAAACATAACGAGGTACTACAATATTAGATAAATGATGCAAGTTTTGAATAAAATTAAACCATCTTTTTGCATAAGGCTCAGGTATGGGATCATCCCAGTCAAATTTTGCAATCCACAATTGTTGCAGTAGTATTTTTGCCTTTATAATACAACAACTAACTAGCCCTAGTGGGTCAAATATTTTACATGTTGTTGAAATTATAATACGTTTAGTAACCTTTGTGGTTAAGTCAATTCCACTTGGGAAACGCAACTCATCTGCCTTTGGTGACCATTTCAGGCCTAAGACATTAGCTTCATCATGAAAATTAAGACAATTAGATGATTCTGACATGCCACCGAGGATAAGAGAGTTTGTGCGAAATTTACGTAATGGGAAACAAGCTGAATTTAATGTTTCAGTGACATTTAAATAAATATGTTTTAATTCTTCTTCAGTTGATGCACCTGTGTTAAGGTCATCAATGTAGAAATCATTCTTTATGACATTAGAAATAACCTTATCCTGACATATATCAGCCAGCTCAATCAGACACCTAGGAGCTAAGAATGGTGCTGCAGCCATCCCATAGGTCAATGTATTGAGCTGTAAAATTTTGATTGGTTGATCGACTTGATCCCTCCACAATACAAGCTGCAGGTGCCGCTGTGATTTATCTAAGGCTACTTGTCGGTACATTTTTTCGACATCAGCTGTTAAAACAAATTTATGTATTCTAAAACGAATAAGAATCGAGAATAAGTCACTCTGCACTGTGGGACCAACAGCTTGGATATCATTTAAAGATTTTCCTGAACTGGTTTTAGCTGAAGCGTCAAACACTACTCTTAGCTTGGTGGTATCCTGTTGTTCCCGAATGACACAATGATGGGGTAAGTAACAACCAAACTTAGGTCTTTCAATTTCATTTAAATGTCCTAACCTTTCATAATCATGTATAAATTCGTTATATTGTTTCTTAACTTCGGGGTTTTTAATTAATTTATTTAATAAACTCAAGAAACGTTTAATTGCGATAGGAAACGATTTGCCAAGTGCCTGCTCCGGCGCCTCCGTCAGCGGCAACATGACTGAAAATCGTCCTTCTGGTAAACGACAAGTTTTTTCTATAAAATGGGATTCGCAATATTGCTCATCTATTGAATAATTATTAGAACCTGTAGGTACTTCTTCTACCTCCCAGAATCTTTTAACAGAGTTGTGGATATCTTGAAGTGATACCATTTTATTATTTTTTACTAAATTACAATGTATATTATGGCTAAAATAAGATTCACCGGTAGGGCCAGCTACTAGTCACCCTAATTGGCTATCCTGTAATATAGGCTTATTTACACCTAAGACTATTCTATTGTTACTTACAATTTCAAAAAATGCCACATCCATCCATGGCCTGGAAAATAACAGAACAATGCAAGATTATGTTAAAATCTCGAATTAGTTCATTTAATGTAACAGACCACTTTTTTGAAAGAAAGTAAAAGCAAAAAAGTGGTCTGCACCAAGTAAAATATCTATCTCGGCAGGCTCATAAAACAAGGGATCTGCCAGAACGACCCCATTAGGTAATCCCAAACGCTCAACATTCACTTGAACGCCAGGTAATGTTCCTGTAATTTTAGGAATTATTAGGCAGTTAACAGTTACATTAAATGAACTAATTCGAGATTTTAACATAATCTTGCATTGTTCTGTTATTTTCCAGGCCATGGATGGATGTGGCATTTTTTGAAATTGTAAGTAACAATAGAATAGTCTTAGGTGTAAATAAGCCTATATTACAGGATAGCCAATTAGGGTGACTAGTAGCTGGCCCTACCGGTGAATCTTATTTTAGCCATAATATACATTGTAATTTAGTAAAAAATAATAAAATGGTATCACTTCAAGATATCCACAACTCTGTTAAAAGATTCTGGGAGGTAGAAGAAGTACCTACAGGTTCTAATAATTATTCAATAGATGAGCAATATTGCGAATCCCATTTTATAGAAAAAACTTGTCGTTTACCAGAAGGACGATTTTCAGTCATGTTGCCGCTGACGGAGGCGCCGGAGCAGGCACTTGGCAAATCGTTTCCTATCGCAATTAAACGTTTCTTGAGTTTATTAAATAAATTAATTAAAAACCCCGAAGTTAAGAAACAATATAACGAATTTATACATGATTATGAAAGGTTAGGACATTTAAATGAAATTGAAAGACCTAAGTTTGGTTGTTACTTACCCCATCATTGTGTCATTCGGGAACAACAGGATACCACCAAGCTAAGAGTAGTGTTTGACGCTTCAGCTAAAACCAGTTCAGGAAAATCTTTAAATGATATCCAAGCTGTTGGTCCCACAGTGCAGAGTGACTTATTCTCGATTCTTATTCGTTTTAGAATACATAAATTTGTTTTAACAGCTGATGTCGAAAAAATGTACCGACAAGTAGCCTTAGATAAATCACAGCGGCACCTGCAGCTTGTATTGTGGAGGGATCAAGTCGATCAACCAATCAAAATTTTACAGCTCAATACATTGACCTATGGGATGGCTGCAGCACCATTCTTAGCTCCTAGGTGTCTGATTGAGCTGGCTGATATATGTCAGGATAAGGTTATTTCTAATGTCATAAAGAATGATTTCTACATTGATGACCTTAACACAGGTGCATCAACTGAAGAAGAATTAAAACATATTTATTTAAATGTCACTGAAACATTAAATTCAGCTTGTTTCCCATTACGTAAATTTCGCACAAACTCTCTTATCCTCGGTGGCATGTCAGAATCATCTAATTGTCTTAATTTTCATGATGAAGCTAATGTCTTAGGCCTGAAATGGTCACCAAAGGCAGATGAGTTGCGTTTCCCAAGTGGAATTGACTTAACCACAAAGGTTACTAAACGTATTATAATTTCAACAACATGTAAAATATTTGACCCACTAGGGCTAGTTAGTTGTTGTATTATAAAGGCAAAAATACTACTGCAACAATTGTGGATTGCAAAATTTGACTGGGATGATCCCATACCTGAGCCTTATGCAAAAAGATGGTTTAATTTTATTCAAAACTTGCATCATTTATCTAATATTGTAGTACCTCGTTATGTTTTAAGTGATAATTTAGAAACACAGTCAGCGGAGCTGCATTGTTTTGTAGATACAAGTCAGCAGGCATATGGAGCGTGTGTTTATAGTAAACATAATGTTACAGTGAGGTTGCTATGTGCAAAAACCAGAGTTTCTCCGATTAAAGAGCTCACCATCCCACGTTTGGAGTTGTGTGCTGCTCTGTTAGGGGCTCAACTTTGTGAAAAGGTACTACAGTCAGTACCTTGCAATATTACCAAAAAATACATGTGGACTGATTCCACAGTTGTACTCGGTTGGCTGAAAACTCATAGCTAAGTTTTACAGACTTTTGTACGTAACCGAGTCAACAAAATAAATGAAATCACTAAAAAATTTGAGTGGCAACATGTTCCATCAGAGTTATACCCGGCAGATTTAGCTTCTAGGGGTGTTGACCCACAGCAACTGCAGTCATCATCTTTGTGGTGGGAAGGTCTTTCGTTCCAAAAACAGGACCATTGGCCTACTCAACCTTACACAATACCTAAAAAATTGCCTGAAGTCAAAGTATTAGTCTCTGTTGATGACACCTCCGAAAATAATTCATCAATACCATTTGAAAAATATTCAAGTTTTATAAGACTTAAACGTGTTTATGCATATGTGTTACGTTTTATTAATAATTGTAAAAGCATACAGTTAAAATTAAAGGGACCTTTGCAAGCTAACGAACTGGAGAACTCCTTAATAAAATTACTTAAAGTTAGTCAATCTGAGTCGTTTGCAAAGGACTTAAAAAACCTTCAAAATGGAATAGAACTGCATAACAAAAGTAAATTACTATCGTTAAATCCAATGTTAGATACGAATGGTTTAATAAGAGTGGGCGGCAGGTTAAGTCAGTCTGATTGTCAATACGATAAAAAACACCCAATTCTACTGGATGTTAAACATCATTTAACTAAACTAATAATAAAATATGAACATTTACATTTATTGCACGCAGGTCCACAATTGCTTTTGTCATCTGTTCGCGAGAGATTTTGGCCACTAGGTGGCAGGATCTTAGCTCGCACTATCGTTAGACAATGTGTTGTCTGTACTCGAATGAAAGGTCAGACTGCACAACCTTTAATGGGCGATTTGCCAAGTGTAAGAGTAAACCCAGACTTTCCTTTCAATTCTTGTGGGATTGACTTTGCTGGGCCCTTTATGATTTCTTCCAAGAAAGGAAGAGGCAATCGTATCACCAAAGCCTACTTATGTATATTTGTATGTTTAGTTACTAAAGCCCTACATTTGGAGGTTGTAAGCGATCTCACCACTGAGGCTTTCATATCATGTCTGCGCAGATTTGCGTCGCGTCGCGGCAAGCCTTATGCCATCTACTGCGACAATGGAAGGAACTTTGTTGGCGCAAACAATGAGTTGGGTAGGGTCATACAGTCCAGCGTTCAATCGGTCTCAGATTATGCAGCAAACGAGGCTATTAAATTCAAGTTTATTCCTGCGTATTCTCCAAGATGACATGCAAACCTATCAATGTCGGCGACATTATTATACTTAAAGAGGACAACTTGATGCCGCTCCACTGGCGTATGGGTCGCGTCACTAAATTATACCCAGGAGCCGACGGGATCAGCAGAGTAGCGGAGATCCATACAACTACCGGCACCATTAAACGGGCAATTAATAAAATATGCCCCCTACCTGTGGCTGAAGAAGAATAGTTGAAAGAAGATTTCAACGGCGCGGAGTATGAACGCGCCCATAAGCGCGCTCAATTCACGCGATACGGCGGAACGCGTCTATAAGACGACGGAAGCAGAGGGGTGCGCGCGGGGGGCCATGCTAGGCCGCCGGACGCTCGTGCGCCGCCATTAGTGGGCAATATAGATCGGTCGCGTGCATACGTACTTACCTTATATGTCGCAATCGTCACCATTTAAATGTAATGTGCCTTCTCACTATGTAACTTATATTACTTTAATATATTATCAAGAAAAGGTTGAGAGTATCATTTACTACTATCCTCAACAACTGGCACCAACTCCAAAAATAATAATAATTGTATATTATTGTCCTAATAAATTGATTTTATTCAGAATCCTTTAATTTTTTTTTTTATATAAATTGTAGTAAGTAAATAATGCAATTATTTTATAACTTTTAAGTGCAATTTTACTTAACAGAAAGATTTTTGGAGTTGGTTCTTTTTTTTGAAAATTCTTTTATTTCTTACTTTTTAGTGAATCTTGCATACCATAACTGATTTATCGGAAGTGTATATGGGTAGACCTACTCAACGCGCTGTCCATATGATTAGGGGCCATTTAATTGAGACGAGCAAAGAAGGGGAGAAACGCCTATATCAAAGTAGGAAACCTAGATCTGAGGCTATTTCGAAACAGAGTAATGAACTGCGTAAAACAAGATGAAATTAATAAAAAAAACACCACGGGACAGTGTAAGGATTCTAACGATACCCCATATATCGAAATCAGTTCAGGTATTTAGAAGTTATGGTGGAATAGGTATAGGTAGGAGATGTTTGAGAATGCGGTCTTACACTAAAAAGTATTAAATAGCAAAAAAAATATGACGGATTTCCGGTGCTTATCTTCCGGTTTCATCATCATCATCTGATGATGAAGCTGGAAAATGGGCAGTTCATTAGAATTATTCTAGAGACCGTAAACACCACCGGAAAGTCACAAGAAAGCAAAATACACCATTTCGTTTACTTGGACGACGCGCGACGTATTATTTTTCAGTTATTTTGATTTAAATACCAAACTACCAAACCAATTTTCATAAATTTTTAATGACCAATCTGAAAGTAAATCCTTTCAAATAAAAAAAATATTTTCCAAATCGGTTCATAAATGTCGGAGTTCTGAGGTAACAAACATAAAAAAAAAATACAACCTAATTGATAACATCCTCCTTTTTGGAAGTCGGTTAAAAAAAGAGTGTAGTTACGTTTAGCCTACGTAAACCATTTAAATTTATTTTTCGGCGACTTGGTTGCTAAATATTATTTTTCAACTTACAAAAAAAAAAACTTTATTATATACCTAGATAAACAATCTGTGAAAAATTATCTAAACGATAGTGAAAACCGCACCAAATCCGCTGCGTGGTTTAGGAGGAGTTAGCAGGTAAACAGACATACCTACAGACGCGGAAAGCGACTTTGTTTTATTTTAAGTAGAGATTAACCCAGTTTTACTTTGTATTGTTGTACACCAGGTTAGCACGCGCCGCTAATTACAACCTTGTGTTTGACTGACTGCAAATATCATTAAAATGAAGTTGTTAAAAGCAACTGCGATCAAATTGCTACAAAAAGAAATCCATTCACTAAAAGCGTTCGTCCGTTCGAAACACGAAGATATTACCAGATTATTTGCGGATTCAACAAATAATAGTTTAATATTATAATTAATATGTGGGCGTGGTGGATATAAATGAGGTAAGTAGCTATTTTATCGTTTAGTATTTTATAATCACAATTCGAAAGGAACGGAACTTGAGGTCGAATTTAATCATCTCTTTTAGGTATTTATTATGTAATCTCTCTGAGTTATGTATTTTAAACGTTTTACATAATATTGTCAGACCATGAAATGCTAAAATAGAAATGTCCGCATAATCAAATGTCTTTCTTATCTACACTTTTATACGGCAAGTTTTATTTAGCATAATTAATTAGATACATTAATTTGGTATATGTAACGTTATATCGATATATGGAACGGCCAAAAATAAACGAATACGATTAACACCAAATTGTTGACAAATAAGTCGATTATATTCTAAGATTGATGTGAAAGGACGGTTTTAGTTTCTAGACTAGACACTAGGTCATAGCTACCTGTCTATACCTAGTGTAGCTCTTAAGAAGTCTAGGTGACTACTGAATAATCAAGATAAACTCCGGCACGACATCGATTAGTTCCTGTTACACAAACCGTGCTTAATTAAAAATGTCTAAAATAATTGGCCGATGGATTATATATTATTGGATAAGCACATCATAATTGTTCAAATGCGCACGTAGATAGTTACTTGTAGATTTTAGTTCCGGTATTATTTGAATACGGAGACTGACAACTAATAGTTTTAATGAAATAGGCACCTCAATAAAAATAAAAAATGAAACATATTCTTTATAATTCTCGTTAAACTCGTTTATAGTGCTGGAACGAATTTGGCAAGTTTGCTGAGTTCTCACATTTACAAAATATTGAAGTTAAAGAAGCTATTTAAAAATTAAACAGATTTCAGTCAAGCAAAAGACATAAAATTAGATGAAGTTGTTAGAACCATTGTTAAACTAAAAAGAATAATAATGGAGCTGTAAAAGAAATGTAAAAGTAAAAAAAAAAATTTTTTTTTTCGTATTAATTAATGGTCATACATAAACCTGCGATGCCAGTGAGGGGAAGCCACATGTGCAGAAGGAATTATTGCTAAACATACCGTCAACGCAAATAAGTAGAGTCGCCTATACTTACTTGAAATTAATCTTGATCTATCTTCAGACTATACGTAGACTACAACTGAGGCCTTCGACAGTAAGGTTTGAGTCTTAGGTTGAATTTCTATTAGTATCTAAGTAATTAAGTCAAGGCAGCTTTTATTTTTTAAGTATAGTTCCAAATTTAGATTTAACGCAGACTTACCAGACGATCTGTAGCCATATCGAAGATAAGGATCTTGGGCGGACAGACTCTTCTGAAGTCATCAATACTGGTGACCACACCGGCATCCAAGACCCACAGCCTGTTGCAGCGGTCAGCTCGCACACGGTACACCGAGATCAGGCCCGTGCAGTTTATGTCGCCACGGCCTGCCGTATGCCATGACCAGTCAGGATACGCCTGAAAACAGAAAATATGTGAGAATAGAGATGGTGCCATTAACTACTACCGTTACCTTTAAAAAAATACCAAACGCTGAATTATTCGTCTCCGGTTTCAGCGCACAGAGTAGAATACAACATTTTAAGAAATGTTTCCATTGTAGAGCGTTAAACACAAAAAATGTACCTGTGCTATGCAAATAGTTGGCCTAAATGCTACGTACATCAGGTTAGAGTAAATATAACATCAATTTAGTTTGAATCACTAAAAAGTAAGAAATAAAATAATTTTTAACAAAAAATAGAACCGACTCCAAAAATCTTTCTGTTAAGTAAAATTGCAATAAAAAGTTACAAAATAATTGCATTATTTACTCATTACAATATATATATTTTTTTTTAATTTTAGAGGATTCTGAATAAAATCAATTTATTAGGACAATTATATACAATTATTATTATTTTTGGAGTCGGTGCTAGTAAAGGATAATAAACGTGTAAGTACATTCATGAAGTAGCGTATTACGTTCGCTTTAGTCAGTTCTTGTGTTCATTTGTAAATAGGTTCAATTAGGTATTAGTAATACATTATCGTAATAATAATGATGGTTAATGTACCTTTAAATATACTTTGCAAATTTTAGGAAACTTCCTAAATATTTTTAAAGTTTGTCTTACTTAACAGAAAGATTTTTGGAGTCGGTGCTATTTTTTCTTTAAGTAAATAATATTTCTTAGCAATATTTTGTCAAGTGGACACTTAGTCTAACATTGTGAAGAAAAAACATAAACTCCAATTGTAATAAATCAATGGCGGTTATGCTATTACGGTTAACGTCAGTAGGTGGACAATGAAATTTATGGCGTTTATCTCATAAATGGATATTATTATTTATATAAGTTATGTCATGGAACGAGTTAGGGCTTTGGGCGTTGTCTTTTTTTTCTTTATTAAGTAAGGCACGGTCAACCGAACGCCGTGCGCCGGTGGTATCAATTTGACATTGATAGCGCCTTTATTAGTAGTAAGGGCGGTTTTCTGTATACCTATAATACACATTTACTTACATCTATAGGCATGAATCTCTGATGTAAAACACACATTATCAGGTACAAGTATCACTGAAATCCTTAAATAGGGAAAAATATTTAATCGAACACATTCATCACATCAAATTCAAATTCAAATTCAATTTTTTTTATTTCACATAGACCAAATTACAGGCACTTATAAAACGTCAAAGCTAGGTGCACGGTTCCAAAAAAAGTTGATCTTATGGAGAAGAACCGGCAAGAAACTCCATAGACACTCTTTTTAAAAAAAAAATTAACTACAATGGTGTATTGATGGTATGTGAGAATAATGTAGAGTAATGTAAGAGGAAAACAAAAGCAAATGATTAAAATAATAGAAGTTTATAAAGCCAAAACGATTACCAAGGCAATTACGAGCGGACCAGTCCCGACAGACAGCACCCGTTCACGAGTATGACGTGCGCATCAGCATCGCTGAACTCAACCATTTTGAAGGGAACTCAACGACCCGATACACAACGCCACCATCAGCAAGACATTTTAGTGAGCATGACAAACTATAATGACTGGCAATAGGCGGGTGAATGTATATATTAATGTAATATATAACATTATTAACTACATGATGCTCAAATTTTACAGAAAAGCAATGAATTATTTTATTTATTAATTAGAGACTCATATGAGAATATAGAGTACAATCTGTAATTAGATTAATAACAATAAGTTATGATAAAGTAATAAATACGTATGTCAGATATTAATATAAAATAACTGTAAAAAGACAGTTAGGTCAGAAAATAGACTAAAAAAAGAAAAAACAAATTATACAAAAGTAAGTATATGTCCGCGCTGGTCAAATAATATGCCAGTGGGTCACAGTGTGCAGAAAGGAATCGTTCGCCATACATCTGTATCTTTAATGTACTGATTTATACTATAATAGGCTCTGGACATTAAAACGCGCTTAACAATCGGTTTGAACTTTAAGTCCGGCAAGTCAATAATATGACGAGGAGTCTTGTTATAGAACCTAACACTATTACCCATAAATGACTTGTTGGTCTTACTAAGTCGAAAACCTGGTACTTGAAGCCTATCTTTGTAACGGGTGTTTAGATTGTGGCGGTCACTCTTTTTATAAAATTGGGCAATATTTTTCCGAATATACATAATATTGCTAAATATGTACAACGATGGTAATGTAAGTATCAATCGTATAAGTTGAACTGAAAGTTCCAATCCCAGTTCCATACAAAAATTTGTTAATTCAAGCATTTGTTGTGGTTAGACAATGCTTATCGCGGTCAGTCTTGATGAGTTACTCCTTGGTACTCCAGGGGGAACGATAAACTGTTTCGCTGTTACAGAATCTCTTCAATCCAAAGGCCCACGGGCGGCTTGAATTGTAGATTAGTTCATAACCACACGAGTGATCTTTATTTTTAATCTTTTTCCAGTGAGGTATTTTTACAGACTCTTTATTTTACAGTGTCAAAAGCTATTTTCGAGAATATGGAGGTGCTGTCGAGTATTATGGAACCAATATCACTTGGAACAATAGGAACACAGAAGCCTTATAGGTTCTCATTTGAACAATACGTGCAAGAGGCTAGAACTAAAATGCCGACCAGGAAAGCAGCAGGTCAGTTTTAATAAGGCAAAAATATAAACTGTATAATTTTGTTTAATATTTTAAATAAATAAACGTTAAAATTTTAATCTAAGAATTAAAATAGTGGTGAAATTCGTATGAATAGCGAAATATTATTAACACTAATTGCGTTGCTGCAACAAGTTTCAGCATTTTTAATGCGGACCCTGATATGTCTTCTTCGAAGGTCGAAAGAAAGCTTGCCAATCAAATTTTAATTTCAAGTACAAAATTACAGATGCGTGCACAATGCAGTTGTTAATATCTGCGATGGAGACTCAGACGACGCAGACGGACGGGGCTTGTGAGCTGACACCGGAATGTTCCATACAGATCATGAAGGGCTCGCGCCTAGCGTTCCAGCAGACAAGTCGTGTCAGAGCCGCAGCATTAGCTTACCTCTTCGACTGCTTGGAAGGAGTCGACCTTTCTGCACAAACTTTGTATCCAAGTTTATAAGGAAACTAAATCCCTGGAGGCGTGGGACCATCCGCCTGGAACTAAAACATTGTTTATGCAACAAAGTGAGATTAATAATTATTTTTTACTATACCGTCTGCTTCACAACCTAGGACAGATTGTCGTGGCCCTGACGTAGTACCCTAAATGCCAATGGCAAACAGAGGCTACTACCTTTCCTTCGACCTAAAATCATAAGTTTAGAGACTATACCTTTTACTTAGTGTGGGTACAAGATTCGCAATCATAAAAAAATGTGGACGTCACGAGAATGATGTGCCAGCAGATGTGAAACATCGAAATAAAGGGGCATAAGAGATACTGATAAGAGAGCGTCAGGCCATATGCCGTCATAGCATACAAGTCGGTCTTACCCTTGTCTTATCGGTGTGTTTCGAATCAATAAAATTATTTAAAAACTCGTTAGTATTTTGTCACTTTCTGCAATATCCTTCGACACTATCGTTTGTTTTATTAAAGAAACTTATTCTCTTATGTTCAGTTCTATACTGTGCTACACAAGGTTACGGGGAGTTTATAAAGCCTCGCTGGATGAACAGGGTCCTGGCGTGGCAGGAGCCTAAAGGATGCTACTCAGATGAAGATGACCGCCAGCCGTTCTTGAAACTCACTGGATTTGTGGGTCCCGTATCTGCTCCACCACCAAAAGATAGAGAGGTTTGTGTCACTTATAAAATTAAACATAAAAGAAAAGGCTTTTCAAGCACTTCATAGAGCTTTATTTTGATGGAGATTCTCAACACTCAAAGGTCTAATAATAGAATTAGAAATATTATTAATTGGTATTTGAAAAGCATTTGAAAAGAAAGCTAAAAGTAGATAATGATCTAGCTGAAACCACTATTTGTATAATAATTGCAATTCGTTTACACCGTGTCATTATTAATGCGTTTCAAATCGTAGATGACTGACTGTATTAAACCGAAACGAAACGAGAAATTAAATCTCGGTGAGTTTAGTACAGTACATTTGAGTTTTATAAATATGAGGAAACATATATGTATGTTGCTACTTTTTAATTTATTATTATTATATATATTTATATACTTTTAGTATAAAGGAAATTCTGATTAATTCAATTTAAAGTAGGCCTCATAAGTGGCTCAGAGATGTTATTTGTTGTGTTTATATAATATTTTCAGGAAGAATACAGAGTGAAGAAGGCAGCGACATCTGAAGGTGGGGCTTGCAACTCACTTACATCTGCGATGGCTCTAGGATCTTTGGTCATTTATATCAGAGCCCTACTTGAAACAGATCAAGCTTTCCAATACGATGTTTTAACTTAAAATGTATTCCTTTTATTGTATTGTTTGTATTGCATACTGCTATTATATTATTTTGTGAATCTTGCGTTCATGTAAAATTACATAAATTATATGTTACCACTAGTACCTACTTAATAATTCCTATTTTGAAAAACGATGGGATGGAACGGTTGACATATGTCGGGCATGTCATCGCCCCGGTGAATCCCTTAGACACATCATCTCCGGTTGTTCTCGTCTTGCTAACGGGGAGTACTTACACAGGCATAATCTAGTGGCCAGGATTATCCACCAGCAACTTGCTTTGCACAACCTTGTGGAGTGTACGGTGCCATACTATAGGTATACACCCGACCCAGTTCTTTAAAATGGTCATATCACATTGTACTGGGATCGATCTATCATCACTGATAGGACTATTGTCGCCAATAAGCCTGATATAGTGGTTATAGATCGATTCGAGCGCCGCACAATGATTGTTGATATTACTATCCCTCATGACGAGAACCTCGTGAAAGCGGAGAAAGATAAACAAATCAAATATCTTGATCTGGCGCACGAGGTTGTCGACATGTGGGGCGTGGACTCTGCAATCATTGTACCGATAGTCGTTTCGGCTAACAGACTAATAGCGAAAAGTCTTGATCAACATCTTAAAAGACTTTCGCTAGGCGGCTGGATCAAGGGCCTGATACAGAAAGCAGTGCTCCTCGATACGGCACGCATTGTGAGGAGGTTCCTTTCTCTGGAGCCGTAACCACCGGTGGCTTGGACCCTGTTCCCGATGCCGGTGGCCTACTATTTTTTATATTTTTAAATGTTTATTGTTTTTTTTTTATGATATATAGTTAAAAATGTAATTTATATATAAATTTGAAAAATAAACGAAATAATAATAATATTCCACAACTATCACACAACGCCGTCTAGTCTCAAGCTAAGCAGAGCTTGTGTTATGAGTACTAGACAACTGATAAACATACTTATATATTTCTAAATGCATACATATTATAGATAAATTACACCCAGACACAGAACAAATGATCGTGCTCATCACACAAACATTTGTCCTGGGTGGGAATAGAACCCACGACCTCCGGCATAGCAGTCAGGGCTACTAACCACTAGACCAACAGGACAGTCAAATTAAAAAAACATTTTTAAGCTATTTGTTCAGTCACTATGACAACTTTTATACAAATGTCAAGTAAAAAAATTAATCTTCAGTGTTTAAAACGTACCTTCCGTATATGCCTAAGAATGATACGTATGTTTATCAGAAATATGGGAAGTTCCTCGAAGAGTAAAAGGCCACCGATTAAAGTATTTGGTTAGTAGGTATACCACATAACATTTTGGTGATACATGACATCGCTATTGCAATCTAAAAAAAAAGTATGATTGCAATAGCTCATCATCAACAGAGTGGGTAATTTTCATTTGCCTTTATACAAATTGATTCGTATGAAGTCTTTCGAGCTCACACTTCGTTGGCTTAAACCTAAATGAATAAAATTCCTTTCACAAAAAGGTGTGGAAGGACGCTACGTGAATGCACTTTATAGTGCCGCTTACCGAAGGAACGAGCTAGAAGGCGTCGAGAAGGGTCTGCGTGACCTTCGCAAGGAACTTCGTAAGCCTAAAGTGATAGACTTCATAGAAACCAGTTTAATATCACGAGCTAATAAAGCAAAGTTACTGTCGGATATTGGCAAAGAAGTTGGTATGTACTGTAGTTTAAGAATGAAGAAAGGTACATTGAGTTATATGGTCTCAATGTTGAGACAAATTATTAGTGAGAGAAATTTTTGGTAGTAGCACCGAGCCTGGGTTTCTGACCACTAAGTAGTAAAAAGGCTACTGTTTTAATAGTTTTTCAATCAGTACCTATCGAAAATCTCTGGAAGTACACGTTTATTTTGATATTAGTCAGTACCATATGTTGGAAAAATATGAAACTATCTACAATTGCTTTAGATATTTACGTTGCTGCTAGGAGTACTAGTAATATGTAGCTAACTACCTAAGTTCAGTGGCGTAGCTACCGGAGGGCTAGACGGGGCAGTGTCCCGGGGCCCCCAAGCTCAAGGGGCCCCTCGGACTCTGACTTACGAACTATTTATAGTTGAACTAGTGTCTGAACTAGTGAAAATTTCACCCCCATTCGGAATATAAATAAACCAGATTGTAACTTCTTATTTAAATATGTTGATATAATATTTATATTGACGTATATTGATAAAATTTTAAAGATTTGTTCCGTATTCATCGTGTTCCGAACTCGACGTACCCCAGATTTGTCGTAACCCAGATTCGTCGTACTCCAGATTCGTCGTAAAACGTACAGTCGGTCAAGAAAATGTTATTGGTTTAAAAATCTCTACTTAATTAGGATTCCGTACCCAAAGGGTGCTCAACGGGACCCTATTAACGTGCCTCCGCTGTCTGTGAGTCTGTCAGGTGACTGTATTTTTGTAACGGTAACAGGTAGATGTTTTTTTTTATTTTCATTTGTTCATCAAAATAAGTTACAATTTATTTTTTTATTTCATTTTTATTTTCTAGTCGACTGTATTACGACGAATCTAGAGTACGACGAATCTGGATTACGACAAATGTGGAGTACCTACGTCGAATTCAGAACACGACGAATACGGAACAAACGATTTTAAATAGATTAGTTGGGGCCCTAGTTTATTTTTTGCCCCAGGGCCTTTGGTTACATAGCTCCGCCACGGCAAAGTTGAGTCCAATTTAGGCTCGGGGTTAACCTTTTACCACCTCCTCAACTCGAGTTTAACTTTGGTTTGATTAATGTAATCAAAACCAGTTGATAATTGAGGCCATGAGAGTAAGAGTGGCTTTTGGTATTTTTGTCGAGACATAGGAAATTGGTTATAACTGTCTAAAAAAATATCCACTCTTGCTCTCACTACCTCAGTTATAAGTGTGATAAGTAAAGTATCATCATTGTTCAGGAATGCCAACCGCTGCCCAAAACTTCCTTGCTGTAGTAGCTGAGAACGGTCGTCTGAAGATGTTACGGCGCATGATAAATATGTTCCTCACTGTCATGGTGGCGCATAGGAATGAGGCGCTATGCGAAGTGATCACCGCCGAACCGCTAGATGACGCCTCCAGGCAGGCACTTATGGAGGTCCTAAGAAAGTTCGTTAAGGAAGGAAAGAAAATTCAACTAACTGAAAAAGTGGATGAGAGCCTCATCGGTGGCGTCGTTGTTGGCTTTGAAGATAAACACGTTGATATGAGTATCTCAAGGAGACTGAATATGTATAGTGAATTGTTAAAACAACCTGTTTAAATTTTGTCAATTAAATTGTTTTCGATTTTAGTTGGGCCAGTTTTAATTGTATTATGAACTTTCTGAATACAGTTAAGAGTATGTCTACCGTCATAAATAAAAGCCGTGCGTAGTTTTTCATATTATATTTATTGCATTTTTAAATTATTATTATTAGGAATATTGCAATACATACGGGACTTTTATATGAATTATAAATATGACTTTGGTGTATAAGCTACATAAGGATTCAAAGGATTTTACATAAAATAACACGATAGCGTTTTTATGAAATGTTCTAAGCTAAGACTTCAGTCATTACTTTCATACCGGTCTTATCAGTCAGTAAAATAAATTACGTGAATTTATTATAAAGATGACAGACGTAAAACTATTTCATACGGCAAATTTATTAACCGAATCAATAAAGGGAGTCTGGGAGCGACTTAATATATAAACGACACATAACTCTAATTCAATGGCTAGTCATGCCACACGAATTTCCGGAGCAAACGATCGGCCATGGCACTAATCTCTACAGTTACCAGGCAGCGCCATACTTCGGCTTGTGACCATCTCCTGCCCTGTTGATAAGGTTGGCATGGTGACCATGATTTCTGTCCTTTGGGTAATCTCTGCAAGGTGAATTAGCTAAAATTACTGGAATTTTCTCAGCATGAATTCTATAGTTTATCCTATCTGATGATATGGATCCAGTCATTATTCTTTGGAAACTTGATGTCAACACCCATAATTCTTGTTCTCCTTTGAGATTGTTGACAACTTTCACACCGCCAGCGAACTGTAGCGTCTCTTGGTCTATAGCCACCGCATGGAAGTTGCGAGGAGAAAAATCTGTGGCAGAGTTCCAACACCAGATGCTAGGAGGGTCCATGAGTCCGAAGTATAGAATGCCGTCACGGTCCATTGCTTCAGCAGCTGATTGTGATGAGCGCTCCTCTGGGAACACCTGGAAATTTACTTATACTCTTATATCTGTGTTATTTATAGCAATCACTGGCGTCAATTCCAGTTGTCCATACAATTAACGTTTGACGTCTCTAATTTTAGTGGCCACCTAAAATCAGAGACGTCAAACGAAAATTGTATGGAAGTTTTAGGTTAACATGAGTAAATTTGAATTTGATATCATCCCGTCCTGCTCTAATATTAACGATTAGTAAAAGACAGCTATGCTCTAAATTTAGTTTAGTTTGCTACATTAGAATTGGCGCCATGATCAACATAAATTTTATTAAAATTGGGTAAAATATTTGTGCTTTATGAACGTCAAACATTAACAATAATTATATCGTTTATGTCAGCTTACGTAAACAGAATCGGCATCAAGGTTTGGGTCTTCAATATGTGATTCATTCCTGATGTCCATGGTTCTGACCACGTTTTCGGTAGTGGAGGCGAGTGCGTGGAAGAAGAGCAGACGGTCCTGGCCGCGCCGGTTTGGAGACAGAGCCATTCCCAGGACGCCATCCATTACATCAAAGCTTTCACCTAGAACAAGTAAATTTTAAGCGGCTTACTTAATCTATTGAGAGATTATAATCTATTGAGCATCATCATATTTAATTCAATTAAGGATAGTAACGCCATGATATGAACGCACTAACAAAATCGCAGGTCATACAAATATACGGCCAAGTGCGAGACGGACTGGCGCTCTCAGGGTTCCATATAAAATATATTTTTTAAGAAATCTTAACATTATGTTACGTTTTTGAATCTTGCTTCTTAATTCTATGTCAACTACAAGGTTTTATCCGCAGAGTGACAAAATACGCGGTGTAAATGGTCGTATTAGTTCTTTCGTTGCCTAAGTAGCTTGATTTTTTTTGAGCTCCAGTGGACCATAGTTCTAAGAATTCGATATTAATTTCAACTTGATACTTCCACGCTTTCTTCTTCTGGAGGGATCTTATTAGGGTTCAATTTTTCTTTGAGTAACGGAACTATAAAAATCGCGATAACCTAAGACATTATTTACTATCATACAAAACTGTTGGTGTTTACATCACACATTAGATGCAAGCGCAACTGCAGCTTCAATTTTGTTAGAAGGTATATGAGTGTTAGTAAACAGATTTAAATGAAGGACAGTTGCCTATAACGAACGCTGCACCAATGTTGTTAGTCATTATTATTGCTATGACATTCAATCAGGAATCAGAAATCGATATTTTTTTTAAATTATATGTTCTATTCTTCAGCTCATGAAAGCCTCACCAAGGCAAGAGAGAGCAGTCAGTTTGTTACAAAAATGTATATCAATCCAATTTGCATCATGGAGACTGGATACCTATATTTCTCACCTCCCTTTTATATGAAGTAAGACTTTCTATATATTGCAGACTTACGATAAACTGGATAATGGATATACATACCTACTCTACATAAGTAACTTATGTTAAATTACATACCATCAATGGTGAAATTTCCTCTGGACGGGTAGGGGTAGAAGAGTCGATGCGTTATGTACCACGACCTGTCTCGTACTATGTCACACACCAACAGCCCGAAGTCATACGCTTCAGCGACGTACACGAAGGTGTCGGCGCAGTCACCTGGCGCGCGCGGACGAATGTCCACAACCTGAAGTTATTAATTAAGAACGTGAGGACGGTATAACATTACATAATATCACGTCTGTATCCCAGAAGAGGTAGGCAGAGGTGTACACACTTGTACACCCATATTTCACCAATGCCAATGCAGTTATTAAGACACATGAAATAGTTGGTGAGGATATTACAGCGTACCTATTGGCTATCCCAGTTACCATCGAATTGATGGTCTCTTTGTAATACATAACAATAAGATAACTGAGGCCGGTGAAGCTAGCATTTTTGGTAATGTCACACAATCTATAAAAATGAGTTCATTTTTGTTTTGTCTCTTTAAAATTCGGCAAGGTCGCACAGAAATTGAATTTGAAAACCTGTGGTCTGATGACGCCATAATATAAAAATATTATATTGTTTGGTCAATATTTTATCAGCATTACAGATTCTAAGCACATTCTAAGATATTTGCTTTATCTTACTTAATATATTACACTCATCTTGTCTAACCTGCTCCGTATATTGTACATACCTAAGTGCCATGTAAATATATCAAATTCAATCTTAATTTTTATTACCTAGCAGGTTTTAAAATATTTATACAGTAGTTATTTTGTAAATAAAAGTAGATAACTATTATAATTTTAAATTGGACGCAAATTAAAGTTATAAATTTTTGTGGGATAAGGAATTCGGTCGTGAGCAGGACTTGAACCTGCGCCACCCGGATAAATACTCCAGACCGCTAAGCCATCTCGAGCTCTGCTCACTACTGCGAATTCTTATTCCACATTTTAATATATCTTCTGGTGACGTCATTGACATCTATTCAGTCCCTATACAGGTCACCGAACCGACACGACTAACTTTGCAGTTAATACAATGTCGTACAGATGCAATTACATTAACAAATACAGATAAATCTTCAAAAAGCATTAACGCATGCATAGCGAACTCTAAAGTTATAAACCGTATTCTTTTTCCACAAAAATGTATAACTATGCATGCGTTATCTATTGCTTTTCGAAGATTTATCTAGACACAAATTAATTTGTACGAGTTTTTCTTTGTAGCTTTTGCAATTAGAGCGTGGTTCTTATTTTAGATGCCATATCTAAGTTGCAATGTTACCAGTGTCGGAACAACACGCTAGTTGAAATGCATCCAAAATTATTTTCCAGCATGTAGATATTTTTAAGTCATGCTTTTTTTAAAAGTTGAACCACCTTTATTTTAAAAATCTCCTGATCCTAATTGTTCTAAAGTGCACATGGACATTGATAATAATATAATGATAATAATAATTGTTATTTTGTTGGTCTCCTCACTTGTTTTTGGACCTAAATCAACGCGAGGCAGACAGGCGGAATATCTAAAATCAAAAGATGGATTTCAAGTGGACAATAGGTTATACTAACAGGAGTGATGAACAGCGACTGTTCCGTGTAAGAGGATGCGTTGATGACGTGTCGATAGATGAGCTGGTCGGTGGCGAGGTCGAAGGCCAGCAGTTGAGGGGGGCACACCTGCTTGTCACCGACCTTGCCCGTATCCATCACCCATAGACGCTGGCATTCGTCGATCTGAAATTATGATTGAACGTTTATTTTACTCGAGGAGTTTAAAATTTTCACCAATCAGCTTATGGTGACATTTAAATGTTTGTCAGGAAGTAAGTGTGAACTAATCACGTCTCTTGGACCACCTCTGTATGTATAGATTTTCCTTCAAACATGAAGATAAACACTCGGCTAGTATAGTCTGGCTAGTATAGTCTGGCTAGTGTAGTCCCTGATCGGCAAGAAAACAGTAAGTAATGAACGTTCAACACAAAAAATCAAGATATCGCATCTATGTTAATTGATATTATTTTATTATTATTATTGTTCACCGGTTACTAGCCGCGGACTCAGCTCATGACTAAGGGCTCCATTCTAAATCTCATAACTCGCATGCCGAAAGTGTGAAGGCCCTCACAATCATCATAAACATAATATTGTAGACAGAGAAACCCCGTAGCGAAAAATGTTTAGTCTATAATATCATATTATATAGGTATATATTCTATAATAAACAGATAAATTGTTTTGTTTTAAGGTCAAGTTTTTATCTATTAAGCTACTAGGTAAGACAGTAGACTAGTCCGGTTACGAGTACAATAGATAGAATATTTATATTAAAATGAAGACCAAAGGAAGACCTTTGGTCTTCATTTTATGTGATAAGTTAATTGTACCTGCAAAATTCCATTCGTAGGAAAATAGCATTACGGCGTATATGAACATATTGTCTCATTACATAATTCAAAATCTTAACACAGCTGTTTTAATGGCCTGACCCATTGAAACTGCTGAGGAAGCTGCTCTTGAGTTACGACAAAATAAAAATATATCATTATTATTTATTTTTATTTATATTTTATTTCATTATATATCCCGAGAAAAATAAGGTTTTTTTTAGGATAAAAGTATTTTATATGTAAGTATGACTGTCTAGGCTCATCGTTTTAATCAATTCTGTAGATAGGGCGTTAAGATGTAACAAACAAACACGACTATTTAATAATTTATACCTAAAATCGCTTATAAAATAAGTGTCATCACATAAACATCGTTAACATACACACCTTAATAAAGTTTAACTACCTTGAAGGTATTTGTTGAAAATTTTCCTGTCTGAGACTTTTATATTATTATTCTAATATAAAAAACCACACACAACTAATATGTTATTAATAATTCATCCTTTACATTTATCAGGAAAGAGGTTATAACAGATTTCATACTTTAATTATCAATAGTTTACTATTACCTTGATCTTTATAACTAACTAGCTTTATCTACTAACCATCGAATACTAGCTATGACTGCAGAGCTACGGCGTATACTATGTCTGAGCCGCTGTGTCCCACCACCTGATCTTGGGAGGATCTGATACGAGCTATAGGAAAGGGCGTCTAGTGTTCCACTTCCAAGTGTTTAGGGATAAATGAGACATTGAAACGGATAGAAGAATCTAAATTCCAACTTATGCAATTCAATTTCGATGAAGCGATATTCTAGGTGATTATACAAATTATTATTGGCATATACAGCCAATAACCAGCAGGGATCGATGGTTCAACGTGACTCCTCATGAAAATTCTCCTAGCAGTAAATCTACAGATTGACCGCGTCAAGTGTTACTTTACTTTAAAGTTGGTTTGCTGACCAGAGATTAAAGATGACGTAAGATGAACAGGATAAGTGTAATTGGTTGGTTTATGAAATATTTAACATATATAACCACGATGTTGTTTTTATTTTTGAATTTTCATAATTTAAGCTTGTAGCCTAGCCTTACTTTGACTCTAAAGACGGATATCATTCCAGCGCAGTTCTCGAATTGGTTGTCGTGCCACGAGTAGTCCGGGTATGCGGTGATCTTGCCCTGCTCGTCCACAGTGCCTAACGTGATTGGCAGCCCCTCGGCCATCCGAGGGATTGTCACGAAGATCCGTGTCGATCCTTTAACAACAAAGTGGAATTTTCGAAATGAATCAACTTTAAAGTTTCTTACTTTTCAATCATGATCATGATAATCTCTCTATAAATATGAGAAGTGTGGCACACCTGTCAAATTCAAAAACATAGTGATTGATGTTGCCCATATTCTCTTTTAAACCATATGAGGGGAAATTTGAAATTGATGAGTACCAAAGATAGGTACGGACAGCGATCCGATAGATAGATAGTTATTACACGACTGCCCAAAAAATTTGTGTTATTTTTGGTTAGATTTAGGGCCTTGGCACGGTTCGGCAAGTGTCGCGTGTTCAAGCCTCGTTCGTATCTATTCCACATACAAATAAAAAGAAAATACTAAGATCCTTCCATATGCCATACTACATATTTATAATCGATTATCCTCAAAAACTAGTTACTTAACAAGGTCTGCAAGTTACGGTCACAGGTTCAAATACGGCAAAATCTGACATACATAGGGAAGATCCGCGTATAATAAATTAAAAAATGTATTGTATGATTAGCTATTTTTTATGCACAAAACTTAAATGATGTTTATCCAGTTGATATAAAAAATTGTTTGTATGTCATTTACCCACATTACAACTTTTTTTTTAAATTGTGTATAAAATTATGTGTGACATTTTGTCCTGCTTATCGTCGTCTCGTATCGTATACACTGCAAAGTCATATTCTGAGGCTCTATTAAAACGTGCTACAACCATGACTGTTCCGCTGGGTAGTGGCTAGTGTAAATGGCAGCCACGACCCGTATAAACCATATAAGAAAAAAGTCACTTGTGGCTCACGAATGGAGTGGCTGCGATATCTTTGATTTTGGAAATAGCATTTCCTAATATAAATTTAATTCATTTAAAATATGTCAAGGCGTACCTTTCAACGAAGGCACTCCGATATATTTTAGAGGATATTTTAGACACTTCCAGAGATTTAGGTGTGTGCAAATAACTGTCCGTGTCTATCCAGTCGTTGAAATGTTCTAAAGAAAAAAGTCAATAAGCACTTGAACAACTACTCTTATAAAGATAGGTACATGGTTTATTTATCATCTCGAAAAACAAGCATATCTGGTGGTATATTTAAATAATGGCATGCTTAAAATTTCAGCTCCTAGTTGGATCTCCAAAATGATTAAAAATAAAGTCTAAATTAAAAAGGAAATAAAACACAATTGCTTACAGTAGGTACCTACCTAACCTATAACGTAGTAGGTTACTATGAACTATTGCGAAGTGAGTGTCTAGTAGGAGTAGGTGGCACTTTAGCAATATGCAGAATTGAATTGAATGTTTCCAACGTTACAATACCTTATGATGAATAATAGGCTGAATAATAAAATGCATTTTTTTTAGCAGCCCTATATGTTTTCATTGTAGTCATGTTTGTGGCACGATACTGGCACCATACAGAACTTTAAAATTTAACTTTATGTCAAAAATAACAGAACGTTCTTGTTTTTTTTTTTAAACCTTTGTGGAAATTTTTCTATATTGTAAATATAAGACAAACTGGCAATTCGGAAATGGAATCAATTGCTTATTTATTACTCACCATTTCTATGATGCACATCCACGTCAATGGGTACCGAATAACCCGGGACATAATAGCGTTTTTCAATAGCTATTCGCTTGGCTTCTTCACTGGGGAACTCGAACTCTAGCTCGGACCACTGTCTGATCACGCGCAATCCTTGTTGGTGCCATTGCCTGACGTCGTGTTTATCATTATTGGCACCCAGCCCGGGCCAGCAGCACGCCAGGCAGTAGGACAACAAGAAGAACCTCTCGATTCCTTGCGACATCTCTAACTTGAAAGTGTCAAGCACGTTGGGATCTGGAGGAAGTAAAATGATTTTACTAGAGGGGGAGCTCATGCTAATGAAGTTTTTCTACTACACCGGTCACACAAGTTTCAATAAATAACAGCAACGTCTTGCAAATACTTAATTTTTTATACGAGCTTCGATTTTATATACTGTTGATTAAATGTCAAGTTAATTCAAGATAAATCTTTGAAAAGCATTAACGCATGCTTAGCGAACTCTAAAGTTATTATATTAAATGGAAAAAGAATACGGTCGCGAACAGGATTCGAACCTGCGCCTCCCGGACAAGTTAATGTTTAGATTAAATTATTCAGTTATTCTGTCTTCTATTAACATAAAGAATCTTCTTCCAAACAACAATTTTTTTTTTTATCTTCCATTGTAAAGGCTACTGCTTTATACATATACAATACTGTATAACAAAGAAAGAAAGAATGAAAAAAATCCTAGCGGTCACAATATTTAAATATATTGTATGTTCTAACAAGAACAATATTGATGTAAGGCTCTACATATGAAAATATTTACGCACTGGCTATGGCTGAATAAATTGTAAAAAATCTTTGATATTATAAGATAAGTGGGCGTTTATCGGACAATAACCTATGATAAATATAACACTGACATTATTACAAAAATATCTCATTATACATAACAATCGTAAAATTTTATATGTACCGTATTGACTCAGCAATGCTCCGCAGTATCCCTGTTGTGCATATAATGGAACCATCGCGATTTGTTCAGATATAGACTAAATATCACCAAAATCTTCATAATAGTAAAACACACTATGGAGCCTCATTCACAACACTTGTTGAAAATTATTGTCACAGGTACCTACTCACTATCTAGTAACTCTTAAATTAAAATAAAATATAAACTTTAAAATAATAGAACAATGCATAGAAAACAAATTGGAAATCACAATTAAGTGAGAACACCGGTGTTTCTTTCTATGTTCTGCTAAAATATTTCTGACAAATGTACCTACGAGTTACAAAACATTTAGTAAAAAGGTAATATTTCGTTACAATTAACCTATATTGAATATCAATAAAAATATTAAAAAAAAAAATATGATGAAAGTCACGCGAATGAAATTAATTTTGTATTTATCGCGGAACGTGTGTCTCTACTCTTCTTTCCTTTTAAACTGACTTGGTACCGTTGGGTTCAGATTCTGAACAATGACCGCTACTTTAGCCATAAACATTTTATTTTGACAGAGCATCAATATTAATAATGCTCAATACTGAACTCTGCTTTAATCTGCATATGTACACGAAAATTATATACCTACCTCTTGAACATTGATCATTAGTGAAAAGCCGAATGAAATCTGTTGACTACTTTCAGAGAACATCGTGGACTGATAGACAAACAGAGGTACCGCTGCGGGGTACTTTTATAGCCTTAGAGACAATAGGATAAGTACGCGCTTTAAAAAATATGGTATAGTGTACTACTTGATGTAAATGTTTTGAGGAGCAAATAACTTGTTTAACTTACAGTTCATTGGCCTCAGAATTAGTCAAAAAGCCCACCGAAACATATTTGGGACAATGATACCTCATTCATGAATATTTTAAGGTAGATAATTGCGTGTTTGTTGCCTTTTAAGTTGGAATTGTTATCTACTAGGTTTTTTTGTCGTATTGTTATTTTATTATTTTATTTCTAAATTTTACGGAAAGGGTTACTACAGTAAATAAGTAAGTAATGTAAATTTTTCGACCAACTACTTTATCAACGAAATTCTATTTACACTTATTTCCGAATACAACTGGGCTTCGAAAAATTAAAATACCGATAAAAATCGTACAACACACACTAGTTTCAACGTAAAGCGATGAAAATAAGGTTGCAACTGAAACACAATTGCACTGACTTACAATGTATGGAAAAATCTTTATTATCAGAAGTACTTTAGATGTCATAGTGAAGCAGGAATTGCACATAAACCCCTAGGTCACGTCTTTCTAGTTCTAGAACAATATAATAAGATTACATAGTAACGATGTCATCTCACTTTTGCTGTCACATATAGATTGATGCTTAGCAAATCTACTTATACCTACCTCTAAATTGTATTGCAAACTTATTATTGCCCCAGCAAGCGTGTGTAGGGTACATATATAGTCTCTACAATTTAATTAAAAGCCTTGAAAGTTACAATATTAAATGGAAAAAGAATACGGTCGCGAACAGGATTCGAACCTGCGCCTCCCGGATAGATACTCCAGGCGCTCTGACCACTAAGCCATCTCGACCTCTGCTCACCACCGCGAATTCTTCTTCCATATTTTAACACGTCTTATGGCGACGTCTGGTAAAAGCCTTGATCATAAAACAGGGATGGTTTATAATCTCTTTACGTCATCAGAGTTAGTCATTATCGTGTCCAACTGATGTGTATCGATGAGAATGATCTTGAATTATCCTGACCTGAAGTTTGTTTATTAATTTAATACAAACATATGTCGCAGATGGATGGTAGAATCCGCTGTTTTACAAAACTGCTAGCTGTTTTACAAAACACAAACATTTTATAAAACAACTGAACAACGTTCAGCTGGATTGCCATTGCGATACGTTTAACTAAACAGCTATCCACGTTTAGACGTAATGCAATTAAAATAGGTAGTCAGGTCAGAAAAACCTAAACACGAAGAGGATGAACGTAACCTGTCCATGTACACGGGGTACTCCGGGGTACACGGAACTCCCGAGCTCGCTTCGCTCCCTCATGCGTCATTTTTATTTATTTTCTTTCATAATCCCGATTTAGTATCGATTAGTAAAGTAGTTAGTTTAGTAGTCATTCAAAATTTTTATTTTTTTATGACGTAAATACTAAACCACTATAATAGTCGACAATATATCGGGATTATGAAAGAAAATAAATTAAATTGATCCATGAGCGAGCGAAGCGAGCTCGGGAGTTTCGTGTATCCCGACACGGACAGGTTAGGTTCGAAGAGGATGACGGGGGCCCGTGAGCGAGCGTAGCGAGCGAATAGCCCCCGTCATCCTCTTCGTGTTTAGGTTTTTTCTAACCTTACGGACACAAAAATAGGAGCCCCGTACACTTTGCAGATTTTTTGTGAACTTTGATTAGATAAACATGACTGATTAACTGGTGTTTCATTTAGAATAACCCATGTTCTTAAAAGTTTAATAGGTGATGGATTCCAAAAAAAAAAAGTTTAAATATTTTGTTGCACTCGAAGAATTATTAGATTTACTTTTAGTTAACAGATAGTCATTCAGTAAAACAGTTAAGCTTTAAAGATCTAACAGTATAGTATAATTGATTTATTTGATGAGCAAATTTAGTGTGCAATTCAGTATTTTTGGTGGTAATTTCGAATATTTTGATTGAAAAAAGGGGATTTACAGTTAAAGTATTAAATACCACCCATTTATGAAGGCATTGTATGACACTTAATTATTCCATGTTTATGAGTTGTTGGATTAATTTAAAAAAACTAACTCTAAGCTAGAAGAATTGAACAAAACGTTAGTTTCAACAACAAGAAATATATAAATATATTAATTTTGTACATTAACCTACCTGAAAAGAATCTGGTTTCATTCCGAAGAAATTCTTTGTACAGCATCGCATCATTATCAGCCCACTTGTCACATAATTTTGTATTGAGAACCATAATTAATAAGGAAAACCTTCCACTAGTCCGACGCTTAGCCACGAAACACTACACGCAAATTTATTCTCAAATTTATTAATCTTATTTACAGAATCTTGTGGTGTCGGTTGCTGCCTAACTAACGCTTGAAAATGGTAAATAGTTACGACATTAATAATGTCCGTCGCAATTCTTTACAAATAATCGTGATACAATTGCCGATAGAAGCCCATTTAGGCTCTTCCCAGACGACGCGCCCTAACAAACCGGGACAACTTTTCACTTCTTGCACTGTATCTCCACATCGAATTAAATATAGAAGGTGCTGCAATTCATCAATTGAAATTGAAATACCCCATAAAGTGCGAGACTAAAAGAAAATAATTAAATTTATCTGAGCAGACCTAAACACGATTTTGATTGAAGGGTCTACTGTGGATGAAAGGAGAACGCACTGTGAACACTCGACTAATCCGTGCGTTACTTCCAAACGAAATTTAATTATATGTTTAGATTGAGTGAAATAGTAGAGTAAAAAATTAAGTAAAAAATGGCGCCTATTGACCATGTGACAGTGAAGTGAAATAAACTACGTTCAATGAAATACTACCGGTTTTATTTTTATCACTTAAATATATTGTTTCCTGTGATGTCATACGATAAATCTAGTGTATCCAAACGAATCTATCTATCTATTTGTTGGTTACGTTTCACGCCTAAATCTCTGAACCAATTTTGATGAGTTTTGGTATAGCGGTAGATTGGGCCTTGGGCACTAGCCACTAGCTAGTTTACTATATATTTAAGTAAGTAAAGTTTTTTTTTAAGTCGGCCAGTTTGCCGGTTAGACTCCATGTTACACATTAAGTTTCCAGGGTTAGTTGTTTGATTTGACAATGAATTAATTTTCAAACCATTACACTTTCTTAGAGAAGGAGTGCAGGAAGTTAATATTTTTATATAATATACATTAGAAATACATTTTATTAATATAAAAAAAAAACATTACAAACACTACCATGCGTTTCACTCACACACACATAGGTTTATCTTTGAAAATGTATTATGGTCGAATTTCAGCCAGTGAGCGACCACTTTACTTTACTTTAAACGTCCAAATTTTTCCCTATACAGTGACTGAAATAAGTACCTACGTTACTGATATTAATTACCATCGAAGTACCTAATATCTTTAAGTTGTATTTTATATTCCTCTTCTAAAATTAACCTTAGCTTAACATAAATACTTAGATACATTTAAACTAAGAATAAATCTTCCTTTAATAAATCTTCTATTTTTTATAGAGGGATAATTAAAAGTTAGTGTCACTATTTGTAACTATCGGGGAATTATGCCAATCTGCTCGCTTACGGTCAGTCGGGCTTCAAGATCAGCCTAATCAATGAAAAGATATGGTTTAAAAAAATAAAATATAACGATAACTAGAAAGACCGATTCAAGTATTTGTTAAAATTACAAAAAGTGACAATAATAGTCAGTCGGTTTAAAGTAAATACAACTCACATACCTATACAATACGAATTTGGATAAATTAATTTGAAGTAAATTTTTACTTAAATCTTTTCCTTTGATGTAATTTAACTGCCTAACATCTGCTTAATGGAACTGGTTCATAAAAAAGATCACTAACCTTATCGTAACGTATTTAATAGGCAGACACTTTTTTTAGAATAAACCACGTCTCCGCTTCCTAAAACGGTGTTATAGTAACAACTTCTCAAAAAGAAATGGTATATTTTTCTTTCATTACAACATTTAACCGAACCATAGAAAACTTTTACGATTAGTCGAGCGTAATTCCGCAAGAACAAAATAATCTACAATATCTACTTACAGTGCTGGGGACAACGCCACACTAGTCATTTATTGCTACGCATCCGCTATATATATGTATGTATAATTGTCTTATCAGTAGGTACATAACAATTAGTACCAGCAGGTATCTGTTGCCTGGAAGGTATCATTTTACCAACTAATTACTAAAACGAACAATTCGATGACATTGTCCTGCGGCGAATGTGCTCTTCCTCAAAATGCTGTAAGTTGTCCAAACTATCATTTATAATTAAATTAATAATAATATACTCCCGACCATATTTTCGGTCACGGCGGCCTGTCTTCGCGGAGATTAGACAAGTACGCAGGAGATAATATTATGGTTCACAAGTGTATGCGCAAACAAGGTGCCCACTTACTTCACTCTCATAATCCGACGATGGGCAGTCCGATACGACCGGAGAGAGATCAGGTGCAGAATAGACGGCTTTGCGTGTTCAATTAAATTACACACGACTCTACAAAGTATCTTAAAGTAGCTGAATTGGTCATTTTACAAAATTAATGTGAAGTGACTTTGTACACCTGTAAAGTCTTGCAGCTGATATTATTAAACAAACTGAGGGATATGTTTAAGCAATCGGAATAAGCAAATGTTAGCGAATACTGCATTTTTAGGTGGAAATACAAACCTAAAATTGTAAACGGTAAGTACAAAAAGAATAAACGGTCAGATAAAATAATTGAGCGGATAATCTACCTACGTATCTACCTAATTTGTGAAAACATGAAGAAGCTCTTGACCAAATCTGCCATCTTAAGAGGGAGTTAAGTGAATCTCGAGACCTGATTGTACGATATGAAGAGGAAAAACAGTCTGAAGTTACTTTTAAAAATAATAGTTTGTATAGTGAATTGGTAGAATGCAGCTCAGGTATTTTTGTAAATAGTAAGCTTGTTAGTCACAAAAAACAGAAAAAACTCAAGAAAGTGAATAAATAAATTTCTAAAACTTCCAAAATTATAAGCCACCTACGTAAACAAACCAATAATAACTCTAAATTAAAACATTTAAATCTTACATTAAATGAAAACATTTTACTATGTAAATTAGAATTGAATAGATACATAGCAGCATATAAAAATGATACACTTAAATTACAGGCTGAAATAGATTTATTACAGAAATTCCTGCATGATGTTACGGTTAAATAAATCACTTACAGAGAAAATACAATAACATATTATAATATTATATAGCCGGTTGGCGTAGTTAACTACATAATAAGTTTATATAAAATTAAATCTTAGTAATATTTATAAACTTAAATCACAAAAATGTTGGGTATTCTTAAAAATCTAATCATACAAGTTTTCAGATTTTGTTCGTTGCCAGTGCGCCGAAACAATAGGTGTTTACTAAGGCCGGTCACATAGTGAAAGAAGTGCAATTTAATTTGAACTTCGTTAAGTAGAATGTGGTTATTATAGTAATTAGTAATGTGTGTTTTAGTTGTTTTATTTAGTTTGAATATTGACTATATGTTTATTATTATTTAAGATTTCAATCAAATAAAAAAAAATTGTTTTAAGTAGTTGTGTAGTATATTACTAATTGGTGGTAAGTATAAATTCACTCAGTGTACATAAGTAGGTAATGTTTCATTAAAAACTAGATATTTACAATATATTATATACTAGATATTTTTTTATAGTATATTATTTAAACCCACATAAAATACATATAAAAATGAAGCACAGGAAGTAACATAATTCCTAATCTATTAATGAAAAATCTCTCATAATGTGGTTTTTTAACAATTTCTTAAACATTAACATAGATTTTGCCTCCTTAATGTCTTTGGGTAATTTGTTATAGTTTTGGGCTCCCTCTACTAGAATGCTCTTTTTCCCTATATTTGTCCTATGAGCTTTTAGACACAGATTATTAGCCTGCCTAGTCATGCATTTATGATGGTCTATTTTCTTTGTGAATGTAATTTGAGAGTTAATATCTTTAGTGATAATTTTCCTTATAAAAATGCTGGTGTTATATATGTAAGTCTGGGTTAAATTCATTAGTTTAGTTTCTTTATAGATTTTGAAAGTACGTGTTAGGTAGTCGTATTGGAATAGTCTTTAAATTATTTTGTTTTGTGTTACTTGTAATATTTTTAGGTTGGTTTTAGCTGCTGATCCCCATATTTCAATTAAGTAGTCTAGATGAGACTTGACCAAGGAGTTGTATATTGTATATCGTACATGTCTTGGCAGTCTCCGTACTATACCTCGTAGGGCGCCTGTTAATGAATTGATTTTATTTTAGATTTTTTTCAATATGTGGCTCCAAGTAAGCTGACTATCAAGAACCAGGCCTAAGCATTTCTCATTGTTAACTTTAGTTATTTTTTGGCCATTTATTACAAGAGGATGGTGATTTCCAATTTTTCTATTTTAACCGACTTCCAAAAAGGAGGAGGTTATCAATTCGGTTGTATTTTTTTTTTTTTTTTTTTTTTTTTTTTTTTTTTTTTTTATGTTTGTTACCTCAGAACTCCGTCATTTATGAACCGATTTGGAAAATTATTTTTTTATTTGAAAGGATTTAGTTTCAGATTGGTCCCATTTAAATTTTATGAAAATTGGTTTAGTAGTTTGGTATTTAAATCAAAATAACTGAAAAATAATACGTCGTCGAAGTAAACGAAATGGTGTATTTTGCTTTCTTGTGACTTTCCGGTGGTGTTTACGGTCTCTAGAATAGTTCTAATGAACTGCCTATTTTCAAGCTTCATCATCAGATGATGATGATGATGATGAAACCGGAAGATAAGCACCGGAAATCCGTAATTTTTTTTTTTTTGCTATTTAATATTAAGTATGTACGAGTATGTATGTAAGTATGTTTGTGAGTTTCTTTACCTATTCCACCATAACTTCTAAATACCTGAATTGATTTCGATATATGGGGTATCGTTAGAATCCTTATACTGTCCCGTGAGTAACATACGCTAGTCAGTTTCTTATTTTTTTTTTTATTAATTTCATCTTGATTTACGCAGTTTATTACTCTCTTTTGAAATAGCCTCAGATCTAGATTTCCTACTTTGATATGGATATGTCGCAGATGGATTGTAGAATAAGCTGTTTTACAAAACTGCTAGCTGATTTACAAAACAGTACTGTTATGAAAAACAGCTGAACGACGTTTAGCGGTTTTACATAATTATTGCACTATAACACGCAGAATTGAATGAACGTTTTGCGTTTATCAATGCAGCGGGTCAACGATCAGAGATTATGTAAAACAGTGTGAAATGAACTGTCAGATTGGTGATATTAGCTCGAAATTTTGTCCCATATGGCTCTCTATGTCTTAACAATATTAACTAACTAACTTTATTTTACTTGTCAATAGAAAAAAAAAGATGAAAATTTTGAAATACTAAATCTCTATAATAGTCGACTATATATCGGGATTATGAAAGAAAATAAATTGATCCATGAGCGAGCGAAGCGAGCTCGGGAGTTTCGTGTATCCCGACACGGACAGGTTAGGTTCGAAGAGGATGACGGGGGCCCGTGAGCGAGCGTAGCGAGCGAACAGCCCCCGTCATCCTCTTCGTGTTTAGGTTTTTTCTAACCTTACGGACACTAAAATAGGAGCCCCGCTAAGCGGGGCTCCGTCGACCCAGCCACGGAAAGTCAAATCAGAATACAGTATCGCTTTTTTACTTGAGTGGTGACTATCCATATAACATACCTATTCAATAAACAAACCTGTCCCACTGTAGATATGTCATTCTGCATTACGTCTAAAGGTGGGTAGCAGTATTGTTAAACGTATCGCAATGGCAATCCAGCTGAACGTTGTTCAGCTGTTTTATAAAACAGTACTGTTTTGTAAAGCAGCTAGAGATTTTGTAAAACAGCGGATTCTACAATCCATCTGCGACAGATATATATGGACAGTGCGTTGAATAGGTCTGCCCATATTCACTTCCGATAAATCAGTTATGGTACGCAAGATTCACTAAAAAGTAAGAAATAAAATAATTTTTAACAAAAAAAAGAACCGACTCCAAAAATCTATCTGTTAAGTAAAATTGCACTAAAAAGTTATAAAATAATTTCATTATTTACTTACTACAGTATATATAAAAATATTTTTTTAATTTTAGAGGATTCTGAATAAAATCAATTTATTAGGACAATAATATACAATTATTATTATTTTTGGAGTCGGTGCCAGTAAAGGATAATAAACGTGTAAGTACATTCATGAAGTAGCGTATTACGTTCGCTTTAGGCAGTTGTTGTGTTCATTTGTAAATAGATTCAATAGGTACCTATAGTACATTATCGTAAAAATAATGATGGTTAATGTACCTTTAAATATACTTTGCAAATTTTAGGAAACTTCCTAAATATTTTTAAAGTTTGTCTGGCACCGACTCCAAAAATAATAATAATTGTATATTATTGTCCTAATAAATTGATTTTATTCAGAATCCTCTAAAATTAAAAAAATATTTTTATATATATTGTAGTAAGTAAATAATGAAATTATTTTATAACTTTTTAGTGCAATTTTACTTAACAGATAGATTTTTGGAGTCGGTTCTTTTTTTTGTTAAAAATTATTAGCTGAGAATATTATGTAATTGGTTTTAGACGCATTAATGGTTAGTAAATTTGACTGTAACCAGACGTGTAATATGTCTAGATCGTGTTGAGCTTGATCTATTATGGCATCTAAGGAGTGACCATAATAGAAAAGGCTAGTATCATCAGCATATAGGGTGATATCTCCCTTGAGTCCAATTTCATGTATATTATTAATATAAATGAGAAACAACAGAGGTCCTAATATTGAACCTTGTGGAATGCCACATGTGATGGGTTGGGGGGCACTTCGGTAATTATCTATTTTTACTACTTGTTGCCTGTTTGCAAGATAAGATTTGTAAATGTCATATGCTGTATCTGCAACACCTATGCTTCTTAATTTTATCAAGCGTATGTCGTGGCAAACGGTGTCAAACGCCTATTTCAAATCAATGAATACTCCCAAAGCTATTCTTTTACCGTCAATATTAAGTCGTATATTTGTTACTAGATCTACGGTTGCTGAGACCGTGTTAGACTTAGGTCGAAAGCTATATTGTTTATCAAACAGAAAGTCGATAGAGGTTAAATACTTATAGCTGGTCATGCATTATTTTTTGGAATATTTCGGAAGTCACCGGTAAGACTGATATGGGACGGTAGTTGCTTGGATCGGCTTTGTCCCCTGATTTAAAAATAGGACTAACCTTCGCGAGTTTTAGACTGTCAGGGAAACAACCTTCAGTTATACATCTGTTGATGCATTGAACTAAGTTTCCTGCTATGTCGTCTTTAACACATTTAATACATTTTGTGCTAATCCCATCTAGTCCTGAGCTAGTATTTGTATCGAGATTATTAATTATTTTTAGTACCTCTTGTGGAGTCGTTGGTTTTAAATTTGTTAATGCTTTATCGTTACTTTTAAAGTTATTTATTGTTAATGATAAGTTATTATGGTATTTTTTAGGTATATTATTGGCAAGTTTAGTACCGATTGTAGCAAAGAAAGCGTTGAAACACTCACAAATTTCTTTGGGGTCTGATGTTTGTCCGTTAGAAGTATTCATTTTTTGGTATAGAGTTCGAAGTTTTGGTTTTGTAGTTGGTTAGTCTATTTATAAGTTGCCACATTTTTAAGGGGTCCCTTTGACAATTTGTAAATGCCTTGTGATAATAGTTATTCTTAGATGTTTGAATGTGATAGTGGGTTTTGTTTCTTTGCTGTATAAACTTGCTTTTCAATAGTTGGTCTTCAGGTGTTTGTTTCAGATTATGCCACAATTGGTTTCTTATGTTTATTTGGTCAATTATTGTTTTATTTATCCATTCTTTGTTTGGTGGGTTAAGTATTTTCGTTTTTAGAATTTTGTTTTTTTGCAACAATTTTTAGTAACTGTGATTCTAATTTCTCATATTCATGAAACTCATTTGTAGTAAAAATTTCTTTGGCATTGTTTTGCAAGCTTGTAAAATGTATGGCCTCATACTTGATTCGGTTTTTCTTTTCAGGTGTAGATCTATTTATTTCAAGGTATATTTGATTGTGATCAGCAATAGAGGATTCAATTATGGACATTTGGAATGTATTATGGAGTAAGCTTGTACACACATGATCTATAATGGTTTTTGTTTATGTTGTTTCACGGGTACAGTGTTCTTTGCTAACTTTATTTAATATTTTGATTTTGTTATCACGTAGTATATCCTTATATTCCTTTACAGATTTATCATTATGAATAAGTAAGTTCAGATTAAAGTCGCCAAAAACTATGACACGCTTCCTTTTTGGGAGATATTGATTATAAGTCTCTAGAAACTTGGTGATGTTTGCTGCTGGTTACCTGTATATAGCCCCTACGTCCAAGGAGAGTGCATGTAGATGTACCCATAGAAAGTGATTTCCATCATCGCATTCTTCTTCTAGAAATTCATGTTTCAGGCTATTGTGAATGTAAATAGACACTCCACCACCTCTTGAATTTTTCCTGTAGTTATAGTGATGTGAATAATTTGTAAATTTTAATCTTTGGGCTTCATCATCATTCTTTATCCAAGTCTCCGTAACTATTAAAACATGTAAAATAGAAGGGAACGTTTCTAACACACATCTCATTTCATCCAGTTTTCCGGGCTTAACCAAACTGCGGACATTTGTGTACAAAAATTTAAGTGTTTTATTTTTGGTTTTTACATTTGTATAATTACTATGGACTTCATGCGTTACGAAGTTGTTATCTATAATTTTATGTATCGTATCTTCTCTGATCGCTAGTTTTTTGACTCTTTTTGTAGAATTTTGGGAACTCCTTTAATGTATTTTATTATTAAGTTGTTTTACCCATTTTCTGTGCGTGATTGTAGCTCTTCTCTAAGTTTAATCATTGTTTGTTGTTGGTTAGGTGTCTGATCGGAGTATATTTTGATATTTTTATACTTAAAATTTATCTTCTTCTTTAAAATAGGTTTAGCTATTTCTTGAGATGAATAGCAGACCTTTATAGGGCGTGTTTTTTTACCATCATATCTTCCTAATCGTATAACTTTTTCTGGACTTGGACAAAGAGGATGTATAGTTTTTATTATTTGACAGACCTCACATTGATCACCTGATCTTTTTTTCTCCATATCTCCATCTGATTGTGGTTCAGGAACGCCTGTGATTACGATATTCTTACTCCGTTCCATGCGTTCTTGCAGTTCAATGATTATGTCATTACAGGCAGTTGGGTTTGTGTGTTCTGATGATGATGATGATGATGTTGTCGATGAGTTATTTTGAAGTGCCTTTATATCACTTTCAAGGCTTTTTAGTTTTTCTTGGGTGTTACTCACGGTACTTGTAAGATTTGTTATGTCTGATTTGAAGTTGTTATGTTCCGTAATAATTTGGTCTGTTTTATTCTTCATTTCGATCAGTTGGTTATTAATAGATTAGTTAATAGGTTATTGATATATCTTGCTTAATAGTATTAATGTTGTCAGTTTGTGACTTTCCAAATTCCTTGAGAAAACCCATAATTTATTTTTTAAATTCCTTGAATTGGTAGGAAAAGTCAACCTCCGGTGACTTCCTCTTCCGTGTCGATATGTTTTGCGAGTCATATAGTCCAAAGGTAGTCAAGTCAGGCTGGGAGGTACTACCTTCTCCGGTAACACTGACACTCTCGGCAGATTTACTAACAGGTGAACGTCGAACACTCATACTCGTATTAACTCCGTGTACCAAGCACAATTTGTGTTACCCGCTCCACTTATCGCTACGCTTGAATAATGTGTGCGTTGGCCTTACGATGCGTGCGGGCAACGCAGCGATTATCTGTTTCACTCTAACACTCACTAGTCGCTGGTGACAGTATTAAGTAGACACTTGTCGCGTTAGATTTGAAATCGACGTTATTTACGTCACTTGTAAGTTTAAACTGATTGCTGTCGAAACTCGGTACCTCTCTTACTATCTTGTTGAGGTACCCATATGCTGCCGGCACCATCTTTGGATTTGTATTGCGCCATCCCGCTCATGTGACGGTGAGTGAAGATATTAAACTTTTACAAATTGGAAACATCCGAAAAAGTTTGCGCGACCTGAGGCTCGAACCTGCGCCGCGTTGTGTGCCACAGTAGTAATACCGGAGCGTCGCGCCGCTAGACCAACTGTGAGTGAGGGGCCCGGCGCGAAATTAGTGACCGCTATCTACAACGGATACGTAACGCAATAAGCTCAGTTACCTGTTTGCAGTTGTTTTTTATTTTTTATTATTCAATCTCGTAGTTATTATGTTGCGATCACCCGATAAGAGTCACTCTAATCCAGATATTGCTGGCTCCCTTGAGATGGCGGGAAAGATCACTCAGAGAAAACGTAAACAACCTGAGTCAGAGTTCGCCGAGGCCATTAGGACATTATCACAAGAAATTAACAAAAAGTTAGACGACTGGCGTGGTGAGCTAGACAGCGCAATATCTAAAATAACTGACAGTATAACAAATATTAAAGCTGATTTAACCACCGTAACCCAGGTTACTTGCGATATCAAAACCGACTTGAACACTTTGCGTTGCGAATACAGTGGCTTAGAGAATAAGGTGTGTAGCCTAGATGCTAAACACAATGAGCTGGTGATGGACGTGGAAACTCTCAGGAAGTCTGTCCAGCACACCATGGACGAACAGGACGACCTTAAGAAAAAGATGGAACACATTCGTTCTGTAAACACAGTAACCATTAGCGATTTAATTACTGGCCTTGAAACGAAGATCGATTCTCTTGAACAACAAGCCCGCCAATGCAACCTGGAGCTATGCAATGTTCCGGAAAAGCGCAATGAAAATTTGATTGCTCTTATGGAAAATATTTGTACAAAAATACAGTTTACATTATGTCCTAAGGATATCCTTGCTATACATCGAGTGCCACACGCACACACAGAAAATAAATATCCGAAAAATATCATCGTTAAACTGAGCTCACGCATCCTAAGGGATAATTTGTTAAGCGCTTTCCGACTAGCAAAAGGACTGAATACTAACCAACTGGAACTTACTGGACCTTCTAATCCCGTTTATATGCATAAACACTTAACTCTCAAAAAGAAGCAATTATTTCGACAATGTAAGGATGCTGCCGTCAAGAACAACTTCAAATACGTGTGGGTTAAGCATGCTACTATTCTCGTGCGCGAAATTGATTCCGAACCAGCACTTGCCATACGATCCGAGAAAGACATTTCTAAGATCAAGCCCAAAATTGCAAAATTCAAACCCGGCACCGAACATGTTGAGAAATGATTGTTATACATGCGTTAATAGTTTAGTTTTTCACAACTTTATAGAATCTAAGTACTTTTTTGTTTATTTACTTTGCTCTTTTAAACAGCTGTTAAGGTTAATATTATGTCTTCTTATTTTATTTTTACATAGTGTTATTCTTAAACAATGACATAGTAGCGTTTTTTGTAAAAACATATACTTGTTGTTACCTTTCATAAAAATAGTAATTTTAGTTTTACATATTATACATAATCTGGATTTCGGTTTCATATTGGTTGCGTGCATGTTTACTACTGAATTATTCTTACTATGCTTTAACCTTTACCATGTCGGATAAGTTAACCGTATACTACCAGAATTGTAGGGGTACCCGTACTAAACTGAATCTCTTGTATATGAACATATTATCAAATTGCTATGACATAATTATTTTAACAGAGACCTGGCAAACCCCCGATATATTTGATGATGAGTTTATTGATGTGCGCTACGTGGTTTACAGAAATGATCGCGATCGTATTGCTACCAATAAAAAGGATGGGGGAGGAGTTCTTATAGCCGTATTAAAAACATTACATTCCACCAGTGTACCATTCGATTCCCAGGCCAGTTCTCATATTGAAGATGTTTTTATACAACTTCCTTTTTCCGGACGCGAAAAATTTCTAATCAGCGCTGTATATATTCCAACCAACACGGCCAAAGAAGTCTACTTTGATTATTTTGAAACACTAGAATACCTGATTGACAAATTTGGCTTTAGTCATTTTCATATTTTCGGAGATTTCAATCTCCCACATATTGAGTGGCTCCCTGTTTCAAACAATAACACGACAGCACTTTCAAGTACCGGCTCATCATCTGTTTGTAGACATATGAGTAATTTCTTGTCTTTACTTAGCGTACTACAATAGTTTCAAAAATTATAAGTGGCGTATTCTGGATCTATTGATATCTAATAACGAGTGCGCGACTTATGCACCTTCATGTATTTTGTTACCTCCCGATAAAAATCATCCGCCCTTTTGCGCTGATATAAGATATAAAACGACGCTACAGACAATCAAACTTGCAAAAATTGTTAAGTATAACTATTATAAAGCTAATTACGAACTCAGAATTGACCGATATAGACTGGATTAGTCGTTTACAGGGTTTGTCATCGGAGGATTGTCTTGATACTTTTTACGATGTTATTTTCAGTGTAATAAGAACTTATACACCCTTTTCTAACTCGCGTTCATCTAAATTCCCTGTGTGGTTCTCCAAATCACTAATTCGCATTTTCAAAAACAAAAACAGAGCCTGGGTGAAATGGAAAACGTATAATAACATTTCGGATTATGAACAATTTTCGCTTCTGCGACATAGATTTCAGGTGGTATGCAAGTCAAATTACGCTGACTACCTGAATTCTGTTGAAGAAAATGTTAAAAAGAACGTAAAATACTTATGGAGCTATGTCAATAATCGCAAAGGTAATGTCGGCATTCCTTCCACTATGTTTTTAAAAAATCGGACATCCAGTTATCCGGATGAGATTTGCAATATGTTCATGGACTTTTTTCAATCGGTTTATGAACCCTCAAACCTAAACTTGAAAGAATGGCTACCTCCTGAAGACAGTAATGAAAAATGCACTCTTATTACCAGCATTACGTTTAGCGAACATCAGGTCTTGAATTCATTACAAGCTTTAGATTCCACTAAAGGTCCTGGTCCGGATCAATTACCCCCTTATTTCCTCAAAAAGACTGCTAAGAGTATATACAGACCCCTGCAAATTATATTTAATAAATTTATAGCAGAGGGCACCTTCCCTGAACAACTTAAAAGGGCTAATATAACGCCTGTATATAAATCCGGGTCCAAACAGAAGGTCGAAAATTATCGCCCCATATCTATTCTGTCTGCTTTGTCGAAGCTTTTTGAAAGGCTCGTTTATCAGGAAATTCATTATATAATTTACAAAATTATAATAGAACAACAGCACGGATTTGTTAAAAGTAAATCTACAATTACTAATCTATTAATATTTTCCGACTTTCTTTTTAACAATATGGATCAACAAGTATAAGTAGACGCAGTGTACACAGACTTTCAAAAAGCATTTGACAAAGTAGACCACAATTTGCTTCTTACCAAAATTGCATTTAACGGCATACGAGGAGACTTGCTTCGCTGGTTTGCATCATATGTTACTAATAGATCACAAAGGATTGTTATCAAAGGATATCACTCGGCGACTACTGTCGTAACATCTGGCGTACCCCAGGGCTCAATTTTAGGGCCTCTTTTATTCATTTTGTTTATAAATGACATTGGAAATTGTTTTAGACACTCAAAATTTTTGCTTTATGCTGACGACCTAAAAATCTTTAAAGCTATAAGAAAACCTGCAGACTGTTGTCAATTACAAGAAGATTTAAATCGTTTCTCTGAATATTGCATTCAAAACAAACTTTACCTTAATATTTCTAAATGTTTAACAATATCATTAATATCAAAAATAAAAACGTTTTAAATCATAATTATAATCTTAATAATGTACCTCTATTAAAAGCTTCTTCCGTGCGAGACTTAGGGGTACTGCTAGATAACAAACTTCACCTTGATCAACATATTGATAACATCACCAAAAAGGCTTATCGTATGTACGGATTCGTTATGAGATCAGCTACTGAATTTAAAAGAGCAAGTACTTATTCTCATCTCTATAAAGCACTAGTTAGATCTCAACTCGAATATGCAGTGGTGGTGTGGAACCCTTTTTATAATAAATATGTGGAGATGCTAGAGAAGGTCCAGCGCAAATTCCTCAGATCGATGCACTACAGGTGCTCCCGCAGTTTCCCAACCTATAAAAATCTACTTAATAAATACAATTTAATGAGCCTGAGATCTAGACGTTTATATCTAGAGATTATGTTTCTTTTTGACGTATGTTGTAACGGGTATAACTGCTCTGATATTACTAACAAAATATGCTACTATGTCCCAAGAACTGTTATTAGACGAGAGGTTCGCGCACGTCCAGTTTTTGCTGTGTCACATTGCCGCACCAATGCTGGTTTGCGGGCGCCTCTGCGTCGCTTGTGTAAAGAATATAATATTTTTTGTTCAGAAACTACTGAATTAGATTTATTCTCAGTGTCAGCAAATAGATTTCGTTCTGTCTTGATAAAGAAACTTAAGGATTCCGATTTGTAGTTATTTTAACAGTTTTGTAGTCTCACTTGCGTAGATTGTTCATTAGTTGTAAATTATTTAAATTGTATATGCTGTGGATAACGGTGTGAGTTTCACATTTATGTAATATATTTAGTTATATTATTTACGCAGATATAATGTGTAACTGTTTGTTTGTCCCAAATAAATAAATAAATAAATTAAAGTTGTATGACACTGGTAAAAAGTAGAAAGTAAAATATTATTTTGGTTTCCGTAAACACGTCCATACACTATGCCAGTTGGTCGCGAGAGATGATGTTACCCACAAATACATGATCTCCCAAAGGGAAATAAGTGAACATATAGCAGCTGCTTCTCATAGATCTGTGCACTTATAATGAACAGCGAGTACTGTCATTAACTAATAAACACAATGACTGTGGCTAAGTAACAAAGGGGCTCGTGGCTAAGTAACAGCCGCACAGATCGATCGATCGAGGTTAAGCTGCGCTTGCCGCGGTCGGTCTGTGGATGGGTGACCATCATTTTCATACCGAGACCCCTCCGTGCCTCGGAGAGCACGTTAAGCCGTCGGTCCCGGTTGTCAAATTAAGATCCATGACAGCCGTTACAGGTAGTCAGAGGCCTGAAAATCTGACAACCAGTCATACCACGAGATATCGTGTTACCCAGTTAGGGTTGTGGAGGTCAGATAGGCAGTCGCTCCATGTAAAACACTGGTATTAAGCTGCATCCGGTTTGGCTGGAAGCCGACCCCAATGTAATTGGGAAAAGGCTAGGCAGATAACAATGACTGTGCACATTCACCTTGTATATTGGTGGAACAGTCAATACCCCCAACTGATCAGCCACCTTCTGTGGAACTGTTGGGCAGTAGCATAAACCAAATAGAAATAAAAAATACTGTAGTTCTTTCTGATAGAATAGGTATAAATATGGGTATTTTATTGAACAGGCATACTGAAGGTACTATTACTAACTTCTGTATGCCTGATGCAAGTTATTTACAAATTTTGGATAAAATAAAAAGTTACAGTTTAACAAAAAGCAGTAACATAATAATTTTTATAGGGAATAGTAATAAGCTAAAGAAAGTAGACATCATATACACAGTAGAATATTTGATAAAAATAGGTGTAAGTAAAACAATACTCTGTGCACTCCCTTATAACAGTTGTTCTGTGGACAAAAATTTTGAAAATTATAGTATTCAACATTTGAATACATTAATGTATAATGTGACTTGTCGTCATAGTGACACATTTATGTTTTTTGATACTAATAAATTTATTAGTGGATTTAAACTGACAAACGGTACTGTGTACTTGCCTAGTAAATATAAGAGACTTCTGGCTACATTATTAGCATATAATATTAACTTTATTGATAGTAAGTAGCACATGTGCTACAAATTATTATACATATTGTACGAAGGAGGTTCCATGTATGAAATCTACAACCTTAAAAGTTGCTGGCGGATATAGAGGAAGTAGTCATTCAAAAATAAGTTTTGTGGATCTCACTCCGGATCATCATTTAAACTAGTAAATAAGACAACAGAGGATACTGTTAACTTAAGTGCCTATTGTGCCACCAAAAAGGTATCTTCTAGCATACAGCGAAGAGATTGTAGTAAAATAGATAAGCAGAAATCGAAAATATTTCATCAAAATGTGCAAGGTTTTTCTTCCAAAATATTAGAGATTGAATTATTTTTAGAACAAACAATGTATGACTTAGTTTGTATTTCTGAGCACTGGTTGAAGGATTACCAAATGCTTATTAATTTTGAAAATTATACTGTAGTTGTTTCAACCGCACGACTATGCTGCATGGGGGTACATTAATTTTAATAAAAAAAATTATCAAATATAAACAACGTTTAGACATAGTTAGATTGTCGGTTGAACACAGTATTGAACTGTCATGTGTTGAGCTGGATAAGTATATTATAGTGTGTGTATATAGGCCTCCCAATTATCAAAACTTCTCCACATTTGAGACGTTAATGGATGATGTTTTAGGAAAAGTTGGTTTTACTAACAAATCTGTTATAATCTGTGGTGATTTTAATATTAATATTTTAGAAAATAGTTTATATTGTGGCCGGTTGCTAAACTTATTCAAAAAATTTAATTTAAAAAACGTTTTTTTAGAACCGACTCGTGTAACTTTGAATTCTGCTACCTGCATTGATAATATATTTTGTAACTGTGAGTACTTAAATAAATCAATTGTAAATTACTTGCCTTCGGATCACAGTGGGCAGACCGTCACTTTATGCTCCAACACGACATTACAAAAAATAAAAATAAAATTCAGGCAAATAAGTAACGACTAGTAAATTAAAAACATTCGACAAAAATGTAGCTAGTAAATTAGATGTTCCGAGCCAAACTATTCGCAATGTAAATAAACTATATAAATATTTATTTTCTGTTGTGAAAACTGAATTTGCTAAAACATTTCAAATGAAAGAGAAATATATTTACCCGAAATTTGTTTTCAGCGACTGGGCAACTACAGGTATTAGGAAAAGTAGGGAAAAGCTATTTGAGCTCTATGGCCTCAAGCCTTTTATTAAAACTGTCAATTTTAATCAATATGTAAGTAAATATTCGAAAATATTTAAGAATATATGTAAGGTAGCTAAAGCCCAGTACTTAAGTAACAAAATTAAATAGGCTGAAAACAAAATGAAAACTACTCGGAAAATAATTAATAACGAAACAAATAGGAAAAAAAAAAACAAATATAGAGTACCAACTTGAGACTGCGAATGGTCCTATTTGCTCTGTCGCAGAGATTGTTCAGGAATTTGTATTTTTTTTTACAAATATTCCTTTAAAAACTACGGAATGTTTGAATTCCTCGCCCACCGCTGCTATTTCTTTTCTTAAAGAAAACGTCTCAGCCTGCCCTATTCAATTCAGTTTTAATCATATAAACCCTAGGATCATAATTAAAGCGTTTAATGAAATCAAAGTCAAATTTACAGAGGATCTATGGGGAATGTCAACAAAAACTTTTAAGGCTATAATTAAAACTATAGCGCCTTATTTAGTCTTAATATTTAACTTATGTATAGATAAAGGAGTCTTCCCAAACCTAATGTAATATAGTAAAGTGATACCACTTTTTAAAGCTGGGAATAGCAAAGACCCTAACAATTATAGGCCTATTTCAGTTTTGCCAGTTCTAAGTAAAGTATTTGAGAAAATAATGCTAAATCAAATGTTGCGTCACTTTAATATTAATAACATCTTGCACGAAAAGCAGTTTGGTTTCACCAAAGGACGTTGTACAACAGACGCCGTGTTACCTTATTAAAGCACATTTTTGATGCCTGGGAGGATGCGCAGGATGCCATAGGAATCTTTTGCGACCTTTCTAAGGCATTTGATTGCGTAAACCACGAGACATTATTATATAAACTTAAGCATTACGGACTAGGTAAACCAGCTCTCAGCTTGATAAATTCGTACCTAAATAATAGGCAACAGCAAGTTCAAATAAATGGCGTAAACTCAATAGGCTTAAAAGTGAAAATGGGGGTTCCACAGGGTCCAATTTTGGGCCCTTTTCTCTTTTTAGTATATATAAACGATTTACCGCATTTACTACAGAACCAACCAGATATGGTGTTATTTGCTGATGACACATCATTAATTTTTAAAATAGATAGACGTGCTGAAAATCTTGACGACGTAAATTCCGCCATAATTCGGTTCCAAAATTGGTTCACTGCAAACAACCTTGTACTAAACGGAAAAAAGACGAAATGTTTGAGATTTACGTTACCAAATGTCAAAAGTACTGACTGTGACATATTATTAAACAATGAAAAACTAGAAATTATTAATCAAACTGTTTTTCTAGGAGTTACGCTAGATTCAAAACTTCAATGGGGTGCTCACTTATCATCTCTAGCAGGACGGTTAAGTTCAGCTGCATATGCAGTGAGGAAAATACGGCAGTTGACAGACGTAGATACCGCGAGACTGGTCTATTTTAGTTACTTTCATAGTATTATGTCTTATGGTATTCTACTATGGGGACGGGCTGCAGGCGTAGAATCTATTTTTGTCCTACAAAAGAGAGCTGTCAGGGCTATATATAATTACGCAGTCGGGAGTCTCTCCGAGAAATATTTAAGCAAATCAATATCATGACGGTGCCATGTCAATACATTTACGAAAATATTATGTATGTTTGGAAAAATTTACATCTATTAAATAAAATATGTGAAAAACATAACTATAGTACAAACTAGTTGAACCACGGTTTAGATTAACAAAGGTACACATATTGTTTATGGGGTACTGTATAAAATGTTATAATAAAATACCTCCAAATATACTTCAATTAAACGAAACACAATTCAAAACTTGCATAAAACACACACTATGCAAGCGAGCATATTATAAGTTAGAAGACTATATTGTTGATAAAAATGCTTGGCACAATGCTGGTCCTGCTCCACAATAACCCTAAAGAATTTCTAAAGAATTTGTAAAAATCAGACTAAATATATATATTGTAATTACTAATATATCGGACATTCCATTAAATAAGTTCGATTGTGACATGCTCCTGATCAATCCTGACTATATCGCTGATATTAAAAATAATATGCCATAATATTAATTGATTTGTAAATTAATACGACAAAATTTAATTGTATTTTTATTTTTCAAAATGAATAAACTTGCTCTGTATAATTAATTCATTTTATAATAAATAACAATAAACTAGTACCTAAATATAAATATTGTAAATGTGAGTGCTACGTAACCATTTTACTAAACTTTCTATTTTGTTTGTTGTCTGGCTCACTAAAATGTCTCGCTGATGGTGGCGTGTGTGTTTGGTCATTCGATTCCCTACAACATGGTTGAGTTGGGTGATGCTGACGCATGCGTCATGTTCGTGAACGGGCGCCGTCAGTTGGGACTGGTCATCTCTGGACTGTCCGTTTTCCTCTTACATTATTCTACATTATTCTCACATACCATCAATACACCATTGTAATTAAAACTTTATTTAAAAAGAGTGTCTATGGAGTTTCTTGCCGGTTCTTCTCCATAAGATCAACTTTTTTGGAACCGTGCACCTAGCTTTGACCTTTTATAAGTGCCTGTAATTTGGTATATGTGAAATAAAAAAAATTAATTTGAATTTGAATTAATCATGACGGGAAATTTGAATTGTTAAACTACACTCTTTTAGTATTATCTTAAATTGTTCTCACATATTTAATTTTTTTTTTTTTTTGCAACAGAGTCAGTGTAACCAATACCTGCTATTGTGAAAACCTATTTTATAAAAAGAGTAACTGTTGAAGACCGAAACTACATTAAGTGTCTGTGGCATTAGAAATTGCGTGAGCCAATCACGAACGCGCGCGACCTGTCATCGTGACGTTTCTTTGTTCCTTTCCCTCTCTTGTCCTAAAACTTTGTAAAAACTTACCGTTAATAAAACCACTTGCAATTCTGAAACCTATACAACGGATGTATTTTATTTTATTTTACTGCTCCTCAAAACTAAGACCAGCAAAGTCGAAGGTCGGTAGCGAGGCGATCGCACAAGCCCCTACATGCTGGTCCTTCGAGCCGGATATAGATAATATTCGAAGAAATTAGCGGCCATTGGATATATATATTCACCGTCGGAGGAGCTGTTTCAACCAAGTCAAGGTCCCGTTGGCGCATCTACAACGATCCTCAACGATATCCCAGAGAATAGTCAGAAGAAGATCGGCATAAGGAGGAGTTGGAGAACTACGTCGTCAATACGAGCATAGCGCGCACTCGGTACGATCAACCATCCCATCCTATCCCCAACCTTTGTCATTTCTCTTGTGTGATACCGTGCTTTCCTACTGATTTCAGTAATTATCGCGAGAGCCATTTGCGTTTTTTGCATAGTCATCCTCATCGAGCAGCTTCGGTGCCTCAGCTAACACCCGCTGTACGCGTGTGGTTGTAAACGTGAGTACCTCCATTTTCTACTAGTCACCAAAATGTCGTTGGATGTTAATAGCGATAAGGCCAGAGCCAAATCGCCGAGAAAATGCGAACAAAATGTCCGTCAACTAGTTCGAAAACGCGGAATTATAAAGGGTAGACTCACAAAGTTTTCAAATTATTTAACCGTATTAGCCAAAGAACAGAGCTTATCATCGCAGAATATGATTGATCTCAAGTTACGTATAACAGGTGCTAATAGTTTATTTTCCGAGTTTAACAATGTTCAAACAAACCTTGAAGAAAGTGTCAGTGAATGTGATCTAGAAGATCAACTAAACCAACGCGAATTGTTTGAAGATTCTTACTATGGTACAGTTGCCCAAGCTGAATTAATGTTGAGTGGTAATAGGCTTAGTGACAGCTCTGGTAATTCTTGTTACATTAAATCACAGAATTTAAATTCCGTTAAATTACCCACAATAACAATGCCTACTTTTAATGGTTCATTTGAGCATTGGTTGGAGTTTAGAGATACCTTCCAATCATTAGTACATAACTCCACAGAGATTAGCAATATTCAAAAATTTCATTATTTAAAATCATCATTAAAAGGAAGCGCTGAGTCGGTAATAGATGCATTAGAGTTTTCTTCAGACAATTACAATGTTGCATGGGAGCTATTGCTGAATAGGTATAACAACAATAGGCTGTTAGTGCAAAATCACGTTAGAACTTTATTTAATTTACAGTCACTGACTAAAGAATCACCTAGTCTGTTAAGAAAACTTGTTGACACTACGTTAAAGAATTTAAGGGCATTAAAAATATTAGGTGAACCCACGGAGTACTGGGACACACTAATTATTTATATAATTGTGTCTAAATTAGACAAAATTACGGAACGTGAGTGGGAACAACATAGGGGCACTTTGTTTTCTAAAAATGATTCACACACATCTATAAAGATAGAAAACATAATTAAGTTTCTTGAAAATAGGGCTGACATGTTGGAAACATTGCACTTGTCACACAGCAAAGATGTTCAAGATAGTTCAAAACCAAACACTAAATCACATTCACATTGCAATGTTTCCACCAATAAATCGCAGGGCCGTACCACACACTTCAAGAAATTATGTGTAATGTGTAATGGAAACCATTCTCTCTACTCATGTCAAAAGTTCCTTGATATTGATTTAGAATCTAAATTATAACTAATCAGTGAACACAAGTTGTGTGACAATTGTCCACGTTCCGGGCATACTGTTGACACTTGTAGGTTTGGTCCGTGTAGAAGATGTAATAAAAAGCATAACTCATTAATTCACAAAGATGAAGTTAGCCACACATTAACATTGCATTCTTTATGCGCAGATAAGAAACCGGTTTCGTTCATAGATTCCACAGGTGATACATCTTGTTCCCCCACTTGCGTTCCGTTATCTAGTAACATCGTCCCGATACAGGTAAACAAAGCACACAATAACATGCAGACATATAATTACGTGCGGCCTGCTTGTGTGCACCCTGTGTTATTATCCACTGCACTTGTTGACATAGCCGATTCGCATGGGAGGTACCATACGGCACGCGCACTTCTTGACAGTGGAAGTCAAAGATGTTTTATCACCAAGTCATTTTGCGATTTATTAGGCGTTAAATTAATACAGTCCACTCATGAAATACACGGTGTAGGTGATACTGTGACTCAGTGTACGCAAACCTGTGTTATTGATATTAAATCGCGCATCAACACATACACCTTTAGAATACAATGTTTTGTTTTACCGCATATATCGTCTCTGCCACCTGTTTGTGAATTAAGCGCACAAATGTTCTGTATTCCAGATAACATACAGTTAGCAGATCCGAACTTTTTAGATTCCAAACATATTGATATTTTATTAGGCGCAGATCAATTTTGGAATTTATTAAATGATAAGAAAATAAGGTTAAATATTGGACCATTTTTACAGAGCACAAAATTAGGATGGATTATGTCGGGTCCACTGAATTTAAAGTCACGCAGTGCTAATTTAATTAAATGTAATATTACACAGTCGATTGAAAAACAACTTAGGATGTTTTGGGAACTTGAGGAAGTGTCTCTAGACTGGGATAAGCGCACAGAAGAGGAACGTGCATGCGAGGAACACTTGGTTCACAATACTACGCGAAATAGTGAAGGGAGATTCTGTGTACGTATTCCTTATAAACTCCCGTCTAGTACAATAGGTGAAACATTTCCTCAAGCAGAACGTCGTTTTTTAGCGTTAGAAAAACGTTTACAGCGCTCACATACTTACAAAAGGTTATATAGTGACTTCATTCCCGAATATGAACAGTTGGGTCATATGAGTCGTTGTGAAAAATACGCATCTCCACAATACTTCATGCCGCACCACGGCGTCTTTCGTGAACACAGCACCACTGCCAAGCTGCGTGTTGTGTTTGATGCTAGCGCCACCTCGAGTTCTGGTGTTTCATTTATTGACATCCAGTTAGTTGGTCCTCCAATACAGGGGGATTTATTTGCCATTCTTTTACGCTTTAGGCAACATAAGTATGTAGCTTGCGCAGACATAGAAAAAATGTACCGGCAATGTTTAGTATCGGATGATCAGCGGGACATGCAATTAATTCTATGGCGCGATGAACCATCAGAACCATTACGTATTTTCAGACTTAACACTGTCACCTACGGAACCGCCTCGGCTCCATTTTTGAGTGTGAGATGTTTGAAGCAGTTAGGGTTGGAAAGTACGGATCCCGATGTTCAGAGAGTTATCAGTCAAGATTTCTACGTCGACGATTTGATAACGAGTTCTGATGATAAACACAGGCTGTTAGAAGTATGTGACAAAGTTACCAACGTATTGAAAATGGGATGCTTTCCATTACGTAAGTGGAAATATAATTTCTTCCTTGAAGAGGACGTATCCCACTCGTCTCACGATCTGGAGGAGTACAAAATTATTGAAAACGACAATTCTAAAACCTTAGGTTTAGGTTGGTATCATTCTTCAGATCAATTTTATTTTAATACACAGAGTGAACCCGATAATAAACCAGTAACAAAGCGATCTATATTATCAAATATTTCCCAAATATTTGACCCATTAGGCTTACTTAGTCCGGTAATTATGCGCGTTAAAATACTACTACAACAGCTATGGTTATTAAAAATTGGATGGGATGACGCATTGCCTCAGGGTGACGTCACGCGACTGTGGAATCAGTTTGTTGTATCTCTTTCTATTCTTCACACTATTAGGATACCTCGACATGTGTTAGGCGCTAATTCTACTTGTATAGAGATGCATATCTTTACCGATGCGTCACAGTCTGCGTACGGTGCTTGCATTTACTTGCGCGCAATCAATTATGACAACTTAAAGGTATCAGTGCGCTTATTGTGTTCGAAGGGAAAGGTGGCACCTCTCAAACCAGTTAGTGTGCCTAGATTAGAACTATGTGGCGCTCTGATAGGCGCACGATGGTATGACAGGGTTAAAACCGCGTTACAATGTCAGTTTACAAATATTATTTTTTGGACGGACTCCACCATAGTGTTAGGTTGGCTACGTATGGCACCAAACCAATTAAAGACGTTCGTTCAAAATAGAACATCAGAAATTCATGAACTAACTAAGGAACTTCTATGGCGTCATATTAGTGGAAAGATAAATCCAGCTGACTTAGTATCACGCGGCGTCAGCCTACATGATCTTTCTTCTTCTGTGCTGTGGTGGAATGGACCAGAGTTTCTTCATGAGTTCAATTTCAATTGTGAACAGGTCCCTGTAAGCACAAATACTGATACCATTGAGCCGTTACCAGAAGTAAAATCTAGTGTCATTTCTCTGATAGCCGACAATAGTTTATCCAATTCATCATTGTTTCCGTTCGCTCGTTTTTCGCAGTTCAGTCGCATGCGACATGCAGTGGCATACATATTACGTTTCATTTATAATACGCGCAATAAATATGATTTGCGAACGGGCACTTTAAGTATCGGTGAGTTTGAGAAGGCTGACAACCTATTAGTGAAGTTATGTCAATTAGAATCATTTTCTAATGAATATAAAGTATTATCTAAAGGATTAAGTTTAAAAAATAAGCACAATCTATCTAAATTAAATTTATTTATGGACGGCAGTGGAATTATACGTGTGGGTGGCCGTATTCAAAATGCGCCAGATTTTAATTATAATAAAAGGCACCCTATATTAATACCAAGTAAACATCACTTTTCCGTCCTCTTGTTTCGACATGAACACAAACAGATGTTGCACGCAGCTCCGCAGGCTCTGCTATTTCATTTGCGAGAATCGTGGTGGCCGGTCGGTGGCAGAGATTTAGCCCGCAAAGTAGTTTTTGATTGTACCACATGTAAACGCATTCGTGGAAAGACATTATCACCTATGATGGGCAATTTACCTAAAGAACGGATTACTCAAAGTTATCCGTTTCTAAAGTGTGGGGTAGACTACGCTGGGCCGGTCCTTATACTGAACAGAAAAGGTAGGGGTGCAAAGACGAGTAAGGCATACATCTGTTTATTTATTTGCTTTGTCACGCGAGCAATACACTTGGAGCTTGTCACTGACCTTACCACTGACGCATATTTACTTGCGGTGAAACGCTTTATCTCACGCCGTGGTAGACCTAAAATAATATTTTCTGATAATGGAAAAAACTTTGTGGGTCTAATGAACGAGTTTGCTCGGTTCTTAGCTAAATGTAGTTCCGATATTAAAGAGTACGCATCTAGTCAACAAATTGAATTCCAATTCATTCCGCCGTACGCTCCGCATTTTGGTGGCCTGTGGGAGGCGGGGGTGAAATCATGTAAGTACCACCTACGCCGAGTAGTGGGAAACGCACATCTTACATTTGAGGAATTTAGCACGGTACTAACACAAGTAGAAGCTGTCCTAAATTCCCGCCCCATAACCCCTATGTCCGCAGATCCAGAAGATTTTCTTCCCCTTAGCCCAGGTCACTTCCTGGTTGGTCGTTCACTTACAGCACCTGCTTGTTCTGACGTGACGGACACGCCGATTCGTCGCCTCTCACGCTACCAGAGGCTCGAACAAATTCGGCAGCACTTCTGGGCCCGCTGGGCGAAAGAATACATCTCTGAGCTGCAGGTCAGAACGAAATGGCAAACTCGCAACACAGGCCTCGAACCGAACACTTTAGTGTTAATTAAGGACAACAATCTTCCACCTTTAAACTGGAAATTGGGGCGAATCATCAAAACGTTCCCTGGCAAAGACGGGATCGCAAGAGTGGCAGACATACGCACATCATCTGGAGTTGTGAGACGAGCCTTCGTGAAAATCTGCCCTCTCGTTGAGCAAGACCAAAGCGCACACGAAAATATCGAAAGCTAGTGCTTTCAAGGCCGGGGGCATGTTGAAGACCGAAACTACATTAAGTGTCTGTGGCATTAGAAATTGCGTGAGCCAATCACGAACGCGCGCGACCTGTCATCGTGACGTTTCTTTGTTCCTTTCCCTCTCTTGTCCTAAAACTTTGTAAAAACTTACCGTTAATAAAACCACTTGCAATTCTGAAACCTATACAACGGACGTATTTTATTTTATTCTACTGCTCCTCAAAACTAAGACCAGCAAAGTCGAAGGTCGGTAGCGAGGCGATCGCACAAGCCCCTACAGTAACCATGGAGTTTCTTGCCCGTTCTTCTCCATAGGAATCTACACTTTGGAACGTGGCAACTAGCTTCTGACAATTCAAAAGTGCCTGTAAAGGGTCTAATTGAAATTGAAATAAATGAATTAAGAAAATGTTTGATGGCATATATCTAATGCTGGGTAAATTATGCAGTATACTCAATGTTCTCTACATTTGTGTGAAGGCGTTTTTATTTAACAAGTTGAATCAAATTTTACCACGCCCACTCATAGTACACAAAGACAACATGTTATTTGAATGAAAAACAGTACATGTGACTTAAACGAACTCATATAATCTTATACTTACCCCAAAGATATCATAAACTTACTATCTGAGAAGAGAAAACAAAGAAAAAGATGGCAACAAACTAGATTTCCGTATGATAAAACTATACTTAATAACTTAACAAAAACATTAAAGAGAAAAATTCAAGCTTTTCATGATGAATCTCTGAATACTAATCTTAGACAGTTAACTAGTGACCACTTTATGGACTATTCACTTTGGAAAGTGACAAAGAAACTTCAAAGACCTATTACACAAATTCCTCCAATCAGGGATGGAAACGGAAAATGGGCCATAAGTAATGACCAAAAAGCGCTGAGATTTGCACAGCACTTAGCCAAAACTTTTCAGCCGAATGAAGGTCCAGTAATCAACCTCGACTGTGACTACATATTACAAGATATAAGCATTAAGCTTGTCACACCAAAAGAAGTTATGAAGGAAATCCTATATAACATCAGCTCGAGAAAATGTCCAGGATATGATCTTATCTCTGGAGAAATTCTCAAACATCTCCCACGAAAAGCCATTGTTAAACTTACTAAAATTATCAATGCTGCATTCATGTTAAAATATGTGCCCGAGTTATGGAAGATTGCCGAAGTCATCATGATTGCTAAGCCTGGGAAACCACCCCACGAAGCAACTTCATACAGGCCCATCTCTCTGCTACCCATACTATCAAAACTATTTGAAAAACTTTTACTAAAACGGTTGAACCCAATTGTAAGTGAAAGAAATTTGATACCAAACCACCAATTTGGCTTCAGGGAACATCACTCCACAATAGATCAGGTACATAGAATTACCAACATTATTGAAAGATCACTAGAAGACAGAAAAGTCTGCTCCACGGTATTTTTAGATGTGGCGCAAGCTTTTGATAAAGTTTGGCATCAGGGTCTTATATATAAAATCCGTCTAATGCTACCTAAAGACTTCGCTGATATTTTGGAATCGTATATCACTAATAGAATGTTTAGAATCAGACAAGAGGATGCCTACTCCGAGCTAAAACCAATAAAAGCCGGTGTACCACAAGGAAGTGTGCTTGCCCCAGTCCTGTACCTGCTGTACACATGTGATCTACCAGAGATAGATAACAACATTATTGCAACCTTTGCAGATGACACCGCTATCATGGCTACCGGGTCAAGCCATAAAGAAGCAGCAAAAAAGGTACAAGTAGCTGTGAACAAAGTTCATGATTGGGCACAAAAATGGAGGATCAAACTTAACGAGTCCAAATCTATTCACATTGACTTCACCAACAAAAAGTGTGACTACCACCCAATTTCTATAAATGGCGTACAAGTGCCATACGCAAACACAGCCAAATATCTTGGTATAACACTTGACGCAAAGTTACGATGGAAAGCGCACGTCAAAAAGAAAAGGCAGGAACTAGACATTCGATATAAAAATATGTATTGGTTATTGGGGAGGAAGTCCTGCCTATCAATACGAAATAAATTATTGTTATTTAAGCAAATTCTAGTCCCTGTTTGGACATATGGCATTCAACTTTGGGGCTGTACTAAACAGAGCAATATTAAAATAATTCAGAGATTCCAAAATAAAGTACTTCGGGATATAGTCAACGCTCCCTGGTATATAAGAAACGACGACCTCCATCGCGATCTTAAAATGGAATTCGTCAACCAAACCATACAAAAATTTGCTGAAGCGCACGAACGTAGACTTCATCACCACATAAATGTCGAGGCAATCCAACTGCTCGATAACACGGACATTGTGCGAAGACTAAACAGAACTAAACCATTTGAATTAGTGTAGTGAATATTAGTGAATAATTATTCAGCTAAATCAGTGAAGTGTTATAACTATAAAACACACGAACAAAGTGTTTTCATCTTATCAGACTCTAAGAATGTGCAATGAACATTACTCTTAGTTATAATATACATATATTACGTAGCAAATTAAGTGAGATAAAAATTTCTTATTAGCCTAAGTGGCTAGATTGTTATTTAATTATTGAGGACTGAGTCCTAAGTAATTCAGGAAAAAAAAAAAAATATAATCTTATACCAAATGTAGGGGCTTACGTATTTATAATAATATAATAATAATAAATATTTTATTAATAATTATATGACCAATGGGGTTACTCTTGAAACTAATACCAATTCTAATATTAAATAGACGCCTTAAAACAACGCGTAATATTAAAATAAATTTATCTACATTACAGTTGCCTCAATTTTAGAGCATGTTGTCTTCATACTATCCTAATCTATAATCATTCTTTAGATGTTTTGGCATTTAAAAGTACGAGCTGACATATTTCTAATGTTAATCGAGCCGAATTATTTTCAAGAGTAAGCCCACTTTTCGTTCCTGTATTCCCCGAGGGGGTAGGCAGAGGTGTACACAGTTGTACACCAATATTTCACCAATGCTTTTATTTATTAAGCCCCGTGTAATAGGCGGTGAGCCAAGTGCCATCAACCGGGCACAATTCCAAACTCCAGGATGTTACTGAGAATTTTCTAATGGAAAATCCCAATAATACCCAATACCCAACCCAGCAGTCGAACCCGGGACCTTACAACCAAGCGTTTGCGACCAGTACCTGGGTCAATGAGGCAGTTGTTATATTTTTCCTTGTTATACTTATTAGTTGATTAATAATAGAGTATGCATTATAATCAAAACAATTGTACGAATAAAGAAAACGGAGCAGGAAACAACAACAAAAATCGTATTCTAATATCGAGCGTTATTGTACGAGGAACCCAAACACGTGATGAAGTATTATTTTATAAATGTCCATCGTTAATGACAGGCATAATAGCTGTTGGCATTACTAATCAAAAATGACTGTACACTGCTGTCATATTGGACTACGTGTTCGCATCAATGACAATTCGAAACATAACAAGCTTATGTTTCAAGCCGATTATCAAATTAGCGAAGAACGAACTAAGCTTCGCTTTTTTTACCATCTTCAATCGCAAACTCCTGATACGAATTTTAAAACATTCATCTGTGGTTAGACAACTTTTTTGCATAAAAAACTGAAGTCCGATATCCATACATGATGTAAAAAAGCATTAAAAATGCAAAAGCATTAAGCAAGTTTTGCTTACCAAAAGCATCATTAAAAATGTTGCTTTTGGTAAGCAAAACTTGCTTACCAAAAGCAACATTTTTGTAGTTATTATGATTTTTGTTAGTTGAATACGCTGCTAATGTAGTGAGACTCACCGTATCTACTACATTCCGCCATCAAACTTATGCATCGTCATTATTGTTCCAGTTAAACAAAATTGTACTTCCGCAATTTTAGTAAGTTATCTTCCAAATATTTAGATATCTTTTGTCATTAGACACAATATAATTGTTGAAGTTCACACGACCACCTTGGACAAACATCTAATATATTAAGTAGTTCGATTTAAATTTTTACATATTGGTTGTTGTGATAAATAAACTTAAATATAAATTAAGGTTTATAAGTATACTTTAATGAGGTGGAAATTGTCTTTTCTCTACAATAATTGTGCTCTATTATCCTTTAACCTTTCGGCTCAGTAACGGACAGATCTGTACGTTGTAACAATAAAAATCTATTGTGTCTGCTAATGACTGAGGCAACAGCTATAATTTTTAGGGTAACTCAATGAAAAACATGGTTACAGATGAAATTCTTCAAGATGCAGGCTTTACAATTTTCATTGGCCAATACAAACGTTATACAGATCTGAGATATGAAAATATGAGCAACAGTTGAAAATACTGTATTAGTTGAAACCGATATCTATGGGCATGCATTATTATAAATGTACTCAACTCACTTCTCCAAATCCTTCAATGACTCTTATAATAAACAAACCAACTGCTCCACCAACTGTCACAGCCCAAGGAGTAATAACAGTCGCTACGGAGGTTAGCAGAAGTCCAAAGCCCTCGGTCCACTTGCCTCCAAACTTCTCTGCTAGTAGTCCTCCAGGTAAATGGGTGATCACATAACCGTAGTAGAATGCGCTGAGAAGAAATCCTTGCGTGGCTTCGTCCCAGTCATAACGATCTCGACCCTGAAAAGGTTAAGAGTCATTGAACGAAACACTTCATGGGACATGATGTTGCACGTTTTTACTTTGTTATTTGTATGACGGGAAGAAGCCCTTGTCAGGAAGTATTAAACATAATGTCGTATGGTATACGTTTTTTTTCAATTAAAGCTGACTTCTATAGCAAAGTACTGAATAAATATACACTATAAATCAAACATATGTGATAGCCGTGATTCTGAATTAAATATTAATTGAATCAACATATTATTTTATAACAATAATTAAGAAGATAGCTGTTTAATGAAAGCAGTGTATAAAATGAACTTACGAGAATCTGCATACCAATTTGCACCAATGTCACTTAAGTAGGTAGGTATACTCACTTAACTAAACTACTTGGGTATATTTGAAATGTATTCAGACCACGATAACTACGAGGTCCATATACATTTCGAAAATACCTAGTTTAAATTCGTCCTACATCTGTGTTAACTGGTAACGGCGGTTTACGATAACTACTTTTTACTTTTTTACCACGTGCTGCAGTCTTCGAAAAATGTCTTAATCAAGTCGATGCATAATTTATGTTATTTTTTTTAAAATTCTATGTTTATATTCTTAACTTAGCAAAGTCTCTCTTTTCTGGATGAACAAGAAGAACGTTTGCTTTTCTTTATAAATGTGATGGATTTTTTTTCTGGAATGTTGGCCTGGCTAAATTGAAACTGCAATGAAAACCACTTTAAGTACCCAAGTATTATTATCATAATATTGGATAAAACAATTAAAATTATAACATTAATTTAGTAAGGCAGTAATAAAGCCAAATTTTTATCGTCCTATGGTTTAGAACGAATAATTATATATATAATTCCCTCAAACAAATTGGATATAATTTATACATCTATTATAAACAATTTGTTTCTCCGCCCCGACCCTTGCTCGAAATAGCCCGCGCCATGCCAGTCGCTTTAAACTGAAACTGATATGATGCACCTAGTCCCTAGTTGTCCCCCCAGCAAACCCCTTAGGCCGAGGGTCGTATCCCTCAGCGGACGCCCTTAGCGCTGTCGCTTAGTTCGTAGTATTTTAAAATATAGTGTGGCTAAAGGCATCAAACTGCCTCGCCTTGGATATTGTCCGGTCACGCAGACAAAACCCCTCTGGGTTTCTAAAAGTGGCCATCACCAAAAAATAAAACAAATTGATTTACAGGTTAAAAGAGCAAAAATCACAACGCTACTACGGACTCCGAAACTGTCATATTGAGTGTGTTCGATAGTACCTAATATAATCAACAACAGCCGGATGGAATTCTACGCTAAGTAATGCATTAATTGTACAATGGATTGTGACAGTTACCTACCTACTTGTTGTCACGTGTTTTATGTAATAAATACAAGGTAGGTATATATACAAATACTAAACGCATGACTGGTTTTTTGAATAATTTCTAATCTTATGCCTACTTATTTGTACAATATGCGGAGGTAAATTCCATTGGACTCATTAAAAAAATACTCATGACTTAAACTCTCTCTTACTTGAGTTTTTACGCCCAAGGTTGGACTCAATCAGCTATTTCTATAATTAAAACAATGAAGTAGACACTTATATGCTAAATATTAGACATCTCTCGATCAGCACCTATTAATCAAGCTACAATCTACCTACTGTTAAACAAATATATTTAATAATCCCACCTTTATATCACAAACAATATACATTTTATTTAATATGCTATTATTATTATACCTACAGATCTCATTATAATAAAAATTGGCCAAAAACATTTAAAATTCGCGATCGACTTCGAATTATTATCTATACATATATTATTTTTTATTTATTATTATTAAGTACTTCTATTTCTATTTATTTATTCGACAAAAACAGTGACGATTACACAATTTTCTTAATAGCTAATTCTAAACAATTTTATACAATATTATTGTGTCTGTATAGTAGCATCTGCTGCTGAACTAGGTCTATAGCCTGTATTTCAGCTAACAGCGCCTCAAGCCCCGGTTATTTAGGAATTGATCATACTTTTAGCTAACATTTAAGATTTAGTTGAAATATGATACGTCATACAAAGGCAAGTTTTTGAGTGACAATTAATTTAAAACATTTTTACAAGATAATTGTGGCCTCTCTGTGTGTAATGTGAACTGTGAGAGGGTGAGTAAAATGTAGAGTAGATAAATATATTAAAAGTATTTAATTGTAAGTTATATATAGATATTGTAATACCAGATAAGTTAGTGTTAAATTATTACGTTTAATCTAAGACTGTTAATATATTTTCAAACTCATCATATGTAAGTTTTGAGAGCCAACTGGAAATATAATAAAAATGTAACGGATTACTGTCTGTACATGGAAGATATATGAGCAAAAATATTATTGGAACCTGCGTTGTTACGCAAATAGCACCCAAAACAATGATTGTTAGAATTTTTGTCTGTTTGTCTGTTTATCTGTTTGTCTGTTTGTCTGTGCGTTTGTACACGCTATTCTTAGGAACGGCTTATCCGATTTAGATGTGGTTTTTACTAATATATCGTGTTGTAGTGTTTGTTTAATGTCAATCGGTTCATAAATAAAAAACTGATGCCAATTTAAAGAATCACGTCGAACCTCTTTTATTTACAACATCCACGCGGACGGAGTCGCTGGCACAGCTAGTAATAAATAAGATTATCTAGAACGTCCACAAATATTACGTGATACATTTTTGTGGAATGAAAAATGTGATATTAGTAGCAGGATTTGAACTTGCGCCTCCCGGACAAATAGGCGCTCCGACCGCTAAGCTACCTCGAACTCTGCTCACTACCACGATTTTTTTTTTCCACATTTTAATACGTCTATTGGAGACGTCATTGCCATCTATTCAGTCCCTTTACAGGAAAGTGAACCGACCCGACTAACTTTGCGTCTAATTCAATGTCGTACAGATGCAATTACCTTCTCTAGTAATATATAAAGAATATATGAAACACTTACTTAGAACGTAATTATTACAGATAAATCTTCGAAAAACATTAAAGCATGTATAGCGAACTCTAAAGTCATTCTGCTCACAAAGACATATTTCTTTCCACGAGAATTTGCATGGGTTAATGCTTTTCAAAGATTTATCTGTAATAATTACGTTCTAAGTAAGTGTTTGATATATTCTTGATATATTAGATACTATAGATTCTGGCATACTATACCTACCTCTATCGAAGATTTTCCACAAAAATGTTACTAGATAGGTAACTAGGTAGTATTATAGAGATAGGTGCATAGCATACTATCTCAATAGCTTATATTGTTTTGTTGCGTAATCGAAACTGAATTATGACGATATGTTGTGATACTATTTGTTTTTAAATGTTATAGAAAGACTATTATTTTAGCTCCGAAAAGCCCTCTGTTGACTCGCTAATTACCAGACACAATAGATTTTTATTGTTATGAAGTATAATTGTATACTTCTCCCATTCGTAGAGTTAACAGATTTTGACTTTCGTATGAACCGAACCATCAATGTTGTCATTGTCACTTCGCTATTTCTATCTACACACATTATTTTCCTGGGATTCTCGCCGCAGAGTGTGTTTGGGTACCACGTGTGTCTAGAATCTTTGCTGATTTTGCTTATTTTGAGTGATATTGTGACCTTTGTGACTTGTTATTGTTTTTGTATTGTGTGTGCCGTCCCAGTGATTGTTTTATTGGGTTAGTATTATATTTATTCTTACCCATAATGGACAAAAATAAACCCCCCGATCCTCCTGACATTAGTAACCCTTCGACTTCTATTTATGCTCCTTTTTCCCCGAGTCCAGACCCGCTATCGCAATTTGCAGAAGTAGTATGTAGCATGAATGAGTCATCTAATGCATCTCAATCAAACACGCGTAAACGTCCCGTAGATGATGAGGTATTAGTCAGTTCAGTCAGTCATCCACCAAAACTGCAAAGAAGTCAAGTTGGTCGTGAAAGATACTCAAATTTAGATAAGGCTCCATATATTGTCCACGTCTCTCGCATGGAAGCTCACCCTAACGCTAATACAGTTCTGCATCCAGTTACTTTTGGATTATTCCTTTTTAAAAACAATATTGCTAACATTGTTCGAGATGGTGTGAAAAAAGTTGGTCGTAACCGTGTTTCTGTAGAATTTGCTTCCCCTCAGGATGCAAACTCATTCTTATTAAATAGTATTTTAGTTAATAACAATTTTAATGCTTCAATTCCTACATTTAACATTACACGCATGGGTGTTGTTACTGGTGTCCCAGCTGACATATCAGAAGATGAGGCAAAAATATATCTATCTGTTCCCGCTGGCTGTGGAAAAATACTGAAGGTACGGCGTCTGAATAGGAAAACTTATAGAGACGGAGAAGTCGAATGGAAGCCTACTGAAACATGCGTCATAACATTTGATGGGCAAGTGCTTCCAAAGAGGATTTACTGTTGTTATACAGCCCTTTCTGTCGAACAGTATATATTCCCGACAATTCAGTGCCGGAAGTGCTGTCGGTTTGAACATGTTCAGACCATATGCAGATCTAAACCGCGTTGTGGTAAGTGTGGCCATGACCACCCTGGTGATGGCTGCAACATCTCTGAGGGTGAAGCCTTTTGCGTGTTGTGCTCTGGGAGCCACTTTGCTTTTAGCAGGGAGTGCCCGGAGCATGGCAGGCAGAGAGCTATTAAGTCTGTTATGGCTGAGAAATCAGTTTCTTATTTGGCAGCCAGTAAGGCTATCCCCACTGTTTCTAACAGTTATGCTAATGTGGTTAAAACGGCTTCTCAGTCATACCGTAAGACTGTGTCCCTCAAACCCAGAACCCATGCGCCCCTTTCTCCATCTTATGATAAGTTTGCTCACCAAAATATAATTAATTCTCCTCAACCATCTCAGCCTAATGGCTGTGCTCTCAACAATCCTTTTTTGGAGTCTTCCAACAATACCTCTTCTATTATACAGCTACTTATAAATCTTTTAACTTCTCTTATGTCTTCTTCTTCTATCATTTCCCAATCACCGTCCAACGTTGCTGACCAACTTATATCTCTGTTACTTACTATTAAAAATGGCAGTCCGCCAAGTGTTCCTTCAGTGGAATGTGAGGAGCGTGTGGCATAAAAAGCACGACCTCATATTTCTTTTGAATAAATACAAGCCATTGGCTTGTTCTATTGCTGAGACTTGGTTGATTCCTAGTCTTAGCTTTCGTATGCCACACTACAACATTCTCAGATGTGATCGTTCTGATGGCTATGGAGGGTCAGCTCTTTTTATTAATAACAGGGTTCCTCTCCTATCCTTATCCCTGCCTCCACTTATGGGGGACTTAAGTGTTGTAGCTGGTAGAGTAGAGGGTGTTACTATATTTTCCATTTACATAGCTCACCCTCGCCATGAATTTTTAACTACTTTGAAAAACATATTTCAAGATGTTTGTGGTCCTATAATGGTCATGGGTGACTTTAACTGTCATCATTTCAGATGGGGATCTGAACGATGTGACTCCTTCGGTATGGGTTTGGTAGATATCTTGGACGATCTAAACCTCATAATATTAAATAACAGCTGTTCTACTCGTAGGTCCCTCCCTGGACAACTGAGGAGTTGTATTAACCTGACATTTTGTTCGGTTGAATTAGCGGCTTCGGCGCATTGGGAATGCACAACTTTAACGCATGGTAGTGATCATTACCCTATTATTACATCTTTGGCAAATAAAACTTATTTAGAAAAAACATGTGCTCCACTTTTGAAATACAATTTGTCCAACCCAGATTGGTCAAATTTTTCATCATCATTGGAGTATAAAATTAATCATCTTCCAAATTTAGTTTCAAGTTACTCAGATTCAATTGACCACCACCATGCGCAACTTTTGGCCATAACAGATAGTGCAAATTCGTGCTTTCCCCTAAAAAACAGCGCGCGCAACAAAATCCCATCTCCACCGTGGTGGGATCAAGAGTGCTCAGTGGCAGTGAGAGAGCGAAATGAGACTGAAAAACGTTATAACGCGGCAATGACCACGGAAAATTTAATTCTATATAAACAGGTTTATGCTAAATCCAAACGTCTACTACGTAAGAAAAAACGTGTAGGATGGGTAAAGTTTTGCACCTCATTATCTCCATCTACTCCAGCTTCAGTCGTTTGGAGGAGCATAAACCGGTTCAGGTCCGGTTGCTCTCCCTCAATCTATTCTCCCATAACCAGAGAAACTGCTGAGTTTTTCTTTGATAAAATAGCATCTCCTTACGTTCCATTTTTATCCGAGTGTTTTTATTCGTCTGTAAACTTAGACAAGTTTTAAACGACGATGACCTCATGGATGCAGCGTTTACGATTGATGAACTTAATATGGTTCTAAAACATGTACGGGACTCAGCACCAGGTATTGGTGGATATAATTTGTACACGGCAGATATCAGTTCCTGTCTAAATAACAACTGCCATATCCTACAGTATGCAGACGACCTCGCGCTATATATATCTGATCCCTCCATCATTGACGCTGCCTCGTCACTGTACCTGTCCTTGGATTCTTTAAGCGATTGGTTATTAACCCACGGTCTTTGTTTATCGGCTCCGAAAAGCTCGGCAGTAATCTTTTCGCGCAAAAATAGAATTCCCCAAATCTCAGTGGTAGTCCAAAGGCAAGAAATCCCAGTCATGTCCAATGTAAAATTTTTAGGCGTTTTTTTGGATTCCAAACTAACCGGCTTACAGCATATAAATTCAAGAATCCAAAAATGTGAGCGGTTAATTCCTATATTAAAAGCTTTAGCCGGTGTTTGGTGGGGCGCTCATCCTTACACTATGAAATTGTTGTACAATGCGATAATTCGGAGTGTCTTGGATTACGGCACGTTCCTTTTGATCCCGTGCAATAAAGGTGCTTTAGCTAGATTGGATCGAATCCAAGCACAATGCCTCCGCATCATCTCGGGCTGTATGAAGTCCTCTCCCATTAACGCCTTGCAAGTTGAGTGTGCTGAACCTCCTTTGGCCCTCAGGAGACAATATCTGGCCTCTCGATTTCTATCCAAATTAATTTGTAAATCTTCTCATCCACTAGTTTCAAAATTAAAAGACTTAGAGGCTCTATGCAGAATTTCGAATTATTGGAGAAATAAAGAAATTCCCCTGTTATTAAAAACTTTCCGCCTTTTAAAAAACTTAGAGGGCCCTATTGTCCAATTTTCTAAACTTCCTGTATATGATTCTGCATATGATGTGTTATGTTTTAAACCTAAAATACTTTTTGATATCGGTATTTCTAAAAATTCACCATCAGCGGATTCGGCCTTCAATGCGGTGGTGGGAGAAAGATGGAATGGTTTTGAAAGATTTTTTACAGATTCTTCAAAATTCACAAATTTCGGCTGTACTGGGGCTGCGGTATATTACCAAAACTCCAAAATAATTTTAAAATTCAGATGTCCTAAGGAGTCATCCGTGTACACGGGTGAATGTGTAGCTATACTGGAAGCGTGTCGTTTCATTGAATCGCACAATATCTATTCTGGCGTCATTTTTACAGATTCACTTAGTTGTCTTAAATCGTTAATCCAAAATCCCTTTAAAAGTAAAGTACATAGTGCCATTATCTTAAAAATAAAAAATTCTTTGTTTAACTGCTCTAAAGCCTTCAAAGACGTTCAATTGGTTTGGATTCCTAGCCACTGTGGGATTCAGGGTAATGAGTTCGTTGATGCGCTAGCCAAAGATGCCATAACATCGGAAACGGCAGACCTCAGTCATTTCTGTCACCAAGGATACGATCTATTGAGTTTATCTAAGGAGTATCTACAAACGTCATGGCAAGAACATTGGAATTCCTCTTATAAAAAGAAGGGTAGATATTACTATGCAGTTCAACCAAACATAACTGCCTTGCCAATGGTTTGTTGTAAGCCATGGTTTTATCGATACAAAAAAGTCCCCAAAGCAGTTATTTCTGTCCTTTGTAGAATCCGCATAGGTCATTGCTGCTCTCCAGTCTTTTTAAGAAAATACATGTACGGGATTCTTCTCTGTGCGAGTGCGGATTGGATGAAGGAACTTTGGAGCATATATTTTTTGTATGCACAAATAACATCTCATCTCTTGATCTCTACAGTCACCTCCCTAACCTAAAGATTCCTGTTCCTATAAACTTTCCATCGCTTCTTACCTATTCCTCTCCAAAATTATTTCAAGCCTTGTTATTGTTCATTTATAAAAATAATATTAAATTATGAGCTGGATCCCTCATGTTGGTGTGGTATATATTTATTTAGTGTTTTAACAACTATACTATTTATTTAATTTTATGTTTGTATTTGTTTGTTTCAGTGTACTAACATAACAACAAGATCTACATTGAGTACCACTATTAATCAAGAAATTGACCTGTTTTTTTGTATAATTAAGTAGTTTCTGTTTTATTTTATTTTAATATTTTCACACGCTTCCCCATTTCACATTTGACATTGGCAGAATTGCCGTCATCAGTAGTCGGCAGACTTGCCATATTAAAAAATTGAATTGAATTGAATTGAATTATTTTCCTGGACATTACATAAATAAGTCAAAATAACAATACTCAAAAGGCATAACCCAAATACATTATAATTAGCTATTAACTTTCTCCTTCTAAGTAAGTTTGCTAATGACAAATCGTATTCGAGATTCTCCAGGAAAACCCACTACCGCTCGACTGCAAGTCATTTAGCAAGGTTAGAGGTGTGGTCATAACTTATGTAATGCCGCCTTTACGAAGCGTGTAAAACACGCATGATGTTATATGGAACTCGGAAATTTTACTATAAAATATGGGAAATCAATGTAGTTCGGATAGTGGCTTAATATCTAGATTACCTGCAAACTTTAGTTCAGAAGTCTCACTTGGCATAGCAAGGCGTCACGTCATGATGAAAATGTAGTGAAAACCTTTAAAAAATAATGTTTTTAATTCTAAACGGTCGATAACTGCTCTCTAGTCTACGCTTATGTCCATTTGCAATAAGTTATGGGTCACTTATTACAGCCACCTATTAGGAGTTAACTACAGTGTACATCTACAAAGTAAATAGGAACTCACATTCCTAGATATTTGGGTAACTATACCTTAAACACATACTACTTACCTACATTGATTTAACAGCATTACCATGTCGATATTTGGACTGGACATAGACTTTCCTCTTAAGTTAAACTAGCACCATCTTGACGTCATGCAGACACCGTATTGTGTGTAAGACAAACATTAATACAAAGGTGTGACACTTCATTAGGCACTTGAACATGCAGGTATTGTTATTTATTAGTATAATAATTTCTACTCTAAACCACATGAACGTCACTATTCACGAATCTCACGATCTCAATTAATATTACAATTTGTAATTGTTGCCTACGAGTTATGAAGCGTTTATGATTTGTGTCCATAATACCCAGATATGGATATTATTATCGTGCTATAATATTATGTATGAGTTATCAACATGACTGAAGAAAATTCCCGTAATACGTACAAGTAAGTACAATTATTACGTATTAGAAAATAAATAAGTAAGACTTAATAATGTGCGTTCATGCGCTTGAAAGATTTATCTGTATTAGGTACAACTTTTATTGTATTTTAACTAATCTGTACCCAAATAAATAAATCATTGACCTAAACTGATTAAAAAAGTATTACTTTGGAAATTAAATGAGTCTGAGTAGTTAAAAACAAATAGCTCAATTATTGCAATTGTAATCATTTTTCACTGACCACACTCCAGTAGGTTATACAAGTGAAATTCAGACGCAGAATAGGCTGTATCTGTTACGATATCAATCAGAAACAAAGATCAGGATATCTAGTATGATAAATTTCAAATTAACGTTAACGTTTGCCAACAGTTTTAGTTCGAATCCAAGAGGTTCCATGTGAAATATTATAACAGACTTGTAGATTTACAGCTGGTTTCAAGATTCCAGATTCCCAGATAAGCACAAAATTTGTATTTTTTGTCAGAAACTGCGCCGCGGACGTTTTTAGTTTTTCTCTGGAATACTCAATATAGAAACCGGCTGTTGGTTTGTCGTCACTGTTTTACTGAAGAAGGGCAATAAAACATGGTGGTTTTTATTATGATTTTTTTATTATTAAAATATAAAAGTAGTATACACGTAATGTATTAAATAGACTTATAATTTTTAATGATTAGGTACGATCACACGAATGTTTGATTTACAAAAGCGTATAAGCGAGCTATGTATCGATGAAGCGAGCACTTAATTATCGACGTTTCATTTATTTTGTAGGTATTACACTGGGTATGTCAGCTATTTATTATGATAAAAACTTGTAATTCTTTTATTTTGTAGCTTATTGTCTTACCACGTCTATCGTGGTTTACGATGTTTGCGGTAAAACACACTATTAAATACATATATAAATATAAAGATTATTTGTTGTTTTGTCTTATTTATTTTGTTCGAACTTAAGCAGATAAAGTATATAAAAAAATACGTAAATAATATATTGGAATTAATTCTATATATAATGGTAGAGTGATGACACTGAACGTCAAAGGTCGCGGGTTCAAGCCCCGTTCTTGTCTATTATTTTTTCAATGTTTCTTTGAAAAATAGAATTAATATAGGCATTACATGGCCTCAACATGTATTAAAAAAATATAATTATATATGAATATATTGGAATATTAAATATAGTGGATCTACTTTACCGTTTCTATATATTTCTCTATTAAACATTTTTCACGCCGGATACTAATTATATGTACCTAATGGTAACTCAACAAACATAATGCTATGATTGAATACTGAATTTCTAATTTCCATAAACCTATTGTTAAGATAGCGTGTTACTACTATAATATGTACCTAGGTAATGAATGAGAGAGCTATTTATTTACACCAATACCTTCTAAATTTAAACTGATTTATTTGTTTCGATTTAGAAGTATTCTGTGTGATTAAGCTTTTTACTAATTTATAGCTAATAAAATATTATTTATATGTTAAAGTTGCATAAGTATATACAGAATTCAGTCCTAAATCTTGAAAGTTTGTAGATACAACGTTATCCTTAGCTGTTCAATACATAATGCTTAGGTACATATATAACTTCCTCTTATAGTTTATATACTAATGAGTAGATACTTATCTACACATTGAAGCAGTAAACCAAGAAACAGAAAAATTGACACGTCAATGGTTTCTACGAACTTCCTTGGCACGAAACGATAACGAATTCCATTAAATATTTTATCAGTTAATGCAATAGGTTATGTTGATAATATTCATCACAATGTAAAGCAAGGTTTAACCTAACCTGTAAAAAACACTAATTAAAAGATTAGGATACCTACACGTACACATACTTTTTTCTTATTTTAATGGCGAGATTTTCCCATTCATTTTATTTACAGTTTTAAAAGTTATGAGTTCTTAAAATATATATAACTTATGAATAAAAAACTTACATCATGCAGGTAGGCAAAACACGTAAGTACGCATAAACAAGCTGTTGATCCGTACCCGTGCCATATTTATATAGCAAATGTATGTATATGTCGCAGATGGATTGAAGAATCCGCTGCTTTACAAAACTGCTAGCTAGTTTTACAAAACAGATCCGTTTTATAAAATAGCTGAACTACGCACAGTATGCCTATTTTAGTGTTTATAAGGTCAGAAAAACCTAAGCACGAAGGGAATGATGAAGGTAGTTCGAACTCTTCGAACCTAACCTGTCCGTGTCGGGGTACACGGAACTTCCGAGCTGGCTTTGCTCGCTCATGCGTCAATTTAATTGATTTCCTTGCATCATACTTATGTCATTCTAAATATATTTTCTCTACTGACAAAATATAATAAGGTTAAATTATTGTTCATAAGACACACAGAGCCATGAACGACAAAATTTAGACTAAAATCCACAATCTGACATTTCATTTCACGCTGTTTTACATGACATCTGACTGTTGACCCGCTTTATTGATAAACGCAAAACGTTGCATACAATTCTGCGTGTTATAGTTCAGTAATTATAAAAAATCACTAAACGTCTTTCAGCTGTTTTACATAACAGCACTGTTTTATAACCAACTATCAGTTTTGTAAAACAGCTGATTCTACAATCCATCTGCGGCATATTGTATATAAATAAAAAATATGCTTAATCATGTAACTTGCACTATGATACCAGTGAGCTAAGTTGGTACTCGAAGTTGGATTGCAGCTCTGAGCCGCAAGGCGAGGGCGTACGCAAATGGAAGGAGAGGCACGAAAATGCCAAGCAGCCTAATATTAAAATACAATAAAACTAATATTTGACTATTCATAACCCAAACTAATATTATTGAATGATTTTAAACGTTATTATTCAAAGAAAAAAAAACAATACTTAAAAAGATTTTTGTTTTTTTATTGAATCGTGTTCAGTATAAGGGGTATAGTCACCTCCTTAAATATGAAAAGGGTATCGATCAACAGCTTGTATTTATATAAATGTTTATGAATAGGCAATTATTGCTTCACCGGTTTCGTTTTCAAATATTGTGTTTACTGTAACCAATATAACTTGACGTAAATTGAATCTATTAACACATTACATTGAGACAATATCTTGACGCACTATAAGACAATGGCACAAGAAAAGTTCTGTTGATATAAATAGCATTCAAACATACGAGTATTATAAATTATTTTGTTGTTTGTAACCCTGAAAAATCCCACTTGTGATAAATTAATACATTATTTTTACATAAGTAATACTAAAACTGTCTAGTCCCTTAATTAAGCTACGATCGATCTAGATATGTTTTAATTATTTATTGATTATGTGATATGAAACATGAATTAGGTATGATGGTGACCCCTGCACGTAGTATTATCCCTTCAATTTATCAGCAAAATCTTACTTGGAGTGGCCACAGCATGATAGAGAAAAGAAAGAAAGAATAACTTTCTTTTGGGTAATTTCAAATAGTCCAACATTTCTTTCGAAAAAATACGCTTGTATCCATTCATACATATAATATATATCATTAAAAGCAGTGACAAAAGGTCGCAAGTTCAAGTCTAAAGACAGTGGTGCGTACCGCAGTTAAATTATTACTACATTTTAATAAAATGGTTTGGCTCGTTTTCAATCTATACAAACCGAAACACAATAAGTATCATAACTATGTACAATCCATATATTCGTTAAATTTTGTATAACTTGGTAAAAAATTATATTTTTCTCATCGAGGATTGTGATGCGTTCACAACACTCTTTTTCAATAATTATGTTATTTTTTAACAAACAATTTTGTTTTGATATAGTTTATTTCGTTATTCGACCGACTACATTGTACCTATATCTGTAAATGTAAAATAAAGGTCTACAACCTGTGCTCGTTTAGCTTTATATTTCATAATTCATTAGGCATCTGAGACAGAAACTACAATAAAGTTATTGTATAAATTAAATAACTTTTTTAGAGATTGTCGCAAAATTATTTCTTATTAAAATTTTGGAAATAATTATTATGGTGTTTTTTTAATAACTATCTCAATTGCTCGTCACACTTATGTTATTTGTTTTACATGATATGTACTCGTATTATCGCGTGTGCACTCATATCAAGCTTAGTGGCAAATCCAGTAGGAAATACAAAAATTAAATTAATAATAATAATATAATAATAATAATAATCATTTATTTATTTCTCTACCACAAAGGTGCCTTAAAGCTATGAAGTTTACATATATGTATATTTAAATATATAACCTTTGCAGGAGACTGATATCTGCACTAGGAAACCCTGTCACACAGATTACCAGGCCCCCCTCGGAACAATTTATATCTTATACAAAAAATTACATGTGCATTTATACAATACCTTTGATGGGAGAACATTAATATGTCTATATAAGTTAAAGTAATACAATCTAATGCGGAAGTAAGAATAATAATAATTTTAAAGTGTGTGTATACATGTACATTGGTTCAGTGTGGTATATGCCAAGTGCGGTGGCTTGATGGTTGTGGGTGTGAGTGTAGTGAGGTGAGGTTAGGTGAGCTGTGATGTGGTATGGTGAGTTATGATGTGGTGTGGTGTAATCTGGTGTGGTGTGATGTGTTGTAGTGTAGTGTGGTGTGGTGTGGGGTGATGTGGTGAGGTGTGGTGTGGTATGCTATGGTGTGTATCGAAAGCTTACTAGGCTATTATGTTAGTTAGGAACAATTAAAAGATTTTCAGTGGCATCGTAGTCATAATTTAATAAATGAGAGCTTATTACTTGTTTGCACTTTGATTTGGTCAACGGGTATATATTAAGTGAAGAGTTTAATTTATTATATAAAAAAGTGCTGAGAAAGCAATAACTATGATGAGAAAGACTACTCCTGTACAGTTGAGATGAGCAAACATGTGTTTTAATGCGTTTGTGAGCATATAAGGATGGGTTTTAGGTTAAAGATGAGTGTTTACGCAAGATTGTTTGTAAAATAAAAAGTTGGCGAACTGTAAGAACCTCGCACTTTGAATAAACTTCAGAGGTTGAATGAAAGAATGGCAAAGAATAAGCTACCTTAAGCACTGCTCTTTGTGCTCGCTCAACCTTTATTATAAATGATTTAGACGTACAACCCCATACAGTGATGCAGTAATGTAATAAAGATTCGCATAGGGCATAATAAACTATTTTGAGGATTTTTTCATCTGCAACCTGACGAAGGTTTTTAAATATGAAGATCATCTTCCTTATTCTCTTAGACAACAGATCAGTATGTGTATTGAAGTTAAGGTTTTTATCGATGATAATACCAAGATACTTAATTGAGTCTACTTTTTGTAGTTTTGGACAGAAGCACGTGTTTGAGAAGGAGTTATTACAAGCATGGGCCGTTATATTTAAAGAAGGGTTTTGCATGAATTGAGTATTATTTAATAATGAAAATGTAATGTATTTAGTTTTGTCTGTGTTGAGCGTGAGTAAGTTATTGTTTAACCAATTTGTAACCAAAGTGAAGCCACTCTGTGCATATTGAAAGACATCTTCCCATGTATCACCATAGAAGAGGAGAGCTGTATCGTCCGCAAATGTGACAATCCTACCGTTGGGAATATTAAGCTGGCAGAGGTCGTTGATAAATATTAAAAACAATGTAGGTCCTAGAATACTCCCTTGTGGAATTCCAATATTGACTTCGCAATCATCACTCAGCCAATCTTCAACTAAAACGCGTTGAGATCTGCCATTTAGGTAACTATGGAATAATTTGAGTTGTGTATCACGAATTCCAAGGTTTTCCAGCTTCTTCAGCAAAAGTGGCGCAGAGACTGTGTCAAAAGCTTTTGCTAAATCGAGGAAAATTGTTAGGACCTTTGATTTTCCATCGAGTTTAGTAACTATAGTGTCAGTAAGTTGGTGTACGGCATCATTAGTTGATCTGCCTTTACGAAATCCGTACTGATTCACTGACAAAAGTTTTTTTGATTCTAAATAATTGGTTAGCTGATTATTAATAACTTTCTCTAGGATTTTAGATAAGGTAGGCAAAATCGAAATTGGGCGATAGTTATTGACACAATCCCTGCTACCACTCTTGTGAATAGGGTGAATGAGGGATTTTTTGAGATCCGAGGGAAATACACCGGTGGTGGTGAGGCAAGTGTTGCAAATATGCACAATAGGGTTGGCTAAAATACTGGAATACCTCTTAATTAAGCCACTGGGAACATCATCACATCGCAGTGCACAATTGGTTTTAAGAGAAGATATGATAGTTTTTATCTCACATGGCGATAGCGAAGAAGTAAGGTAAGAGGTTGAGTCCAGTCTTGAAGCAGATCCAGCTAGAGACATGCCCATGCTTGCGAAGAATTTATTGATCTCATTAACAGATTTTATTGGATCGTTTAAATTTATCAATTCGGAGGGGGGAGCTTGCTGTTTGTTAATGTATGTGATTTTTTTAATTTTTTCCCACATCTTTTTTGTGTTGCCTTGACACTTTGCGAGTTCGGATTTATCGTACTCTTTTTTTTTTTTTTTTTAATAAATCATTACCAAAATTACGATAGCGGGTATAAGTTATTTTTATAAACCTCGTCACCTGGATATTTTTTGGACTTGAGGTGTAAATTGTCACGATTACGCATACATCGTAAGAGTCCTGGAGTAATCCATGGCTTGATCAACCTCTTACGTCTTGGAATAGTTACATTTTGGGTAACTGTATTTATAGTAGTGATGAGAGTCTTCATAAAGTAGGATAGAGCCTCAGTTGCCCAATGACTTGAATAAACACTGTCGAAGTTTAAAAGTTTAATTTTATCGTCAAGGGATGTGTAATCTAAAAGAGTGATAGTTTTTGTATGACGGTAAGTTGAAAGAATGTGCGAAAGACTTATGATGACGCTGTAGTGGTCGGTGAGGGTTGTGTGCGCCACGAAACATTTAGCTGAAAGTTTTGTTTTGATTATAACATGGTCAAGGCATGTTTGAGAATGAGTGTGTATGTAATTCGCAGGCAGCATACCGTGTGAGGCTAAGAGATTAAGGTAAGTTTCGGCTCTAGTATCGGAAGAGGATATTGATATGTCTATATTAATATCGCCAGTAAGAAACACATTAATGTATGATGAAAGTGTAAGTAAAATGTTGTTTAAAGATTCCAGAAATTTTGTAATGTTTCTTTCACCCGGGGGGCGATAAATACAAAGTATCACAGTTTGGGAATTGACGATAGTTATTAAACAATTTGCATCAATCATGGATGCCTCGTATATGTTATAGGTATGGGTAGATTTATAATAAACAATTACACCTTCATTTTCTGTTCGATTCGTTTGTGAGTAAGAGGAACGATAGCCACTCAGTGTTGGTATAAACTGATTTTGTGAAATCCAACACTCTGTGAGAATGATCACATCCCAATCAACCTCTGATCGTTTAATAAGGGTGTGAAATCCCGCAATATTTCGATGAACACTTCTTATGTTTTGTATAATTATATTCAAAGAGGAATCATCTTTATACACTGATGTGGAGCAATCCTCTATATCACAAGTACGGGAGTCGGCAACAGTTAATTCATCTAAATCGTTATTAATTGATAATACGGAATTATTATCGAACATTAAGTAGTGGTAGAAATTTTAATGTTATAGATATCTGAGGTAAATACAAATTGAGGGTTATAATAGTTATTTGAGAATAAATGTGTACAGGGTAAATAGATATGAAGTTTGCGAGTAAGCATGTTGTTATAAAAGTGTAATATCTGCTTAATAGGTTATGTAATGTGTTAAATGGGAGTTTCTTAGTTTTTATGTGAGGTATATTTAGGATGTGTGTTTTGTGGTATATAGATGTGTTCAATTGTGGTCTTTGTATGAGTGTGAGGGAAATACTATGTTGTGTATGTTTATAATATGAATGTACAAAAATTGAAAACTTGTTAAGATGGATGATAAGGGCTAGGATGTATTGATAATCACAATATATAGAGAAGTAACAGATAAAAACATTTAGTCATTTAGCATTCTTTAAGTTATCTATATCGGCTTCAGAAGTAATGCGTATCTGAGATGATTCTAGGTTTTTCTTTAGGTAAATAATCCCATTGGCGGTCCAACAGAAGGTGTAGTCAAGGTTTTTCTGTACTGTTCTTGCTAGATAATACAGTCTATGCGTTTTGTGTGTCAATGTCTCGGATATATACAGCGGTTTATGTTGATATTGAGGATTGAGGTAAGTGGTGTTTAGTTTATCTGATTTAGCTTTCAGTTTATTAAATCTCTTCACACCCTTTAAAAATCTATCCTTTAACAATATTGTAGTGAAATCTACTATAACCGGGTTTGTTTTATCCTTGGAGTTAATCCTATAGATATCCCTTATTCCTAGAGTGTCAACATGGACATTCAGTGTTTGTCCAAGACTTTCGACAATGTCACACAAGACATCTTTAGTTTCACCATCCCGTGAAGGGATATTACGAATTTCAATTCCTGTTGAGCGAGACTTTCGTTCAAGTGTCTCAAGCTTATCTTCGAGCTGTCTAATCTTTTTTATGTCTTCTTTACGTTCCAATTCTAGTACATTGATTTTTTTCAGGAAGTCGTCATATTTATCCGACATCATTGACACACTATTCTTTAGTTCCGTATTTTGGTCAGAAAGTTTGCTAATTGTGCATTGAAGTTCCTGGAAACGTCTCTCCTGTTCACGAGAAAAGGTAGCAAACATTTCCTTAATCATTGTTGAGATGTTGTTATCTTCCTCATCGTACTTCCTTTTTTTACGTTCCGTAATATTTGCCGTGAGATCACGAAGATTGGGTGCCGATTCGCAGTGCTGCATGCTGGGTGGAGATACGTGCTCCGTCGTAGCTGTGTGCGTAATATCAGAACATTGTTTATAAACAAGCGCGGGCGCTGTCGCTGCCGACATAGCGAGCGTCATCGGGGCGGGTGAGGCGGGAGGTGTTCTATTGATAGGCATAGTTAGTGGTATTTGTTACTGACGACAGTACCAGGGCTGAATGAATTGTAACTTTGTATTTTTGTACAAGACACCGCTATTCCCCACGAATTAATACGGAGGTCAGATAAGAGTTGTCGGTATCGAGACTTTCATCAATAATTAGTTTCGGTCCAGTTAAAGATGACCCCGCAAAAAGTAATGAAAACGTATGGAAGTTAAGTCTGGAACCGAGAATGTAGTTGTGTCCCTTTCTCTTCCTTAGTGGCAGCGATAGTACGCGTTAGAAGGTATCTCCTTTGCACAAAATGTTAATGTTGAGTGTTGTGGTTGCAAGTGTCGCTGTATTACTCACAGACAGTGCGTTGTTCACAAACGCCTCCTGATTGATGTTCTCCTATTATTTCACTTGATTATTTGCTTCGTATTTTTAAGATTATTTAAAAACTGATAAAATATAATTGATGAGACTTCGACTCAAAACACGACTGTACTCAGCAGGGGTCCGGAGGGAAGGAATTAAAATTTCTTGTGGAATATTTTTGAATTTTTAAAGGACTAAAAAGAGACGCCTATTCCTTTAAAATAATCGGTCCCGAAGTGTAAATTTGCTCTACTTTATTCAAAGCATTCGCTTTACTTTATTTATTTTAATATTTCAATAAGAAGATAAATCTCAATGTGAAGAGCTGTGTTTCGCACCCTATTAACCCGAACACATAATTTTTAAGTGGCATCATTATACCTATAGTTTTGAATCGACGTGTATTTGACATAGAAGTTGTAATGACTTTGGCAGTGATTGCAGTGAACGTGTCTGCGACGTAAGCTGTGTCGACATGTGTTAGTGCGGCTGCGGCACGACGGTGGCGTTGGTGCGGCGCGCGGCGCGGCGCAGCACGTGCGGCTGTAGGGACACGAACCCACTGTCCACCACGCGAATTATACGAATGTTGATCTGGAAATACGAAACATTCCCTGAGTTTATTTTTGAGAGCTAATCTGATAGAAAACGCCTGCCACAATCTAGATAAAAAGCGACATGTTGAAATTACCGAAATATCTGTAGTATACCTACAATATTCTTAAAAATATCCATTTCAGTTGAATAGTCACTGTGCGACCACAAAAGCTGCAGTACCTATTTAAAAAGTCGGGTCAAAATCGATTATAATATAGTTACGTGATTAATCCCGGATAAAATTTGTTTGTTTTTGGTTCTAAAGTTGTTTAAATGACAATTAGCTAGCTGATTTCTTGCTTTTATAAACGGGCTGCATTTCCATTTGAGCATCATCATTCATCGCATACATCTGAAGGTACTTTACACCCACAGTGCTAATTTGCAAAGCTCACACAGCTTTACATGTTTTTTTTTGTTGTATTTTCAAAATTGGCCTGATCGCGCACCCAATCCAATAGCCACCAGTCATCGGGCATGACCACATCAAGACCACGTAATATCTCAACTGTCACACGTTAGACCATGAGTCCTTAATGGAAAGATAAGGAATGAAGCATATCCGCTAACACCAAAATCACCGCTAACACCGAATGATATCTTGCACATTAATATTTTATACACACAGATATTTAAACCTTTTAGGAAATAAAGGTTAAATTACTAAGTATATTGTTTTTTTTTTTTATATTTAATATACCTATCAACAGGAAAATCAGATTTTTTAAGTTGCGAGCGTCTTAGTCGTGTAGGTACATACAAACTAGTTTCTACACAAGGTCGGTTATGGATTGTGTCAATCCGATTCACGAATGAAATGTTATGACCACCCATGACTAGAAATTGAATGCTTCTCTAAGTCCCTATAATTCAATCAGCATTATTTTATAGTAAAACTTCATATAAAATATCTATAGAAATCCATTCGAGGTACTTAATTATCAGCTCCTAAATGAACTGAAATAACGTTTCTTAACCTAGTGTTCTGGTGTAACTTGAAAGAGCTCTCTATTCCGGCGATAGTATATTGCAGTTACCTCGTGCTTAGAAGCTGAGCGCCGGAAAAACTTGTGGAAGCGCGTGGAGAGTGCCCACACGTGGCCGTTGTCGCGCTCCGCCCACCGCACCTCTGCGCAGAACTGGAGCTTTTCAGAGTCCTGTGCCAGCACCCTGCAACGCAAAACATAAGCCATGAAAAAGAAAACAGCCATCTCTAGTCAAATCCAGAAAATGAAATAGAATTGTATCTCCGGCAAGGAATTTGGTAGAACCTTGTGAGCTAGCGCGCTTTATTCTTGTTAATAGTTATTAATTTTTTGTCAAACATCCAGTACAAAAGATTGCAGTCATATATATAGCCCAGGGCTATATATATGACTGGCATTGCATTTGCAAATTCGTTTACTTGATGACAACATGTGAATCGTCTTTCGGGACCGAAGTTAGGAATTAGAGCATTGATCTTAAAAAGATATTAATTACTACTTTGGTTTGAAAAAGGGTTTAAAGCGTGTTTAATGTTATTATTCATTAATTGATGACTTCAGAATTGCCACGATATCGTCTAATAATATAGTTCGAGTGCATCCTCCATCGCAAGAGTTTCAACAACCTTTCATCATAGCTTGACTTGTAATAAGTGCGTATTACTGCATTAGCAATAAATCGGGATTTCCCACGTTGTTGAGCAAAAACTGATTCGTAATTGTAAAGGAAATACAATGGATTACCCTTTTTTAACGTTTTTTATCAATGAATCATTGTAAAACCAATTTCTAATCAACAATCGTGACTTTAACGCTATAAGAATGTGTAATTGCGGAGGTTTCGAGTCAGATTATTCTAAGATTTAATTTATAGGCATCGCTTGAATGTGCACAAGTGGAGGTGATGCGTAGGGGGATCAGTTGCTAATAATTAATTGAAACAACCTCCTGATCATGGAACCAACTTTTCTGATCCAACCAGATGAAAGCTTCGGATATTGTATATATCTGCCTAATCACTTCCCAATTACATTGGGGTCGGCTTCCAGTCAAACCGGATGCAGTCTAATACCAGTATTTTACGTGGAGCGACTGTCTAAATAACCTCCACAACCCAGTTATTGGGTAACACGATACGTCGTGGTATGACTGGTTGTCAGATTTTCAGGCCTCTGACTACCAGTAACGGCGGTCATAGATCTGAATTTGACAACAAAGACCGACGGCTTAACGTGCTTTCCGAGACACGGACGAAAAGCTTCGGGTATTGAGTGCAGAAAATCATCACCACAGAAATCTAACCTACATAACACGAACCCAGCCATGACAGCTGCAGTTAAATTATTTCACTATCTAAGGGGAAGGTTTAGGCGTCGCAGACAACCAAATAGCTCAATAGCACATATACTTACTTGTGGGAATTGGTGATAGGGTTCCAGGCAGCGATGGCGGTTTCGGTCATGGGGCTGAAGATGATGGTGTCGTCGCGTGGATCCACCGCCACACCGAGCCCCTGCGACGACTTGCGCCCCACCAAGTTCACGGGCAGATCAGTGCCCTCGGCTGGTGGACCTGACGCTAACACAGCCGTCGATACGCTGAACAGTCTGAAATGAACGTACCGCTTAATATAGACTCTATGATCGTTGGTAATACATGATGGCTTAAAATCCACTATTTTAAGTAGACGTTTTCTGTTTATACGATACTGGCAAAAATAAAATTATATATTGAAAGAATTCATTTAAAGTAATTGTTCTATGAGACCATTTGAGAATGGTATGTAGAAGGAAACAGGAGAAGGGAGAAGATCTAGACAAAGCTTCAACAAATGATGGAAAAATAGGAGTCTTGTCGTATCAAGTGGCCAAAATGAATTGAATAGAGATAGAGGATAGTGGCGGTTACTTCTCCGATACAAGCTTATTTTAATAAGAGATGGAGAATTATTGTGCAAAGTTTTGCAATAACTGTTTTACAGTCATATATGTATGATGAGCAGTCTCTATTCGGCCTACAATGCCGTCTATGAGAGTGAACCACAAGCCTCTCATATCGTATTCACCCAGATAGGGGTACCTTAGGTGATAAATCAATAGAAACATTAGTAGCCATCGGCTGGTAGTAAACTATTTGGGAGAGTGCGCTAGGAGCGCAGTGCCCTCTATGAGGGTGAACCGCTCACCTCCGATGTTGTAGGTACTCGCCCAGGTATGAACATATTAAGTGGTACTAGATACATACCTATCTGTAGCCAGCGGCTGGTAGTAGAGTAGTCCCTGCGCGGGTGAATGCGCTAGACCCACGATACCGTCCATAAGGGTGAACCTCTCGCCTCCAATGTCATACTCGCCCAGATCGGGGTCTGGGTACATGGATGCGTGCGTCACTCGCCACGCGTTGTCACGACGACCGTCGTACACGATGATACCTCAAAAATCCAATCAAGTAATTATAAAATTATATAACTATGTCAGATTATGACAGCTAATAAACATACGCATATAGCGTATAAAGTATACACTTCGTGTTATTCAGTACTTAGATTTTATCCATATTAATAGTTAAGTATTAAGTTTTAATTTCATCACTGGCATTGTCGTTCCCATGATGTAAGGTATCTAGTCAAGTGTGAGTGAGTAATGTGGGAATCTATCGTCATCCCAATGCAAGCGGTAAATAAGTATCAATTGAGGGAATAATATTTCTGTGCTGCATGGTCAGTTACGTATAGTTATGGAAAGTTAAATTCTCACATTATTTAGGCCAGGTTTGGGAATGCATAATCCAATCTCCGAGGATAAAGATACGTGTTATTGTGAAATATTATTAATTACATAATAGCGCAAATGAAAGCAATAAAATGTTGAAATAATAATTCCACTGGTTGAATTGTATGTGAAGTCACTAGGTACAAGCACTGTTCCGTGAAATATAATTCAAGTCCCCGATTAAATGTATATATATATATATTTATTTATAGTTGTCCTAGCTAGATCACAAAGTAATCTTTTTTAAGGAGAAACAGATTCCACTCCCTAGTGGGATAGCAATAACAGTGGTGCGTTCATGTTTCTTGACTCTACATAGGGTTGTAATGGAGCCCCATCCGGAACTGCGGAACCTCTGCATGAAATAATACCTCCACCTCCGCCTCCGCACGGTTTCATGCGAAGGTATGGCGGAGATTTAGTATTGAGTGCGGTGCAAGCGGCGACAAGACAGCGGGCGCTAGCGGCACGTTCCTGATGCCGTGCAAGGTTATGTATTTGTATCGCATTATAAAACATGTACCTATGTGCTTGTCGTTCGATTGTGTTTCGCACATGATTCAAGTTGCAAATTGATAAATTATCATTTTATTCGCTTCGTAGTCTTTGTACAAAGTTTAATATGTGCAGATACGCAATTAACTTTGGTTGTGGACTTGTGGAATTAGCTGGTAGTTTGCTTGTTACCTACGGTTTTTGTTATGATTGTTTTTTTTTTTCTGACAGTACTTTATAGAAGTGGACAATAATTACCCAAGATGTAAAACATCTTTAAAAGGACTATTTGGTAAGAGATGATTGCAAATTCTGATATTGTTCCTAGCCTTAAGACGGGTGAGGTGATTAATAGTGGTTTATTGATTTTAGGGTGTTCTTTTTTTATATTTTAATCATAATATTCCACCTCCGTTTCCACTTCTGTTAAACCTCCGCTTGTGCAGAGGCTTAAAAACTCTGCATCCGCATCCGCTTCCTCCGTTACAACTCTACTCTACAATATAGATACATGGACAGTAGTACTGATTGCCATGAGTATTCCATAAAAATAAAAAATAAATATAAAATTACAGTAATTCTATGAAGCTATGTGGACAGTTGTAGTATATGTGGCAGGAGAGTGTGTAGTGCGAGATATTAGTAGTAAGATATTTTTCAGTCTCGTCGTAGGATATACTAAGAAGGAAGGAATGAATTACTGATTTGCATTTGGCGTATGTTCATTTGATATCCATATAGTAAAAAAAAAAGAAAACCACCATCTTGGATGGTCCGCCATATTGGATCACGTCACACAGCTTATCGTATATTGTCATCCAAACTAAACGTGTATACAAAATTTCAGCTCAATCGGTTGAGGAGATCTACTTCAAAATTGAGTAGCAAGATTCCACCAGAACAAACATACATACATACATTGCAAGTTAAATAAAAGCTTTTAATAAAAATAGCATAAATTTTATACTTTTGATCCTTTTTTTTCTCCTAGATATGCGTAGTTAATATATATTAGGCGTATTTTTGAATTTATACTTACAGTAACGTGCAAACTTTAGTAGCCAAGTACCTTTGTTACATAATCAGTAACTTAACCTTATTACACGGTTCGTGACTAGCTTATTAAGTCTAATCTAGTCATTAATCTACCTAAACAGTTCACAAAAGCTCTCCTTGGTTATGTTATTGCGATATACAAACTTAATTAATTATGAAGCTAAATTAATAATGGTAATAAATTAATTGTTCCTAGGTGACATACATACTCGTATATAGAGAAGTATGATTTTGAATTATAATTTATATCTACTTATTCATAGAATGAAACGAGGCATGATTTAACGCAATAAAATACTTGTCTACTCCCTTGCTCTTTAGGGAGCATACTATAGGTAAGTAAATTGTCTAATATTGAACTGCCTTGATGGTCTAGTGGTCCTAAGCGTGATTGCTGAGCAGGAGGTCTTGGGTTCGATTCCCGGGTTTGAAATTATGCCAGGTAAAAGACAATGTAATCACCACCTATTAGGTAATACAGGGAATTTATTTATTTTATTCTTTATTGTACACCATGAACATACATTAAGTAATCTTATTATATAGAAATAGTACAATGGGCGGCCTTATCGCACACGGCAATTTCTTCCAGGCAACCTTAGGACGGAAAGAAGATACATTAATAAAAATTAAGGGCTGTCGGTTTACATAAATACTATTACAATTAATATAGTATAACATACTAATAACATAATTAAACAAATATAAAAAAGATTCATAGTACATAATATATAAACTTATGACTAGTGTTACAAACTATTTTAGGGTAACGGTAAAGACAGATAATGTAACTTCAACAATTTCTTAAATATTGGAAGTGATTGGGCACGTCGAATAGAGACCGGCAATGCATTCCACAAACGCGCTGCTTGTATTGAAAAGGACTTGTCAATGAATTTTGTGGAATGCATTGGCATCTTCAGTCTTAGGTTCTGCGATGATCTCAGGACTCGTGTATGAGTATCACCTAGAAACTGGAAACGGTTTTTTAAATAAGAAGGAGTAGATGGAAGGAAGAGCACATTGTAAAGTAGAGAAAGAATATGAGTATTTCGGCGAAGGCGGATAGGTAACCAGTTGAGCTTAATACGGAAGAAGAAACATGATCATATTTGCGTAGGCCAAATATGAATCTAATACAAAAATTTTGGAGTCGCTCAAGCTTATCTAATTGGTCTTCAGTGAGATCAAGGTAGCTAGCATCAGCATAATCAAGGATAGGAAGAAGAAGGGATTGTGCTAACGCAATTTTGGTGGTAATTGGAAGAAAATTGCGCAATCTTTTTAAAGACCCAGCGGAAGCAAACAACTTACGACTGGTTTCTTGCAGATGAGGAGTCCAAGACAAGTTTCTATCGATAATTAGCCCCAGGTTCTTAACATGTTCGCTAAAAGGAATAAAAGTGTTATCAAAACAAACTCGAGGAAGCGTGGTCCAGTCAATCTAAGAAATCATCCTGGAACTGCCCACCACAATTACCTGAGTCTTTGCGGGATTGACTGTAAGCCCGTATCTTTTGCTCCATTGTGAGACTCGAGCCAGGTCCATATTTAAGGTGTAAATGGCCTCAGTGAGTTTTGTAAAGGGGGCTTTATTATAAATTTGTAGATCATCTGCATAAAGGTGGTAAGAAGAAAGTAGTTGATCAGATATGGAATTTATAAAAATTGCGAAAAGTAGAGGAGATAGAACGCCACCTTGAGGCACACCGACAGTATTATTACACCAAGAAGACGAAATTTCCTCAATGCAAATACGCTGCCGACGACCAGACAAGTAACTACGAAACCAGTGTATCGCCGATGGAGATACGTTAAGAGAGCATAGTATGCCGAGCAAAATATCGAAATCAACGGTATTGAAAGCGTTACTAAAGTCAAGCAATGCAAGTACCGTAAGATTACAGATTTCCATGCCCGACCTGATATCATCCGTAATATGAACTAAGGCCGTGGTAGTTCTGTGACCAACACGGAACCCGGATTGAAAAGGATTGAGTAGATTGTTCTTGCAAAGGAAATTATTAATTTGGTTGTGTGTCAGGCGTTCAAGAACCTTGGAAAGGAATGGCAGGATTGAAATGGGACGGTATTCAGAAAAGGATTTAGGGTTAGATTTTTTGGGTAATGGAATAATCTGGGAGTCTTTCCAGCCACTCGGAAAATATCCAGTAGAAACTGAGGAATTAAGGATATGTGATATTATGGGAAGGATGACATCAAGGATAGGGATGATCATTTTACGGCTGATACAGTCACTTCCAACTGCGTTAGAAGTTATTGTTAAGATGCTTTTCTTAACATCACATGCAGAGAATTCACTAAAGACAAATGGAGAGTAATTGGGAGTCGGGAGACTTGAAAGATATTGTAATGTATTCAATTTTGTTGTCATGTCAAAATTGGACGAGGCAGTGAAATGATCTTTAAGTGAGTTTATATCTATGTCTTTAAGGAAAGTTTCTTGTTTACATATCCCGACACCCATTGTTCTTAGAAATTTCCAAACCTTAGCTGAGTCTCCGTTTTGAACAGAAGCGTGAATGTGTTGGCGTTGTGCATTCCTACACACCTTGTTGCAGTGATTACGTATCATTACATATTTTGTCCTATTTGCGTCAGATGGCCGACACTTCAGTTTAAATTTCGCTGCAGCCTTCTTCTCTAAAAGACCCTTAATTGCTTTTGTAAGCCACGGTGATGGCAGATGCTTGACTTTTACCGGCCTTAGAGGTGCATGGCGGTCGTAGAGTTGAAGGAGACTGGAGTTAAATAGGTTGACCTTGATGTCAACAGCCGTGGAAGTCAAAACAGGCATCCAATCAATGTTTTGAGCATCCTTACACACATTCTCGAGGTCAATACCATCAAAATTGCGTAGCATGAGGATTTTAAGCTTAATCTTGGGTGGGCGGATTTTATAAGACAAGAAAATAAGGTCGTGGTGAGAGAAGGCGTCTGCAGAGCACTGACCATGCTTAGCGACATGGTTCAAGGAAGGTACAAAAATCAGATCAAGAAGAGAAGGAGTGGAATTAGGAAAGTGGTGAGTAGGGTTCAAAGGAAGTATTGCCATATTGCAAGATTGCACGACGGAAAGAAGGGAGGAAGAACGGTTATCGTTTTTGAGGAGGCAAGTGTTAAAATCTCCCATGATATTATGCTGTGACCGTAAGAGGGAGAAAGGGTTTCCAAGATGTTTTCAAAGGAAGAAAAGAAGTCAATGCGGAGGGAAGGACAATAATAACGCCTAAAAGTAGCTTGGAGTGATGCAACTCAACCTCCAGAAACAGATGCTCGCCAGCGTTAGAAGGTGGTAGCTGCGATGACACATGAACAATTGTAAATTGAATGTGTTGTCGAAGGTATATTGCAACACCACCACCGCCGCCAACCGAGCGATCGTTCCTAATAAGTCGAAAGCCGGGTAGAGAATATAAAGAAGAAGGAAGGCATGGCTTTAACCATGACTCAGAAATGAGAATTGCATGAATATTCTTATTGAAATTTAAGGAATTTAACAACGGAAATTATTAATTTGGTGTGAACCTACAACTGCACACCACTGACTTCCCCTTCAGATTAAACAAGAGCTATATGTTATATGTGTAGTTAACTAGTGAATCTGCTTATAGAAAATATCCTTAAGTAAAACTTTCTCTTCGTAGGTATCTACTTATTGTAGAGTCTAAGTATATGATAATCTTATAAACTACTACCTGTGCTCCGCAGTTTCATCCCTTTTTTCGTATTAACTCTCATTTTCCCGAGATACTACATTGCCCGATTTACTTTAGGTCCTGATATAGCACACCATATGTTTTTTTCTCGGGAAAATGCAGTTTTCCTGCGGTAAAAGGGCAATTATAAGTACACCAAATTTCATCCCAAACCGTTAAATAGTTTTTGCGTGATAGATTTTAGCAAACATCCAAATTCACAAACAATGAAACTTTCGCATTTAATGAAGGAAGATTTTAACATCAAGTGTGCCTTACACAAAGTAAGCAATAAAATGTTAGTAAGTAAATATGAAAAATAAAACAAACTTTTAGTATATTAATAACTAGCGACCCGGCCTGGCTTCGCACGGGTATAAATTAGAATAATTTTTAACAAAAAAAGGAACTGACTCCAAAAATCTTTCTGTTAAGTAAAATTGCACTAAAAAGTTATAAAATAATTGCATTATTTACTTACTACAATTTATATATATATTTTTTTTAATTTTAGAATATTCTGTATAAAATCAATTTATTAGGACAATAATATACAATTATTATTATTTTTGGAGTCGGTGCCAGACAAACTTTAAAAATATTTAGGAAGTTTCCTAAAATTTGCAAAGTATATTAAAGGTACATTAACCATCATTATTTTTACGATAATGTATTATATCTTATTGAACCTATTTACAAATGAACACAAGAACTGCCTAAAGCGAACGTAATACTTACTTCATGAATGTACTTACACGTTTATTATCCTTTACTGATGAACGCGCCCATAAGCGCACTCAATTCACGCGATACGGCGGAACGCGTCTATAAGACGACGGAAGCAGAGGGGTGCGCGCGGGGGGCCATGCCCGGCCGCCGGACGCTCGTGCGCCGCCATTAGTGGGCAATATAGATCGGTCGCGTGCATACGTACTTACCTTATATGTCGCGATCGTCACCATTTAAATGTAATGTGCCTTCTCACTATGTAACTTATATTACTTTAATATATTATCAAGAAAAGGTTGAGAGTATCATTTACTACTATCCTCAACATATGGCGACCTTGTGAATTAAAAGAACCCGTCAAGAACTCAACTTCAAACACGTGGACAACCGACGCGACGCGCTTGCTGACCGTTTAATGGTGGCGGTAGAGGTTCGTCGCTGAAAAGAAAACTTTGTGCTGCGGCTACGAAGATAAGAAGGTTCCTGGCGAGCTCCGAGCTACATCTCCGCTCCGGTTGAACCGTTGTCTTCACTTCGTGTGAGCGTGGGTCTGCGCTGTGCTGCCACTGCGAGCAATCGGCAACGGCGCCGGCGGCGTGGCGTAGCGATAAAGGAAGTAAGCCCGTTCCATTTATTTCCCTCCTTTAACCTGTTTTGTTTGATGTGTGGATGCCTAGCTGCTTTGCCAACGTGAGGTTACGTAAATTTACATGCGTGCCTTGCCAAGCTGCGTCGCATTTTTCAGCCTAGGTATTGCGTCTACACTGGCGCACCTCGCTGCCACATACCTCTATAGGTATCGGTATATAATTTACTGCCTGTAAGGCTGTTATTAGGTACTATTCTGTACCATATAATATAGGTTGCATGGCCTTATCGCTCTAAAAATATAATTTATTGAGCACGTGCATAAATATTTGCGCCCATAATTTCGCAACACGCTGCCACATTCATCAATATAGGTATAAAATGTGCTGCTTGTAAAGCTCGATTGGGCACTAAACTGCACCTACGGGGCGCTTGGCTTAATCGCACAAAATATAACATTTTATTTATAGTGCACGTGGCATGTAATTCTCCATAGAGAAAGCGTGTAAACTCCTATCGTTGCATTGAATTCAACGAAATTTGCCGAACATTTCAACGATTCCGGGTCCGCGTGTACGGCCCGCTCTCAACCTACTTCGTGCCACGTGCCGCGCTGCGTCCGACGCGCAGTTGCTGCCACGTGCTGCCGACGACCTCGGCGGCAGCTGTTGGCGAGCTCAGCGGCAGTGGTGTGGTCTGAGCTGGTTGTCTGCTGGACTGAATTAACTGGTGGGATTGCACAAGTTATTCCCGTAGTCACTTTCTGTAAGATTTTGCCCAACTCATTGTTGTTTATTATATATATATCGAGCGTGTTGTTTATTGTACTTCTTTTTAAAATTCACTCAACATGCTGGACGATACGAATGCCTCTCCTAATGTGGAGGGTGATCAGATGAAAACGTTAATTCGCAGACGTGGTGGTATACGTAGTCGATTAACAGTGTTCAAGAATTTCATATGTAAATTTCAAATTGAGAAAGCCTCTAGTCTTACTAGTTTAGAAGTGCGAGAGCTGTCTTTGCGACTCACTCAGTTACAAGAGTTAATGTCTAAATTTGATACAATACAATCTGAGATAGAGGAGATTGCTCGTAACATAGATGAACAAGTGTCAGAGCGTGATATTACAGAAGGGGAATTCTACTCCGTAATTTCTTTAACTCAAGAACTAATAAGTGTTGGTTCATCAAATAGTAAAGAAAAATGTGAATCTGAACACTCTAGTTGCAACAATATGAGCAACTCGGTTAAACTACCAACCATTAATTTGCCCACCTTTGATGGGAACTATTCTAAATGGCTGGAGTACAGAGATACATTTGACTCTTTAATTAATAATAATGATTCAATACCACTAATAAACAAGTTTCATTACATAAGAAATTCACTAATTGGTAGCGCTAGTGTTATAGTAAGGTCCATAGACTTTACCGCAGCGAACTATCAAATTGCATGGAAGTCATTATGTGACAGATTCATTAACAAAAATATTCTTATAAATAATCACTTTCAGGCTTTAGTTGGTATCAATCCAATTCAGAAGGAATCTTTCAAAGCTTTAAGATATTTGATGGATCAGATTCAAAAGAATTTATATGCTTTGAATATATTAGAAATTCCCACAACTGGCTGGGATCCTTTAGTTATATTCTTGGTTGCAGCAAAGTTAGATCCTAGAACAAAAAGTAAATGGGAAGAACAAAAAGGTCATTTAGTACACATGGCTTCCCTTGAAGAATTTGTTAACTTTTTAGATAACCGCGCAAATGTCTTAGAGACAGCTAATAGTAGTCGATATTATGATACTAAAAATACGAATCATAGTAAGGATAATAAAGCTGTCAAGTCATTAACAACTACTTTGGTTGGTGCTCAAACTAATACATGTTTTATCTGTAAAAAGGCACATTATGTACATAAGTGTCATAAATTTAAGGCTTTGAGTTTAAATGACAAGCGCGCTGAAGTGGCTAAGCATAAATTGTGCACTAACTGTCTTCGTTCTGGTCATAACAATTCAGAATGTACATTGAATAGTTTTTGCCGGACCTGTAAGGAAAAACATAATACAATGTTGCATGACAACAGTACAATTGCCAATATTGTTACAGAAACCATAGAAGCCACTCAGCCATCAACTAATAATCTTCCTGTCAGTTTGTCGGCCTGCTCGCCGTGCCAAGTTTTATTATGTACTGCACAAGTTGAAATAATTAATACACATAACAATAATACTTACCATGCGCGTGCTTTGCTGGACACTGGAAGCCAGTCTTCATTTATAACAAAAAATCTGAAAGATAGGTTAGGTTTACAAACAAATAAAATTAATTCTTTTAATGTTAGTGGTATAAATAAGCATGGAATGATGGAATGGAAGGATTTCGAATTGTGATTATAAAATACTAAACGATAAAATAGCTACTTACCTCATTTATATCCACCACGCCCACATATTAATTATAATATTAAACTATTATTTGTTGAATCCGCAAATAATCTGGTAATATCTTCGTGTTTCGAACGGACGAACGCTTTTAGTGAATGGATTTCTTTTTGTAGCAATTTGATCGCAGTTGCTTTTAACAACTTCATTTTAATGATATTTGCAGTCAGTCAAACACAAGGTTGTAATTAGCGGCGCGTGCTAACCTGGTGTACAACAATACAAAGTAAAACTGGGTTAATCTCTACTTAAAATAAAACAAAGTCGCTTTCCGCGTCTGTAGGTATGTCTGTTTACCTGCTAACTCCTCCTAAACCACGCAGCGGATTTGGTGCGGTTTTCACTATCGTTTAGATAATTTTTCACAGATTGTTTATCTAGGTATATAATAAAGTTTTTTTTTTTTGTAAGTTGAAAAATAATATTTAGCAACCAAGTCGCCGAAAAATAAATTTAAATGGTTTACGTAGGCTAAACGTAACTACACTCTTTTTTTAACCGACTTCCAAAAAGGAGGATGTTATCAATTAGGTTGTATTTTTTTTTTATGTTTGTTACCTCAGAACTCCGACATTTATGAACCGATTTGGAAAATATTTTTTTTATTTGAAAGGATTTACTTTCAGATTGGTCATTAAAAATTTATGAAAATTGGTTTGGTAGTTTGGTATTTAAATCAAAATAACTGAAAAATAATACGTCGCGCGTCGTCCAAGTAAACGAAATGGTGTATTTTGCTTTCTTGTGACTTTCCGGTGGTGTTTACGGTCTCTAGAATAATTCTAATGAACTGCCCATTTTCCAGCTTCATCATCAGATGATGATGATGAAACCGGAAGATAAGCACCGGAAATCCGTCATATTTTTTTTGCTATTTAATACTTTTTAGTGTAAGACCGCATTCTCAAACATCTCCTACCTATACCTATTCCACCATAACTTCTAAATACCTGAACTGATTTCGATATATGGGGTATCGTTAGAATCCTTACACTGTCCCGTGGTGTTTTTTTTATTAATTTCATCTTGTTTTACGCAGTTCATTACTCTGTTTCGAAATAGCCTCAGATCTAGGTTTCCTACTTTGATATAGGCGTTTCTCCCCTTCTTTGCTCGTCTCAATTAAATGGCCCCTAATCATATGGACAGCGCGTTGAGTAGGTCTACCCATATACACTTCCGATAAATCAGTTATGGTATGCAAGATTCACTAAAAAGTAAGAAATAAAAGAATTTTCAAAAAAAAGAACCAACTCCAAAAATCTTTCTGTTAAGTAAAATTGCACTTAAAAGTTATAAAATAATTGCATTATTTACTTACTACAATTTATATAAAAAAAAAAATTAAAGGATTCTGAATAAAATCAATTTATTAGGACAATAATATACAATTATTATTATTTTTGGAGTTGGTGCCAGTTGTTGAGGATAGTAGTAAATGATACTCTCAACCTTTTCTTGATAATATATTAAAGTAATATAAGTTACATAGTGAGAAGGCACATTACATTTAAATGGTGACGATTGCGACATATAAGGTAAGTACGTATGCACGCGACCGATCTATATTGCCCACTAATGGCGGCGCACGAGCGTCCGGCGGCCTAGCATGGCCCCCCGCGCGCACCCCTCTGCTTCCGTCGTCTTATAGACGCGTTCCGCCGTATCGCGTGAATTGAGCGCGCTTATGGGCGCGTTCATACTCCGCGCCGTTGAAATCTTCTTTCAACTATTCTTCTTCAGCCACAGGTAGGGGGCATATTTTATTAATTGCCCGTTTAATGGTGCCGGTAGTTGTATGGATCTCCGCTACTCTGCTGATCCCGTCGGCTCCTGGGTATAATTTAGTGACGCGACCCATACGCCAGTGGAGCGGCATCAAGTTGTCCTCTTTAAGTATAATAATGTCGCCGACATTGATAGGTTTGCATGTCATCTTGGAGAATACGCAGGAATAAACTTGAATTTAATAGCCTCGTTTGCTGCATAATCTGAGACCGATTGAACGCTGGACTGTATGACCCTACCCAACTCATTGTTTGCGCCAACAAAGTTCCTTCCATTGTCGCAGTAGATGGCATAAGGCTTGCCGCGACGCGACGCAAATCTGCGCAGACATGATATGAAAGCCTCAGTGGTGAGATCGCTTACAACCTCCAAATGTAGGGCTTTAGTAACTAAACATACAAATATACATAAGTAGGCTTTGGTGATACGATTGCCTCTTCCTTTCTTGGAAGAAATCATAAAGGGCCCAGCAAAGTCAATCCCACAAGAATTGAAAGGAAAGTCTGGGTTTACTCTTACACTTGGCAAATCGCCCATTAAAGGTTGTGCAGTCTGACCTTTCATTCGAGTACAGACAACACATTGTCTAACGATAGTGCGAGCTAAGATCCTGCCACCTAGTGGCCAAAATCTCTCGCGAACAGATGACAAAAGCAATTGTGGACCTGCGTGCAATAAATGTAAATGTTCATATTTTATTATTAGTTTAGTTAAATGATGTTTAACATCCAGTAGAATTGGGTGTTTTTTATCGTATTGACAATCAGACTGACTTAACCTGCCGCCCACTCTTATTAAACCATTCGTATCTAACATTGGATTTAACGATAGTAATTTACTTTTGTTATGCAGTTCTATTCCATTTTGAAGGTTTTTTAAGTCCTTTGCAAACGACTCAGATTGACTAACTTTAAGTAATTTTATTAAGGAGTTCTCCAGTTCGTTAGCTTGCAAAGGTCCCTTTAATTTTAACTGTATGCTTTTACAATTATTAATAAAACGTAACACATATGCATAAACACGTTTAAGTCTTATAAAACTTGAATATTTTTCAAATGGTATTGATGAATTATTTTCGGAGGTGTCATCAACAGAGACTAATACTTTGACTTCAGGCAATTTTTTAGGTATTGTGTAAGGTTGAGTAGGCCAATGGTCCTGTTTTTGGAACGAAAGACCTTCCCACCACAAAGATGATGACTGCAGTTGCTGTGGGTCAACACCCCTAGAAGCTAAATCTGCCGGGTATAACTCTGATGGAACATGTTGCCACTCAAATTTTTTAGTGATTTCATTTATTTTGTTGACTCGGTTACGTACAAAAGTCTGTAAAACTTAGCTATGAGTTTTCAGCCAACCGAGTACAACTGTGGAATCAGTCCACATGTATTTTTTGGTAATATTGCAAGGTACTGACTGTAGTACCTTTTCACAAAGTTGAGCCCCTAACAGAGCAGCACACAACTCCAAACGTGGGATGGTGAGCTCTTTAATCGGAGAAACTCTGGTTTTTGCACATAGCAACCTCACTGTAACATTATGTTTACTATAAACACACGCTCCATATGCCTGCTGACTTGTATCTACAAAACAATGCAGCTCCGCTGACTGTGTTTCTAAATTATCACTTAAAACATAACGAGGTACTACAATATTAGATAAATGATGCAAGTTTTGAATAAAATTAAACCATCTTTTTGCATAAGGCTCAGGTATGGGATCATCCCAGTCAAATTTTGCAATCCACAATTGTTGCAGTAGTATTTTTGCCTTTATAATACAACAACTAACTAGCCCTAGTGGGTCAAATATTTTACATGTTGTTGAAATTATAATACGTTTAGTAACCTTTGTGGTTAAGTCAATTCCACTTGGGAAACGCAACTCATCTGCCTTTGGTGACCATTTCAGGCCTAAGACATTAGCTTCATCATGAAAATTAAGACAATTAGATGATTCTGACATGCCACCGAGGATAAGAGAGTTTGTGCGAAATTTACGTAATGGGAAACAAGCTGAATTTAATGTTTCAGTGACATTTAAATAAATATGTTTTAATTCTTCTTCAGTTGATGCACCTGTGTTAAGGTCATCAATGTAGAAATCATTCTTTATGACATTAGAAATAACCTTATCCTGACATATATCAGCCAGCTCAATCAGACACCTAGGAGCTAAGAATGGTGCTGCAGCCATCCCATAGGTCAATGTATTGAGCTGTAAAATTTTGATTGGTTGATCGACTTGATCCCTCCACAATACAAGCTGCAGGTGCCGCTGTGATTTATCTAAGGCTACTTGTCGGTACATTTTTTCGACATCAGCTGTTAAAACAAATTTATGTATTCTAAAACGAATAAGAATCGAGAATAAGTCACTCTGCACTGTGGGACCAACAGCTTGGATATCATTTAAAGATTTTCCTGAACTGGTTTTAGCTGAAGCGTCAAACACTACTCTTAGCTTGGTGGTATCCTGTTGTTCCCGAATGACACAATGATGGGGTAAGTAACAACCAAACTTAGGTCTTTCAATTTCATTTAAATGTCCTAACCTTTCATAATCATGTATAAATTCGTTATATTGTTTCTTAACTTCGGGGTTTTTAATTAATTTATTTAATAAACTCAAGAAACGTTTAATTGCGATAGGAAACGATTTGCCAAGTGCCTGCTCCGGCGCCTCCGTCAGCGGCAACATGACTGAAAATCGTCCTTCTGGTAAACGAAAAGTTTTTTCTATAAAATGGGATTCGCAATATTGCTCATCTATTGAATAATTATTAGAACCTGTAGGTACTTCTTCTACCTCCCAGAATCTTTTAACAGAGTTGTGGATATCTTGAAGTGATACCATTTTATTATTTTTTACTAAATTACAATGTATATTATGGCTAAAATAAGATTCACCGGTAGGGCCAGCTACTAGTCACCCTAATTGGCTATCCTGTAATATAGGCTTATTTACACCTAAGACTATTCTATTGTTACTTACAATTTCAAAAAATGCCACATCCATCCATGGCCTGGAAAATAACAGAACAATGCAAGATTATGTTAAAATCTCGAATTAGTTCATTTAATGTAACAGACCACTTTTTTGAAAGAAAGTAAAAGCAAAAAAGTGGTCTGCACCAAGTAAAATATCTATCTCGGCAGGCTCATAAAACAAGGGATCTGCCAGAACGACCCCATTAGGTAATCCCAAACGCTCAACATTCACTTGAACGCCAGGTAATGTTCCTGTAATTTTAGGAATTATTAGGCAGTTAACAGTTACATTAAATGAACTAATTCGAGATTTTAACATAATCTTGCATTGTTCTGTTATTTTCCAGGCCATGGATGGATGTGGCATTTTTTGAAATTGTAAGTAACAATAGAATAGTCTTAGGTGTAAATAAGCCTATATTACAGGATAGCCAATTAGGGTGACTAGTAGCTGGCCCTACCGGTGAATCTTATTTTAGCCATAATATACATTGTAATTTAGTAAAAAATAATAAAATGGTATCACTTCAAGATATCCACAACTCTGTTAAAAGATTCTGGGAGGTAGAAGAAGTACCTACAGGTTCTAATAATTATTCAATAGATGAGCAATATTGCGAATCCCATTTTATAGAAAAAACTTGTCGTTTACCAGAAGGACGATTTTCAGTCATGTTGCCGCTGACGGAGGCGCCGGAGCAGGCACTTGGCAAATCGTTTCCTATCGCAATTAAACGTTTCTTGAGTTTATTAAATAAATAAATTAAAAACCCCGAAGTTAAGAAACAATATAACGAATTTATACATGATTATGAAAGGTTAGGACATTTAAATGAAATTGAAAGACCTAAGTTTGGTTGTTACTTACCCCATCATTGTGTCATTCGGGAACAACAGGATACCACCAAGCTAAGAGTAGTGTTTGACGCTTCAGCTAAAACCAGTTCAGGAAAATCTTTAAATGATATCCAAGCTGTTGGTCCCACAGTGCAGAGTGACTTATTCTCGATTCTTATTCGTTTTAGAATACATAAATTTGTTTTAACAGCTGATGTCGAAAAAATGTACCGACAAGTAGCCTTAGATAAATCACAGCGGCACCTGCAGCTTGTATTGTGGAGGGATCAAGTCGATCAACCAATCAAAATTTTACAGCTCAATACATTGACCTATGGGATGGCTGCAGCACCATTCTTAGCTCCTAGGTGTCTGATTGAGCTGGCTGATATATGTCAGGATAAGGTTATTTCTAATGTCATAAAGAATGATTTCTACATTGATGACCTTAACACAGGTGCATCAACTGAAGAAGAATTAAAACATATTTATTTAAATGTCACTGAAACATTAAATTCAGCTTGTTTCCCATTACGTAAATTTCGCACAAACTCTCTTATCCTCGGTGGCATGTCAGAATCATCTAATTGTCTTAATTTTCATGATGAAGCTAATGTCTTAGGCCTGAAATGGTCACCAAAGGCAGATGAGTTGCGTTTCCCAAGTGGAATTGACTTAACCACAAAGGTTACTAAACGTATTATAATTTCAACAACATGTAAAATATTTGACCCACTAGGGCTAGTTAGTTGTTGTATTATAAAGGCAAAAATACTACTGCAACAATTGTGGATTGCAAAATTTGACTGGGATGATCCCATACCTGAGCCTTATGCAAAAAGATGGTTTAATTTTATTCAAAACTTGCATCATTTATCTAATATTGTAGTACCTCGTTATGTTTTAAGTGATAATTTAGAAACACAGTCAGCGGAGCTGCATTGTTTTGTAGATACAAGTCAGCAGGCATATGGAGCGTGTGTTTATAGTAAACATAATGTTACAGTGAGGTTGCTATGTGCAAAAACCAGAGTTTCTCCGATTAAAGAGCTCACCATCCCACGTTTGGAGTTGTGTGCTGCTCTGTTAGGGGCTCAACTTTGTGAAAAGGTACTACAGTCAGTACCTTGCAATATTACCAAAAAATACATGTGGACTGATTCCACAGTTGTACTCGGTTGGCTGAAAACTCATAGCTAAGTTTTACAGACTTTTGTACGTAACCGAGTCAACAAAATAAATGAAATCACTAAAAAATTTGAGTGGCAACATGTTCCATCAGAGTTATACCCGGCAGATTTAGCTTCTAGGGGTGTTGACCCACAGCAACTGCAGTCATCATCTTTGTGGTGGGAAGGTCTTTCGTTCCAAAAACAGGACCATTGGCCTACTCAACCTTACACAATACCTAAAAAATTGCCTGAAGTCAAAGTATTAGTCTCTGTTGATGACACCTCCGAAAATAATTCATCAATACCATTTGAAAAATATTCAAGTTTTATAAGACTTAAACGTGTTTATGCATATGTGTTACGTTTTATTAATAATTGTAAAAGCATACAGTTAAAATTAAAGGGACCTTTGCAAGCTAACGAACTGGAGAACTCCTTAATAAAATTACTTAAAGTTAGTCAATCTGAGTCGTTTGCAAAGGACTTAAAAAACCTTCAAAATGGAATAGAACTGCATAACAAAAGTAAATTACTATCGTTAAATCCAATGTTAGATACGAATGGTTTAATAAGAGTGGGCGGCAGGTTAAGTCAGTCTGATTGTCAATACGATAAAAAACACCCAATTCTACTGGATGTTAAACATCATTTAACTAAACTAATAATAAAATATGAACATTTACATTTATTGCACGCAGGTCCACAATTGCTTTTGTCATCTGTTCGCGAGAGATTTTGGCCACTAGGTGGCAGGATCTTAGCTCGCACTATCGTTAGACAATGTGTTGTCTGTACTCGAATGAAAGGTCAGACTGCACAACCTTTAATGGGCGATTTGCCAAGTGTAAGAGTAAACCCAGACTTTCCTTTCAATTCTTGTGGGATTGACTTTGCTGGGCCCTTTATGATTTCTTCCAAGAAAGGAAGAGGCAATCGTATCACCAAAGCCTACTTATGTATATTTGTATGTTTAGTTACTAAAGCCCTACATTTGGAGGTTGTAAGCGATCTCACCACTGAGGCTTTCATATCATGTCTGCGCAGATTTGCGTCGCGTCGCGGCAAGCCTTATGCCATCTACTGCGACAATGGAAGGAACTTTGTTGGCGCAAACAATGAGTTGGGTAGGGTCATACAGTCCAGCGTTCAATCGGTCTCAGATTATGCAGCAAACGAGGCTATTAAATTCAAGTTTATTCCTGCGTATTCTCCAAGATGACATGCAAACCTATCAATGTCGGCGACATTATTATACTTAAAGAGGACAACTTGATGCCGCTCCACTGGCGTATGGGTCGCGTCACTAAATTATACCCAGGAGCCGACGGGATCAGCAGAGTAGCGGAGATCCATACAACTACCGGCACCATTAAACGGGCAATTAATAAAATATGCCCCCTACCTGTGGCTGAAGAAGAATAGTTGAAAGAAGATTTCAACGGCGCGGAGTATGAACGCGCCCATAAGCGCGCTCAATTCACGCGATACGGCGGAACGCGTCTATAAGACGACGGAAGCAGAGGGGTGCGCGCGGGGGGCCATGCTAGGCCGCCGGACGCTCGTGCGCCGCCATTAGTGGGCAATATAGATCGGTCGCGTGCATACGTACTTACCTTATATGTCGCAATCGTCACCATTTAAATGTAATGTGCCTTCTCACTATGTAACTTATATTACTTTAATATATTATCAAGAAAAGGTTGAGAGTATCATTTACTACTATCCTCAACAACTGGCACCAACTCCAAAAATAATAATAATTGTATATTATTGTCCTAATAAATTGATTTTATTCAGAATCCTTTAATTTTTTTTTTTATATAAATTGTAGTAAGTAAATAATGCAATTATTTTATAACTTTTAAGTGCAATTTTACTTAACAGAAAGATTTTTGGAGTTGGTTCTTTTTTTTGAAAATTCTTTTATTTCTTACTTTTTAGTGAATCTTGCATACCATAACTGATTTATCGGAAGTGTATATGGGTAGACCTACTCAACGCGCTGTCCATATGATTAGGGGCCATTTAATTGAGACGAGCAAAGAAGGGGAGAAACGCCTATATCAAAGTAGGAAACCTAGATCTGAGGCTATTTCGAAACAGAGTAATGAACTGCGTAAAACAAGATGAAATTAATAAAAAAAACACCACGGGACAGTGTAAGGATTCTAACGATACCCCATATATCGAAATCAGTTCAGGTATTTAGAAGTTATGGTGGAATAGGTATAGGTAGGAGATGTTTGAGAATGCGGTCTTACACTAAAAAGTATTAAATAGCAAAAAAAATATGACGGATTTCCGGTGCTTATCTTCCGGTTTCATCATCATCATCTGATGATGAAGCTGGAAAATGGGCAGTTCATTAGAATTATTCTAGAGACCGTAAACACCACCGGAAAGTCACAAGAAAGCAAAATACACCATTTCGTTTACTTGGACGACGCGCGACGTATTATTTTTCAGTTATTTTGATTTAAATACCAAACTACCAAACCAATTTTCATAAATTTTTAATGACCAATCTGAAAGTAAATCCTTTCAAATAAAAAAAATATTTTCCAAATCGGTTCATAAATGTCGGAGTTCTGAGGTAACAAACATAAAAAAAAAATACAACCTAATTGATAACATCCTCCTTTTTGGAAGTCGGTTAAAAAAAGAGTGTAGTTACGTTTAGCCTACGTAAACCATTTAAATTTATTTTTCGGCGACTTGGTTGCTAAATATTATTTTTCAACTTACAAAAAAAAAAACTTTATTATATACCTAGATAAACAATCTGTGAAAAATTATCTAAACGATAGTGAAAACCGCACCAAATCCGCTGCGTGGTTTAGGAGGAGTTAGCAGGTAAACAGACATACCTACAGACGCGGAAAGCGACTTTGTTTTATTTTAAGTAGAGATTAACCCAGTTTTACTTTGTATTGTTGTACACCAGGTTAGCACGCGCCGCTAATTACAACCTTGTGTTTGACTGACTGCAAATATCATTAAAATGAAGTTGTTAAAAGCAACTGCGATCAAATTGCTACAAAAAGAAATCCATTCACTAAAAGCGTTCGTCCGTTCGAAACACGAAGATATTACCAGATTATTTGCGGATTCAACAAATAATAGTTTAATATTATAATTAATATGTGGGCGTGGTGGATATAAATGAGGTAAGTAGCTATTTTATCGTTTAGTATTTTATAATCACAATTCGAAAGGAACGGAACTTGAGGTCGAATTTAATCATCTCTTTTAGGTATTTATTATGTAATCTCTCTGAGTTATGTATTTTAAACGTTTTACATAATATTGTCAGACCATGAAATGCTAAAATAGAAATGTCCGCATAATCAAATGTCTTTCTTATCTACACTTTTATACGGCAAGTTTTATTTAGCATAATTAATTAGATACATTAATTTGGTATATGTAACGTTATATCGATATATGGAACGGCCAAAAATAAACGAATACGATTAACACCAAATTGTTGACAAATAAGTCGATTATATTCTAAGATTGATGTGAAAGGACGGTTTTAGTTTCTAGACTAGACACTAGGTCATAGCTACCTGTCTATACCTAGTGTAGCTCTTAAGAAGTCTAGGTGACTACTGAATAATCAAGATAAACTCCGGCACGACATCGATTAGTTCCTGTTACACAAACCGTGCTTAATTAAAAATGTCTAAAATAATTGGCCGATGGATTATATATTATTGGATAAGCACATCATAATTGTTCAAATGCGCACGTAGATAGTTACTTGTAGATTTTAGTTCCGGTATTATTTGAATACGGAGACTGACAACTAATAGTTTTAATGAAATAGGCACCTCAATAAAAATAAAAAATGAAACATATTCTTTATAATTCTCGTTAAACTCGTTTATAGTGCTGGAACGAATTTGGCAAGTTTGCTGAGTTCTCACATTTACAAAATATTGAAGTTAAAGAAGCTATTTAAAAATTAAACAGATTTCAGTCAAGCAAAAGACATAAAATTAGATGAAGTTGTTAGAACCATTGTTAAACTAAAAAGAATAATAATGGAGCTGTAAAAGAAATGTAAAAGTAAAAAAAAAAATTTTTTTTTTCGTATTAATTAATGGTCATACATAAACCTGCGATGCCAGTGAGGGGAAGCCACATGTGCAGAAGGAATTATTGCTAAACATACCGTCAACGCAAATAAGTAGAGTCGCCTATACTTACTTGAAATTAATCTTGATCTATCTTCAGACTATACGTAGACTACAACTGAGGCCTTCGACAGTAAGGTTTGAGTCTTAGGTTGAATTTCTATTAGTATCTAAGTAATTAAGTCAAGGCAGCTTTTATTTTTTAAGTATAGTTCCAAATTTAGATTTAACGCAGACTTACCAGACGATCTGTAGCCATATCGAAGATAAGGATCTTGGGCGGACAGACTCTTCTGAAGTCATCAATACTGGTGACCACACCGGCATCCAAGACCCACAGCCTGTTGCAGCGGTCAGCTCGCACACGGTACACCGAGATCAGGCCCGTGCAGTTTATGTCGCCACGGCCTGCCGTATGCCATGACCAGTCAGGATACGCCTGAAAACAGAAAATATGTGAGAATAGAGATGGTGCCATTAACTACTACCGTTACCTTTAAAAAAATACCAAACGCTGAATTATTCGTCTCCGGTTTCAGCGCACAGAGTAGAATACAACATTTTAAGAAATGTTTCCATTGTAGAGCGTTAAACACAAAAAATGTACCTGTGCTATGCAAATAGTTGGCCTAAATGCTACGTACATCAGGTTAGAGTAAATATAACATCAATTTAGTTTGAATCACTAAAAAGTAAGAAATAAAATAATTTTTAACAAAAAATAGAACCGACTCCAAAAATCTTTCTGTTAAGTAAAATTGCAATAAAAAGTTACAAAATAATTGCATTATTTACTCATTACAATATATATATTTTTTTTTAATTTTAGAGGATTCTGAATAAAATCAATTTATTAGGACAATTATATACAATTATTATTATTTTTGGAGTCGGTGCTAGTAAAGGATAATAAACGTGTAAGTACATTCATGAAGTAGCGTATTACGTTCGCTTTAGTCAGTTCTTGTGTTCATTTGTAAATAGGTTCAATTAGGTATTAGTAATACATTATCGTAATAATAATGATGGTTAATGTACCTTTAAATATACTTTGCAAATTTTAGGAAACTTCCTAAATATTTTTAAAGTTTGTCTTACTTAACAGAAAGATTTTTGGAGTCGGTGCTATTTTTTCTTTAAGTAAATAATATTTCTTAGCAATATTTTGTCAAGTGGACACTTAGGCTAACATTGTGAAGAAAAAACATAAACTCCAATTGTAATAAATCAATGGCGGTTATGCTATTACGGTTAACGTCAGTAGGTGGACAATGAAATTTATGGCGTTTATCTCATAAATGGATATTATTATTTATATAAGTTATGTCATGGAACGAGTTAGGGCTTTGGGCGTTGTCTTTTTTTTCTTTATTAAGTAAGGCACGGTCAACCGAACGCCGTGCGCCGGTGGTATCAATTTGACATTGATAGCGCCTTTATTAGTAGTAAGGGCGGTTTTCTGTATACCTATAATACACATTTACTTACATCTATAGGCATGAATCTCTGATGTAAAACACACATTATCAGGTACAAGTATCACTGAAATCCTTAAATAGGGAAAAATATTTAATCGAACACATTCATCACATCAAATTCAAATTCAAATTCAATTTTTTTTATTTCACATAGACCAAATTACAGGCACTTATAAAACGTCAAAGCTAGGTGCACGGTTCCAAAAAAAGTTGATCTTATGGAGAAGAACCGGCAAGAAACTCCATAGACACTCTTTTTAAAAAAAAAATTAACTACAATGGTGTATTGATGGTATGTGAGAATAATGTAGAGTAATGTAAGAGGAAAACAAAAGCAAATGATTAAAATAATAGAAGTTTATAAAGCCAAAACGATTACCAAGGCAATTACGAGCGGACCAGTCCCGACAGACAGCACCCGTTCACGAGTATGACGTGCGCATCAGCATCGCTGAACTCAACCATTTTGAAGGGAACTCAACGACCCGATACACAACGCCACCATCAACAAGACCTTTTAAGTGGGCATGACAAACTATAATGACTGGCAATAGGCGGGTGAATATATATATTAATGTAATATATAACATTATTAACTACATGATGCTCAAATTTTACAGAAAAGCAATGAATTATTTTATTTATTAATTAGAGACTCATATGAGAATATAGAGTACAATCTGTAATTAGATTAATAACAATAAGTTATGATAAAGTAATAAATACGTATGTCAGATATTAATATAAAATAACTGTAAAAAGACAGTTAGGTCAGAAAATAGACTAAAAAAAGAAAAAACAAATTATACAAAAGTAAGTATATGTCCGCGCTGGTCAAATAATATGCCAGTGGGTCACAGTGTGCAGAAAGGAATCGTTCGCCATACATCTGTATCTTTAATGTACTGATTTATACTATAATAGGCTCTGGACATTAAAACGCGCTTAACAATCGGTTTGAACTTTAAGTCCGGCAAGTCAATAATATGACGAGGAGTCTTGTTATAGAACCTAACACTATTACCCATAAATGACTTGTTGGTCTTACTAAGTCGAAAACCTGGTACTTGAAGCCTATCTTTGTAACGGGTGTTTAGATTGTGGCGGTCACTCTTTTTATAAAATTGGGCAATATTTTTCCGAATATACATAATATTGCTAAATATGTACAACGATGGTAATGTAAGTATCAATCGTATAAGTTGAACTGAAAGTTCCAATCCCAGTTCCATACAAAAATTTGTTAATTCAAGCATTTGTTGTGGTTAGACAATGCTTATCGCGGTCAGTCTTGATGAGTTACTCCTTGGTACTCCAGGGGGAACGATAAACTGTTTCGCTGTTACAGAATCTCTTCAATCCAAAGGCCCACGGGCGGCTTGAATTGTAGATTAGTTCATAACCACACGAGTGATCTTTATTTTTAATCTTTTTCCAGTGAGGTATTTTTACAGACTCTTTATTTTACAGTGTCAAAAGCTATTTTCGAGAATATGGAGGTGCTGTCGAGTATTATGGAACCAATATCACTTGGAACAATAGGAACACAGAAGCCTTATAGGTTCTCATTTGAACAATACGTGCAAGAGGCTAGAACTAAAATGCCGACCAGGAAAGCAGCAGGTCAGTTTTAATAAGGCAAAAATATAAACTGTATAATTTTGTTTAATATTTTAAATAAATAAACGTTAAAATTTTAATCTAAGAATTAAAATAGTGGTGAAATTCGTATGAATAGCGAAATATTATTAACACTAATTGCGTTGCTGCAACAAGTTTCAGCATTTTTAATGCGGACCCTGATATGTCTTCTTCGAAGGTCGAAAGAAAGCTTGCCAATCAAATTTTAATTTCAAGTACAAAATTACAGATGCGTGCACAATGCAGTTGTTAATATCTGCGATGGAGACTCAGACGACGCAGACGGACGGGGCTTGTGAGCTGACACCGGAATGTTCCATACAGATCATGAAGGGCTCGCGCCTAGCGTTCCAGCAGACAAGTCGTGTCAGAGCCGCAGCATTAGCTTACCTCTTCGACTGCTTGGAAGGAGTCGACCTTTCTGCACAAACTTTGTATCCAAGTTTATAAGGAAACTAAATCCCTGGAGGCGTGGGACCATCCGCCTGGAACTAAAACATTGTTTATGCAACAAAGTGAGATTAATAATTATTTTTTACTATACCGTCTGCTTCACAACCTAGGACAGATTGTCGTGGCCCTGACGTAGTACCCTAAATGCCAATGGCAAACAGAGGCTACTACCTTTCCTTCGACCTAAAATCATAAGTTTAGAGACTATACCTTTTACTTAGTGTGGGTACAAGATTCGCAATCATAAAAAAATGTGGACGTCACGAGAATGATGTGCCAGCAGATGTGAAACATCGAAATAAAGGGGCATAAGAGATACTGATAAGAGAGCGTCAGGCCATATGCCGTCATAGCATACAAGTCGGTCTTACCCTTGTCTTATCGGTGTGTTTCGAATCAATAAAATTATTTAAAAACTCGTTAGTATTTTGTCACTTTCTGCAATATCCTTCGACACTATCGTTTGTTTTATTAAAGAAACTTATTCTCTTATGTTCAGTTCTATACTGTGCTACACAAGGTTACGGGGAGTTTATAAAGCCTCGCTGGATGAACAGGGTCCTGGCGTGGCAGGAGCCTAAAGGATGCTACTCAGATGAAGATGACCGCCAGCCGTTCTTGAAACTCACTGGATTTGTGGGTCCCGTATCTGCTCCACCACCAAAAGATAGAGAGGTTTGTGTCACTTATAAAATTAAACATAAAAGAAAAGGCTTTTCAAGCACTTCATAGAGCTTTATTTTGATGGAGATTCTCAACACTCAAAGGTCTAATAATAGAATTAGAAATATTATTAATTGGTATTTGAAAAGCATTTGAAAAGAAAGCTAAAAGTAGATAATGATCTAGCTGAAACCACTATTTGTATAATAATTGCAATTCGTTTACACCGTGTCATTATTAATGCGTTTCAAATCGTAGATGACTGACTGTATTAAACCGAAACGAAACGAGAAATTAAATCTCGGTGAGTTTAGTACAGTACATTTGAGTTTTATAAATATGAGGAAACATATATGTATGTTGCTACTTTTTAATTTATTATTATTATATATATTTATATACTTTTAGTATAAAGGAAATTCTGATTAATTCAATTTAAAGTAGGCCTCATAAGTGGCTCAGAGATGTTATTTGTTGTGTTTATATAATATTTTCAGGAAGAATACAGAGTGAAGAAGGCAGCGACATCTGAAGGTGGGGCTTGCAACTCACTTACATCTGCGATGGCTCTAGGATCTTTGGTCATTTATATCAGAGCCCTACTTGAAACAGATCAAGCTTTCCAATACGATGTTTTAACTTAAAATGTATTCCTTTTATTGTATTGTTTGTATTGCATACTGCTATTATATTATTTTGTGAATCTTGCGTTCATGTAAAATTACATAAATTATATGTTACCACTAGTACCTACTTAATAATTCCTATTTTGAAAAACGATGGGATGGAACGGTTGACATATGTCGGGCATGTCATCGCCCCGGTGAATCCCTTAGACACATCATCTCCGGTTGTTCTCGTCTTGCTAACGGGGAGTACTTACACAGGCATAATCTAGTGGCCAGGATTATCCACCAGCAACTTGCTTTGCACAACCTTGTGGAGTGTACGGTGCCATACTATAGGTATACACCCGACCCAGTTCTTTAAAATGGTCATATCACATTGTACTGGGATCGATCTATCATCACTGATAGGACTATTGTCGCCAATAAGCCTGATATAGTGGTTATAGATCGATTCGAGCGCCGCACAATGATTGTTGATATTACTATCCCTCATGACGAGAACCTCGTGAAAGCGGAGAAAGATAAACAAATCAAATATCTTGATCTGGCGCACGAGGTTGTCGACATGTGGGGCGTGGACTCTGCAATCATTGTACCGATAGTCGTTTCGGCTAACAGACTAATAGCGAAAAGTCTTGATCAACATCTTAAAAGACTTTCGCTAGGCGGCTGGATCAAGGGCCTGATACAGAAAGCAGTGCTCCTCGATACGGCACGCATTGTGAGGAGGTTCCTTTCTCTGGAGCCGTAACCACCGGTGGCTTGGACCCTGTTCCCGATGCCGGTGGCCTACTATTTTTTATATTTTTAAATGTTTATTGTTTTTTTTTTATGATATATAGTTAAAAATGTAATTTATATATAAATTTGAAAAATAAACGAAATAATAATAATATTCCACAACTATCACACAACGCCGTCTAGTCTCAAGCTAAGCAGAGCTTGTGTTATGAGTACTAGACAACTGATAAACATACTTATATATTTCTAAATGCATACATATTATAGATAAATTACACCCAGACACAGAACAAATGATCGTGCTCATCACACAAACATTTGTCCTGGGTGGGAATAGAACCCACGACCTCCGGCATAGCAGTCAGGGCTACTAACCACTAGACCAACAGGACAGTCAAATTAAAAAAACATTTTTAAGCTATTTGTTCAGTCACTATGACAACTTTTATACAAATGTCAAGTAAAAAAATTAATCTTCAGTGTTTAAAACGTACCTTCCGTATATGCCTAAGAATGATACGTATGTTTATCAGAAATATGGGAAGTTCCTCGAAGAGTAAAAGGCCACCGATTAAAGTATTTGGTTAGTAGGTATACCACATAACATTTTGGTGATACATGACATCGCTATTGCAATCTAAAAAAAAAGTATGATTGCAATAGCTCATCATCAACAGAGTGGGTAATTTTCATTTGCCTTTATACAAATTGATTCGTATGAAGTCTTTCGAGCTCACACTTCGTTGGCTTAAACCTAAATGAATAAAATTCCTTTCACAAAAAGGTGTGGAAGGACGCTACGTGAATGCACTTTATAGTGCCGCTTACCGAAGGAACGAGCTAGAAGGCGTCGAGAAGGGTCTGCGTGACCTTCGCAAGGAACTTCGTAAGCCTAAAGTGATAGACTTCATAGAAACCAGTTTAATATCACGAGCTAATAAAGCAAAGTTACTGTCGGATATTGGCAAAGAAGTTGGTATGTACTGTAGTTTAAGAATGAAGAAAGGTACATTGAGTTATATGGTCTCAATGTTGAGACAAATTATTAGTGAGAGAAATTTTTGGTAGTAGCACCGAGCCTGGGTTTCTGACCACTAAGTAGTAAAAAGGCTACTGTTTTAATAGTTTTTCAATCAGTACCTATCGAAAATCTCTGGAAGTACACGTTTATTTTGATATTAGTCAGTACCATATGTTGGAAAAATATGAAACTATCTACAATTGCTTTAGATATTTACGTTGCTGCTAGGAGTACTAGTAATATGTAGCTAACTACCTAAGTTCAGTGGCGTAGCTACCGGAGGGCTAGACGGGGCAGTGTCCCGGGGCCCCCAAGCTCAAGGGGCCCCTCGGACTCTGACTTACGAACTATTTATAGTTGAACTAGTGTCTGAACTAGTGAAAATTTCACCCCCATTCGGAATATAAATAAACCAGATTGTAACTTCTTATTTAAATATGTTGATATAATATTTATATTGACGTATATTGATAAAATTTTAAAGATTTGTTCCGTATTCATCGTGTTCCGAACTCGACGTACCCCAGATTTGTCGTAACCCAGATTCGTCGTAAAACGTACAGTCGGTCAAGAAAATGTTATTGGTTTAAAAATCTCTACTTAATTAGGATTCCGTACCCAAAGGGTGCTCAACGGGACCCTATTAACGTGCCTCCGCTGTCTGTGAGTCTGTCAGGTGACTGTATTTTTGTAACGGTAACAGGTAGATGTTTTTTTTTATTTTCATTTGTTCATCAAAATAAGTTACAATTTATTTTTTTATTTCATTTTTATTTTCTAGTCGACTGTATTACGACGAATCTAGAGTACGACGAATCTGGATTACGACAAATGTGGAGTACCTACGTCGAATTCAGAACACGACGAATACGGAACAAACGATTTTAAATAGATTAGTTGGGGCCCTAGTTTATTTTTTGCCCCAGGGCCTTTGGTTACATAGCTCCGCCACGGCAAAGTTGAGTCCAATTTAGGCTCGGGGTTAACCTTTTACCACCTCCTCAACTCGAGTTTAACTTTGGTTTGATTAATGTAATCAAAACCAGTTGATAATTGAGGCCATGAGAGTAAGAGTGGCTTTTGGTATTTTTGTCGAGACATAGGAAATTGGTTATAACTGTCTAAAAAAATATCCACTCTTGCTCTCACTACCTCAGTTATAAGTGTGATAAGTAAAGTATCATCATTGTTCAGGAATGCCAACCGCTGCCCAAAACTTCCTTGCTGTAGTAGCTGAGAACGGTCGTCTGAAGATGTTACGGCGCATGATAAATATGTTCCTCACTGTCATGGTGGCGCATAGGAATGAGGCGCTATGCGAAGTGATCACCGCCGAACCGCTAGATGACGCCTCCAGGCAGGCACTTATGGAGGTCCTAAGAAAGTTCGTTAAGGAAGGAAAGAAAATTCAACTAACTGAAAAAGTGGATGAGAGCCTCATCGGTGGCGTCGTTGTTGGCTTTGAAGATAAACACGTTGATATGAGTATCTCAAGGAGACTGAATATGTATAGTGAATTGTTAAAACAACCTGTTTAAATTTTGTCAATTAAATTGTTTTCGATTTTAGTTGGGCCAGTTTTAATTGTATTATGAACTTTCTGAATACAGTTAAGAGTATGTCTACCGTCATAAATAAAAGCCGTGCGTAGTTTTTCATATTATATTTATTGCATTTTTAAATTATTATTATTAGGAATATTGCAATACATACGGGACTTTTATATGAATTATAAATATGACTTTGGTGTATAAGCTACATAAGGATTCAAAGGATTTTACATAAAATAACACGATAGCGTTTTTATGAAATGTTCTAAGCTAAGACTTCAGTCATTACTTTCATACCGGTCTTATCAGTCAGTAAAATAAATTACGTGAATTTATTATAAAGATGACAGACGTAAAACTATTTCATACGGCAAATTTATTAACCGAATCAATAAAGGGAGTCTGGGAGCGACTTAATATATAAACGACACATAACTCTAATTCAATGGCTAGTCATGCCACACGAATTTCCGGAGCAAACGATCGGCCATGGCACTAATCTCTACAGTTACCAGGCAGCGCCATACTTCGGCTTGTGACCATCTCCTGCCCTGTTGATAAGGTTGGCATGGTGACCATGATTTCTGTCCTTTGGGTAATCTCTGCAAGGTGAATTAGCTAAAATTACTGGAATTTTCTCAGCATGAATTCTATAGTTTATCCTATCTGATGATATGGATCCAGTCATTATTCTTTGGAAACTTGATGTCAACACCCATAATTCTTGTTCTCCTTTGAGATTGTTGACAACTTTCACACCGCCAGCGAACTGTAGCGTCTCTTGGTCTATAGCCACCGCATGGAAGTTGCGAGGAGAAAAATCTGTGGCAGAGTTCCAACACCAGATGCTAGGAGGGTCCATGAGTCCGAAGTATAGAATGCCGTCACGGTCCATTGCTTCAGCAGCTGATTGTGATGAGCGCTCCTCTGGGAACACCTGGAAATTTACTTATACTCTTATATCTGTGTTATTTATAGCAATCACTGGCGTCAATTCCAGTTGTCCATACAATTAACGTTTGACGTCTCTAATTTTAGTGGCCACCTAAAATCAGAGACGTCAAACGAAAATTGTATGGAAGTTTTAGGTTAACATGAGTAAATTTGAATTTGATATCATCCCGTCCTGCTCTAATATTAACGATTAGTAAAAGACAGCTATGCTCTAAATTTAGTTTAGTTTGCTACATTAGAATTGGCGCCATGATCAACATAAATTTTATTAAAATTGGGTAAAATATTTGTGCTTTATGAACGTCAAACATTAACAATAATTATATCGTTTATGTCAGCTTACGTAAACAGAATCGGCATCAAGGTTTGGGTCTTCAATATGTGATTCATTCCTGATGTCCATGGTTCTGACCACGTTTTCGGTAGTGGAGGCGAGTGCGTGGAAGAAGAGCAGACGGTCCTGGCCGCGCCGGTTTGGAGACAGAGCCATTCCCAGGACGCCATCCATTACATCAAAGCTTTCACCTAGAACAAGTAAATTTTAAGCGGCTTACTTAATCTATTGAGAGATTATAATCTATTGAGCATCATCATATTTAATTCAATTAAGGATAGTAACGCCATGATATGAACGCACTAACAAAATCGCAGGTCATACAAATATACGGCCAAGTGCGAGACGGACTGGCGCTCTCAGGGTTCCATATAAAATATATTTTTTAAGAAATCTTAACATTATGTTACGTTTTTGAATCTTGCTTCTTAATTCTATGTCAACTACAAGGTTTTATCCGCAGAGTGACAAAATACGCGGTGTAAATGGTCGTATTAGTTCTTTCGTTGCCTAAGTAGCTTGATTTTTTTTGAGCTCCAGTGGACCATAGTTCTAAGAATTCGATATTAATTTCAACTTGATACTTCCACGCTTTCTTCTTCTGGAGGGATCTTATTAGGGTTCAATTTTTCTTTGAGTAACGGAACTATAAAAATCGCGATAACCTAAGACATTATTTACTATCATACAAAACTGTTGGTGTTTACATCACACATTAGATGCAAGCGCAACTGCAGCTTCAATTTTGTTAGAAGGTATATGAGTGTTAGTAAACAGATTTAAATGAAGGACAGTTGCCTATAACGAACGCTGCACCAATGTTGTTAGTCATTATTATTGCTATGACATTCAATCAGGAATCAGAAATCGATATTTTTTTTAAATTATATGTTCTATTCTTCAGCTCATGAAAGCCTCACCAAGGCAAGAGAGAGCAGTCAGTTTGTTACAAAAATGTATATCAATCCAATTTGCATCATGGAGACTGGATACCTATATTTCTCACCTCCCTTTTATATGAAGTAAGACTTTCTATATATTGCAGACTTACGATAAACTGGATAATGGATATACATACCTACTCTACATAAGTAACTTATGTTAAATTACATACCATCAATGGTGAAATTTCCTCTGGACGGGTAGGGGTAGAAGAGTCGATGCGTTATGTACCACGACCTGTCTCGTACTATGTCACACACCAACAGCCCGAAGTCATACGCTTCAGCGACGTACACGAAGGTGTCGGCGCAGTCACCTGGCGCGCGCGGACGAATGTCCACAACCTGAAGTTATTAATTAAGAACGTGAGGACGGTATAACATTACATAATATCACGTCTGTATCCCAGAAGAGGTAGGCAGAGGTGTACACACTTGTACACCCATATTTCACCAATGCCAATGCAGTTATTAAGACACATGAAATAGTTGGTGAGGATATTATAGCGTACCTATTGGCTATCCCAGTTACCATCGAATTGATGGTCTCTTTGTAATACATAACAATAAGATAACTGAGGCCGGTGAAGCTAGCATTTTTGGTAATGTCACACAATCTATAAAAATGAGTTCATTTTTGTTTTGTCTCTTTAAAATTCGGCAAGGTCGCACAGAAATTGAATTTGAAAACCTGTGGTCTGATGACGCCATAATATAAAAATATTATATTGTTTGGTCAATATTTTATCAGCATTACAGATTCTAAGCACATTCTAAGATATTTGCTTTATCTTACTTAATATATTACACTCATCTTGTCTAACCTGCTCCGTATATTGTACATACCTAAGTGCCATGTAAATATATCAAATTCAATCTTAATTTTTATTACCTAGCAGGTTTTAAAATATTTATACAGTAGTTATTTTGTAAATAAAAGTAGATAACTATTATAATTTTAAATTGGACGCAAATTAAAGTTATAAATTTTTGTGGGATAAGGAATTCGGTCGTGAGCAGGACTTGAACCTGCGCCACCCGGATAAATACTCCAGACCGCTAAGCCATCTCGAGCTCTGCTCACTACTGCGAATTCTTATTCCACATTTTAATATATCTTCTGGTGACGTCATTGACATCTATTCAGTCCCTATACAGGTCACCGAACCGACACGACTAACTTTGCAGTTAATACAATGTCGTACAGATGCAATTACATTAACAAATACAGATAAATCTTCAAAAAGCATTAACGCATGCATAGCGAACTCTAAAGTTATAAACCGTATTCTTTTTCCACAAAAATGTATAACTATGCATGCGTTATCTATTGCTTTTCGAAGATTTATCTAGACACAAATTAATTTGTACGAGTTTTTCTTTGTAGCTTTTGCAATTAGAGCGTGGTTCTTATTTTAGATGCCATATCTAAGTTGCAATGTTACCAGTGTCGGAACAACACGCTAGTTGAAATGCATCCAAAATTATTTTCCAGCATGTAGATATTTTTAAGTCATGCTTTTTTTAAAAGTTGAACCACCTTTATTTTAAAAATCTCCTGATCCTAATTGTTCTAAAGTGCACATGGACATTGATAATAATATAATGATAATAATAATTGTTATTTTGTTGGTCTCCTCACTTGTTTTTGGACCTAAATCAACGCGAGGCAGACAGGCGGAATATCTAAAATCAAAAGATGGATTTCAAGTGGACAATAGGTTATACTAACAGGAGTGATGAACAGCGACTGTTCCGTGTAAGAGGATGCGTTGATGACGTGTCGATAGATGAGCTGGTCGGTGGCGAGGTCGAAGGCCAGCAGTTGAGGGGGGCACACCTGCTTGTCACCGACCTTGCCCGTATCCATCACCCATAGACGCTGGCATTCGTCGATCTGAAATTATGATTGAACGTTTATTTTACTCGAGGAGTTTAAAATTTTCACCAATCAGCTTATGGTGACATTTAAATGTTTGTCAGGAAGTAAGTGTGAACTAATCACGTCTCTTGGACCACCTCTGTATGTATAGATTTTCCTTCAAACATGAAGATAAACACTCGGCTAGTATAGTCTGGCTAGTATAGTCTGGCTAGTGTAGTCCCTGATCGGCAAGAAAACAGTAAGTAATGAACGTTCAACACAAAAAATCAAGATATCGCATCTATGTTAATTGATATTATTTTATTATTATTATTGTTCACCGGTTACTAGCCGCGGACTCAGCTCATGACTAAGGGCTCCATTCTAAATCTCATAACTCGCATGCCGAAAGTGTGAAGGCCCTCACAATCATCATAAACATAATATTGTAGACAGAGAAACCCCGTAGCGAAAAATGTTTAGTCTATAATATCATATTATATAGGTATATATTCTATAATAAACAGATAAATTGTTTTGTTTTAAGGTCAAGTTTTTATCTATTAAGCTACTAGGTAAGACAGTAGACTAGTCCGGTTACGAGTACAATAGATAGAATATTTATATTAAAATGAAGACCAAAGGAAGACCTTTGGTCTTCATTTTATGTGATAAGTTAATTGTACCTGCAAAATTCCATTCGTAGGAAAATAGCATTACGGCGTATATGAACATATTGTCTCATTACATAATTCAAAATCTTAACACAGCTGTTTTAATGGCCTGACCCATTGAAACTGCTGAGGAAGCTGCTCTTGAGTTACGACAAAATAAAAATATATCATTATTATTTATTTTTATTTATATTTTATTTCATTATATATCCCGAGAAAAATAAGGTTTTTTTTAGGATAAAAGTATTTTATATGTAAGTATGACTGTCTAGGCTCATCGTTTTAATCAATTCTGTAGATAGGGCGTTAAGATGTAACAAACAAACACGACTATTTAATAATTTATACCTAAAATCGTTTATAAAATCAGTGTCATCACATAAACATCGTTAACATACACACCTTAATAAAGTTTAACTACCTTGAAGGTATTTGTTGAAAATTTTCCTGTCTGAGACTTTTATATTATTATTCTAATATAAAAATCCACACACAACTTATATGTTATTAATAATTCATCCTTTACATTTATCAGGAAAGAGGTTATAACAGATTTCATACTTTAATTATCAATAGTTTACTATTACCTTGATCTTTATAACTAACTAGCTTTATCTACTAACCATCGAATACTAGCTATGACTGCAGAGCTACGGCGTATACTATGTCTGAGCCGCTGTGTCCCACCACCTGATCTTGGGAGGATCTGATACGAGCTATAGGAAAGGGCGTCTAGTGTTCCACTTCCAAGTGTTTAGGGATAAATGAGACATTGAAACGGATAGAAGAATCTAAATTCCAACTTATGCAATTCAATTTCGATGAAGCGATATTCTAGGTGATTATACAAATTATTATTGGCATATACAGCCAATAACCAGCAGGGATCGCTGGTTCAACGTGACTCCTCATGAAAATTCTCCTAGCAGTAAATCTACAGATTGACCGCGTCAAGTGTTACTTTACTTTAAAGTTGGTTTGCTGACCAGAGATTAAAGATGACGTAAGATGAACAGGATAAGTGTAATTGGTTGGTTTATGAAATATTTAACATATATAACCACGATGTTGTTTTTATTTTTGAATTTTCATAATTTAAGCTTGTAGCCTAGCCTTACTTTGACTCTAAAGACGGATATCATTCCAGCGCAGTTCTCGAATTGGTTGTCGTGCCACGAGTAGTCCGGGTATGCGGTGATCTTGCCCTGCTCGTCCACAGTGCCTAACGTGATTGGCAGCCCCTCGGCCATCCGAGGGATTGTCACGAAGATCCGTGTCGATCCTTTAACAACAAAGTGGAATTTTCGAAATGAATCAACTTTAAAGTTTCTTACTTTTCAATCATGATCATGATAATCTCTCTATAAATTTGAGAAGTGTGGCACACCTGTCAAATTCAAAAACATAGTGATTGATGTTGCCCATATTCTCTTTTAAACCATATGAGGGGAAATTTGAAATTGATGAGTACCAAAGATAGGTACGGACAGCGATCCGATAGATAGATAATTATTACACGACTGCCCAAAAAATTTGTGTTATTTTTGGTTAGATTTAGGGCCTTGGCACGGTTCGGCAAGTGTCGCGTGTTCAAGCCTCGTTCGTATCTATTCCACATACAAATAAAAAGAAAATACTAAGATCCTTCCATATGCCATACTACATATTTATAATCGATTATCCTCAAAAACTAGTTACTTAACAAGGTCTGCAAGTTACGGTCACAGGTTCAAATACGGCAAAATCTGACATACATAGGGAAGATCCGCGTATAATAAATTAAAAAATGTATTGTATGATTAGCTATTTTTTATGCACAAAACTTAAATGATGTTTATCCAGTTGATATAAAAAATTGTTTGTATGTCATTTACCCACATTACAACTTTTTTTTTAAATTGTGTATAAAATTATGTGTGACATTTTGTCCTGCTTATCGTCGTATCGTATCGTATACACTGCAAAGTCATATTCTGAGGCTCTATTAAAACGTGCTACAACCATGACTGTTCCGCTGGGTAGTGGCTAGTGTAAATGGCAGCCACGACCCGTATAAACCATATAAGAAAAAAGTCACTTGTGGCTCACGAATGGAGTGGCTGCGATATCTTTGATTTTGGAAATAGCATTTCCTAATATAAATTTAATTCATTTAAAATATGTCAAGGCGTACCTTTCAACGAAGGCACTCTGATATATTTTAGAGGATATTTTAGACACTTCCAGAGATTTAGGTGTGTGCAAATAACTGTCCGTGTCTATCCAGTCGTTGAAATGTTCTAAAGAAAAAAGTCAATAAGCACTTGAACAACTACTCTTATAAAGATAGGTACATGGTTTATTTATCATCTCGAAAAACAAGCATATCTGGTGATATATTTAAATAATGGCATGCTTAAAATTTCAGCTCCTAGTTGGATCTCCAAAATGATTAAAAATAAAGTCTAAATTAAAAAGGAAATAAAACACAATTGCTTACAGTAGGTACCTACCTAACCTATAACGTAGTAGGTTACTATGAACTATTGCGAAGTGAGTGTCTAGTAGGAGTAGGTGGCACTTTAGCAATATGCAGAAATGAATTGAATGTTTCCAACGTTACAATACCTTATGATGAATAATAGGCTGAATAATAAAATGCATTTTTTTTAGCAGCCCTATATCTTTTCATTGTAGTCATGTTTGTGCCACGATATTGGCACCATACGGAACTTTAAAATTTAACTTTATGTCAAAAATAACAGAACGTTCTTGTTTTTTTTTTAAACCTTTGTGGAAATTTTTCTATATTGTAAATATAAGACAAACTGGCAATTCGGAAATGGAATCAATTGCTTATTTATTACTCACCATTTCTATGATGCACATCCACGTCAATGGGTACCGAATAACCCGGGACATAATAGCGTTTTTCAATAGCTATTCGCTTGGCTTCTTCACTGGGGAACTCGAACTCTAGCTCGGACCACTGTCTGATCACGCGCAATCCTTGTTGGGGCCATTGCCTGACGTCGTGTTTATCATTATTGGCACCCAGCCCGGGCCAGCAGCACGCCAGGCAGTAGGACAACAAGAAGAACCTCTCGATTCCTTGCGACATCTCTAACTTGAAAGTGTCAAGCACGTTGGGATCTGGAGGAAGTAAAATGATTTTACTAGAGGGGGAGCTCATGCTAATGAAGTTTTTCTACTACACCGGTCACACAAGTTTCAATAAATAACAGCAACGTCTTGCAAATACTTAATTTTTTATACGAGCTTCGATTTTATATACTGTTGATTAAATGTCAAGTTAATTCAAGATAAATCTTTGAAAAGCATTAACGCATGCTTAGCGAACTCTAAAGTTATTATATTAAATGGAAAAAGAATACGGCCGCGAACAGGATTCGAACCTGCGCCTCCCGGACAAGTTAATGTTTAGATTAAATTATTCAGTTATTCTGTCTTCTATTAACATAAAGAATCTTCTTCCAAACAACAATTTTTTTTTTATCTTCCATTGTAAAGGCTACTGCTTTATACATATACAATACTGTATAACAAAGAAAGAAAGAATGAAAAAAATCCTAGCGGTCACAATATTTAAATATATTGTATGTTCTAACAAGAAAAATATTGATGTAAGGCTCTACATATGAAAATATTTACGCACTGGCTATGGCTGAATAAATTGTAAAAAATCTTTGATATTATAAGATAAGTGGGCGTTTATCGGACAATAACCTATGATAAATATAACACTGACATTATTACAAAAATATCTCATTATACATAACAATCGTAAAATTTTATATGTACCGTATTGACTCAGCAATGCTCCGCAGTATCCCTGTTGTGCATATAATGGAACCATCGCGATTTGTTCAGATATAGACTAAATATCACCAAAATCTTCATAATAGTAAAACACACTATGGAGCCTCATTCACAACACTTGTTGAAAATTATTGTCACAGGTACCTACTCACTATCTAGTAACTCTTAAATTAAAATAAAATATAAACTTTAAAATAATAGAACAATGCATAGAAAACAAATTGGAAATCACAATTAAGTGAGAACACCGGTGTTTCTTTCTATGTTCTGCTAAAATATTTCTGACAAATGTACCTACGAGTTACAAAACATTTAGTAAAAAGGTAATATTTCGTTACAATTAACCTATATTGAATATCAATAAAAATATTTTAAAAAAAAATATGATGAGAGTCACGCGAATGAAATTAATTTTGTATTTATCGCGGAACGTGTGTCTCTACTCTTCTTTCCTTTTAAACTGACTTGGTACCGTTGGGTTCAGATTCTGAACAATGACCGCTACTTTAGCCATAAACATTTTATTTTGACAGAGCATCAATATTAATAATGCTCAATACTGAACTCTGCTTTAATCTGCATATGTACACGAAAATTATATACCTACCTCTTGAACATTGATCATTAGTGAAAAGCCGAATGAAATCTGTTGACTACTTTCAGAGAACATCGTGGACTGATAGACAAACAGAGGTACCGCTGCGGGGTACTTTTATAGACTTAGAGACAATAGGATAAGTACGCGCTTTAAAAAATATGGTATAGTGTACTACTTGATGTAAATGTTTTGAGGAGCAAATAACTTGTTTAACTTACAGTTCATTGGCCTCAGAATTAGTCAAAAAGCCCACCGAAACATATTTGGGACAATGATACCTCATTCATGAATATTTTAAGGTAGATAATTGCGTGTTTGTTGCCTTTTAAGTTGGAATTGTTATCTACTAGGTATTTTTGTCGTATTGTTATTTTATTATTTTATTTCTAAATTTTACGGAAAGGGTTACTACAGTAAATAAGTAAGTAATGTAAATTTTTCGACCAACTACTTTATCAACGAAATTCTATTTACACTTATTTCCGAATACAACTGGGCTTCGAAAAATTAAAATACCGATAAAAATCGTACAACACACACTAGTTTCAACGTAAAGCGATGAAAATAAGGTTGCAACTGAAACACAATTGCACTGACTTACAATGTATGGAAAAATCTTTATTATCAGAAGTACTTTAGATGTCATAGTGAAGCAGGAATTGCACATAAACCCCTAGGTCACGTCTTTCTAGTTCTAGAACAATATAATAAGATTACATAGTAACGATGTCATCTCACTTTTGCTGTCACATATAGATTGATGCTTAGCAAATCTACTTATACCAAATATACTTAACCTACCTCTAAATTGTATTGCAAACTTATTATTGCCCCAGCAAGCGTGTGTAGGGTACATATATAGTCTCTACAATTTAATTAAAAGCCTTGAAAGTTACAATATTAAATGGAAAAAGAATACGGTCGCGAACAGGATTCGAACCTGCGCCTCCCGGATAGATACTCCAGGCGCTCTGACCACTAAGCCATCTCGACCTCTGCTCACCACCGCGAATTCTTCTTCCATATTTTAACACGTCTTATGGCGACGTCTGGTAAAAGCCTTGATCATAAAACAGGGATGGTTTATAATCTCTTTACGTCATCAGAGTTAGTCATTATCGTGTCCAACTGATGTGTATCGATGAGAATGATCTTGAATTATCCTGACCTGAAGTTTGTTTATTAATTTAATACAAACATATGTCGCAGATGGATGGTAGAATCCGCTGTTTTACAAAACTGCTAGCTGTTTTACAAAACACAAACATTTTATAAAACAACTGAACAACGTTCAGCTGGATTGAAACAGCTATCCACGTTTAGACGTAATGCAATTAAAATAGGTAGTCAGGTCAGAAAAACCTAAACACAAAGAGGATGAACGTAACCTGTCCATGTACACGGGGTACTCCGGGGTACACGGAACTCCCGAGCTCGCTTCGCTCCCTCATGCGTCATTTTTATTTATTTTCTTTCATAATCCCGATTTAGTATCGATTAGTAAAGTAGTTAGTTTAGTAGTCATTCAAAATTTCCATTTTTGCTACTGACTTACAAAACTTAATAAAGCTAAATTATTGTTGATAAGACACACAGAGCCATGAGCGACAAAATTAAGAACTAAAATTTAAGTCTTACTATTTATGAAGGGGAATTTTTAACTGCACCTCTATTTAGAAATTTAAGCAAACAAAATTTATCCACTATTAACCTACTGCATATCAAATAAATGACTGTACTACAAATTAACTACTTGATTACCTAAACATGTTGTACTAAAAAATGTTTAAAATTCATCAAAATCTGATGGCTTTTTTATCTAATTTACAGCAAAAATCTAGCTGAAACCACAGATATACTCATTTTGAAACAATATTACTCACCGTAAAACAAAAATACTGATTTGCACACAAATTATATTTTTTTATGACGTAAATACTAAACCACTATAATAGTCGACAATATATCGGGATTATGAAAGAAAATAAATTAAATTGATCCATGAGCGAGCGAAGCGAGCTCGGCAGTTTCGTGTATCCCGACACGGACAGGTTAGGTTCGAAGAGGATGACGGGGGCCCGTGAGCGAGCGTAGCGAGCGAATAGCCCCCGTCATCCTCTTCGTGTTTAGGTTTTTTCTAACCTTACGGACACAAAAATAGGAGCCCCTGTACACTTTGCAGATTTTTTGTGAACTTTGATTAGATAAACATGACTGATTAACTGGTGTTTCATTTAGAATAACCCATGTTCTTAAAAGTTTAATAGGTGATGGATTCCAAAAAAAATAATGTTTAAATATTTTGTTGCACTCGAAGAATTATTAGATTTACTTTTAGTTAACAGATAGTCATTCAGTAAAACAGTTAAGCTTTAAAGATCTAACAGTATAGTATAATTGATTTATTTGATGAGCAAATTTAGTGTGCAATTCAGTATTTTTGGTGGTAATTTCGAATATTTTGATTGAAAAAAGGGGATTTACAGTTAAAGTGTTAAATACCACCCATTTATGAAGGCATTGTATGACACTTAATTATTCCATGTTTATGAGTTGTTGGATTAATTTAAAAAAACTAACTCTAAGCTAGAAGAATTGAACAAAACGTTAGTTTCAACAACAAGAAATATAAAAATATATTAATTTTGTACATTAACCTACCTGAAAAGAATCTGGTTTCATTCCGAAGAAATTCTTTGTACAGCATCGCATCATTATCAGCCCACTTGTCACATAATTTTGTATTGAGAACCATAATTAATAAGGAAAACCTTCCACTAGTCCGACGCTTAGCCACGAAACACTACACGCAAATTATTTACAGAATCTTGTGGTGTCGGTTGCTGCCTAACTAACGCTTGAAAATGGTAAATAGTTACGACATTAATAATGTCCGTCGCAATTCTTTACAAATAATTTTGATTGATGGGTCTACTGTGGATGAAAGGAGAACGCACTGTGAACACTCGACTAATCCGTGCGTTACTTCCAAACGAAATTTAATTATATGTTTAGATTGAGTGAAATAGTAGAGTAAAAAATTAAGTAAAAAATGGCGCCTATTGACCATGTGACAGTGAAGTGAAATAAACTACGTTCAATGAAATACTACCGGTTTTATTTTTATCACTTAAATATATTGTTTCCTGTGATGTCATACGATAAATCTAGTGTATCCAAACGAATCTATCTATCTATTTGTTGGTTACGTTTCACGCCTAAATCTCTGAACCAATTTTGATGAGTTTTGGTATAGCGGTAGATTGGGCCTTGGGCACTAGCCACTAGCTAGTTTACTATATATTTAAGTAAGTAAAGTTTTTTTTTAAGTCGGCCAGTTTGCCGGTTAGACTCCATGTTACACATTAAGTTTCCAGGGTTAGTTGTTTGATTTGACAATGAATTAATTTTCAAACCATTACACTTTCTTGGAGAAGGAGTGCAGAAAGTTAATATTTTTATATAATATACATTAGAAATACATTTTATTAATATAAAAAAAAAACATTACAAACACTACCATGCGTTTCACTCACACACACATAGGTTTATCTTTGAAAATGTATTATGGTCGAATTTCAGCCAGTGAGCGACCACTTTACTTTACTTTAAACGTCCAAATTTTTCCCTATACAGTGACTGAAATAAGTACCTACGTTACTGATATTAATTACCATCGAAGTACCTAATATCTTTAAGTTGTATTTTATATTCCTCTTCTAAAATTAACCTTAGCTTTACATAAATACTTAGATACATTTAAACTAAGAATAAATCTTCCTTTAATAAATCTTCTATTTTTTATAGAGGGATAATTAAAAGTTAGTGTCACTATTTGTAACTATCGGGGAATTATGCCAATCTGCTCGCTTACGGTCAGTCGGGCTTCAAGATCAGCCTAATCAATGAAAAGATATGGTTTAAGAAAATAAAATATAACGATAACTAGAAAGACCGATTCAAGTATTTGTTAAAATTACAAAAAGTGACAATAATAGTCAGTCGGTTTAAAGTAAGTACAACTCACATACCTATACAATACGAATTTGGATAAATTAATTTGAAGTAAATTTTTACTTAAATCTTTTCCTTTGATGTAATTTAACTGCCTAACATCTGCTTAATGGAACTGGTTCATAAAAAAGATCACTAACCTTATCGTAACGTATTTAATAGGCAGACACTTTTTTTAGAATAAACCACGTCTCCGCTTCCTAAAACGGTGTTATAGTAACAACTTCTCAAAAAGAAATGGTATATTTTTCTTTCATTACAACATTTAACCGAACCATAGAAAACTTTTACGATTAGTCGAGCGTAATTCCGCAAGAACAAAATAATCTACAATATCTACTTACAGTGCTGGGGACAACGCCACACTAGTCATTTATTGCTACGCATCCGCTATATATATGTATGTATAATTGTCTTATCAGTAGGTACATAACAATTAGTACCAGCAGGTATCTGTTGCCTGGAAGGTATCATTTTACCAACTAATTACTAAAACGAACAATTCGATGACATTGTCCTGCGGCGAATGTGCTCTTCCTCAAAATGCTGTAAGTTGTCCAAACTATCATTTATAATTAAATTAATAATAATATACTCCCGACCATATTTTCGGTCACGGCGGCCTGTCTTCGCGGAGATTAGACAAGTACGCAGGAGATAATATTATGGTTCACAAGTGTATGCGCAAACAAGGTGCCCACTTACTTCACTCTCATAATCCGACGATGGGCAGTCCGATACGACCGGAGAGAGATCAGGTGCAGAATAGACGGCTTTGCGTGTTCAATTAAATTACACACGACTCTACAAAGTATCTTAAAGTAGCTGAATTGGTCATTTTACAAAATTAATGTGAAGTGACTTTGTACACCTGTAAAGTCTTGCAGCTGATATTATTAAACAAACTGAGGGATATGTTTAAGCAATCGGAATAAGCAAATGTTAGCGAATACTGCATTTTTAGGTGGAAATACAAACCTAAAATTGTAAACGGTAAGTACAAAAAGAATAAACGGTCAGATAAAATAATTGAGCGGATAATCTACCTACGTATCTACCTAATTTGTGAAAACATGAAGAAGCTCTTGACCAAATCTGCCATCTTAAGAGGGAGTTAAGTGAATCTCGAGACCTGATTGTACGATATGAAGAGGAAAAACAGTCTGAAGTTACTTTTAAAAATAATAGTTTGTATAGTGAATTGGTAGAATGCAGCTCAGGTATTTTTGTAAATAGTAAGCTTGTTAGTCACAAAAAACAGAAAAAACTCAAGAAAGTGAATAAATATATTTCTAAAACTTCCAAAATTATAAGCCACCTACGTAAAAAAACCAATAATAACTCTAAATTAAAACATTTAAATCTTACATTAAATGAAAACATTTTACTATGTAAATTAGAATTGAATAGATACATAGCAGCATATAAAAATGATACACTTAAATTACAGGCTGAAATAGATTTATTACAGAAATTCCTGCATGATGTTACGGTTAAATAAATCACTTACAGAGAAAATACAATAACATATTATAATATTATATAGCCGGTTGGCGTAGTTAACTACATAATAAGTTTATATAAAATTAAATCTTAGTAATATTTATAAACTTAAATCACAAAAATGTTGGGTATTCTTAAAAATCTAATCATACAAGTTTTCAGATTTTGTTCGTTGCCAGTGCGCCGAAACAATAGGTGTTTACTAAGGCCGGTCACATAGTGAAAGAAGTGCAATTTAATTTGAACTTCGTTAAGTAGAATGTGGTTATTATAGTAATTAGTAATGTGTGTTTTAGTTGTTTTATTTAGTTTGAATATTGACTATATGTTTATTATTATTTAAGATTTCAATCAAATAAAAAAAAAATGTTTTAAGTAGTTGTGTAGTATATTACTAATTGGTGGTAAGTATAAATTCACTCAGTGTACATAAGTAGGTAATGTTTCATTAAAAACTAGATATTTACAATATATTATATACTAGATATTTTTTTATAGTATATTATTTAAACCCACATAAAATACATATAAAAATGAAGCACAGGAAGTAACATAATTCCTAATCTATTAATGAAAAATCTCTCATAATGTGGTTTTTTAACAATTTCTTAAACATTAACATAGATTTTGCCTCCTCTACTAGAATGCTCTTTTTCCCTATATTTGTCCTATGAGCTTTTAGACACAGATTATTAGCCTGCCTAGTCATGCATTTATGATGGTCTATTTTCTTTGTGAATGTAATTTGAGAGTTAATATCTTTAGTGATAATTTTCCTTATAAAAATGCTGGTGTTATATATGTAAGTCTGGGTTAAATTCATTAGTTTAGTTTCTTTATAGATTTTGAAAGTACGTGTTAGGTAGTCGTATTGGAATAGTCTTTAAATTATTTTGTTTTGTGTTACTTGTAATATTTTTAGGTTGGTTTTAGCTGCTGATCCCCATATTTCAATTAAGTAGTCTAGATGAGACTTGACCAAGGAGTTGTATATTGTATATCGTACATGTCTTGGCAGTCTCCGTACTATACCTCGTAGGGCGCCTGTTAATGAATTGATTTTATTTTAGATTTTTTTCAATATGTGGCTCCAAGTAAGCTGACTCATTGTTAACTTTAGTTATTTTTTGGCCATTCATTACAAGAGGATGGTGATTTCCAATTTTTCTATTTTAACCGACTTCCAAAAAGGAGGAGGTTATCAATTCGGTTGTATTTTTTTTTTTTTTTTTTTTTTTTTTTTTTTTTTTTTTTTTTTTTTTTTATGTTTGTTACCTCAGAACTCCGTCATTTATGAACCGATTTGGAAAATTATTTTTTTATTTGAAAGGATTTAGTTTCAGATTGGTCCCATTTAAATTTTATGAAAATTGGTTTAGTAGTTTGGTATTTAAATCAAAATAACTGAAAAATAATACGTCGTCGAAGTAAACGAAATGGTGTATTTTGCTTTCTTGTGACTTTCCGGTGGTGTTTACGGTCTCTAGAATAGTTCTAATGAACTGCCTATTTTCAAGCTTCATCATCAGATGATGATGATGATGATGAAACCGGAAGATAAGCACCGGAAATCCGTAATTTTTTTTTTTTTGCTATTTAATATTAAGTATGTACGAGTATGTATGTAAGTATGTTTGTGAGTTTCTTTACCTATTCCACCATAACTTCTAAATACCTGAATTGATTTCGATATATGGGGTATCGTTAGAATCCTTATACTGTCCCGTGAGTAACATACGCTAGTCAGTTTCTTATTTTTTTTTTTATTAATTTCATCTTGATTTACGCAGTTTATTACTCTCTTTTGAAATAGCCTCAGATCTAGATTTCCTACTTTGATATGGATATGTCGCAGATGGATTGTAGAATAAGCTGTTTTACAAAACTGCTAGCTGATTTACAAAACAGTACTGTTATGAAAAACAGCTGAACGACGTTTAGCGGTTTTACATAATTATTGCACTATAACACGCAGAATTGAATGAACGTTTTGCGTTTATCAATGCAGCGGGTCAACGATCAGAGATTATGTAAAACAGTGTGAAATGAACTGTCAGATTGGTGATATTAGCTCGAAATTTTGTCCCATATGGCTCTCTATGTCTTAACAATATTAACTAACTAACTTTATTTTACTTGTCAATAGAAAAAAAAAGATGAAAATTTTGAACTACTAAATCTCTATAATAGTCGACTATATATCGGGATTATGAAAGAAAATAAATTGATCCATGAGCGAGCGAAGCGAGCTCGGGAGTTTCGTGTATCCCGACACGGACAGGTTAGGTTCGAAGAGGATGACGGGGGCCCGTGAGCGAGCGTAGCGAGCGAACAGCCCCCGTCATCCTCTTCGTGTTTAGGTTTTTTCTAACCTTACGGACACTAAAATAGGAGCCCCGCTAAGCGGGGCTCCGTCGACCCAGCCACGGAAAGTCAAATCAGAATACAGTATCGCTTTTTTACTTGAGTGGTGACTATCCATATAACATACCTATTCAATAAACAAACCTGTCCCACTGTAGATATGTCATTCTGCATTACGTCTAAAGGTGGGTAGCAGTATTGTTAAACGTATCGCAATGGCAATCCAGCTGAACGTTGTTCAGCTGTTTTATAAAACAGTACTGTTTTGTAAAGCAGCTAGAGATTTTGTAAAACAGCGGATTCTACAATCCATCTGCGACAGATATATATGGACAGTGCGTTGAATAGGTCTGCCCATATTCACTTCCGATAAATCAGTTATGGTACGCAAGATTCACTAAAAAGTAAGAAATAAAATAATTTTTAACAAAAAAAAGAACCGACTCCAAAAATCTATCTGTTAAGTAAAATTGCACTAAAAAGTTATAAAATAATTTCATTATTTACTTACTACAGTATATATAAAAATATTTTTTTAATTTTAGAGGATTCTGAATAAAATCAATTTATTAGGACAATAATATACAATTATTATTATTTTTGGAGTCGGTGCCAGTAAAGGATAATAAACGTGTAAGTACATTCATGAAGTAGCGTATTACGTTCGCTTTAGGCAGTTGTTGTGTTCATTTGTAAATAGATTCAATAGGTACCTATAGTACATTATCGTAAAAATAATGATGGTTAATGTACCTTTAAATATACTTTGCAAATTTTAGGAAACTTCCTAAATATTTTTAAAGTTTGTCTGGCACCGACTCCAAAAATAATAATAATTGTATATTATTGTCCTAATAAATTGATTTTATTCAGAATCCTCTAAAATTAAAAAAATATTTTTATATATATTGTAGTAAGTAAATAATGAAATTATTTTATAACTTTTTAGTGCAATTTTACTTAACAGATAGATTTTTGGAGTCGGTTCTTTTTTTTGTTAAAAATTATTAGCTGAGAATATTATGTAATTGGTTTTAGACGCATTAATGGTTAGTAAATTTGACTGTAACCAGACGTGTAATATGTCTAGATCGTGTTGAGCTTGATCTATTATGGCATCTAAGGAGTGACCATAATAGAAAAGGCTAGTATCATCAGCATATAGGGTGATATCTCCCTTGAGTCCAATTTCATGTATATTATTAATATAAATGAGAAACAACAGAGGTCCTAATATTGAACCTTGTGGAATGCCACATGTGATGGGTTGGGGGGCACTTCGGTAATTATCTATTTTTACTACTTGTTGCCTGTTTGCAAGATAAGATTTGTAAATGTCATATGCTGTATCTGCAACACCTATGTTTCTTAATTTTATCAAGCGTATGTCGTGGCAAACGGTGTCAAACGCCTATTTCAAATCAATGAATACTCCCAAAGCTATTCTTTTACCGTCAATATTAAGTCGTATATTTGTTACTAGATCTACGGTTGCTGAGACCGTGTTAGACTTAGGTCGAAAGCTATATTGTTTATCAAACAGAAAGTCGATAGAGGTTAAATACTTATAGCTGGTCATGCATTATTTTTTGGAATATTTCGGAAGTCACCGGTAAGACTGATATGGGACGGTAGTTGCTTGGATCGGCTTTGTCCCCTGATTTAAAAATAGGACTAACCTTCGCGAGTTTTAGACTGTCAGGGAAACAACCTTCAGTTATACATCTGTTGATGCATTGAACTAAGTTTCCTGCTATGTCGTCTTTAACACATTTAATACATTTTGTGCTAATCCCATCTAGTCCTGAGCTAGTATTTGTATCGAGATTATTAATTATTTTTAGTACCTCTTGTGGAGTCGTTGGTTTTAAATTTGTTAATGCTTTATCGTTACTTTTAAAGTTATTTATTGTTAATGATAAGTTATTATGGTATTTTTTAGGTATATTATTGGCAAGTTTAGTACCGATTGTAGCAAAGAAAGCGTTGAAACACTCACAAATTTCTTTGGGGTCTGATGTTTGTCCGTTAGAAGTATTCATTTTTTGGTATAGAGTTCGAAGTTTTGGTTTTGTAGTTGGTTAGTCTATTTATAAGTTGCCACATTTTTAAGGGGTCCCTTTGACAATTTGTAAATGCCTTGTGATAATAGTTATTCTTAGATGTTTGAATGTGATAGTGGGTTTTGTTTCTTTGCTGTATAAACTTGCTTTTCAATAGTTGGTCTTCAGGTGTTTGTTTCAGATTATGCCACAATTGGTTTCTTATGTTTATTTGGTCAATTATTGTTTTATTTATCCATTCTTTGTTTGGTGGGTTAAGTATTTTCGTTTTTAGAATTTTGTTTTTTTGCAACAATTTTTAGTAACTGTGATTCTAATTTCTCATATTCATGAAACTCATTTGTAGTAAAAATTTCTTTGGCATTGTTTTGCAAGCTTGTAAAATGTATGGCCTCATACTTGATTCGGTTTTTCTTTTCAGGTGTAGATCTATTTATTTCAAGGTATATTTGATTGTGATCAGCAATAGAGGATTCAATTATGGACATTTGGAATGTATTATGGAGTAAGCTTGTACACACATGATCTATAATGGTTTTTGTTTATGTTGTTTCACGGGTACAGTGTTCTTTGCTAACTTTATTTAATATTTTGATTTTGTTATCACGTAGTATATCCTTATATTCCTTTACAGATTTATCATTATGAATAAGTAAGTTCAGATTAAAGTCGCCAAAAACTATGACACGCTTCCTTTTTGGGAGATATTGATTATAAGTCTCTAGAAACTTGGTGATGTTTGCTGCTGGTTACCTGTATATAGCCCCTACGTCCAAGGAGAGTGCATGTAGATGTACCCATAGAAAGTGATTTCCATCATCGCATTCTTCTTCTAGAAATTCATGTTTCAGGCTATTGTGAATGTAAATAGACACTCCACCACCTCTTGAATTTTTCCTGTAGTTATAGTGATGTGAATAATTTGTAAATTTTAATCTTTGGGCTTCATCATCATTCTTTATCCAAGTCTCCGTAACTATTAAAACATGTAAAATAGAAGGGAACGTTTCTAACACACATCTCATTTCATCCAGTTTTCCGGGCTTAACCAAACTGCGGACATTTGTGTACAAAAATTTAAGTGTTTTATTTTTGGTTTTTACATTTGTATAATTACTATGGACTTCATGCGTTACGAAGTTGTTATCTATAATTTTATGTATCGTATCTTCTCTGATCGCTAGTTTTTTGACTCTTTTTGTAGAATTTTGGGAACTCCTTTAATGTATTTTATTATTAAGTTGTTTTACCCATTTTCTGTGCGTGATTGTAGCTCTTCTCTAAGTTTAATCATTGTTTGTTGTTGGTTAGGTGTCTGATCGGAGTATATTTTGATATTTTTATACTTAAAATTTATCTTCTTCTTTAAAATAGGTTTAGCTATTTCTTGAGATGAATAGCAGACCTTTATAGGGCGTGTTTTTTTACCATCATATCTTCCTAATCGTATAACTTTTTCTGGACTTGGACAAAGAGGATGTATAGTTTTTATTATTTGACAGACCTCACATTGATCACCTGATCTTTTTTTCTCCATATCTCCATCTGATTGTGGTTCAGGAACGCCTGTGATTACGATATTCTTACTCCGTTCCATGCGTTCTTGCAGTTCAATGATTATGTCATTACAGGCAGTTGGGTTTGTGTGTTCTGATGATGATGATGATGATGTTGTCGATGAGTTATTTTGAAGTGCCTTTATATCACTTTCAAGGCTTTTTAGTTTTTCTTGGGTGTTACTCACGGTACTTGTAAGATTTGTTATGTCTGATTTGAAGTTGTTATGTTCCGTAATAATTTGGTCTGTTTTATTCTTCATTTCGATCAGTTGGTTATTAATAGATTAGTTAATAGGTTATTGATATATCTTGCTTAATAGTATTAATGTTGTCAGTTTGTGACTTTCCAAATTCCTTGAGAAAACCCATAATTTATTTTTTAAATTCCTTGAATTGGTAGGAAAAGTCAACCTCCGGTGACTTCCTCTTCCGTGTCGATATGTTTTGCGAGTCATATAGTCCAAAGGTAGTCAAGTCAGGCTGGGAGGTACTACCTTCTCCGGTAACACTGACACTCTCGGCAGATTTACTAACAGGTGAACGTCGAACACTCATACTCGTATTAACTCCGTGTACCAAGCACAATTTGTGTTACCCGCTCCACTTATCGCTACGCTTGAATAATGTGTGCGTTGGCCTTACGATGCGTGCGGGCAACGCAGCGATTATCTGTTTCACTCTAACACTCACTAGTCGCTGGTGACAGTATTAAGTAGACACTTGTCGCGTTAGATTTGAAATCGACGTTATTTACGTCACTTGTGAGTTTAAACTGATTGCTGTCGAAACTCGGTACCTCTCTTACTATCTTGTTGAGGTACCCATATGCTGCCGGCACCATCTTTGGATTTGTATTGCGCCATCCCGCTCATGTGACGGTGAGTGAAGATATTAAACTTTTACAAATTGGAAACATCCGAAAAAGTTTGCGCGACCTGAGGCTCGAACCTGCGCCGCGTTGTGTGCCACAGTAGTAATACCGGAGCGTCGCGCCGCTAGACCAACTGTGAGTGAGGGGCCCGGCGCGAAATTAGTGACCGCTATCTACAACGGATACGTAACGCAATAAGCTCAGTTACCTGTTTGCAGTTGTTTTTTATTTTTTATTATTCAATCTCGTAGTTATTATGTTGCGATCACCCGATAAGAGTCACTCTAATCCAGATATTGCTGGCTCCCTTGAGATGGCGGGAAAGATCACTCAGAGAAAACGTAAACAACCTGAGTCAGAGTTCGCCGAGGCCATTAGGACATTATCACAAGAAATTAACAAAAAGTTAGACGACTGGCGTGGTGAGCTAGACAGCGCAATATCTAAAATAACTGACAGTATAACAAATATTAAAGCTGATTTAACCACCGTAACCCAGGTTACTTGCGATATCAAAACCGACTTGAACACTTTGCGTTGCGAATACAGTGGCTTAGAGAATAAGGTGTGTAGCCTAGATGCTAAACACAATGAGCTGGTGATGGACGTGGAAACTCTCAGGAAGTCTGTCCAGCACACCATGGACGAACAGGACGACCTTAAGAAAAAGATGGAACACATTCGTTCTGTAAACACAGTAACCATTAGCGATTTAATTACTGGCCTTGAAACGAAGATCGATTCTCTTGAACAACAAGCCCGCCAATGCAACCTGGAGCTATGCAATGTTCCGGAAAAGCGCAATGAAAATTTGATTGCTCTTATGGAAAATATTTGTACAAAAATACAGTTTACATTATGTCCTAAGGATATCCTTGCTATACATCGAGTGCCACACGCACACACAGAAAATAAATATCCGAAAAATATCATCGTTAAACTGAGCTCACGCATCCTAAGGGATAATTTGTTAAGCGCTTTCCGACTAGCAAAAGGACTGAATACTAACCAACTGGAACTTACTGGACCTTCTAATCCCGTTTATATGCATAAACACTTAACTCTCAAAAAGAAGCAATTATTTCGACAATGTAAGGATGCTGCCGTCAAGAACAACTTCAAATACGTGTGGGTTAAGCATGCTACTATTCTCGTGCGCGAAATTGATTCCGAACCAGCACTTGCCATACGATCCGAGAAAGACATTTCTAAGATCAAGCCCAAAATTGCAAAATTCAAACCCGGCACCGAACATGTTGAGAAATGATTGTTATACATGCGTTAATAGTTTAGTTTTTCACAACTTTATAGAATCTAAGTACTTTTTTGTTTATTTACTTTGCTCTTTTAAACAGCTGTTAAGGTTAATATTATGTCTTCTTATTTTATTTTTACATAGTGTTATTCTTAAACAATGGCATAGTAGCGTTTTTTGTAAAAACATATACTTGTTGTTACCTTTCATAAAAATAGTAATTTTAGTTTTACATATTATACATAATCTGGATTTCGGTTTCATATTGGTTGCGTGCATGTTTACTACTGAATTATTCTTACTATGCTTTAACCTTTACCATGTCGGATAAGTTAACCGTATACTACCAGAATTGTAGGGGTACCCGTACTAAACTGAATCTCTTGTATATGAACATATTATCAAATTGCTATGACATAATTATTTTAACAGAGACCTGGCAAACCCCCGATATATTTGATGATGAGTTTATTGATGTGCGCTACGTGGTTTACAGAAATGATCGCGATCGTATTGCTACCAATAAAAAGGATGGGGGAGGAGTTCTTATAGCCGTATTAAAAACATTACATTCCACCAGTGTACCATTCGATTCCCAGGCCAGTTCTCATATTGAAGATGTTTTTATACAACTTCCTTTTTCCGGACGCGAAAAATTTCTAATCAGCGCTGTATATATTCCAACCAACACGGCCAAAGAAGTCTACTTTGATTATTTTGAAACACTAGAATACCTGATTGACAAATTTGGCTTTAGTCATTTTCATATTTTCGGAGATTTCAATCTCCCACATATTGAGTGGCTCCCTGTTTCAAACAATAACACGACAGCACTTTCAAGTACCGGCTCATCATCTGTTTGTAGACATATGAGTAATTTCTTGTCTTTACTTAGCGTACTACAATAGTTTCAAAAATTATAAGTGGCGTATTCTGGATCTATTGATATCTAATAACGAGTGCGCGACTTATGCACCTTCATGTATTTTGTTACCTCCCGATAAAAATCATCCGCCCTTTTGCGCTGATATAAGATATAAAACGACGCTACAGACAATCAAACTTGCAAAAATTGTTAAGTATAACTATTATAAAGCTAATTACGAACTCAGAATTGACCGATATAGACTGGATTAGTCGTTTACAGGGTTTGTCATCGGAGGATTGTCTTGATACTTTTTACGATGTTATTTTCAGTGTAATAAGAACTTATACACCCTTTTCTAACTCGCGTTCATCTAAATTCCCTGTGTGGTTCTCCAAATCACTAATTCGCATTTTCAAAAACAAAAACAGAGCCTGGGTGAAATGGAAAACGTATAATAACATTTCGGATTATGAACAATTTTCGCTTCTGCGACATAGATTTCAGGTGGTATGCAAGTCAAATTACGCTGACTACCTGAATTCTGTTGAAGAAAATGTTAAAAAGAACGTAAAATACTTATGGAGCTATGTCAATAATCGCAAAGGTAATGTCGGCATTCCTTCCACTATGTTTTTAAAAAATCGGACATCCAGTTATCCGGATGAGATTTGCAATATGTTCATGGACTTTTTTCAATCGGTTTATGAACCCTCAAACCTAAACTTGAAAGAATGGCTACCTCCTGAAGACAGTAATGAAAAATGCACTCTTATTACCAGCATTACGTTTAGCGAACATCAGGTCTTGAATTCATTACAAGCTTTAGATTCCACTAAAGGTCCTGGTCCGGATCAATTACCCCCTTATTTCCTCAAAAAGACTGCTAAGAGTATATACAGACCCCTGCAAATTATATTTAATAAATTTATAGCAGAGGGCACCTTCCCTGAACAACTTAAAAGGGCTAATATAACGCCTGTATATAAATCCGGGTCCAAACAGAAGGTCGAAAATTATCGCCCCATATCTATTCTGTCTGCTTTGTCGAAGCTTTTTGAAAGGCTCGTTTATCAGGAAATTCATTATATAATTTACAAAATTATAATAGAACAACAGCACGGATTTGTTAAAAGTAAATCTACAATTACTAATCTATTAATATTTTCCGACTTTCTTTTTAACAATATGGATCAACAAGTATAAGTAGACGCAGTGTACACAGACTTTCAAAAAGCATTTGACAAAGTAGACCACAATTTGCTTCTTACCAAAATTGCATTTAACGGCATACGAGGAGACTTGCTTCGCTGGTTTGCATCATATGTTACTAATAGATCACAAAGGATTGTTATCAAAGGATATCACTCGGCGACTACTGTCGTAACATCTGGCGTACCCCAGGGCTCAATTTTAGGGCCTCTTTTATTCATTTTGTTTATAAATGACATTGGAAATTGTTTTAGACACTCAAAATTTTTGCTTTATGCTGACGACCTAAAAATCTTTAAAGCTATAAGAAAACCTGCAGACTGTTGTCAATTACAAGAAGATTTAAATCGTTTCTCTGAATATTGCATTCAAAACAAACTTTACCTTAATATTTCTAAATGTTTAACAATATCATTAATATCAAAAATAAAAACGTTTTAAATCATAATTATAATCTTAATAATGTACTTCTATTAAAAGCTTCTTCCGTGCGAGACTTAGGGGTACTGCTAGATAACAAACTTCACCTTGATCAACATATTGATAACATCACCAAAAAGGCTTATCGTATGTACGGATTCGTTATGAGATCAGCTACTGAATTTAAAAGAGCAAGTACTTATTCTCATCTCTATAAAGCACTAGTTAGATCTCAACTCGAATATGCAGTGGTGGTGTGGAACCCTTTTTATAATAAATATGTGGAGATGCTAGAGAAGGTCCAGCGCAAATTCCTCAGATCGATGCACTACAGGTGCTCCCGCAGTTTCCCAACCTATAAAAATCTACTTAATAAATACAATTTAATGAGCCTGAGATCTAGACGTTTATATCTAGAGATTATGTTTCTTTTTGACGTATGTTGTAACGGGTATAACTGCTCTGATATTACTAACAAAATATGCTACTATGTCCCAAGAACTGTTATTAGACGAGAGGTTCGCGCACGTCCAGTTTTTGCTGTGTCACATTGCCGCACCAATGCTGGTTTGCGGGCGCCTCTGCGTCGCTTGTGTAAAGAATATAATATTTTTTGTTCAGAAACTACTGAATTAGATTTATTCTCAGTGTCAGCAAATAGATTTCGTTCTGTCTTGATAAAGAAACTTAAGGATTCCGATTTGTAGTTATTTTAACAGTTTTGTAGTCTCACTTGCGTAGATTGTTCATTAGTTGTAAATTATTTAAATTGTATATGCTGTGGATAACGGTGTGAGTTTCACATTTATGTAATATATTTAGTTATATTATTTACGCAGATATAATGTGTAACTGTTTGTTTGTCCCAAATAAATAAATAAATAAATTAAAGTTGTATGACACTGGTAAAAAGTAGAAAGTAAAATATTATTTTGGTTTCCGTAAACACGTCCATACACTATGCCAGTTGGTCGCGAGAGATGATGTTACCCACAAATACATGATCTCCCAAAGGGAAATAAGTGAACATATAGCAGCTGCTTCTCATAGATCTGTGCACTTATAATGAACAGCGAGTACTGTCATTAACTAATAAACACAATGACTGTGCACATTCACCTTGTATATTGGTGGAACAGTCAATACCCCCAACTGATCAGCCACCTTCTGTGGAACTGTTGGGCAGTAGCATAAACCAAATAGAAATAAAAAATACTGTAGTTCTTTCTGATAGAATAGGTATAAATATGGGTATTTTATTGAACAGGCATACTGAAAGTACTATTACTAACTTCTGTATGCCTGATGCAAGTTATTTACAAATTTTGGATAAAATAAAAAGTTACAGTTTAACAAAAAGCAGTAACATAATAATTTTTATAGGGAATAGTAATAAGCTAAAGAAAGTAGACATCATATACACAGTAGAATATTTGATAAAAATAGGTGTAAGTAAAACAATACTCTGTGCACTCCCTTATAACAGTTGTTCTGTGGACAAAAATTTTGAAAATTATAGTATTCAACATTTGAATACATTAATGTATAATGTGACTTGTCGTCATAGTGACACATTTATGTTTTTTGATACTAATAAATTTATTAGTGGATTTAAACTGACAAACGGTACTGTGTACTTGCCTAGTAAATATAAGAGACTTCTGGCTACATTATTAGTATATAATATTAACTTTACTGATAGTAGCACATGTGCTACAAATTATTATACATATTGTACGAAGGAGGTTCCATGTATGAAATCTACAACCTTAAAAGTTGCTGGCGGATATAGAGGAAGTAGTCATTCAAAAATAAGTTTTGTGGATCCCACTCCGGATCATCATTTAAACTAGTAAATAAGACAACAGAGGATACTGTTAACTTAAGTGCCTATTGTGCCACCAAAAAGGTATCTTCTAGCATACAGCGAAGAGATTGTAGTAAAATAGATAAGCAGAAATCGAAAATATTTCATCAAAATGTGCAAGGTTTTTCTTCCAAAATATTAGAGATTGAATTATTTTTAGAACAAACAATGTATGACTTAGTTTGTATTTCTAAGCACTGGTTGAAGGATTACCAAATACTTATTAATTTTGAAAATTATACTGTAGTTGTTTCAACCGCACGACTATGCTGCATGGGGGTACATTAATTTTAATAAAAAAAATTATCAAATATAAACAACGTTTAGACATAGTTAGATTGTCGGTTGAACACAGTATTGAACTGTCATGTGTTGAGCTGGATAAGTATATTATAGTGTGTGTATATAGGCCTCCCAATTATCAAAACTTCTCCACATTTGAGACGTTAATGGATGATGTTTTAGGAAAAGTTTGTTTTACTAACAAATCTGTTATAATCTGTGGTGATTTTAATATTAATATTTTAGACAATAGTTTATATTGTGGCCGGTTGCTAAACTTATTCAAAAAATTTAATTTAAAAAACGTTTTTTTAGAACCGACTCGTGTAACTTTGAATTCTGCTACCTGCATTGATAATATATTTTGTAACTGTGAGTACTTAAATAAATCAATTGTAAATTACTTGCCTTCGGATCACAGTGGGCAGACCGTCACTTTATGCTCCAACACGACATTACAAAAAATAAAAATAAAATTCAGGCAAATAAGTAACAACTAGTAAATTAAAAACATTCGACAAAAATGTAGCTAGTAAATTAGATGTTCCGAGCCAAACTATTCGCAATGTAAATAAACTATATAAATATTTATTTTCTGTTGTGAAAACTGAATTTGCTAAAACATTTCAAATGAAAGAGAAATATATTTACCCGAAATTTGTTTTCAGCGACTGGGCAACTACAGGTATTAGGAAAAGTAGGGAAAAGCTATTTGAGCTCTATGGCCTCAAGCCTTTTATTAAAACTGTCAATTTTAATCAATATGTAAGTAAATATTCGAAAATATTTAAGAATATATGTAAGGTAGCTAAAGCCCAGTACTTAAGTAACAAAATTAAATAGGCTGAAAACAAAATGAAAACTACTCGGAAAATAATTAATAACGAAACAAATAGGAAAAAAAAAACAAATATAGAGTACCAACTTGAGACTGCGAATGGTCCTATTTGCTCTGTCGCAGAGATTGTTCAGGAATTTGTAATTTGTTTTACAAATATTCCTTTAAAAACTACGGAATGTTTGAATTCTTCGCCCACCGCTGCTATTTCTTTACTTAAAGAAAACGTCTCAGCCTGCCCTATTCAATTCAGTTTTAATTATATAAACCCTAGGATCATAATTAAAGCGTTTAATGAAATCAAAGTCAAATTTACAGAGGATCTATGGGGAATGTCAACAAAAACTTTTAAGGCTATAATTAAAACTATAGCGCCTTATTTAGTCTTAATATTTAACTTATGTATAGATAAAGGAGTCTTCCCAAACCTAATGAAATATAGTAAAGTGATACCACTTTTTAAAGCTGGGAATAGCAAAGACCCTAACAATTATAGGCCTATTTCAGTTTTGCCAGTTCTAAGTAAAGTATTTGAGAAAGTAATGCTAAATCAAATGTTGCGTCACTTTAATATTAATAACATCTTGCACGAAAAGCAGTTTGGTTTCACCAAAGGACGTTGTACAACAGACGCCGTGTTACCTTATTAAAGCACATTTTTGATGCCTGGGAGGATGCGCAGGATGCCATAGGAATCTTTTGCGACCTTTCTAAGGCATTTGATTGCGTAAACCACGAGACATTATTATATAAACTTAAGCATTACGGACTAGGTAAACCAGCTCTCAGCTTGATAAATTCGTACCTAAATAATAGGCAGCAGTAAGTTCAAATAAATGGCGTAAACTCAATAGGCTTAAAAGTGAAAATGGGGGTTCCACAGGGTCCAATTTTGGGCCCTTTTCTCTTTTTAGTATATATAAACGATTTACCGCATTTACTACAGAACCAACCAGATATGGTGTTATTTGCTGATGACACATCATTAATTTTTAAAACAGATAGACGTGCTGAAAATCTTGACGACGTAAATTCCGCCATAATTCGGTTCCAAAATTGGTTCACTGCAAACAACCTTGTACTAAACGGAAAAAAGACGAAATGTTTGAGATTTACGTTACCAAATGTCAAAAGTACTGACTGTGACATATTATTAAACAATGAAAAACTAGAAATTATTAATCAAACTGTTTTTCTAGGAGTTACGCTAGATTCAAAACTTTAATGGGGTGCTCACTTATCATCTCTAGCAGGACGGTTAAGTTCAGCTGCATATGCAGTGAGGAAAATACGGCAGTTGACAGACGTAGATACCGCGAGACTGGTCTATTTTAGTTACTTTCATAGTATTATGTCTTATGGTATTCTACTATGGGGACGGGCTGAGGGCGTAGAATCTATTTTTGTCCTACAAAAGAGAGCTGTCAGGGCTATATATAATTACGCAGTCGGGAGTCTCTCCGAGAAATATTTAAGCAAATCAATATCATGACGGTGCTATGTCAATACATTTACGAAAATATTATGTGTGTTTGGAAAAATTTACATCTATTTAATAAAATATGTGAAAAACATAACTATAGTACTAACTAAGTTAAGCCACTAGTTGAACCACGGTTTAGATTAACAAAGGTACACATATTGTTTATGGGGTACTGTATAAAATGTTATAATAAAATACCTCCAAATATACTTCAATTAAACGAAACACAATTCAAAACTTGCATAAAACACACTATGCAAGCGAGCATATTATAAGTTAGAAGACTATATTGTTGATAAAAATGCTTGGCACAATGCTGGTCCTGCTCCACAATAACCCTAAAGAATTTCTAAAGAATTTGTAAAAATCAGACTAAATATATATATTGTAATTACTAATATATCGGACATTCCATTAAATAAGTTCGATTGTGACATGCTCCTGATCAATCCTGACTATATCGCTGATATTAAAAATAATATGCCATAATATTATTTGATTTGTAAATTAATACGACAAAATTTTATTGTATTTTTATTTTTCAAAATGAATAAACTTGCTCTGTATAATTAATTCATTTTATAATAAATAACAATAAACTAGTACCTAAATATAAATATTGTAAATGTGAGTGCTACGTAACCATTTTACTAAACTTTCTATTTTGTTTGTTGTCTGGCTCACTAAAATGTCTCGCTGATGGTGGCGTGTGTGTTGGGTCATTCGATTCCCTACAACATGGTTGAGTTGGGTGATGCTGACGCATGCGTCATGTTCGTGAACGGGCGCCGTCAGCTGGGACTGGTCATCTCTGGACTGTCCGTTTTCCTCTTACATTATTCTACATTATTCTCACATACCATCAATACACCATTGTAATTAAAACTTTATTTAAAAAGAGTGTCTATGGAGTTTCTTGCCGGTTCTTCTCCATAAGATCAACTTTTTTGGAACCGTGCACCTAGCTTTGACCTTTTATAAGTGCCTGTAATTTGGTCTATGTGAAATAAAAAAAATGAATTTGAATTTGAATTAATCATGACGGGAAATTTGAATTGTTAAACTACACTCTTTTAGTATTATCTTAAATTGTTCTCACATATTTAAATTATTTTTTTTTTTGCAACAGAGTCAGTGTAACCAATACCTGCTATTGTGAAAACCTATTTTATAAAAAGAGTAACTGTTGAAGACCGAAACTACATTAAGTGTCTGTGGCATTAGAAATTGCGTGAGCCAATCACGAACGCGCGCGACCTGTCATCGTGACGTTTCTTTGTTCCTTTCCCTCTCTTGTCCTAAAACTTTGTAAAAACTTACCGTTAATAAAACCACTTGCAATTCTGAAACCTATACAACGGACGTATTTTATTTTATTTTACTGCTCCTCAAAACTAAGACCAGCAAAGTCGAAGGTCGGTAGCGAGGCGATCGCACAAGCCCCTACATGCTGGTCCTTCGAGCCGGATATAGATAATATTCGAAGAAATTAGCGGCCATTGGATATATATATTCACCGTCGGAGGAGCTGTTTCAACCAAGTCAAGGTCCCGTTGGCGCATCTACAACGATCCTCAACGATATCCCAGAGAATAGTCAGAAGAAGATCGGCATAAGGAGGAGTTGGAGAACTACGTCGTCAATACGAGCATAGCGCGCACTCGGTACGATCAACCATCCCATCCTATCCCCAACCTTTGTCATTTCTCTTGTGTGATACCGTGCTTTCCTACTGATTTCAGTAATTATCGCGAGAGCCATTTGCGTTTTTTGCATAGTCATCCTCATCGAGCAGCTTCGGTGCCTCAGCTAACACCCGCTGTACGCGTGTGGTTGTAAACGTGAGTACCTCCATTTTCTACTAGTCACCAAAATGTCGTTGGATGTTAATAGCGATAAGGCCAGAGCCAAATCGCCGAGTAAATGCGAACAAAATGTCCGTCAACTAGTTCGAAAACGCGGAATTATAAAGGGTAGACTCACAAAGTTTTCAAATTATTTAACCGTATTAGCCAAAGAACAGAGCTTATCATCGCAGAATATGATTGATCTCAAGTTACGTATAACAGGTGCTAATAGTTTATTTTCCGAGTTTAACAATGTTCAAACAAACCTTGAAGAAAGTGTCAGTGAATGTGATCTAGAAGATCAACTAAACCAACGCGAATTGTTTGATTGAAATTGAATTGTTGTTTCGTGAACACAGCACCACTACCAAGCTGCGTGTTGTGTTTGATGCTAGCGCCACCTCGAGTTCTGGTGTTTCATTTAATGACATCCAGTTAGTTGGTCCTCCAATACAGGGATTTATTTGCCATTCTTTTACGCTTTAGGCAACATAAGTATGTAGCTTGCGCAGACATAGAAAAAATGTACCGGCAATGTTTAGTATCGGATGATCAGCGGGACATGCAATTAATTCTATGGCGCGATGAACCATCAGAACCATTACGTATTTTCAGACTTAACACTGTCACCTACGGAACCGCCTCGGCTCCATTTTTGAGTGTGAGATGTTTGAAGCAGTTAGGGTTGGAAAGTAGGGATCCCGATGTTCAGAGAGTTATCAGTCAAGATTTCTACGTCGACGATTTGATAACGAGTTCTGATGATAAACACAGGCTGTTAGAAGTATGTGACAAAGTTACCAACGTATTGAAAATGGGATGCTTTCCATTACATAAGTGGAAATATAATTTCTTCCTTGAAGAGGACGTATCCCACTCGTCTCACGATCTGGAGGAGTACAAAATTATTGAAAACGACAATTCTAAAACCTTAGGTTTAGGTTGGTATCATTCTTCAGATCAATTTTATTTTAATACACAGAGTGAACCCGATAATAAACCAGTAACAAAGCGATCTATATTATCAAATATTTCCCAAATATTTGACCCATTAGGCTTACTTAGTCCGGTAATTATGCGCGTTAAAATACTACTACAACAGCTATGGTTATTAAAAATTGGATGGGATGACGCATTGCCTCAGGGTGACGTCACGCGACTGTGGAATCAGTTTGTTGTATCTCTTTCTATTCTTCACACTATTAGGATACCTCGACATGTGTTAGGCGCTAATTCTACTTGTATAGAGATGCATATCTTTACCGATGCGTCACAGTCTGCGTACGGTGCTTGCATTTACTTGCGCGCAATCAATTATGACAACTTAAAGGTATCAGTGCGCTTATTGTGTTCGAAGGGAAAGGTGGCACCTCTCAAACCAGTTAGTGTGCCTAGATTAGAACAATGTGGCGCTCTGATAGGCGCACGATTGTATGACAGGGTTAAAACCGCGTTACAATGTCAGTTTACAAATATTATTTTTTGGACGGACTCCACCATAGTGTTAGGTTGGCTACGTATGGCACCAAACCAATTAAAGACGTTCGTTCAAAATAGAACATCAGAAATTCATGAACTAACTAAGGAACTTCCATGGCGTCATATTAGTGGAAAGATAAATCCAGCTGACTTAGTATCACGCGGCGTCAGCCTACATGATCTTTCTTCTTCTGTGCTGTGGTGGAATGGACCGGAGTTTCTTCATGAGTTCAATTTCAATTGTGAACAGGTCCCTGTAAGCACAAATACTGATACCATTGAGCCGTTACCAGAAGTAAAATCTAGTGTCATTTCTCTGATAGCCGACAATAGTTTATCCAATTCATCATTGTTTCCGTTCGCTCGTTTTTCGCAGTTCAGTCGCATGCGACATGCAGTGGCATACATATTACGTTTCATTTATAATACGCGCAATAAATATGATTTGCGAACGGGCACTTTAAGTATCGGTGAGTTTGAGAAGGCTGACAACCTATTAGTGAAGTTATGTCAATTAGAATCATTTTCTAATGAATATAAATTATTATCTAAAGGATTAAGTTTAAAAAATAAGCACAATCTATCTAAATTAAATTTATTTATGGACGGCAGTGGAATTATACGTGTGGGTGGCCGTATTCAAAATGCGCCAGATTTTAATTATATTACACTTTGCACCCTATATTAATACCAAGTAAACATCACTTTTCCGTCCTCTTGTTTCGACATGAACACAAACAGATGTTGCACGCAGCTCCGCAGCCTCTGCTATTTCATTTGCGAGAATCGTGGTGGCCGGCCGGTGGCAGAGATTTAGCCCGCAAAGTAGTTTTTGATTGTACCACATGTAAACGCATTCGTGGAAAGACATTATCACCTATGATGGGCAATTTACCTAAAGAACGGATTACTCAAAGTTATCCGTTTCTAAAGTGTGGGGTAGACTACGCTGGGCCGGTCCTTATACTGAACAGAAAAGGTAGGGGTGCAAAGACGAGTAAGGCATACATCTGTTTATTTATTTGCTTTGTCACGCGAGCAATACACTTGGAGCTTGTCACTGACCTTACCACTGACGCATATTTACTTGCGGTGAAACGCTTTATCTCACGCCGTGGTAAACCTAAAATAATATTTTCTGATAATGGAAAAAACTTTGTGGGTCTAATCAACGAGTTTGCTCGGTTCTTAGCTAAATGTAGTTCCGATATTAAAGAGTACGCATCTAGTCAACAAATTGAATTCCAATTCATTCCGCCGTACGCTCCGCATTTTGGTGGCCTGTGGGAGGCGGGGGTGAAATCATGTAAGTACCACCTACGCCGAGTAGTCGGAAACGCACATCTTACATTTGAGGAATTTAGCACGGTACTAACACAAGTAGAAGCTGTCCTAAATTCCCGCCCCATAACCCCTATGTCCGCAGATCCAGAAGATTTTCTTCCCCTTAGCCCAGGTCACTTCCTGGTTGGTCGTCCACTTACAGCACCTGCTTGTTCTGACGTGACGGACACGCCGATTCGTCGCCTCTCACGCTACCAGAGGCTCGAACAAATTCGGCAGCACTTCTGGGCCCGCTGGGCGAAAGAATACATCTCTGAGCTGCAGGTCAGAACGAAATGGCAAACTCGCAACACAGGCCTCGAACCGAACACTTTAGTGTTAATTAAGGACAACAATCTTCCACCTTTAAACTGGAAATTGGGGCGAATCATCAAAACGTTCCCTGGCAAAGACGGGATCGCAAGAGTGGCAGACATACGCACATCATCTGGAGTTGTGAGACGAGCCTTCGTGAAAATCTGCCCTCTCGTTGAGCAAGACCAAAGCGCACACGAAAATATCGAAAGCTAGTCCTTTCAAGGCCGGGGGCATGTTGAAGACCGAAACTACATTAAGTGTCTGTGGCATTAGAAATTGCGTGAGCCAATCACGAACGCGCGCGACCTGTCATCGTGACGTTTCTTTGTTCCTTTCCCTCTCTTGTCCTAAAACTTTGTAAAAACTTACCGTTAATAAAACCACTTGCAATTCTGAAACCTATACAACGGACGTATTTTATTTTATTCTACTGCTCCTCAAAACTAAGACCAGCAAAGTCGAAGGTCGGTAGCGAGGCGATCGCACAAGCCCCTACAGTAACCATGGAGTTTCTTGCCCGTTCTTCTCCATAGGAATCTACACATTGGAACGTGGCAACTAGCTTCTGACAATTCAAAAGTGCCTGTAAAGGGTCTAATTGAAATTGAAATAAATGAATTAAGAAAATGTTTGATGGCATATATCTAATGCTGGGTAAATTATGCAGTATACTCAATGTTCTCTACATTTGTGTGAAGGCGTTTTTATTTAACAAGTTGAATCAAATTTTACCACGCCCACTCATAGTACACAAAGACAACATGTTAATTGAATGACAAACAGTACATGTGACTTAAACGAACTCATTTAATCTTATACCAAATGTAGGGGCTTACGTATTTATAATAATATAATAATAATAAATATTTTATTAATAATTATATGACCAATGGGGTTACTCTTGAAACTAATACCAATTCTAATATTAAATAGACGCCTTAAAACAACGCGTAATATTAAAATAAATTTATCTACATTACAGTTGCCTCAATTTTAGAGCATGTTGTCTTCATACTATCCTAATCTATAACCATTCTTTAGATGTTTTGGCATTTAAAAGTACGAGCTGACATATTTCTAATGTTAATCGAGCCGAATTATTTTCAAGAGTAAGCCCACTTTTCGTTCCTGTATTCCCCGAGGGGGTAGGCAGAGGTGTACACAGTTGTACACCAATATTTCACCAATGCTTTTATTTATTAAGCCCCGTGTAATAGGCGGTGAGCCAAGTGCCATCAACCGGGCACAATTCCAAACTCCAGGATGTTACTGAGAATTTTCTAATGGAAAATCCCAATAATACCCAATACCCAACCCAGCAGTCGAACCCGGGACCTTACAACCAAGCGTTTGCGACCAGTACCTGGGTCAATGAGGCAGTTGTTATATTTTTCCTTGTTATACTTATTAGTTGATTAATAATAGAGTATGCATTATAATCAAAACAATTGTACGAATAAAGAAGACGGAGCAGGAAACAACAACAAAAATCGTATTCTAATATCGAGCGTTATTGTACGAGGAACCCAAACACGTGATGAAGTATTATTTTATAAATGTCCATCGTTAATGACAGGCATAATAGCTGTTGGCATTACTAATCAAAAATGACTGTACACTGCTGTCATATTGGACTACGTGTTCGCATCAATGACAATTCGAAACATAACAAGCTTATGTTTCAAGCCGATTATCAAATTAGCGAAGAACGAACTAAGCTTCGTTTTTTTTACCATCTTCAATCGCAAACTCCTGATACGAATTTTAAAACATTCATCTGTGGTTAGACAACTTTTTTGCATAGAAAACTGAAGTCCGATATCCATACATGATGTAAAAAAGCATCGTTTTGCTTACCAAAAGCAACATTTTTGTAGTTATTATGATTTTTGTTAGTTGAATACGCTGCTAATGTAGTGAGACTCACCGTATCTACTACATTCCGCCATCAAACTTATGCATCGTCATTATTGTTCCAGTTAAACAAAATTGTACTTCCGCAATTTTAGTAAGTTATCTTCCAAATATTTAGATATCTTTTGTCATTAGACACAATATAATTGTTGAAGTTCACACGACCACCTTGGACAAACATCTAATATATTAAGTAGTTCGATTTAAATTTTTACATATTGGTTGTTGTGATAAATAAACTTAAATATAAATTAAGGTTTATAAGTATACTTTAATGAGGTGGAAATTGTCTTTTCTCTACAATAATTGTGCTCTATTATCCTTTAACCTTTCGGCTCAGTAACGGACAGATCTGTACGTTGTAACAATAAAAATCTATTGTGTCTGCTAATGACTGAGGCAACAGCTATAATTTTTAGGGTAACTCAATGAAAAACATGGTTACAGATGAAATTCTTCAAGATGCAGGCTTTACAATTTTCATTGGCCAATACAAACGTTATACAGATCTGAGATATGAAAATATGAGCAACAGTTGAAAATACTGTATTAGTTGAAACCGATATCTATGGGCATGCATTATTATAAATGTACTCAACTCACTTCTCCAAATCCTTCAATGACTCTTATAATAAACAAACCAACTGCTCCACCAACTGTCACAGCCCAAGGAGTAATAACAGTCGCTACGGAGGTTAGCAGAAGTCCAAAGCCCTCGGTCCACTTGCCTCCAAACTTCTCTGCTAGTAGTCCTCCAGGTAAATGGGTGATCACATAACCGTAGTAGAATGCGCTGAGAAGAAATCCTTGCGTGGCTTCGTCCCAGTCATAACGATCTCGACCCTGAAAAGGTTAAGAGTCATTGAACGAAACACTTCATGGGACATGACGTTGCACGTTTTTACTTTGTTATTTGTATGACGGGAAGAAGCCCTTGTCAGGAAGTATTATACATAATGTCGTATGGTATACGTTTTTTTTCAATTAAAGCTGACTTCTATAGCAAAGTACTGAATAAATATACACTATAAATCAAACATATGTGATAGCCGTGATTCTGAATAAAATATTAATTGAATCAACATATTATTTTATAACAATAATTAAGAAGATAGCTGTTTAATGAAAGCAGTGTATAAAATGAACTTACTAGAATCTGCATACCAATTTGCACCAATGTCACTTAAGTAGGTAGGTATACTCACTTAACTAAACTACTTGGGTATATTTGAAATGTATTCAGACCACGATAACTACGAGGTCCATATACATTTCGAAAATACCTAGTTTAAATTCGTCCTACATCTGTGTTAACTGGTAACGACGGTTTACGATAACTACGTGGTCCAAATACATTGCTAAAATATCTATGATAATAAAATAGCCCAAATACATTTAAAAAATACCTAGTTTATATAAGTCCTACATCTGTGTTATTTGGAAACAAATTTTAACAGAAGTTGTGATATCTTGCGTTGTGTACGTGTGTATTCTTAGCTATGATTTCAAAAACAATTCGTCATTGTCTACATTCGTCATGACAATCGTGACGTCGGCGTCGGTATTACCTACAAAAGGTTTAATTACAAATTAGAGCATTACTATACAACACAAATGTAATGTTAGGATTGCGTACTTTACCGACGCACATCTCTATTCCACATCTACTACATACCTATCCGCAGTAGTCTTAATATATATTATTAAGACAAGTGTAGGTAAAACGACAAAAACAGGGGAACGTTTTTAAATGTTTCAGGAGTGATTTCCCAATTATTATTTTTTGGGATGAATTATAATCTAAGGTATCATATTAGGTATTCATAATTCGTCCCAAAAATAATTTACGACTTAATTAATGCTATTGTAATAAAATATACAGAAATAATAGGTTATGGAGGTAAATTACTTACCTGGAAAAATAAGTATTGTTTATTGATGAATCTAACTGACTCTACCACGTGCATCGTGAAATATCGGCATTTTATATTAAATAAATAGCGCATTATCTCTAACTTTCGATATTCTGTTTCTACTTACATCAATAATGAGGTACTTTTGTGTTAAAATATATCTGACAGCAAATCAGTATATGTAACAGAGAGCGCCTGGAGTACTATACCATATTTTTCTTTCCTTAAAAATGTGTATCTTTAGAGTTCGTTAAGAAAGATTTATAAATGTGTATTGAATATTTAAGAGTTTAATTACGATTGATCATTTATCGGCATCATTCTGATTACAACTGCATCTTTGCGTTGATTGCAACTACTAGATAGTTGCAAGCGTGGAGGCTGAGCATGATTCCCGAGTTCGATACCCAGATCGGTCAAACTCTTATTGGGTGTTTCTGTTAGGAAATTCTCCGTAACAACCTGGCGGAGTATGTAATTGTGCTCGATTGATGGCAATAGGCTCACCACCCAATACATGGGAGTTAAATAACTGCATCGGTGAAATGTCAGTGTAATACATTACACCTCTGCCTAACCCGTCTGGATTTTAACCGAAAAAAATATTGGGTCCTATTAGAAAAGTGAGTTTTTTTTTAATCATCTTACACGTTTTCATTCAGGTCCTTGCAATTAAGTTGATTTTATCTCTAACTCGAAATATATGACTAGATATAGATTTATGAAGTTTTATTATCGGAGTTGAAACCATCCATAGGCTTCGGGCATATTTTTACACACCACCGAGACCATATTTCACGTGTGGTATTTTCCCTAAGAATGTTTTTATTCCTTCCTTAGTGAACATAGCTATGCTATGCAGCTATAAGTTTCCTAATATTATAAGTAATTCATTTTTATTACGTACTTGATTACGACCTATACCTGTAAAAGTACCCAGGTAGGGTTCAAATCTCTATCTCGATATTCGACTTACTAGTTCAAACAGTTCAACAGTCATAGTACTTTAAAAAAGTAGGATATGACTGTCTCTAAGTACTTTAGGTATTTTTACTTGTCTGTCATTAAAATTTACTTATAACTTTATCATCTATAAAAATAGAACTGCAAATGATATGCTAAAATGCTCAAAGTAGCCGCAAAATCAACAAGTTCTATTGAAAGGACAATTGATTAGACATAAATGCTGGATTTGAATTCAATTGAATGGACTACCTGTCACAGTTCATGTAAAACAGCGACATGAATCTCCGAAGAAAATACCATTTTAAAACGTTTAGGTATTAATTTGTTATCATGAATAAACCAACAGATTACATTTTTTTTTTTCTTATTTATTCCTTTCTCACAGAGCTCTATTATTTCCTTACTACTTTACATGATTGAAAATTGATTGGTGTTTTTTTTTATAACGCATATTCCTAAATTTATTAACCTAACTGAAAAAAACTATGTAGTATGGCAGTGATAATTAGGTATGTATTGAAATTGATATAGGTACCATATCAATTTCAATACATACCTAATTATCACTGCCATTATCATTCAGTATAATTTTCAAAATAACATAGGATAAAAACAACATGCAAGATTTTTTCCGTGTCTAAACTATACTAAATATCTACGTACCTCAGTATAAATGCGGGAAACTTTGCTTCTTTAATCTTGTTTTATCAATAAGTTGTTTTATTATAAGGTTATGATAGGATTAATATTAATAGTAGATTCATTTATTCAAGTGGCCAGGACTCATATTGGTTAGTGTAACTTACAAACTATGTGTGTTATCAATAATAATATAAATAAAAATAGAAAAAAAAGAATATTCATAAAAACAGAAAAAAAAAAATATTCATAAAAACAAAAATTATTATAATTTATATACGGGTGTCTCCCGCGAGAGATGGACATAAGCTGTTGCGAAAGCCATCATAACGCTATAAATATAAAAGATGTAATTCATAATGACCGAAATTTCATCACTGGCATTGTCGTTCCCATGATGTAAGGTATCTAGTCAAGTGTGAGTGAGTAATGTGGGAATCTATCGTCATCCCAATGCAAGCGGTAAATAAGTATCAATTGTGGGAATAACATTTCTGTGCTGCATGGTAAGTTACGTATAGTTATGGAAAGTTAAATTCTCACATTATTTAGGCCAGGTTTGGGAATGCAAAATCCAATCTCCGAGGATAAAGAGACGTGTTATTGTGAAATATTATTAATTACATAATAGCGCAAATGAAAGCAATAAAATGTTGAAATAATAATTCCACTGGTTGAATTGTATGTGAAGTCACTAGGTACAAGCACTGTTCCGTGAAATATAATTCAAGTCCCCGATTAAATGTATATATAAAGTTATAATATTAAATGGAAAAAGAATACGGTCGCGAACAGGATTCGAATCTGCGCCTCCCGGATAGATACTCCAGGCGCTCTGACAACTAAGCCATCTCGACCTCTAAAGAATACGGTCGCGAACAGGATGCTTTTTCAAAGACATATCTTAAATGTATATATATTTATTTATTAGTTATAACAAGGTTATTAGCAGTACATGAAGTGCTTAGAAAGTATCGACATAATAAAAAATTAAAAAACAAAGAACCTGTATTACGTAAGAATTGTTGGGTGAAGCTCCGTTGTCCTAGCTAGATCACAAAGTAATATTTTTTAAGGAGAAACAGATTCCACTCCCTAGTGGGATAGCAATAACAGTGGTGCGATCATGTTTCTTGACTCTAAATTGGGTTGTAATGGAGCTCCACCTCCCCATCCGGAACTGCGGAACCTCTGCATGAAATAATACCTCCACCTCCGCCTCCGCACGGTTTCATGCGAAGGTATGGCGGAGATTTAGTATTGAGTGCGGTGCAAGCGGCGACAAGACAGCGGGCGCTAGCGGCACGTTCCTGATGCCGTGCATGGTTATGTATCGCATTATAAAACAGCTACCTATGTGCTTGTCGTTCGGTTGTGTTTCGCACATGATTCAAGTTGCAAATTGATAAATTATTCGAAATTCCCATATTGTTTCACTTCTATACAGTATACTGTTTAATCCGACAACTCCTCCATACCTTAAAAATCGTTTCATGTTCCTTGGTGACACACACACGAGATTCCTTCGGTCATCAGAAAATCTGAAGTTAAAAATGCCTATCCACTCAACAACCTTTTTCGACAGATCTTTCACCGTGCAAGCTGCCCGACTATGGAATGCGTTGCCGGTAGAAATTAGACGTGCTCAGTCATTGCCAATATTTAAAAAAATGGTGAAAGATTATTATTTGACACTATAATTTAATATTATTTTATACCGTCCTTATTTGCTCTACATCCGCTCATTTGGTTATTGTATTATTAATTTATTTAATATTTATTCATACGTAATAGAATATTTATTGTATATATACATATATATTAAATATTTATGTTGTATTTATAGTATGTATGTTTATAAGTAGTACGCCACAACCTACCTCAACAATAATTTCTTCCTCTCAATCCTAAGGTTGCCTGGAAGAGATCGCGGTAAGCGATAAGGCCGCCCATTGTACATTAATATTATGCTAATTTCCTTTGTTATTAATTTGGTGTACAATAAAGAATATATAAATAAATAAATAAATTATCGTTTTATTCGCTTCGTAGTTTTTGTACATATACAAAGTTTAATATGTGCAGATACGTAATTAATTTTGGTTGTGGACTTGTGGAATTAGCTGGTGGTTTGCTTGTTACCTACGGTTTTGTTTATGATTGTTTTTTTTTCTGACAGTACTTTATAGAAGTGGACAATAATTACCCAAGATGTAAAACATCTTTAAAATTTGGTTTCTACTTGGTAAGAGATGATTGCAATTTCTGATATTGTTCCTAGCCTTAAGACGGGTGAGGTGATTAATAGTGGTTTATTGATTTTGGGGTGTTCTTTTTTTATATTTTTAACCATAATATTTCACCTCCGTTTCCGCTTCTGTTAAACCTCCGCTTGTGCAGAGGCTTAAAAACTCTGCATCCGCATCCGCTTCCTCCGTTACAACTCTACTCTTCAATATAGATACATGGACAGTAGTACTGACTGCCATGAGTATTCCATAAAAATAAATAATAAATATAAAATTACAGTAATTCTATGAAGCTATGTGGACAGTTGTGGTATAATTATATTATTATATAAGATATTTTTCAGTCTCGTCGTAGGATATACTAAGAAGGAAGGAATGAAATACAGATTTGCATTTGGCGTATGTTCATTTGATATCCATATGATAATCCATATATCCAAATAGTAGAAAAAAAAAAAAAAACACCATCTTGGATGGTCCGCCATATTGGATCACGTCACACAGCTTATCGTATATTGTCATCCAAACTAAACGTGTATACAAAATTTCAGCTCAATCGGTTGTGGAGATCTGCTTCAAAATTGAATAGCAAGATTCCACCAGAACAAACATACATACATAGATTGCAAGTTAAATAAAAGCTTTTATTAAAAAAAACATAAATTTTATACTTTTCATCCTTTTTTTTCTCCTAGATATGCGTAGTTAATATATATTAGGCGTATTTTTGAATTTATACTTACAGTAACGTGCAAACTTTAGTAGCCAAGTACCTTTGTTACATAATCAGTAACTTAACCTTATTACACGGTTCGTGACTAGCTTATTAAGTCTAATCTAGTCATTAATCTACCTAAACAGTTCACAAAAGCTCTCCTTGGTTATGTTATTGCGATATACGAACTTAATTAATTATGAAGCTAAATTAATAATGGTAATAAATTAATTGTTCCTAGGTGACATAGGTACATATATAGAGAAGTATGATTTTGAATTATAATTTATATCTACTTAATCATAGAATGAAACGAGGCATGATTTAACGCAATAAAATACTTGTCTACTCCCTTGCTCTTTACTATAGGTAAGTAAATTGTCTAATATTAAACTGCCTTGATGGTCTAGTGGTCCTAAGCGTGATTGCTGAACATGAGGTCCTGGGTTCGATTCCCGGGTTTGAAATTATGCCAGGTAATAGACAATATAATCACCACCTATTAGGTAATACAGGGAAATTAACAACGGCAATTATTAATTTGGTGTGAACCTACAACTGCACACCACTGCCTTCGCCTTCAATTAAACAAGAGCTATATGTTATATGTGTAGTTAACTAGTGAATCTGCGTATAGAAAATATCCTTAAGTAAAACTTTCTCTTCGTAGGTATCTACTTATTGTAGAGTCTAAGTATATGATAATCTTATAAACTACTACCTGTGCTCCGCAGTTTCATCCCTTTTTTCGTATTAACTCTCATTTTCCCGAGATACTACATTGCCCGATTTACTTTAGGTCCTGATATAGCACACCATATTTTTTTTCTCGGGAAAATTCAGTTTTCCTGCGGTAAAAGGGCAATTATAAGTACACCAAATTTCATCCCAAACCGTTAAATAGTTTTTGCGCGATAGATTTTAGCAAACATCCAAATTCACAAACAATGAAACTTTAAAAATATTTAGGAAGTTTCCTAAAATTTGCAAAGTATATTAAAGGTACATTAACCATCATTATTTTTACGATAATGTATTATACCTAATTGAACCTATTTACAAATGAACACAACAACTGCCTAAAGCGAACGTAATACGCTACTTCATGAATGTACTTATACGTTTATTATCCTTTACTGGCACCGACTCCAAAAATAATAATAATTGTATATTATTGTCCTAATAAATTGATTTTATTCAGAATCCTCTAAAATTAAAAAAATATTTTTATATAAATTGTAGTAAGTAAATAATGCAATTATTTTTAACTTTTTAGTGCAATTTTACTTAACAGAAAGATTTTTGGAGTCGGTTCTTTTTTTTTTATTATTTTATTTCTTACTTTTTAGTGAATCTTGCGTACCATAATTGATTTACCGGAAGTGAATATGGGTAGACCTACTCAACGCGCTGTCCATATGGGTAGGGGCCATTTAATTGAGACGAGCAAAGAAGGGGAGAAACGCCTATATCAAAGTAGGAAATCTAGATCTGAGGTTATTTCAAAAAAACTAAACTGCGTAAAACAAGATGAAATTAATAAAAAAAACACCACGGGACAGTGTAAGGATTCTAACGATACCCCATATATCGAAATCAGTTCAGGTATTTAGAAGTTATGGTGGAATAGGTAAAGAAACTCACAAACATACTTACATACATACATACTTATATATACACCGTTTTTTGGGCACTCGTGTAAAAAGAGATGTTTGAGAATGCGGTCTTACACTACAAAGTATTAAATAGCAAAAAAAATATGACGGATTTCCGGTGCTTATCTTCCGGTTTCATCATCATCATCATCATCATCTGATGATGAAGCTGGAAAATGGGCAGTTCATTAGAATTATTCTAGAGACCGTAAACACCACCGGAAAGTCACAAGAAAGCAAAATACACCATTTCGTTTAATTGGATGACGTATTATTTTTCAGTTATTTTGATTTAAATACCAAACTACCAAACCAATTTTCATAAAATTTTAATGGGACCAATCTGAAAGTAAATCCTTTCAAATAAAAAAAAAAAAATCCAAATCGGTTCATAAATGTCGGAGTTCTGAGGTAACAAACATAAAAAAAAAATACAACCGAATTGATAACCTCCTCCTTTTTGGAAGTCGGTTAAAAGAAAAAAAAAAGTGTAAAAAAAGAAAAAGAAAGTGTAGTTACGTTTAGCCTACGTAAACCATTTAAATTTATTTTTCGGCGACTTGGTTGCTAAATATTATTTTTCAACTTATAAAAAAAAGAACTGTATTACGAGTATATACTTATATAAACAATCTGTGAAAAATGATCTAAACGATAGTGAAAACCGCACCAAATCCGCTGCGTGGTTTAGGAGGAGTTAGCAGGTAAACAGACATACCTACAGACGCGGAAAGCGACTTTGTTTTATTTTAAGTAGAGATTAACCCAGTTTTACTTTGTATTGTTGTACACCAGGTTAGCACGCGCCGCTAATTACAACCTTGTGTTTGACTGATTGCAAATATCATTAAAATGAAGTTGTTAAAAGCAACTGCAATCAAATTGCTACAAAAAGAAATTCATTCACTAAAAGCGTTCGTCCGTTCGAAACACCAATTACCGATAAACTGCGTATTTATAGTGAAGATATTACCAGATTACTTGCGCATTCAACAAATAATAGTTTATTATTATAATTAATATGTGGGCGTGGTGGATATAAATGAGGTAAGTAGCTATTTTATTGTTTAGTATTTTATAATCACTATTCGAAAGGAACGGAACTTGGGGTCGAATTTAATCATCTCTTTTAGGTATTTATAATGTAATCTTTCTGAGTTATGTATTTTAAACGTTTTACATAATATTGTCAGACCATGAAATGCTAAAATAGAAATGTCCGCATAATCAAATGTCTTTCTTATCTACACTTTTATACGGCAAGTTGTATTTAGCATAATTAAATAGATAAATTAATTTGGTATATGTAACGTTATATCGATATATGGAACGGCCAAAAATAAACGAATACGATTAACACCAAATTGTTGACAAATAAGTCTATTATACTGCGTGCTTCGTTCTCGATATATGTAATAACCATGCAGCTTCCTCACGTCACTCGGCAACTGAACGCAATTTTCAGAGCTAAAACTAGACGTAAGTATTAAGCGTTATCTGTGTCCTCACGTCAATTGTCATTCTTTTCGTTTGCGCGGCAACTGATACTGTGTTTTTTGTGTGTATTGAAATATTTTAGTGAATAAAACTATATTTCAACCAATACTGTGCCTAAAAGGCCTCATGAAAAGGTTTTACCGTATTACGTGAAAATGAAAAGGAAAATGGAACGAAAAATGAGGTGTCGTCATAAACGGCGGCGATAAGACGATCATTATTCGTCTGTAAATATATGTGATTCATCACTTTCTGGCATTTCAGGTAATTTACCGTTTTCTAGTGATGATTATTACTCCGGTACGGCTACTGGCTTTCGTAGCAGTTAAGGCCGCAAGGATTTTCATAACCTTCGTACCGGTTGACACGGGTGGTGTACGAGATACATTGACGTGGTCATTGGACTCGGGGTGCATACGAGATATACGCACGAGATCCTGCTACTCTTATGTGAAGTCCGTGAGGCTTCAATAAGAAGTTTTATTAATCACTTGTACAATCGGTTTTTTTGTGGTTTCGTTTTCCAAATTACGATACTCTGATGATAATTCAAATTAAATCATAACACCTCCGCTAAATATATCAACAGGATCTATAACCGAAGAACCACTGTTCATGAATAATAATAAAGCCACTCCATTAGTTGGTTCTGTACCTATGCAATCTCATGGCAGACAAACACAATTATGGTCCCAACATAAATTGTTAATTAGCTCAGATCTTGAATAATATTTTTAAAATGGTCTTCCCAATGAGACCAAACATAAATTAATAGAATTCCAGAAAATGCTTCTAATTGAAAGCACTGAAACTGAATCTCTAAATATCAGCTTACTGAAGCGACTATATTGTCAGTAGAGACAGAAAGATAGAGGTCGAACAAAACCAGCTTAGTATTGGAATATCTATAGTAAGTAATGCTTTATCATTGTTGATAAATAATGATATAGCGTATTTTTTGTCATTAATCTAATTTCTTAGGATTCTGGTAGAATCTTATAAACAGATTTACGTTCTGTTCAAACAAAATAAAGGAGAAACGTGCTTTTCCTTAAACATGTAAATTTTTGTTTTTGAATATTGTAAAAGAGCCGAATATGTCTATAGAATCTTAATGATAAGATCAAAGTGTTGAAAACCTATCAAAAAAGTGGCTAATCCATTAAAAAGCTTGAATAAATGACAAAGTCCTCTTGATACAATCTGAGGACAGCAGTGAGGTACGGACATGCAGTCTCGGATCTACAACATAGCCAGCATTATCCGTCCAGTGCTAAGAGAAACAAAGTCTCACAGGTGAAATCTCATGCTGATGTTTGACATAGTAAGGGTAAGTCATGCCGGAAGGCTAGAACATTTCTTACTGGAAGAAAACTTGTATAGTTAAATCCATACTAAACTATATCAAAGGCTACTCAATAACCTTTGTAAACAAGCCACATCAGAACTCTGTGACTTTCTTGAGTAATATATACGTTATTTAATATTCTACCATTTTCTAGTAATGGTTAAGGTACTTCGATTAAAATTTCAGGATTTTATGGAAAAAAAAATGAAGCATAGACGGAAACCGTATATGAATTAACTTTTAATTTATGAGTAAAAACTGAAAAAAATAGAAAAATCATTTAATTTGTGTTTATAAACTTGAAGTTAGTAGTCTGAGAAAGCGCCCATGATGTTCATAACACATCGGCAACGATTCGGCATGCTCAGAACAAGGTTGTCAATGTCTTGCTGCGTAATATTGTCCCATGTCCTTCTGAGGTGCGCAAAAAGTTGATCTTCTGTAGCCAGATTTTCAGGAACTTCCTTCAGAGCTCTTCTTTGCAGCATATCCCACGCATGCTCAATGGGATTTAGATCTGGCGATTGAGCAGGCCAGTCTAAGGCCCTAACATTGTGTGTATGTAACCAAGCTGCTACCGTTCTCGCCGTGTGTGCCCGGGCATTGTCGTGCATGAGCAGGAAATCTTGCCCCATTTGTGTTCTGTGGGGCAAGATTACGGGCCCCAGCACCTGTTGGACGTATCGTTCTGCCGTCATATTGCCCCGCACCCGAACGAGATCCGTCCGTCCTCCAAGACGAATTCCTGCCTATCCTTGGTATGGGTGAACTTCCTGAGGGTTCTGAAGACGGCTCCATCGTCCAGGAACTCGCCAAACACGCGTCCTTCGTGAATCTGGATGGAAGCCGAACCTGGATTCATCCGTGAACAGCACATTGGACCATTGTTCACGGCCCCAGTCCACGTGGTTCCGAACCCATTCTAATCGTCGTCCAAGATTGCCTCTCCGTAAAGGTGGGACCCGGAATGGTCTACGAGAGCGTAGATTGCTTTCATGCAGTCGCCTTCTTACAGTTTGGTCACTCACAAGCACTTGGTGTTCCACTCGCAGCCTTTGGACCAATTGAGTCGCCGTTGCATTTGGTTGAGCTCGCGCAGTAATTTGCAAAAATCGGTCTTGTCTGGGGGTAGTGATGCGACTTGGCCCCCGGTGCCTCTCCGCTACTTCACCTGTGGCACGATAGCGTGTCCACAATCTTGAAATTACATTTTGGTGGGTCCCTATGGCCTCAGCAACATTACGCTGAACAGACCCAGCTTCCAGCATTCCCACAGCTCGTAACATCTCCGCCCTCGTCAAATGTTGGCGTTGCATGGCTACAATACCTCAATTTTAACTTTATCTTTCGTTTAAAAATGAAGAAAAACTGTAACTAAATGTAATTCGTATTGTTTTCTAAATTTCGCACAAATGAAAATTCCCTCTCCTACACATCAAGACATTTTTATGCCACCGAAACAAAAGAATTTTCAAAAATTTGAATTTGGAATTAGTCTGAGATAAATTACAAACAAATCGGTGTATAAAAGATTCCAATGCGGCCAGTACTTTTCGAGTTATTTAATTGAGTATGAAATATCCCTAGACCGTGTTGATGTGTGTATTAACAGAATGGGTGAAATACAGTTCCCACATTTAAATTATTAGCCCAGATCCATATGGCAATGGGGCGACAGGCATAGACATATTTGGCTCTTTGGATCTTATATTAAGTTAGGGAAAACAGAGAGGCTGATGAAGAATCCCATAGAATAAATCCAGACACTAACTGGGAATTAAATATTTTTCAGACAATTGTATCTGAACTGGAAGGACCTGAAATTGATTTATTTGTATCCCAAACTAATGATAAATGTATCTCTTATCCTGGAAACCAGATCTAGAGGCAATTAAGATCTATGCTTTTACTTTGTTTTGAACGTAATATTTGTTTGTTGCATTTCCCCCTAAAGTAATGAAAATGCTTACAAAAAATTATAACCATAAGGCAGTAGGTATCATGTTCATGCCCCACTGGCCTTCACAACCCTGGTATCCCTTAATGCAGACTATGCTAATCTCAAAGTTGATATATTTGAAACCTCAAAAATATTTATTACATTCATCTTTCAAAAACCACCGCCTTCTTCATCACCACTTTACTCTAATTGCCAGGATCAGGCAAGCATGGTTAAAAATGTCATGCCTTCAACATCAATAGATGTCATGTTTGCATAATTTTCCAGGAATACATTAAAACAGTATAATATTACATATACAATTTGGTGGTTCCTTTGTTAGAAATATCGTATAGATCCATTTACTCCATCTATTATAAAATGTTTTAACAAATATATTTGACTCTGGGGCTGCCTATGGACTCGCATATGTCAGCTCTATCTTTGATTATTTATAGGCTCTAAAGTTGGGGGGGGGGATGATTGTATAAAGACCCTTGGTAAAATACCACACAACAGGGTATCCAAATAGTCTTGAGTGTATTACAAAATTTGACTCCCAATATAACAATGAGTCATGAATGTATGACAAAAAAAAAAAAAAAAAGTTCTACTAGCACTAAGCACAGCTCAACGGACACAAACTTTATAACTTATTAAATTTTGTAACGTATCACTGAGTGAAGGTTGTGTCAATATTGCAATGACTAATACAAAAATTTTGGGACGAACCCAACCAAACTTATACCTGCCCAGCCAAAACATTGTGTGATTACATGAGGTTTACTAGAGATATAAGGGGACATACTGACTGCGTTTTTAACACTTAAAAATCCCCACAAACCGGTTTCTGCTCCTATCAATAGCAGATGGATTAAAAGCACTCTCAGATTACAGTATTGACACAAGTGTCTTTTCAGGACATAGTACACAACACATCTCTAAATGCAAGGCCAACTCAAAAGGAATTTCATTAGATATAATAAGACAGACTCCTGGTTGGACATATTACTTGTTAATGTGTGCAAAATTCTATAACCAACCAATTCTTAACCTGGGAGAGTTTGTTCATGCTGTGTTTATTACAGAATAATCAAACACTTCTTTTTTTTTCTTTATTGATTTATTGGTATCTATCTTGACATTACATGTCTATTAAGTAGATTATTATCTAAAAAATAAGGCTAAATACTACCATTTACTTTGTGAAATTGTTATGATTTGTAATTCCATAGATCAAGAAACTTATCAGTTTAGTTTATTTTTACTAAACTTGGGTTTTGTTTATTCTTTGCTTAAAATAAAACAATGTTAATCTCTTAACATATAGGCTTCGATCAGTTTTTTATTAGTGATCGAAGCATATAGTTATATATTTTACATGTGAGAAGTACTCTATAAGGTTTATCTCAAGTTTACCATTGCTCTAAACATCTGCATGGTTATTACATATATCGAGAACGAAGCACGCAGTATAATAAATGATCAAACGAACTTACCTGTGATGTTCGATCATTATTATACGAAGTGCTTCGTTCGAAGATATATGTAACCTACCCGGCCCACCCTCGGTAAAGTTGAGATAACCATATAAAACTCTAAAAAGAATACAAATACAAATACAAATACAAATAATTTATTGGTTTAAAAATACTGTTTTATATTACATTGTTCTTGAAGTCTCCTTTTAAGCAATTAATGCCTGTGTTAGGAGACTCCGCTCTTCCATAGCATACCTTACAGTAAAATTAAAGCTTACAATTTAGAGTAAAATAAATAAAAAACAAAAAATTCAATCGTGTGTGCGTGTGTGTGCGTGTGTGTGTGTGTGTGTGTGTGTGTGTGTATCAGTGTGTGTGTTAGTGTATGCGCGCGTGTGCGTGTGAGAATGTGAATGTGTGTGTGTGTGTGTGTGCGTGAGTGTGTTCGCGCGCGTGTTTTTGTGTGTGGGTGTGTGTGTGTACGTGTAATTGCGTATTGGTTGTTTATTTTGTGCGTATATGTTATTTTTTGTGTTCCAGTAGTGCCTCCGTCTCTTCATAGGTAAGTGTTTTCATTAGATTAATTATATTTCTTTTACATTCATACAGTGTATTTTTGTATATGTATATCTTTTTATTTATTCTGTTATATAGTTGGGCTGAACGCTTAATAAATTGCGTACAAGCAAACATGGTGTTAGTTTGTGGGGTTTGCACAATTATGTCGTTTCTCCTTTTGGAGAATAGGTTGGCATCATACGTTAGGGTCTTATGTTTATTAAGAACAATGTTCAATATATAAAGTTTTCTGACCGAGAGTAGATCACTTATTTGGTATAGTTTATCAGTTGGGTAAGTCATCTTTTTGAAATACATTGTCTTGATGAGTAAGCGCTGTGCTCTCTCGACGTCTATGAAATAGGTTTTAGCTGCACTTCCCCAGATAGGAATACAGTACACCAAGACAGATTGAACCAGAGCAACATATATCTCGTTTAGAACACTTCTAGGAGACTCTCTGCTAGTGATCGTATTTCTTGGTACGATGTGTCTTAGTGTCCTGAATATCCAGCTTAGTTTTCTAACCCTATTACTAACTTGCTCGAGGTGGGGATGCCAGGATAATTTTTGATCGATAACCACACCTAAGTACTTTGTTTGTGTTACTTTTGTAATAGATGCGCAATTACAGTTTTCATTGCTAATGTCTCCACATACGTGTACTCTTATGGCGTATTGTTTATTTGGTTGTGTGCGATCTGTGATAGAAAAGCAGATGTAGTTCGTTTTATTTGTGTTTAAGGTGAGTAGGTTGTTGTTCAGCCAGTTAGATATTTTGGCCATGCCTAGCTCTGTCTCAGTTTTAATTTTATCCCAGGAGTTCCCAGAAAAAACAATAGCAGTATCATCCGCGTAAGAGAACACTTTAGCATTAGTAATTTTCATATTGCAGAGGTCATTGACGTACACCAGAAATAATGTTGGGCCAAGCACACTACCCTGGGGTACGCCGGACGATATCTCTGCAGCCTGACTGGTATACTGCCCTATCTTTACCCTTTCTGTTCTACCTGAAAGATAGTCTTTAAATAGCATTAGTGGGGTGCCTCTTATACCAACCATTTCCAGTTTCTTCACAAGGATAGGAATAGAGACGGTGTCAAAGGCTTTTTTAAGGTCTAAGAATACGGTCAAGCATTTACTTCCACGGTCTAGATTATCAACTACTAGGGAACTTAGAGCAGAAACTGCATCCTCAGCAGATATACCTTGCCTAAACCCAAACTGTGAAGGTGATAATACATGAAATTTATTTAAATATTGCTTTAACCGAATATTTAACAATTTCTCAAGTATTTTTGATAATGCCGTCAAAACTGAAATGGGCCTATAGTTGTTGACATCGTCTTTGTCCCCACCCTTGTGTACTGGGGTAATGATAGCCTGCTTTAGTAGGTTCGGGAAGATTCCTTTACCAAAGCAGAGATTAACAAGGTGAGTTATTACAGGCACCACTTCCTTTTTTATGTACTTCAGGAATTTGGTTGAGATATCATCCCAGCCAGATGCACTGTCAGATTTTAGGCTCATTAAGATCATCTCTACTTCTTTGGGGTCGGTATCTATTAGTGCGAAGGTATTAAGTTGTGAGGGTAGGCTGTTCAGTCTAATGGTAGGATCATTGTTTAAATCCGGCCGAACTGAAATCTGCTGAGCTAACTGTTTACCAGTGTTGGCGAAGTGATTATTAATTATATTTACTGATTCGAGAGCGAATGAACTTAAGTTTAGTAATTCTGAATCCTGAGTTTTTGATTTAGTTGTGTAGGTTATATTTTTTATGTTTTTCCAAAGAAGTTTACTGTTTGTTACTGAATTAGCAATTAGTTCCCTTTCATATTTTCGTTTTATTATTTTTATTATGTAGTTACAGTGGTTCCTGTATCTATTATATGTTATTTTTAAAATATTGTTATTTGGGTCGTTGCGGGTTTGTTTTTGCAATTTATTTCGATTTCTTATACATCGCAGAATTCCCGGGGTTATCCAAGGTTTTATGATCTGTTTATTGTTAGGTATAGTTTTAGTTATAGTATTATTATTTATAGTGTTAGTTAATTTATTTATTAAATGTTGGGTTAATGTATTTGGATCATCACAGAATAATAGTTGGGACAAGTTTTCTTCCTGTAAGCTTTTTATAGCTTGTTCAAAGTTTATAGAGGTAGTTGTTCTCTTGACAATATTTATGTTTTTTAACTTAGATAAAGACATAAAAGTTGTAAAATGGTCAGTGACAGTGGTATGCAATATGGCAATACATGCCGATACCTTTTTTTTATTTATTTTCAACATGAAGTGATCCAGGCAGTTCTTTTCTCTAGTGGGTAATGTATGTCCCGGAAGTATACCATATGACGATAGCGTATTAAGGTAACTGATCCTATTCTTACGCTCGTGAGACGGTTCTATGTCCTTAGGTTGGATATTAATGTTTATGTCACCTGCTATGACTATGGTTTTATGAGACATTAATGTATCTAAGTGCACACTGAGTGAGTCAAGAAAACTTTCAATGTTTGAGTTTGAAGGCGAGCGGTAGACACATAAAATAATATTATTAAGGATGTCTAACTGAAGACAAGACGCCTGGGATAGTTCTATTTCTTTGAATGTATGCTTTAGGTTGTTTTTTACATATACAACTACCCCATCGTTTTGGTTAAGCTGACGTGTAGTAATGTGGGATGTGTAGCCATTTAATTGAGGAGTTGGTTTATTTATGTTTAGCCTACATTCCGTCAAAACAATAACATCCGTTTCGAATTTAAAGTGAGAGATAGTAAGTAGAAAGTCATCAAAATTACAGTAAATGCTTCTTATATTTTGAGAAATAATAGTAAAGTCGCATTTTTTTACGTTAATATGTTTTTCAAGATCCAAGCTGTCGCATTCAAATGTGCGGGCGATTTCAATATTGTCTATTTCAGAAACTGTTAGAAGAGTGTCACCCATTTATGTAGTATATACATATATAGAATTGTCGTATTTCTAAAGTCTGTATGGTAGGCAGAAGTCGGTTGGGAAATGTAACATAGTATATAGTAAAGTATTGTTTTTTAAGAATTTGTTGCGTTTGCTTTACGGAGAGTGTGTATACGCATGTTATGTATTTTCTATCTGAGTATTTTTGAGATTTCGTGTTAGTGGAAATATATACGTTGTGTAGGAGTAAGTGTATGAGAGTTCCCATGTGTAGGTTTACAATAAAAATTAAAATGATGCTTAAGGCAAGATCATCACAAGGCAAAGTAGATAGTACACGATACGCAGAAGGAGACATCACTATGTTCCGAATATAAAACACTAACAACATTCCAACAACTTTATGGAGAGATTGTATGAAATCGGTTGTATATGAGTGCGTGGTACTAAAAGTAAATGATGGTGATATTTTAGTGTGACTGTGTAGTAGGTAATAGTGTAATGCATGTACATGATGAATTATTTAATTTTGTATAAATGTGTAAATTAAGTGGTTTTACATCGTAAAACATAATAAGACGTGATAAATCCTTAGGATTATTGTTTTCCGACAAAAATCTACAGTATAACCATAGTATTGTTGGTTACACTTATTGCCGGTGACCGGTCAACGACCTAAGTTCAAATTCATCGGATTAAACGGGGAGTATTGTTTACTTTATTTGCTTTTCCTAACGTATAATCCATATACGACTCGTCAGCACTCTCTTTTACCGAAATTGCTGAATTATAAATTAGCTACGATCTAATCATACGGATTGGTGGACATTAGTGTATTTTTTTTTTATATACACACTGAAATCGATATTGATCGTGATTAATTAATGACTTGATTATTTACATTACTATGTAACACCCCTTAAGCTGATAACAAGCAGTTAGTTTTGCGATTTCCTATGATATTGCATAAAATCTAAATTCGACATTTCACATACCCACTTATAAATTTATTATAAAATTAGACATTTTACATGTAAAATATTCTCTAAAATTCCTATACCCATAGCCCACGCACTATTTCTATAAATATCCTTAAATTTCTCCTTTTTTATTTCTTCCCTTTTTTTTCCAATTTCAGTTACAAACTAAACTCATAGCTCTCTTTATTTATATTTCCAGTGAACTAACTTTTGCCACCATGCCAATCCTAACTCGCAAGGCCACATCACAGGAAATGGATCTTAAGTTAAGGTTAGCGCTTAATAGCCTACAAGCTTCCAAGGATCAATGTCAGCAACTTCTGCAAGAAAGAGAGGAAAGTGAAGAAGAAGTTCAGAAGATTGTTGACAAGAACACAAACCTGAAACGGGAACTTGTTGACATTCACAAGCAATACTTGGATGTGGTCGGGGAACGGGACAAACTCAAGGCACTGACTGACAGCTTTAGTCAATGTAGTTCTGAGTACGAAGGGGCTTTAAGAAAAGTTAGAGGTTTGGAAGAGGAATTATTTAGTGCGAATTCTGAATTGTTATATCTAAGGCAGGAAATAGAGTGTGCACAGGCTGTTAAAACTCATAATTTATATGATGAATTAATTAACTCTAACTCAGATTTCTTATTAGGAAATTCCTTGGTCACCACAGATCTCACAAAACAAGATAGCATATTCAGCCAAAAATATGTTCACAAAATGAGCCATAATAACATTAAAAAGAATATTAAATTTAATAAAATAATTAAAAGATGTAAAAAGTATATGAAATATCAACACAACTTTTCTAAATCCATACCACTAAGGAAAGACCGTGTTGCATTAATAAACAAACTTAATAACTGTCAAATTAAATTAGAGGATAGTAAAAGAATATATGAAATTGACACACAGCGCTTGCAAAGTGATATAAAGTCACTAGAGGTCTCACTAAGATCCCTCTACACCAAATATGTAAGCTCTCAGAAGCAAATTGATGAACATATCCTTGCTACAAATAAGTTAGTTGATATGTGCAATTATAATGCAGACAGAGTGGATCCTATAACACTCAACAACAATCTCTGTACCTGCTTGAATAAATCTAATGGAAATTGTTCCCTACCGCAGGTAACGGATGACCCGTCTGTGGTTGAGGAAACATGTTCAAACTCCTTAGTGATACCTGACTCTCAAGGTCAAAACACACAAATAAAAAAGGTACTGACTATACTACCAAAAAACAAAGTTAGTTATCAATCAATCATGTTTTCAGATAACTTGGGCAAGTCTTTCTGTGAATTTTTAGGTAACAGCCTGGGTCATTCTTTCCTTAATCATTGTATGCCAGGATCAACCTTCAAACAGATAATGTCATCACTTATGAAATGTAATTATAATTCCAATACTGATCTAACAGTATTTATAGGTAATTGTTTAAATGTAAAGAAAAAAGACATCACCGACAGTGTTGCTCGACTATTAACACTAAACTGTCACAATATAACTTTATGTGCTTTTCCATATCTTGACCATTTGTCAGATAAGCAAAATGACTACATACATATGCTGAATAAGCATATTCATTTCTTAGTAAGTCACTATAGTAACAAATTTATGTTTTTTGACACCAATAGTTTTATTGGTAAATTAAAATTGACTAAAGATACTGTGTACCTGCCTATTAGATTTAAGCGACAGATAGCTACATTGTTAGCTTATAATATTAAGTCAGTTATAAGTAGTATGACAAAGTCTTCTTCAACTACCTCTTTATATAGTAATAGTACTAACAACATTGTAGTAGTTAGCACAATTAATTTAAACTGACAAATTCGACAACAGAGAAGCAAAGTGGTTGTCTAATACTGTCTCATCAAAATATTAATCGCTTCTCTGGCAAAATACTTGATGTAGAATTATTTGTTGAGAAATATAATGTAGATATTATATGCCTAACAGAAACGTGGCTGAAGGCGGATAGAATGTTATTTAGTATTAATGGTTTTAAAGTGGCCAGTTCGTTCCAGAGAGTTTCAGCCGAAGGTGGTGGAACTTTAATTATGGTAAAAGATCATCTTAAATGTAAAGAGCGCCTAGATATCCGGGATCTCTCTGTTGAACGAGTGTGTGAGCTCGCGTGTGCGGAAACAGAGGAGTATGTTATTATATGTGTTTATAGGCCACCTTCCTCAAGTACCACGCAGTTTTTAATAATGATGGAGGATGCCCTAAGGAAGATAAAAGCAAATAAAAAAATATTGGTTTGCGGGGATTTTAACATTGATATTTTAACAAATAGCACAGATAAACAGAACTTTTTATCTTTGTTTAAGTCATTTAACTTAAAACATATGTTTTCTCAGCCAACTAGAGTAACTAGTACCTCCGCCACATGTATAGATAATATAATGACAAACTTTAGAATACTTGGAAAAAGTCTTATTAGTGGCATTCGCTCAGATCACATGTGTCAGATTGTTAAATTAAATCACAAAATAGTCGAAGATTCCAGAGTAATACAGTGTAGGACGCTAAGTAAATGTAGTCTAAAAAAATTTGGTTTTAATCTAGAAGCCCACCTACTTGTTTTAAAACCACAATATGACAATCCCAATGATATGTATCGTACACTATTTAATGCAATATTTACAGAGTTTCAAAAAGCTTGCAAAGTGAAATCTGTAACGTTAAAAAATAAACTCATGTTTAGTGCCTGGGCTACCAAAGGTATAAGACGTAGCAGGGACGTCCTGTACGAACTGTATGACAAAAAGTCATACACATCTGATATTAACTTCCACAATTATGTTAGAAAGTACTCGAAAATCTTCAAGAAAGCCTGTTTGCAAGCTAAGTCTGCGTATATTAGTGACCAAATACAAAATGCAAGTAATAAAATAAAAATGACTTGGAATATTATTAATACCGAAACTGGTAATAGTAGATATAAGGACAGTGCAATTCATTTAAAAATAGAAGACAAACTAGTTACAGATAAAAATGTTGTCGCTAATTTCTTTGACCAGTTTTTTACAAATATACCTTTAGTGACTACTAAATGTCTTGCATCGTCTGCATTAAAGGCAGAGTCTCTCCTAAAGGAAAATACTAGTTCCTGTGTCACAAATTTTAATTTCAGTTTCGTTTCACAATACGATATATTTAAAATATTTAAAACTTTAACAGTTAAAAAAACCGAGGATTTTTGGGGATTGTCTATAAAAGCTATCGAATCAATAATAACTAAGATCGCACCAATGTTAGCATCAATATTTAATACTTGCGTCACAGACGGCGTATTTCCTGATCTTATGAAATCGAGTAAAATCGTACCCATTTTTAAGGCAGGTTGCTCGAGCGACGCATCTAATTATAGGCCCATATCTATATTACCCGCTTTAAGTAAAATTTTTGAAAAAATAATGTTGAATCAAATGTTGGAATATTTCAATGAAAACGGTATACTTCACTCTAAACAGTTCGGATTTATAAAGGGCCGGTCTACAGAGGACGCTGGGTCCACCCTAATCAAAACAGTACTAAGGGCCTGGGAAGATGCGGGGGATGCTATAGGAGTATTTTGTGACCTCTCTAAGGCCTTTGACTGCGTGGATCACCAAACGCTCATTCTAAAATTAAAACACTACGGAATTCGAGGAAGGTCTATTGATCTTGTGTGTTCCTATTTGACAAATCGGGAACAAAGGGTAGCTATTGATAAGGTAACTTCTTCAGGCTCACTTGTTAAAATGGGAGTGCCTCAAGGATCGATTTTAGGCCCTTTTTTGTTCCTTGTTTATATTAATGACCTTCCATACGTCATAAAGGACACAATGTCAAACATAGTTCTTTTTGCGGATGACACCTCACTTATATTCAAAGTAAATAGAAAGGACAAGGATCTGGTAGAACCTAATAATACACTTAATAAAATATCTAATTGGTTTTCTGCCAATAACCTTCTATTGAACGCTAAAAAGACGAAATGTATTAGGTTCTCTATACCTAACGTGCCCAATGTAGATTCTAATGTAAAACTTGATGGTAAAGTACTAGATTTGGTTGCTTCAACTGTATTCCTCGGTGTCACAGTGGACTCTAAACTCCAGTGGGGACCTCATATTGAGGCACTTGCAGGAAAACTGAGCTCTGCTGCGTTTGCTGTTAGGAAAATAAGACAGATGACTGATGTGTCTACGGCTAGGCTGGTCTATTTTGCATACTTCCATAGTATTATGTCTTACGGCATTCTACTCTGGGGATCAGCTGCTGATATCGAGACCATTTTTATATTACAGAAAAGAGCAGTCCGAGCTATTTATAACCTTAGCTGCCGTGAGTCACTCCGTGAATTATTCAAGAAAATAAATATACTCACCTTACCATCCTTGTACATATTTAGTAACATAATGTATATTCGTAAAAATATGGTCGAATTTAATAAAAAGAGTGATTACCACAATTTAAATACGCGTAATAAGCACAAGCTTATAGTACCTGGCTTTCGGCTTAGAAAGACAAGCAAGTCATTTATGGGTAACAGTGTTAGGTTCTACAATAAGATCCCCTCTAATATAACTGAACTGCCGGATTTCAAGTTTAAGATTGTTATTAAACGCATATTAATGTCCAAAGCGTACTATAGTACTAATCATTATATGGAAGATAGGGATGCCTGGCTCACGATTCCTTCCTGCACACTGCGACCCACTGGCACCTTGCCTACTTGATAAGGCGACATTTTGTTTGCTTTCAGCTTAAATATTTCTATGTTTTTTCCTTTATTTTGACATTTTTGATTTTTGTTATTTTATTTTTTTAATTTATACAATTTATTTTATTGACGTACAATTAATCCAATTGTATTATTATTTTATTTGACTCTTGGGTATGTAAATTTACATATCGATTGTATAACAGCTAGTATCGAACCTACTAGTTTTAAATTTACATTATTATTTCTTTATGAAATTTTCCATAATATATAACTTTGTAAAATGTGAGCATCATGTGGATATTAATGTTAGTTTTAATCTCATATTACATACATACTGCCTATTGTCAGGCATTACGAGTTTGTCATGCTCGCTAAAATGTCCTGCTGATGGTGGCGTCGTACATCGGGTCGTCGAGTTCCCTACAAAATGGTTGAGCTAAGCGAGGCTGATGTGCGCGTCATGCTCGTGAACGGGTGCTGTCTGTCGGGACTGGTCGGCTCCTAACTGCCTTGGCAATCATTTTAAAAGGCTATATAAGTTTACTTTCCTTTCTTAGTCTGCTCATTAACCTGCATTATTCTCACATTACCTTATTTATTGTTAAACCAATTTATTTTAAAAAAGAGTGTCTATGGAGTTTCTTGCCGGCTCTTCTCCATAAGATCAACGCCTTGGAACCGTGCACCTAGTTTTGACTTTTCATAAGTGCCTGTAATATGGTTTATTTGAAATAAAAATATTTGAATTTGAATTTGAACATAGCTAGTTATAAAAAAACATTTATCATAAAAAGGATATATAGTAAAGGCTAGTCAATTATCTGTTTTCAGTTTTCTCAAGTCTGCTTCACTATTTATACAATGGCCAGTAGCGCCCTCCTTTTTGCGTATGAAGATCTTCCCGTGCGTAGTCCAGCAAAAACGATATTCATTTGATTTACAGTAGTCTCTTGCCAGGAAATATAGACGTCTTGTTTTGTAGGTTAGGCTTTCGGACAAATAGACCGGTGTGTCTGGTCCTTCTAGCTTTATTTTAGAGGTGGATAATTTACTGACTTGATTGGTTTTATTAAATGTCTTTACGCAGTGAATTAACCTTTCCTTCATAATTATGGTTGTGAAATTTATAACAATGGGCTTGTTTGACTCTGACTTTGTTTTAATGCGATAGACATCTCGTATATCGGATGAATTTATTGACAAGCCTACAGCTGTACCAGTCTCTATGACTATTTTTGTTAAATCATCTTTAGTTTCTTTGGGTTTAATTAGTGGTAAGTTCCTTAGTTCCACACAGGAGGCTTTATGAAGTTTTTCCATATTCTCAACTTTTTCCTCTAGCACCTGGATATATGCTAGGTTTTCGTTGCGCTCAGTTGATAATTTATCGAATTCCTTCATCAAATCATCATATTTTCCCGAGACGAAGTCGGTTGTTTTTTTTATTGATTCGTACATCCCTTTAATTTCATTAACCGCAGTTTGTAAGGCAGTATATTTATGGTTCTGTTCTTTTTCAAAGTTAGAAAACAATGTCTTGATTTCGGACACAAAGACGCTCATATCATCTACGTGCTCATGCTTGCGTTTACGCTGAGTAATGTGAGTTTCCAATTCCAACGACTGACTTGGCAAATCCGGCTCAGATTCATATTGCAAAAAAGCGCTGGGTGGTGTGCGTCTTAAAGGCATATCTTAAAAACTTTACTCAAGTTATTTATGGAAACAAAAATTTATAAAAATGGACAAAAATAATGGATCTTTGTCAGTAAGATTCGAACCTACAACGTATGAAGTAGCAGCCGTACTCTAAACCAACAGGCCACTGTAACTGTTACAACTTTACTTGAAAACACTCTTCTGTATATTGTGGTGTAAGCTCCGTGTAGTTCTGGGCGCCTGGTACTTTAAACTATGAACAGCAACAGTTGAAACGCAGCCATTAATTTATATTGTCGTTTCACTCACCCTGGGTTCGGTGCACACAGTTTAGTTGCTGAGTTCGGGTGGCTTATGATATCTTGGTAGCTGGAACTGTAATATTTTTCTTCCTGGGGCGTCCAGACGGCGGCGGGTGGCTACACGTTTCTCAGAAGATAGTAGGAACTTTATATTTTGATTTTTGTATATATATATTATTAAAATTATTTACACTGAAAATGAGGTATTTAAATATTAATAAAACCCAACCAAAAACACGACTGCTTATGAGCAAGATTCGGACGGAAGAGGAAAAACTCTAAAAAGAATGACAATTGACGTGAGGACACAGATAACGCATAATACTTACGTCTAGTTTTAGCTCTGAAAATTGCGTTCAGTTGCCGAGTGACGTGAGGAAGCTGCATGGTTATTACATATATCGAGAAGCACGCAGTATAATAGACTTATTTGTCAACAATTTGGTGTTAATCGTATTCGTTTATTTTTGGCCGTTCCATATATCGATATAACGTTACTTTAACGTTATTTATCTAATTAATTATGCTAAATACAACTTGCCGTATAAAAGTGTAGATAAGAAAGACATTTGATTATGCGGACATTTCTATTTTAGCATTTCATGGTCTGACAATATTATGTAAAACGTTTAAAATACATAACTCGAAGCACTTCGTATAATAATGATCGAACATCACAGGTAAGTTCGTTTGATCATTTATTATATTCTAAGATTGATGTGAAAGGACGGTTTTAGTTTCTAGACTAGACACTAGGTCATAGCTACCTGTCTATACCTAGGTGACTACTGAATAATCAAGATAAACTCCGGCACGACATCGATTAGTTCCTATTACACAATCCGTGCTTAATTAAAAATTTCTAAAATAATTGGCCGATGGATTATATATTATTGGATAAGCACATCATAATTATTCAAATGCGCACGTAGATAGGTACTTGTAGATTTTAGTTCCGGTATTATTTGAATACGGAGACTGACAACTAATAGTTTTAATTAAATAGGCACCTCAATAAAAATAAAAAATGAAACATATTCTTTATTATTCTCGTTAAACTCGTTTATAGTGTTGGAACGAATTTGGCAAGTTTGCTGAGTTCTCACATTTACAAAATATTGAAGTTAAAGAAGCTATATAAAAATTAAACTGACTTAAGTCAAACAAAAGACATAAAATTAGATGAAGTTGTTAGAACCATTGTTAAACTAAAAAAAAAATGGAGCTGTAAAAGAAATGTAAAAGTAAAAAAAAAATTTTTTTTTGTATTAATTAATAGACATACATAAACCTGCGATGCCAGTGAGGGGAAGCCACATGTGCAGAAGGAATTATTGCCAAACATACCGTCAACACAAACAAGTAGAGTCGCCTATACTTACTTGAAATTAATCTTGATCTATCTTCAGACTATACGTAGACTACAACTGAGGCCTTCGACAGTAAGGTTTGAGTCTTAGGTTGAATTTCTATTAGTATCTAAGTAATTAAGTCAAGGCAGCTTTTATTTTTTAAGTATAGTTCCAAATTTAGATTTAACGCAGACTTACCAGACGATCTGTAGCCATATCGAAGATAAGATCTTGGGCGGACAGACTCTTCTGAAGTCATCAATACTGGTGACCACACCGGCATCCAAGACCCACAGCCTATTGCAGCGGTCAGCTCGCACACGGTACACCGAGATCAGGCCCGTGCAGTTTATGTCGCCACGGCCTGCCGTATGCCATGACCAGTCAGGATACGCCTGAAAACAGAAAATTTGTGAGAATAGAGATGGTGCCATTAACTATATTATTATTCGTTATAACTAATTATTCGTCTCCGGTTTCAGCGCACAGAGTAGAATACAACATTTTAAGAAATGTTTCCATTGTAGAGCGTTAAACACAAAAAATGGACCTGTGCTATGCGAATAGTTGGCCTAAAGGCTACGTACATCAGGTTAGAGTAAATATAATATCAATTTAGTTTGCATGGAACCATCTAAAAATAAATATGTAATGAATTCTTGATTATGTTAATCAACATTTGAAATACCTTAATCAACAACCAATATTGAATTAGTGGTTTAGATACTTTTAACGGAGCTGTCGACAGCCTCGGACACCACGGCCTGTCCTGCAGCAGGAGTGCAGGACGCATATCACGGCACGCCAATATTAATGACACTATTCGTCGTGCTCTTACTACCGCCGGCGTTCCAGCCATATTAGAACCAAATGGCACGTGACGATGGTAAGAGACCAGACGGCATGTCATTACTGCCGTGGAAGATGGGTAGGCCTCTGGTATGGGACGCAACATGCGTCGATACCCTTGCGCCATCCCATATTTCCAGCTCGGCGGGCTGAGCTGGTGCTGCTGCTGCAGCTGCGGAGACCCTCAAACGGCGAAAATATAATAACTTCATTAGTTATTATATTTTTGAGCCGTTTGGGGTTGAAACACTCGGGTCATGGGGTCCGAGCGCTCGCATTCTGTATAAAGAGATCGCAAGGCGATTGGTCGACACTTCACGTGACCCAAGGGCTGGTCTCTATTTCGCACAAAGAATAAGCATTGCAATTCAACGTGGCAATGCTGCCAGCCTTTTGGGTACACTCCCAGTTGACAGCGACGCGGACGAATTTTTCGATGCCCTCCTCTAGTTTTAATTTAGTTTTTAGTTTTTATTTTCATTGTATTAGGAGTATTAGTATTAAAGGTTTCAAAAATTCAAGAAATTCAAAAATGTTTATTTCGTTATTACACTTTATACTTACTTTAATACTTTAATACCTTTTAAGCATATAGATGCCTGTATCAGGAGGCGCCGCTCTTTTATATCATACGAGTGTAATAAGTTACAAAACAAAACAAAAGTGTAATAGGTTACAAAACAAATGAATAATGAATAGTCTAATTCCAGTTTTATCATATCTCTGTAGGTGTGTGTGTGTGTGTGTGTGTGTGTGTGTTTGAGTGTATGTGAGTGTGTGCATGCGTGCGTGCTTGTGTGAGTTCGTGCGAGTTTGAGTGTGTGTGTGTGTGTGTGTGTGTTTGTGATTGTGTTTATGTAGTTGCGAGTGATAGGGTGTGTGTGTGCAAGATTGACTTACACGGAAAGTGGTTTGTGTAATTAAGAACAGTTTAATTTATATGTAACAGCAGATTCTCTGTTTCATCATAACATAACTTATTTATCCAGTGAACCAGCAACGATTTGCATTCTATGTATGATTTAGTATAGATATTTGTTACTTTATTTATTTTATTAAATAAGTAAGACGAGCGTTTGTCGTACTGAATTTTAGCAAATTCTGTCTTTACCAGAGTGGTGCGAGCAACATTGTGTTTTCTTCTTCTAGCAGAGATATTGGAATCTAATGGTAGGGTTTTATGTTTTTTTAGTACTACGTGTATAATATATAATTTTCGGATTGATAGTAAGTCACTAATTTGGTATAGCTCACAAGTGGGAAAGGTCCTTTTTTTGAAGTACATTACTTTTAATAATGCCCGTTGTGCTCTTTCAGCATCAAGAAAACGTGTTTTACGGGCGCCTCCCCAAATAGCAATACAATATATTATTACTGATTGCACTAGCGAGATATACACTTCATTTAGAAGGTTTTTTGATTTACCACTCCTTGGGACTACGTGTCGTAAGGTTTTAAAAATCCAAATAAACTTTCGTATTCTCGCAGTAATTTGTTCGATTTGAGGATACCAGGACTGGCTTTGGTCCAACATTACACCCAGATACTTGACGTGGTTGACTTTACTTATGATTGGACAATTACAATTGTGATTTGCCACACTCCCACATTTATGTATTTTAATGTTGAAATCGTGTTCTGGTTGGACTTTTTTATATATTGAGAAGCAGATGTAGTTAGTTTTGCTCGTGTTTAACGTTAGAAGATTGGTTTTTAGCCATGAAGCTACATGTACCATACCGTTTTCTGCGTTGGTTTTGGCTTCAGCCCAGGTTGAGCCAGTGAAGACAATTGCGGTGTCGTCGGCATACGAAAAATGTTTGCTTTATTGATTGACATATTACATAAGTCATTAAAATAAATGAGGAATAGGGTAGGACCCAAAACGCTTCCCTGAGGTACACCGCATGTAACATCGACTTCCCCGCTGACATAATTCTCTAGTTTAACCTTCTGTTTTCTGTTTGTCAGATAATCGGTAAATATGGCTAGTTGTGTTTCTCTAATAGGAATTTTTTCTAATTTTTGTGCAAGGATGGGAATATATGTTTTTCGCGTGGCCGTATTTTTTCATTAATTAATTTTTAGTTTAATTTCATGCAATGTTCACTAGCTGTATTCTGATTTAAGTAAAATATAAGCAATTCCTATTACTTGATCAAATAGAGTTAACAGAAACGACATAACAGTTAACATTACTACAGCCGTCTCATCGTATTTATATCTGATATTCTATTGAAATTTCCAAAACAACAATAATTAGTTCCCGTATATCAAGCCTGCATACCCGACCTAACCACAATATATGTACAAAAGTATAACAACTAATGAAATAACTTGAAAGACATAAATAATCTGATTGTTTGAAATGCCTTGTTTGAAAAGGTTATGATACTTAGTACAAAATACATAATATAATAATAATAGTATAGTATCTGCCTAGCCTTTTCCCAATTACATTGGGGTCGGCTTCCAGTCAAACCGGATGCAGCTTAATACCAGTATTTTACATGGAGCGACTGCCTATCTGACCTCCACAACCCAGTTACTGGGGAACACGATATCTCGTGGCATGACTGGTTGTCAGACTTTCAGGCCTCTGACTACCCGTAACGGCCGTCATAGATCTTAATTTGACAACCGGGACCGACGGCTTAACGTGCTCTCCGAGGCACGGAGGGGTCTCGGAATGAAATGATGGTCACCCATCCACAGACCGACCGCGGCAAGCACAGCTTAACCTCGATCGATCGATCTGTGCGGCTGTTACTTAGCCACGAGCCCCTCCATCCATAATATAATAATAATAATAATATAATATTCCACAACTATCACACAACGCCGTCTAGTCTCAAGCTAAGCAGAGCTTGTGTTATGAGTACTAGACAACTGATAAACATACTTATATATTTCTAAATGCATACATATTATAGATAAATTACACCCAGACACAGAACAAATGATCGTGCTCATCACACAAACATTTGTCCTGGGTGGGAATCGAACCCACGACCTCCAGCATAGCAGTCAGGGCTACTAACCACTAGACCAACAGGTCAGTCACCGGACATAAACACCGGTTATGTCTAAGAAAATTGCTATTGATTTAGATACAATAATCTGGTGGCTAAGTAGGTACCTTTACAGCACAGACAAGCTAAATGCATAATATGCATATTACCAGCAAAGTTGATAGTTAGATATTGTTGAAAGTTGTTGTAACAAAGTCTAAAATATGTTCCTGGTTATTAAATACAATTTCCAAGCTTTTCTAGAATTTACTATCTACTACTTCAATGGTTATGATATGATATCAACATTCACTGGTATCCTTCATTAAAATTACATATGTTGATTATATTGACATAGCTATACGGAAATCAAAGAATTTCTTAATATTAGCAGGACATATCAAGATCAGTAGAGTTTGATACTTGTAAGAACAAAATAATCTAACAAACAAATTCGAAATGGTCTTCGCAATACACATTGGTACTTAATCGACTTCAAAAATGACGCCGGACTTGTTGAGTTTATCGTAGCCATATATGCGAGGTTTATCTCTACAATTACGTCAAGAACACAAAATGTACCTTGAGTCTTGACGTAATTAAGATTGATGACCAGTTCCAATTTCACAAGATGTTAGGTCCAGTCCCTCGATAAATGTTTTAATTTTACGTAACTCTAGTTAGTCTCTTAGTAATTGTAAAATCTATGTTAATGCAGGGAGAATGATAGCAACTGTATTGACCATCATTGTTTTGTATGTAACTATCACAAAGTTTGGTCATTCACATAGAGACCCCGTGTTCTGACGTTAAACCGTTGGTCCCGGTTGTGAAATGAGTATACGGCGATTGTTAAGGGTAGGTAGTCAGATAGCTCTAATTGTCAGACGTTCCTTAACCTTGTTGAAAGTCTTACTACAAGATATCATAATACCCGGTGGTGGTAGTTAGATTAAGCTGCATCCCATTAAATTGAAAGCCAATGCAACGTAGATGGGAGCAGGCTAGACAGAGTAATGAATTATCATTATTACACCCGCAATTCCGGCTTTACTACATACGACACTCGTTTATTACATCGACAGAATGATATAAGTATATTTTTGTGTGTAAAGTGTTCATGTATAAAGTGTAAAGTGCCGAAAAATGGTCAAACAATGCTAGACTGCCCGTTGTCCACGTCTATATCATGGTTATAACAAAAATAAGGTGTACAGAATTCTATGTTAAAATATAACATTATCTAGGATTATTTTACATAACGGTAATGCAATTGGTTGTGCTCAAATACATATTCTATATCTTTTTTTTTTTTAACTTTGCCCCTCTGTATGATTTTTTTCTTGTATCGTTGGTACAGAGGTTACAGACACAATCAGACTCGTAACAATTATATGTCGATCATACAAATATTTGCTCCGTGCAGTAATCGAACCTGCGACACGAGATGCAGCAGTCGGTCTCTCGACCATTGCGCCAACCGCATAATTACTTCTAATACGTTGATAGTCGACAGGAGATGAGAGCGTTCTTGCTTCCATTTATGCGGCAAAGCTTTATTCCGTTGTATCTATTTTATAAATAGTCTTACCTATGTTATTAGTAAAATATTTGTGTTGTAATCAAAGTCTTAAGTGATTGATAAAAAAATACCTACTCATTCGAAGAAGTGCCTAAGACAGTCATAAAAAAAAACTTACTTAATTTAATATAATTTCGTAAAGAGGACATAACCACATCTAATAAATGGGTCGAAAGCAATTAATCAAAAGGATTGCACGGCTATTCCGCTTATTATGGAATTTTGTTGGGCACATACAACCTCTGAAACTCATTAAGATTGCACAATATCTAATTTAATTGTAAATTTTCTAGATACAAATCAGTTGATAGTCATACTTTAAAATTTACGTGTGGTATACTACAATTAGAGGCATATTCTGCACCCACTATAGCTTTGTTGACCGATAAGTGTAATCGACTTCACTTTCACCAGCCGCATATTGCCTAACAACGTGTGGGTTACAAACTATGAAATCTTAACTGTATCAATACATGCAGCTGCTTTTTTAATCTTAACAATTATTTTAGCAGAAGGAATGTTTGCGATTCAATGTTGTTCGTGAAGAATTTGAATGCAGTTCTTTATAGTAGATATATGAATTTGGTATTACTGTTTTAAAATAAATATATAAAAATATTGCCTTTCTTATTTGGGGTTGGCGCAACATTGTCTATGGAAATACTAATGCAAAGGTAAATAAAATAAAACATATTTTTCAGGTCATGTAATACTACTGAAATTCGAATTTATCTGTTTATTTAAATGGTACACTCATTATTTCGGTAGCTATTTGTTTTTCCGGGATATTTCAGAGACTATTAGGTAAATATCACAGGCAATGCTTAATTTCGTTAAGCTATTCAATGTTGAAGCATATCTATTGAAATGAGATTTTTGATAATTGTTAAGCAATTATGATTTAAGTGCCTAACGTTAATTAGGTATGTCACTTTGTTTATTAGATTTTTAAGAAAGAGGTCAGCGATGCGAACATCGTTCTTTTTATCGACACGTTTGTCGATTATAAACGTCAAATTTGGCATAAAATGTTCATAAACGATAAAAATCAATAAAAACTTTTATCGAGACGACAAGTTTGTCGTAAAGATCCGTGCTCGGACGCCTGGTTCAGGTAGTAGTACAGTACCTATTAGATAAACGAGATTTTGCCTGCAGCCGACGAGCTTAGGTTAAAAAATCCTAATCCTAAAATCCGGAAAATGACTTGGTACTTTGATTTGATTATACTGCGGAAAATAGTTAAAATTCTTAAGATAATCTTATGTACAAAGACAACGTAGGTAGTCCTGCATTACGACCATCAGACACACATTATATTGTGGATATTTTTTTAAACGATCCCACGAACTTCGTACGAATAAATAGTGAGTGGATTGCGATTTGGCCCTGACTGACATAAAAGTAGTTAGGTTTCTTTCTCCAGTATTGGAACAAAAACCCTAGAGGCATTTAAATATATTTTTGGTTTTGATTTAAAGCAGTAAGTCTTTCATAATTGTGGAAATCGCGGCATGGACTTTGTGCCAGTTTCAGGTCTCCTACCGCCTATAACCACACTGGGTTCCAGAATCCCCGGCAGGTTATGAACCCGTCACTGTGTGTCTGATATGATGTCATAATGTATTAGAATGCCAGATTGAAGTACCTCAATAGATGTCGAAAGCAGGAAATACGATAAGTAACAGTCATAATAAAGATTAAATTTTTTAACTACCATCACAGAATAGATAATTATTATTAATAGTTATCCATAATTCAGAATTAGGTACCGGTAAGTAGTTAGCAGCTGGATCTTTAATAATGAACCAGTTAGATCGTTTATTAAATGCCTTTCCGGCACTATGGCTGAATCGTAAATCTTAATGAATGCCGATCATCATTTGTTACGCCTTGTGAAGTTAGTACGAGGTTCGTTATGTAATTTTTACTCATTTCTCAATATACTGTACACGTATTATTCATCATACAGAGAAGACACAAGCTGGTGATCAACATGACGTTGGCTCACTGCGGTTTTGCGTTTCTAGACCACCAAAATCCAAGATTCCTCACGATGTTTTCCTTCACGGTATGTCTGTGATGTCTTATTACGGTTATTTCAGTAAATAAAAAAGTAATAATATGACACTGAAAAGTCACATTGACTTTTTCAATGTCGCGTATCACATATGAAACACAACCTGTGGCTCAGAAGTCGGGCCCGTAACCACTCAACCTTCACGACATTATGTTTAAACATATTTATATTATTAAAATTTACATATAAAGCCCGCATCATTAGTGTAATAGTCGCAAGCGCGACTGTTGAGCGTGAGGTCGTGGGTTCGATTTCCCAGTTGGGTCAAGTGTTATTGAGTTTTTCTATTCAAAACAATAGTGCACCCATTACACATTTATATCCAGCCCTTAAATGTGTCGTTGCGAGGTAACCAGGGAAGGAATTTATCTGGCACAATTAAAATTATTACACCATTACCATTACCATTTACGAATCTAGCACTAAAGTCTTGGTCAGTGTAAAGCGTATAATTCTCAAAACTCGGTTTGTTAACTTACCATCAAATCTCTCTGATTTGAACTCATAATTATCATTATCTATCACGCTCCCTTGATTTGGATATGCACTATAACTGTCATCACTTTGTTCTGAAATTTCTAAAGGGTCACTCCATTTAGGATCGTCATTTTTCCATCGTTCATTACCGTCATTATACTGACTAGTAATATCCGCGAATAACATTGGCGGAGCGGACCACTGCACGAACCACTGATGCGACACAGCCATGGTTTACTTAACATGCAAAATATCTATTAAACACTATAACTGTAATCTCTCACTCTTTCTAAGGTCTTTCTCACTGATCTGACAAAGAGAGCAGAACAGGCCCGATACAATACTCTGCATCGCAAAAAATACGTGAGCACAAGTACGCCACTTGAATTTGTCTGTCGGCCCGGTGTGCTCGCGCCCTTCCCATAAGACCAACGTTCGACCCCTCTTTGCTTAGCTTTCGAGATTTTGACATACACACGAGTAGCTTCTGCATTTTATTGAGCGGATCGAGGATACATCACGATTAATTACGAAATGTTTGAAATTAGCGATCCTCATGATGTAGCGGTTACGGAATACTTCTGTGCTACCATCACAAACATTTAGCCGACAAAATTTAAGTGGTCGTCGTGACGTGTTCAGGGTATTTGTATCTACAGACGTTCCTGAACTGGGTTAATATTTTCTGATTGTACTTTATAATTACTTAATTACGTTTAATGATCTTTTAAGTCGCAATTTGAATATAGTTACTTAGTTTTTGTGATATAATATTATACAAGATGCTACTTGTAACGTAGTATGTGGTATTTTCAAATTAGCCTTGAAAATATGAACTGTTAAGAGTTCAGTGATAGAGCATTAGAGAGTTCTGATGTAAGAAATATTACATGAATGTTATTATTATAACAACTTGACTCTTATAAAATATAACGTAAGCGTTTTACGAGTTCTGTTCCTGCCATATCTATGAACATAAGGAAATTAGATCACAATAGCCGTTGACTTAAAACTGCAAATCAACGTCAATAAAATACGTACAAATGGTCCAATCAGTGGATGCCGGGTGGCCACTTTATAGTTTTTACGATTACCATTACTTTCCACTCTGAAAAGCGGTCAGTTTTCCATAAAATGTACGTAAAATATATCGTCTTGTTAACTATTGTGGTTGCTGAGGTCGTTCACAGTATCTATCCATACTTTGATACTCAGGACTTCATATATAATGTTCCGAAAGTTTACAGAATATCTATAACGTTGGACAAGTTGTTAGAACATTATGAGAAGAAACCTTCGAAAGACCCCGAGTGGTACATTGCCCTGGGGATGGCTAGAGGTATAAGCATTGCGTTTGTATTAAATCGCCCATTATTTTTTGTAAAGGTGCACATTGAAACGGCGTCAGTACATCCCTATTAGTATTTGATGATAATTATCTTTTAAGAACATTGCAAAATTTTACAGCCTCCTTACTGTTTTACATTCGAATCTCACGCACAATTACAAAAGACAAAAGATGTATCTATGTAAATCAGAACACATAAAAAAATGAAAGGCAGTCAAGATAAAAAACAACTAAGATTTTTGCAATATATTTCATGCAGCACTCAACAGTTTATTATATATTATGGCTCTTTAAGAGTTTATATATATAAGTAGGTATTATTTAGGCAGACTATTATTTGTATATTTATTAATTTCGATGGACTCGTGGCTTTGTCCGCACAGATTGACCGGTTGGGGTATATTTGTGTGGGTAATTGCCGAGATTGGTCTATGGATAGTTGACCAGATTTATAAAAAAACTGTATCTTATTAGACTGGAAGCCGACCCCTACATGTTTGGGGAAAAGCTAGACAGATTTTTAAGATGATCATTTTTTAGATGTTTTTGTTTCTTCAGGTCAGTTGGAGTATACTATTAATGAATTGGATAAGTCAGTGCCAGGGAAGCTTAAAGAGAACTTGCAGAACATCACGCGTCGAATGGACCGCATCAGAAATAACACAGACTTCCATAGCTTCGTGTACCGGAGTAAAGACTATGAATACGGTTCGTACTCAATATATTATGTACCTAAGTAGTGGTTTGAATCATCTATCACCTTAACCATTATTACTTATGTCATATGAAGGTTGTCTTTAGAATTTATTGAAGCTTTTGTTATCGTTGTAACAATACCCAATCAGATCCAGTCATTAGTTTGCGGTCACGATTATTATTCCTAGTTAGACATAAAAGTCTCTAATGATTTCGAAACTATAAGTAGTAAATTTTTTGCTCCCAGTCTGCTGTATTTCTTTATACTTAAGTTTTGGGCAGTAAAACGCTTTGAATCGTGAAATGTTCAGTTGAGTCGCGAAATTTTCACTAATATAAAATTGTTAGGTACCAAAAAAGTAATAAGCCCTCTCTCTACCTAGGTATCGTAATGTTGTATGTAATTATTATCTTAAACCCAACTCTTTTAACTCTAACAATATTTTACGTAACTATCAGCAAATAAGTTTTGTTAGGTAGGTATATAGGTATTAAAACATAACAGACAGGTTAGACTTACCACAATTCACCGATGAAGTTATTAATTTGCATGTAATGAAGGTGATGGTGGTGAGCTTTTTCCATTGGAAAGGCAAAATTCCAAACTCCGGGCTGCTACTTAGGATTTTCTAGCAGATATCGTAAAAATACTTTTACCCGACACACGAATTGAATCCAGGATCTGGACGAATGAGACTGAAAAAAAATACTTCACCCGAATAATGGACATATTACCATAAGAATAAATCCCCAAAATAATAACCAGTACTAACTTGGTAAGCAAAATAAGGTAATTGCGTTTAATTAAGTAGACTCAATTGCCTAATTCTGTTTACTAAGCAAAAGTAGTTTTGCGAGTAGATACAAATCAATGTTTCACATAGTTATAAAAGTTGCATTACTGAATTTGAGATTTTTAGAGTACCGTAAATAAATACTAATAAACGTTCTTTAAACCACTTTTAGTTTAATTTGGGCTGACTAATCTATGTTTTCTCATCTTTACTATTCAAGCCTAATAATTCTAAAATCAAAATGGTTTATGATCGCAAATATCGAATGCTTTGAATAAACAATTTACTACCAAAACATAGTTTCCAAAAATGGAAATACCGAGTTACAAATTGTATACCTAATTTGTTACAATGTCTAATTACAGTATAGAATAATGCCTCAGTTGGCAGATTATATTCTAGATCTAGTGCTGTTCAAATAGGTAGGTACTTATTTTGGAAAATTATAATAAATATAGCAATTGGGCGGGTTAGGTTAAAAAGAACAATATTTTAGGCATCTGTGCATCTGTTTGCCCAATTCTTATCAGTACTTATATGGGTTTTTGCCTGTGATCGGGTTTCAGGAATGTTTCTTACCTACCTATATGTGTACACGTAAACATGAAGTGCATCCGCTCCTGCCTGGATCAGCCACCATTGCGCAACGTCATGTAAACCGGTGCATCTGAGTCAAATTATGGGTTCTCTGACATAACTAGGTGGCATTCAACCATCTCTAATAAAAAACAGTATTTTTCATATTATTATTATGTGTAGGTATATTGATTTATTGATGCGACTTAATCACTGTTGTGATGCCTGCATAATAGCAGTTATTATGTAGATATTAATGTTTTGCTATTCGATAAGTTACTAAAAAATACAGTGTACAGTGTGTACAAATTGATTGCCAAGTCATGTTTTAGGTTTTAGCGATTACTACAATAAATATAACAATTTAATCGTGTATTTATCCTTTTTTTCTTCTAACGTTCCGAATACCGCAGCATTATGTTTTATGAACGGATATACATTTAAATAATCGTTTATTTTTTATTACGAATACATTTAAATGTTTATCACTATTAAGGAAACATGTGATTCCTCAGAAAGGTTAAATGAATTAATAAGAAAAAAGTCCAAACAGTATTTTTTATTATTATAATGTTTTACTTTCTCACTTTTACTAACATCCTATATTAACGTATTAAGTAACAGTCGTAGCATAAATTAAAACGCCAGTAAAAACGTAGTAAAAGAATAGTCTAGACACCACAGACCATGTCTAGCTTAATTGTTACGCAGACGCACTACACTTAGATGGATTACCTCATTTTTTCCTTTCTACGTATTGGAGTAACACGAATGCCGAATTAAAATCGATTTGTGATTAATTATACCAATAAAATTTCAACATATTTTCAAGCATAAAGAATATTTTTACTTATCGAAACTATTATTAGCACTATGCAGTTTATAAAAGATAAAATACAATTTTTACAAATCAAGTTATGATAGAGATAAACGGCTTATTTGGGATTTATTATTATGTATATCTTAAACGTAACAACAAATCCCGAATTAGCCGAGAAATTATTCAAATAAATGCGCAGCTTCAAGAGCTCTACCAAAAGTTTCTATCAACATTAATCCATAAGTCATATTTCACATGTGCAATGAATTATACGTTACTAGTATTTCCTATTTCCTATGTAGTACTACCACTATATACAATGGTATAAAGTGTTTCTATCATTCGCGTAATTGTAATAACTTTCACGTAAAGGTGCGGGCATACTACATAGATTCTCAGAATAAGTAACGAAAGACGTACTTACTCTATAAATTACAATTTTACGTTTCATATTAGATATAGGAATTATTGTAGGGAAAGCTACACGTTTTTTTTACATTGAAAGTGATAATAGATAATATCTTAGGTTTGCGCGATCACTACACATTATAATAAAACAACTTTTAACCGGATTAATCGCGTGTATTATTGGTTTTTTGTTTTACCTGACGTTTCGAACACTTTGCAGCGTTCGTGGTCGCAGGAGGACTACAGTCCTCGAACACAGTCATCACATTAATCGTATAAGTCCCTGAGCTGAAAGGTCCAATCCCAGTTTCATACAAAAAATTGTTAATTCAAGCATTTGTTGTGGTTAGACAATGCTTATCGCGGTCAGTCTTGATGAGTTACTCCTTGGTACTCCAGGGGGAACGATAAACTGTTTCGCTGTTACAGAATTTGTAGTCTCTTCAATCCAAAGGCTCACGGGCGGCTTGAATTGTAGATTGGTTCATAACCACACGACTGATCTTTATTTTTAATCTTTTTCTATTGAGGTATTTTTACACACTCTTTATTTTACAGTGTCAAAAGCTATTTTCGAGAATATGGAGGTGCTGTCGAGTATTATGGAACCAATATCACTTGGAACAATGGGAACACAGAAGCCTTATAGGTTCTCATTTGAACAATACGTGCAAGAGGCTAGAACTAAAATGCCGGCCAGGAAAGCAGCAGGTCAGTTTTAATAAGGCAAAAATATAAACTGTATAATTTTGTTTAATATTTTAATATATTTTTTCTTCTTTTCTTTGAGATCAATTATTTTGAGTTTGCATAACGTTTTAGGTATTATTCATCTTTTGCAATCAACATAAATAAACGTTAAAATTTCAATCTAAGAATTAAAATAGTGGTGAAATTCGTATGAATAGCGAAATATTATTAACACTAATTGCGTTGCTGCAACAAGTTTCAGCGTATTCAATGCGGACCCTGATATGTCTTCTTCGAAGGTCTAAATAAAGCTTGCCAATCAAATTTTAATTTCAAGTACAAAATTACAGATGCGTGCACAATGCAGTTGTTAATATCTGCGATGGAGACTCAGACGACGCAGACGGACGGGGCTTGTGAGCTGACACCGGAATGTTCCATGCAGATCATGAAGGGCTCGGGCCTAGCGTTCCAGCAGACAAGTCGTGTCAGAGCCGCAGCATTAGCTTACCTCTTCGACTGCTTGGAAGGAGTCGACCTTTCTGCACACATATACAAACTTTGTATCCAAGTTTATAAGGAAACTAAATCCCTGGAGGCGTGGGACCATCCGCCTGGAACTAAAACATTGTTTATGCAACAAAGTGAGATTATTAATTATTTTTTACTATACCGTCTGCTTCACAACCTAGGACAGATGGTCGTGGCCCTGACGTAGTACCCTAAATGCCAATGACAAACAGAGGCTTTACCTTTCCTTCGACCTAAAATCATAAGTTTAGAGACTATACCTTTTACTTAGTGTGGGAACAAGATACGCAATCATAAAAAAATTTGGACGTCACGAGAATGATGTGCCAGCAGATGTGAAACATCGAAATAAAGGGGCATAAGAGATACTGATAAGAGAGCGTCAGGCCATATGCCGTCATAGCATACAAGTCGGTCTTACCCTTGTCTTATCGGTGTGTTTCGAATCAATAAAATTATTTAAAAAATCGTTTGTATTTTGTCACTTTCTGCAATATCCTTCGACACTATCGTTTGTTTTATTAAAGAAACTTATTCTCTTATGTTCAGTTCTATACTGTGCTACACAAGGTTACGGGGAGTTTATAAAGCCTCGCTGGATGAACAGGGTCCTGGCGTGGCAGGAGCCTAAAGGATGCTACTCAGATGACCGCCAGCCGTTCTTGAAACTCACTGGATTTGTGGGTCCCGCATCTGCTCCACCACCAAAAGATAGAGAGGTTTGTGTCACTTATAAAATTAAACATAAAAGAAAAGGCTTTTCAAGCACTTCATAGAGCTTTATTTTGATGGAGATTCTCAACACTCAAAGGTCTAATAATAGAATTAGAAATATTATTAATTGGTATTTGAAAAGCATTTGAAAAGAAAGCTAAAAGTAGATAATGATTTAGCTGAAACCACTATTTGTATAATAATTGCAATTCGTTTACACCGTGTCATTATTAATGCGTTTCAAATCGTAGATGACTGTATTAAACCGAAACGAAACGAGAAATTAAATCTCGGTGAGTCCATTTGAGTTTTATAAATATGAGGAAACATATATGTATGTTGCTACTTTTTAATTTATTATTATTATATATAACACTATCTAGTATAAAGGAAATTCTGATTAATTCAATTTTAAGTAGGCCTCATAAGTGGCTCAGAGATGTTATTTGTTGTGTTTATATAATATTTTCAGGAAGAATACAGAGTGAAGAAGGCAGCGACATCTGAAGGTGGGGCTTGCAACTCACTTACATCTGCGATGGCTCTAGGATCTTTGGTCATTTATATCAGAGCCCTACTTGAAACAGATCAAGCTTTCCAATACGATGTTTTAACTTAAAATGTATTCCTTTTATTGTATTGTTTGTATTGCATACTGCTATTATATTATTGTGTGAATCTTGCGTTCATGTAAAATTACATAAATTATATGTTACCACTTGTACCAACTTAGTAATTCCTATTTTGAAAAATCTATCTTTGGAAAAATCATTTAAAAACTATTTGTTCAGTCACTATGACAACTTTTATACAAATGTCAAGTAAAAAATTTTATCTTCAGTGTTTAAAACGTACCTTCCGTATATGCCTAAGAATGATACGTATGTTTATCAGAAATATGGGAAGTTCCTCGAAGAGTAAAAGGCCACCGATTAAAGTATTTGGTTAGTAGGTATACCACATAACATTTTGGTGATACATGACATCGCTATTGCAATCTAAAAAAAAAATATGATTGCAATATTGCTCATCATCAACAGAGTGGGTAATTTTCGTTTGCCTTTATACAAATTGATTCGTATGAAGTCTTTCGAGCTCACACTTCGTTGACTTAAACCTAAATGAATAAAATTCTTTTCACAAAAAGGTGTGGAAGGACGCTACGTGAATGCACTTTATAGTGCCGCTTACCGAAGGAACGAGCTAGAAGGCGTCGAGAAGGGTCTGCGGGACCTTCGCAAGGAACTTCGTAAGCCTAAAGTGATAGACTTCATAGAAACCAGTCTAATATCACGAGCTAATAAAGCAAAGTTACTGTCGGATATTGGCAAAGAAGTTGGTATGTACTGTAGTTTAAGAATGAAGAAAGGTACATCGAGTTATATGGTCTCAATGTTGAGACAAATTATTAGTGAGAGAAATTTTTGGTACTAGCACCGAGCCTGGGCTTCTGACCACTAAGTTTTAAAAAGGTCTTACTGTTTTAATAGTTTTTGAATCAGTACCTATCGGAAATCTCTGGAAGTAGACGTTTATTTTGATATTAGTCAGTACCATATGTTGGAAAAATATGAAACTATCTACAATTGCTTTAGATATTTACGTTGCTGCTAGGAGTACTAGTAATATGTAGCTAACTACCTAAGTTCAGTGGCGTAGCTACCGGAGGGCTAGACGGGGCAGTGTCCCGGGGCCCCCAAGCTCAGGGGGCCCCTCAGACTCTGACTTACGAACTATTTATAGTTGAACTAGTGTTTGAACTAGTGAAAATTTCACCCCCATTCGGAATATAAATAAACCAGATTGTAACTTCATATAAAAATATGTTGATATAATATTTATATTGACGTATTTTGATAAAATTTTAAAGATTTGTTCCGTATTCATCGTGTTCCGAACTCGACGTACCCCAGATTTGTCGTAACCCAGATTCGTCGTAAAACGTATAGTCGGTCAAGAAAGTGTTATTGGTTTAAAAATCTCTACTTAATTAGGATTCCGTACCCAAAGGGTGCTCAACGGGACCCTATTAACGTGCCTCCGCTGTCTGTGGGTCTGTCAAATGACTGTATTTTTGTAACGGTAACAGTTAGATGTTTTCTTTTATTTTCATTAAATAGTTTTAATTTGTTCATTAAAATAAGTTACAATTTATTTTTTTATTTCGTTTTTATTTTCGAGTCGACGTATTACGACGAATCTAGAGTACGACAAATCTGGATTACGACAAATGTGGAGTACCTACGTCGAATTCAGAACACGACGAATACGGAACAAACGATTTTAAATAGATTAGTTGGGGCCCTAGTTTATTTTTTGCCCCAGGGCCTTTGGTTACCTAGCTACGCCACTGCCTAAGTTGAGTCCAATTTAGGCTCGGGGTTAACCTTTTACCACCTCCTCAACTCGAGTTTAACTTTGGTTTGATTAATATAATCAAAACCAGTTGATAATTGAGGCCATGAGAGTATGAGTGGCTTTTGGTATTTTTTTCGAGACATAGGAAATTGGTTATAACCGTCTAAAAAAAGATCGACTCTTGCTCTCACTACCTCAGTTATAAGTGTGATAAGTAAAGTATCATCATTGTTCAGGAATGCCAACCGCTGCCCAAAACTTCCTTGCTGTAGTAGCTGAGAACGGTCGTCTGAAGATGTTACGGCGCATGATAAATATGTTCCTCACTGTCATGGTGGCGCATAGGAATGAGGCGCTATGCGAAGTGATCACCGCCGAACCGCTAGATGACGCCTCCAGGCAGGCACTTATGGAGGTCCTAAGAAAGTTCGTTAAGGAAGGAAAGAAAATTCAACTAACTGAAAAAGTGGATGAGAGCCTCATCGGTGGCGTCGTTGTTGGCTTTGAAGATAAACACGTTGATATGAGTATCTCAAGGAGACTGAATATGTATAGTGAATTGTTAAAACAACCTGTTTAAATTTTGTCAATTAAATTGTTTTCGATTTTAGTTGGGCCAGTTTTAATTGTATCATGAACTTTCTGAATACAGTTAAGAGTATGTCTACCGTCATAAATAAAAGCCGTGCGTAGTTTTTCATATTATATTTATTGCATTTTTAAATTATTATTATTAGGAATATTGCAATACATACGGGACTTTTATATGAATTATAAATATGACTTTGGTGTATAAGCTACATAAGGATTCAAAGGATTTTACATAAAATAACACGATAGAGTTTTTATGAAATGTTCTAAGCTAAGACTTCAGTCATTACTTTCATACCGGTCTTATCAGTCAGTAAAATAAATTACGTGAATTTATTATAAAGATGACAGACGTAAAACTATTTCATACGGCAAATTTATTAACCGAATCAATAAAGGGAGTCTGGGAGCGACTTAATATATAAACGACGCATAACTCTAATTCAATGGCTAGTCATGCCACACGAATTTCTGGAGCAAACGATCGGCCATGGCACTAATCTCTACAGATACCAGGCAGCGCCATACTTCGGCTTGTGACCATCTCCTGCCCTGTTGATAAGGTTGGCATGGTGACCATGATTTCTGTCCTTTGGGTAATCTCTGCAAGGTGAATTAGCTAAAATTGCTGGAATTTTCTCAGCATGAATTCTATAGTTTATCCTATCTGATGATATGGATCCAGTCATTATTCTTTGGAAACTTGATGTCAACACCCATAATTCTTGTTCTCCTTTGAAATTGTTGACAACTTTCACACCGCTAGCGAACTGTAGCGTCTCTTGGTCCATAGCCACCGTATGGAAGTTGCGAGGAGAAAAATCAGTGGCAGAGTTCCAACACCAGATGCTAGGAGGGTCCATGAGTCCGAAGTATAGAATGCCGTCACGGTCCATTGCTTCAGCAGCTGATTGTGATGAGCGCTCCTCTGGGAACACCTGGAAATTTACTTATACTCTTATATCTGTGTTATTTATAGCAATCACTATCAACATTAATTTTATTAAAATTGGGTAAAATATTTGTGCTTTATGAACGTCAAACATTAAGAATAATTATATCGTTTATGTCAGCTTACGTAAACAGAATCGGCATCAAGGTTCGGGTCTTCAATATGTGATTCATTCCTGATGTCCATGGTTCTGACCACGTTTTCGGTAGTGGAGGCCAGTGCGTGGAAGAAGAGCAGACGGTCCTGGCCGCGCCGATTTGGAGACAGAGCCATTCCCAGGACGCCGTCCATTAGATCAAAGCTTTCACCTAGAACAAGTAAATTTTAAGCGGCTTACTTAATCTATTGAGAGATTACAATCTATTGAGCATCATCATATTTAATTCAATTAAGGATAGTAACGCCATGATATGAACGCACTAACAAAATCGCAGGTCATACAAATATACGGCCAAGTGCGAGACGGACTGGCGCTCTCAGGGTTCCATATAAAATATATTTTTTAAGAAATCTTAACATTATGTTACGTTTTTGAATCTTGCTTCTTAATTCTATGTCAACTACAAGGTTTTATCCGCAGAGTGTCAAAACACGCGGTGTAATTGGTCGTATTAGTTCTTTCGTTGCCTAAGTAGCTTGATTTTTTTAGAGCTCCAGTGGACCATAGCCCTAAGAATTCGATATTAATTTCAACTTGATACTTCCACGCTTTCTTCTTCTGGAGGGATCTTATTAGGGTTCCATTTTTTCTTTGAGTAACGGAACTCTAAAAGTCATGATAACCTAAGATATTATTTACTATGATACAAAACTGTTAGTGTTTACATCACACATTAGACGCAAGCGCAACTGCAGCTTCAATTTTGTTAGAAGGTATATGAGTGTTAGTAAACAGATTTAAATGAAGGACACTTGCCTATAACGAACGCTGCACCAATGTTGTTAGTCATTATTATTGCTATGACATTCAATCAGGAATCAGAAGTCGATATTATTTTTAAATTATATGTGCTATTCTTCAGCTCATGAAAGCCTCACCAAGGCAAGAGAGAGCAGTCAGTTTATTACAAAAATTTATATCAATCCAATTTGCATATATTTCTCACCTCCCTTTTATATGAAGTAAGACTTTCTATATATTGCAGACTTACGATAAACTGGATAATGGATATACATACCTACTCTACATAAGTCACTTATGTTAAATTACATACCATCAATGGTGAATGTTCCTCTGGACGGGTAGGGGTAGAAGAGTCGATGCGTTATGTACCAAGACCTGTCTCGTACAATGTCACACACCAACAGCCCGAAGCCAGACACATCAGCGACATACACGAAGGTGTCGGCGCAGTCACCTGGCGCGCGTGGACGGATGTCCACAACCTGAAGTTATTAATTAAGAACGTGAGGACGGTATAACATTACATAATATCGCGCCTGTGTCTCAGAAGAGGTAGGCAGAGGTGTACACACTTGTACACCCATATTTCACCAATGCCAATGCAGTTATTAAGACACATGAAATAGTTGGTGAGGATATTACAGCGTACCTATTGGCCATCCCAGTTACCATCGAATTGATGGTCTTTGTAGTAGATAACAATAACATAACTGAGGCCGGTGAAGCTAGCATTTTTGGTAATGTCACTAAATCTATAAAAATGAGTTAATTTTTGTTTTGTCGCTTTAAAATTCGGCAAGGTCGCACAGAAATAGAATTTGAAAACCTGTGGTCTGATGACGCCATAATATAATATATTATATTGTTTGGTCAATATTTAAACAGCATTACAGATTCTAAGCACGTTCTAAGATATTTGTTTTATCTTACTTATTATATTGCACCCATCTTGACTAACCTGCTCGGTATATAATACTAATAATAGTTTATTGAATCATAAAAATACAACCTTACAACCTACTTTTAATTACACTTAGTTAAGGTTAATATTGTACAGACCTAAGTGCCATGTAAATATATCAAATTAAATGTTATTTTTTATCTAGCAGAAGGTTTTAAAATATTAGTTATATTCTACATAAAACTAGATACGTATGATAATTTTAAATTGGACACTAATTAAAGTTATAAATTTTTGTGGAAAAAGAATTCGGTTGTGAGCAGGATTCGAACCTGCCCATCCCGGATTTAATATTCCAGGCGCTCTGACAGCAAAGCCATCTCGACCTATGCTCACTACTGCGCATTCTTATTCCACATTTTAATATATCTTCTGGTGACGTCATTGACATCTATTCAGTCCCTATACAGGTCACCGAACTGACACGACTAACTTTGCAGTTAATACAATGTCGTACAGATGCAATTACATTAACAAATACAGATAAATCTTCAAAAAGCATTAACGCATGCATAGCGAACTCTAAAGTTATAAACCGTATTCTTTTTCCACAAAAAATTATAACTATGCATGCGTTATCTATTGCTTTTCGAAGATTTATCTGGACACAAATTAATTTGTACGAGTTTTTCTTTGTAGCTTTTGCAATTAGACCGTGGTTCTTATTTTAGATGCCATATCTAAGTTGCAATGTCACCAGTGTCGGAACGACACGCTAGTTGAAATGCATCCAAAATTCTTCTCCAGCATGTAGATATCTTTACGTCATGCTTTTTTTAAAAGTTGAACCACCTTTATTTGAAAAATCTCCTGATCCTAATTTTTGTATAAAAACTTTCGTGAGACATATTCATATCAATAAATGTTCACCGGTTACTACTCACGTGCATTTTTCGGGATTGCCCGACTAGTTTGATTGATTCAAGATATGTCTTTGAAAAAGCATTAACGCATGATTAGCGAACTCTAAAGTTACAATATTAAATGGAAAAAGAATACGGTCGCGAACAGGATTCGAACCTCCGCCTCCCGCATAGATACTCCAGGCGCTCTGACCAACTAAGCCATCTCGACCTCTTGTTCTCCTTTGAAATTGTTGACAACTTTCACACCGCTAGCGAAATAGTTAATAGTTTGATTGATCCTAATTGTTCTAAAGTACACATGGACATTGATAATAATATAATGATAATAATAATTGTTATTTTGTTGGTCTCCTCACTTGTTTTTGGACCTAAATCAACGCGAGGCAGACAGGCGGAATATCTAAAATCAAAAGATGGATTTCAAGTGGACAATAGGTTATACTAACAGGAGTGATGAACAGCGACTGTTCCGTGTAAGAGGATGCGTTGATGACGTGTCGATAGATGAGCTGGTCGGTGGCAAGGTCGAAGGCCAGCAGTTGAGGGGGGCACACCTGCTTGTCACCGACCTTGCCCGTATCCATCACCCATAGACGCTGGCATTCGTCGATCTGAAATTATGATTAATGAACGTTTATTTTACTCGAGGTGTTTGAAATTTTCACCAATCAGCTTATGGTGACATTTAAATGTTTGTCTGGAAGTAAGTGTGAACTAATCACGTCTCTTGGACCACCTCTGTATGTATAAATGTTCCTTCAAACATGAAGATAAACACTCGGCTAGTATAGTCTGGCTAGTGTAGTCCCTGATCGGCAAGAAAACAGTAAGTAATGAACGTTCAACACAAAAAATCAAGATATCGCATCTATGTTAATTGATATTATTTTATTATTATTATTGTTCACCGGTTACTAGCCGCGGACTCAGCTCATGACTAAGGGCTCCGTTCGAGTTCGAAACTAGTCGGGCAAATCCGAAGAATGTACGTGAGTAGTAACCGGTGAACAATAACTAATATGTTAATTGACAATATTATGAGCCTAATATAAACCGTTGCATCTACTTTATCATCAAATTCAAATTCAAATTCATTTTTTTTTATTTCACATAGTCCTAATTACAGGCACTTATAAAACGTCAAAGCTAGGTGCACGGTTCCAAAAAAGTTGATCTTAAGGAGAAGAACCGTAACATCATTTATTTATTTCTAATGGATAAGTTTAGGGCACAAAGGTGCACACTGTGTCTTCTGTATTAATATGTGCATAAATGCATTTAAATTACATGACCACAGAGTACACGTTCGTTTTTAGTCAAATAACATGATTTACGACGAAAAATATTTAAAAAACTGTTTCGCTTTAGATAATTATGTACTTTAATATATTATGTTACTGTACCTACATCTTCAGACAATTTCAATTTGAATGATTCTAAATCTCATAACTCGCATGCCGAAAGTGTGAAGGCCCTCACAATCATCATAAACATAATATTGTAGACAGAGAAACCCCGTAGCGAAAAATGTTTAGTCTATAATATCATATTATATAGGTATATTTCTGTGTCTGGGTGTAATTTATCTATAATATGTATGCATTTAGAAATATATAAGTATGTTTATCAGTTGTCTAGTACTCATAACACAAGCTCTGCTTAGCTTGAGACTAGACGGCGTTGTGTGATAGTTGTGGAATATTATTTATATTATATTTATATTCTATAATAAACAGATAAATTGTTTTGTTTTACGGTCAAGTTTTTATCTATTAAGCTACTAGGTAAGACAGTAGACTAGTCCGGTTACGAGTACAATAGAAAGTAGAAACAATATTGGCGCTTGTTCAAAGATGTCATACACTTTAGAATCGTGAGAGTAATACCTAACTACGTCAGTTCGCTAGGCTTAATAGAGATTTATCTTACTGTAAGAAATAATGGTGTTGATTCTGTCTGATTATGTGTTGACACACTAAACTAACATTAGTATTAACTACTATCTTTTACTAACAGCCGGTCAGCCACTATGAGACGCAACGAATTAAGAATACAAATTCAGTAATTCTTCGTGGAAGACGCCAAATTTAATTTTCCATGTAATCCTAGTCCGAAATTTCTAATTTTAGGGGTCACCGAAAAGTCTTTCGACTAAAATTGTACAGAGATTTTAGTTTGGCGTGTCATTTGAATTTGACATCTTTTAATTGGCCCCGTCTCGCCCTAATAGCGGCAGTTAGTAAATGATAGCAAGTAGTACTCCAATTTTAGTTTAAGCTATCAATATTATAATCAATGACATTGCGTGCTCTCAACAGACGCGTGCAATATCCTAGATTACTTATCTATTGTCAGATCTTCGTTATACCTCCACGGAAATATTACTCCAAAGGTTGTGCAAAGGACACATCCTATTATCTAGATATCATTGAAATAATGCCCATAAACGTACCTAGTTATGAACTCGACAATGGCCTTTGTTGATTATTTATATTGCCTATGAACATGACAAGGTCTTCCTTTGGTCTTCATTTTATGTGATAAGTTAATTGTACCTGCAAAATTCCATTCGTAGGATAATAGCATTACGGCGTATATGAACATATTGTCTCATTACATAATTCAAAATCTTAACACAGCTGTTTTAATGGCCTGACCCATTGAAACTGCTGAAAAAGCTGCTCTTGAGTTACGACAAAATAAAAATATATCATTATTATTTATTTATATTTTATTTTTTCATGATTTAATTATTGAATACAGACAATGAGTGTTAATTACCTAAATAAATAAATAAATAATAATTATATTATCTTTAAAATATTGTCTTTCAACCAAAAGGTGGAAGAAAACCCATTCTGCGTTAGGTTTGCCTTTGCTTTTTTTTATTTGCATTTATGTTTATTTCTTGATGCGTCTATTATCTGTATAATTATATTTGTATGTACCTAGAGAGTTTTTAACGAAGCTAGCCATATAGTGTTGGTGACATCTAATACCAACAGAAATAATTAGGACTTATTTTTGAAAAGACATTGGTTAATAAAATTTAATACACCTCGAAAGTTGCAATCTCTACTGACCAATCAATTGATTATAACAAAGAAAATAATGATAAGCAATATTGATTAGATTTATGAAATCATGAGTTAATAAACACAACGCATAATATATAAGGGTGAATTGCCCAAGCAAAAAAAATACACGGCAAACCTGAGAACGGTAGTGCAATGTGCTGATGTTTAATTTTATATATTTTTTCTCAACAACGTAAGGTCTTTTCTAGCTTGACAAAAAAAATCATTGATTTCTACCCCCTAATATACCAAAAAAATATATACAAAGTGGTATTTTATCATCACGGTGGCCTGTCCTGAACCCAATTTCGCTCATGAAATACCTTCCCCTGCAAATACATTCGTAATATGGATTTAAATCGATTTTGTTATCATTATACAAATAAAACTATTTTTATTTGTTTATCTTCTTTCTCATGGATTTGACAGGCAGTCAACTTTTGTCTGGAAAAAAGTTATCATTTCAGAGGACAGTAAGTTTTAGTAAAATAGCCATGTCAACATTGCGTTGTTACGCCCCTCTCACCTTTCCTCACTTCGGATCAGTCCGGCTCAAGCTCGATCGGCGCGAACGCACCGGTCCCAACGTTGCGGTTTCCCGCCAAAAAAGTAAGTTTATCATTTCAGTAATATGGGGACAAAATTAGTTTCATTTCGGTGGCTGTTATAACTCGTGCTAGATTCGTTTAATTTGTTTCAAAATTGTGTATTAAATTCGCCGTAAGTACTGTTTTGTTTGAGTAGTGTTCATATTTTTTTAATAATTATATTTCGGAGTTAAATGTAGAACTAACCTCTATTTTATCATCTCAGTGTTATCATTTCAGTGGATTCGGTGGACTGTTATACCAATTACAGTCCACCGGAATGAAATGTATCTCCGAAATGATAAAACCATAAAATTTTAGAGATCCTTCTGTCAAATACAAAGTCATAGTTTTGTAAGTGTAGATTAGATTATTCGGGTGTATTTGTTGTGTAATATTTGTGTTTAAGATATATAATATTATATATCTATGTAGTTAGTACATGTATATACTTTAGATACACATTTTTTCGGCTCAACGATAATGTGACGAGTGTGTGAGTCACCACAGTGTAGATTATTATACGTACTAATTTTCAACAAAATAATTATTTCGAGGGTTTACCTTCATTATAGGTCACTTACCTTTATATGTATATCATTTATTATGAGTACATAATATTTGATATATTTACAAAGGACAATGACCAAAAGTGGTACCAAGAAGTCTCACGCATCAAGATCAAAATTCTATAGTAATTATTTTCATAATTTTTTACGACATTACCCGTCATGGATTTGAGTTTTGAACAGGGAATTTATTTTAAAGTATAAAAGTATGATTATTGTTTAATCCCTTTACATGACGTTCACCACAGCCGGTCATAGGGATGTGGAATGTAATAGAAACTATTTATGATGAATCGATTAACCAGTCATTCCAATCGTTTATTTTGTTTATTATATATTTTTAACGTTTGCTTCAAAAACATTTCACGAAAGATGTGTATTACCTTTCCTTCCTTATCATGCAAGTGATTCATTTCTTTTTGAAAATAGAGTATTTAAACCTAAACCCTAAACAATTAATTAAAACCAGTACACCAAATCGATTTAGTTTTGCTAATTGACACAAAATCGATTTTATTACTAAAGATTTTGATTTATCGATAACATCCCTAAATCCCGGCACATTTTTGACATTTGATTTGACGTATTTAGTTATGTTTTGAGAAATAGAATTAGTTTGTATTTTATGAACTTAATTCTGTGTATTTCATTGCGCAAATATGTCTAGTCGTAGGGTCGACCGACTGACGCCGTCAGTCACCCGGCAATACCGATGTATCAATTGTACATTTTGGATACCCAGAAGCCTATCTAACCTCCAATGATTAACTTGTTACAGTCGTGGATAACTCCTTACTCAGGTAAGCAGATCATATTTTACTTTTTGATTATATAAGCATGTCAGGCACCTTCTATTTGCTGACAAATCTTTTACTGGTGGTACCATCTATAATCGTACAAAACATTTATATAGAAAGAAAGAAAACGTATTTAATTTAGACTCGCACATAAAATAACAAATAAATATCAACAGATCAAAACAATCGAGTGCAAAACAGGCTTTACTCTTGATTATAGGTGTAATTTCTGTTAATATGTTATGGAAGACAGTTAACTACATAAAAAGTAAAACACACTTTTTCATTCATGGTTTTTATTGCAGTTGACTTCAGAATGTGTGCTTTGTACAGTGTTTGACACTGCTTCAAGATGGAGTAAACACAATCAATGAAGGAAGTTAATTGTTGCCTTCTTTTGATCATGGAAGACTATGTTTACCTTGGGGCAACTAGAACATATCCTGTAAGACAAGATTGACAAGAGAGAAACATTTTAGTTAGACATGTCCCAGTGCACCTGGTAATTATTTTTATTTATGTTGCATTATAACAAATATATCCCTCATTATGTTATAAATGTTCTTCTTTTCTTCAGTCTTCTATTGTTGATAGTGATAATACTATTAGATTTGTTTACAATATTATGTCCCGTTATGTGAGGTTTCACGAATAATGCCAATAGATATTATTTTCTATTTTGACACAATTGCTGCCTGATCATTATCATGTATTGCATACAATCACATTACATACTTTTATCAAACCTATAACCCATTGCAGAATGTTTTGAATTACATGTTAAATATAGGTATATACATTACATGTCACTTTTTAGATCTCAAGATTGGAAAGAGTATGTGCTGCTTGTTGAAGCTCGGCCACAAGAGAAGTGCAACATTATGATCAGCATGACTCCAGCCGCCCTGGTCTGTCAGAAGCTATTTTGCCAGATGTTGGATCAAGTGGGGGTCTCAATATTCCTGAGCCACCCCCTCCTCCTCAACAAAACTTCTCCTCAAGTTAGGTCTATGATGTAAAAACCCATGATATAGATATGTTTTTTTTTTCAGGAGTATAATGAACGATTTAAGTACAAGTATTTTGTATAAATATTTTGACTTTGCTATTAAAACCCAAATAGACCTGTTTGTTTTATTTCTATCCCTTACCTACCTAGTCGATTCACGACGACAACATGAACATGAGCATGAGCAATAGTGCCTGTCAGTAATAGTATTATAAGATTACTAAAGGCTTATAATTGTTGAGGATGCTCTCTAGACTCAAAGAGCACTATTCAGTCTGACTGGTCAAACTTATGATAATGTGGTAGTGTGATTACGGTAGCGTCCAATATATTATATATATACCCTTATTACTCTTAGATACGCTACCCCGCTCACAGTATTAGCAATATAGGGTTACTCCCCGAGTTTCAGTCACGAACAACGCAATAACTACTAATATACGCGGATTACTCTGTTTTAGAGCAATCATTTTCGTTCGTGTATGAGGTGTCAATAAAATACACCTACTTACCTGGTTTTGAGGTTATTTTAGATTTTGTTAAATATCTCCGAAACCCGGGTTTTGTTCAAAAAAAGAACTTTTGTAAGAGTTAATAGGATAAATGTTGACTACAAAAACAAAGTTTCATAATGATGCAGCTCGGTACGGGGTTCCATACATCCATGATCATTGTCCTTTCTAGATTTTACAAGATATAACTAAAATTTGTGGAAATCAAACCTAACAAAGTACTGAACCCTGGCTGCCCGGCACGGTTGTTCTTAGCTGTATCATTTCGGTGGATTTATTTCATTTCGGTGCACAGTCTATCATTTCGGTGGTAATTTTTATCATTTCGGTAGACATTTTTCATTTCAGTGGACTCTTAAAAATTCATCCTTGAATATTTATGTAAGTTTTGATGATATTTGATGTCCACTCACGCACAATGTTATAAAATAAGGCTAATATTTTATTTGTCACTAAAAATATGTAGAAAGCATTGAAATAAAAAAAAATCCACCGAAATGACACATAAAAGTCTCTTGTTGAAATTCACCCATAAATGCCTCCTAGCTACACCCAACCCTTTCTTTACTTCATTATATATCCCGAGAAAAATAAGGATTTTTTTAGGATAAAAGTATTTTATATGTAAGTATGACTGTCTAGGCTCATCGTTTTAATCAATTCTGTAGATAGGGCGTTAAGATGTAACAAACAAACACGACTATTTAATAATTTATACCTAAAATCGCTTATAAAATAAGTGTCATCACATAAACATCGTCAAATTTTTTGAAAATTTTCCTTTCTTATACCTTTATATTATTATTCTAATATAAAAATCCACACACAACTTATATTTATCAGGAAAGAGGTTATAACCGATTTCATACTTTAATTATCAATAGTTTACTATTACCTTGATCTTTATAACTTACTAGATTTATCTACTAACCATCGAATACTAGCTATGACTGCGGAGCTACGGCGTATACTATATGTCTGACCCGCTGTGACCCACCACCTGATCTTGGGAGGATCTGATACGAGCTATAGTAAAGGGCGTCTAGTGTTCCACTTCCAAGTGTTTAGGAATAAATGAGACATTGAAACGGATAGAAGAATCTAAATTCCAAGTTATGCAACTCAATTTCGATGAAGCGATATTCTAGGTGATTATACAAATTATTATTGGCATATACAGCCAACAACCAGCAGGGATCGATGGTTCAACGTGACTCCTCATGAAAATTCTCCTAGCAGTAAATCTACATATTGACCGCGTCAAGTGTTGCTTTACTTTAAAGTTGGTTTGCTGACCAGAGATTAAAGATGACGAAAGATGAACAGGATAAGTGTGAGTGGTTGGTTTATAAAATATTTAACATATATAACCACGATGTTGTTTTGTTCTAGAATTTTCATAATTTAAGCTTGTAGCCTAGCCTTACTTTGACTCTAAAGACGGATATCATTCCAGCGCAGTTCTCCAATTGGTTGTCGTGCCACGAGTAGTCCGGGTATGCGGTGATCTTGCCCCGCTCGTCCACAGTGCCCAACGTGATTGGCCGCCCCTCGTCAAACCGAGGGTTTGTCACGAAGATCCGTGTCGATCCTTTAACAACAAAGTGGATTTTTCGAAATGAATCAAATTTAAAGTTTTTTACTTTTCAATCATGATGATGATAATCTCTCTATAAATTTGAGAAGTGTGGCACACCTGTCAAATTCAAAAACATGGTGATTGATGTTGCCAATCTTCTCTTTTAAACCATATGAGAGGAAATTTGAAATTGATAGGTGCGGACAGCGATCCGATAGATAGATAATTATTACACGACTACCCAAAAAAAGTGTGTTATTTTTGGTTAGATTTTAGCACTTTCGGCGGAGCCTTAGCACGGTTCGGCAAGTGTCGCGTGTTCAAGCCTCGTTCGTATCTATTCCACATACAAATAAAATAATAATTTAAGATCCTTCCATATGCCATACTACATATTTATAATCGATCATCTTCAAAAACTAGTTATTTAACAAGGTCATCAAGTTACGGTCACAGGTTCAAATGCGTCAAAATCTGACATACTTATGAAAGATCCGCAAGTATAATAAATAAAAAATTGTATTGTATTATTAGCAATTTTTTATGCACAAAACTTAAATTTAAAATTTAATTATAAAATTATGTTTTAATAATGTTTATCATGTTGATATAAAAAAAAAAATGTACGTAAATTACCCCTCACGCAACTTTTTTTTTTAAAAACTTATAAAATTATGTGTGACATTTTAACCTGCCTATACACTGCAAAGTCGTATTCTGAGGCACTATTAAAACGTGCTACAACCATGACTGTTCCGCTGGGTAGTGGCTAGTGTAAATGGCAGCCACGACCCGTATAAACCATATAAGAAAAAAGTCACTTGTGGCTCACGAATGAAGTGGCTGCGATATCTTTGATTTTGGAAATCGCATTTCCTAATATAAATTTAATTCATTATAATATGTCAAGGCGTACCTTTCAACGAAGGCACTCTGATATATTTTAGAGGATATTTTAGACACTTCCAATGATTTAGGTATAAGCAAATAACTGTCCGTGTCTATCCAGTCGTTGAACTGTTCTACAGAAAAAAGTCAGTAAGCACTTGAACAACTACTCTTATAAAGATAGGTACATGGTTTATTTATCATCTCGAAAAACAAGCTTATCTGGAGGTATATTTTATTAATGGAATGCTTAAAATTTCAGCTCCTAGTTGGATCTCCAAAATGATTAGAAATAAAGCCTAAATTAAAAAGGAAATAAAACACAATTGCTTACAGTAGGTACCGACCTAACCTATAACGTAGTAGGTTACTATGAACTATTGCGAAGTGAGTGTCTAGTAGGAGTAGGTGTCATTTTAGCAATATGCAGAATAAAATTGAATGTTTCCACATTATAACAACATTGAATACGTTCTAACGATACAATTCCTTATGATGAAAAATAGGCTGAATAATAAAATGCATTTTTTTTCGCAGCCCTATCTATATCTATTTCATTGCAGTCATTTTTGTGCCACGCAAATATTTGCACCATACAGAACTTTATATTATAATAAAACAACTCTTAACCAGATTAATCGCGTGTATTATTGGTTTTTTGCTTTTCCTGACGTTTCGAACACTTTGCAGCGTTCGTGGTCGCAGGAGGAAAAACAAAAAACCAATAATACACGCGATTAATCCGGTTAAAAGTTTTTATTTATTTATTTATCTTCAAACATTTACCATTACAGGCTAACCCAATGCGATAAATGTGCCTTAACATAATTATTCATACTTATAACTAAATTTATTATAGTTGTTTTATTATAATGTGTAGTAATCGCGCAAACCTAAGATATTAACCTAATTAACTTTATGTCAAAAATCACAGAACCTTCTTGTATTTTTTTAAATCCTTTTTGGAAATACTTCTATATTGTACATATAAGACAAAATGGCAATTTGGAAATGGAATCAATTGCATTTATTACTCACCATTTCTATGATGCACATCCACGTCAATGGGTACCGAATAACCCGGGACATAAAAGCGTTTTTCAATAGCTATTCGCTTGGCTTCTTCACTGGGGAACTCGAACTCTAGCTCGGACCACTGTCTGATCACGCGCAGGTCAGTCTTGGCGTTTTCTCTCGGGAACTGGAATCCTTGTTGGGGCCATTGCCTGACGTCGTGTTTATCATTATTGGCACCCAGACCGGGCCAGCAGCACGCCAGGCAGTAGGACAACAAGAAGAACCTCTCGATTCCTTGCGACATCTCTAACTTGAAAGTGTCAAGCACGTTGGGATCTGGAGGAAGTAAAATGATTTTACTAGAGGGGGAGCTCATGCTAAAGAAGTTTTTCTACTACACCGGTCACACAAGTTTTAATAAATAACAGTAACGTCTTGCAAATACTTAATTTTTTATACGAGCTTCGATTTTATATACTGGTGATTAAATGTCAAGTTAATGTTTAGATTAAATTATTCAGTTATTCTGTCTTCTATTAACATAAAGAATCTTGTTCCAAACAACTTTTTTTTTTTATCTTCCAATGTAAAAGCAACAGCTTTATAGTATAAAAAAGAAAGAAAGAATGAAAAAAATCCTAGCGGTCACAATATTTAAATATATTGTATGTTCTAACAAGAAAAATATTGATGTAAGGCTCTACATATGAAAATATTTACGCACAGGCTATGGCTGAATAAATTGTAAAAAATCTTTGATATTATAAGATAAGTGGGCGTTTATCGGACAATAACCTATGATAAATATAACACTGACATTATTACAAAAATATCTCATTATACATAAGAATCGTAAAATTTGATATGTACCGTATTGACTCAGCAATGCTCCGCAGTATCCCTGTTGTGCATATAATGGAACCATCGCGATTTGTTCAAGATATAGACTAATTAACACCAAAATCTTCATAATAGTAAAACACACTTTATGGAGCCTCATTCACAACACTTGTTGAAAATTATTGTCACAGGTACCTACTCACTATCTAGTAACTCTTAAATTAAAATAAAATATAAACTTTAAAATAATAGAACAATGCATAGAAAACAAATTGGAAATCACAATTAAGTGAGAACACCGGTGTTTCTTTCTATGTTCTGCTTAAATATTTCTGACAAATGTACCTACGAGTTACAAAACATTCCAATTAACCTATATTGAATATCAATAAAAATACTTTAAAAAAAAAAATATGATGAGAGTCACGCGAATGAAAATAATTTTGTATTTATCGCGGAACGTGTGTCACTACTCTTCTTTCCTTTTAAACTGACTTGGTACCGTTGGGTTCAGATTCTGAACAATGACCGCTACTTTAGCCATAAACATATTTTATTTTGACAGAGCATCAATATTAATAATGCTCAATACTGAACTCTGCTTTAATCTGCATATGTACACGAAAATTATATACCTACCTCTTGAACATTGATCATTAGTGAAAAGCCGAATGAAATCTGTTGACTACTTTCAGAGAAAATCGTGGACTGATAGACAAACAGAGGTACCGCTGCGGGGGACTTTTATAAGACTATGTAGACTTAGAGACAATAGGATAAGTACGCGCTTTAAAAAATATGGTATAGTGTACTACTTGATGTAAATGTTTTGAGGAGCAAATAACTTGTTTAACTTACAGTTCATTGGCCTCAGAATTAGTCAAAAAGCCCACCGAAACATATTTGGGACAATGGTCATTCATGAATATTTTAAGGTAGATTATAGAATTGCGTGTTTGTTGCCTTTTAAGTTGGAATTGTTATTTACTAAGTAGGTTTTTTTGTCGTATTGTTATTTTATTATTTTATTTCTAAATTTTATGGAAAGGGTTACTACAGTAAATAAGTAAGTAATGTAAATTTTTCGACAAACAGTAATTCGATTTACAATTATTTCCGAATACAACCGGGCTTCGAAAAATTAAAATACCGATAAAAATCGTACAACACACACTAGTTTCACCGTAAAGCGATGAAAATCAGGTTGCAACTGAAACACAATTGCACTGACTTACAATGTAAGGAAAACTTAAGTCTTTATTATCAGAAGTACTTTAGATGTCATAGTGAAGCAGGAATTGCACATAAACCCCTAGGTCACGTCTTTCTAGTTCTAGAACAATATAATAAGATTACATAGTAACGATGATATCTCACTTTTTTGCCACATATCAAATCTACTTATACCTCTAAATTGTATTGCAAACTTATTATTGCCCCAGCAAGCGTGTGTAGGGTACATATATAGTCTCTACAATTTAATTAAAAGCCTTGATCATAAAACAAGGATGGTTTATAATCTCTTACGTCATCAGAGTTAGTCATTATCGTGTCCAACTGATGAGTATCGATGAGAATGATCTTGAATTATCCTGACCTGAAGTTTGTTTATTAATTTAATACATACATATGTCGCAAATGGATGGTAGAATCCGCTGTTTTACAAAACAGAACCATTTTATAAAACGACTGAACAATGTTCAGCTGGATTGCCATTGCGATACGTTTAACAAAACTGCTACCCACGTTTAGACGTAATGCAAGATGACATATCTACAGTCAGAAAGATTTATTTATTGTAAAGGTATAATAAATGGACAATCAACACTCTAGTAAAAAAAGATACAGTATTCTGAATTATAATTCCGCGGCTCGGTCGACGGAGCCCCGCCTCGCGGGGCACCTGTTTTTGTGTCTGTAAGGGCAGAAAAAATTTAAACACGAAGAGGATGAGCCTAACCTGTCCGTGTCAGGGTAGACGAACTCCCGAGCTCGTTTCGCTCGCTAATGTGTAATTTTTATTTATTTTGTTTCATAGTCCCGATTTAGTATCGATTAGTAAAGTAGTTTAGTAGTATTTTAGTCATTCAAAATTTGCGTTATTATTTTTTTACTACTGACTTACATATTAAAGTTAAATTATTGTTTATAAGACACAATAAATTAATTTTAAACAAAAAATAAAAACCGCCTTCCAAAATCTACTACACTAAAAAGTATAAAATAATATCAAAATTTGCGTATAATAAAATAATTTTAAAATAACAATATATAATAATAATCTGTTAATTTTGCAGTCGGTGCCTGTACTGGGAGAGGGTTATTGTTTTCCTCTTGTTAGTCACTTATGTTCGTTGTGCTGTGGTTATGTTACCGGCGTTTGTATCTGGTTGTAAACCCCACATACATCAGGCACCGACTCCAAAATTAACAGATTATTATTATATATTGTTATTTTAAAATTATTTTATTATACGCAAATTTTGATATTATTTTATACTTTTTAGTGTAGTAGATTTTGGAAGGCGGTTTTTATTTTTTGTTTAAAATTAATTTATTTTAGTCTTTTTAGTTTTAAGTCTAATATATATATTGTATAGGTCATATATAAGTTTGTATACTTCATAAATAAGTTAATTTAGTAATTTAATAATATGGGTAGGCCTTCGAAAGCCGCTAGGACTTAATAACTGCATCGGTGAAATGTTTGTGTACAACAGTGGACACTTCTGCCTACCCCATCGGGCAATACAGGCATGATGCTATGTATGTATTGAGTGGCATGAACTATACATGAACATGCGATTACAGAAATTGCGAGTGATTTGCTGTGATTTATTGAAGAATTCCATCGTCTAACTTCGAAGATCTTCATCAGATCTTCACTAAATTGAAATAGGACCACCTCTGGGGACTACTCTTTCAAACAAATATATCGACGGACATACATACAAAACAAGGTAGCTACTGTAAAACGTTGAGGAGTTCCCTTGACTGTCCTTCGTCTTCATCATCAGACCCCTAATGACAGTCACAACCCATCTAGGTGTAAAGTTCTCATCAATACAAATTAATCAAGCCCAAACACCAGGTAATTGTTGTAAATCGTTAAAGAGTTCCCTAGATCATCTTTCGGCTCCATCATCAGATCGACTCCAGACCTTCATTAAATAGTAGTGCTTTAAAATACTTAATGAAAAAATTAACAAATGCACGAGTCGCCCCTACGATTTTCGAAGGTTTCCCTCGATTTCTCGGGGATCCATCATCAGATCCTGGTTTCCTTATCATGGTACCACCGTTGGGATATCTTCTTTCCAACAAAAAAAGAATTATCAAAATCGGTTCATAAACGACGAAGTTATCCCCGAACACACATAAAAAAAAAAAAAAAAAAAAAAAAAAAAAAATATACGGTCGAATTGAGAAACCTCCTCCTTTTTTGGAAGTCGGTTAAAAAGACATGAGCGACAAAATTAAGAACAAAATTTTTAAAATCTGACGTTTCATTTCACGTTTTCTTACATAACCTCTGATCGTTGACCCGCTACATTGATAAACGCAAAATCTTTATACGATTTTGCGTGTTATAGGTAATTCATTATGCAAAACTGTTGAACGTTGTACAGCTGTTTCACATAACAGCACTGTTTTGTAAATCAGCTAGCAGTTTTGTAAAACAGCTGATTCTACAATCCATCTGCGTCACATACAGATCATCACACCTGTATTCTCCGATGGGCTAGACAGAGGTGTACACAGTTGTACACTCACATTTCACCAATGCTGTTATTAAGTCCCATGTAATACGTGGTGTGCCCGGTAGATGGCTGCTACTAAAAACTCAATAACACTTTGCCCGACCCGGGAATTGAACCCGAGGCTCAGCAGTCTCGCTTGGGACCAGTAGACCAACGAGTTTTGAATAATTAAATTTATTTTTAATGTAGCATGCTGAACTGTTAATTAATAAACGCGTAAGCGTAAATTACGCTTATTTAATAAGCATTGCATAATGTTGATGTCACAGGTAACGTTAAGTCGTTTTAGCACCAAGATTGACAGGAAGGAAAGTAGTCAGCGTTATATCCACAAAATAAGTAGGTAATAGTTACTGAATCAATCTATGAACCACACAATGCAGCCATGCACCATCATTGTCGCAGCATCCTACGTACCTAAGCTACGATACTTTATATGAACCTAACAGTTAAGTAACTTCCTACTAATTCTTGTAATTTATGAAGACATTGTATGACACTGAGTTATTCTATGTTTGTGAGTTATTGGATAATTTATAAAAAACTTACTCTAAGCTAGAAGAATTGAACAAAACGTTAGTTTCAACAACAAGACACATCTAAGCTGGTATTGACAAAAATTTAGAAATATTTTAGTTTTGTACAATGACCTACCTGAGAAGAATCTGGTTTCATTCCGAAGAAATTCTTTGTACAGCATCGCATCATTATCAGCCCACTTGTCACATAATTTTGTATTGAGAACCATAATGAATAAGGAAAACCTTCCACTGGTCGGAAGCGTAGCCACGAAACACTACACGCAAATTATTGACAGAATCTTGTGGTGTCGGTTGCTGCCTAACTAACGCTTGAAAATGGTAAATAGTTACGACATAAATAATGTCCGTCGCAATTCTTTACAAATAATCGTGATACAATTGCCGATAGAAGCCTATTTAGGCCCGTCCCTGACGACGCGCCCTAACAAACAGGGACAATTTTTCATTTCTTGCACTGTATCTCCGCATCGAATTAAATATAGAAGGTGCTGCAATTCAGCAATTGAAATTGAAATACCCCATAAAGTGCGAGACTAAAAGAAAATAATTAAATTTAATCTAAACACGATTTTGATTGAAGGGTCTACTGTGGATGAAAGGAGAACGCACTGTGAACACTCGACTAATCCGTGCATTACTTCCAAACGAAATTTAATTAAATGTTTAGATTGAGTTAAATAGTAGAGTAAAAAATTAAGTAAAAAATGGCGCCTATTGACCATGTGACAGTGAAGTGAAATAAACTACGTTCAATGAAATACTACTGGTTTTACTTTTATCACTTAAATATATTGTTTCCTGTGATGTCATACGATAAATCTAGTGTATCCAAACGAATCTATCTATCTATTTGTTGGTTACGTTTCACGCCTTAATCTCTGAACCAATTTTGATGAGTTTTGGTATAGCGGTAGATTGGGCCTTGGGCACTAGCCACTAGCTAGTTTACTATATATTTAAGTAAGTAAAGTTTTTTTTTAAGTCGGCCAGTTTGCCGGTTAGACTCCATGTTACACATTAAGTTTCCAGGGTTAGTTGTTTGATTTGACAATGAATTAATTTTCAAACCATTACACTTTCTTAAAGAAGTTGGTACGATTGAGCCTTAAGTTGAACTAATTTCATAATCCATTAACATTAATTTGACAGTTGTTTTACTGAACAACAGTCACGGGACTGCTGCCCTATGGCCTATAGCAACTTTCACTATTCATTATTTTTTTACTGTCACTTTTATAATTGATTTTTGCCACCGCTGCACAGGTAAATAAAATAGTTTGGTTATAAAAAAAATACTTACTTACTTAATAATGACTGCACTTTGTAAGAAATAACAATTAGCTTTACGAGTAATTCCATGGTGTTTACGATTCACGTGTAAATCGCACCTATGTCATCGATAAGTTATAATGATAACTGGTTTTTGTAATTCATTATCTGTGGAATATTATTATAAAATAAAAATAAAAAGATATAATTATGCGATTCCCGTTTTCTATAATTGTGCTCTATTTACTATTTTAAGATGACGATCGTTTTACTGTTTTATTATATTAAAAATATATACTAAGTCACAATCTAATTATGTCAGTCTAACGTCACTATTCCGAATTCTTCTTCAAAATTTTGCCCTATACATTGACTAAAGTATATAGGTACGTTACTGATACTAATTACCATCGAAGTAAATCTAATATCTTTATGTAGTATTTTATCTTCCTCTTCTAAAATAAACCTTAACTTTACATATACTACATACATTTAAACTAAGAATACACAATTTTCTTATAACTGAAAAATTAATACTAGCTTAACATTAATCTTCCTTTACCAAATCTTACTTTTTTTTAATGAAGGATATGGATAATATAGCCTCACTTTTTGTAACTATCGGGGAATTATGCCAATCTGCTCGCTTACGATCAGTCGAACCACGAGATCAGCTTGATCAAAGAAAGGACATGATTTGAAAAAAAAAATATGGCACTCACTAAATTAATAACTGATTCAAGTATTTGTTAACATTACAAAAACTGACAAGAATCGTCAGTCGGTTTAAAGTAAGTACATCTCAAACATACAATAGGAATTTGGATAAATTAATTTTTACTTACATTTTTCTTTTGATGTTATTTAACTGCCTAACATCTGTTTATTGGAACTGGTTCATTAAAAAGATCACTAACTTTAACGAAACGTATTTAGTAGGCAGAACCATTTTTTAAGATAAAATTCTTCGCTTTCTAAAACCGTGTAATAGTAACAACTTCTCAAAAAGAAATGGTAGATTTTTCTCTCATTACAACATTTAACCGAACCATAGAAAACTTTTACGATTAGTCGAGCGTACTTCCGCAAGAACAAAATGATCTACAATATCTACCTAGAGTGCTGGGAACAACGCCACACTAGTCATTTATTGCTACGCATCCGCTATATATATGTATGTATAATTGTCTTATCAGTAGGTACATAACAATTAGCACCAGCAGGTATCTGTTGCCTGGAAGGTATAATTATACCAATTAATTGCTAAAACGAACAATTCGATGACACTGTCCTGCGGCGAATATGCTCCTCATCAAAATGCTGTAAATTGTGCAAACTATAATGAATAATTTTTTAATTAAATTAATAATAATATACTCGCGACCGTATTTTCGGTCACAGCGGCCTTCTCCACGGAGATTAGAAAAGTACGCCGGAGATAATATTATAGTTCACAAGTGTATACGCAAACACAGGTGCCCACTTCCTTCACTCTTATAATCCGACGATGGGACGGCAGTCCGACAAAACCGGAGAGAGATCAGGCGCAGAACCGACGGCTTTGCGTATTAAATTACATAGGACTCTACAAAGTATTAAAGTAGCTGAATTGGTAATTTTACAAAAAGAATGTGAAGTGAATTTGTAAACCTGTAAAGTCTTGCAACTGATATTATTAAACAAACTGAGGGATATGTTGAAGCAATCGGAATAAGCGTTAGCGAATACGACATTTTTAAGTGGAAATACAAACCTAAAATTGTAAACGGTAAGTACAAAAAGAATAAACGGTCAGATAAAATAATTGAGCGGATAATCTACCTACGTATCTACCTAATTTGTTTTGTAAACTTTTTTAGAAACAAGAAAAAGTTTGATGGCATATATCTAATGCTGGGTAAATTATGCAGTATCATAATTGAAATAAGCCCAAACTAATATAAACTTCCAATCCATTGAGCTTATATATAGGATATATTCATTTACTGCCTCGTTGGTCTAGTGGTCCCAAGCGCGACTGCTGAGCATGAGGTCTCGGGTTCGATTCCCGGGTCGGGCAAAGTGTTATTGAGTTTTTCTGTTAGAAAATTCTCGGTAGCAGCCCGGAGTTTGGAATTGTGCCCGGTAGATGGCAATAGGCTCACCACCTATTACATGGGACTTAATAACAGCATTGGTGAAATGTGGATGTACGAATGTGTACTTCTCTGCCTACCCCTTCGGGGAATACAGGCGTGATGCTATGTTATGTTATGTTATGTTATATTCATTTACCTGTACGGGTACGTTGGATTCTCATATTACTCAATGTTCTCTACATCTGTGTGAAGGCGTTTTTATTTAACAAGTTGAATCAAATTTTACCACGCCCACTCATAGTACACAAAGACAACATGTTACTTGAATGACAAACAGTACATGTGACTTATGAATTCATATAATCTTATACCAAATTTTATAGGTTGAGTTTTTTCTTTACAGGATAAAGCCCTTACAGGACAGGTATACGTATTTATATTAATATAATAATAATAAATATTTTATTAATAATTATATGACCAGTTACTCTTGAAACGAATACCAATTCCAATATTAAATAGACGCCTTAAAACAACACGTAATATTAAAATAAATTTACCTACATTTCAGTCGCCTCAATTTTAAAGCATGTTGTCTTCATACTATCCCGAATCTAAAATATTTTTTTAAATATTTTGGCATTTAAAAGTAAGAACTGACATATTTCCAATGTTAATCGAGCGGAATTATTTTCAAGAGTAAGCCCACTTTTCGTTCCTGTATTCCCCGAGGGGGTAGGCAGAGGTGTACACAGTTGTACACCAATATTTCACCAATGCTTTTATTTATTAAGCCCCATGTAATAGGCGGTCAGCCAAGTGCCATCAACCGGGCACAATTCCAAACTCCGGGATGTTACTGAGAATTTTCTAATGGAAAGTCCCAATAATACCCAATACCCAACCCAGCAATCGAACCCGGGACCTTACAACCTAGCGTTTGCGACCAGTACCTGGGTCAATGAGGCAGTTGTTATATTTTTCCTTGTTATACTTATTAGTTGATTAATAATAGAGTATGCATTATAATCAAAACAATTGTACGAATAAAGAAGACGGAGCAGGAAACAACAACAAAATCGTATTCTAATATCGAGCGTTATTGTATGAGGAGCCCAAACACGTGATGAAGTATTATTTTATACATGTCCATCGTTAATGCGTTGTTTTCATCTGCCATGTGGTTAGACAGCCTTAATAGCTGTTGGCATTACTAATCAAAAATGACTGTACTCTGCTGTCATATTGGACTACGTGTTCGCATCAATAACAATTCGAAACAAAACAAGTTTATGTTTCAAGCCGATTATCAAATTAGCGAAGAACGAACTAAGCTTCGTTTTTTTACCATCTTCAATCGCAAACTCTTGATACGAATTTTAAATTTGTGGATTTTAAAATACTTTGCACGTGTTGTATCGTGGGTACACATTCATCTGCGGTTACACAACTTTTTTGCATAGAAAACTGACGTCCGATATCCATACATCATGTAAAAAAGCATCGTTTTGCTTACCAAAAGCAACATTTTTGTAGTTATTATGTTTTTTGTTAGTTGAATATGCTGCTAATGTAGTGAGACTCACCGTATCTACTACATTCCGCCATGAAACTTATGCATCGTCATTATTGTTCCAGTTAGTATTGTACTTCCGCAATTTTAGTAAGTTATCTTCCAAATATTTAGATATCTTTTATCATGAGACACAATATAATTGTTGAAGTTCACACGACCACCTTGGACAAACATCTAATATATTAAGTAGTTCGATTTAAAATTTTACATATTGGTTGTTGTGATAAATAAACTTAAATATAAATTAAGGATATAAGTATACTTTAATGAGGTGGAAATTGTCTTTTCTCTAAAATAATTGTGCTCTATTATGCTTTAAAAATAATGTCGTATGGTATACGTTTTTGTTCAATTAAACCTGACTTCTATAACAAAGTACTAAATAAATATACTCTATAAATCAAACATATGTGATGGCCGTGATTCTGAATTAAATATTAATTGAATCAACATATTATTTTATAACAATAATTAAGAGGATAGCTGTTTAATGAAAGCAGTGTATAAAATGAACTTACGAGAATCTGCATACCAATTTGCACCAATGTCACTTAAGTAGGTAGGTATACTCACTTAACTAAACTACTTGGGTATATTTGAAATGTATTCAGACCACGATAACTACGAGGTCCATATACATTTCGAAAATACCTAGTTTAAATACGTCCTACATCTGTGTTAACCGGTAACGACGATTAATGATAACTACGTGGTCAAAATACATTTTAAGTTTCCTAAAATATCTACAATAGCAAAATAGTCCTAATACATTAAAAAAATACCTAGTTTCGTAGTAGTATCTGGATAATTTTAACAGAAGTTGTGATATCTTGCGTTGTGTATAATTCTTAGCTATGATTTCAAAAACAATTCGTCATTCGTACATTGGTCATGACAATCGTGACGTCGGCGTCGGTATTACCTACAAAAGGTATCTCTCTTTTATTGCAAATAAGAGCAACTTTACTATACAACACAAATGTAATGTTACGAATACGTACTTTACCGGCGCACATCTCTACTACACATCTAGGTGTGTAGCACCGCATATAATATTAAGGTCATACTTATTCGGAATTGTCTCAATATAAGGCAATTATAGATACAACAACAAAAACAGGAGAACATTTTTAAATTTTCACGAGTGACATCCCCATTATTATTTTTAGGGACGAATTAGATATGATCTAAGTGTCATAATTCATCCAAAAAATTTACGACTTAATGAATGGTATTGTAATAAAATATACAGAAATAATTGGTTCTGGAGGTAAATTACTTACCTGGAAAAATAAGAAATGGTTATTGGTGAATCTAACTGACTCTACCACGTGCATCGTGAAATATCGGCATTTTCTATTACATAAATAGCGCATTATCTCTAACTTTCCATATTATGTATCTACTTACATCAAATATGAGGTACTTTTGTGTTAAAATATATCACCGGTGTATCTATCTATCTGACAGCAAATAAGTGTAACAGAGAGCGCCTGGAGTATTTATTCGGAAGGTGTTCAAACCCTGCTCAAGGCCGTATTCTTCATTCCACAAAAATGTGTAACTTTAGAGTTCGCTAAGAAAGATTTGTAAATGTGTATTGAATATTTAAGAGTTTAATTACGATTGATCAATTATCGGCATCATTCTGATTACAACTGCATCGTTGTTCTAGTAATTGCAAGCGTGGAGGCTGAGCATGATCCCGAGTTCGATACCCAGATCGGACAAACTGTTATTGGGTGTTTCTAATTAGAGCCAGTAAGTATGACTGTTGCATATTTTAACCGAAAATTATGCTGGGTTTTGTTAGAAAAGTGAGCTTTTTTAATCGTTTTCATTCAAGTCCGTGCAATGATGTTAATTTGTTTTTAAATTCCAAATATATGACTAGATATATGTTTATAAAGTTCTATTGTCAGAGTTGAAACCATCCATAGGTTTCGGGCATAGTTTTACACACCACCGAGACCATATTTGACGTGTGGTATTTTCCCGAATGTTTTTATTCCTTCCTTCGTGGATATAGGCGTGATGCTATGCAATGATAAGTTTCCTAATATTATAAGTAATTCATTTTTATTACGCACTTGATTGGGACCTATACCTGTATACCTGGGTACAAATCTCTATCTCGATATTCGACTTAATAGTTCAACAGTCATACTACTATAAAAAGTAGGCTATGACTGTCTCTAAGTACTTTAGGTATGTTTACTTGTCTGTCATTAAACTTTACTTATAACTTTATCATCGATAAAAATAGAACTGCAAATGATATGCTAAAATACTCAAAGTAGCCGCAAAATCAACAAGTTCTATTAAAAGGAAAATTGATTAGACATAAATGCTGGATTTGAATTCAATTGAATGGACTACCTGTCACAGTTCATGTAAAACAGCGACATGAATCTTCGAAGAAAATACCAATTTAAAACGTTTAGGTATTAATTTGTTATCATGAATAAACCAACAGATTAATTTTTTTTTTCTTATTTATTCCTTTCTCACAGAGCTCTATTATTTCCTTACTACTTTACATGATTGAAAATTGATTGGTGTTTTTTTTTATAATGCATTTTCCTAAATTTAGTAACCTAACTGAAAAAAACTATGTAGTTATATCAATTTCAATACATACCTAATTATCACTGCCATTATCATTCAGTATAATTTTCAAAATAACATAGGATAAAAACAACATGCAAGATTTTTTCCGTGTCTAAACTATATTAAATATCTACATACCTCAGTATAAATGCGGGAAACTTTGCTTCTTTAATCTTGTTTTATCATTAATAGTTAGAATATTCATAAAAACAAATATTATTATAATTTATGTACGGGTGTCTCCCGCGAGAGATGGACGTTAACTGTTGCGAAAGCCATCATAACGCTATAAATATAAAAGATGTAATTCATAATGACCGAAAAGGTTCGTAGCGCATCTTCGGATATTTCCTTAGAACCTTTACAGTGTGAATACAACCCACGTGCTGCAGTCTTCGTAAAATGTCTTAATCAAGTCGATGCATAATTTAAGTTGATATTTTTTAAATTCTATATTTATATTCTTAACCTAGCAAAGTCTCTCTTTTCTGGGTGCACAAGAAGAACGCTTGCTTTTCTTTATAAAAACGATATATTTTTTTTCTGGAATGTTGGCCTGGCTATATTGAAACCGCAATCAAAACCACTTTAAGTACCCAAGTATTATAATCATAATATTGGATAAAACAATTAAAATTTAAAAATTAATTTAGTAAGGCAGTAATAAAGCCAATTTTTTATCGTCCTACGGTTTAGAACGAATAATTATATATATAATTCTCTCAAACAAATTGAATATAATTTATTACATCTATTATAAACAATTTGTTTCTCCGCCCCGACCCTTGCTCGAAATAGCCCGCGCCAAGCCAGTCGCTTTAAACTGAAACTGATATGATGCACCTAGTCCCTAGTTGTCCCCCCAGCAACGCCCTAAGCTAAGGGTTGTATCCCGCAGCGGACGCCCTTAGCGCTGTCGCTTAGTTCGTAGTATTTTAAAATATAGTGTGGCTAAAGGCATCAAACTGCCTCGCCTTAGATATTGTCCGGTCACGCAGACAAAACCCCTCTGGGTTTCTAAAAGTGGCCATCACCAAAAAATAAAACAAATTGATTTACAGGTTAAAAGAGCAAAAATCACAACGCTACTACGGACTCCGAAACTGTCATATTGAGTGTGTTCGATAGTACCTAATAAAATCAACAACAGCCGGATGGAATTCTACGCTAAATAATGCATTAATTGTACAATGGATTGTGACAGTTACCTACCTACTTGTTATCACGTGTTTTATGTAATAAATACAAGGTAGGTATATATACAAATACTAAACGCATGACTGGTTTTTTGAATAGTTTCTAATCTTATGCCTACTTATTTGTACAATATGCGGAGGTAGATTCCATTGGACTCATTAAAAAAATACTCATGACTTAAACTCTCTCTTGAGTTTTTACGCCAAAGGTTGGACTCAATCAGCTATTTCTATAATTAAAACAATGAAGTAGACACTTATATGCAAAATATTAGACATCTATCAATCAGCACCTATTAATCAATCTACAATCTACCTACTGATAAGATTAAGATTAAGATTATTTATTTGTCAAAAACATGCGTTTACACACAATTTAAAGTATGCAAGATCATAAAAAAGGTATCTGAAGTCCGAACATGTTTTACCTTTAAACAAATATATTTAATAATCCCACCTTTATATCACAAACAACATACATTTTATTTAATATGCTATTATTATTATACCTACAGATCTCATTATAATAAAAATTGGCCAAAAATATTTAAAATTCGCGATTGACTTGGAATTATTATCTATACATATAATAAAAATGTAACGGATCGCTGTTTGTACATGGAAGATATATGAGAAAAAATATTATTGGAACCTTTAACAACGCAAATAGCACCCAAAACAATGATTGTTAGAATTTTTGTCTGTTTATCTGTTTGTCTGTGCGTTTGTACACGTTATTCTCAGGAACGACTTATTCGATTTAGATGTGGTTTTTACTAATATATCGTGGTAAGCTTCACTTAACATTTAGTGTTTGTTTAATGTCAATCGGTTCATAAATAAAAAACTGATGCCAATTTAAAGAATCACGTCGAACCTCTTTTATTTACAACATCCACGCGGACGGAGTCGCTGGCACAGCTAGTAATAAATAAGATTATCTAGAACGTCCAGAAAAGTAAGTAGTAAACAATACACAAATATTACGTGATACATTTTTGTGGAATGAAAAATTTGGTATTAGTAGCAGGATTTGAACTTGCGCCTCCCGGACAAATAGGCGCTCCGACCGCTAAGCTACCTCGAACTCTGCTCACTACCACATTTTTTTTTCCACATTTTAATACGTCTATTGGAGACGTCATTGCCATCTATTCAGTCCCTTTACAGGAAAGTGAACCGACCCGACTAACTTTGCGACTTTAACAATGTCGTACAGATGCAATTACCTTCTCTAGTAATATATAAAGAATATATGAAACACTTACTTAGAACGTAATTATTACAGATAAATCTTCGAAAAACATTAAAGCATGTATAGCGAACTCTAATGTCATCCTGCTCACAAAGACATATTTCTTTCCACGAGAATTTATAACTTTAGAGTTCCAGCATGCGTTAATGCTTTTCAAAGATTTATCTTGGACAACATTGATGGTTCGGTTCATACCATGTTCGGTTCAATGTTGTCATTGTCACTTCGCTATTTCTAGCAACACACATTATTTTCCTGGACATTACATAAATAAGTCAAAACAACAATACTCAAAAGGCATAACCCAAATACATTATAATCAGCTATTAACTTTCTCCTTCTAAGTAAGTTTGCTAATGACAAATCGTATTCGAGATTCTCCAGGAAAACCCACTACCGCTCGACTGCAAGTTATTTAGCAAGGTTAGAGGTGTGGTCATAACTTATGTAATGCCGCCTTTACGAAGCGTGTAAAACACGCATGATGTTATATAGAACTCGGAAATTTTACTATAAAATCTGGGAAATCAATGTAGTTCGGATAGTGGCTTAATATCTAGATTACCTGCAAACTTTAGTTCAGAAGTCTCACTTGGCATAGCAAGGCGTCACGTCATGATGAAAATGTAGTGAAAACCTTTAAAAAATAATGTTTTTAATTCTAAACGGTCGATAACTGCTCTCTAGTCTACGCTTATGTCCATTTGCAATAAGTTATGGGTCACTTATTACAGCCACCTATTAGGAGTTAACTACAGTGTACATCTACAAAGTAAATAGGAACTCACATTCCTAGATATTTGGGTAACTATACCTTAAACACATACTACTTACCTACATTGATTTAACAGCATTACCATGTCGATATTTGGACTGGACATAGACTTTCCTCTTAAGTTAAACTAGCACCATCTTGACGTCATGCAGACACCGTATTGTGTGTAAGACAAACATTAATACAAATTTACATTAGGTACTTGAACATGCAGGTATTGTTATTTATTAGTATAATAATTTCTACTCTAAACCACATGAACGTCACTATTCACGAATCTCACGATCTCAAATAATATTACAATTTGTGATTGTTGCCTACGAGCTATGAAACAATTATGATTTGTACCATAATACCTAGATATGGATATTATTATCGTGCGTATATATTGTATGAGTCATCAACGTGACTGAAGAAAATTCCCCTAATACGTACAAGTAAGTACAATTATTACGTATTAGAAAATAAATAGGTAAGACTTAATAACGTGCGTTCATGCGCTTGAAAGATTTATCTGTATTAGGTACAAGTTTTATTGTATTTTAACTAATCTGTACATAAATAAATAAATCATTGACCTAAACTGATTAAAAAAGTAGTTACTATGGAGATTAAATGTGTCTGAGTAGTTAAAATAGCACAATTATTGCAATTGTAATAATTTTTCACTGACCACACTCCAGAAGGTTATACAAGTGAAATTCAGACGCCGAATTGGCTGTATCTGTTACGATATCAATCAGAAATAAAGATCAGATATCTAGTATGATAAATTTCAAATTAACGTTAACGTTTGACATCAGTTTTAGTTGGAATCCGAGAGGTTCCATGTGAAATATTATAACAGACTGGTAGATTTACAGCCGGTTTCAAGATTCGAGATTCCAATAAGCACAAAATTTAATATAATAAGTATTTTTTGTCAGAAACTGCGCCGCGGACGTTTTTAGTTTTTCTGTTGAATACTCAATATAGAAACCGGCTGTTGGTTTGTCGTCACTGTTTTACTGAAGAAGGGCAATAAAACATGGTGGTTTTTATTATGATTTTTTTATTATTAAAATATAAAAGTAGTATACACGTAATGTATTAAATAGACTTATAATATTTAATGAGTAGGTACCATCACACGAATGTTTCATTTACTAAAGCGTATAAGCGAGCTATGTATCGATGAAGCGAGCACTTAATTATCGACGTTTCATTTAGTTTGTAGGTATTACACTGGGTATGTCAGCTTTTTATTATGATAAAAACTTGTAATTCTTTTACTTTGTAGCTTATTGTCTTACCACGTCTATCGTGGTTTACGACGTTTGCGGTAAAACACACTATTAAATACATATATAAATATATAGATTATTTGTTTTGTCTTATTTATTTTGTTCAAACTTAAGCAGATAATGTATATAAAAAAATACGTAAATAATATATTGGGATATTAAATATAGTGGATCTACTTTACCGTTTCTATATATTTCTCTATTAAACATTTTTCACGCCGGATACTAATTATATGTACCTAATGGTGACTCAACAAATATAATGCTATGATTGAATACTGAATTTCTAATTTCCATAAACCTATTGTTAAGATAGCGTGTTACTACTATGTGTAGCTAGGTAATGAATGAGAGAGCTATTTATTTACACCAATACCTTCTAAATTTAAACTGATTTATTTATTTCCAATACACGAAGTAAACTATATACCTAGTCGTAGTTGTATTTTATTTGTTACAACGATAATGGTCACATATTCGTATTTAGTTCATAGATTTATGTTTGCATGGTTTTAGAGTTTTTAGTACTTCCAGTTAAGAACAAAGAACGAAAAGTTATTTACTTAATATATTTTTTATTTGTAGGTAAACTCATTTAAAGCATCTTACAGCATATCCAAAGCATATAGTTGTATTAAATAGAGTTTGGTAGTACGTATTAGGTATTTAGGTACTTTAACTCTTAAACCTATGTATTGTGGTCTTATTCTGAAGAAGTATTCTGTGTGATTAAGCTTTTTACTAATTTATAGTTAATAAAATATTATTTAAATGGAGTTGCATAAGTATATACAGAATTCAGTCCTAAATCTTGAAAGTTTGTAGATACAACGTGATCCTTAGCTTCAATACATAATGCTTAGGTACATATATAACTTCCTCTTATAGTTTAAATAGTAATGAGTAGATACTTATCTACACATTGAATCACTAAACCAAGAAACAGAAAAATAGACACGTCAATGGTTTCTACGCACTTCCTTGGCACGAAACGATAACGAATTCCATTAAATATTTTATCAGTTAATGCAATAGGTTATGTTGATAATATTCATCACAATGTAAAGCAAGGTTTAACCTAACCTGTAAAAAACACTAATTAAAAGATTAGGATACCTACACGTACACATACTTTTTTCTTATTTTAATGGCGAGATTTTCCCATTCATTTTATTTACAGTTTTAAAAGTTATGAGTTCTTAAAATATATATGACATAAACATAAAAAACTTACATCATGCAGGTAGGCATAACACGTAAGTACGCATAAACAAGCTGTTGATCCGTACCCGTGCCATATTTATATAGCAAATGTATGTATATGTCGCAGATGGATTGAAGAATCCGCTGCTTTACAAAACTGCTAGCTAGTTTTACAAAACAGATCCGTTTTATAAAATAGCTGAACTACGCACAGTATGCCTATTTTAGTGTTTATAAGGTCAGAAAAACCTAAGCACGAAGGGAATGATGAAGGTAGTTCGAACTCTTCGAACCTAACCTGTCCGTGTCGGGGTACACGGAACTTCCGAGCTGGCTTTGCTCGCTCATGCGTCAATTTAATTGATTTCCTTGCATCATACTTATGTCATTCTAAATATATTTTCTCTACTGACGAAATATAATAAGGTTAAATTATTGTTCAAGACACACAGAGCCATGAATGACAAAATTTAGAACTAAAATCCACAATCTGACATTTCATTTCACGCTGTTTTACATGACATCTGACCGTTGACCCGCTTTATTGATAAACGCAAAACGTTGCATACAATTCTGCGTGTTATAGTTCAGTAATTATAAAAAATCACTAAACGTCTTTCAGCTGTTTTACATAACAGCACTGTTTTATAAATCAACTATCAGTTTTGTAAAACAGCTGATTCTACAATCCGTCTGCGGCATATTGTATATAAATAAAAAATATGCTTAATCATGTAATGTGCACTATGATACTCGTACCAGTGAGCTAAGTTGGTACGCGAAGTTGGATTGCAGCTCTGAGCCGCAAGGCGAGGGCGCACGCAAATGGAAGGAGAGGCACGAAAATGCCAAGCAGCCTAATATTAAAATACAATAAAACTAATATTTGACTATTTATAACCCAAACTAATATTATTGATTGATTTTAAACGTTATTATTCAAAGAAAACAAAAACAATACTAATAAAGAGTTTTGATTTTTTTATTGAATCGTGTTCAGTATAAGGGGTATAGTCACCTCCTTAAATATGAAAAGGGTATCGATCAACAGCTTGTATTTATTTAAATGGTTATGGATAGACAATTATTGCTTCACCGGTTTCGTTTTCAAATATTGTGTTTACTGTAACCAATATAACTTGACGTAAATTGAATCTATTAACACATTACATTGAGACAATATCTTGACGCACTATAACACAATGGCACAAGAAAAGTTCTGTTGATATAAATAGCATTCAAACATACGAGTATTATAAATTATTTTGTAGTTTGTAACCCTGAAAAATCCCACTTGTGACAAATTAATACATTATTTTTACATAAGTAATACTAAAACTGTCTAGTCCCTTAATTAAGCAACGATCGATCTAAAATATGTTTTAATTATTTATTGATTTTGTGATATGAAACATGAATTAGGTATGATGGTGACCCCTGCACGTAGTATTATCCCTTCAATTTATCAGCAAAATCTTACTTTGAGTGGCCACAGCATGATAGAGAAAAGAAAGAAAGAATAACTTTCTTTTGGGTAATTTCAAATAGTCCAACATTTCTTTCGAAAAAATATGCTTGTATCCATTCATACATATAATATATATCATTAAAAGCAGTGACAAAAGGTCGCTAGTTCAAGTCTAAAGACAGTGGTGCGTACCGCAGTTAAATTATTACTACATTTTAATAAAATGGTTTGACTCGTTTTCAATCTATACAAACCGAAACACAATAAGTATCATAACTATGTACAATCCATATATTCGTTAAATTTTGTAACTTGGTAAAAAATAATATTTTTCTCATCGAGGATTGTGATGCGTTCACAACACTCTTTTTCAATAATTATGTTATTTTTTAACAAAAAATTTTGTTTTGATATAGTTTATTTCGTTATTCGACCGACTACATTGTACCTATATCTGTAAATGTAAAATAAAGGTCTACAACCTGTGCTCGTTTAGCTTTATATTTCATAATTCATTAGGCATCTGAGACAGAAACTACAATAAAGTTATTATATAAATTAAATAACTTTTTTAGAGATTGTCGCAAAATTATTTCTTATTTAAATTTTGGAAATAATTATTATGGTGTTTTTTTAATAACTATCTCAATTGCTCGTCACACTTATGTTATTTGTTTTACATGATATGTACTCGTATTATCGCGTGTGCACTCATATCAAGCTTAGTGGCGAATCCAGTAGGAAATACAAAAATTAAATTAAAATTTCTTATGGAATATTTTTGAATTTTTAAAGGACTAAAAAGAGACGCCTATTCCTTTAAAATAATCGGTCCCGAAGTGTAAATTTGCTCTACTTTATTCAAAGCATTCGCTTTACTTTATTTATTTTAATATTTCAATAAGAAGATAAATCTCAATGTGAAGAGCTGTGTTTCGCACCCTATTAACCCGAACACATAATTTTTAAGTGGCATCATTATACCTATAGTTTTGAATCGACGTGTATTTGACATAGAAGTTGTAATGACTTTGGCAGTGATTGCAGTGAACGTGTCTGCGACGTAAGCTGTGTCGACATGTGTTAGTGCGGCTGCGGCACGACGGTGGCGTTGGTGCGGCGCGCGGCGCGGCGCAGCACGTGCGGCTGTAGGGACACGAACCCACTGTCCACCACGCGAATTATACGAATGTTGATCTGGAAATACGAAACATTCCCTGAGTTTATTTTTGAGAGCTAATCTGATAGAAAACGCCTGCCACAATCTAGATAAAAAAGCGACATGTTGAAATTATCGAAATATTTGTAGTATACCTACAATATTCTTAAAAATATCCATTTCAGTTGAATAGTCACTGTGCGATCACAAAAGCTGCAGTACCTATTTAAAAATTCGGGTCAAAATCGATTATAATATAGTTACGTGATTAATCCCGGATAAAATTTGTTTGTTTTTGGTTCTAAAGTTGTTTAAGTCATTTAAACAATTACAAAAATTAGCTAGCTGATTTCTTGCTTTTATAAACGGGCTGCATTTCCATTTGAGCATCATCATTCATCGCATACATCTGAAGGTACTTTACACCCACAGTGCTAATTTGCAAAGCTCACACAGCTTTACATGTTTTTTTTGTTGTATTTTCCAAATTGGCCTGATCGCACACTAGCAAGCTAGCCACCCAATCCAATAGCCACCAGTCATCGGGCATGACCACATCAAGACCACGTAATATCTCAACTGTCACACGTTAGACCGTGAGTCCTTAATGGAATGATAAGGAATGAAGCATATCCGCTAACACCAAAATCACCGCTAACACCGAATGATATCTTGCACTTAATATTTTATACACACAGATATTTAAACCTTTTAGGAAATAAAGGTTAAATTACTAAGTATATTGTTTTTTTTTTATATATTTATTATACCTATCAACAGGAAAATCAGATTTTTTTAAGTTGCGAGGGTCTTAGTCGTGTCGGTACATACAAACTAGTTGTAGAAACTAGTTTGAAACAAGGTCGGTTAAGGATTGTATCAATCCGATTCACGAATGAAATGTTATGACCACCCATGACTAGAAATTGAATGCTTCTCTAAGTCACTATAATTCAATCAGAATTATTTTATAGTAATCCTTCATATAAAAATATCTATAGAAATCCATTCCAGGTACTTAATTATCAGCTCCTAAATGAACTGAAATGACGTTTCTTAACCGAGTGTTCTGGTGTAACTTGAAAGAGCCCTCTATTCCGGCGATAGTATATTGCAGTTACCTCGTGCTTAGAAGCTGAGCGCCGGAAAAACTTGTGGAAGCGCGTGGAGAGTGCCCACACGTGGCCGTTGTCGCGCTCCGCCCACCGCACCTCTGCGCAGAATTGGAGCTTTTCAGAGTCCTGTGCCAGCACCCTGCAACGCAAAACATAAGCCATGACAAAGAAAACAGCCATGTCTAGTCAAATCCAGAAAATGAAATAGAATTGTATCTCCGGCAAGGAATTTGGTAGAACCTTGTGAGCTAGCGCGCTTTATTCTTGTTAATAGTTATTTATTTTTTGTCAAACATCCAGTACAAAAGATTGCAGTCATTTATTAGGTACATAGTATTAAATCTAGCCCAGGGCTATATATATGACTGGCTTTGCATTTGCAAATTCGTTTACTTGATGACAACGTGTGAATCGTCTTTCGGGACCGAAGTTAGGAATTAGAGCATTGATCTTAAAAAGATATTAATTACTACTTTGGTTTGAAAAAGGGTTTAAAGCGTGTTTATTGTTCTTATTCATTAATTGATGACTTCAGAATTGCCACGATATCGTCTAATAATATAGTTCGGGTGCATCCTCCATCGCAAGAGTTTCAACAACCTTTCATCATAGCTTGACTTGTAATAAGTGCGTATTACTGCATTAGCAATCAATCGGAATTTCCCACGTTGTTGAGCAAAAACTGATTCGTAATTGTAAAGGAAAACATGGATTACCCTTTTTTAACGTTTTTTATCAATGAATAAAAGTAAAACCAATTTCTAATCAACAATCGTGACTTTAACGCTATAAGAATGTGTAATTGCGGAGATTTCGAGTCAGATAATTCTAAGATTTAATTTATAGGCATCGCTTGAATGTGCACAAGTGGAGGTGATACGTAGGGGGATCAGTTGCTAATAATTAATTGAAACAACCTCCTGATCATTGAACTAACTTTTCTGATCCAACCAGATGAAAGCTTCGGATATTGTATATATCTGCCTAATCACTTCCCAATTACATTGGGGTCGGCTTCCAGTCAAACCGTATGCAGTCTAATACCAGTATTTTACATGGAGCGACTGTCCAAATAACCTCCACAACCCAGTTACTGGGTAACACGATACGTCGTGGTATGACTGGTTGTCAGATTTTCAGGCCTCTGACTACCAGTAACGGCGGTCATAGATCTGAATTTGACAACGAAGACCGACGGCTTAACGTGCTCTCCAAGACACGGACGAAAAGCTTCGGGTATTGAGTGCAGAAAATCATCACCACAGAAATCTAACCTACATAACACCAACCCAGTCATGACAGCTGCAGTTAAATTATTTCACTATCTAAGGGGAAGGTTTAGGCGTCGCAGACAACCAAATAGCTCAATAGCACATATACTTACTTGTGGGAATTGGTGATAGGGTTCCAGGCAGCGATGGCGGTTTCGGTCATGGGGCTAAAGATGATGGTGTCGTCGCGTGGGTCCACCGCCACACCGAGCCCCTGCGACGACTTGCGCCCCACCAAGTTCACGGGCAGATCAGTGCCCTCGGCTGGTGGACCTGACGCTAACACAGCCGTCGATACGCTGAACAGTCTGAAATGAACGTACCGCTTAATATAGACTCTATGTTCGTTGGTAATACATGATGGCTTAAAATCCACTATTTTAAGTAGACGTTTTCTGTTTATACGATACTGGCAAAAATAAAATTATATATTGAAAGAATTCATTTAAAGTAATTGTTCTATGAGACCATTTTAGAATGTTATGTAGAAGGAAACAGGAGAAGGGAGAAGATCTAGACAAAGATTCAACAAATGATGGAAAAATAGGAGTCTTGTCGTATCAAGTGGCCAAAATGAATTGAATAGAGATAGAGGATAGTGGCGGCTACTTCTCCGATACAAGCTTAATTTAATAAGAGATTTACAGTGTTTTACACTGTAAATCTGTATCTATATCACTGTTTTACAGTCATATATGTATGATGAGCAGTCTCTATTCGGCCTACAATGCCGTCTATGAGAGTGAACCACAAGCCTCTGATATCGTATTCACCCAGATAGGGGTACCTCTTAGGTGATAAATCAATAGAAACATTGGTAGCCATCGGCTGGTAGTAAACTATTTGGGAGAGTGCGCTAGGAGCGCAGTGCCCTCTATGAGGGTGAACCGCTCACCTCCGATGTTGTAGGTACTCGCCCAGGTATGAACATATTAAGTGGTACTAGATACATACCTATCTGTAGCCAGCGGCTGGTAGTAGAGTAGTCCCTGCGCGGGTGAATGCGCTAGACCCACGATACCGTCCATAAGGGTAAACCTCTCGCCTCCAATGTCATACTCGCCCAGATCGGGGTCTGGGTACATGGATGCGTGTGTTACTCGCCACGCGTTGTCACGACGACCGTCGTACACGATGATACCTGCAAAAATCCAATCAAGTAATTATAAAATTACTAGCTGACCCGGCAAACGTTGTTTTGCCATATAAATAAAAAATTTAGGGGTGGACTACCCCTAACATTTAGGGGGATGAAAAATAGATGTTGGCCGATTCTCATAGATACCGGGTAAGCACAAAAAATTTCATCAAAATCGGTCAAGCCGTTTCGGATAAGTATGGCAACGAAAACTGTGACACGAGAATTTTATATATTAGATTAGATATAACTATGTCAGATTATGACAGCTAATAAACATACGCATATAGCGTATAAAGTACACACTTCGTGTTATTCAGTACTTAGATGTTATCCATATTAATAGTTAAGTATTAAGTTTTAATTTCATCACTGGCATTGTCGTTCCCATGATGTAAGGTATCTAGTCAAGTGTGAGTGTGAGTAATGTGGGAATCTATCGTCATCCCAATGCAAGCGGTAAATAAATATCAATTGTGGGAATAATATTTCTGTGCTGCATGGTAAGTTACGTATAGTTAAGGAAAGATAAAATTCTCACATTATTTAGGCCAGGTTTGGGAATACAAAATCCAATCTCCGAGGATAAAGAGACGTGTTATTGTGAAATATTATTAATTACATAATAGCGCAAATGAAAGCACTAAAATGTTGAAACATTTTAACATTTTATGTTGAAATAATAATTCCACTGGTTGATGTGGGTAGGTACGCACAAATTATTTCCACGATAATTAATATTTTAATTAGATTTTTCTGCAGTTTCACTTTATTTAGTTAGATACCTATGTGAGGTCACTAGGTACAAGCACTGTTCCACGAAATATAATTCAAGTCCCCGATTAAATGTATATATATATTTATTTATAGTTACAAGGTTATTTGTAGTACATGAAGTGCTTAGAAAGTATCGACATAATAAAAAATTAAAAAGCAAAGCACCTGTTTTACGTACAAATTGTTGGGTGAAGCCCCGTTGTCCTAGCTAGATCACAAAGTAATCTTTTTTAAGGAGAAACAGATTCCACTCCCTAGTGGGATAGCAATAACACTGGTGCGTTCATGTTTCTTGACTCTACATTGGGTTGTAATGGAGCTCCACCTCCCCATCCGGAACTGCGGAATCTCTGCATGAAATAATACCTCCACCTCCGCCTCCGCACGGTTTCATGCGAAGGTATGGCAGAGATTTAGTATTGAGTGCGGTGCAAGCGGCGACAAGACAGCGGGCGCTAGCGGCACGTTCCTGATGCCGTGCATGGTTATGTATTTGTATCGCATTATAAAACATGTACCTATGTGCTTGTCGTTCGCTTGTGTTTCGCACATGATTCAAGTTGCAAATTGATAAATTATCGTTTTATTCGCTTCGTAGTCTATGTACATTTACAAAGTTTAATATGTGCAGATACGCAATTAATTTTGGTTGTGGACTTGTGGATTTAGCTGGTGGTTTACTTGTTACCTACGGTTTTTGTTATGATTGTTTTTTTTTTCTGATAGTACTTTATAGAAGTGGACAATAATTGCCCAAGATGTAAAACATCTTTAAAAGGACTATTTGGTAAGAGATGATTGCAATTTCTGATATTGTTCCTAGCCTTAAGACGAGTGAGGTGATTAATAGTGGTTTATTGATTTTGGGGTGTTCTTTTTTTATATTTTTAATCATAATATTCCACCTCCGTTTCCGCTTCTGTTAAACCTCCGCTTGTGCGGAGGCTTAAAACCTCTGCATCCGCATCCGCTTCCTCCGTTACAACTCTACTCTACAATATAGATACATGGACAGTAGTACTGATTGCCATGAGTATTCCATAAAAATAAAAAATAAATATAAAATTACAGTAATTCTATAAAGCTATGTGGACAGTTGTATTATATGTGGCAGGAGAGTGTGTAGTGTAGTGTGAGATATTAGTAGTAAGATATTTTTCAGTCTCGACGTAGGATATACTAAGAAGGAAGGAATTAATTACAGATTTGCATTTGGCGTATGGTTAATCATAGATAGGTAGGGACGCGTTAGTTTTGTTGTATAGGCATGGACCGAGATTGTAGAAAAATCTTTTAGTGAATGTAAACTTAGGTTGCGGAACAGAAGAAAAAACAGAAAAAAAAAGGTTTTGTAATTGCAGTAAAAGGGGTATGTAAATCTTGAAGAAGAATTGTTTGCAGAACGAAGTTACGTTAAGGACGTTTTTCAGTTATGGTAGAGTTCTGTGGTTGGATACTGAATGAGTCGAAATATTGCGATCTTCAGTATAGCTAGTGTGAGATACTTCCATGGGTTTGAGAGCAGTTCTGGTTACTTGGCAGCTAATACAATATATTATTATTGATTGGCATAATGCCAAATATACATTGCGTACAGATAGGTTCGCAACGTGACGAGGAGTTTTAAAAATATATATTAGCATTCTAACTCTAGCTGTGAGCAAGCCGATGTGTGTTTTGTTATTGGGATTCCGATCTAAAGTTACGCCTAAGTATTTTGTATTGTCAATTGAGACAAGGTACAGACAGACAGACAGATATTTGGACATGGACATGATGTGCGTGAATTTGAGTTGTGACAGGAGTGAGCTTTAAGGATGGGAACATCTAGTTGTGATCGATGATTAAATGTACAAACATGAAATATTACTTAATTGACTAAATAATTGCTAGATACTGACCAATAAGAACATACGAGTATACTACTACTACCTACTATTCTCAAACATCTATAGCCGCTTATTTCATTGCGATTCATCCCATTATAAGATTTTTAAATTTTAAATCGTCTACCTACCTATATTCCGTGTTTAATTTTTATGTTCCTTGGCTGCATCGATCTAATAAATTATAATACATATATCTAACGAATATTAATACAAATGATTAAGTAACATTTAAAAGGTTAAAATCGTCGTTCAAAGTAAAAGGGTTCTTTCTTGTTCCAGATCAAGAAGTTTTTAAAACGATTTCGATATTCATTAACCAGTTATTATAAAATGTGTACAGGACCTACCGGTTATTATAATTAAATTATAAGATCGCAATATTATATTTTACTTTTAGATTGTCAGAAAATGTTTACTTATTTATCTAGTCAATAATCGAGCACAGTTAAATGCTATCCTACTAATTAGGTTATGGTCCTATCTGAAGTGAATGAATAATAGAAAACTTCTCATGTTATTATAGATCGGTAAGAGCATACTTGAAACCGGTTGGCAGCAAAGCGTGACCATATCCAAACGGTCCTAAGCAGATTATTTCACAATTGTACGTTTCACAGAAAACTGTTATTGTTACGCAATGTTATAGTTTCTTGGAATAACATAGTCTGTCAATTTAATTATTATATACTTGTGGCGGGTACGTTAGCAGTTGCACCATATTTTCGGAGAAAGCAGACTTTTGGACGACGAAGCACGCATGGGTGGCCACTAAACACCGAATGTATTTAGCTTGCAATTATTCCATACACGTACCGCTTAAACATAATGCGGGTAATTATACGATGATTTATACGCTTTTAATACTCAATTGGGTATTTGATACGCTTACTTATCATTTACATTAACCGATAGTATCCGCTTAGATATCAGCTCATTTGCCCTAATGATTGTTTAACTGCTTATGAAATACAACAAGAATATAAGAATTGAGTAAAGCATGAAAAATGTAAAATGAACACATAAAAATGTGAGGAAATTAGATTGTAATAAGTGCATAATAAAACGTGATGCTAGTGCAAGTATACATAATTCGCAATAATGTAATGTGTTTAATAAATGTTTACTTAATTTTTAATAGGAACAAGTTACTTACTGTCAGTTTATTGAGTATGATTTTTGTATATATTTTTTAGCATTGGTTCTAAATGCTAAAAAAGTGCAACTTATTATTATATTATATTATAAATACAAGTTTGTAGGTAATGCTTAAAGAACAAGCCTTGAACACCATGCTTATTTACTACGTCATGTCATTTTCAGATCATTAAGTCCAGACTAACTTATTATTTTCTTCAATGTGCTCGTAAAATCCTTAGCGACATAGACTAACTGGGAAGCTTTCTAAAGCCAATAAAGTTTTCTATAGACTATCTTCATTGAGTTCATAGCTAAGGTACCCATTCAACAATTTTGGACAACAACGTAGATGCCTTAGTTTTCATTTACACCGGCACTGCATTAAAATTGTTTATTATATATTTTCTTTTTATACTTAGTTACATACCTATTTAATAAAAAAACTGTATATTTTCTTCTCTATAGGGAGGTACAAGTGCACCCCTTTACTTCCCAGCACCCATATCTACTTACGTGAAATTACGTTTTGTATAAGGTTAATGGGAAGTAATTAATCATAGCAGATAGAAAACAATAGTCTCTGTCAAAACAAATGGGAAACAGGGGTGATTAAATATATGAATGGGAAAAATGAAACATTAGGTCATAAACCTAGTATACAATAAGACAAAAAACTACAATGAAACATTCATAACCCGAATATGTACCAAGTAGGTACTACTATTAGTATAATTACGTAATAACTACTCGTGCGCGTGAGAAATGTGAGAATGTTAAAACTCTATATTAAAGAGATCTAAATATTTTCTTGATTTTTTATTACTCTTTCATGAAAATACTCTGACGATGTCATTAGCAAATTCATATTCTGTCAAAATTATAAAATTCTTCTCATATCATAAACACAAACTGACTTGAAATTATAAAATTCTTTCCATATCGTAAACACAGACTGACGTAACTCCAAAGAAATAACATTTAAATATTAGATAAACCTTTGTGGAATCCAATAAAGACATAATCGCAAGGTTTCGTTAAACTCCTTTGAATAATTCAAACAAACCTGGTGCAACTGTGTCACTGATGTAGGCGAAGAGATGGTCGCAGGATGAAGATAGTCGGGAGGAGGACGAGCGAGTGTCATCTAACACCAAGTTGGTAAGCAGAGAGCTGGGTCGTAGCAGCTCGCGGGGGAAGTACACGCTTCTAACCTGGAAAGTAAATTTATAATATTGTAATAACATAAATGGAGCAACGGGAAATACTTGACAATGGCTGGGCAATGACGATGAACAAGTTTTTCTGTCACGGATGATGACAACAGAGTCGTTTCATTGTAATGAGTTTGGAATTTATGAAATGGCTATTTTATAACATAAAATAGAAATAGAAGAGAATAGAAAAACATATATTTGCTAGAAACATGGTTTACGAGTACTTAGCTTTTATGTAGATATTTAAATAAAGTCCAAACATGTTTAGCCGCGCACATGGCATGTAAATGTTAGGTACATATTTCAGCATTAACATATATACAACTTAAAATATTTATATGGCTAAAAAAACTTAAACATGAAAATGTTTAATAAGGCAATAATAAGTTTTTTTAAATTATCTGTTCAATTACTGCTGTGCATTTATATACAATTTCTATACAACATAAAACACTTAAGACAACATAAGTACATACCTAATTAAAATTATTTATATTTACATATATTTCTAATATGTGACTTATAATTAAAGAAATCTTTTAATTCGTAAAGCTGCTATCCATGATCAATTTTTTAAGTTCCTGTTGAAAGTATATAAGAATAATTATCTAATATCCTTCGGTAATGTAGTAAAAATGTTGGTTTCATGCTGCAGCTTTTTTTATGCATCGTGGTATTACACATTAGTACCGTCAATTTTGATCGATCTCTAGCGATTTTACCTAAATTTAACTTAAAATCATTTGTATTCTCAAATAGTGCAGAATTCTTTTTAACAAAAATTCCCATATCTAATATACATATATAAGCAAGCTAGAGTTCATAATTTGTACTTCTTAAATAAAGGTCTACACGACTCGAGAGTTTGTGCCCCGAAAATCTATCGAACACATTTCTTTTGTACAATAAAAGCTTTGTGTTTCCGTATCTTAACAAAGATGACACATAACCGTGATACGCCATAAGAGCGGCATTGACTCCAGCTGCCAGTATTTCTTACGATTTTTAAAGCAATTAAAAACTGTTAAGCTAAGCACAAAGATGTTGAAATATGTTGCTTCCAATTAAAATTTTGATCCAATGCTCAATAATTTTGAATATTTTACTTCTTCTATTTCTTTAACATATCCAACAACTTAGATTTTTTCATAAGTTGTTTTGTAGTTTGCGAATCTAATGTATTTTGTTTTTGATATCATATTGATATTGCACATAAGTGATTACTTTCTTTTAGAATCTACTGCAGTATTTGTAGTATCTTCATATGAATAGTCAAGAGCATTCCTTTCTATTATTAAGGAAATATCGTCTGCGAATAATACGCATTTATGTCTTTTACCTGTTAGCGGGACACTTATGTACAATAAAAATAGTAAAGGGCCCAGAGTGATGCCCTGGGGCACACCAAATTTATTATTAATATAAAAAGATAGATATTTATTTATTTCTTTACTATTGTTAATTTCCGTAGTCTCAACACATTGTTGTCTATTATTTAGATTAACCCATCAAGTGTTGTGCCCCGAATTCCATAAAATCACTTTTTTTTTTGAAGTATCTCATGTTTTACAAATTCTAAAGCCTCGTCATATCACCTATAATGACGGGGATGTTCTTGTCTATTTTTTCAGTAACTGTTTTATTTAATAGGTAGTAAGCTAAAACTGTAGATTTTTCTTTTTGAAAACCGTTCTATTCCGTTCTATAAATTAATATTTTTGTAGAAATTAATAAATTCTGTTATGCATTTGCAGATGTTACCTTTTTCATAGTTATTTGAGAATATTGTTGTAAGTTTGATTGGATGAAAATTGTTTATGTTGTTTTTATTATTTTTCTTATGTATAGGTAGCTATAGATACATTTTAGTCTATCTGGATATTCCCCTAAAAAGAATCTAGTGTTGATGAGATGAGCTAATATAGGTGATAGGATATCAGAACATAGTTTAATTATATGTGTGGAAATATTATCACAGTCAACGGCTTTAGTATCTATTCTTTAGTCATAAAAATATATTTTATTGCTGTTGTAGAGTATCTACATGGTTCTAAGAATATACAATTCTTCAGCTGTTAATGTTATCTAAATTTTGATACGTAATTTTAGGTCTATAATAGTAATGTTCGATATCTACAATTCTTCATTATACACGAACATAGGTGTATTATGTTCATAAATTACCATATGAAAGATTTCACGAAATAATTTATCAATTTCAACGTTCTCTCAAACACAATGCCATAAATCGTTTGAAACAGACGCAAAGGCCAAGACCAAATTGTGATAGATACTAGTTATGTTCGAACATAGAAGTGAAACTCGTGTTATTGAATATGTTAACTGCTTACAAACAATAGAGCGTCCTAAATGAAACTATTCATCACGTAGTACCTTCATCATAGTACACGCATACACAAAGTCAAGTGCTAATAAAAGCAAGTAGGCTATGCTAATACACGAAATTACTGCGCACTTAGCAGCTGGATTGGATATAATAGTGTATATCTCTTTCTACATTACCGAAATAATTTACCAAACCACTGGTCGGACAAATTAAATGTCCCATTTTCTTTTTTAAGGTTAGTTTTTTTTATATATCTACTGAATGCATTGTACGTAGGTATACCTAATTACAAGTAGGTATAGAAACACAAATGTATTCCCAAAACATCAATATATCCAGCAATGAGGTACTTGTGTGTCTGAGATAAACTGTAGCTAATATAACGCTACTGTCGATAGTAATAATTAGTAAATTAACATTTCAATCTTATTTTTAAACAATTTTAACCCAATGCTATTAATGACCAGCTTAATCCATTAGTCGGACAGGGCACGTCCTTCATGTATGAGTAGTTAATAGTGCTAATGTGATCTTTTAACAGGTCTGACAACATAAATTTGACAGCTGAGAACATTAATTATTAAGCTACCTGTAATTAGAACTTTGAACTATTGGATTTTATTTGAATTTAATTGACCTTTCAATCTACCATATTGATCATTAAAACCTGTAAATTCAAAGAAAAATGCAGTACTTCTAGTTATGGTCACCTATTGGCTTAACTAATGGTGATTTTTGTGAAGAACGAATAGAGCAAATTTAATCGTCAGGCTACCGAAGGCGAGGCTGAGTGCCATTCACTACATAGTTTAGAATTATACAGTGTATGGTCAAATTGTTCAACCACAAATTGTGCGTATCGAACAATTGCATCACGGACAATCGAGCATGCCACACCCTTTCAAATAATAACTCGACCTCGAATGCCGCTATCTACTCTAAGACCAGAAGACAATTTCATTTGTAACTGACTTTACATATAAAAATGACAAATGATATCAAACAATATAGGCACTGTTAAATCATGCACTCATGACTGACGAATTATAAATTAATTAAATCAATCCATCAAATATATTATTCGAATTTCCGGTATTTAATTAAAATAATAAGCATGACCCTAATATCAGTCATGTAATCACAGCTTAAATAACATGGCATTTTTTGTTACGACAGGATTCCGTCAATAATACTTTGAATTATTATAAATAGCTACTTAATTAAGTATTATCCTTTGATACTTAAGCAAATTAATGAGATTACGCTTCACGCACACTAAATTTATTATTTCTTAATTACACTTGTCTAGTAAGACATAGTTTACTCTTTGAACTCTAGCTTAAAATTATACAAAGTAGACTGCAATGCACTTTCAGAGAAATTGCAACAAAAAGACTTTTCTAACGCATCTTAATTAGTTTAGAATTGAGAAATGGTAATGGTAATTAGAGGCAATTAAGTACTTATTGGTACCTATATGTAAGTATAAAGTATAATGGTATGGTACTTAGATGTTATTAGGCTTAACTAGACTTGTGTCTAATTTCTACAAGTAGGTACATATTTACTTAGGTACCTACTTATTAACTAAAATAAGCTTTAAAGATTAGAATAGGCTGAAGTTGCGTAGTGGCATAAACTGTATAGCAAATATTGGTCCTGTTTCACATTTCAGCTCAAATATCATTCGTTATTTGAAAATTAAACTCTTAGATCCACAAAATCAGCAAAACCTGCATTGATTACTTTGATCACAACTACCACAAAAAGTGTAAAGCAGAAGTGATTGACTTTGCATTATCTGACCACACGGCTCAGATATTGAGGTGTCAGGTAAAAAAGATGTGCCTGATAAAAAGCTGAAAAATTAAGCGTAGAGATTACTGTGAGGAAAATCTTAAAAAAATTATAACTTGTATAGAGAAATTGTCTTTTTCGGAAATGTACTCAGCCTCTGATCCAAATATAGCCTATAATGCTTTCATTGATTTGTTCCAGTTATTGTGATGATCTTTGCTTTCCATTTAAATATATCACCATTAACACGCATCGTAAAGATAAATGGATAACGCGAGGGATTAGGGTCTGTAGTATCAAAAAACGTAATCTTTTATGGCAATACAGGAAAAATCCGAGCAGGGTAAACAAAACTAAACTGATCGAATTTTCTAAACGATATAAAAAAGTAATCAAATTAACACAGCGCGCACAAAATAATAATTTAATTAATGCGTCTGATAATAAAAGTAGATCGGCATGGAAAATTATAAACGAATCTAAACAAAATTTACCGAATGACAATATATCTAGCATTAAAATAAATGACACAATAATAACTGACCCTTGTGAAATATCTAATGCCTTTAATAATTATTTCATCGATAAAATAGTACCTAAGGATGATTCACTTAACATGCAGTATAAAGTTTATATGTCTACTAAGCAAAAGTCTATGTTTTTGAAACCATGCTTATCACATGATGTATTGCAGATAATTAAGAGTTTAAAAAATACGAACAGTGTAAGTTATGATGGGATATCAACTAAAGTCTTGAAACACATAGCTACGAATATTTCTGCTCATCTTTCCTATCTCATAAATCTATCTATTGAAGCTGGAATCTACCCTGACAAATTAAAAATTTCTATCATAAAACCAATCTTCAAAAAAGATAATAGAGAATATTTAGAAAACTATAGACCTATTTCCTTGGTTCCAGTTATATCCAAAGTATTCGAGAAATATATTTTCAGAGAACTTAATAACTATTTAGAAAATAACAATATTTTCTGACGTCAAACAACTGTGTGTGTGGCCCGGTCAAGCCACGCCCACACGTGCTCAGTCTGCCAGCAGTCATTTTTAATATCCTTCGATATTATTATGAGAAATAAAGAACTGTTGTATTTTATCCTGCAAGAATTACTCGGATAAACATTCTGATGCCATAATAGGCATCACATTTAATTCGTAAGTAATTTTAGACGCAATTTATTAGACAAGTTCCAGAAAAATCTATAGCATAGCATCATAACATCACGCCTGTATTCCCCGAAGGGGTTGGCAGAGGTGCACACAGTTGTACACCCACATTTCACCAATGCTGTTATTAAGTCCCATGTAATAGGTGGTGAGCCTATTGCCATCTACCGGGCACAATTCCAAACTCCGGGCTGCTACTGAGAATTTCCTAACAGAAAAACTCAATAACACTTTGCCCGACCCGGGAATCGAACCCGAGACCTCATGGTCAGCAGTCGCGCTTGGGACCACTAGACCAATGAGGCAGTTGTTAGAAAAATCTATGAAACGTCATATTAGTTCTATAGTTTTTCTTCTCGCCGCCAGACGTCGAAACCTTTAAATATCACTTAGATAGCTAAAAATGTCATAGAAAAATACTTTTCAGTTGATAATTAAACGTATGAAAGTAGATTTAACACTATATAAAGCTAATTTTGCCAAAAAAATATCGTATTAAGATTTATCATTATTTCAAATGTTCTAATGATAGAATATTCAATAACCGCCATCTACAGTGTAGAAAAGGCAATCCTTGAATAGCCGAGTAGTACTGTAAATTACGATGTTTTGATAATGATATTTAATACATATGTCATTTTATTAACTTTTTTCAATACTATCACGACTAAAATATAATTCTTTTTTAGCGGTGCGAACACTTATTTCATAATAAAGTTTAAAGACAATACAGACATTTAGCGTAATTTTGCTGAATTACGTAAGAATGAATTGAATATTGTAACTTTCAGTTTTCCCTATTCACCGCTAGGTGGAGAATGAAGAAGTGGGCGGCGTTTTTGGCGTTTGACCTCACCTCGCAAATCGCCACGCGGTGTTCCTTTAGAAAAGGCCCTTAGAACATCTCCTCTTTATAATTGCTTCATGGTTAATGTTGACAAAAGAATACCTGTCTGCTCTATCTTCATGGATATGACACAGGCTTCCGATTACGTTGAACATGATTAATTGCTGAGTAAACTTAATGATTATGGAAATAAGAGGCAATGTTCTAAACTTATTTGAATCATACCTCAAAGGCCGTCCCCAATACACTGAATTGACTAGAGTGAATATCCTAACAAATAAAATAACAATAAATAATAATAATCTGTTAATTTTGCAGTCGGTGCCTGTACTGGGAGAGGGTTATTGTTTTCCTCTTGTTAGTCACTTATGTTCGTTGTGCTGTGGTTATGTTACCGGCCTTTGTATCTGGTTGTAAACCCCACATACATCAGGCACCGACTCCAAAATTAACAGATTATTATTATATATTGTTATTTTAAAATTATTTTATTATAAGCAAATTTTGATATTATTTTAAACTTTTTAGTGTAGGTAGTAGATTTTGGAAGGCGGTTTTTATTTTTTGTTTAAAATTAATTTATTTTAGTCTTTTTAGTTTTAAGTCTAATATATATATTGTATAGGTCATCTATAAGTTTGTATACTTCATACATAAGTTAATTTAGTTATTTAATAATATGGGTAGGCCTTCGAAAGCCGCTAGGACTTAATAACTGCATCGGTGAAATGTTTGTGTACAACAGTGGACACTTCTGCCTACCCCATCGGGCAATACAGGCATGATGCTATGTATGTATTGAGTGGCATGAACTATACATGAACATGCGATTACAGCAATTGCGAGTGATTTGCTGTGATTTATTGAAGAGTTCCATCGTCTAACTTCGAAGATCTTCATCAGATCTTCACTAAATTGAAATGGGACCACCTCTGGGGACTACTCTTTCAAACAATTATATCGACGGACATACATACAAAACAAGGTAGCTACTGTAAAACGTTGAGGAGTTCCCTTGACTGTCCTTCGTCTTCATCATCAGACCCCTAATGACAGTCACAACCTATCTAGGTGTAAAGTTCTCATCAATACAAATTAATCAAGCCCAAACACCAGGTAATTGCTGTAAATCGTTAAAGAGTTCCCTAGATCGTCTTTCGGCTCCATCATCAGATCGACTCCAGACCTTCATTAAATAGTAGTGCTTTAAAATACTTAATGAAAAAATTAACAAATGCACTAGTCGCCCCTACGATTTTCGAAGGTTTCCCTCGATTTCTCGGGGACTCATCATCAGATCCTGGTTTCCTTACCATGGTACCACCGTTGGGATATCTTCTTTCCAACAAAAAAAGAATTATCAAAATCGGTTCATAAACGACGAAGTTATCCCCGAACACACATAAAAAAAAAAAAAAAAAAAAAAATATACGGTCGAATTGAGAAACCTCCTCCTTTTTTGGAAGTCGGTTAAAAAAGAAGAAACCTTTAGATCATGCGAACGTCAATTAAACTACGGTGTTCCTCAAGGAACCGTTTTGGGGCCACCACTTTTTATATTATATATTAATGACTTACCCAATGCCACAGATATATCCTATAGCTCTTTTTGCGGATGACCGTACAGTAACCGTAAAATGTAAAGACATAAATACTTATGAAGATGACATAAACAATACATTGAGTTCAGTCATGAATTGGCATAACATTAATAATCTTAGAGCCAACTTAAGCAAAACTAAATTTATGTATTTTAGATAGCGTTTACCGACACCAAATAACCTAAATGTAAATTATAACATGCAAACAATAGAGGAAGTAGGCAATTGTAAATGTTTAGGCTTATATATTGGTGACAAAATGACTTGGAAGCCACATATACAACAGTTATGCAAACGAGTTAGTAAATCTGCCTATGCCTTACATACACTTGCATACAAAATAAACTCCGGTTCTCTTTTAATTGCATATCATGGGCTGGTGGCAACTATTCTCAGATATGGCATAATATTTTGGGGGAATTCCACCGACAAAGATCTTGCTTTTAAAGCGCAGAAGCGTTGCATCCGAGCTATGTTTGGTTTAAAATCAACAGAGAGCTGTGTGCCTTTCTTTAAAAAGAACAATATTCTACCACTCCCGTCACTATACATATTTGAAGTATCGGTTTTTGTTAAACAAAATCCTCATTTAATCCACCTTAGCATCTACAGCTTCCAATCGGACCCAAAGGGACGAAAGTCGTCTATGTATTCCAAAAACGAATACTACCTTAATGTATAAAAGTGTCTTTCACATGGCACCAGTTATATTTAATAAATTACCAAAAGAGCTGAAAAAACTGCATATTAATTTATTTAAACAAAAACTGAGAATTATGTTGTGTCAAAAATGTTATTATAGTGTATCAGATTTTTTATTAGATAAATTTTGACATTGTGTAATTGCAGTTTTGGTAACACAATATCATGTAATTTGCTTCTTCGACAATATTGTAATTACAAATCATATTTATTATTTAAAATCTGAATTATTTTGACATTAATTTAACAAATTGTTTTGGCTTAATTTTTGTTACGTTATATTATAATTAGCATATTTGACAATATTGTAATATAATTGCAAATCATAATTATTACAATCCGAATTATTTTGACATAAATTAAATAATTTATTTTACTTCTTGACTAAATTTTACCTAGTAATGAAATATTGTAATCATTTATTTAATTAATTTGTAATTGTAAGTGTTAAAACTGTAACTATTTCCTTATGTTTGTATGCCTATAATAGGCTGATCATAGCGCAGTTTAATCTCAAATATGTGGGAGGACGCCCCGGCAGGCAACCATATTGGCAACAGTCACGGTCGCGCATGTGGTTGGGAGGATCAGGCAGTTGGGTCTCGAGGTGGCGCGTCATAAATCTGAGGCCATTTGCTTCCACGGGCCTCGGAACGGGCCATCCCCGGGATCCAACATAGTTGTGGGAGGTGTCACCATCGACGTCGAGTCAACGATGAAGTACCTGGGACTCGTCCTCGACAGCCGATGGAACTTCGAGGAGCATTTTCGGCGGCTCACCCCAAAACTCATGGTTACTGCGGCAGCGCTTGCGCGGTTACTGCCGAACCTGGGTGGGCCTGACACCTCCTGCCGAAGGCTGTACACGGGAGTCGTACGGTCCATGGCTCTATACGGGGACCCAGTCTGGGCGGACAGCCTGTCGGTGCGGAATATCTAAGCAATATTGCTAAGACCGCAGAGGGCAAAGGCCGGCAGGCTGATTAGGGGATACCGTACGATCTCCTTTGAGGCAGCAAGCCTTTTGGCCGGATTACCGCCCTGGGATTTGGAGGCGAGAGCCGTTGCGTCCTTGTATCAGTGGCGCGGCGAGGCGGTAGATCGGGGCGCTCGACCGTCCCCACGGGAATTCGTGGTGAAGCGGTCCGAGCTCCGACGGATCCTGGTGGCGGAGTGGAGGGAGAGACTTGCGCGACCGCGGGCAGGGCACGCTGCAATAGCGGCGGTAAGACCCGTAATGGAAGAGTGGCTGCAGAGTTTAATCTCAAATATGACCAACCGCTGTACCTATGTATCACAAATAAAATATTTCCGATTTCTGATTTCTGATTTCACTAAGATCAAACTAAACATTAGTACCATTAGTAGATAAATGTTTAAACGCACGTTCAACTGAATTTTTTTGCTGATACAGAATTTGCTGATAACCTATGAAATTATTAAAAGCAAGACAGATAAAAAATACACTACGGGACATTACCAGAATGAGATTTTTTTGTTGTCCTTATCGCGACTGTGTCGAACTATTGTAGGTCCACTGACCGGCTTTTGATAAACATTCAATAAGTTCCTTTCTAACAGAACTCGCCTGGGATTCCGGTGCCTGTATAATAAACACTAAGCTGCCTGTAGAGCACTGGTAGGTATCCAGTTGCTTAATCATTTAAAGCTAAGTTATCACGGTACTACAAATAGGTACCTATAACAAACCTCCTTTCACTTGAAATATTCCAAACCTACATATTATTCTCTGAATCTATTTTATATGCGTAGACGGACACATATAAAAAAATAAAAGCAATAAACCTTTAAAAAAAAAAGGTTTTATTTAAATGCTTAAATGCAAGTAAATTCGCGCGACAAGATTTATGATCATATAATTTGTGTATAATGAGGTTATAAGTTATTAGTTAAAATTTAAAAAGATAATTTAATTTTCTAGAGCATTAAAATAAAAGCTTTTTTTAAAAAGGTTTATTGCTTTTATTTTTTTATATGTGTTTTAATTTATTTTGCTTTTATTAATTTTTTACTTTTTAGTTATTTTCTAATTATTCTCGGCAAGCCCTTTCCTTTGATAACCATATTGCAAAAGTGCATAAAAAATAACTATACCGCCATCTTGGATGTACCGCCATATTGGATTTAGAATGACGTCACATTATTTTTCGAGTTACTCTCAACAAGCCCTTTCATTTGATAACCATATTTTAGAAAAAAATTAAAAATAATAATTCCACCATCTTGGATGGTCCGCCATATTGGATTTGGAATGACGTCATACAGCTTATCGTATATTGTCATCCAAACTAAACGTGTATACAAATTTTCAGCTCAATCGGTTGAGCAGATCTGCTTCAAAATTGAGTAGCAAGATTCCACCAGAACAAACATACATACATACATTGCAAGTTAAATAAAAGCTTTCAAAAAGCTTTTAATAAAAAAAGCATAAATTTTATACTTTTGATCCTTTTTTTTCTCCTAGATATGCGTAGTTAATATATATTAGGCGTATTTTTGAATTTATACTTACAATAACGTGCAAACTTTAGTAGCCAAGTACCTTTGTTACATAATCAGTAACTTAACCTTATTACACAGTTCGTGACTAGTTATTAAGTCTAATCTAGTCATTAATCTACCTAAACAGTTCACAAAAGCTCTCCTTGGTTATGTTATTGCGATATACAAACTTAATTAATTATGAAGCTAAATTAATAATGGTAATAAATTAATTGTTTCTAGGTGACATACATATATAGAGAAGTATAATTTTGAATTATAATTTATATTTACTTATTCATAGAATGAAACGAGGCATGATTTAACGGAATAAAATACTTGTCTACTCCCTTGCTCTTTAGGGAGCATACTATAGGTAAGTAAATTGTCTAATATTGAACTGCCTTGATGGTCTAGTGGTCCTAAGCGTGATTGCTGAACATGAGGTCCTGGGTTCGATTCCCGGGTTTGAAATTATGCCAGGTAATAGACAATATAATCACCACCTATTCGGTAATACAGGGAATTTAACAACGGCAATTATTAATTTGGTGTGAACCTACAACTGCACACCACTGCCTTCCCCTCCAGATTAAACAAGAGCTATATGTTATATGTGTAGTTAACTAGTGAATCTGCTTATAGAAAATATCCTTACGTAAAACTTTCTCTTCGTAGGTATCTACTTATTGTAGAGTCTAAGTATATGATAATCTTATAAACTACTACCTGTGCTCCGCAGTTTCATCCCTTTTTTCGTATTAACTCTGATTTTCCCGAGATACTACATTGCCCGATTTACTTTAGGTCCTGATATAGCACACCATATTTTTTTTCTCGGGAAAATGCAGTTTTCTGCGGTAAAAGGGCAATTATAAGTACACCAAATTTCATCCCAAACCGTTAAATAGTCTTTGCGTGATAGATTTTAGCAAACATCCAAATTCACAAACATTGAAACTTTCACATTTAATGAAGGAAGATTTTAACAACAAGTGTGCTTTACACAAAGTAAGTAATAAAATGTTAGTAAGTAAATATGAAAAATAAAACAAACTTTTAGTATATTAATAACTAGCGACCCGGCTTGGCTTCACACGGGTATAAATTAGAAAAAAACAGTGTAGTTACGTTCAGCCTACGTAAACGATTTAAATTTATTTTTCGGCGACTTGGTTGCTAAATATTCTTTTTCAACTTACAAAAAAGAAATACTTTATTATATACAAAAAACAATCTGTGAAAAATTATCTAAACGATAGTGAAAACCGCACCAAATCCGCTGCGTGGTTTAGAAGGAATTAGCAAGTAAACAGACATACCTACAGACGCGGAAAGCGACTTTGTTTTATTTTAAGTAGAGATTAACCCAGTTTTACTTTGTATTGTTGTACACCAGGTTAGCACGCGCCGCTAATTACAACCATTTGTGTTTGACTGATTGCAAATATCATTAAAATGAAGTTGTTAAAAGCAACTGCGATCAAATTGCTACAAAAAGGAATCCATTCACTAAAAGCGTTCGTCCGTTCGAAACACCAATTACCAATAAACTGCGTATTTATAGTGAAGATATTACCAGATTACTTGCGCATTCAACAAATAATAGTTTATTATTATAATTAATATGTGGGCGTGGTGGATATAAATGAGGTAAGTAGCTATTTTATCGTTTAGTATTTTATAATCACTATTCGAAAGGAACGGAACTTGAGGTCGAATTTAATCATCTCTTTTAGGTATTTATAATGTAATCTCTCTGAGTTATGTATTTTAAACGTTTTACATAATATTGTCAGACCATGAAATGCTAGAATAGAAATGTCCGCATAATCAAATGTCTTTCTTATCTACACTTTTATACGGCAAGTTGTATTTAGCATAATTAATTAGATACATTAATTTAGTATGTGTGATGTTATATCGATATATGGAACGGCCAAAAATAAACGAATACGATTAACACCAAATTGTTTACAAATAAGTCGATTATATTCTAAGATTGATGTGAAAGGACGGTTTTAGTTTCTAGACTAGACACTAGGTCATAGCTACCTGTCTATACCTAGTGTAGCTCTTAAGAAGTCTAGGTGACTACTGAATAATCAAGATAAGCTCCGGCACGACATCGATTAGTTCCTGTTACACAATCCATGCTTAATTAAAAATTTCTAATATCATTGGCCGATGGATTATATATTATTGGATAAGCACATCTTAATTAATGAAATATGCACGTAGATATCGCAGATACTGGTATCGCCTTGCGACAGGTCGTTGAGCTCCCTATAACATGGTTGAGCTACACGATGACTGATGCATGTGTGCCGTCAGTTAGGACAGGTCAACTCGAAACTGATATAGCTCTTTCTTAAAAAGGCCATTCCAGATACCCTACATGGTTACGCTCACATAGGGATGTTTAATGATGTCTGGACTTTAAAAGAGACCTTAATCTTTGAGTTTGTTTCGGTGTTTCTTCTCAGAGGTAGTCAGATAGGAAACGCCGACGCCATCTAGATATAATGACATGTAAAAGAGTTTTTAAAAGACCTACTTACAGAATAAACAATTTCATTTCATTTCGATAGGTACTTGTAGATTTTAGTTCCGGTATTATTTGAATACAGAGACTGACAACTAATAGTTTTAATTAAATAGGCACCTCAATACAAATAAAAAATGAAACATATTCTTTATCATTCCCGTTAAACTCGTTTATAGTGCTGGAACGAATTTGGCAAGTTTACTGAGTTCTCACATTTACAAAATATTGAAGTTAAAGAAGCTATTTAAAAATTAAACTGACTTCAGTCAAGCAAAAGACATAAAATTAGATGAAGTTGTTAGAACCATTGTTAAACTAAAAAAAAATGGAGCTGTAAAAGAAATGTAAAAGTAAAAAAAAAATTTATTTTTGTCGTATTAATTAATAGACATACATAAACCTGCGATGCCAGTGAGGGGAAGCCACATGTGCAGAAGGAATTATTGCCAAACATACCGTCAACGCAAACAAGTAGAGTCGCCTATACTTACTTGAAATTAATCTTGATCTATCTTAAGACTATACGTAGACTACAACTGAGGCCTCCGACAGTAAGGTTTGAGTCTTAGGTTGAATTTCTATTAGTATCTAAGTAATTAATTTCAAAGCAGCTTTCATTTTTTAAGTATAGTTCCAAACTTAGATTTAGCGCAGACTTACCAGACGATCTGTAGCCATATCGAAGATAAGGATCTTGGGCGGACAGACTCTTCTGAAGTCATCAATACTGGTGACCACACCGGCATCCAAGACCCACAGCCTGTTGCAGCGGTCAGCTCGCACACGGTACACCGAGATCAGGCCCGTGCAGTTTATGTCGCCACGGCCTGCCGTATGCCATGACCAGTCAGGATACGCCTGAAAACAGAAAATATGTGAGAATAGAGATGGTGCCATTAACTACTACCGTTAAAAATATACCAAACGCTGAATTATTCGTCTCCGGTTTCAGCGCACAGAGTAGAATACAACATTTTAAGAAATGTTTCCATTGTGGAGCGTTAAACACAAAAAATGTACCTGTGCTATGCAAATAGTTGGCCTAAAGGCTACGTACATCAGGTTAGAGTAAATATAATATCAATTTAGTTTGCATGGAACCATCTAAAAATAAATATGTAATGAATTCTTGATTATGTTAATCAACATTTGAAATACCTTAATCAACAACCAATATTGAATTAGTGGTTTAGATACTTTTAACTGATATATTTATATATTATCTATCTGTCAATAACTAAAAGCATTCTTTTATCGTTGCTCATTGATTTGTTTCCCATAAACGTACCGTTAAATGGGAAAACGTCTCATTCAACATAGCATTTAACCGATGGTGGCATACAAATAAGCAAGTAAACAAAGGAGGAATAATTTTGTTGACATCATAATGTGCATACAATCACATTAATAACTATGGACAGGAATGAATTCAAATAATATAATAATTCTATTGCACATGATCATCTGTTTTTTTTTTAAATATCTGTTTATATATAGGAAGATATTTATTAAACTACAAAAAGAGGACTTGACTTCTTGTTTGCATTTTATTGTAGGTTAATAGGTGTTCTAAAAATAGCATTTTATTATAAATATCAAAACAAATTATGCAAGATTTTGTGTAAGATAAATACCCAACATCGATTTCATATTGCGTAACTGCTTTCGTAGTGTCCCATTGGAAAGCTGCGTTAGTGCTTAAATATAATAGCGCAGTGGCTACATCTTTTATGCAAGCCGTTAGGTTATTCTACGAGTAGACACACTCTCTCCTCCAGATCTAAATTCTAGAGACAAAAAATAAAATTATCAAGATCTCTTTCCTATAGTTAGTTTTAAAGGAACTTTGTGCCGTCCGTGGCAGGTATAGTCAACACGTCATTGACGATGTTTTAGTACTTATGTACTGTGTATGCGCTAGAGAAGATCCGAAACTATGTATTTTAAAATGTACTTATCAATTTTTTTACTGGTTTTCTGTTACCAGTACCTACTTATAAGTAACAATAGAACATGTCGGTTAAACGTGAGTGTGGCACATCTAAGTGTAACGGCTCACCAAGGCCAAAACCGCAAACTATTCGCTTGCCCTTCACACTTTCTCGTGTCTTATGTTCAACGTGGATATTTTTATAAAACTCATAGAGACCATAGCCTGTATTATCTAATTCTAACACGGAACCTTATTATTAAAATCACTCATTACTTGAACTCCAACCACTTGTTTGCCTTATACGCTTCGATAGATCGCAAATGGAACGGACGGCCTTCTTAGTACAACCTGCTTAATCAACTGCAGTAGTAATAGTACAGGAAAAAATAAAAATAGCCAGAACCTGCTTTTTTTTCGGACAACCAATTAGACTTTTTCATGACTTTTTCTTACCTTACATCATTTGAACGTATGTCCAAACAGCATTTTTTCTACCATCTTAGCCGTAAGTATAAGATAGCGAGACACTATTCCAAAGACATATTACCTATCTAATGGAGTTTTTATGTGATTTTGATTGACCAAAGTTTGTAACACACGGTATGACCAAACAAATTACTATCAATACTATATACAAGTCTAATATAAACATTAAGGAATTGATGAAAGCTCTTTCAATGTCCATATTTAAATGAAGAAAATAATTAATACATTAATTAGTACTAAAATTGGACTATAGGTTAGAACTTTAAAATCTCAAAAATAACATAATTATTATAGTAATTAACATATCAAACTATAATATTAATGCATCAAATTAACAATGTTACGCAAACATAAATCTTTTTAAAGTTTCCGATCGTGATTTTAAATAGCAAATTACAATTAATCCATCAATAAAATAATTAATCTAATCTAGTTTATTGAGAGATACAAGTTTGCGAATCATTGGCACAATACATTAATCGGGTATTTTAATGTAAGGCTCAAATATTTTTTACAGACAAAAAACTTACTGCTTGACATTAGTTGCACAAAATCCCAAACTTCAAATAGCTACAAACTTAAACAATACTGCAGCTACCTATAATACGTTTTAGAGAAAATGGAATACATACCTAGACATTATTCTGAAAACATTACAGAATAATCTCTAGGTAGGACACAAACCAAAATTGGATATTAAACCTAAGAAGTTATTCAGTAGAACCTTTTGAAAGGCAAAGTCTGTAATATCGGTGTAGTCTAGCTCAATGTGCCGCATAGTGTGTGCCGCGGCACACTGGTGTACCGTGGTCATTAGTTGGTGTGCCTCGGAAAAATAAGGTTATCTCATAAAGTTAAAAAGACCTACTTAAATAGCCGCAACGAGCGAGGCGTTTTGGACCAAATTTGGATCACCTGTCTATACTTAATTAAACAAGCTCATGTTTTGCATTAAATACCTTTTCTGCAATATACAGTTTAGGTTTGTTGATTAATAATAAATACTTACTTATTGGTATTTTGATTACTAAAAATATTGGTTTGTTGATTTTTAACAAATATTGTTTTGTTGATTAATAATAAATGTTGATTAATATTATGTAAAACTAGATTTTTCATTGTTATGGGTGTACCTCCAAAATTTTCCGATTTCCTAGATGTACCTTGAACACAAAGAGTTTGCGGAACACTGGTCTAGCTCACCGCAAAATTCCTAAACACACTTGTAACTCAATGAATTAACGTAAGTTAGTCGGTCAGCTAATACCTAGGCCCTATTGAAAACATTTACACAAACGCAGCTTTCGAAGGCGACACAAGCTCCGTACAGCAATTGCGCAACTATACCTAAATTGAAATCCGAATACTGCAACTTGTTTCTGCAGAATATATTTAACAGCATAGATTCCTGATAAAGTCTCTCTTTGCTGTTTAATTACTTGACGTAAGTATTTAGTTATGAGAGCTTGACATTTCGTATCAAAATTAATGCCAAGTTCTTAGGCACGTATAGAAGTTATCTATATGCTTTGACTAGTATTAGATACAACAGGGTTACAATGCTATTTGTAAAGTCCTCTTTTTCTACAGATAGAATTGAGTTTAATTTCGTGCACCTAATACCAATTCACTGAGTTTATGCTCGTTAATGGATTAATTACTCGCTAATTACAATGCTTCAAGTATTTAAATGGATGCACATTTACACATTTTATAATCATCGTAATCGGATTAATGAATTACCTCCTACATATATAATTTTCGCGTGGCCGTATTTTTTCATTAATGTTTTTTTAGTTTAATTTCATGCAATGTTCACTAGCTTTATTATGATTTAAGTAAAATATAAGCAATTCCTATTACTTAATCAAATAGAGTTACGAGAAACGACATAACAGTTAACATTACTACAGGCGTCTTATCCCGTCTCATCGTATTTCTATCTGATATTCTATTGAAATTTCCAAAACTACAATAATTAGTTCCTGTATATTAAGCCTGCACACCCGACCTTACCACAATATATGGACAAAAGTATAACAACTAATGAAATAACTTGAAAGACGTAAATAATCTGATGGTTTGAAATGCCTGGTTTGAAAAGGTTATGATACTTAGTACAAAATACATAAACACCGGTTATGTCTAAGAAAATTGCTATTGATTTAGATACAATAATCTGGTTGCTAAGTAGGTACCTTTACAGCACAGACAACCTAAATGCATAATATGCATATTACCAGCAAGGTTGATAGTTAGATATTGTTAAAAGTTGTTTTAACAAAGTCTAAAATATTTCCTGGTTATTAAATATAATTTCCAAGCTTTTCTAGAATTTACTATCTACTACTTCAATGGTTATGATATGATATCAACATTCACTGGTATCCTTCAATAAAATTACAAGTTGATTATATTGACATAGCTATAAGGAAATCAAAGAATTTCTTAATATTAGCAGGACATATCAAGATCAGTAGAGTTTGATACTTGTAAGAACAAAATAATCTAACAAACAAATTCGAAATGGTCTTGGCAATACACATTGGTACTTAATCGACTTCAAATTAAATGACGCCGCACTTGTTGAGTTAATCGTAGCCATGAATGCCCCGTTTATCTCTACAATTACGTCAAGAACACAAAATGTACCTTGAGTCTTGACGTAATTAAGATTGATGACACCAGTTCCAATTTCACAAGATGTTAGGTCCAGTCCCTCGATAAATGTTTTAATTTTACGTAACTCTACTCTAGTTAGTCTCTTAGTAATTGTAAAATCTATGTTAACTGGCCTTTCGATTCTCGAGGCGACTGATCGGTAACGGCGTGATATGTCACGAATACCATTGTAGCCGTCGAGGTCAAATAAAGTCAATTTAATTCTATATATTTTGATAACCCATATAAAAGTAGGTACTGAATCAAATATCAAATTCATTAAATAAAAAACGCAGTCGAAATCGCAGCGACAAACGCACGATTTATGATGTAAGTAATAAAGGAAAGTAGTTATTCTTCTTACCTGAAGAACAGGACTGACGCCTGGTGGTAAGCTCCGAGGTATCCAAGCTAAAGTCGCTGGTACTCCCGCCCTTAACCGAGGTATGCCCAGGTACAGTCTATCCCAACCTATCTCTAGCCCGGTCGGGACGGTGTTCTCCGGTTGGAATTTTTCTAGGAGCACTGGGTCAGGGGGGAAGTCAAACTGCATCAAACTCCATTGATTGACTATTTCAAGTGTTGCTCTTGCTACGGCTATGTAAGCCAACAATACTACGAATTGTCTTCTCATTGTGTCGGTCTGTAAAGAAACACAATATACTTTGAGTGGCTAGTGAAGTAGGTACTACATGTATTTGAAAACAGTTTAACCCGGAAGTAATAATTGTTGAGCACCATAAATCTAACGCTATAAGGTAGCAAAATGAATCAATTATATTGTTATATCTACCTAGCTATTGCTTTCCGATTAACACTATAAGTCAGTCCACAGCAACAAGCTGGGAATGTCTTTTATAATTGAGTCCGTAAGCTCCGAGTGGCCTATCTTTTTCGGATTATAATAAAATTATTATGTCTCATATAATAACGTAGAGAGTCAACAAAACAAAATAATAAAATTGTTACGACAACGCTATGTAGTACAGCAGCATTGACATTGAATAAAATGCTAAGTAAGTAACTTTTTTTGCCGTCGAACTGACCGATGTACTGACCGATGCCCACAATTGTTTCTTTAACTTTAAACATACACATTATAGTTTAAACGTTTAAACACACTGGTGAAGTATTGCATTTTTTATAGAATGTACATAGTTATTGGTTCCCAAAATATTCTAAGAATGTAGCTACACAGTTGCGCTTACAAAATTGTTACACTATAATTATTCATAATTGTTTTAGTTTATAATATTCGTGCGTTTGCATGCATTTTGGCAAATTTAGGTTAGCATGCAAAAAAAAACAAATGCATGGTAATGACCTTTCGTGGTACGTGACCGACTTTTACTTTTAGTTCAAGGACGCTTCCGTAGCCAAGATGGTTTTGACTTTTTACGTAGTAGACTAAAATTACGCATCATATCTACAAGTTCCCAAAACCTCGCTTTAGACGTTTTACCAAGTGACTTACAATAATTGTTTGAAGGAAATCGGTAAAGATTTTATGACTCGAGGAAATAATTCATTTGACACCGGTGAATATTTACAACACAATACAATGCCTATTATCTACTGTATTTATAAATTTTAGGTAAGTAAGGTATGATTAATAATCGAGTAAAAAAAAAACAAAAGAATAAAAATTTTAAAACAACATTTATTTTTAATGCGTATTACTAGTTCTAAGCAAAGAGATTGCAATAATTTAAGGTACCAAATTCCTTAAAACGTTATTGAATTGATTTTCCCGTTTCAACGATGGTTACACATGAGTGTGTTGACTAAAAGGTGAAAGATAAGGTAGGTGAAGAATTTTCACCGCAGTCGGGGTACTATACCTCAAGAAAAGAATTTTATCGCAGTCGGGGTAGTATCCCTCAAGAGAAGAATTGTTATCGCAGTCCGGGTAGTATCACCCAAGAGAAGAATTTTTATCGCAGTCGGGGTATATACTATCCTACAAGAGAAGAATTTGATCGCAGTGACTGCGATGAAAATTCTTCACCTACCTTATCTTTCACCTACCTTGTTTTTCATACGCTTTTTAGTTCACACATGGCAGGCGTGCATTTCTTATCAATTTTGTAATTAATTATTTATGATTTCATACTTTTTTGTGGACCACAGGATTCTTACGATCCCCATGGTGTAATAAAATAACTCACATACGAGTACATATCTACATGAACCCCTTTAACTCCTTTTTTGGGGCAGTTGTGTAAAAATAATTGGATACTTTTTTTTTTTTTTTTTTTTTATGGCAATTGAAGCCGAAGCCATTATGCCAAGACAAGTTTAAAAGTTAGGGAAATAAAAGTAATTACAAAATTAAACTAATTACGATGAATTTTGGATCAGTAAAGTAGACTATTAAAAGAAATTCGATAAAAGAATAAATATCTATAAATATGTAATTAACAAATTAAGCAAGAATAACATTACAATTACAATCTAAATTTTAATATTATTAGTGATAACAAATAAAGATATATACTTATATGCTAATAAATTATTACTAAATAGTAAAATATTTACAGAAGTAGGAAGAGGAAAGTCAATAGAAACTAAGTTATTATACAGTAAAGAATGGTCATACAATGGACAATTAAGAATAATATGATTCAGATCTCCCACGTCTGCTCCACATTCACAAGTGGCACTATTAACAATATGGAGTTTAGCAAGGTGGGCCGGAGAGCAAACATGGCCAAGCCTCATGCGAATTAATATTGTTGTCATCACCTTGCTAAACTTTGCTTTATAGAACCATGGTTTATTTGGTATGACTGGTTGAATTTGGAAGAAGTTTCTACCCTTGACCTGTCCACTGACTGACCACGCAACATCCCAGGATTTCTGAAGATGAATACTAGGTAAAGCAGACAGGTCATGACAAAAGTTTTTAAAAGGGAATAGATCACCACACTCTATCGCGCTCCTTGCCAGATGGTCAGCTCTTTCATTTCCTCTGATTCCAGCATGTCCTGGAATCCATACGAAAGATACTCTCAAATCTTTTAATGCACATTCTTGTAACATTTTCCTAATGTCTATTATCAAAGGAAAATTACTATGATTTCTGAAAGGGAATTTGGCCAGAGACTCTAAAGCACTACGAGCATCGGAGAAAATAACAGTTTTCCTTAATTTCATTAAGATGATATATTCAACTGCTTTTAAAATTCCGTAACATTCTCCTGTGAAGACTGATGTCTCCACAGGGAATTTTATCTTTTGAACAATGTTATACTGTTTGTGTAACATTCCAACCCCAACGCAAGTGATACTTGAAATTTTAGAAGCATCCGTGTAGATATGATGCCAATCGCGCCAATATTGATCGACAATGGAATTAAAAATAACATTAGTATTTTGATCACTCTTATCAAGGGGCATACTTAGAATAATATCCGGAATTAACACTAAAGATTCATAATTTGAACAAAATAAGGGGTGAACCAACGAACGGTGAGTGGGAGCTTGAAGGGTTAAAAATTTTCGATAACTGTTAACTAAACATGGAAGACTTTTATGAATCCAGTAGCTAGAAGTATCAATAAGGTCAGAGAGGATTTGAAGAGATGAAATTAAGGGGTGGTTTGAAAACTGGAGAACTCTAAACAGAAATTTGACAGATAAATACTGTCTCCGTAGGTGTAAGGGGGGTTCCCCACATTCAACCTGCAGGGCATTAATAGGACTCGACTTCATTGCTCCTGTAATTATTCTTAAAGCTTTTGATTGAATACCATCTAATTTAGATAGGGCTAAACTATTGCAGGGCTCTAGTAAAAATACTCCGTAATCCATTACACTTCTGATTAATGCATTATAAATTAATTTGAGGGAGAAAGGATGGGCGCCCCACCAAACACCAGCAAGACAACGTATAATATTAAGGAGGCGTTCGCACTTTCCAACTACGAAGTCTAAATGTGGAACACCTGACAATTTATTGTCTAAAATAATACCTAAATATTTAACATGAGAGTGAACTGGAATTATGCTATTATCGTAGTTAATTAAAACTGGGGGAGGTAATCTCATTCTAGTGAAAAGGACTACAGCACTTTTGGAAGGAGATAACTGTAAACCGTTATTATCTAACCAATTTTTAAGAAATAGTAAAGAAGTAGATAGTATGTTGGAAGCTTTATCTATTGATCGATTAGAGTGGTATAAGAGTAAGTCATCTGCGTACTGTATAATTTTAACCTTGTTATCAAGGGAGTGTTCTAAGTCATATGTATAAATATTATATAATAAAGGGCTTAGAACAGAGCCTTGTGGGAGTCCCTGCCATAAATGTCTGAACTTTCTATTGGATTCGTCTAATGACACACAAATAATTCTGTCATATAAGATGTTCAAAATAAAATTAATAAGAAATTGTGGGACATCTAAATCATTAAGTTTTTTTATTAATACGTCTAAAATGACGTTATCATATGCTGAAGTAATATCTAAGAATGCTGCAACCACCGATTCATTTGAGGTAAATGAATTCCTAATATCAGTTATTAGTATACTAATACAATCCATGGTACTTCTACCTCTTCTAAATCCATATTGACTTTGAGATAATAAATTATTATTTTCTATAAACCATTCTAAGCGAATTTTGACCAAATGTTCAGCAATTTTGCAGAGAACCGATGATAGAGCTATGGGTCTATAAGAAGAGGCATCATTAGGTGATTTACCAGGTTTTAAAATTGGAATAATATTTTGGGACTTCCAAGATTGAGGGATATTACCTGAAACCATCAAGGAATTTACGATATTTAAATAAGCAAGTAGAGTACAATCAGAAAGGTGAGCAAAAAAAGAATAGGGAATACCATCGTTACCTGGAGCTGAATCTTTCAAATTCAGTATGACACCTTTTAATTCAGTGATAGAAAATGGAGAACTTAAGACGCATTTAGAACTCGGAGAATAAAAGTTTGCGGGGAAGCAGAACAAAGGTTTTGTGGGAGCAGTTAGCGGGGCAAGTTTGTCTAAAAAATTCTCCATTAGAGAGGGAGACAAAGTGGATGAAGAAGAATCATTGAACGCTGACCTAAATCTTCTTATATTACGCCAAACTACTGATGGACTTACTTCTGGAGAAATGGATGAACAAAATTTCTTCCAGCCGTCAGCCTTTTTTTTCTTCAAAAGATTATGCGTTTCCCTAATGATTTCCGACAAATTATCGAAGTTTTCGTGCGTAGTTTCGTTACAATATAATTTTTCAGCCGCCTTTCGGGTCTGAATAGCTGCAGTACATTCACTGTCCCACCAAGGAGGTGACGGAAACCAATTAGAAGATTTATTTTTAATTGGAAAAACTTCATCGGCAGACTCAATCAAAATGTTTGCTAAGGCATCAGCACACACAGGCTCATTATTATATATTACTGGAATTGAAGCGATCTTATGTTCAACGTGATTTTTAAATTGTTCCCAAAGGTCATTACTATAGTCAGGTAATCTATATTTGAGACGATGAATTTTACTAGTTAATTTATTTTTAAAAGGAAAAGTAATTATAATTGGAAAGTGATCACTGCCACAAGTAGAATAAAAAGTAGACCATGATAAAGAGCAAGCTAAATTAGGGGTACAGAGAGATAGGTCAAGTACACTATCGCTTGTAGAGGGACCGTTCCTGCGAGTGGGCTTACCAGTATTCAAAATACACAAATTATGTTGATCAATAATTTCAAGTAATTTCTCGCCATAATAATTACTCGATGTGCATCCCCACGCTGTATGGTGACAATTAAAGTCCCCTAGGATGATAAAAGGAAGAGGTAGTGTCGACAATATAGCATTCATTTCGGAAAGTGTTTCATTTGAAGGGTGTGGAATGTACACAGACACATAACATATACTATTTACACAGACAGCAATAATTGACAAATTACTGCTATGAGAGGGAAGAGGAAGATGAGAGAAAGAGAAAGATTTTTTAATGAGTATGGCTACTCCACCATACCCATCGGATCTATCCTCTCGGAGGCTGGCATAACCAGAAAACTTAAATAAAGAATCTGGCTTAAGCCAAGTCTCAGAAAGGGTAACAATAAATGGATCATATTTCTTAATTAAATACATCAGTTCACTTTTTTTACCGCTAATGCTGCGGCAATTCCACTGAATCAATCTGGCTGGATTGATTTCCATTACTTAAACTATTTATTAATTGTGCAAACAAAGGGGCAACGTTGTTCGGTGAAATGACATTACATTGAGTTAACATCTTTACTGTAATTTCTGTAATTGTAGGGGTTTCTTTTTGTGAATTCAAAACACAACCATTATTTGGAGAAGGAATATTATATTCTCTGGCGAGTTGTTCATGGGCAGCGCGGTCGTATCCTTTGGCGGTTTTAGGAAGATTTCGAGGAGATGAGAAAACAGTTTTTTTATATGAATAGGAAGACGATTGGGGGGAGGATTCTTTATTTATAATATTTGAATGAGATGATAAAATATCAGCATATGATTTAATAGCCGGCTTATGTAATTTCGAAGCTTCTGAATATGAAATGCAACTCTTAGCCATAGTAAGTTTTATTTCTGTTTGTCTAATATATTCCGGGCACGATTTATTGGTAGCGTGGTGAGGGCCAGAACACGAAACACAAGAAATACAGTCATCGTCAGCAGTACAAGAATCACCAGTATGACTCCCACCACATCTAAAACACCGTGGATTACCCCTGCAGTATACCTTAGTATGGCCAAAACGACAGCACTTATAGCACTGTACCGTAGGGAAAGTATATAAAACAACAGGTAATGCATTAAAACACATAAATACGCGCTTCGGTAATACCTGACCATCAAAAGTAATTACCACCGACTGTGACGGTTTCCACGTCGGTGCATTGTTGACCATTACTTTGTAATTAAGTCGACGAGCTTTGAGTATCCGGCCACATCCGATCGGAACATTAATATTATCTATGATTTCCTCCGGAGTTAGATCATCAGGAACACCCTTTATGAGACCCATTCGCGTAGTACTGGATGTAGGAATAAATGCTTTAAAATTATTATCAACTAATACCTTTGAAGAAACAAAAAAGTTCGCATCCTGGCAAGACGAGAATGAGAGTGATAATCTATTTCGACCAATCTTTTTAAGACTGCCATTTACTATGTTTGCGAAATTATATTTTTTCAGAAATCTACCAAATGTTAACGAGTTAAGAGTTGTGGATCCTTCCAGCTGCTGCTTCTGAATATGAACCACGTACGGGGCGGCATCCGACTTATCATAAAAATTTCTCCCTACTGGGCTATAAGATTTCTCTTTGGAGATCAGTGCAATATTCTCAGATTCTTTATGTAACATATCTGATTTGCTACCTATATCTTTATGGGAAATAATACTCTCTGTGATAGTATGAGGCTTTGAGATCACTATGTCGCTATCTTGACATATACAATCATTACAGTTAGAGGATTTATCGGAAGAATTCTTTTTTTTCCTTTTTTATTGCAATGTTTGCATAATTTGACTAATTTTGCCCGTTTTCTACCGGAGGTAGACATAGAACCATCAGTATCCATGCTAGATGCGTCATTTTCAATGGTAATGAAATGTGATACCTGGAGGTTTGTACCCCCAGGATCGGGAGGCTCGCTCATAATATTTTCTTACATAAATTACAAAGAAAAAACTTAAAGACTTACCTAAACTGCACTAAAACTACAATATATACACTATCAACACACTTACACAATATACCAATATACAAAACTATTCTACTGATCATTAAATCAAGTATAAATTAAATTTTAAAGTCTGAGAAATTCAAAACACAACCGCGCTAATTTAAATTTCCCGCCCTTTAAAAAAAAAAAAAAAAAAAAAAAAAAGTTTGCATATAAATATTGATAAAATTATGTTATCAACATTGGGACTCCGATTTGTTCCAGAAATCCAGTAAGTATCTTGGTAAGTACTTTTTCTTGGTAGGTGAATTTTAAATGATCTGAAAGACGCATATGTTGTTATATATATAACTAAATATGATATAGATAACTAAATATGTCAATGATAAGAATCTAGATAGAAACATCTCCCATGGAAACTCTGTTTGCTAGTAAGTTTTTTAATTCATTTCATTTAATGGTGTGATCCTCTGAATTAAAAAAAAAAAACCCACTAGATTATAAAGACAAGGAACTTACTGGATAAATGTGTTCATCATCGATCTCAGTTCTGTGTTGATAAGTCAGTAGTCAGCCAAGACTCTCTTTGCGTAAGTAATTATACCGCAAACCTAATACATTGTGAGCTAAGTATCAAATGGCATTATCATCTTACATGAATCTAAGATTAAAATAGAACCTACTAATTAGTCTTTAGAGCTAGTCTCATACAATAATAAAAAATAGGGTGCCTATAAAGCAGGAGGCTTGTATAATTAATTTCAGAGTAACTAATACCGTAACAATGTCTGAGTTTCTTTCTTATTACAAGTAGTTTATCAACTATCACTTCTACCAAAACTAGTATTATTTCTCTAGCTTGCGCAACTTGCACTCAATCATCCTTATTGATGACATGTTATAAGTCAGTATTGCAAGACAATCAAATATTTCCAGTTGTTCACCTTGTTTTTGCCTACGTCTATTCTTCGTCTTTTGCGTACTTCCGTGCCTCGGAATACAAGTTAAACTGTCGTGTCAGTCCCGATTGTCAAACAAGATCTGTACAAGTGGTTAGGTGTAGGTACAAAATAAATAAGTCTGACAACCAGATATACCACGAGATTTTTGTGTTACCCAGTACCCGGGTTGTAGAGCTCAGATAAGCAGTCGCTCCATATAAAATACTGGTAACTATTAAGCTGCATCCGGTTAGACTAGAAACCATTAGCTGAACCCAGCGTTGTTTAGAAAAGGATGTCTAGCCTTATCTATCTTAAATATTAATAATATGGTGAAAAGCTCAAATAGTGTCTTTTTGTCATTTTGACGATTTGACAATAAATCGACTCGGGATGTTCCTTACAGTGTCAGAAAATCAATTTTAACATTTTCCTACAGCTATTGTGAATTACCTGACACACAAAACGAGTTATTTCACATAAATCACTGTCTTTATCTTTCGTCGTTGCGTAGACTATTGTATGAAATATTATGTAGCTATAAAGTTAAGAATAAAGCATTCCATCAAATTAAGTGCAATTTTCATGTCAGTAAGCCACTCAAGATGTCAACCAGTGAGTGGATTTGTTATGTTTTAAGGAAATAATGTCGTGCACGTTGACGTCTTCTTAGAACAATATCTGAGTTATTTTATGTCTTTTAGAAATAATTACCAACGTTTATCAAACGGTGCTGGCGGTGGCGGCTCCTGAGTTGATAGATGTAGGTAAGTGAATGAAAATAGAGGTAGAGTCGGTCTTATATTTGTCAACTCATTTTATAATCCAGAGGGGAAATAGCAAAATCCTTGTATTTAATTATATTAAGTAAGTACAGGTTAAACAGCACAGCTCGTGTCAGGGGGATTAGTGATCATTGAGCACACGAGTACACCAGAGGAACGAGGTCAATGCATAATAGGTATTTACAATGAACGAATGTGCGTGCGCTACTACAATGTTTTTAGTACATCTACATAGGTGTATTCTGGTGCCCATCCTTCTACCGTGGGGATAGTGCATTGACTAGTCTTACGACATTCACAGGAAGCAGTGGGCCAGTCCAGCTATGTAATCTGTAAACGAAACCGAAATCGGCATTCGAATGTTGATTGTTGAATAGCAATTAATTGTGCGTAATGCTATTCAGATCACTGCACAGTGGTCCACGTGCCGTATTTATTCAAATATGAAACCAAGGTTATAGTGTGTTCACCCACTGTTCAGGGAAGTATTATGTAATTATAAAAGCCTGTATTCAATCAAATAAAAAATAGGTTACCTTTCCTATGTAATTTGGTGAAGGAAGGACGTGTCTGATTAAGTCTTGTAATATTAGTTTTAGTAGCACTACATGCGATTAGTGCTTAGATAACAAACTAAATTATAATAAGTGAATGTATTGTTTTACCTTGTTTAAATGCCGTGACGAACTAAATTACTTTCAAAAATATTCAGGATATTACAAAATGATTTCGATATTAATATTTATTTATTCGGTTGCTATTTACGATTTAGTGAGAATCGTTTTAACAATATTAGCCATAGCCATACTTGAGCATTCATGTTTAAAAGCCGCAGCAGCTGGAAGCATTGACCGCAATTTTCGTATGGTCAATGAACGTAACTCATTCTGAGACTTCACTCAATATTTTTTTTATTCACGCTACAACTAATAGCCTACTTGTCAAATACCATTAATTAGAACGCGAATGCGTGAACATGACGAGACTATTGACTTATCTTACGTGCCCCACTTAGACTTTTGACAGCACTTAACAAATTATGCCTACGTTAGAACAGTAATTACTAAGTAGCCATGACAGCTGGTAGGAGTGTTTTGAGGTTCAATGCTTAGACCTGGAATTAAACGCGAGATGATCGACTTTTACATTGTTGTTCCGACTCTACAATTGAAATTTCAACACAATGGCTAAAAACTGTCCTAAAGAATCAACTTTGGCCCGCACCACACCTTCTACTTTAGCATGTTATGAGTTAAAATAAAAGGTGTTAATTCTTTCTTACAATATCTATTGGAAATATTTAAGACCTATGGGCTATATGACCTATACTCTTGAAAATAATTCCGCTCGATTGACATTTGAAATATGTCAGCTCGTAATTGTATGAACGTTTTTTAACCTTATTTCAATTATCTTTTCTTGGAACAACTGTTATGCGCGCTGTTACTATTTAAGTAACAGTAAAGTAACAGACTATTTGTAAGAAAATTTTGTGAAGGCTTACACGACAGATGTCAATGATGGTTTTAGGGATGTAGAGTCACTTAATTATGAAATAGATATTTCTGTTTTACCAAATTTGTTTTCAAAATATTCAAATTATTTTAGTTATCAAGATTATTCTTTAAATCGACTCAAGTTGTCTAAAATACATTTTGAACGTATCGTGTAAGCCTTAATAAAAAGAAAATAATAATAGACTATTACTATAAAATTATTAGACTTATACACTGCATATTTTTCTCAGAATATGTGATTTTGTAATATATTCGGTAATAAATTTAACATAACACGGTTGGTATCAGTGTCACTATGGCTACGGTTCAAGTTTTACAAATGGTCTAGTCTACTTAACATTCGTTAGACAGATATGATCAAATAACTATACTTTTATCTTTAATTTCATAACGTAGCAGTTAAGAGAAAAAAATTGAATATAAAGAGGAATAAAATAGTTAAATCTCTTTCACAAGATTTTCCTCTTTAAAGATTAAGCTAAACAATGTACATGAAAGTAACATGGATTTAATACATTACTATTCTAATTAGTAGAACTTAAAATAGTAATATATTAAATCCATGTACCTATAGTACAATATTTTCTAATAATATATTGGCTTAGGCTATTGAAGAATCACCCTGATGTAATAAGTAGCAACGCTCTCGACACATTGAAAAAGTTGAAACACCAAATCCAACCAACCAAAAATACTTACATGAGTAAAATATTATAAACATTAAAAGAAACCTCCCCTTGACGTCTCTATAGCATTAATCTCCTTTAGTTGCCCTAAATTATCCTCCTCTAATAATAGATATATTAAAATAATAGTGATATTATGAGGAATATAAATTCCTCTTAATATCACTATTTCATTTGTCCTACAGTCAATTAGAAAAAAAAAATACACCGAACGTCCCCATCATCTGTTTAGTATCTAAATTTTTTGCGTCTTAGTTTTTAATTTAGTTTGACTACACGTTCTTCTGATAATTATACTCGCATTATTGCGGTTGACAGTGAAGCGGGGGTAAGAACGTGAACGAGGCCGTATGTAAGTGAAACCGGACTTGATGTGAAAGAAAAATGCCTTCACCTATGCCGAGACATTGTACGTAGTCAGCGCGTGCACACAATTTCGACAATGTAGGAAAATAACAATTTATTATAAACAACAATTTTGAGTATTATATATGTATTAAAGTGTTGTGCAGGTAATAAATTTTACTAAACTTGATAAAAGTATTGATATTGTTAAAAGTAACCTTGACATTAACCTCATGACATTTAAACATAACGTACATTAATTTTAAGCAGTTTTATCTCAAATCATACTGTTACTGATAAATCACATACTTACAACTTCACACATAGTTAAGAGAACCATATACTTGTTAGCACGTGTGATTATGAATAATTGAGCTGAGATACTATCTTGAAACATAGCACATTTAGTAAAATTAAAACGAGTGAAACTCATACGTTATTTGGCGGCTGTCCGACGCACTGTTACCTAGTCATCATCTTTGGTGCAAGCTAGCATTGTCTCCATTCAAATGGTACTTCGATTTACGACGGCTATGTCATGAGTGATTTCGACAGTAATTGACGTAATTGAGTGAATTGAATAGTGAACCGCTCAGGTGGTGTCATCGGAAGTGGATGCTTGAGTAATTATTTAAGTCTTGAAGGATGGTAATGAGTGAATTATGTTGACCAAGATTTTCCCCTTGCGAGGTGAAGTGAAATCTATGAGATAACTAGTTAGAAATCTTTAATATTGTTCGCATATTAAGAGGTACAACAATATCTACATCTATTCTAATTTTTAAAGAAAGGTACTTAATTATATTAAAGATTTTATCTGACCACTTAGTTAAACGTTATTTACGTTTATCTTATAGATACACATAACATAACAAAGCATATGTTATGGCAATAGCCTCACCAGACCATAATATTATATTTACATGGGTCTTATTGAATTTATCTGCTATTATATCGGACATTCAAGAAGAGGCTCCCTGGTGTATGTTGTTCGCCGATGACATTGTGCTGGTAGCCGGCTGCTGCTAGGCTGCCGAGAGTGGCCTTGAGGTCCAGAGCAGATTGGATGCATGGTGGCAAAGGCTGGAGAGTGTTAGCTTGAAAATTAGCAGAAGCCAGACGCAGTATATGTTCTGTGATTTGGGCGGTCTCTCCAGTCATGTGCCTATAACTCTCGACGGAGTGCCCTTACCAGTCTGTTCCGACTACCGATACCTTGAGTCACTCGTCCAAGGTGATGGTGAAATAGGCCGAGACATTACGAACCGGATCAACTCAGGGTGGATGAAATGGCGACAGGTAACAGGAACAACGTGTGACCCATGGATGCCACTCAGTTAAAGGGCAAAATCTACATATCCGTCATAAGACTTGTCATCCTGTATGGATCGGAATGCTGGGCCATGAAGAATACGGATGAAAGAAGACTATATGGTAGTGGAGATGAGAATGTTGAAATGGATGTGCGGAGTGACAAGAATGGATAACCGTTTGTCTTGGTACGGACACGTGATGAGGAGGGATGAGACACATGTGACTAAGAGAGTAATGAATATGAATGTTGATGGATGGAGAGGGAGAGGTAGACTAAAGAAAAGATGGATGGATTGTGTGACCGATGACATGAATGAAAAGGGGGTTAACGATATAGGGACGGCTAACAGGGAAAAATCGAAGAGACAAACATATTGCGCCGACCCCAAATAGCTTGGGACCAGGGCAGGAAGATGATGATGATGTGTTAAGAAATCCTCAGTCAGCCTGGAGTTTGGAATTGTGCCCGGTAGATGACAATAGGCCGACCACCTATTACATGAGACTTAATAACGCCGTTGGTGAAATGTGGGTGTACAACTGTGTACCTACACATCTGTCCTCCCCTTTGGGGAATACAGGCGCAGATGCTATGGTATATTATGAAAATTCTTTAATATTCTTTTTTGTTTGCCTTTACATTAGATGATCAATTTTCGTCTTGTTAGGTTGTTATTGTAATTTACACTTAATTTTAAAGAGAATCTACTTTAATTATGCATTTAACCAGCTTTCGATAATTATATACTCCTTCCGACCGTATTTCGGTCTCGGCGGCCTATCTCCACTGAGATTAGCCAAGTACGCAGAAGATATTATAGTGCACAAGTGTATGCGCAAACACAGGTCCACTCCCTCTTCCTTCACTCTCATATTCCGATGGGACGGAAATCCGACACGACCAGAGAGAGATCAGGCGCAGGACCGACGGCTTTACGTGCTCTCCGAAGCACGGGGGTGTCACACCACCAACTTCCTGACTCCGGGCTGCTACTGAGAATTTCGTCACAAAAATATTCAATAACACTTTGCCCGACCTGGGAATCGAACCCAAGACCTCACGCTCAGCAGCCGCGCTTTAGACCACTAGACCATCGAGGCAGTCAAATTTCGATGATTATTGACAAATTAAAGAGTTTTTCCATTTCTTAATAACGGCCTAGGATTAACTTGATCCAGAAAAATAATGTCAAAAATGACTGACTAACTGTAGGTCACACGGAGGTAGCTAGATATATTCAAACCTCAAGGTTGTCGACATTGATATTGAAAAGCTTTGACGTAGAACTAATGCACTAATTTACTCTGACCAATACAACCGCGTCTTAATAAGTTATTATAATGGAATTGCCTCAATTAAATTAAATTACTCAATATTTTTTATTCTAATCAAAACATTGGTTTACTCTATAAAACTTAGTGGCACAAGTAATAATATGAAAAAACAAAGTAGGTAATATCAAGGCTCGAATATTATGTATGTAAATGTTTTGTGGAAAGAAACACACTCTCCACAAAATTGTATAACTTTAGAGTTCGCTATACATGGTTTGATCATTTAATTTCTAATTCTATATACCTACTTACCTGCTTTATAATTCAACACAATCAATTAATTTATAATAAATATTTTATAGTAAACAGGTATTACCATTTATCACAGATCCCACAATTATTTATCAAATCCATTCTGAGACTACACTTCACGGAGGAACACATCCATTGGAACACAAAATTTACAAATAAATCGCGGATTCAATAAACGGCGCTTCGCTCACTTTCCGTCTCAACATAAGACGGAAAGTGAGCGAAAAGTTAAATGATATGCGCGGCAAACCGGTAACAGCATATGTATCAGCTGATGACGTGTTTCGACACTTTGGAACCACAACAAACCACTTTCACTAGGGCTGCGACTACTACAACTGTATCACGTAAACAATGCGACGAAACTGTTACTAACTCTGTACTTAATATCTATGCAGTGCGGATTACGTAAACAGTAACCGCTCAACAGATTTATGTAGTAAGGAATATCCTGAGAGACCGTGTTTGATACCTACAGCTATCGATTGTATAATTATTCGTGTTTGTTGTTGTTAGAAAATAAACATAATAAAAATGCAAAGTTGAAAGTGAAATTCACTGATAACATTTTTACCGAATTAGTAACCTCGACTTTGGAATAAATTAAGCTAGTAAGCAGGTTAGCATCGCAATGCTAATCTAGAAAACACTTTACAATGGTCAGTTGCGTTAAAATCAGACGCAGTCAAAATCACGAACCTTTCATGTATGCAGTTGCTAACCCTAAAGATATACTTAACGATAATTACTGCTGACCACTGATTGCTATGCGTGAAGTTCAGTATCGTAAAGATCCGCATCACGGAATATTATTATTCCTTTTTTACACTGTTATTACCAATAACTACTACGATCCTGTATAGTTTTCATAAATCTATTTTCCTCCGTAAATTCTATACTTTTTAAAGTACCTTCTACTTTAAAAAGTATAGAATATTGATTCAGATAAACAAAGATTATGTTTGCGTGAAGAACATTAACTTGTCACACACAATTGGCTTTTTTCAAATATTTAAGATTATTTCATAAAAATCATTTGAATATCAGTAGGTACATTGAAAATGCTATAATTTGGTATGCAATTTATACTTGTAAAAAATCAGGATACGAGGGGCCCCGCTCGATATAATATGAAAGGTAAGTAACTACATTGGAAGCATTATCTAACAGTTAACACCGGTCTCGTCCCTCTTACTCAGGGGGCGCCACTAGATAGACACACATGCAAGAATCAAGTATTTAAACTAATCCTATGTACAGTAACACTTTAAAAGTCTCTGTAAAAAATTGTGAAATTGTGCATTTTTTTGTATAACGTTGTTTATGACGAAGGTAGTAATATAAGCATTTGATTTTCATCTTGATCATAATCGATACCGACAATCTTAAAAAATAGATTTTATAATTGGTTCGATTCACAGAAAAAAAGATTTGTGTGATAAACTCGTCATCACCACTATGCACAGCTTTGTCCACCCTTATTTCTGAGGATATTCCACCCTCTACCAGGCATTGGGCATAGTTACAGGTACCGAGGCCAACTAGGTACATAAATCTCCTAGTTCTCATATATTTCTAAATAAGAAATTGACTTTTACAAGACTATTTGCAGTGAACAGGCCTAATATATTTGAAATCACTATTAAACGATCTATTGTTCACGTCGAGATATGCGATCGAACGCAGCGCGCTTTTGCAAACGTTTCCAAGGATACACAGTTCACTTTACAACATAATAATTGTACTATATATAGACATTGGACCAGTTCAAAGAAAGAGCTCCTTATCATTAAAATATGCACATATTTTTCTCCGGGTATGTTTACAAGCTATTTAAATTATTGCTAAGTATTAAAATAATGACCTTATATTATTTCCTGATATTTTATGATTTTGCATTAAAAACAAGTGTAAAACGGCAGCAAGTTATGAGAATTATGAGATATTTCACGTTAATTTTCCCCTTGACACTTTTTTTGTCAATAAACCTGTAGTTGAAACTGTTGTTTAAACCTTTGGAATCCCGGATTTATAGCTGCGGGTTTATGGGACAATACTTGTTTAATAGATTTACATAAATTATGTTGCATCCGAGTTATCTGAAATTTAAACAGCCACTGCCAAAGGCGCAATGACCGCTCTAAATCAGGCGTTGGTTTAATCAAACCTTCAAATTCCTGAGCCACCGGTTTTTTCACTAACCATGTTAAATACACTATTGTGAATTGGAAATGAATGAGACCGCCACTTGTCCCATGATACGTTTCATACAAACAAAATTGCTTCCATCGTTCAAATTATATTAATTATCTACCCGTTACTAACTCTATAATAATTCTAGTAGACCTCTCCCATACTTCACAACTTGGAGCCTAAACAAATTGGTAATCGCCGTGTGTCGTGTATCTTATACTCTATCTATGCGATCTTAGAAGTGACGCCGCTTTGAAGACTACTGTTTAGAAATACACATAATTATGCGTTTATTAAACAATGCAGTTATTATATCAGCTACCAATAAACTTACCCGATGGCCACTGAGATGATGAAATTGGCTAAAATTCTTTGGAAAGTAAGTAGAGATAGTGGAATGTTAACAAATGAATGGGGTGTGGTTTTATGTATCAGGGCTTGTCACCAATACAGTTTTGCAATCCTTTAAAGCCAACGGATTGCTACACGACACATATGGCTTCAGGCGTTATTATCGCAGTCGAATATAGTTATAGGGTCTGCTTCCGAAACGGGAGAATTCCGCATAGATGTGTCGTGAGCAAAAGATGCATACTACGTGTTAGAGACAATTATTGTCTCAAAAATTTAATGTAATTTTGTGTAATTACTTATTATCATTTTCAACTACGACTAACTTGTTTTATTAATTGTATAAGACTTTACTTATTTTTTCTTCGAATGCAAATAAAAAATAAGTAAGGAATTTCAATTGTGTGGGTTGTGTAAATAGAAGAGCAAAGCAAAGGGTATATAGAAGAGCCGTGTCAATTTTCAAAGGTTAAAAATATAACAACTTTTAACCGGATTAATCGCGTGTATTATTGGTTTTTTGTTTTTCCTGACGTTTCGAACACTTTGCAGCGTTTGTGGTCGCAGGAGGTCCTCCTGTAATAATACACGCGATTAATCCGGTTAAAAGTTGTTTTATTATAATGTGTAGTGATCGCGCAAACCTAAGATATTACTATTAAAAATATACTACTTACTGATGACTGAACTGTGCACGCGTCTATCACGATCAAGATTTGGGGTAAAACTATGGATATTCTCCGAGAGTATTCGCAATTAATGCATTAATATCAAAACAATTGAGTGTCGTAATAACAGCCTATGATTTCATTCGATTAGGGGTTCTCGATTGAGGTATTGTTAGAGGTTAGACTTTTGTTCAAGGTAATTGTCTAGTAAGTGATTGTTAAAACTGCGAGAAATTTTGCGCTAAAATCATATTAGTAACATAGGTTTCTATATTCAGTACTGAGATATTTAATAGCATTAACGCATGCATAGTGAACTCTTAACTTATACTTTTTTGTGGAAAGAAAATTATAATCTTGAGAAGGATTTGAACCTTGACGTCCGTCATCTACGTCGTCACATATGAGATGATTAGTGAGAAGTTAATTTTGTCAAATTTTTTAAGGTTTAAATTATACTTTATTAAAACTATGTTTTAGTTCGCAGTTTGAGAACAGCATGAGCCTAACTTAAACTGCAAATACGTTAACCATCGTATTCTTATGAATATGCTATTTCCAAGATATCTAACGAATAAAATTGATCACATAACAAACTTCAGATATGCTCCAAATTAACTATTCAGATAAATGTTTCTAACTATCTACGTTAGTTTGGGTTAACAAAAGGTAATAACATTCAATGTTAGGTACACTACTCACGTTAGGAACTCATGTTTGTTATTGTTAGAGCACACTTTTTTAGGATCCTTATGTTGCAAAAGTTCGATATACATCATAACAGAACCTATTCTCACCGATTGTAATATTTACCCACTTAGCTGAGAAACAATAGCTAGCTTGTATGGGAACATACATATCGTAAATATTTTGACACATTAAACGCGATTATGTGCCTAAAACATATGTGAATAATATGAATGTTATAGTTACACGTTGTTTTACCTGTAAGTATAAGGATATTAAGCTTTATTGTCATTCTTTGCATAGCTCTAAGTGTAGTATAGTTTTGTATACTTGTCACTATACCCGCAGTTGGTAACTACTGAACCGAGAACGATTAAATATTTAATTAAATTATAAATGCAAGTTATTAGTGTTTTCTTGTAACCTACTTAAATACTTATTGGCAAGTATATACTTGGAAAAAGAGTAACTGTATTAGCACATAGGGTAGACAACGCTGTGCCCTCCTTGCTTATTATTAATACTTCATTAATTCATTGACTTTACTTAAGCGTCACAATGCTAATGCTCTATCATTTTTCGATTCAGGGTGTAAAAAAATATTCTCGGAAAGAACTTAACTGACGTTGAAATCGGCATTATTCTACGTATGTCTATAAATCTTTTAATTATATCAATTGCCGCATTTATGAAAGATCATCACTTGAGAACGGCTCGACCGATTTGGCCGTTAATAATGTGTATTCATCGGAAAAAAAATGGATGCTTTTTTTGTTGAAAAACTCAATGAAAAAAAAAATGTGACGCGCACATCTCATTTTCTTCATTATTACCTAAATCGCACCTGTGCGAAGCCGGGGCGGGCCGCTAGTAAATAATAAAATTGTTCAATTAAGCCATAAGATAGCTCCGACAGCTACAACAACTTCCTCCGCTTGTTAGACGTCCACTCATTGTCTCTGGGTTTGTAAACATACACCGGCCAATTTATCACACAATGAACTATTGTTTACCTTTGATTATTATAGGTATTGCCTAAACTCAATTACGACATTAGCCTATCGTATCTATCGTAAAGAGTATTTATGAAGGTTAAGAGTTATACATATTGTATATAATATTTTAGATAATTTCGCGCAAAAATTTTTGTTATTTGCCATGCCAGTTATGGTTCACTTAATGTATTATTTAAGATTCTGTCATTAATAAAGTTATGGCATCAATAACACCTTAAGTATTTATTTTAATTTAATAAAAAATACTAGTTAACAGCTTCATATGATCTCTTAGATCTGAAAGCTTTATTCGATATTTACACACCCACAAATAGCTATATATAGATAGATTATAGGGGTACTTTAATACCGTATCTACTATACAAATTCATATATTAATATAAATATATTTACTTTTGAATAAAAATAAAATACGAATACCGAGATATCTCGACAATATTTTAGGATTTAAGACAAAATTAAAATATTTCTAATATGGCTGTACTTTTTAATTCTACCTCTGGAAGATGTCGTACTAAAAATACTAGTCCTCCTGCGACCATGAACGCTGCAAAGTGTTCGAAAGGTCAGGAAAAACAAAAACCTATAATATACGCGATTAATCCGGTTAAAAGTTGTAATATTATAAAAATACTACGTTAATATTCTTCCAGAAAATGTTAGCCGCTACTTACACGTGAAAAGTTTTTGCACTAACATATAAGTTTAATTCTGAAATGTTTTTATTATATGGAGATCAGCATTGCTGCTGCACTACCCAAATTATCTACTTTGCGCCACCAAATTTACATTATCTACCAAAATATTTATGAACAAATTATCTACTTTGCGCTGAGTGAGTGAGACTGAGTAAATTGCAATATTACCTCAGGCATTGTTTACCTATTGGAAAAGTTAATCATACTGTCTTTTATTTATATTTGATGACATTATAGAATTTTTAAATTATTTAAATATTATCTTATATTTTAATAACAAAACACTGCACAAATGTTTAACAACAATTTGAAATAACACTGCACTGTATACCTGTTGTGTAGCGCGGAGTCGCCGGTGCCGGAGACGCGTGCGATCGGTCGAAGCACGTGCTCAATCACAAATTCGCGAGCTACGCAGGGAGGCGAAGCGTGTCACGGTGCGCGCCTACGACCTATACTGGAAGAGAACCTTCGCACTCGCACCGATTTTACTCGCCCCTCTACACAACATACCTAACACCTTAAAAGTAAAAGTGGTCGATCCCGAAGGCGTGGCAGCCGACCAGCCAGCAACCGTGACTCGGCATTGCCCACCGCATTACTTTATTATCAAGGTGCGTGTTTGCCAATCGTGATAGCTGCTATCACGCTAGCCAATCACGCTTTTTTAATCAGGAAATGTCAAGAGCATATTTGCTAGTCTGAGCTTTAGGTCTCGTGTACCAAAACTTATGTTTATCTACACGCGTAGTTCTGACTAGCCTTGCGTATTTAAGTGGGTTACACGCTCACACGTGTCATATTCAATGACCATTTTGAAATTCTATCAAAGTTTCAGTCTAGAAATTTAATTAAATATAACAGTATTGGCATTATAAACAAATAATTTAATTGCTTGCCACGTCAGTCTAGTGGTCCCAAGCGTGACTGCTGAGCATGAAGTCTTGGGTTCGTTTCACGGGTCGGGCAAAATGTTATTGGGTTTTTGTGTTAGGAAATTTTCAATAGCAGTCCGGAGTTGAGATTTGGGCCCGGTAGATGACAATAAGCTCAATACTGGGACTTAATAACAGCATTGGTGAAATGTGGGTGCACTGTACAACTGTGTACACCTCTGCCTACCTCTTCGGGGAATACAGACGTGATGCTATGTTATGCTGTGTAATATAATTTTCGCGAAAAATGATAAGCAAGGGATCATTTTGTGTTTGAGACAATATATGTTAATTATTTTTGAGAAGTTTAACAATAATCGTCCAACAATAAGTAGGTATATCCTTCCAAGATTCCTTCACAATTAGATATCAACCTCCACGCAATACTGAACACTGAAATTAGTCAGCAATAGGGCAATTAAACAGGTATCAAATAATGATGGGAGGTATCCAACGAAACAAGTGTTTATTACGGCGCCGACGCAGCGTTCGTACGTACTAGGTGAATGCCGCAACTATTTGGTTGCTGGGTTCCCATGCAGCACACAATTGCCGCTTTTTGTCCTCGATCGATATAATGACACGGTATTGGAGACTGTGAGAGCAACAGGAAACATGAGCCCAGCCCTATGTGTCGGAAGAGTTAGCTCATGTTCCTGCAAAAACAATTAGAGCGAAACGGAATTTGGGTCCTATCGTTTTACATTTATCTTGGTTTCGTAACTCTATCGTGACTGTGTGAGTGTGTAGTGTTGAAAAATCTGCAATATCAAATTGTATACCAAATCACGGGTTTACGACTATATTCCTCAGTTACTAATTTATAAATCATTGTAATTTAATGAAATGCGACATTCATGAAGCTAAGTTTAGGCATGAGTAATTGTAAAACAATGCACAAAATTACTTTCCGTGGAAATAATACTTTCAGTGTAAGCGCTTTAGAACAATGCAATGCACAATAATTTACCCTAATACTTTATTCGTCTTACGTGGTCACAAGACTTGAAGAACGTGTCAATCTCGAAACAAAATGGTGCATAATTTTCGGAAAGTTTTATTGTGTTTAATGTGGTTTATAATGATGTTAAAGGGTCACTTAAAGAATTTAGTTTGGAATGGTGGGCCGTTGCACCTCCAATGTGAATACGGATCGGATTTGTGGATGACGAGCGAATACGTGAAAGAAAACGTAATTGCTGTAAAAGCGTTATCGTATCAGGATGAAATTTACGTTATCACACCAAGGTAGATAGTTTCCACCATACCGAGCAATTGGGGTTGGCCAAAAGACAGGCGTATACCTATTTGAGACGCCTTTCTTAGATTCATCACCGCGGCTCCTAATGAAACATTGCTAAGTCTGAAGGTTGAAATTTATATCCACATTTTTTTTTATATTCAAAGATTTGTTGTTTTAATCTGTATAAATGTACAAATAAACTATATTCATCAATTTCTTATTCTGCTCAGATAATTACTTCATCTGCCGGTTACCGGTTGCGGTGAATGCAATTCTTTGCGATTCTGGTACCCCGGTAGGTAAGGGTTAGTGAAATTACATAACAGTGTGGTTTTTGGTTAGTAGCAGTATAGCACACATATTTTTGTAGCTAGCACGTTATTAAAGTTACTTGTAAAAAATACAAGTTCTGTTACTGCAATTGCTCTAATCAAGCCGGTTTTTACCTAATGGTCATTTAAAATAAGACATTGAAATAATTTATGAGCTGCTTAATCGCTCGTTCAATTATGTTAAAAGTATTTAAATTAGGTATTTACCTTATGTGATTGTAGTTCTCCTTCCTGTCATACAGAATGAAGCAAGGTGTTCTGGCGACACTTTGGTTGATAATTCGGGGAAAAAAAGGTGTGGAGCTCCAACCTTACCCAGAGCTACGAGATCATAAGCTAAGTGACTGTAACGCTATACAGAGCGCTGTTGACTTCTATCTGGACAATCTTGTAAGTATTTTAAAGTTCATGCCCCTGATTTCCAACAAATATGGTGTTGTCGTGTTGATCTCCGCTTCTTACCTACTTTGAGCTACGGAACTATGAGATAAACATCGGCATGTCATCCAGAGTGCTATTGACTTCATTCTACTTATTTTTATTACCTATTTACCATCTATAATACACCTATTTCCGTTCTACAATAGTAGGTATGCCACAATGAAATACCATACCCATTATGACATGTGACAGCTACATCATTAGATGTGAAGAATGTACAAGTACCTATTGTCACTTAATATTCAAACCTATAGCACAAATTACCTCTAAACTTTCTCTACTACTTCTACTCTTTAACTGCCTCGTTGGTCTAGTGGTCGCAAGCGCGGCTGCTGAGTGTTATTGGGTTTTTCTGTTAGGAAATTCTCAGTAGCAGCCCGGAGTTAGGAAGTTGGTGATGTGATGCCCCATGCTTCGAAGAGCACGTAAATCCGTCGATCCTGCGCCTGATCTCTCTCTGGTCGTGACAGATTGCCGTCCCACGTCCCATCGGACTATGATAGTGATAGAGGTAGTGCATCTGTGTTTGCACTTGGGTAAAGTATGCCTTGTGAATGCACAAGACACTATAATATCTCCTGCGCACTTGGCTAATCTCCGTAGAAATAGGCCGCCGTGACCGAAATACGGTCGGATAGGAGTATAATATATAGGACATGTTGGCTCAATAGATGGTCGCTGCTCAACGAGAGAAAATAATAAAAAGTCGTGGAACAAAGTGGTACGAAAAATTCGCCATTCGGCAAGCAATGGTCGCAATAGCTTAGGAGGCAGAGCTTGAGAATCGATCAATGCATTAAAAATGTGAAAGAAGAATTCGGTATAGTGAGCAGTTGTCGAAATATTTACCCGAGAAACGCCGATCCAAACTCTGCTCGAGACCGTATTTTTCTTTATACAAAATGTTTGACTTTTAAGTTCGCTACGCATGTGCATTTGAAATAATTATCTGTTTTTTTTTCACATTGATTTCCTATTGTAATTTGATTTTAAAGATAAGTTACGCAGAATTGTATTTAAACGATAACCTTTTCAATTCCTTAAAAACTGTATCATTGGTATACAAAATAAATACCAAAAAAAAACCTAAACCAATTAGAACATGTGGCAGCTCCAACAGTGAGAGTGGCTCGATCAGGGTCAACTACATGAGAACTAATCGCTCTCAAACATACTTTTGCAGATAATTACTTTATTGAACACCAATTAATCATACCTTTTATTGGCAAGAAATGTTGCCTAGCCGTAGTAGTCACTTAACGTGTCGAAATTACAAAATCCATTGCATGAAATTAAAAATAATATGTAAGTAGATATCGTTGCTGTCAAGATAGATAGTTAACTGTAGTTAGTTAGTTTTATTTTTATTACTTACTTGAGAGCTTGATATATTAATATATTGGAGTTCAGTATTCGATACTCAAACTTTTTCAAAGCCGTTTAAGTGCCACCCTAAGAAAGATAGGTATCATTTATTATTCGACCTTCGTTGTCAGTTTCGTAGACATTTTGCTTCGAGATTTTTGATATATATGATGACTTGATTAGTAGACCCTTGATTGGTAGCTGGGCTAATAAGTTAACCTATTAATCGCGTTTATACTATATCCGTTCAGTAGTTACCTATTGCGTCATCCTCACAATCTTTCGCATTAATAATAACAATAGGATACCTAGTCTACCTTATAAGGTACTTAGATACCGCAGTCTAATATAAATTTGGGTAGTGAGCCAGCCTCGGATCTACGATATTTTCGAACCGGGACAAAATCTTGATTGTGGCGCCCCCTCTCTCCAGCGTTTGAGATAAATTACATAAAAAAGTCTCGCAAATATATAATAGTTGGCATTTTTCGTGAACAGGACAATAAGAACCCCTTATTAAATTTGTACTCTTTATTATCTATGCCAGCTTCATCAAATACATATTCATTGATGTTGCCAACAATCTGCTGCAGCTGCTCGCAGCGCATTTTAGAATGAGCCCTTTAGGATGTGTTCAGAAAGTAACTGGCCGTTAAAATGAAATTATTAATTTATAGAACAACGTGCGCTGTATGCTAGACGCTTTTTATTTTCAACCATATTATATTATGATTTCGGCACCCCTTGAAACTGGCGCCCGGGGGGGTCCTATACTCCGGGCTACTAAGAAATATGTCTAAAAGAAGAACCGAAAAACACTTTTCCATACCCGGTAATCGAACCCCGACATTACGGTCAGCAGCCACGCTTTCGACTACAAGACCAACGAATGAGGTAGCTGTAGCAGTAATCCAAGAAGAATATGTTTCTAATATGCTTACAGTTATTATGAAGTTAAGCATGTGTTAATGCTTTTCAAAGATTTATCTTTAATAATATACTTAATTTAAAATAATTAATTCAACAGGGAAAGCTGTGGGTACTAGATAGCGGCATATATCACTTTACAACATAATAATTGTACTATATATAGACATTGGACCAGTTCAAAGAAAGAGCTCCTTATCATTAAAATATGCACATATTTTTCTCCGGGTATGTTTACAAGCTATTTAAATTATTGCTAAGTATTAAAATAATGACCTTATATTATTTCCTGATATTTTATGATTTTGCATTAAAAACAAGTGTAAAACGGCAGCAAGTTATGAGAATTATGAGATATTTCACGTTAATTTTCCCCTTGACACTTTTTTTGTCAATAAACCTGTAGTTGAAACTGTTGTTTAAACCTTTGGAATCCCGGATTTATAGCTGCGGGTTTATGGGACAATACTTGTTTAATAGATTTACATAAATTATGTTGCATCCGAGTTATCTGAAATTTAAACAGCCACTGCCAAAGGCGCAATGACCGCTCTAAATCAGGCGTTGGTTTAATCAAACCTTCAAATTCCTGAGCCACCGGTTTTTTCACTAACCATGTTAAATACACTATTGTGAATTGGAAATGAATGAGACCGCCACTTGTCCCATGATACGTTTCATACAAACAAAATTGCTTCCATCGTTCAAATTATATTAATTATCTACCCGTTACTAACTCTATAATAATTCTAGTAGACCTCTCCCATACTTCACAACTTGGAGCCTAAACAAATTGGTAATCGCCGTGTGTCGTGTATCTTATACTCTATCTATGCGATCTTAGAAGTGACGCCGCTTTGAAGACTACTGTTTAGAAATACACATAATTATGCGTTTATTAAACAATGCAGTTATTATATCAGCTACCAATAAACTTACCCGATGGCCACTGAGATGATGAAATTGGCTAAAATTCTTTGGAAAGTAAGTAGAGATAGTGGAATGTTAACAAATGAATGGGGTGTGGTTTTATGTATCAGGGCTTGTCACCAATACAGTTTTGCAATCCTTTAAAGCCAACGGATTGCTACACGACACATATGGCTTCAGGCGTTATTATCGCAGTCGAATATAGTTATAGGGTCTGCTTCCGAAACGGGAGAATTCCGCATAGATGTGTCGTGAGCAAAAGATGCATACTACGTGTTAGAGACAATTATTGTCTCAAAAATTTAATGTAATTTTGTGTAATTACTTATTATCATTTTCAACTACGACTAACTTGTTTTATTAATTGTATAAGACTTTACTTATTTTTTCTTCGAATGCAAATAAAAAATAAGTAAGGAATTTCAATTGTGTGGGTTGTGTAAATAGAAGAGCAAAGCAAAGGGTATATAGAAGAGCCGTGTCAATTTTCAAAGGTTAAAAATATAACAACTTTTAACCGGATTAATCGCGTGTATTATTGGTTTTTTGTTTTTCCTGACGTTTCGAACACTTTGCAGCGTTTGTGGTCGCAGGAGGTCCTCCTGTAATAATACACGCGATTAATCCGGTTAAAAGTTGTTTTATTATAATGTGTAGTGATCGCGCAAACCTAAGATATTACTATTAAAAATATACTACTTACTGATGACTGAACTGTGCACGCGTCTATCACGATCAAGATTTGGGGTAAAACTATGGATATTCTCCGAGAGTATTCGCAATTAATGCATTAATATCAAAACAATTGAGTGTCGTAATAACAGCCTATGATTTCATTCGATTAGGGGTTCTCGATTGAGGTATTGTTAGAGGTTAGACTTTTGTTCAAGGTAATTGTCTAGTAAGTGATTGTTAAAACTGCGAGAAATTTTGCGCTAAAATCATATTAGTAACATAGGTTTCTATATTCAGTACTGAGATATTTAATAGCATTAACGCATGCATAGTGAACTCTTAACTTATACTTTTTTGTGGAAAGAAAATTATAATCTTGAGAAGGATTTGAACCTTGACGTCCGTCATCTACGTCGTCACATATGAGATGATTAGTGAGAAGTTAATTTTGTCAAATTTTTTAAGGTTTAAATTATACTTTATTAAAACTATGTTTTAGTTCGCAGTTTGAGAACAGCATGAGCCTAACTTAAACTGCAAATACGTTAACCATCGTATTCTTATGAATATGCTATTTCCAAGATATCTAACGAATAAAATTGATCACATAACAAACTTCAGATATGCTCCAAATTAACTATTCAGATAAATGTTTCTAACTATCTACGTTAGTTTGGGTTAACAAAAGGTAATAACATTCAATGTTAGGTACACTACTCACGTTAGGAACTCATGTTTGTTATTGTTAGAGCACACTTTTTTAGGATCCTTATGTTGCAAAAGTTCGATATACATCATAACAGAACCTATTCTCACCGATTGTAATATTTACCCACTTAGCTGAGAAACAATAGCTAGCTTGTATGGGAACATACATATCGTAAATATTTTGACACATTAAACGCGATTATGTGCCTAAAACATATGTGAATAATATGAATGTTATAGTTACACGTTGTTTTACCTGTAAGTATAAGGATATTAAGCTTTATTGTCATTCTTTGCATAGCTCTAAGTGTAGTATAGTTTTGTATACTTGTCACTATACCCGCAGTTGGTAACTACTGAACCGAGAACGATTAAATATTTAATTAAATTATAAATGCAAGTTATTAGTGTTTTCTTGTAACCTACTTAAATACTTATTGGCAAGTATATACTTGGAAAAAGAGTAACTGTATTAGCACATAGGGTAGACAACGCTGTGCCCTCCTTGCTTATTATTAATACTTCATTAATTCATTGACTTTACTTAAGCGTCACAATGCTAATGCTCTATCATTTTTCGATTCAGGGTGTAAAAAAATATTCTCGGAAAGAACTTAACTGACGTTGAAATCGGCATTATTCTACGTATGTCTATAAATCTTTTAATTATATCAATTGCCGCATTTATGAAAGATCATCACTTGAGAACGGCTCGACCGATTTGGCCGTTAATAATGTGTATTCATCGGAAAAAAAATGGATGCTTTTTTTGTTGAAAAACTCAATGAAAAAAAAAATGTGACGCGCACATCTCATTTTCTTCATTATTACCTAAATCGCACCTGTGCGAAGCCGGGGCGGGCCGCTAGTAAATAATAAAATTGTTCAATTAAGCCATAAGATAGCTCCGACAGCTACAACAACTTCCTCCGCTTGTTAGACGTCCACTCATTGTCTCTGGGTTTGTAAACATACACCGGCCAATTTATCACACAATGAACTATTGTTTACCTTTGATTATTATAGGTATTGCCTAAACTCAATTACGACATTAGCCTATCGTATCTATCGTAAAGAGTATTTATGAAGGTTAAGAGTTATACATATTGTATATAATATTTTAGATAATTTCGCGCAAAAATTTTTGTTATTTGCCATGCCAGTTATGGTTCACTTAATGTATTATTTAAGATTCTGTCATTAATAAAGTTATGGCATCAATAACACCTTAAGTATTTATTTTAATTTAATAAAAAATACTAGTTAACAGCTTCATATGATCTCTTAGATCTGAAAGCTTTATTCGATATTTACACACCCACAAATAGCTATATATAGATAGATTATAGGGGTACTTTAATACCGTATCTACTATACAAATTCATATATTAATATAAATATATTTACTTTTGAATAAAAATAAAATACGAATACCGAGATATCTCGACAATATTTTAGGATTTAAGACAAAATTAAAATATTTCTAATATGGCTGTACTTTTTAATTCTACCTCTGGAAGATGTCGTACTAAAAATACTAGTCCTCCTGCGACCATGAACGCTGCAAAGTGTTCGAAAGGTCAGGAAAAACAAAAACCTATAATATACGCGATTAATCCGGTTAAAAGTTGTAATATTATAAAAATACTACGTTAATATTCTTCCAGAAAATGTTAGCCGCTACTTACACGTGAAAAGTTTTTGCACTAACATATAAGTTTAATTCTGAAATGTTTTTATTATATGGAGATCAGCATTGCTGCTGCACTACCCAAATTATCTACTTTGCGCCACCAAATTTACATTATCTACCAAAATATTTATGAACAAATTATCTACTTTGCGCTGAGTGAGTGAGACTGAGTAAATTGCAATATTACCTCAGGCATTGTTTACCTATTGGAAAAGTTAATCATACTGTCTTTTATTTATATTTGATGACATTATAGAATTTTTAAATTATTTAAATATTATCTTATATTTTAATAACAAAACACTGCACAAATGTTTAACAACAATTTGAAATAACACTGCACTGTATACCTGTTGTGTAGCGCGGAGTCGCCGGTGCCGGAGACGCGTGCGATCGGTCGAAGCACGTGCTCAATCACAAATTCGCGAGCTACGCAGGGAGGCGAAGCGTGTCACGGTGCGCGCCTACGACCTATACTGGAAGAGAACCTTCGCACTCGCACCGATTTTACTCGCCCCTCTACACAACATACCTAACACCTTAAAAGTAAAAGTGGTCGATCCCGAAGGCGTGGCAGCCGACCAGCCAGCAACCGTGACTCGGCATTGCCCACCGCATTACTTTATTATCAAGGTGCGTGTTTGCCAATCGTGATAGCTGCTATCACGCTAGCCAATCACGCTTTTTTAATCAGGAAATGTCAAGAGCATATTTGCTAGTCTGAGCTTTAGGTCTCGTGTACCAAAACTTATGTTTATCTACACGCGTAGTTCTGACTAGCCTTGCGTATTTAAGTGGGTTACACGCTCACACGTGTCATATTCAATGACCATTTTGAAATTCTATCAAAGTTTCAGTCTAGAAATTTAATTAAATATAACAGTATTGGCATTATAAACAAATAATTTAATTGCTTGCCACGTCAGTCTAGTGGTCCCAAGCGTGACTGCTGAGCATGAAGTCTTGGGTTCGTTTCACGGGTCGGGCAAAATGTTATTGGGTTTTTGTGTTAGGAAATTTTCAATAGCAGTCCGGAGTTGAGATTTGGGCCCGGTAGATGACAATAAGCTCAATACTGGGACTTAATAACAGCATTGGTGAAATGTGGGTGCACTGTACAACTGTGTACACCTCTGCCTACCTCTTCGGGGAATACAGACGTGATGCTATGTTATGCTGTGTAATATAATTTTCGCGAAAAATGATAAGCAAGGGATCATTTTGTGTTTGAGACAATATATGTTAATTATTTTTGAGAAGTTTAACAATAATCGTCCAACAATAAGTAGGTATATCCTTCCAAGATTCCTTCACAATTAGATATCAACCTCCACGCAATACTGAACACTGAAATTAGTCAGCAATAGGGCAATTAAACAGGTATCAAATAATGATGGGAGGTATCCAACGAAACAAGTGTTTATTACGGCGCCGACGCAGCGTTCGTACGTACTAGGTGAATGCCGCAACTATTTGGTTGCTGGGTTCCCATGCAGCACACAATTGCCGCTTTTTGTCCTCGATCGATATAATGACACGGTATTGGAGACTGTGAGAGCAACAGGAAACATGAGCCCAGCCCTATGTGTCGGAAGAGTTAGCTCATGTTCCTGCAAAAACAATTAGAGCGAAACGGAATTTGGGTCCTATCGTTTTACATTTATCTTGGTTTCGTAACTCTATCGTGACTGTGTGAGTGTGTAGTGTTGAAAAATCTGCAATATCAAATTGTATACCAAATCACGGGTTTACGACTATATTCCTCAGTTACTAATTTATAAATCATTGTAATTTAATGAAATGCGACATTCATGAAGCTAAGTTTAGGCATGAGTAATTGTAAAACAATGCACAAAATTACTTTCCGTGGAAATAATACTTTCAGTGTAAGCGCTTTAGAACAATGCAATGCACAATAATTTACCCTAATACTTTATTCGTCTTACGTGGTCACAAGACTTGAAGAACGTGTCAATCTCGAAACAAAATGGTGCATAATTTTCGGAAAGTTTTATTGTGTTTAATGTGGTTTATAATGATGTTAAAGGGTCACTTAAAGAATTTAGTTTGGAATGGTGGGCCGTTGCACCTCCAATGTGAATACGGATCGGATTTGTGGATGACGAGCGAATACGTGAAAGAAAACGTAATTGCTGTAAAAGCGTTATCGTATCAGGATGAAATTTACGTTATCACACCAAGGTAGATAGTTTCCACCATACCGAGCAATTGGGGTTGGCCAAAAGACAGGCGTATACCTATTTGAGACGCCTTTCTTAGATTCATCACCGCGGCTCCTAATGAAACATTGCTAAGTCTGAAGGTTGAAATTTATATCCACATTTTTTTTTATATTCAAAGATTTGTTGTTTTAATCTGTATAAATGTACAAATAAACTATATTCATCAATTTCTTATTCTGCTCAGATAATTACTTCATCTGCCGGTTACCGGTTGCGGTGAATGCAATTCTTTGCGATTCTGGTACCCCGGTAGGTAAGGGTTAGTGAAATTACATAACAGTGTGGTTTTTGGTTAGTAGCAGTATAGCACACATATTTTTGTAGCTAGCACGTTATTAAAGTTACTTGTAAAAAATACAAGTTCTGTTACTGCAATTGCTCTAATCAAGCCGGTTTTTACCTAATGGTCGATTAAAATAAGACATTGAAATAATTTATGAGCTGCTTAATCGCTCGTTCAATTATGTTAAAAGTATTTAAATTAGGTATTTACCTTATGTGATTGTAGTTCTCCTTCCTGTCATACAGAATGAAGCAAGGTGTTCTGGCGACACTTTGGTTGATAATTCGGGGAAAAAAAGGTGTGGAGCTCCAACCTTACCCAGAGCTACGAGATCATAAGCTAAGTGACTGTAACGCTATACAGAGCGCTGTTGACTTCTATCTGGACAATCTTGTAAGTATTTTAAAGTTCATGCCCCTGATTTCCAACAAATATGGTGTTGTCGTGTTGATCTCCGCTTCTTACCTACTTTGAGCTACGGAACTATGAGATAAACATCGGCATGTCATCCAGAGTGCTATTGACTTCATTCTACTTATTTTTATTACCTATTTACCATCTATAATACACCTATTTCCGTTCTACAATAGTAGGTATGCCACAATGAAATACCATACCCATTATGACATGTGACAGCTACATCATTAGATGTGAAGAATGTACAAGTACCTATTGTCACTTAATATTCAAACCTATAGCACAAATTACCTCTAAACTTTCTCTACTACTTCTACTCTTTAACTGCCTCGTTGGTCTAGTGGTCGCAAGCGCGGCTGCTGAGTGTTATTGGGTTTTTCTGTTAGGAAATTCTCAGTAGCAGCCCGGAGTTAGGAAGTTGGTGATGTGATGCCCCATGCTTCGAAGAGCACGTAAATCCGTCGATCCTGCGCCTGATCTCTCTCTGGTCGTGACAGATTGCCGTCCCACGTCCCATCGGACTATGATAGTGATAGAGGTAGTGCATCTGTGTTTGCACTTGGGTAAAGTATGCCTTGTGAATGCACAAGACACTATAATATCTCCTGCGCACTTGGCTAATCTCCGTAGAAATAGGCCGCCGTGACCGAAATACGGTCGGATAGGAGTATAATATATAGGACATGTTGGCTCAATAGATGGTCGCTGCTCAACGAGAGAAAATAATAAAAAGTCGTGGAACAAAGTGGTACGAAAAATTCGCCATTCGGCAAGCAATGGTCGCAATAGCTTAGGAGGCAGAGCTTGAGAATCGATCAATGCATTAAAAATGTGAAAGAAGAATTCGGTATAGTGAGCAGTTGTCGAAATATTTACCCGAGAAACGCCGATCCAAACTCTGCTCGAGACCGTATTTTTCTTTACACAAAATGTTTGACTTTTAAGTTCGCTACGCATGTGCATTTGAAATAATTATCTGTTTTTTTTTCACATTGATTTCCTATTGTAATTTGATTTTAAAGATAAGTTACGCAGAATTGTATTTAAACGATAACCTTTTCAATTCCTTAAAAACTGTATCATTGGTATACAAAATAAATACCAAAAAAAAACCTAAACCAATTAGAACATGTGGCAGCTCCAACAGTGAGAGTGGCTCGATCAGGGTCAACTACATGAGAACTAATCGCTCTCAAACATACTTTTGCAGATAATTACTTTATTGAACACCAATTAATCATACCTTTTATTGGCAAGAAATGTTGCCTAGCCGTAGTAGTCACTTAACGTGTCGAAATTACAAAATCCATTGCATGAAATTAAAAATAATATGTAAGTAGATATCGTTGCTGTCAAGATAGATAGATAACTGTAGTTAGTTAGTTTTATTTTTATTACTTACTTGAGAGCTTGATATATTAATATATTGGAGTTCAGTATTCGATACTCAAACTTTTTCAAAGCCGTTTAAGTGCCACCCTAAGAAAGATAGGTATCATTTATTATTCGACCTTCGTTGTCAGTTTCGTAGACATTTTGCTTCGAGATTTTTGATATATATGATGACTTGATTAGTAGACCCTTGATTGGTAGCTGGGCTAATAAGTTAACCTATTAATCGCGTTTATACTATATCCGTTCAGTAGTTACCTATTGCGTCATCCTCACAATCTTTCGCATTAATAATAACAATAGGATACCTAGTCTACCTTATAAGGTACTTAGATACCGCAGTCTAATATAAATTTGGGTAGTGAGCCAGCCTCGGATCTACGATATTTTCGAACCGGGACAAAATCTTGATTGTGGCGCCCCCTCTCTCCAGCGTTTGAGATAAATTACATAAAAAAGTCTCGCAAATATATAATAGTTGGCATTTTTCGTGAACAGGACAATAAGAACCCCTTATTAAATTTGTACTCTTTATTATCTATGCCAGCTTCATCAAATACATATTCATTGATGTTGCCAACAATCTGCTGCAGCTGCTCGCAGCGCATTTTAGAATGAGCCCTTTAGGATGTGTTCAGAAAGTAACTGGCCGTTAAAATGAAATTATTAATTTATAGAACAACGTGCGCTGTATGCTAGACGCTTTTTATTTTCAACCATATTATATTATGATTTCGGCACCCCTTGAAACTGGCGCCCGGGGGGGTCCTATACTCCGGGCTACTAAGAAATATGTCTAAAAGAAGAACCGAAAAACACTTTTCCATACCCGGTAATCGAACCCCGACATTACGGTCAGCAGCCACGCTTTCGACTACAAGACCAACGAATGAGGTAGCTGTAGCAGTAATCCAAGAAGAATATGTTTCTAATATGCTTACAGTTATTATGAAGTTAAGCATGTGTTAATGCTTTTCAAAGATTTATCTTTAATAATATACTTAATTTAAAATAATTAATTCAACAGGGAAAGCTGTGGGTACTAGATAGCGGCATAGTTGATACAATCACGAGTCCACGATGCACGTGCCCTCCGAAAGTGGTTGTAATTAATTTACTCCTAGGAAAACTGATCAAGCGCATCGATATCTCGTCTCTCTTGGAAGCAAACTCCTTGCTACAGAATATAGTCGTTGAACATGGCTTAGGTGGCAAGACTTTTATGTAAGTAGCTTTCGACTTCGTTCTACCTACCATTAACTCCACAGGTAGGTAGTTCCATTTTTGAATTAACTTTCATTGCTTTGTTATATTAAATTTAACTAAAGTATCAAGCAAATGCAATAAGTCCTGATATAAGTGGGGTTACTATTGAAATTTATACCAATGTCAATCCAATTCCAATATTAAATAGGCGCCTTAAAACAATGTGTGATATTAAAATAAATTTAACGAAATTGATGTTGCCGCAATTTTAAATCATTTTGCCTTATTATTCTCCCGATTCAATAATTATTTTTAAGAAATTTTTGCATTTAGAAGTACGAACTGACATATTTCCCATGTCAATCAAGCGGAATTATTTTCAAGAGTAAGCCGGTACAGCATATAAACAATCATAAAATCCCAACTTTGCATTAAACATAAAAAAATCACAATGTGATAGGTAAGACTTATTTATTAGTGGAATCTGCACAAAAGTGACAATAAAAAATAAAAAATATCACGGTCGTTTTTAGTAACAGGCTTCCTTAAGGCCCGTCAAATAACTTTGTCTATCTGATCTGAATCGAACAAAGATGTGTCGATATTTATTAATAAGTATTTGATAATATAAAACAGATTTTCTCTCACATTTCAGTAAATATAGGCAATATGTCATAATAGATCTATTAAAACTTTAAACTGCCACATAAACAAAACTATCAATAAGATCATGAAAACTTTATGTAGGTATAATAAGTAACTTAAAAACAAAATAATGGACAGATCCTTTCGAAATCAGTTTTTTTTTCCAACTTGCGACTAGTTAACAGTATTAAAACACAATAGCTACAAAAGTAACTAAATAGGCTATTTTGACTTAAATAAACTGTTCTGATATTTTTTATTCATAAAGCTTGATTTTAACATATTGCATCACCTTTTAACGAAAAATTGCCTAACATCTAAAAATAAATCGAAAATAAACTAGATGTCTCCCGCATGACCTAGTAGGTACTTTTCTACAACATTCGGTATTGAAGTCTAGATTAATTTCGTAAGTTTTAGATGTTGTACTATCTATTTATAGACTACTTTGACACACATGGTAGCAATGTGTCATGTCTATATTTAATCATTCTGGCTCGTTGGTCTAGTGGTCCCAAGCGCGACTGCTGAGCAGGAGGTCTCGGGTTCGAGTCCCTGGTCGGGCAGTGTTATTGAGTTTTTCTGTTAGGAAATTCTCAGCCCGGAGTTTGGAATTGTGCCCGGTTGATGGTAATAGGCTCACCACTTATTACATGGGACTTAATAACAGCATTGGTGAAATGTGGGGGTACTGTGGCTATGTTAAGTTATTTAATTATTTATTAAGTCATTATATCATCATCTCTAAACTGTCATGGCAAAGTTTTGAATTGTAACTAGACTTCATATTACATTGTTCTCACATATGATTTCTATATTATAAATACAATGTAACCAAAATATTGTAATTGTTTGATGAAAAAGAGTAACCGTGGAGTTTCTTGCCCGTTCTTCTTCACAGGAATCTACACTTTGGAACGTGGCAACTAGTTAATTTTTTTGACAATTCAAAAGTGCCTGTAAACGGTCTAATTGAAATAAATGCTTTGACTTTGACTTTGACTTTGTCTTTATATTATAATACGACCTACCTATACATACAGGTGTTGCAATAAGTATGTCTTCATTTCAAAAATAAGTAGGTACCATCCTGATAAGTTCAACGTAGTTAATCGATATGTTGTAGCGTAATATTAAGATAGGTACATACTTTTCTATCTAGATGTAGCAATAAAGATGTTTTTTTTTTTTTTTAATTCTATAAGCATGCGTTAATGTCTCCCAATATTTATCTGTATTTGTTAAGGTAATTGCATCTGTACGACACTGTATTAACTGAAAAGTTGGTCGTATCAGTCACATGTATAGGGACTGAATAGATAGCAGTAACGTCACCAAAAGACGTTTTAAAAAAATGTGGAAGAAGAATACGCGGTAGTGAGCAGAGGTCGAGATGGCTTAGTGGTCAGAGCGCCTGGAGTATTTATCAGGGAGGCGCAGGTTCGAATCCTGCTCGCAACCGTATTATTTTTCCACAACAATTTATAAAACTTAATTTGATAAGTAATTTTGGCAATCCTTTCGGCTCCGCAACGTACAGAATTATACGTTATAACAATAAAAATCTACTGTGTCTGCTAATGAGCGAGGCAACAGCTTAAGTAGACAACCCTAAATATATTTTATGGTGACCATCTTCTAGATATGTATCGGACGCGTCTCGTGGGGCAATCCTTGTTCACGAAGTGTCTTCGGGTGCTGGCTGGTCGGTGGTGTCGTGTGCTCCTGCCACTGGCCTGCAGATCGCGCTGGTGAAGCGGCTCACACACGCCGTACTCGTTGTCGTTAGACTTCACTACCCCGGTATCATTGAGCTAGATACCACGGCTTTAAGAAGAAGAGATTCACTTGCACCGCTCACAGGTGAGCCCATAACTGGAAATACCTGTTTCAATATTGTGTGACCCTACATAATATATTATGAATTGGAGAAACCGCTGATTACAATAGTATAAGATCACCTTGTTTTGGAATCAGTGGTTGCATTCTTTAGCGCTAATTGGTTACCTACCTACTCTTGTTACCTATTTACCTAATATGTGTTAAATCTTATGACAGCATCTAAGATGGTTTAAATTACATGAATTACCAAATATAAGGAAAAAGTTGTCAGAGGTCATGTAGGTAAAATTGTTGATGATTTTTTGGGACATGACTAATTCTATAGCAAAACGCCCAAATCCTACTGCGGTTGTTTGTATCCTATGGTTCTATTAAAAATTTCAGACAAAGTATTTCCTACACCTTCAAAGCAATTTGTAATAAGCAATAACTGGGACTGCAGTTTTTTTTAGGAACATATCAAGGTTAAAAAGTGCATGTAGAAACAAAAAACCGACAAACTTGTAGCTATTAATTTAATATTATAGTCTAGTATAGAGTAACCTTTTTATACGACTGCCCAAAAAAAGCAGTAAAAACAATAGGTAACCTGCCTAGGTACTTTAAACAAAATATTTTCTTTTTACTAGTATTCGGGGAGCACAGCAAGCCAGTGGTGTTGCTGGGCGCTGACGGATCTCACGTCTATCTCCGGCACACGGAGTGTTCAGACGTGTTGGTATGGAACACAAAGGATGCGTTCAATTCTTCCCGCCTCAACAACATACACTCTGCAGGCCCACGACTGATCACCACCGCTGTAGCAGCAGATCCTATGAAACATGTAATCCTAATCCTCGATTCCAATTATTTAGACACTCTTCAAGGAAATTCAGCAACTTATCATAGAATTACATTTATTAACAAAAAGTTTTAATAAATGTTATGTTGGTCGATAATGAAATTAAAAATTAACCAGTCCGCCTTCGTATTTATTCTTCTGAAATCAAAGCTGAGATTCTGTGATGTAAACGGGTAAATGCCGCTAGCCATCTTGAAGAAATGGATTGCTTCGGTCGGCTATAGCCAGCAAAATAGGTATATTTTAACGTATTCTATAACAACACACTCTTCCAAACAAAGTTGACTCATATACATATATATTACAAGCTGTGCCCGCGACTCCGTCCGCGTGGATGTCGTAAATAACAAATGTTCAACGTGATTCCTTAAATTGGCATAACTTTTTTATTTATGAACCGATTGACATGAAACTAACACCAAAGTGAAAGCTACGTGAAGTTAAGTGAAGCTTACCACAATGTATTAGTGGAAACCACATCTAAATCCGTTTCTGAAATAAGCGTGCACAAACGCGCAGACAAACAGACAAAAATTCTAATAATCATTGTTTTGGGTGCTATTTGCGTTGATTTGATAAAGGTCCCAATAATATTTTTTCTCATATATCTTCTATGTACAGACACCGATCCGTTACATTATTATTATATATGTCCTAAGTGTATGTGGCAAATGGCATAAGTAAAAGTGACGTTTTGTAGAAACACCTGTTGTAGGTACTCGGACATTGCACAATATGCCCACATAGATTTTTAGGGCAATTTGCTATTTAATTATTTTTTTAAAGTCCCTTTAGTAATGAAATTATCTATCTTTTATTTTATTAGCATACGCACATATTTGTCCATTGGAGTTAAATTTAAGATATGGTTATAACATTTAATGCATAACGTATGGGTGTATGTAGAATATTGTACAATATGTAGATATCACCTATATTCTATTAATAGAAATCCGGAATCAATTTGCCTAAAGCATGTTACGTGTACAGACTAACCACTTACCAAGTTAGTTCAAGGTAGGCACCTTTCAATACCGTTGTCTATTTGACAGGTCTCCATTTAATTTATGATTTTTGATGTATCATGTTCAAACATAGTGTTGATTTAGGCCTACGACATTTGATAACATAACATAGCATCACGCCTGTATTCCCCGAAGGGGTAGGCTGAGGTGTACACAGTTGTACAACCTAATTTCACCAATGCTTTTACTAAGTCCCATGTAATAGGTGTTGAGTGTATTGCTATCTACCGGGCACAATTCCAAACTCCGGGCTGCTACTGAGAATTTTCTAAAATAAAAACCCAATAACACTGCCGGACCCGGGAATCGTACCCGAGACCTCATGCTCAGCAGTCGGGCTTGGGACCACTAGACCAACGAGGCAGTCATTTGACCCCATTCTGTAATGGATAGTAAGTACGTTGTATGGCTGCCAGATCTTTATTAAGCAGGGTAGTGCAATATAAGGGAGGTGTTTGTCAGTAGACTGGTAGACAGATGATTCGTTAAGGCCTATCTCATTTACCCTATGTAAACGGTCAATATAACGTAAATAAGCGGTTAAATGTTGACCCTGTAAGCTTTCAACTAACTCTAGTCTAAGGTCATTTCATTAATTGTTTAGTAATCTAGAAGCGGATACAATTACATGTTACGGATACAAATCACGGTAATTGCCAAGAAAAAACCTAGATTACTGTATTTCCATTTGGGGTTCTGTATCCAAAGGACTGTCTGTTACAGAGTTGTATCAGACAGTGTGGTTGTATGTATTTAAGGTCCAATTCAACACTTTATTTATATGGATTAAATTAAAACTAAGGTATTGTGGACATAACGCTTATATTGTAACATAACATGGTGAAATTAAAATAAACATCTTTAAATTAAAACAACGAATATAATACAAATATTCGGAGATCGACCCATGATAAATATTAAAATTGTCACGATGTGAAATATTTATATTATGGGGTGTAGTGGTAAAGAAACCCCTTATTTTCATATAATACAGAAAATGTTGCTACCAGTGATATTAAAAACAAAATTGCATTACAGCATCATTATTTCATAAATAATTAGCTAAAGTGTATTTTTATTATCATTCAATTTATTTAATGATAATAATGATCTTGTAGGTAAACACAAATGAGTTAATACAATTTCACGGGTCGTTACCTCCGAAGACTTATAAATAAATTAATCTGCGATCAAAATTGAGAGCCAGACATTTTTTATCTATAATTAATAACATATCAACTTTCCAATACAACAAAATTAGCATAATCTTTTAAATTAAGCACACCGGCAATTATCCAGAAACATTTCAGCATTGAACCAATCCTATCACAATAAAGACATATTTATAGTCTCGATCATTGATTATATGTTATTATAATAAAAACAAACGTAAAATTTAATTTTAGATCGCAACTTGATGTTTAAAGGTAAAGGTTATAAATAATGAGCGATTTATTTCATTTTCTTATCTATTAAATAAGACCCGAATTTTTAGATTAAAACACTATCTAACCGTTCTGTACGAAGTTAGGACGAGGCGAGACTACACTCGGCATCGACACAGAGGACCTGATGGAACTTCTAAGCAGAGCGTCACTAATATGAGGCGACGAAAATATAAAGAGCAAACTCGTGCTCGCCCCCCTCGCCTTGCTTGACGACAGACAAGAGTTAATAATTATGTTGAATTTATGTGTGTTTTCTTGGTTTCTCTAATCAATGCTAGAAATGTTACTGAACTGTTACTAAGTTTAGTATCCTGATAAAATTATGGATCACAGGTACATTGTTTAGGCCACGTTACAGTATAGATTAAGACAGGTAATACATTAGGTGGTACACAGCCAATCTAGCTCACCAAACCCCTTGGTATGAGAAATCTGTCTTATTGATTGTGATCTTATAACAATAATTGTCTTTTAAAAAAATGAATTTCAATATAATAAATTACTCAAAAATCATCACGATAAAATGCATAAAGTAATTCTAAATCATGTGCATTTATGAAAATAAAACATAATTTTTAATATTTACAAATAGACATTTAAATCCAAATTCGAATATCAGTTTAGGTAAATAATAGAAAATCACCGTCTCTAATAACATACATAAATCCCACGTAATATGTACAATATTTTGTGAATAGAAAATATTTAATAAATCACAATGATCTCACGTACTTTTTGCAAGTGGCATTATTATAAATCGTAGTAGACGAATAATCCAACATTTAACTTGTCGCATACAATATCAGTTATCCAAGATACTTATACATGTAATATTCCGCTTAGACATATTATGTATATCTAAATAGCTATACAAATATTAAACTTTAGTCACAGTGTACACCGCAAAATGTATTTTATTTCTGTCCAATTTAAAATCACAACATCTCTAGGGCCAAGGCACAAATGTGATTACTTATATCGCCCTCTAGCTACATTTATATATTAAAGTTATCAGTTTTTATCTACATGTTGTACGTTAAATATAGGTACATGTTTATTATTTTAGAAATCAAGAACAAATTCCAAATGAAACGGTATGATTGGTCGTATTTGTTCAACAAATATATTGTTAGCTATGACTTTAGTATTGTCAATATGTCTCTGGTCTAAATATAAAGCATAAAAATATAAGGCCTCATTATCTTCTGAAATATGCCTGAAAGACTCCATGAAGATAATATCCCGATGTAGAGTGTAGTATATAGAATAGTGCTTTACTACCTTACTAGCATTACTACGATTTAACGAAGCAAGTAGTGCACCTTAGTATAATAGTTATTAAGGAATAATTGCCAAATACAATAAAGTGTGTGTTGGCAGTTTTTTACTATAATTAGAAAATTCAAAGTACTGCTTAATAATAACTTTCGCCTCCAATATTAATGTCGAAAAAGGTACAATTTTTATTAAATAGATTCAGCGTTACAGACGCATTTACGCATTTGCTCACTTCGGGATATAACCTTTAATATAGTAAAACTTTTAATAAAATGTTACTTACTGTAAGTCCTCCCCATATTCGCTAATGATGACTGAATGACAGTCCAAAAGCCATTATTCTATTTAAATGAGCATGAATGAACTTGAGGATGCAACATAATAAATTACCTAGGAAAGTATTTAAGAAGCCTCTGCTATTTTTAAACTTGCATAAATGTAATTGAATATACAAATCAATTGTCAGCTACACGAACTCCTCAGATCTAAGTTTGAATATAAAATAAATAATGAACAAGTTTTTAAGCTATGGTAATCTTCAGACCTCATCTGTTGCTCTCATGTGGATATTCGGGTTTTCCAAACAGCAGACTTCTCTCCTGTAAATATGATGTAGCCATATAGTTGCCGGAATATGTAAAATACTTTATGGACCCTTATATTAGAATAGATCTGCAGCATGACAAGATGAATCTATGAAATACTAACCTGTCCTATGAGATTCCCCAGTAACATGTTTGGTATGTCTAGGAACAATGAACTTTGATTCTTGGAACATTGACAACATCAAATCTTCGGTGGTTGGATGATATTCGACTTCGTTTATACTAGCTACTAACGGCGAACTCTCATAGTTCCTGTTCGTGTCTCTGTTCGCGGCTGTGGCGACGGTGGATCGGTTCGGATAGTCAACAGATCGCGGCCTGCGCGTATCCACTGGCGTCATCTTAGGATTCACGTGAACGTCTTTGTGTATGTACGGTTCAAGAGACACGCTCGTTTCGTTTTCGTGTTCGCTTATGTCGTCAGTCGCGTTATTCCCGTTCACCTCAACTATCAGTGGCCGCTGAAGCGTCGGCGACTGAACCACGGAAGTTGTGTTGTGAATAACGGTAACACACACTGTGTGCTTTACTGGAGACGTCACTTCACTTATGCTATCATCGGGAAGACTGGCAACACTTCGGGACAGTGAGGGGCTGCGTGTGACAGCGGTGATATCGGATTCTGAATCCGGCTCATTACTTGGCGGTTCGATTTTAACTTCTTCAATGACACTCTCCTCTTTAACCTCAGTTAATTCGGTAACAGTTTCGGTCGTTCGTTTGACGTATTTCGGCATACGTAACGCCCAATGGCCGTTGTGGTCGTCGGAGGAATATGAATGTGTAACAATTGGCTTTTTGCGCTTATAAAAAAGCATATAAGCTGTATTATTTACTAATTCACTGGACGCGTTTTCATCATCGACTGGTGTCACTTTTGAATCATCGAATTTGTACCAATGTCCATCGTATGGATTTTTACAAGCTGCCGTGTAATGTCCAGTCTCAAGATCGTCTCCGTGGTGGTAACAGATGGCGTAGAGATCGTACATGTTCTCTTGCGGATTGCTCGCAGGCGTCTTAGAATGTCGTCGTCTTGGCGACCGCGAGTGTCCGGGCGACTCTGCCATTTGTACATTCCTTCTAACGAGATGCGGCGTCATATCGAAATCGTTTATAGGAAACTCTACCATCGCTGTTAGCTTTGTGCTTGTACGACCTTTGGCATGCCTGAAAAGATATCTTTTTTTAGAAATAATGTTCCTAAAAATATATAATTATAACCAAGGGTAAACCAATAATACTCACTGTCGAAACCGTTTTAAATGTATTACTAAAATATCTGGAAGAGACCATAGACCGAGCGTCTTCACCACAGGCATATAACGCTGACACTGCGGACATCTAAGGAAAATATACACACTTGTAAACATATCAATTATCTCTTCTAGTATTACTGTAATACTAAGAACTAAAAGAACTTCTTCGGTTGATCTATGAAGAAGACAAACCTCCTTTCTTACGAGAAGGCTCACTGTTATCTATACTCCCAATTACTATTAGGTAAAGTTTCGTCCCAAAGACCCGGTGAAAACGATCACTGTACTACTTTGATTGCATGATATAATTTTTTTTTAAATATCGAATTATTTCTTTATATGGGCTCGAATTGCCACAGTAAAAGAAAATATACTGGTAAACAATTAGAAACAAAATAGTATTTTGTTAAAAATCTGCTCTTTCCTTTATATTGCCGTATTACTTCCCAGAATTTGATCTTTCTCAGCAGCACTATCGAATGGTGTAATAATACAGTATGCGTTTTATTTTTAATCAACGAGTTCGATTCTTGGCTAAGCACATTCATTTTTCAAATACCCAACTACATATACCGTTTTAGTTTTCATCAAAGTTGGGCCCGAGAGTCGTTTGGGTGTTTTTCACTATTCCTTATTGTTTCGGATATGGCCAACCACGCACACTTTAAACATTCACCTATATACTTAAATAATGTTGTACAGTTGTCGTAATATAACTGTGCATGTTTGAAGTTGTGTTTCCAAACAGCCACGCAGCTACAGTTGTTTAATGTGTTAAAATATTTAAATTTGTTAGGAAAATCAGACCGGGTTAATGTTCTTGGCCCTTGAGCGGGTGAGACAGATAGCTGTATGACGGAATGTAAAGGAGTGAGTGACACACGCTGTCACTGCACTTCCACCAGATCGCGCATGCGTTTTGCCGATTTTATTTTAAAATTGTCTACCGCGCACCGTACTTGTGTAGAATTTCAGACGTGCACAGTTATCATACGACAAGTATATATATCGTCATAATTATTTTCATAAGTAATTAGCGGATACTGATGTTAGTAGTACAATAAGTACAGCATTATGTAATATTCTAAGTAATAAATATTATTGTACTGTTTTTTATACCAAATAAACGACAAGTATATAATTATATCGTCATAATTATTTTCATAAGTAATTAGCGGATACTGATGTTAGTAGTACAATAAGTACAGCATTATGTAATATTCTAAGTAATAAATATTATTCTACTGTTTTTTATACCAAATAAATGTTACACGCTTTATATTGTACTACACGACGTAGTAGTGGGCGCGATAGTTACCTCCAGGCATCCTCCTGCGCGAGGTGTTCAGCTCGCGTGTAGTGCGCGAGGCACGCGTGCAGAGTGAGCGGCGCCGCCGAGCCCGCCGCCGACACGTGCACCTCGCACGCCTCGCTCGGCGACCGGATTATACTGAACAACACAACCACTTACAGTTGTCGTATTATAACTGTGCGCGTCTGAAGTAATACGCAAATACGCTGCGCGGTACTCAATGTTATGATAAAATCGACGCATGCGCGATCGTTAGGAGTGACTAACTTCAGACATGCACAGTTATATTACGACGATTATAATTTATGTGTTCTATTTTTTGTTTTTTTTTTTTTTTAAACACTGTCCCACTCAAGGAATTTCTTCCTGTATCGTGGGTGCGTTAACAGGCATATAATCTGGCATGCACGTACACCCAGGCCCGGAACAATTATCTGTAGATCATACAAATATTTTCTCTGTGCGGAAATCGAACCCGCGACACACGACGCAGCAGCCAATTTCTCGACCACTGCACCAACCACGCTGTCATATTTACAGATGAATATTTTCTTTTCTTCTTATCGTATGGATGATAAATAACCCAGTTTCACAGTTTAAGCCACCCGAGGCCTCTGACATGGCTTTACACACCATCGAGAATCTCTCAGGTGTGCTGGTTTCGTCACGATGTTTTCCTTTGCCGTTTTTAAGGGAGTGATAATTAATTTATAATACGCGCATATCTTCTGATATCAATATGTGTGCCTTGGATTAGAAGTTGCGACCTCTGACTTGTCAGTTCAACGATCAGACCACTAAGCTAATTATATAAAAATTACAGTAATTGTTATTAGTCACTGCTTGGATAATTTTTTACGCACTAATTAACGCATACGTAGCGTACTCCCCGGTTTAAAATTTTTGTGATAAGAAGAATAGGTGCCTGAACATAATTTGAATCTTCCGGATACTCGTGAACGTCAGGATGGCCGGTTACGACACCTATTACATTTTGAAATAGTTCTTAAAATGTTTGGTACCTATCTTGAAATAATTCCTACCTACGTATTTAAAAAGATAACCAGTTTTAGAGGTAACCGGCCATCATGACGTCAAAGTTGGCTGGTCACCTATGTGGTTTACAAATGTTATTTTTATCTAGTAATTGGAATCATGTAACTTTAGCGGATAAAAATGTATTAACAAACGAAGTTAATGAAGCTTTGGCGACGCCTACAAAATAAAAATAGCAAATAACGCGAACTGTCAATACACGTAGTGATGATATTGATATATATATGGAAGTGGAAACACGTAATGAAAACGTAAACTGATATTTATTTTGATAAATCGTGAAATGCTTGGGGAATAGTTCTATACTTACGCGCCAAATAGTGCGAGGGTAGTGTTTTTTTTAGAATAAACACCCTCGCGAACCATCCAATGTAATACACATTGGATGATCCGCGAGGGTGCGATGAGATACTGACGTGACCTGTATTTCCGCCTTTCGCTTCAGTGACCAGTAATGGGCTGCTCATAGAGCCAACTAGTTACATCAATGTGTAGCCCGCATACACTTGGATTGGCTTACAGGCAACCAACTACATTAATTAACCAGGAAATTATTTCAAGATTTACGATGATACTTTTACAATTAGAGAGTTACAAGGTAGGACAGCAGAAATATTATATAAATACATTACCTATCCCTATGTATAGCATCCCAAAGAAGTTCAAGTCGAAGGTGAGGATGCTTGTCATGTGAACACAGCGCCTGCTCCACGTCCAGAGAAAACAGCGGGTGAGGAAGCTGCACACAAAAAAACCCTTAAAATGTAGATAAAAATTAGTTTAAAAGGTTTTAGTTGTACCCAAAAAATAATGTTCAATTGTCTCAAAATGATCAAACATTTTTATATGATATATAATTGAATTTTCAGTTTTCTATCACCTACAAATGAAGTGCAATAATTATGTAAATTGCCTTTTAAAGGGTGAACACACCCTTTTCAGGTGAATAAATATTTCAGTATGATTCCGTTATCACTTTTTAGACATGTTTCGATGAACTATTAGCAGTCATTTATTATAAGTTTCGGATAAATCCAATTACTACCTCAGCCTGTAAATACGCTGGATCTCTAGGACGATGTGCTTCAGCGATCCTAGCGCGGAATATATCGGTGCCCTGCGAGTTCTCCAGCACTCGCTCGGCCACCACCTGGCACATCTCCTTCAACATCAGCTTCTGCAAGTCCTCATAAGAGATCTCGCGAGGCACTTGCATTGCGTAAGGTGATCCTACGAAAATAAAAGGTGATTTTGTATCTATATGTATATAAACAGTTATTACGTAGGTACTGTTTATTTTTTTATATAAAAAGCTTTGCCTTGAAAATTTCTCCGCTATCGTGGGTGCCTTTATAAACACAAGTGTCCACATGCACATATACACTAACACCCGGAACAATTATCTGTAGGTCATTCAAATACTTGTACCATTTGGAATGAAGTCAATTACTTACCGAATCTCTCTCCCTCCAGCAAGTTGACCCACATGATAAGTAAGTACGGAGTGGTGGGCGTCTGCAGTAGTGGTGGTGCTTCCATGCAGTATAGAGCTCCGAAATCAATACCCGCTGCCTCCCAGCCTGCACGGGCATTGCACCAACCTGAAGTACGAACATAAGATTATCTCAATTAATAATTAATAAAAGGGAGTCTCTGAGCAAAATTTCACTTGCACAAAAGATTTTATACACATAAATCGTAGCCAAGATAATGTGTAGCGAACTCTAAAGTTAGAAATTTTTATGGAAAGAAAAATACGGTCGTGAGCAGGATTCGAACCTGCGCTTTCCGGATAAGTCTTCAGGCAAAAAAAGTATTATACAATTCATATAGGACACAATATGTTAAGCAGCTCGATTTGGGGAAATTTCTGGTCTTGTGAAAATGTATCACACAAGATTAAATAATAGGGGGAAGGCTATATTATATTCTGCATCCCTTTTCTTTTACAATTTTAAGCTTACAAGAACAATTTATTAAAACAAATTTATTTAAAAGGTCCAAATAAAAGTAAATAAAAGTAATAAAGTAAAAATATATATAGGTCAGGTCATTCATATACCCATTTCGTTGATTTCAGCAAGAATTATATGATCACGGTCGATTCCCGTGTCGTTGTGTAGCGTCGTCCTCAGGTCGTCCATCGTCGCGTTCGGTGTCAGTTCTACACCGATACGAACCTGCCGCGGTTGCTGATTTACGTACACTACCTAAAATATAAAATATTTTTGGGGACCAATGATATATTTGTAATATGTATTAAAACTGACACGAATAATACCAATGTATAATACATATTATTCAACACAATACATATTATATAATTATTATAAATCTGACTGTCACATCCCAATGGGTGTCCAAAATTACGCAGTACTCTCAGTAGAAGCTGGATACAGAAATATTTTCAATATAAATATTATATGATCATATTTTTAATATTGTATATTATTAAATTATTTGAGTGCTAAATTTTCATTAGTTAGACATGTTATTCAACATCGTAATAATATATATTTTCATTTGTTTTTATTTGCAAGTAGCAGAACCCTAATTATTTTTCTAAATTAAATGTAGCCTAAGTTTACTCCTTACAAAATCAGCTATCTGCCAGTGAAAGTCCCCACAAAATCGGTGCAGCTATTTCGGAGATTAGCCAGAACAAACAGACAAGTATTATAATTTATTTTTTTTGTCATGAATACTAATAATTTACTTTCAAGCTGTTATTTTGAGACTACAAACAGACACTTCAATTTTATTTTACTTTTTTTAATTTATTTGGTGGGTTTTGTCGCTGAGTGACCATATCACCCAGTTATGTCAAAACAAAAAAAAAAAAACAAACAAAGTAGATCACCTTACTGCTAACATATAAAAAAGTTGAGCTTTTTCTGATAATATTTATTTGTATAGCTATACATGACTTACATTGACAGGGAGTGGTGAGGGCTGGGTGGTGGCCAATCGTGAAGGTAGCTGCACACTCACACAATGAAATGGGTCGAAAGTACACGACGTACGCTCACATTTTGCACATGTCAATGCTGACCTATAATTAAACATAATTTTTAAATCGAATCATAGTATCTGGACGTTGCCAGTCTCACACTATCCCAATGGGAAACAGGTGCGATCGGATACATGTATGAAAAAACTCAGAGATAAAAAAAATACATATTTAAACTTATTACAAAACTATGATGTAAAAAAAATCTTATAACCTTTTGTATGAATGACATTTTAATTGCACTGTACCTGTACTGAGCTTGAAACACAGCCTGTACAAATGAACTGTTCCGCCTTGCATGATTTGCCAATGTTTCAGCTGCAACTACTTCATCGGGCTTACCACATGTATTCTAAAATTAAACATTAGTAATAACATTTGTCATACACTATCAGATATTCATTACTATATTTAAAACCTCAATTCTCTTCACAGGTATGTAAAAAAAAATATTAGATGAAATTTTTATTCTTACCTTAATTGTTTTATATTTTTTCTTAGTAGCTGTATTTAAATCTTCATGAACTTTATCTAGCAGCCAAAATAGAAATTCTTGTGCATCATGTTGACTATTCCCTCTATACTGTGTGCCATGCCTTTCAACTGCACCCTATAAATATAACAAAATCAAAAATGTTTTTAATTATCTATTAATTTGTTGCAACAACTAGGAATAGAACTATATTATCACTTTCATTAATTCATAACTTTAAATAGTTATAACATTAAAATACAACTACCACTGGATCCATACAACCCAACCAATAGCAATTGGAGACTAATCTAGTCATAATCTTGACAAAGGCAATGAAAATATTAAAGAGCATTCCCCTTCTTAGTATGATTCAAAATCAAATAATCCTATTATTTAAGATTCAATATACACTAAATATTTTAAATAGAAACATTTTAAAGTTAATTTAATTACATACAATAAATACCTTAAAAGTGGTACTCATGTCAGGTGTATAATGACAAGCCCAAAGGGCTTTCAGAATTGCTGCCAGTTGCTCAGTCACTTCACCACGAGTACCATACTTCTTTGAATTAATTTTATTCCTCTTTTGTAGATCCACCTAGAACATATGTTATAATAACAGTTAATAGTGCTCATTAAACAGATTATGAAATAATTTAATAAAATAGTAAATGTATCCATTGTGCATTTATGCAGTTCATAAAACAAAATAGAATATATCATATAAAAAAATACTAACTTTGTAATGGTCCAATACAAAATATTCAGCAATAACATCAGTGTGTGAAAGACATTGTAAAACAGCATTCATATAACAGGTGTTGCCATGATTTTTTATTCCAGTGGCCGCAGGTGTGGAACCTGGAGGCCATGGAGGATCCCCACTGCAAGGGATGCGCTCACTGTTCATAAGTGCTGGGGCTGACTTTACCTATAAGTTTCATGTATGATAATTTGTTATTTATTAACAAATCAATATAGATGAGAAGCCTTGGAGAGCATATTAAACTATCAGTCCTGTGGTGCGAGCACAGTTCTTTTTGTCGACACATTTGACGAATTTAAATGTCAAATTTGACATAACGTGTTGATAAAATACATAAAAACTCATATATAATTATATTTTTTTAATACATGTTGAGGCCATGTAATGCCTATATTAATTCTATTTTTCAAAGAAACATTGAAAAAATAATAGACAAGAACGGGGCTTGAACCCGCGACCTTTGACGTTCCGTGTCATCACTCTACCAACTGAGCTACCTTGTCGTGTTCAAACCTATTGAATTTTCAATCCTCTTTGTATACGTCTTAAGGAGACGCCTGGTGATATTTATCTAGTAATCATTTACAGATTTACTAAACTCAGCGTTACCACTTTGCAGTTGTAAATCGCCGAACAACATCCCAATCCTTTATAAATCATATATAATTATATTTTTTTTAATACATGTTGAGGCCATGTAATGCCTATATTAATTCTATTTTTCAAAGAAACATTGAAAAAATAATAGACAAGAACGGGGCTTGAACCCGCGACCTTTGACGTTCCGTGTCATCACTCTACCAACTGAGCTACCTTGTCGTGTTCAAACCTATTGAATTTTCAATCCTCTTTGTATACGTCTTAAGGAGACGCCTGGTGATATTTATCTAGTAATCATTTACAGATTTACTAAACTCAGCGTTACCACTTTGCAGTTGTAAATCGCCGAACAACATCCCAATCCTTTATAAATCATATATAATTATATTTTTTTTTAATACATGTTGAGGCCATGTAATGCCTATATTAATTCTATTTTTCAAAGAAACATTGAAAAAATAATAGACAAGAACGGGGCTTGAACCCGCGACCTTTGACGTTCCGTGTCATCACTCTACCAACTGAGCTACCTTGTCGTGTTCAAACCTATTGAATTTTCAATCCTCTTTGTATACGTCTTAAGGAGACGCCTGGTGATATTTATCTAGTAATCATTTACAGATTTACTAAAACACAGACACGGAACGTCAAAGGTCGCGGGTTCAAGCCCCGTTCTTGTCTATTATTTTTTCAATGTTTCTTTGAAAAATAGAATTAATATAGGCATTACATGGCCTCAACATGTATTAAAAAAATATAATTATATATGATTTATAAAGGATTGGGATGTTGTTCGGCGATTTACAACTGCAAAGTGGTAACGCTGAGTTTAGTAAATCTGTAAATGATTACTAGATAAATATCACCAGGCGTCTCCTTAAGACGTATACAAAGAGGATTGAAAATTCAATAGGTTTGAACACGACAAGGTAGCTCAGTTGGTAGAGTGATGACACGGAACGTCAAAGGTCGCGGGTTCAAGCCCCGTTCTTGTCTATTATTTTTTCAATGTTTCTTTGAAAAATAGAATTTACATAAAAACTTTTATTGAGTCGACAAATTTGTCAAAAAGATCCGTGCTTGGACGCCTGACTTGTCAAATGAAGGCAGTCATTACAGGTAGACAGATACCTGATAGTCTCAATAACCAGTATTACCATGAGATATCATATTACCAAGTAACTGGGGTGGCAGAGGTTAGATAGACAGTCTTGTGTCTGTCTGTGTCAGTGCTAGCTAACATGTGCCATAGACATTTCACCTCATTAGTCGAAAATTATTTAACTCATGTGTGCTGGGGAGTTTGTCGCGCCACTTCTTCTTTCCAGCTATAACACTAGGAAGAGGTGAAGGATGGGCTTTTTTGGGGGCTGTCTGAATGTTTGATGTTCAAAAAGCGCTAAGTTTTAGCCTAATTTGAATAAAGATATTTTGATTTTGTGTCACTCCATGTAAGTAAAATACTGGTATTAGGCTGAATCCAGTAAGACTGTACGCTGAAATTCACCCATATACCAACAAATTGTAAAATTTATCCTTATCGTATTATGTGAAATCATAAATCAACTGCCTTACAACCATTATAAAAAGGTCCATTTATGTTCTGATTCATCACAAGACATTAGCATTGGAAAAGTGCCTACCTTACCTACTTACATAAAATATTCTCAAGTGAATTTAAGAGTGAACACATTTTTTACCCATACAGTGAATTCATGTATACTTACGCCCGATACATGAACAGTGCTCATGTGTTGAGCTATCTTGTTTAGGAATCTTTTCCATGATGGCCTTCTAAACAACTTCCTTTCTATACCATTCTCGTCTTTAGGAGTCTCTACAAGTGTGGAACTGGTGTTTGTTGGTTTGCTGTAATTTTCATTGGTTTTGTTCTTGCTTGATCCAGGTTTTGTCGTTCCAAAAGGATTACGAGGTAGTGTAAATGTACGTTTTAATCGTGATCCTTCCACCTGCTTCTGTGTCATACTGTTTTCAGACACCTCATTAATCAACTCACTTTCTGAACAAGATTTTAAAACCGAAGATAAATTATTGGTAGACATATTAAAGAAGGAATTGCTACAATTTTACATACATAACTTATTTTTAAACAAAAAAGTCCAATAGAAAACATTGATATGTCACTGACGTTAACGCCATTTTGATTATTTCTCAATTTTGCTGTCTATGATTGATGCTAGCGATGTGATTAGACGTTAAAAAATATTACTAATTAAAAGTTAAAATTATGATAATAACCAAATTACCTAAAAAAATGTAGGTTGCCAAAAACGAAGTTCTTAAAAAACAATTGCATGTTCTCTACATTTTGAAGACCTGTATTAATAGAACTCTGGATATAATAAGACTTCAAGACAATATAATACCTATTGTTGTGTTAATTACATTGTATTTTATTGTAATTTTACTTAACAGTATCACCCACAGCAAAATAGAATAAGCCAATCAATTTTATTAAGATCCTATGTAACTCAGTTTACCTGAAATATAATTTGCAGCTGTTTATCTATCTAGCGGCTAATTTAATATATATACGAACGCGAAATCTTAACCATTGGGCGGTAGCCCACCAGGCAATAACACCCGCCTGGTTGGAAGATCTTCCCATTTCAGTGGAGGAACACCTCACGTAGGCTTATTCTGAACCATTCGAAAACGTTTCCGTATCGGAACGGAAACTTTTCGGAGGGACGATTTTCGATTCAACTTAATCGAATGCGATATTCACAGTTCCTATCGGAAGAATGTTAAGCAATGGTAGAAAATAGATTACTGTGGCAGAAAATTTAAAATGTGTATAAAATATACTAGCTGACGCGTGCCCACTTCGTTGGCCGGTAAACATTTATACTTGTTATGAGTGTGGTTCGATTTGTACTGAGTGATTTGATTTATTTCCTGACTGCCAAAAGGAGGGTTGTATTTGCATGCCATTCCATCTAATAGAAATGTTACTCAATAGATTATGACACGGTCGCGGCTCCATACCTATGTCGTATTATCTCTTTAACCTTTCGTCCAAATTATATGCAGTAAAAAGTCTTTTGTATTAAACACTTGAGACGATAACTTTACATATTATCATGGAAGAAGAATTCGCGGTGGTGAGCAGAGGTCGAGATGGCTTAGTGGTCAGAGCGCCTGGAGTATCTATCCGGGAGGCGCAGGTTCGAATCCTGTTCGCGACCGTATTGTTTTTCCATTTAATATTGTAACTTTATAATTGATGTGTCAATATTTCCACGTTGTACATTACTATTGCACGCACACATTGACAATTCAAAAACGGTTGCATTTTTTTGAGCTCTATGTCCTTCTATGGGGTAGCAAAAATATTCTAATTCTATGAGCGGCATAGTAGTAATGTACAACGTGGAAATATTGACACATATCGATTATCGATAAACAATATTTCAGATGTAAAGACTTGGTATACAAAATGAATATATTTTCAATCAAATTATGTTAATAAAACTAAAATGACAAGCGTAGGTATTATTTAATACACTTCATTAATTAATCACATTATTTTAATACAAACATTTCATGCGCTCATACTATAATTATATTTCATTGGTAATAGGTACTTTGTTAAGAAAGCAGCTTTTAAGGACTCTCATACCCCGGTCGTATCCATAAAGGCCGGGCGCGTTTTTGAAGGTTTCCCCCCGAAAAATAAGGTATATCCTATTATCTTTTCTTATTTCTTCTTTTTCTTTATTATTTTTACCAATTAGTCTCATCCATTTTTCCTTTTCCTTAGCATCGACAGGAAACCTTTTAGTATAAAAAAATATATCATAAAAAATGTGAAATTCTCTTGAATTTGTAGTAAAAATTATGTAAACAACATGTTCATTACGCTATCACATATAGGCTCAGTACTCACCGCCTTAAGGTGATAGCGCAGGAATCACCAACTAGTTTCAGTCGGGGTCTAATCAAATTCAAATTCAAATCAAATTGCGAAGAATAATAGTAGCGCAGTTCGTTAGATCAATATTCAACTAAGGTCCGAACAAAGTAGATTGGCGGTCCGGATTCGAACCGCATTTGGGGACTACTGTCATAGCGTGATGAAATATATTTATAACGTAACCTGGTTCACTAAGCTACGCTAAGCTTTTCATATGTTATAAACGTTCGGACAGACACACCGAAAAACAGACAGAAACGTTTCCAAACATTTTGGTTTCATCGTATTAGGTAACGCAATAAAAATTTTGGAAAAATTATTGCTGTGCAGAGATAGTTGGTGGATCTACACTTATAATCAATTCTGATATCGGAACTCTTTGTTCTAAAATTTCATCGACACAATAGTCGACACTGACAAGTCACTATTTTGTGTACATGAAATGAAAATTTATATTAGAACAACGTACTCAATATTGCTTTTATCACCATTGTTTTTTACTATAGAGAAAATTCACTATTTTCTTGATAGGATTTGGTTTTAAAAAAAAAAATTCTAAAGACAGATTTTTCCAAAATATGGCCATGAAAATATATGCTGTTGTTGACAAATTTACCTGTGAAATGAATCTTTTTCTGGGTTATTTTTATAAGAAACATCGCAGTCACCAACACAACACGTAGGCATTGCTTATAAATTTTAAAACTGTATAAAATATACAGGATTCACTGACAATACAGCAAATATAAGTTAGCGTGATTTTTGACAGTGACACTGGAGAAAACATCTGCCAATAGTGCTGACCGAACCTAAATATGCTTTCTCTTTCTAACATGTGATATTTCCGTAAGAGTTTCCATTCCCATAGTAGGCTTTGTTGGTCTTTTTCTATCCTACGTTTATGATGCCGCTGATAAATCTAGATGCTTGACTTCCGGTCTCGGAAGGGAATGATGTAGTGACATCTATCTCGCTAGATGAATACTACGCGCATCTTTTATTTTAGCTTTTATGGCAACATTAGAAGCGACCTGCTTCGCGTGCAGACTTATCTGGCAAACGTTGTATCACATCATTGGAGAATATGTGACGAGTGAGTGAGATGACAATTGACACTTGACAGTTGACATTTCTATTTTAACTTATTCTCATTCATTGTAGATGTTGGGAGGTTTAGGTTTCCTTCTCGTAATTATTTATAAGTTCTGTCAGAAAGAGACTATCATAAAACGACCATCAATTAATAAATCCTGTTTATCTGTGTTCTACGTGTGTGTGCAAAATAAAATTTAATAGGATATTATGTCTTCGTAAAGTCATAAAGTGCAGGTGAGCTTTTCTATTCGGTGACTGGTGCGAAGATTAAATAAATATTCTATAAGATTGAAAGAAGGCTATACTATCGATTTGAGTAATAATCATATTAGGTAGATGAAGTGTAACGATAGTGTTCTATTACAAAAGCAGGCCTTTTCATTTCAATGGGAACGATTATTTAGTTAAATTGTGTGAAGGAACGTAATATAATTTACTGGACAAAAATCGGTAAATAATTTTAGGTATTTTTTATATATATTAATATAGGTAACTATATCATTGAAATTGTATTTTTTCAATAATGATATTATCAGTATTTTAAACATATTCAACCAAAAAAATATACTACACATAATTATGATATTATTAGTATATAAAAAACCCGACTGTAGTGATCTAATTCACTGAAACAACCAAAACAAGAATTAATTTTAATTTCCAATAACTACAAGCACTCTGAACCCTGATGGTTGGAATTGTAAAATAAATTATAATTTCAAGTCTATAAATACAGATTAGTAATATATGTATAGTCAATAAACACAATGAAGTTGCATGACAACTATCTTTATGTAAGACTCAGAATTGAATACCAACAAATTTATTTATTTTGTTTGTGTTTAGAATTATGAAATAGAGACAATATTTATTTTAGATGTGCAACATATGGCATAATGTCTGCCTTTGATAAATTAAAGCTTCTCATTTGGAAGAATTTTCTTCTACAAAGAAGGCACAAATGGCAAACTATTTTTGAGATTGCTTCACCTGTGATATTTTCATTATTTCTGATACTGACAAGATGCTTAGTGGATCCAAAGTCAAAACCAGATATAACTTATCCAGCATTTCTCCCAACATATTTTAACATAAGTGGACGAAATTTGTAAGTCATTTTTATTTAAATTTTCAATCATGATATAATTCTCTTAAAAATACATATAGTAAATATCTCGCATATTTTTAGAGGAAATCTAACAACAGCAAAAACAGGAACACTGGCATTCTCACCTGAAAATCCTCTCACTAGAAATGTAACAAGAGATGCTATAGCAATGGTAGCTGATGACAACTTCAGCATACTTTTTGCCCTCCTGTTTGACTCGAATATTCTACCTCAACCTAAAGGCTATAAAAATGCAGAAGAAATGGAGTTTGCTCTTACTCAACCCAATGCAATGAACCAAATTCTTGTTGGCATCCAATTTGACGACAGTATGGCGAGTAAGTAAAATAAATATAAAATGCAATTTAATTGGATATGTAGATGACAGATACTTATAACTACGAATACCTATAACTACGAATGTATTTCAGACGCCACGGAATGGCCGGATGATATTACACTGACGCTAAGATTCCCGGCTGTCATGAGGACGCCAATGGTAGAGCACCCATTGCGAGCCAGTTGGCGAACGAATTTATTGTTTCCGCTTTTCCCGCGTCCCGGGCCCCGCGATCCGGACGACATGTATGGCGGGAAAACACCAGGTTTGCACACAATTCTATTTTTAATTTTTATTTCTAAATATTTGTTTGGGAAACAAATTTCATAAAGTGTTAGTCTATATTACAAAAAGCAATGTTAGTATTACAGGAGGATTCCTGTTTTAATACGTGTGCTAACTTAAATGACTTTGGACAAGTTCTTTTGCTTACGCATTAGTTACCCACTCACTCATTAATTTATTTAATTGTGTATCTAGTTGCCAAATTGATCGTAAAATAATTAAAAGTATCAATTTCTTTGCTTCAAAGTTCGTGAATTTATTAACGAAAACATAATCGTGATAGATTCGTTCGTGAACGTGAGACACCGCGACCTCCGTAATGAACGCTTAGGTTTAAAAGTAGAAAAAAAGGTTTGGCGAACCTTTCCTAAAAATAGCTTAATTTGTGCATAAATTGTATGTTACATATACAACCACAATAAACGGTAAGGTAGATAAGGTCTAAATGCATTCCTGAGTCGTCCGAAAATATATTGAATAATTTAGTCAACTGTGGGAAACATGAGTGATTGACTTAAGTATGAAATTCAAGAGCAGTTTGACAAAAGAAAATAGACTAAACTGATGATGTGCGAATACTTGGACTACCTGTGTAAAACACGTAAATATTGGCCATTTATAAAACATCGATTTGAGAGATCCCTCATCGGTCTTCTTAGAACTACCACCAGCATCTTCGTCGTTAGACTGAATAGATACCTTTTACATAGCGACCTATAATCGGAAATAATGGGAGATCTCGTCAAATTAACACTTTTTTTACGTGTACTTTGCGATGTACTGAGATTCAAGGCTGAACAAACCGACAGCGATAAAAAATAAATAAACTTATCAGCAACTTCGTCTCGTGTGAACTCGCGGAATAATAAATTTCAGAATACCGTTGACGAAAAGTTTAATAATATAGCTATATATGGAAAAAGAAACAACCCCGATGTTTCCATGCGATAGATGATCTAAATAAGTATCTGATCTCGTAAACATTAATATTACTACCGACATTCGATCGGTTTCTTTTCGTCGGTCACTGCGACCTATCTCTACGGAGATTAGCTAAGTACGCAGGAGATAATTATAGTGCACAAGTGCACCTGTGTCGGCGAGTGAGAGATCAGGCGCAGGACCGACGGCTTTGGTAGTTTCATTTCAGTAAATTCTCAGTAGCAGCCCGGAGTTCGGAAGTTGGCGGTATGGCACCTCCGTGCTTTGGAGAGCAGGATACTACTGAAAATTTCCTAACAAAAAAACTCAATAACACTGCCCGTTTCGGGAATCAAACCCAGGTGCTTCGCTCAGCAGTCGTGCTTGCGGCCACCAGACCAATAAGGCAGTTATCGTAAACATTAATCTAAATCAAGCTATTACTTTTTTAGGTTATTCTCCAGAAATGTTCCTAGCTGTGCAGCATGCTATATCCCAGGAAATAATAAAACAAAAAACAGGAAAACCCATCAATACCAAGGTGTACTTACAACGTTTACCTCAGCTCGCATACAGGGAAGATCAGCTGCTAGTTGCGCTAGAAAGATTCATATCAATGATCATTATGCTCTGTTTTGCGTATTCATTCGTGAATACTGTCAGAGTTGTAACATTTGAAAAAGAGTTACAGTTAAAGGTAAATCTAACTAGCCAATTATTGAAATACGATAAAGCTGATGTTTAATGCATGATTAAATTTATACAACTTTAATCATGCTGCTTTAAGTGCCAGTCATTGCAAAACGATCGATATCTTATGTGTTCGCAGGAAACAATGACAATAATGGGCCTTCCGTCGTGGCTACACTGGTTAGCTTGGTTCATAAAACAGTTCTCGTTCCTTTTGATATCTGTTGGACTTATTGTGATATTATTTAAGGTAAGTTTAGTGCTTACGTCAAGTCAGACAGCCCGCGAATACCCAATTTTTTTCTGCAAATTTTTCATGTGCGCAGAGTCTTTTTGTGTCACGTACTTACAAGGAATTTCATATACTCTAATTTTGATTTAAAAAATAACCGATACGCTCTGTCCATCGGTCACGCCTGAACGTTTGGTGGTAGAAAACCAAGAGAAATTTGTGTCTACACTGCGATATTTATATGTGCATATCTGGTGGTCAGTTAAATACACCATATAAAACTTGCTCCTGTACAATTAACAGATAATAATTGCAGTTCATCTCGATGTACTGTCATTCATCTTATTCGCAATTAAAATGTACACATTTTACTATAATATTGCAAAATGTGAACTTAGATAGTCTGATAATTTCGCAAGAATATATCAGAAACAACCGCGAGGTCAATGAAATTTGACATGATTTTTCAGTAAGGCCGCATAAAATCAAACTCGCATCTAAGATTAATTATTTTTCGCCAAGCGCTTCGCAATTTGTCGCTAATTCCTTCGATTAAATATTAATACCTTTTCTATAATAAGTAAACATTTTTCTTTTATTTACCTGTTTTTTTATTTAGTTTTTATCTTTGGCTTTCCTTGCAAAGGTAACAATGTATAAAAACCAGACAAGTGCTAGTCGGACTCACCCTTCGTACGGAATCAATCATCGTTCATACTGTTGCTTAACGATGATTAATTACGTATTTTAAATAAAGACTATTTTTTATGATTTAATTACAAATGTATGAGTATTATGTTTTCAGATTTTTCCCTGTACTTGTAGTATAAGACGATATTACTTGCCAAACTTCATAGTTCTAGGTTAACGGACCCTATAAATTTTGATTCCCTTGAGTGTCGAAATATACGTTTTTTGCGGCATAAACGAGGCCGTCTCTTTTTTATGTTAACTTAGAAGTTTAATTTTTTCAATGCTTCAAGGGACAGTAGACACGATATATGGTTTTGATTTCAACTCGCTACAGATAAATCTTCGAAAAGCATTAACGCATGCATATGCGTATTTATCCGGGAGGCGCAGGTTCGAATCCTGCTCACGATAGTATTCTTTTTCCACAAAAATAATTCAACTCGATACTTCCACGTGTTCCCGAGATAAAGGATCTTGACAGACAGACGCACAGTCCGACAGACAGACGGATAGACCGACAGACGGACAACGAAGTGATCCTATAAGGCTTCCGGTTTTCCTTTTGAGGTACGGAACCCTAAAAATAAAATAACAAATGGGTAGATCTTAAGTAAAAAAATTGCTTGTTTCTAGATACCTTTCAACCGGACGGTGGCCGGCGATGGATATTCAGTACTAACGTTTACACCATGGAGCGTTCTATTTTTCTTTATGGTGCTGTTCGTCATAGCTTCATTAGCATTCTCTTTTATGGTCAGCGTTTTCTTCTCTCGAGGTAAGGGAAAAATATTAATAACATATCCTTTTTGTGTTACTAATGGCTATCTAATTAAACCATACTGTGATTGAAATGTGCCTTAGTGTGTAGGTACATATGGGGTGCCTTTCAGCTCTCGCTTCTAGACAAGCGTTCGAAAAGCGCACGTGGCTTGTTTGTAGCTATAATGTTTAGTGTATCCTTGCTTCATAAAACGCATCTTTATCGCGATGTTTGTTCATTTAACGAGCATCGGTACAACTTACTGTTACGTTAAAATGTGATTAAGATATGTTCGCACTCCCAGGGAAAAAAATATTTATTTATTACATTATGGTCACAATTTCTACTTAGATTCAAACAATCTTTTTAATAAAATTTACTGCTGCTTTGGCTTTACATTATGTAAAGTGAAATATGTTACCGAATGGTAATGATTAATGGTGTTCCACAGCTAATACCGCTGCATCCTTTATGGGTCTAGCGTGGTTCGCAGCATACTCTATTTACATGCTAACTCAAGTTCTCTACGAGGACATAAGTCTAACTACGAAACTGCTACTAAGTTTGATATCCAACACCGCCATGGGATATGCATTTCAAATGATCATCATGTGCGAAGGGACTTCTAGAGGTATGTATTGGAATATTGTTTAAATTTTTCGTTAAATTTTACATGTATACAGTACAGTTAGTAATATTTCAGGGTAGAAATGAGCATAGCCTTCAACAGGATGTAGATAAACTATTTCTCGTTCCAATCGTATTCAGATTGACTTGATCGATTTACAAACAGGAAGACCAGAATAGTTTTACGTTCATAAATTCTACAAACTGAGGTTATTACGTGGTCGTTGTTCGATACTATTAAATTTCAAGCTTCCTTGTATTCGTCTTAAGGAGAATGATAACACGGACTGTTAAGGGTTGCGTGTTCAAGCCCCGTTCGTATCTTTTATTTTTCAATGTTTCCTTAATAAATAATATAGGCATTGCATGACCTTAACATGTATAAAAAAATATATCATTATATATACAGCAAAATTTTATAGTTGCGTAAAATAATAATTAATCAAGAGGTCATTACCCTATTCATCACGTAACACCAGGAGCTTATCGCAGAATTTTTCGTATACCACGCATAGGATCAACACAACGCGCGGCACCAGTCGCGGTACGCCTGCGGTGCAGCGTGACAAGACATTGTTGTAAACTTAAAAAAAAACTATTTATTTATTTTTAAGGTATCCTTTTTAGTGAATTTATAGCCATTTCATAGATTCACCTTCTCGAACTTGGTCACTGTCAGTATATAAAACCACAGCTTGATAGATTATTATTATACATAATTATTTGACGATTTTTAAATAAAAATATTAGATTCGCCGTCTTTTCCACAGCCAGTTATAACTTTAATTACTTAATTTTATAAATCTTTTATTCCCCGTTACAATGCTGACTCAGCTGAATCTATTAAAAAATAGAAACGTCATTTGTCATGTGTATTTTACCGACGTATATAATTTTGTAATCGTAAGTATACGAATGTGTCATCGCATTGGACATATTTTAAACAGACTTTATAAAGCACTAAATTATTCATATGAACCGTCAACCGCAGCCGGCCGTACTTAAATAACTTTGTAGATCCCTGAATGAACTGAAACAATAGATGAGTAATATTCGTTTTATCATGATCAAACTTTGTACTATATAATGGCAATTGAGGCCATGAGTGCCAGAATCGTTTATCATTTTCCAGACTACTGATTATTATTATGTCTAGAAAAATATTGGCTACTCTGGCGTTTATACATAGTAAATGTAAGAGCGAGATGGGACGAATGAAAAGATGTCAACATCAAATTTAGTCATGTGAAACTAAACTGGAAAATTTTGAATCGTCTCTAATTTTAACTTAACCATCTAAAAGTTGACCAAAAAAATGTTCAGAAATTTTATTTTGACGTTGTTTCTTTCGTCTTCCTCTTACTTTACATTAATAACTGTTATTAAAACACAACAATGCTCTTATTTTAGTTTAATCGGCCTACGCTAGAATCGATACAATTGTTTAAATTATTAAATAAGTTTAAAAAGATTGAAATTACTGAGACTGTGTCATTAAATTGATCGAACTTAATGATATTTGGCCGTTTCCAGACGGGGGTTACATACTTAAGTTAAACTTACACTGAACATTTGTTTATAAAATGTAAGCGAAGTAGGTATGTTGTGTTGTACCAATAGACTTGTGTAAAAGTGATAAATATGTTGTGTAGGTCTGCAATGGAACGAGTTCTTCACTCCTATTTCTTACCACGACCCACTGCAGCCGGGCCACATCGTTCTAATGCTGATTCTTGACTCGATACTTTACATGCTCATAGCAATGTACGTGGAGAAGATCAGGCCGGGTCTCTACGGAGTCCCGTTGCCCTGGTACTTTCCATTCACTAAGAGCTTTTGGAGACCGAATAAGGGTAAGATTGCAGGTTAGTTTAACGCTTCTTTCTCTTAACATTTCCTTTTTAATACTAACACCAGAATAAAATTATTACATATTATGTATTTAACGCGGTTGGTATTGGCCTCGATTGTACGCTTGTATGGACTTGGTACCTTTTAACTTTTACCCGCGCTTTCTTTAGCATGCTTAAAATGGGTGTTTTTCTTAAGATATGTGATATTTCCCGACATCAAAAGTCACTTGTGAGGTACGATAGTTTCTCTGAAAAAAATCATTGATATAAGATATTTAGTCATAATGAAGTTACTAAATAATAAGTGGAATAATATGTTTATTTCAAAGTTAAATTTTAGTAGTCAACAATATTTCGGGAGTCATCTTGTTTTCACGGAATCTCATCAGCTTTGTTTACAAATGCTAGTAAACAACTTGCTGGTAACATTTTGATGTGTTAAGATTTTTTTTTCTGTTTGCTTCTAATCAGCTGATCACTGCAACCCATACCTTTATAACTAATTTATCGTTCGCGATCATCTTGCGGTTAATGTCATTTAAGTTGCGGTTTTATATTGATGATTTTAAACCAGTTTATTTATGTAAGCTATATAAAAGATGAATAGATTAGGTATCTATTTTTTAAATTAATAATCTGCTAAACGAAGTTATACAAAACCAGTATGGGTCATTTTTAGTAAGTAGGTACCTTATATCCTTTCATTGAGATTATTAGTACATACCTAATGTTAATAAGACATTATTTTTAGTGAGTATTCGCCAATACAACTATAGGATTTTGTTGTGGTAATACAGTACCATCTTTCTCTATTTGCCGATAGCGTTACTCACAGGCAGTCCTTATTAGTTCAAAAGCCCATTTGTAATGTAGTTGCATGTACTTAATGATTTATTCAATTGCAGAATGCGAATGTATGCAAGCATTTATATAATACCATAAATCAAGTACATCAATTTATATATATTACGTATACTTTAATACGTGAACATAACGGAATAGAATAATTATCGCTTTCTGTGACTAAGCAAGCACTGATTTTCACGTTATCTATTCCACATTGCTATGAAATGTATTATTTTCAGAGTCAAATAGGAAGGATGCGCATGATCTGGAGTACAATGATGCTCTATTGAAGGTTATCCATGATGAGGAGCCAAAGGGCGTGCCTATGGGCGTCAACATACAAGTAAGTCACGCATGACATTACCTACTTACACCAATTGAGGCACTTTTTAATATTATACTAGTAGTAGTATGGTTTCAGTCCAATGTACTCGACAACAATACTTAATATTCAGGGCTTTGGTAAGGTAACTACATCTATTTTTTTATGAGACCATCCCCATTATACGCACACATACAGTCCGTTCCACCGATTTTGATTTCTATTGCGTAGGGGACGTGACAAATAGTAGGCGCAGTAAACAATGCCATCGTTATGTCTACGGAGTAGAAAATCGGTTGAATGAACTCTAAAAAGAGTTTGTTAGGCATAACTATTCCACTTGTTTATCTTATTAATCGCGGAATTTGATACTTAACAAATCTAAAGTCAACCTACCCCCCACAACTTTACTATATGCGATAATTCAGAGTGGCATATTTATAATACTTACATAGTTTCTATAAATTCGTTTAATGTATTACTGCCCCCTATTTGTAAAGATCCTTTTTATGTAATATATTTGGACTAGCTAGGAAATCAATAACATTCATGACAAGAAACAAAAACAATTAGAAAAAAATAGCTGTCATATACATGTTAATCAAGCGTTGAGCTCACAATTTAAAGTGTCATCGTTTATTTTTGTTTTGGGTCATATAATTGAAGTGGCTGGTTCGACGCGTCGACCTTCAGAATAGCAAAGCCGTATTAGAACGATAAGTTCATGTACTAACACATTACAGCTAAGTATGGAGCGTTTGTTGATTTATGTTGGCATCAACAATCGAAGCCGTATTCGCGATCGCCTGTTTATTTACTACCTTAGGGAAACTAACCCACCATATCAAGTATTGCTTCAACACATGAAAACAAACTTTAGATATTGCTTGACGTTAATAACAAACGTTGTTGTTTTTAATACAAGGTCATCTTTAGAAAAAGTTTACGGAACAACCAAGCCTGATCGGCTATGATTATAAAAAAACTACAAAGTTGGTTACAAGCCATGTAACCAGTTCCAAAACGTTATTTTTATAAAGTTTTAGGAATGTTTAAGTCTTTTAGTTAGGTACGAGTATTATTGCCTACCAAGGTACCTACTGGGTAACATAATCTAGATAACGTTTTTCTTTCAGAATCTAACCAAAATATACAAGGGTCGAAAAAAAGTCGTCGATAATTTGAATCTAAGGATGTATGAGAACGAGATCACTGTGTTATTAGGTCACAACGGTGCCGGGAAAACGACCACTATATCCATGCTTACAGGTTAATGTCCATTATTTTGATTACTACTGACAGATAGTTCTACCTACTTAGTCTGCGTCGAAAATCTTGGCATTTTAAGTTGCAGGAAGTTTTTGCATGTCGAACGAACACACATTTCTTTTTTCTTATTTAATACTTCAATACAATTTAGGTAACAAAAGATGTGCGTATTATGGAGGTTTAAAATCAGCACGAGGAAAAGGATTTCCCGTAATTGTGGATTATTACCCAACCAATAATAACTACAAATACCAACACGTAACTTAAAGTCCTTCATTGGCTTCACCGCATCCATATACATTCCTATAATATAGCCATAACAAAATAATGATACTTCATAATAAACACCGACACATCGCGTAACTATAATTTTGTACAATTGAGGTCATAGTAATTGTCCCCTTTTCGATTCGGGCGCCTTTAATGGAGGAGTGTCGCATACATCTACAAATGCTATATGATCAAACGAGACATACCTAATAAGAAAGAGAGCCACTGAGGAAATGTTCAAATGCAAGACGTTAATGACGTTCCCCTAATCGAGCAGCTCCAATAAGTTTGCATTCGTGTGCTAAACAATTGCCCAATTACACCCACTTATCTGGTATATAATTTAGACGTTCCGGTTACATCAAACATAGAAATGTATGTTTCTCCGTGTGTGTAGACGCCAATTAATGATGCACGTACATACGTATCTACTTCATGAACCAGGGTTAATTGTGTTTTTAATTTTCATAATATTTTTATTTATTTAATCTGTCCAGGCATGGTACCGCCTTCCTCTGGGAAAGCATTTATAAATGGTTTCAACATAGTAAATGAAACAGGCCAAGCCCGGAAGTCCTTGGGCATCTGCCCACAACACAACGTGCTTTTCCCAGACCTCACGGTCGCTGAACACATTATATTTTATTCAAGATTAAAAGGTGTATACAAAAGTAAAATAAAAGAAGAAGTAAATCATTTCGTTAAGCTGCTGGAATTGGAAGAAAAAGTAAGTCGTATGAATGTAAATTATATTTTTTTCCTATGACGTTGGTGTTTGGTTTTTGCCTCTTTATCTGACCTTTGTACGTCCGTGCTTACCCATACAATGATTTTGCGAAAAATGTACAAGATGCTCAAAATAAGATCAATATGATCTTTAAAGTATTTAAATATGTATAATTTATTAAAAATTTCCGGGGTGGCAATTACGTATTTTTATGCGTGTGTTTTTCAACTCTCTCTCTCTCTCTCTTCCTAGCTATGTGTCCCACATGGTGGTGGGGGTCAGCCTTCCTTATTTTTCTCTTCCAGGTGTTTTACAACTAATCAAATTATGTTTGTAAAACATCGTTTTCATGGTTCTTCATTTATAAAGAAGTTCACCAGTGAGGTTTTAGAGCGTTTCCCTACATGCGATGAAATTCATATTACATTTTCCTGAACGATTCCAGCGAGACGTGACATCGAACAAACTATCAGGGGGTCAGAAACGGCGACTGTCGGTTGGGGCTGCGATGTGCGGCAACTCTCGCGTGGTGTTGCTAGACGAGCCCACTTCTGGCCTCGACCCAGCCGCTCGACGTGCTCTCTGGGACCTCTTGCAGAGAGAAAAGAAAGGTCAGTCAATATAAACATAGAGTGTACCACTGAAAGGCAAACGCTTACCTGTTCTTGCTTGACGTTGTGCCAGACTTGCGCGTGATCCTGCTCAATACTGTTATGGCTGGAAAGATACAGCTATGTGACAGGTAGACAGATAGCGTAGCCTTAATAATAGGGTAATCTGTTCGTACCCTAAAAATGAAGTTGGTAGTATTATGTTGTTACCTAAGGATTTTCTATGATGCGCTATTTTTTGTGACAGACATAAAGTTGTAAACATAGCCTAGGTACGTACCTGTACGTACGTGTACGTACGTACGTACACCTACGTCCTGTATGAGAATCTTATCTTTTGTTCCGTGCTGGATTGAATTGTTTCACCGCGAGTCTACTATCTAAAAACAAACCGTTTTCAATTTTTCATTAATCGAAGAACTTAATTTTTTTCTAAAGCAGACTTAAATTAGTCAAAAAGGTGCATTTTAATTCAGATTGAACTGGTCTAGTGGTCCCAAGCGCGGCTGCTGAGCATGAGCTCCCGGGTTCGATTTCCGGGTCGGGCAGTGTTATTGAGTTTTTCTGTTAGGAAATTCTCACTAGCAGCCCAGAATTCTGAATTGTGCCCGGTAGATGGCAATAGGTTCACGACCTATTACATCGGACTTAATAACAGCATTGGTGAAATGAGGATGTACAACTGTGTACACCTCTGCCTACCCTTTTGGGGAATACAGACGTGATGCTATGTTTAATTCAAATTGCATTGATTGATCTCAAATTACTATTAGGTATAAAACATGAAAAACAGCAAGGTACTAACTTAGAATTTTGTCTCTAAATAACCAGTTGTGAGGTAAGAGTATATACCATTATATCATACCCGCAAAAAGTAAGCTTGAACGAGTGCACAATCGGTCATTCACGCCAGTCTGTAATGTAAATACGTCTTTAAATGTATTTTTTCAAGTAGGTGTGTAAGCATGTATTTTTTACTTTGTTTAGTAACCGAGTTTGACAAATGCTATAAAAGTAATTGTAAATGTAATGGCAATACGACCTTCATCATGAACCTTTGAGGCGCGTTGAAACGATAGGGATGGTTTTTGTAATGTATCGAAATCCATCATGGATGTCGTGCTGGACTCCTTCCAACAAAAACCACACACTCCCCCTAGTACCGGAATTCCCGGATCGCAGCTCTTGTCGCAACTCTGGCCAGTAATGGTCCATCGCCAGTGTCGACGAACTTCGTGGTCAGTCACAGTTGATCTGCGCAGACACTTTAATGAGGCGCTCACGAGAGTGCTAAACTTGCCGTCTCGAGTCTGTCGCTGGTCGATCCAGGAACTACACAATTCCGTCGCCCGCAAGCTAGAAATAGTTGAGCACCCTCGGCGCCTAGCGCGTCTTCTGAGGCAGGGGCGAGAGGAATTTGCTTCTCTCTGACTTTCTGCTACTTCCTTGGCAAAAATCACCTCTTCGCAGAAGGTGGTGATTCCACTTGCGCTGTCATATCCGAAGAATAAGAATCTAGAACGATGTATCTTATTACAGCTGGAAGCGATCGCCCGTTAATATTGTACCCCGGTAGGGTCATGGCGCTGCACGGCCCAAGCTTCTCAGTAGCAAACCGGAGTTTGAAACTGTACCCGGTAGATAGCAATAGGCTCATCACCACCTTATCACGAGGCACTAAACGGCACTGGTAAAATGTGGGCGCACATAGTACATATCCGCCTAATCTGTTTTCTGTTAAACCAGAAAAGGCCTTCGGTATTATAACGGTATTCTTATTTAAAATTGATCTCATAGAACATGAGACTCATAGAACTTTATTATCTCGTTCAGGTCGTACAATGATACTTACGACACATTTCATGGATGAAGCGGATGTGCTAGGTGATCGAATAGCTATCATGTCCGGGGGTCGGCTGCAGTGTGTTGGTACACCGTATTTCCTCAAGAAACACTACGGCATCGGCTACAAAATAACCATTGTCAAAGGAGAAAATTGCGTTGCCGATGACGTCACGAAATTTTTCAAAACTTACGTACCTGATGTCAAAGAAAACACCAATATCGGTCAGTTTCTTCTTTTACTTTCTTATTTATTTATTTACCATAACTTTTATGTTATCTATGTCTTTGTGAAAAGGTTATTTTGAACTCTTGTCTGGGTAAGACTTAGGTACATAACCGTTAATTACTTAATTCATGTCCGTAACTTAAATAACGCCTCTTTTATTTCAAGAGTTCATTGGCCGTATTATGTATTACCTCTTGCCAAGGTCGCGCAAGAGTTAGATGTTTATACTTTATGATCTATAGCTATCCAGAAGTTTTGTTTTTTTTCAGGTTCCGAATTAACATACATTTTGCCTAGTGATAATGTTAGTAAATTCCCAGAAATGTTGAAAGAATTTGAGACAAAAAGGGAATCTTTAAATGTTTCAAGCTATGGACTTTCCGTGACCAGCTTAGAAGAAGTTTTTATGAAGTACGTATGCATATTCACTTATATTGGCGACTTATAATGATATAATCGAAAAAGAAAATGTTGTAGATATTAAGAATTAAATAAAATCAATAATAAATTGTACCTATATAGGGCAGGGGCAGAAGATTTAGAAACTTCGTCAGCAAAAAAGAACAACTATGTTAACACTGGACCATACAATGACTGTTCTATAGCACCTATGGCCAACAATTCACACAACCCACGTTAGTATTTTGTCAACGTAATGTTACATACCCTTAATGTTTTACCTAATAGCTTTTAATATTTTCAGCGGACAACGAACCGATACAAAAAGTACGCGGTTTCAAACTTCTCAGGAATCACATAAAAGCAATGTTTTTGAAGCTAGCATACAACACAACGAGAAACAAACTCACTGCGCTTATACAATTCGTGACGCCTATAATTAACATAACAATATCCGTCATTATAGCGAGGTCTTGGAAGTTTTTATCCCAGCTCCCACCACTAACGTTAAGTTTGGAAAGTGGTTTTATGAAGACGCAAACATTATTGTCACAAGCAGACCTTAGGGACGGCAGTTTAGAAGCTAAGGCTATGATGGCGTATAAGAATTATTTTAAATCGTCAACATATCCAGGGTTGACGCTTACAGATCTGAGTACGTCAAATTTGGGGAAATTTTATTTAAAATTGGTAAGTTTATACATTACAAAACAAATATTAACATAATGTTTAATTCTATTTAAATGCGCTTATCAATAGTTATTTAAAATGTTGAATTCAAAATAACTTCAAATTTGAACGAATACAAAGAATCACGATAATACAAAAACATCACGATTGCATAGTTCATAGGGTGTAAAAACTAAACCCAAGGCATGTCCCTCCTTAAACAAACAATTCCAGTTACTAATCACTGTGTAAAATCTATCCTCTGCGCACGCAATGCATCGCCGCCGTACCGATTTACTTATTACGAATGCCTACATAAATTTATTTAAGCTGCTTGTTGTACCTAAATAAATGTAATAAAATTGTCTTCCGAAAATTCTACCAAGATGTTGATGAAAACGAAATTTTATATAACGAAAAAATACTGCTTAATACACATAACGCCAATATGTATTACACTTATATAGGTAGTTAACAAAACTAAAAAACACTCTTCAAAAGCCTGTAGCCAGAATCTGATCAAGTACTTTTACTGTGATGCTTATGATATTAAACTGTAATTTTTTTCTGGCCTTAAAGATTAATCAAAAATATTTTGTATTAGTTGTGCCCCGCGGTTTCACCCGCCCTGTTAAAAACTTTTCAGTACGATTAAAAAAAAAACTTAATGTAAAACCTCGTGCTGACAATGACGAACACAACCAAAAAATAATAATTCAATTTGATGCAGTCATTCTCAAGTAATGCCGTGACCAAGGGAAATCGGGATTCATTTTTATATATATATATAGATAACAAAAATCTCTTGTGTTAGAGCGCTGCAGATCTTCCCCGGGCAAGAAATGAAGTCGTACTGGGTGCTTCTTTTGGACAACACAACATTACGGCTTGGTTCAGTAACTACGGGTACCACGACTCTGCGATATCTCTCGCGCATGCCAACAACGCGATACTGGGTGCATTGTCGCCCGGAAGCACCTTAAAGGTGGTCAACCATCCGCTGCCGTACTCTATCGAACATTTGGTGAGTAGGATTTGTATTATTTTATTATTATGATAAGCAAGCTTCATAATGTATGGAAACATTTTCATAATTAAACTCTATGGTAGTCTAAAATTTGATAATATGCCAACACCTTTTGTCAAAGAATTCATGAATAAAAGCAACGCGGCAGCTAAAGCTCTCATTCTGAATGTCATAGCGAATATTGTCGTAAGATTGTACCTTTAAGGGTCGAGACTTCAATTGACTTGTTACATTTATTGATTGATCAATGTTGTTTCTCTCCGATAGTAATCTTCATTTCAATTTGTCCTTTACAATCACAATGCGATCGTATCAAACAATATACCTCGCATTAAAATATTCCATTTCCAATTAAAGTTTCTACCCAATTGGTTTCAGGTCAAAGTCATGGCTTCCGGCAGCAGTATGGGATTTCAGTTTGCATTTAACATCGGATTTTGTATGGCTTTCGTCACGGCATTCTTGGTACTTTTCGTTATTAAGGTAAGATTCTAATCTGTTATTGATTATTAATTATTCAGTTACCAAACATACAAAGTACATAATTTAATTACGCTTGAAACGTAGCTCCTTGAAAAGGTCATGGTTACGATCGATGAAATTACTCATACTGACAATTACGGTGATTATTGTGACAAGTTTACTATATATCTTATCTACAATATTGTCATCCAAGAACATGCTATACAATGCTAAAATCATCTGTCCATCACATTACATAATTATATTTCGTACAAGAAATTATTTTATAAACTAGTCTTTCAGATGATTAGCATCACTACAGAGATGAATAGATTATAATGTAGTTATTGCTTAATCTGTTGACTAGCTAATATCTATTAATTAGTATTGTTTGTTATCAAGTAAAATTTTGTATGTTCGCGAGTATACAGATTCAAATAACAATTAACATACTCCCAACGTTACTAGGAGCGCATAAGCGGCGCGAAGCTTCTTCAGCGTGTGTCAGGTGTACGTCCCGCGGTCATGTGGGTTACGGCGCTCGTCTGGGACTGGATGTGGCTGTTCCTAGTCTACCTCTGCATTGTGTTCACTCTCGCTTGCTTTCAAGAAAGCACTCTCTCTACGCCATCTGAATTAGGTTAGTTGAATAACCTATTTAGGATCTTTTTCCTGTCGGGTTCCGCATTGCGGTCTACTGTATTATACCACATGGATGATTTCACAAGTAACTGTAAACATTTGTCGGTACGTATAAGATAAGATAAATTAGGAATCAATTCCGCATGAAAAATATCTATAATACCTATGCTAGACTAAATACAGGTGATGTGAAAAATCGGCCCTATAACAAAAGTGCAAGATTGCCCCTATCTGCCTAGATTTCAATAGGGTCAATTTTGATTGTGGCGGACAATATAAAAGAGAATATTCTAGTCTAAAGCATTACATACACAAATGTGCAATAGCATAATTAAAAAAAACTTAAACAAGGCAATATATAATTCGCAGTTGACGTTTTTATGATATTAATAAACGAATTGTATTACAGGCCGAGTACTTCTAGTCCTTATGGTGTTCTCGTTGGCGACAATACCAGTACACTACCTAGCATCATTTTATTTTGAAGCTGCAGCTACGGGCTTCTCAAAGATGTGCTTCATGAATATATTTACGGGTGAGATCATATTATATTCGAGTAATACACAAAAAAAATCCTTGAACAGCTTATTTGAATTTGGTTTATATGATAATATCATTATTGATTATCCGTTAATAATTCATTATTGTATTTTGGAAATGGCACAGATTCACGAGATGTTTCATCAGATTATCAAATAATAAATCCATTGTTTTATTTCATCAGGTTGCATGCCATTTTTAATCACCGAATTATTGAGACTGCCAGAAGTAGGCAGTCCGTTTTACGCTCATCTGTTCGACTGGATTTTTTCTCCGTTGCCCATTTACTGCATCAGTAGAAGCTTCAGGTAATATATATTTCGATTCTGCTATAATGTTAATTTAAATATGGTAACATTATCAAAAAATGCATGGCAACAAAATCAACTGCAATATTATCACAATAATATTAAAGATTCTGACCTGATTTGAGAATTACACATATAATGTTTAAAATTTCTTTCCCGGTTCCCGGTCATTGATAAAAATATACCAAGGTTTCCGTTAAAGGCCGTCCGAAATTACAAAATTATGATGAATGTTAAAAAATAATGTCATGATAAGTAGCAATGCTGTTATTCTTAAATAATCTCATCCATAGGGACATGAGTGTATCATCGTTCTCAATGCTGGCTTGCGACGGTCTTTGTGACCAGCTGAGCATCGACAACTGTACGCGGCACACCATCTGTCGTCAGCTCAACCTCTCCGTGTGTTGTAGTAAGTGAGTTTTGTGCTGCGTGTTATGTATTGTAGTTGTTAACTATGTTTTTTTTTTCTTTGATGTGATTATGGATCCCGTCCTAATTAAATAATTATTATTAGCATGCAAACTGACCTTCGAAAGTAATTTTATATTTTTATAACAATACTGAGGTAAGTATAAATCGATAGATAATCTATACTAATATTATAAAGCTGAAGAGTTTGTTTGTTTGATTGTTTGGTTGAACGCGCTAATCTCAGGGGCTACGGGTTCAAATTGAAAAATTCTTTTTGTGTTGTATAGTCCATTTATCGAGGAAGGCTATAGGCTATATAACATCACGCTACGACCAACAGGAGCGGAGAAAAAAATATTCCTTTTAAGAGCTTCCGTTGCGAACGCTGCGTAAACGGTTAAAGTTACGCAAAAATCATGTATGACAGAATTGCAGCTCTATAAAAGTTCGAAAAAAAAGTCCGAGACAGCATATATCTATCTCATAAGGTTGACTCACTATAACCTTTTTTATGGTTATCAAATTGGTTCTAAAATAATGCATTATTTGCGATGGTGTTTTTATAAACATGATATTAATCCTTATCCAAATAAATACGTTATTCATCAAAAGTATTTAATTTTGAACAAAATTGCGCTATACATCATTTGATTTCAATAAATATCTTCGGAGATATCGTAGTTTTAAAATAACTCGGCAACAAAATAATAATCAAGTTCCACGCGCTTATTTATAACATAACATTATCACGCCTGTATTCCTCGAAGGGGTAGGCAGAGGTGTACACAGTCGTACACCCACATTTCACCAATGCTGTTATTAAGTCCAATGTAATAGGTGGTGAGCCTATTGCCATCTACCAGGCATAATTCAAAATCCGGGCTGCTACTCAGAATATTAAAAAAAAAAACTTAGTAACACTGCCCGACCCGGGAATCGAATTGGGACCACTAGACCAATGAGGCAGGCGCATTTATGATGTCGTAGGCGCGGTCATGACGGGAATATATTTTTGTAGGTATTTTTCTCAAATTAACGGGGTGAAACCGCGGTGCACAGCTATTAAATTATAATTAGCCTAAGTTACTCCGAACTAGGGTTCCACAGGCTGAGTGTAAGTTTCCGACATCCACGGGACGAAGTTGCGGGCACAGCTAGTATAAATATATAGCGCTTCCAGCTTGAATTATGCTTTCAATATTGTATGTATGTTTTTTTAAACCTTGTGCTTGCTCTACTGCCTCAAAAGCACTTCTTCTTCTTATCGTATGGTGGATGATCTCAAAAGCACCAAAGATATTTCACATAGCTAGTAGTCCCCGGAGGATTAAGCAGAAATGTACCGAATACACCCACATTTCACCGATGGTGTTATGAAGTCCCATGTATGTCCCATAGGTGGTGAGACTGTTGTCATCTACCGGTCAGAATTCCAAACTACGGGCTGCTACAGAAAATTTCCTAAAAAAAGAACATTATCACTGCACGACATTGGAATCGAATCCAACACCTCACGCTCACGACTGTATTTCTTGACCGTTCTGTAAATAAATGGCCAAAAGTAGATTCATTCTTGATAAGAAAAAAACTACTAATACTATAGATGCGAAAGTTTGTGAGGATGGATGTATGGATGTTTGTTACTCTTTCACGCAATAACTACTGAACGGATTTGGATGAAATTTGGCACGCTAATGTAAACTAATCTACACTAAATAATAATATTATAAAGAGGAAAGATTTGTATTTTTGTACGTAACGAATCAACTCAAAGACTACTAGCTCGATTTCAAATATTCTTCCATCATTAGAATGCTACATTATCCCTGAGTAACATAGGCTATATTAATTACTAGAAAATATTAGGGATCCTTGCTAAAACTTTAATAATGTAACCCAAGGTGTAAATGTTCACCCGTGCGAAGCCGGGACAGACCGCTAGTAGTTTATAACCTGGATTAACCATAAAATACTTTTTATCCCGGTTGGATCCAATTGTGAAGTCCACGCAGACGAGGTCGCGGGCAGAAGCTATTAAATAAATAAATGTACTTAATTTTCCCAGTCGATGATGACCCATACATGAAGTGGAGTGAGCCCGGCATCGGAAGATATTTGTTCATGATGAGCATGGTTGGAATCATCGCGTTCACTCTGCTACTCATCAAGGAATACGAGCTGTTGAACAAGGTATCGAATAATACATGTCTACCTATTGTTTACAGTTCTACTCACGTGCGTGTTTTGTACTTTACTACCCATTCTATATTTGTATGAGGTCAGGACTCGGAAGTGTTACACCAAGTACGACTGCGCCAGAATAACGTGTACGAGTCCCGCATAACCAAGGACAATTTCTAAAAACTATGTTCATATGGGGAAGACAACTCAAAGCTAAACACAAATGTTAGTACCTCGTCAATGTTTCATGCTTGTAACTTCAACAACCAATCAAAACAAGTTACTTTGACATTACTAACTATGTCAAAATGCATTGGCTAAAAAGATTTGCCTTGTTACTAGGTATAGTAGCGCCATTAGTTCCTTAGTTGCCCAACCCCATTTCCTAACTATAAAACCGAGCTATTATAATATACATAAATATTGACTATTAAGAATGTCCGATTCAGGTGTTCTACTCATCGAGCCATAGGCCAATACCGGCCGTAACAGAAGAAGACGGTGACGTAGCCACGGAGCGTAAAAACGTGCAAGCGTTGACTTCTAAAGCTCAAATATCGCAAGAAAGCCTCGTATGCAGGGATCTCACCAAGTTCTTTAAGCACTTTTTAGCTGTCAACAGACTCACGTTTGGTGAGTAGGTTTGAAAGAGCTATCTGTATTGATTACGTTAGTGTTGTATTTATATTTATCATAGTATAGTCGACCACGAAATTACCACATTTGACAAAAACTTCCAGTAAATTAAAATGTCAATAAGGTTGACAGTATCTGGCTGACACTTTGATCTTGTAAGCGAAAATAGACTGTCATATTATGATGTGCAAACGAAATTCAGCATTAGGGTGGTAAAGCAATTGTATGGTCGACTATACAATCAGCGTCAAAAGCAGGTAACAAAAAAACTTCAAATTGTTTAAAACTATATGAACATTATTATCAACATTAATAATCGGAGTATTAGTTAACATAACATAGCATCACGCCTGTATTTCCCGAAGGGACAGGCAGAGGTATATACAGTTGTACACCCACATTTCACCAATGATGTTATCAAAGTCCCATGTAATAGGTGGTGAGCCTATTGCCATCTGCCGGGAACAATTCCACACTCCGGCTGCTACTGAGAATATTCTAACAGAAAAACCCAATAACACTTTGCCCGACCCGGGAATGGAACCCAGGACGTCATGCTCAGCAGTCGCATTTGGGACCACTAGACCAACGAGGCAGTTGTTAAATATTAGTTAACCTAGAGTAAATTGTCAATTGTTTACAAAATAAGTTTCAGTCAAAAAGACACCTTAATTAGCACAACAAGTACACCAAAATAAAATATTTTGATTTTGTCGTCGTCACATGTTAATTAAGTAGGTAAACCTTTTTTTACGTCCAGCGGTACATAAGGGCGAGTGCTTCGGGCTGCTCGGTATAAACGGCGCGGGCAAGACCACCACGTTCCGCATGTTAACAGGCGACGCGCACATTTCTGGTGGAGACGCATTCGTTCATGGGCTGTCGATCAAGACACATCTACAAGAAGTATACAGGCATATCGGTGAGTTAATGTTCAATTTAGTAAATTTATAGGCCCGAGATGTCTATATGTTGAACATGGGTATCTCCGGCTGATAGATAACATACCGAAGACTACCAAGACGCATACAAGAGTATATTGATGAGATAAACGGTTCTTCATCATCGTAAAGTTCTAAGTCGAGGAAAATTTTTAAATGGGCGAAAAACCTATATAGCTATATTGCTGATTGTAATATCTCAAATATAATTAACTCATAAATTTTCGTCATCGTTTCTCGGTCTGTCGCTAATATACCTAAAGGGCGTCCCACGGCTATGGGGCACGGAGGAAAAGTAATTTAAAAATTGTAAATAGGTTATTTTATTAAAATTGAGTAATACTGCATTTAAAGATTTTTGAAAAGCAAAAGCAAAAGTAAATACTGCATTTTTATGATGCTGATCAAAAGAGTCAATCATAAGGATTCCTTCGTCCCAAGTACTCGTAAAATATATAGTATAATATACTAAATATTATATATTTTAATTTATTATTAAAATTTAATAAATTAAAGAAACACTGAAATTTTACAATTCAATCAAAAAGGAACAACAAACTTGGATCTGCAAATGTTTAAACGGTATCTGTAATTAATTTATCGATATAACACAATATGACAATGTGGTTGACCAGACTACAAATTCTTATTTTTTGTAAGGAACTTTGAACATGAGATATCTACGAGAGCGAAACTTGGCGAACTAAACCGACGACACTCGCCATACCGTGGGAATGCTATAACCTACTGAGTTATAGGATACGGATACGGATATTTCCAATTTAAAACGAAATTTGTCTTAAAGGCCTATTTAAATTTACATAGCTAGTCAAATTATATAATGCTTATTTACAAACGTCGGTATGCTTGATAACTTCCTATATTATTGCAGGATATTGTCCGCAATTCGACGCATTATTCGACAACCTGACCGGTCGCGAGACGTTGCGTATCTTCTGCTTGCTGCGCGGCATACCGTCTCGTGTGGGAAACGCGAGGGCGCTTCATCTCGCCACCACTCTTGGATTCCTGGGGCACTATGATAAAAAGGTTATACATGCAAAAATTAACTTTATTTTAGAGAACCATTTACGGACATTGTTTTTTAAATTATACATTAATTGGGCTGAAAAGCAGATTCCCTAAATTATGTTAATAAGGGAGACAGTGGCAAATAGGCAATCGAAATTTGCCGTTTAAATGTGATTTATTAAACCGAAATAACTTATTTTACTTTGATTCTCTTAGGTACATGAATGTAGCGGTGGAACTAAACGAAAAATCAGCACTGCTGTTTCACTTCTCGGAGATTCATCGTTGGTCTTCCTCGATGAACCGACTACGGGTAAAGTTTACAATTATTTAATAAATTAAACTTCGTCTAATCCAGGGGTTCCCAACCTATTACCCTATGCGCCTCCCTAAAGTTTACGCTAAAATACTACGCCCCCTTATCCCAACTTAACTACAATGGACAAAATGCGACAAGCGCGGGCGGTGATCGCGTCTTGACTTGTCGCTGTTGCAGTCCGTCGCTCGCAGATAAAAGCGTGCGAAATTATGATTTTTTTTAAGCCCCTCGTCGCGCCCTCCTTTGGATCACTCTACGCCCCCTAAGTGGGGCGCGCCCCACTGGTTGGGAACCCATGGTCTAATCAAATATTCTAAACGTCCCTAATAGTCCCAATAAGGTTTTTTAATAATAATAATTCTTTTATTGGTCAGTTGTAAAAAGTTATACTGCGTTAAAATATTAGCAACAACTTCAACAGGCATGGATCCAGCGTCGAAACGTTTGGTGTGGTCATGTATAAGTGAGGCTGTGATATCAGGGCGCAGCATAGTGCTGACGTCACACAGTATGGAGGAATGCGAGGCGTTATGTTCGCGACTTACCGTCATGGTCAACGGACGTTTACACTGCCTCGGACCACTGCAGCATTTGAAGAACAAGTTCTCGCAAGGTAAGCTCTCAGTTTAATAAAGCAGGAACTGAATAAGTATTAAAGTTCTAGCTTAACAATAAAAGGAATACCACATAAACATACATTGATTTCATGATAGATTATGACAGTGAGAGTGGGTAAAACTGATGTGAAGATGGATTATGCGGTCGTAGCTGCGTAAAATGGTTAGGTCTGTACTCAGTGGTTAAAAAAAACGTATAGAGTCTTAGTACGATTTGGGAAAAGTATAATTTTTCCTATCGAACTTGGGGTAGGGTACGTCTTTGTAGATCGCTCGTGCTAACGTTGGTAAAAGTCCCGAGTTATGTTTGGCAACTCGGGCCATAGCTCTAGCTCTAACCAACAAAATCACACCTTAAATGCAGTACACATTTTAGTAGTTTAATTTTCGTTTCTCTTATTTTCTTTTTATTTCAGGTTACACCCTAATAGTAAAATGTAAATCTGGTCCAGATAGAGATGCCGACGTGACTACTGTTAATAGTTACATTACTGACAATTTTAACGAAGCCAGACTTATGTAAGTATTTTTAGTATAACATTATTCGGTATTCCAGATATTACTATTCAGATTTTCAAAACATAGATAGTAGTTGTGACACGAGGAAGATTCATAGATCAGCGATCAGGGGTCGGGAGTCGGCTAATCTAAATAACATTACATACAATTGTCATCCAAGCGCACTCCCATTGCGACAATTGCCATTACAATTGTGTCTAAATTAGTAGTCTGTAAAAACCTCAATGACACCTCCACTGAGAACTGTCATTATTTACCAAAAATGACAGTTGAGTAGTGGTTCAGTAGAAAGTCATTGGAAGACTACTGACTGCTGGTCTTATTTAACTAGCAGAATACCAAATGCCTAAAACATCCCATCAACACACTATCGATATTTAATTGAAACATTGCAAAATTAGTAGACCGTTCTTCAGTATTCATAGTCTCGAATGAATTTATAACATTAAAGTTCTGGAATGTTTTCTTCATATGAATTCCACTTTACAGAGAATCGTATCTGGGTATCAGTACGTACTACCTCAACGACGTCGGGTTGCCGTGGTGGCGCGTTTTCGATATCATGGAGGAAGCTCGCAGACAGTTCCCCATTGAAGACTACTCGGTTTCGCAAACCACGCTTGAACAAGTATTCCTACAATTTACGAGATTACAGGGCAACGCTGAAGTCTAAACACCCTGTTTCTAGAATTCTAATTTCCGCATCAGGGTAAACTACGAGATAATCGGGCATGAAACAAATTACTAGACACCTAATCAAGTATACTTACATACAATTATTCTGTTTTATATTGCTATATTTGTTTGAAAGTGACGGTTAATCTCGAATGGAAATCATGATCTGCAATTGATCAATTCTCTCAATCTGTTTATATTTTCCAATTCAAGTAGTTCGCTATCTCTCATGCAATAACATTAATAACTTAAAGGTCCAAACGTAATTACAGTTTGAAGAAACTGGATTGAGACTCAATTTAGTACTTAACAATAAGTAGTTGTACGCATAGTAAATAAAACGTCACAACCATTTTGAATGTTCAATAGGTATTTTATATGTGAAAATAATTAATTAAAATTTAGATATAATGTATTAACAATTGTATCGTTAAATGTTATTGTTGATGTGTTTGATAACTGTATATTCAATGCATAAATGTAAAGGTGTACACAATGCAACAGTTCTGATATAAACAATTTTTCGAAATGTCAGTTATATTACTAACTTTTATACAGGAATTCACACGCAATAAATACCTTTGAATGTCTTGACTTTTCGACCAGGTTGCACTTGTCGTGCACGTGGTCACAAGCAGTCTTATTGTGACCACGATCAGTGAAACCTGATCGAAACGTCAAGCGATTCAAAAGTATTTATTGCGCGTTAATTCCTGTTAGTATATAGTAATGTCAGTTATATTGTTTAAAAAATTTAACACTACTTTAGTCTTGAAACACATTGTTAAAGAAATTGTCGGGAAACATTGTACTTAACTCGGCGCCTCTGATTAGAGAAGCTTAAAAATCTTTATGTTAAGGTAGATATTTTATATACTCACATGAATACTTTTACTAGGAGATAACACCTCGCATTTGGTTATTAAGATACGTTTTATAATATCTTCAGTATTTACTGTCACAAGCGTAAAGTGGTCGATTCAAATAACAGTACAATACTTTTAGTTCGTAATTCATAAAAATATGTAATTTATACCATTCCATAGTTAATGCAATAATTGTATAAACAGATGATGTATCGAGTAATAGATCTGAATACTTTCAAGAACTTGTAATCTCAAGATGTATAACATCAACTCTAAGCACACATATGTTGTGTTGTTATTTTTGATAGTACAGAGTACACTAAATAAATACCTAATATAGCCTATGTTCCGTGACCATAATCACTTAGCACAAAAATAACCGTTTGCAAGGCAATATCGAAAGGTTTAAATTATAGCTGAAAAATAAATTAATCTTATGGTCGTTATTGTGTTATTCACAGTTTGGTCAGAAATATGACAGTAAATAAGCGAAAAACTAAAAAATACAGTATTCAATAGTCGTTTAATACGTGCTTACCCAGTACTTATTTTAGTGATATAATTATATGGTGCTTATCTTTGCATTAAATTAAAAGAGGTCGTGTAATAATCTGAAAATTAATAAGATATTCATATTTGATTGTATGTGTGGTTAATTGCACCAAATACATTAAATATGTAATATAAACAGACTAATATTATCTATCAATAAAGCTTGTTACACGGCCTTAAGTTTCCTTGTTTTAGCTATATGTATATAACATTAACCAAAGTTAATAACTTAGATCTTAATATTTTTTAAATATACTCTTTGCCATTTTCCTAATTTACTTCATAATGGCTATTAGTGTCATTCATGTAGTATGAATGAATATACGTACATAAAAAACACCCATCGATATAATGGACAGTCAACAATTACATCCTGTTATTAGTAATTGTATCGGTTCCCACACTATCCCGCACTATAGAGCCTAGTCTTTCGCGTCAAATTCATCTAGAATCTCAAGTCAAAGTCCTAACAGCTCTTTGTTTATATATACTCGTTATGCTGCCTCGACTGAATCGTCTCTCCAATACTCGATCCAATATTGGATTACCGCACCGGCAACGGTTTCACCAGACTTTCTTCTGACCGACGCTTCTTATTTATGGACCTTTTCTGTTATCTGCTAACATCGAGCAAAATGTTTATTTATTAGGTATGCTCTCATATATGTTTGAACATATTTCTTTAGTACCAACTGAAGTAACAGTTGCAATCATGATATTATTTATTAATGGCGACAGCAGTCCGATTATGAATATTTATGATAATTATACATTGTACAATTTATGAATATGTGTGATATTATTTGTGATCTATTGTGATTTGATTGTGTTATTGCCATTAGCAAAATATTTAATTAAGAAAAATGCCCGATGATACTGATTGTATAATGCCATTCACAATCAGGGCTAGTTTAATTATTTATAATATTATTAGTACAAGTTCCTCAGAACATAACGTATTATGAAAAATCTCAAAATCATAGCAAAACTCAATGCAGATTTAATTTACTACTTAATTATTACGCTTGACCAGTATACATAACTAATTATATTTTTTGCAACATTCTGGCTTTAAAGTATTGTTATACCTCTCGATGTTTTGTATATTATATTTAAGAATGGTGTTTGTATTGTGTAGTGTTTATAGACAATTTTTAATAAAGATAAGGATATTTTAATACCATCCATTTTTCTAATAATCCAATTTACCTTAGCCCTTAACCAAAACAGTTAAAATCCAAGATCGACGTGAGTAATCCAAGATCCACGTGAGTAATCCAAGATCCACGTGAGTACAACGGTAGCCTAATACTCATAAAGAATTGACGCATGAGAGTTATTATGTAACTCTTTAAATTAATGCTATACCTGTCCAATTAATCACATATGATACTCGGCGATTGTGAACTAAATACTTGTGCATGGTGGACAGGGCACCTGTTAAAATGGGTATGTAACGTTTAAAATAATTACAAAAGTTCTAATGATCATATGACCAAACAGTGGCGTGCATTGCATATAGGCAAATAGGCAGTGCCTACCTCAAAAAAATACCTAAATACAACCTATATCAGTTTACTATAACTGTACAAATTAATTTATTATTGTACAAAATATAAACCAAACAACTCGCACAACCTTTAACTATTATTAGACAAATTAAATCAATTGTTATACTCAATAAACACGTAACCAGACTTGGGCAAAATGTAATCAGATTAACGATTACGATTACATTTTGTAATCTGTAATCATGATTACAGATTAACGAAAGTAATCAAAAAAGTAATCATTTCAGTGATTAATGATTAGTAGTTAGTAATCGTAATCATGATTACTTTTTTTGACAACATTTTTGATTACTTTTTTATTTCTTTTTTTGACTACTTTTTTGATAAAATTTTTTGATTACCTACTTTTTTGACTATTTTTTGATTCCTTTGTTTTGACAATTTTTTTGATTACTTTTTTTATTTCTTTTTTGATTACTTTTACGACTACTTTTTTATGACGTTTTTAAACTACTTTTTTGATTATGAACGATTTGCAAATGTGGTAAATTGGTTCAGGCTTATAGAAGTAGTTATAGTAGAAGGCTTATGTATACATGAACTCTAAAAACAAAACAAGGTGTTATTAGTGCATGTTGTGGCAAAATTAATCAAATGTACTAAACTCTAATCTGTAATCTAATCTAAGTACTAAACTATCTAAAACTATTTCAATATATCTGCCTAGCCTTTTCCGAATTACATCGGGGTCGGCTTCCAGCCAAACCGGATGCAGCTTAATACCAGTGTTTTACATGGAGCGACTGCCTATCTGACCTCCACAACCCAGTAACTGGGTAACACGATATCTCGTGGTATGACTGGTTGTCAGATTTTCAGGCCTCTGACTACCTGTAACGGCTGTCATGGATCTTAATTTGACAACCAGGACCGACGGCTTAACGTGCTCTCCGAGGCACGGAGGGGTCTCGGTATGAAATGATGGTCACCCATCCACAGACCGACCGCGGCAGGCGCAGCTTAACCTCGATCGATCGATCTGTGCGGCTGTTACTTAGCCACGAGCCCCTCTATCTAAAACTTTGAAATAGTTTTAGATAGATATGTATGATAACATACATTTTTAAAATTTGTGCTTCTTTGGGGTTCGAATGTGTCAATAGATGGTGCTGTTTGCAGTGTCTAAATGATCCATCATAAAAATAAAAATATTTACCAATGAAGATTTCACTTTGATGTTACGGTTAAAAATACTAAACTATTTATCTAAACATACAACATATAGCACTTATAGAATGTAACTATAAATACAAAATTATTATTTTGAACCAACGCGCGTCGTATACTCATGCGTTCAGCCAGGTCTAGTCGCCACATAGACTGAAAAGGTGATGTCGTCAACGTGAGATATATGAATGTGGAATAGCTTAGTAGTCGCGCAAGTTTAATTGGCACACCTAGCTCTACTCGTCTAGGAGATCCATTTGCGGCCACCGAAGTACACCTTCAGGTCACTCCAGCAATTTCTTAGGTAAGATCTCATCATAACTATCTAAAATCTAAATGAACCCAAACTCCGCACACTTAGCTTTTCTCGTCTAGGAGTTCCAGTAACAGCTACCGAAGTACACCTTCAGGTCACTCCAGCAATTTCTTAGGTAAGATCCCATTATAAATAATAAAATGAGCCCAAGCTCGGCACACCTAGTTCTACTCGTCTAGAAGTTCCAGTAGCAGCCATCGATGTATCCTTAGCGGACGGACATTCTGCGTCAAAACTGTCTCCCGCACCCTGACAGTGCGTCTGGTCTTTGGAATATAGTCGGTCGGTACCCTTTGAATCCTTTTTCGAATTTCTAAATTAATTTTAATGTAACAAAGATGGAAAATCAAGAATTCTTTGAAATTTTTGTTTACAACTTGCGTTAGATGTGGTTATTGTACAACCAAACACATGAATATGACAAAAAAAATTAAAGTCTGACCACTAAGACGACCCACTGACCAATAAGTCGGTAAAACTCAAGCATGTGTAATCATGTAATCATGATTACTGTAATCAAGATTAACGATTAAAAGTAATCATGATTACTTGTAATCTAATTATTAATCTGATTACATAAGAAACGAAATATTACTTTATTCTGTGATTTGTGAACTAAATTAAAAGGAATTGCTGTGAAAATTGATAAATTATTGTGCGCGTCTTGTGGGGAAAATATAATTTGCTTACAAAAATTACGTTCAAACCCTTTTAATCAGTTTTCATTCGTTGACAAAACGAAAATACTTTCATTTAGTAGACCAACTCCAAATATTAGTTTGACTCAAAAAAAAGGTAAGAACGCTCTTCGATATTTCAACTCAAAATATTATTATAATTACTCGTGCTTAACTGGGTGCCGCCATTTAAATGTATTGTTTTGTTATCCTTCTTTTATTTGTTAATACGAAATGTACATGGAATGATTCGGGATACGCTGATATAAAAACAATTTGATAAATCTAGCTAAGAAACATGACAAATCTGAGAAGCATATTCAGGCATGTATGGCCATGATTTCGTTTGGACTTACCTACCTAAAACCTAAGAACCGAAAGATCAACCGTGTCAAGTTGTTTTAGTATTTTTGTACTAACAGATATAGGTACCCCAATCATTCTATAATCACAGCAATTCCTTTTATAGCATATAATGTCGATGTATCAATATCTACCATTCGTTTTTGTGGTGGTAAACGATTCCAACTTCAATTAACGAGATATCTCCGCTGTGCAGTTACAAAAAGAGACCAAAAAAATCTTACCTCCTTGGTAAGATTTTTTTTTACATTTGCGAATAATGCATTTTTTATTAGATATTAATAAAATAACTTTGAGAATATATCATCTGTTGTCTGTTTAGGAAACTAATTACCAACAAATCGTATCATCAATGTTGTCATGCTGTGCGCTTAATATTTCACTAGATGTCGCAACACGACAAAATAGTTTGCATTAATATAATTGTATAACAGAGGGCGCTTGTTTCAATATAGGCTTCACATGTCCCCGAACCATAAAATAATTGTATAAAAATGTGAACTGAGAGAACTTTTTTATGACGGAATTCATTAAAATCGCATTTTCTTTCGTAAATATTTTTATTCTGTTAAATTACTCAGTACTAACGCAACCGTTGACATTAGCCACTAGTCTGTTGAGCGACTTGGCAACTTGTTTTATTAAAACTAAATTGGTATCAGGGCTCCAAAACTTTAATCAGACTCGACTTATACTAATCGGACTGGGCGGTGTAGTGACTGCCTACCTCGTCGAAAATCCTATGCACGCCACTGTGACCAAATCTCATTGCTATCTATTCCATCCCTATACTGCAAAGTTAGTCGTGTCGGTTCGGTCACCTGTATAGGGACTGAATAGATAGCAATGACGTTGCTATAAGACGTGCTAAAATATGGATTAAGAATTCGCGGTGTTGAGCAGAGGTCGAGATGACTTAGTGGTCAGAGCGCCTGGAGTATTTATCCGGGCGGCGCAGGTTCGAATCCTGCTCGCGACCGTATTCTTTTCCCATTTAATAAAGTTATAGATATACTTTATATTTTTAACGCCTGCCGTTTTTGTGCTAGTAAAAACGCACCGCATAATATTGTTTTTATGCGGGAGGACGGTTGATTGGATATTTTCGTCAGATATCTACTGTTATTGAATCATTTGAGTTGGTTAGAACAGTGACCATTAACTCCTCTATTGTTGATGAATCATTTGGGTTAGATGAGGTTATAACAGTGTTAAGTTTCTTAATATTTACTTTTCATTACAAAATTTAAGCCGAAAATTAGTAAATATGAAAATTAGGTCAAGTGAACATTATATATTGCTTGTTTTTTAAAATTACCTGAATTATCGCCTTTAAAACGTTTTAACTTTTTAGTTTGTAGTCGTATTTGCAACAAATAACTTTTATTACATTCTCTAATGTATTACTATTCTAAATAAATGTATCGGCATTTCGGGCTTCCAAAATCTTAAAAATGAAATGATGTACGAAGATTATAAAATTAAAAGCAAATTAAAAAAAAAACTACAACTTCATTAAACTTCATTTAATTTAAAAAAAACTAACATAATACCTAACCTAACCTCACACCCAACTTTTTTTGTAGTTATATGCGACATACCCCTGTATAAAAAGAGCATTATACAAATTGAAAATTATATGAAATGAACGTTATACTAAATGTTATTAGAGCAAAAGACAGTTATATGAAACATAATATTAGATCACACGAAATTAGGTTATTTGTTTTTATAGCATAGCTGGGCCCCCGCGGTTTCACCCGCGTTAATTTGAGGAAAAAAACCTACTAAAATATATTCCACCAGCGCCCTCCCCCCTCATGACCGCCCCTAGCATATCATAAATGCGCCTGCCTCGTTGGTTTAGTGGTCCCAAGCGCGACTGCTGAGCATGAGGTTTCGGGTTCGATTCCCGGGTTGGGCAGTGTTATTGAGTTTTTCTGTTAGATCATTCTCAGTAGCAGCTCGGAGTTTTGGTTTGTGCCTGGTAGATGGCATTAGGCTCACCACCTATTACATGGGACTTAATAAAAGCATTGGTGAAATATGGGTTTACGACTGCGTACACCTCTGCCTACCCCTTCGGGGAATACAGGCGTGATGCTAAGTTATGTTATAAATGAGCGCGTGGTACTTGATCATTATTTTGTTTGTCTCTTCTCGCCAATGCTCCGGTACCATCGGGCGGCCAGGTTCATGCCGTTTGCGTCACACGACTCGTTCGCGCGAGATTTGAAATATTTGAATGGTACATTAATATTATCTACCTACTAAACTATGCATCCAAATAACATGCTGTAAAAGGCAAAGGTTATGTTCATAAAATTATCTTGATGATGAAGTAACTTTTGCTCGTAACGATTAATAATGCTCATAAAACACAAAAATTGACATAAAATGTTTGGCACAAAATACCTTATTGTGGCTTATGTATAAGAGGTATATGGCATCACGCATTTCAGAGGTACTAGAGATCCATATTATTGTAGAACATTGTATTTACGTATCACTAACCATTACACCAGCGCACGCGGATAAGCAGTTAGGGAGCGCTTTTTCTTCCGACTAACTTAACAAAAATTTAAGGCTAGAATTAATACAACTTACCAGTTTGATCACATATATATTAAAAATGATTTAAATTTAATTATAAAAACCTAACACAACAATACAAGTAAACGCTCGATACTGCTTTTCGGTAAGAAAGTAAAAAAAATTTTTTTTTATGGATTAATTGATTGCGTCATAAATTACACTAATAAATATATTGTCTCTCGCCTCCACATTACATTACTTATGAAATAAATATAGGCGCATGCCAAGCGCTTGAGCATGTTTTATGTTACATTAAACAATCTTAGATATATTTATGAAATTCAGCGTCATTTCCTTTTTGTATTTTTTGTTACATAATAAAAAATACACTGAATCTAAGTCGAAAATATAAACTTTTTGAATGTAGAAAATATACATTTATATTTTGACAGTTCTTTGTTTTATTACATTACAATGGTGTATAAAGCGGCTTTAAATTAAATACTAGAATGTCGCTAAAGCTGCAGTTATTAATTATGGATATGTACAAATAACGATTAGATTATTGCGTGCTACATTTTGCCGAGTACGTACCTTTCCATGGCTTCATGGAGTGACCGCACACTACATGAACCAATCAAGTCCATGGATGGGCTATGAAATAAATCTTATTTTTCTTTTTACATATTCAATGTATGCATTCGTCACGAAACCGTTGGGGTACCAGCGCCAGCGCGCTGAAGACGGTAGTAGCTTACATTACTTCCTGTTGTATGAGAATCCTTAAACAAAACCGACGGGCTAGAAGTATTCGTATCCTATCTTAAAATTGAACACTGATCGTCATCACAGAGCTCACCTTAACTATCATTGACTTTATTATGTATAGGTACCTAATGATCCATACTCTGAAATACGGTAATCATCGAAAATTACATAATTGATTTTAAACTTTCGCGATTTGTACACATCTTAGAAATATATAAATCGGGTCTATATCGCGATATTTTATATAAAAGTCGCAGTCGCATCACCATCCGCGTCATCTACAATCCGTTGTGGCCTCACTAACAAACAGAGCATACGACCTATGTGACCCTGAGCATTTAGAAGGAGAACTCTCTCATGTTCAGGTGCTGAAGAAAAACGGATACAGGAGGTACCAGAGACTTCCGAAAAGGAAGGAAAAACAATCTGAGGTCAACAGAGTGCCGGCTTCCATACTTTATGTGAAAGGAGTAACGGACAAAGTTGGCACGGTATTACGAAAATACGCCATAAAGACCGTATGTAGCCCGCCTTCTAAAGTAGGGAAATATCTGCGCAGCCCAAAGGATGTTATTCCTCTGCAGCCACCTGGCGTCTACAAAATTGATTGCAGCTGCGGTAGTTCCTACATTGGACAGACCAAAAGAACGATAGCTGAAAGGGTCAAGGAACACATTACCGCTGTCAAAAACAAATAAGTCTGCGATAGCCGAGCATTTGAGTCCGGTTCCAATCATTGGATAGAACTTCACGATCCAAAAATCTTCTCCACTGATCGTCACTATTATCCACGAATGGTACGTGAAGAATTGAAATTAAGAAACACAAAAATTTCAGTCGGGATGATGGATTCAAATTGTCAACATCTTGGAATCCGGTCTTAAGTAAGTGTAAACGGCACCGTAATGCCGTAGTGCGCCAGTGTGAAGACGTCGTTAGCGTTGTATGTCGAAGTACCGACGTAAATGAAGAACAAGTGAGGGTGGATGAAAATCCCAAATATCTAATAGTGGGAGTATCGCAAAAATCCCAACTACTACACGAAGATGATGTTCTATCGCTGCCAGTCTGCCCGTGACCACGGCCGGTGCAATTCGGTCGAAACGTCGGGAAACAAAAGGTATCGTAAAAGCCTTTTATATAAAATATCGCGACATAGACCCGATTTATAAATTTCTAAAAAATTACATATTTTATAGCGTGTGTTGAAAACCCCGCTTATTCACCGCCCTATAGGCGCCTGCGCTATACCTAATATCGGGATATTAACTTACATTACGCATCATTGACATTTACAAACAATATACAATATATCACAGACGAAGGAATTGTCTAAACAACGTATAATAATTCATATGTTATGGCGTTTCTCTTTCTTGCTGCTGGTACTTGGTGAATTGCAAGAATATTTGTTCTAGCGTGGTCTGCGATATACTGTAGTCCTCGATGTCCAGGTCTCGCTTTGCTCGCTCCATAACGCCGAACATGCGAGACCACGCCATAGTGACGTCAGGTAGGTAGTACGTAAGCAGGCCTTGGTACTCTTCCCTGTAACATACATAAACATTAGAATAACTAATAATCAGTGCTTTGACTTAACTTCGATGATCAGAACCTTGAAATTTTTGCTCATCGTGACTAATAAACAAATCTTTACGAATTTGGCGACTGAATTTAATGTTGATGCGCATGCATCTCTGACTGAAAGTTATGCCGGTGACTGAGAAGTTGTGCGGAAATTGTTTGTCATGGCATGGACATGTGATGCGGAGGAATGAGTATGATGTGACGAGCAAAGATTTGAGTATAAATGTGGATGGCTACACGAGTAGAGGAAGACCGAGGAAACGATGGATTTTGTGAAAGATGATGGCTAGAAAATATGTGACTACGAGATGACGGCTGACAGAGATGTATAGAAGAAAAAGACATGCTGCACCGACCCTATTAAATTGGGGCAAGGGCAGGTGGATGATGATGATACTTACATTATCCTCGGACTCTCGAAATTCTTGTTCACATATTCTTTTACTGCATCAGTTACACTACTTCTACTGCTTATTGATGCCGTTTCACTTTCTTCCATTTTCATTTTGATAGTTAAAGTGAAACCTGCAATTTATTAAAATGAATTTAATTATTTATTAAAATAAAGTGGAAATACACATTATACCCGAAAATGAGATTTAATTAGAACAGGTATAAGTTTTATTTTTCTCAGAAAATATTGAAATATAATAGACACGACCGGGTTCGAAGCCGCGACCTTTGTGAGTCCGCGTCAACGCTCTCCTAACTGAGCTGTCGTCTTGTTCCTTTGTTGTTCGCATCTGTTTTTCAAGTTCTCTTCTTTTCGTCTTAAGGAGACGCCTGGCAATATCTAATAAGAATAATTTACAACTCAGCATTCCGTTTTTGCAGTTGTAAGGCGGCAGGAGTGCGACTTCTGTAGTCGCCCTATTATTATTATTACTTTTTATTATTTTTATTTGCACCGCACACAACCCCATATCTGACTATTTAAATATAGCAATCCATCCCAAGGTTGCAGTTGTAGTGCAGTTGCAGTCCACAGACTGCGATAAGGCCACCCACTGTATGTTTTAAAAATCAATTATTATTTTCTGTCAGTGCTTGTCAATTTGGTGTACAATCAATTAAATATAAATAAATACAGACCGACTAGAGTCGCGGGTTCGAATCCCGTTCGTCTGTTATTTTACATAGTTCCTTAGAAAAATTTAATGTCAGTTCCATGGCCTTAACATGTAGGTATAAAAAATCAAAAGTATTTAAATAGCTATAAGTTTTAACTTATCAAAATCTACTTATAACCAGTCCGTAACTGTTCCGCTACAGGACCTGACCAGAGACCTTCATCATTTTACCTACAAACTGGTTTCAAAAATACCTTCAGAGAACTTATTCTTAAGATGTTGAGGCGTGCCAAGACATTGGAAACGTCCGTTGACCATGATAGTGAGTCGCGAGCACAACGCCTCGCACTCCTCCATGCTGTGTGACGTCAGCACCACGCCGCGACCTGCACGTTGTACACCTCGCGTAGCACGCCATACCTGTGCAATTTATGTAAGTTCATATAAATTATTTTTTATACTTTCGTTATTTGCTTTCGTTATTTGAACACATAATTATTGAATTCTAAAGGAACTGAACCGACCGTGGTCACGATATCAACGTCTTCTAGTGACCATGGTCAATCTACTTGATCGAAACGTCGCGCTAAATAAATGTTAGGTATGTTTTTTTGCGATATCTCCCGTTAGAATTCAATAATTGTTATGTAAGTTAGAATATCAAGCATGACACATTTCCTTAATAGACGCTGTATTAACTAGCTGTGATTGTATACCTACAACCGGATTTTCACTTGTCATCATGGCATAAACATTTCTTATCAGTGTACAAACACACGGTCAATGATATTACAAACTAAAAGACATTGCGCTAGGTCCATGTTCAATAAGGTCGCATTTTGTAATCGACTGCGATATATTAGATACTGTAAGTAGGTATTAGCTGATACGTACATGACGTTTTGCGGCAGGGTCAACGCCCGTTGTGGGCTCGTCAACGAACACAAGCCTTGTTCTTCCCAAAAATGCTACCGCTGTGTTCAGCTTCCGTTTCGTACCGCCTGAATACTGGTGCACCTGTGAATACGTCATAAAACGTAAAATAAGTAGGCGATAGCTAATTTCAATAACAATTAACATTAATTTTATGAGGTCATTGCTAAAGCACAGTAGTCACTGTGACTGTGCAGAACTAAAATAATGAGTTTGAAAAAGGTTACTTGGATTAAGATCAAACAAGCTTAACAGCAACTGCACGTAAGTATTTATAATTAACTTTATTTCTAGTCAACTCATCATGTTGAACACACATTACACACAGCTTACCCTTTTGTCGAGATGTTTGAGGAAGCCCAATGCTTGTGCGAGAGTGTCAGCAGTGGGTGCAGCAGTAGTGGGGCGCAGGCCGCGCATCATCGCGAACATACGCAGCGTCTCGCGCCCTGTCAGCTCGCAGAACAACGCGTCGAACTGCGGACAGTACCCTGTAGCATACCACAGCCCATATATTCATTTTATTATCTAGTTTTAGTGGTACTGAAACCAAGTGGTTGCAAGTGCGAAAGTCCGAATACGTTTTTACCGATCATTACTCATAAATTATTTTATTGAGTTATAATTTTCTTACATACTTAGAATGATATTATTACTACCTCATAAATACAATACAATATTCTTTATATATATATTCTTTATGTATCTTTTAAAATTGATTATGTGTGTACAAAAAATAATCAATTTTAAAAGGTACAAAAACGTTAGGAGAAAGTACAATGGGCGGTCTTATCGCTAAAAGCGATCTCTTCCAGACAACCTTTGAATGGACAAGGTTTGGACGAGATTTCAGGAAATGGGCAGTTTGTGGCGTACCTATTTATAAATAAATATAATATATAATAAATAATACGATAAATATAAATACCCTTTTATCTTTTAGTAATTGCTAGATTTTGTACAGAATCTTATTGATAATATTTTAGATTTCCTAGTTTGGGTTAAGCCAAAAATATTACGGTTGTGCAAAAAAAAAGACTGAGCTACTGACCAATATTTTCGTGTACTTTATCGAGGTTCCTCTGGACGGAGTGTCCGCTGACGAACGCCTCGCCACTAGAGATAGACTCGTCGCCCATCAGCATCTTGAATGTGGTGGTCTTGCCGGCGCCGTTTACACCCAACAGACCGAAACATTCACCGTCACTTACACCTTGGAAATAAAGTAAGGGTAACACAATAAGATGTGATGTTATGGGGAAAAAAACATTTTTAACGGAGACGTCCACTCAATGTCGAGTAATAACGCTCGTTATACGTTTCAGGTAGGTAAGAAGTAAAAACTGTGCGTTACATCCATAATTAATGGCCAATGAATTGCTACAGAAATGTGAGTTGTAGCTAAAGGAAGACTAGACTAACTTTGGAAGTTATAAAAAAATTGTATTTACAGATACCGTCAGCAAGGCAAAACGTCACTATGCACTTTTTTTTTAAATGGATCTAGTTTCTCCTTGTATTTTGTACCAACTTATAGAAACTTGAGTCAGTCATCTAGGCACGACTTGAGTTTAACTCGCGACATCGCCGCGGGCTCAGCTCATGATTAAGGGCTCCGTTTTAGTTCAAAACTAGTCTGGCAATCCCGTAAAATCCCACGTGAACCGTAGTAACCGGTGAACAATAATTGATATGAATATGTCTCACGAAAGTTATTATACAAAAATTCTAAACATTTGTTCACTCGCTCGCCTCGTGCTTTTCATTGTTCAAAGGCTTAGATCAAAAAGCGGGACTTTGGGTGTCCCGCCCGAGGTGCCGGCAGGACGCGTTCCAATGGGACTGAAAAGCAGGACATCCCGCCAAAAGCGGGGCATTTGCCAACACTAGTCATGTCGCCATAGGACTATCAAATTGAGTTTAAATAGCGAAATTTTGCCCTTATTCTAACTTCAGATAGTCTGGTAGGTATTCTTTTATTCTTGAATGGCATCAAAAGGCGTGAGTATTGAAGGCTATCTCGCTGATAATAATAAAATCTAGATCTATAAATACAACTAGACAACTCCAAAAGCTTGACATAAAGTCACAGCCGAGTGACAAGGATTGAAGGTGCTGCCCTTGCTGTGTCATCTGAGATTACTACCATGTATAATATAAATATAATATATAACTCACTAAAAGATACTTGGTCTACGGCTAGATGTTTCCCGTAATACTTAGTAAGCCCTGTGGCCAGCAGGGCGTGATCAGCGCATCGTGTGTCGGGCACGCGGCGTGATTGATCGGCAGCAGTCGCCACATCCTCGTCCAATGTGCTCTCGTCTATTGGAGGTGGGATTTTCTTGAACGTAAATATCTAAAATAAATAAATATTTCATATGAGTATACATAATTTATCATTTGAAAACATCGTGAGGAAACCAGTACACCTGAGAGATGTTCTTGATGGTGTGTTAATCTGTATCAGCAAGCTACGGGCGGTTTAAACTCTGGCACTAGGTTGTTCATCAACCATACGATAAAAAGAAAAAGTGTAAATACCTTGCATTTATTGTTACCTAATGCACGAACAGCAACTTCAAAAATACGCAGTGTGTAGTAATATGTCGCCCACGCATCCGCAGTTGCATACATTCAAAATTATGAACTAAGTAAGTAGATCCGCTAATAAGCTCCTTTAAAAGATAATCGACTGTACGTCACACAGTCGGTTACTATCCGTCGCGACGTATTTTATTATGAGCTCAAAATCAATTAAGTAGATGTGACATCATAGTACGTCTGCTAAGAATCGACTACAACATACAGTCGTAGTCGGTCACCACCCGCTCGGAACGTAGTGTTATAATGCTATCGCTAGGGATTAAATATATTAAGATTATATAGGCATATCTAGGTCACAAGTATTACCTTTTGTATGAGCCTGTATTCAATAGTCATGAGGATGAACCAGAACACAGCACAAGAGCATAACATGCTGAGCAAGTACCGCAAGATGCCCGGTTCCTCCCAATCAAAGTACGGGTTATCACGAACTGCAAAAAAAAACAATGTTTTGCCAAAGATCATTTAATAGCTTAAGGCTATGTAATAATGGCCATTGATTTCCTCGAAATTATCCCGCCGTGGCTGAACGGGTAGGTTGACCCCACTAATAAATGACTACACTTATAACTTTCGCAGATTTATGAATCTGAACAATTCGCTTTCTCCCAAAGGTCAGCGTGAATAAGCATGATAAGATTTTTTTTACAATACTTACCGCAGCAAGTAACGGACTGCTCACACATGTTCGCCATGGTGCATTCAAAGTTAGGATATACCGCCTGCAAGTACTCGCAGCCCCGAAGGCAAGTGTACTCACGTAGACCGATTTGGTTCAAATACCTAAAAAAAAATATATTTAAAGTTACATGTAACTAAATGCGTTAAATTTATCAGGTTTTAATGCATCTTAATTTAATTTTAGTGACAAAAACAGATCCAAAAACAGTTATGCCACGTTTCGACATTTAAATGTCGAAACGTGGCATAATTGTTTTGGCAAAAATAAATGTATTTAAATACATTTATTTTTTGTTCCGGAAAAAAAGGAAATTTGCTGTAGTGGCATCCGATGGATGACGTTTTGTCTTGGTACCTGACTGAAGTGACGAGGCCGTAGAGCGGATAGAACTGTAGAATGTAGTCGAGGATCCGCGCCGCGTTCTCCGTGTCGAGTTGCGGTGCGAACAGGGCCTCCACCACCTGCGCACCCATCATACCTAACACACACACACACGTCGTGTAAAAGTATTTGTTATATTAAACTTCGGACGCATTTACCACTAATCCCACATTGTAAGGAGTGCTCATGCACTCTGATATATATATCTACTATTTAACGAATTTTTCAATTAAATAAACTGCCATCAAGTTTTGGGAATCACGTTATATAAACCAAATATCGATGACGATCATAGCCGACTTGACTCAAGCAAATTGATATTCAATGAGACCAACTTCCTATACGGTGAGAGTTCGATTCTAGTTATGGTATTTTGTTACTAACCGAAAAGCACGTTCATGAAGAATAAGCTGACAAAACCAATTGCGGGCCCCTTGAACACGTGTGACATAATATAGATAAACGGCAACATCGCAGCACCGTAGACTATAACGCATAAGTACATTCGGCCTGAAACAGAAGAAGTCAATATCTTATTTACCATAACTTTGATACTGGTGAAGGTATGCCATTATTATTATTAACCTTTCGGCTCAGTAACGTACAGATCTGTACGTTGTAACAATAAAAATCTATTGTGTCTGCTAATGACTGACGCAACAGCTTAATCAAATTCCGCGATGTAAGTAGGTACGCAGTAGTTTTTATAGTCATACCTATACCTAAATACCACCAAAATTGAGTTTAACCTACGGAATCATAGAAAAGTTGAAAGGAAATTGTTGGTCATGGTATCGACAGTGATGAGTAAGAATGAACCCATGTGAATAAGAGACTGAATTTTGATTGATGGAGGAGGATAGGAAGACCAAATAAAAGATGGATAGATTATGTGAGGGATGATATGAATGAAAAAGGAGTAAACGATAACGTGACGATATTAGAGGTAATGGAAGAGAAAAAACATTTCACCGCAGCGATCCCATATAACAACTTGTGACCAGGACTAAAAGATGCCACTAAATACCATTATATATTAGGCGAGAAATTGAAAAGGCTGCACGGACATGAACTTAGCTCTTAACTCTAATATATGTAGATCAGGAGCATCAGCATCACAGAGCACTGAGAGGATTCCACTTTATATAAAATAATAAAGAAAAGTAATTTCGCAGCCTTACCTAATTCGGACGCAGTGGATAGGCCGATGACGTTGAAGCTGAAGCAGGAGATGATAATAGATACACAAACCACGAGGAACCAGGACCAATCGAAAATAGCGGCACTCCCCCAAAGTACGGCTGGTTGCACGCCCGCCGCCTTCTGCAGCAGCTTTGCGCCAGAAATGCGTTCCTACAAAAACACATTAACATCAACAAATCACCAGACCTAATTATTCATCGGACTTAATTTACATGCGGACAGCCAGAGAAATAAAAATATATAATCCAACCGCGGCTAAAAGAGTTCCATAGTATAAGTCAGGCCTTAGTATTAGTATAGTAGCTGATGGACAGACTAGGGACTAGTAAGATTTGATTATGATTATTTGGGGACACTTTTAAAACTTTTTGTCATTTTATTTCTTTGTCATTTTGTTTCGTCATTACTACAAAATTTGAATTTAATTACAAGATGACGGAGAGGAATGCGCAGAAAAACATAGGTAGGGGTAGAAATACAAATTACTTACCTTAATATAAAACATGATGAATACGGCGCTAACGATACCGACACTGCTGCCGATACCGGACGCGAGTTGCATAGACAACATAGATATCATCACCTGCAAGTCATTCTGAAAACAATGAAATGGTAAGTTGAGTTTCAGTTTAAATTAACTTTAATTAACGGAGGAATTACCTAGTATTTATTATTGGTAAGCTCGTAATTTTGCGGGTACTTCAAAGTGTTATAATGAAAACTGTAGAGAAAATATTAACTCTATCGTTCCGTTGAAACTAACCTGATCAGTATAAGTGGCTTCCAAAGGATGATTATATACATTTAGTTCTAAGGTGGAGTTCTTAGCCCTAAGTAGAGCCGAGTGGACGGCAGCGACGGATGTGGCGACATCGTGGTAGCCGAAGTTGCTGAACCAGGCTGTTGCAGAGTCTTCATCAAATGTGCAGCCTATCAGCAGCCGGTGGCGAAGTGAGCCCATCAATGTACTATCGTTTGTCTAGTGGGGTAACAATGATCATTAACTTCGAATTCGTTTTACATTATAGTTTCATGCAATGCAAGAACTAGTGAGCAAATCAGAACTTAGAATATTTTGATAGCATGATAATTTCTTAATTACTTAGAAAGCATAGAATACAAACTTAATAAGTCGAGTTCGTATATTTAAACAACTTGCCAAAAAATTTGTTTTTATCAAAAATATTTTATTCGACTTACTCTAATCAGATAATATTGATCAAGGGGTTGATTTCCAACATTAGTGACGTCCATGTTGTTGACTTCAGAATTGATAAACATCATTTGATAAGCGTTGGCAGCGAGGGCGCCCAAAGATGATGCGGAAGTACCGTTGTAGCTTAATAAAGTTTCTGTCCTCGAATATCTGCAATGAGACTTAATTGTTACACAAATGCTTCTAAAAGACTGCAATAACTTAAAATTTTACAAAAATACGCTAATGCTAAATTCCAGGCAAATTGTCAATACTAGCCAATTATCACCACATAGAAATAGTTTATCTTGTAGGTATGTCTAAAACATCTAGCAGTCGTTCCGATTAAAATAATGATCTACAGCTGAATCTCGTCGTCAATACAATACAAGCTAAAACTTTACTAAAATGCTAACACAGACTAAAATATTTTTTTAATAACTTACCCTTCTTTTAACGTTAAGAGCCTCGACTTTATAGAAGGGGCTAAGGAAATTACGTAACGCAGAACACCGAGCGTAGCGTTCATAAGAAATATTGGTGTGGCGAACTGGAGTAGCATCTGCCACCATGAGCGTGTCAACACCAGCCCCAACTTCATCCACACCGCCAACATGTGCTGGCACAGCAGACGGAAACCTGTCACGCTGCTCTCGTCTCTGTCTACTGTAATTTTTTTTTTATAATATTTTATCTTTAGATTACACAAGATGTGTTTATCTTGGAGGTGTACTAATTGCTTCAAGTATTTTATCATTTGTAAAATTTAAAGAAGTTAATGGGTAAAAGGGTAAAGGGGTAAGCTATGAAAAATGTTACCACCTTATTACCTGGGCCTGGGGAAGATATTAACTTCATTATATTAAGTCTCAATCAACTCACATCGAATGGCCATGAAACTCGTAGCATTTCTTTCTATATAGCATGCAATTTCAAAAACAATTAGAAAGTGGAAGAATAATACATGCTTCGCCGACCCTAAATAATTTGTTATAAGGGCAGGGGGATGACGATGACTTACACTGTTCTAAAGATGAATCAATTTCTTGTTTCAACGTATCATCCAATGTGGAATCCGACGTGGTAGTCAGAGCGTCATCAGCTACTGAATGAACAGGCGTCAAGTCCGATCCGACGCTGTAATATCAGTCCATAAAGTTAGTAACTGTTGCATTACAAATGGTAGGTACACTTTTGTGGCATATACCTAAACTCATGAAAAGATCCATCAAAACATTATTTTTATATGAATTTATCAAAATGTCAAAACATATACTTACGACATAAAAACATCTTCTAATGTAGTGGCAACTAAACCATAGTTTTTGAATTTAATATTTGTGATATTTTTCTCCAGATCAGTCAACATATCTTCAAATGTATGTGAATAGTCATTCACCAGATTATATGTGATTTCCGAACCTAAAACAACACATATTGTTAAAAAAGTCGTTGAGAAAAAAGATAAGATAAAGCTGCGTAAAAACAATTAACTTATTCTAACAAGTACAACATAATTGCATCCATTATTTAACTTCAACTTACCACGATCTTCCTTTACAATAGTTCCCGGAATATAATTATTTATAAGTAATGTGCATTTCTCAAAATCGAAGTCGTAATCTTTGACTACGACAAGGGTATATCCAACTCCGTAATGACGTTTGAGGAAGTACGGAGAACCCACGCACTGCAGACGACCGTGCGCCATTATAGCCACTCTGTCACCAAGAATATCGGCCTCGTCCATGAAATGAGTCGTCAGGATCATCGAGCGACCTACATAAGCAATAAGTAGTTGGTCAATGAATTATTATTATTTATTAATATCAGACTAAGAAAATATTTAGCGACACTAATTAAAATAATAATTACAATCGGTCTGGTCAATGTTACTACTAGATAAAATGAAATTATATCAAAAAGCTGTACCTTTTTTTTCCTTCTGCAGAAGCTCCCATAGGGCCCGGCGAGATGCTGGGTCCATGCCAGAAGTAGGTTCGTCCAGAAGTACCACACGCGCTGCTCCGCTGAGAGCTATACCTACGCATAAACGACGCTTTTGTCCGCCAGAAAGGCCTTTCGCAGGATAGTCCCGCTGTTAAACAAAAACCAAATATGTAGACAAAATCATAAAAGACGACAACCATCAAGATCATTAATATACAATAATCTACCTTCTCCTCTAGTTCTAGTTTTTCAATAAGCGTATTTATCTCAGTGTTAAGCTCCTTGCCTTCTAATCCTTTCAGTCTGGCAAAGAATTCCAAATGTTCTTTAACTGTTAGTTCGTTGAACAGTACATTGTGCTGCGGGCATAGCCCAATATGAGAACGAGCTGCAGCTACTTGATGGGTCATATCATACCCGGCCACGCTCATAGACCCGCAAGTTGCCTGTAAATTACCTGTAACATGAAAAAAATTGTAAGTGATATATTAGTTCCGCATAGCTTACCTCTGAAACAACACGTGTTGTTGGTTCATGAGATAAATGTTTTGAGGGACCTTCAAACCTATTTAGATTGTCAGGTTGATTGAAGTCATTACGTGTGAGGCTAGTGGCCCACTTGGCTATTTAGTTGCGTAATGCTCCTGTTGCTTACCAGAAGTGCATGGTTCAATTGAACTGCACCCACACCGCAATCAATATAAAATCTACTCTAACTCTACCTAGCTCCTGAGCTTGAATGAAATGGGATAATAATACAGAAAATGTTGCTATCATCACTACTTATTATAAAACAAAGTCCCCACCGCGTCTGTCTGTCTGTTAGCGATAAACTTAAAAACTACTGAACGGCTTCATGAGGGTTTAGGTGTACCTATAATTAGATAAGGTGTTATGTAAATTTATTGAAATATGACGATGATTGTTGATATCGGAAAAAATCAAGCCCACTGGGAGCTTTAATAGCAGAACAGAAACATTTTTGTTGTACACCTGTAAAGTTGACCAAAGTATATGGACTTCAGATACTTTTCAAATTACATAGGTTTGAAAAAAAAAAGATATTAAAGCCATCATAAGCTGTATGTACAAACTTTTGGTAGTGCTATTATTCAGAAGTATCTATGGAGAAGGCATGATCGGTGTCAATTTTTTTAAGTTTGTCATTAAGGATAACGGAGCAAGTATGTAAAGCATAATATAGTTACAAACCCGTTAACATGGATATTGTAGTAGATTTCCCAGCACCATTATGTCCAAGTAAAACTGTTATTTGATCGTCATATATATTCAAGGATAAATGATTAACTGCTATGTTATTCCCATAAACTTTTGTTAGATTCTGCAAATAAATACGCAAGTTAATAATTGAAAAGCGTTAGTAGGTAGGTACACATACATTATATTAAAAAATGTAACACTTACATGCATTTTTACACCGATCGCGTGGTCAATGGGATCCTTTTCTTTTATTATATCCTCAAATTGACTGATTTCATTTCCCATACTAAAAGTTTTACCTATAACCAATTATTTTCATAAAGTTAATCACTATACGTATACTAAAATTTCCAATAGATTTTCTTTCTAATAACATCTCATATAGATAATTACCTGGGGATTCGTAATTAGGAAACCAGAATTTCAACTGGAAGGGGAAATACCATGGCTTAGGCGTTCCAAATGGTCCTGGCGACACCTGTTCAAGGTAGAGGGTGACTAGCATGTACAGCACGCAGTCCACTACCAACATAATTACCACATGACCGAATACGAAGCGAGTCGTCTCCGTCCCCGGTGACGCCATGAACTCGCCCCACTGCAGACCTAATTCAAGGAATACATCTATACAATGACATAATGCATGACGCAATGTCTATTAAAAAATTTGTAAGTTAGCATGATAATGGGCATAGATGTATTCTCATACAGCGTCGAATATCGACCACTACGCTAGCTAACTTTTCATACGATGTTTTCTTTCAGCGCTTTTACATGAATATTGAAAAAGTCACAATACAGTTAACATAGTACATTCACGTTTGAACTTTAACTTGGTGTCAAGAAGTGGGTCTGCCAACCTGCAGACCACCACGACAATTCCTGTAATTTAGCACTCAGACACAGTCGCGAGGTGAGAATTTATTCGCCTACGCAATGTGTTAAGTCGGCTCCAATTACCCCCACAATGTCTGTCGTGATCATGTGGCGCGTAATATAAAATTAAGACGTAATAAGTCAACAAGACGATGCTATACGCCAAGTCACGGCCGTAGTCTTAATATATGTCCAGGGTGGTTTTACCCTCATGAATTTATTTCAGGGGGGGTTCCCTTTTTCCACGTATTAATTTCGTGGGATTTGAACAACTCAAACGCGAATGCAATACGCAATCGGTAGCAAAAACTTGCCTACTCAGTTAATTAATCAAATCAAGCAAAAAAAAAAAATACAAAGCAAGACTTTATCTATTAATATGTCGTTTTGTAACCAAAACATAAAGTCATCATATGAAATAAATTACCTCCAGTACTTTCTTTAGCTAGCATAAGTTGGAAACCGTACGACATCGCAGAGTTGATACTAAAACATGTGAAGACCTGCACCGCAGTAGACATACTGATGTCCATGGCTAATAGAAACGCGGGGATATATGTCACAAACCAGGTCACTCCCATAAACAAGGCCGCTGTGTTACCTTTACAATTGAAAAAAACATATTATATAGATACAAATACGTATGATTATAAAATATTATAAGTAGGTAGAGCATACCTTTTGAAAAGATACTGCTTATCATGAAAGAGAAGAGTATCGTGCAAGATAAGTACAATACCATGAAAAATAGCAATACTGTCCAAGGCGTATTAGTAAATACAGCGTATCCACTGAAGCCATCCTCGTTAGTAAACCAATTTACCTAAAAAATTATATAAACATTACGTATAATAAATGCACTCACAACCATAGCAAATGAAATAAACTAAAACCTTGTTCACCAATTTACAATTTAAAAAAGAAGAAGAATGTTATCTAATTTACAAGATACATATACATTTTTGTAAACCTTACTTTTAGTAGGATGACTATTAAAATTGCTGTCACCAATAGATAAAAAAACTGTTTGCAAAACCAAGCTGACCAGTGCAACCAGGTATCGAGGCCCATAATTTTCATAGTTTCCTGAAATTAAATAAATGATACTCAAAATAGTTTTGATTTTGAAGAATTTGGGAATAGATACATTAGGACTGATACAAACGAGCGGCACTTTGATGTCGACAAGCTATGATGACTGCCGTCGACCACGCTCAGCTGGTGCCGCTGACGCTCACTTGAGACGTGGCAAAATGTCGCTCGTCTGTATGAGCACTTCTTTCGAAATTTTCGTATAAATACCTTAAGTTGCATTTCCTTTTCCACCGTCACTGCTCTTGTAATATTAACAGCAGTATAGCTAAAACTTAACATGATGAACATGGGGAACATAAACTGCAGAATATCCACTGCCAGGTCTTGAATATAGGGTGGGTGAGGGAACCTCTGAATATTTACCCTGAACGACTTCAAATCTTCTCCAGTTACTCTCGATATCAACTCACTTGAAATACTATGTTGTAATGCAATGAACATTTCGTTGACGTAACCTAGATAGACAAAATTAATTCATTATGGTGCATGATACGAATAAAAATAAAAAATATTTATCAATTAACGTAATAAACGTCCAATCACTTTGTGCTTTTATTCACATCAAGCAACTCATGAGTTATTTCACACACTTGTTCCCAAAGTCATGGAGATGTATGTGTCCACTTGCAATAATTGAAAAGGTCAGTAAATTATAGTTACCTGGGTCATTTCCACCTTCCCAAGAAAAAGGAAATCGAGGTCCCGCTACTTCGAACACAGGGAACACCACATCTGTTCTCCAATTACGGCCTCCACGTTGGTAAAATGAATTAAGACGAGGTCTCTCAGGGAACCGTAGTGAATATGATAAATTATTCGATAATTCCTGTGCACCTGAAATAAATTAATCACTGAAACTGATGTTGGAATAATGAATAACGTTATACGGCAACTGCAACATAATTTAAGTACTTAGTAAGAAGAAACAGATTTTATACCAACCACTAAGCTTATCATCAAACTCGATTGCTGCAATAGTTTTACGGGTAGAGTCTTCATCAAAGTAGATTCCTCTTATTGCATAACTGCTGTTATAGGCGTCGACCCGTATACGAGATTTTATGAACTCGATAATTGCTGACGAGTTTAATTCAATATTTGGTGGTAATGCTATTTCTGGTAATTGAGGTAAACTTTCAATTAAAATAGGAAGCAGATCTTTTATATTGTCAACTAGTAAATTAGTAACAGCTGTTCTGACGACATCCTCTAACACTGGACTGGACGGCGAATACGCAATGGATAAATTAGTAATATTCATGCCTGCTCTGAAAAACAAAATAAAGAACATAAATACTATTTAACACCAGTTAGTATATTGGAAAGTGATTAGTGATACGATATTTAGGTGCCTATATATTTATCGTAGTAGAATTCGTGGTGGAGGCAGTTTGTGACCTAGACCATCAGTAGGTTCTTAAATAAACTCATTCTACTCGCACCAGAATGGACCACAATAAACCTTTACAATAATTTATATAGGTCATTAGGTACTAATCTTAGAATTAAAAACGGTCGTTTTATTTATTAGGTACTTTATGAACACACATTGAGTTACAAAAATAATTAATAGAGATGAGAATTACAAGGTCTCACGTAAGGCGGGAGCGAGTTCCGCAACGTAACTTCATGAACAAACAGGGAGTTGTCTTTTGAATCAATCATGTGACCTGTATGGGTCGTCTAATGAACGTGTGTAGAAGATCCGTTCCCGCAGATAGGAAGGAACTGCTAGATCATGTAAGATTTTATAAAGGAAACACAATATCCGAGTGTTCCTGCGGAAATAGATTGGGAGCATTCTACGGAAAACAGAGAAATGGTCGTATTTTCTGATATTGAAGAAGAAGCTGATACACAAATTTGGTAATTTCTCAAGTTTATTTAACAAATTCTCAGTGGCATCAAAATAGCAGGCATCAGCGTAGTCTAGAATGGGTTGAATTAAAGTTTGGGCAAGAGAGCTTTTGGTTTTACAGGTCAAGCACCTCAACGAATAGTAAGTGAAGCGGACCTTCTTGCTAACTTTGGCCACAAAGTTAGCAAGAAGGTCCCCTTCACTTACTATTTATTAATATATTTGATTGATAAATTACAGTCAAAAATAACTCCAAGAATTTGAAACTGAAACTGCAGTGTCGGCTTAATCTATCCGAACACCATAGAGAGTGAGAAGTGCTAAGAATGCTAAATTAAACCTGGAACGCATCCCCCTGCTGCCGTATGTTCATCTCAGTCGGTTAATTAGACACTAGATATATCATGTGCAATTATAAGATATTATTGTGAATTGTGCTGGTAGATGGTAGACAAACTTTTAGGAAAGTTCTGCGGGAACTACCTTTCAAATTCAGAATAATAGAGACAAATAGAAAAATACTTGCTGAAATAGAAAAAGTAAAATATTTAATCATTGAATATCTCAGAAAAATTACAAAAAGGAAATAGAAAAGAGGCCAGAGATTTCGTATATTGATGAGGTATGTGGCCATAAAATAATAAATGGAAATGCAAAATAACTGAAGAAAGGTTATGGGTTCTTAAAAAAAATGGCCATGTGGCTATAAAATATCTGAAGTTTAGAAGATCTAAGCGTACAGAGGGACAGACACAAGCAGGAAGCGACTTTGTTTTTTATTACATATATAGAGATGACACAAAAGTTAGTGCATTCAACGGTTGACGGAATCCTTTGTATCAAAAAATAGATAAACAAATAATTCCGACAACAATCAAATTTGAGGGACTTCTTAGATTGGGGACTGTGGACTTCAATTGTAGGAATATATATTGCATAGTGAGCATTACGATTTTATAAGCGACCTATTCAATTTATTGACATACATTGGTCGATTATTCGATTGCTATTTTCCGGACTATTAAAATATGTCTGGAGAGTCAACAATTTATTACTCACAATTACTATCTTCAGTCAATAACCAAGTGTTTATACAGTATGCGGTAATATTGACTAGTTACGTACTGATAGGTGCTGTCCTTACAAATATTTAAGTATTATAACAATTAATTAACTATTCAAGATAAATCTTTGAAAAGCATTAACGCATGCTTAGCGAACTCTAAAGTTATTATATTAAATGGAAAAAGAATACGGTCGCGAACAGGATTCGAACCTGCGCCTCCCGGATAAATACTCCAGGCGCTCTGACCACTAAGCCATCTCGACCTATGCTCACTATATAGTTATATATATAATTGATAATTCAGTCCCTTTAGAAGTGACCGAACCGACACGACTAACTTTGCAGATAATACAATGTCGTAAAGATAAAGATTTTCCATTTAATATAAATTTTGAATTATTAAGGTAACTGCATTCTTTACGAGATTGTATTAACTGCAAAGTTAGTCGTGTCGGTTCGGTCACTTGTAAAGGGACTGAATTGATAGCAATGACGTCGCCATAAGACGTGTTAAAATATGGAAGAAGAATTCGCGGTGGTGAGCAGAGGTCGAGATGGCTTAGTGGTCAGGGCGCCTAGAGTATTTATCCGGGAGGCGCAGGTTCAAATCCTGTTCGCGACCGTATTGTTTTTCCATTAAATATAATAACTTTAATTAATTAAATACATAGAAATTATGTGACGCACAAAGTTTGGTATTAATTGGTGTCAAACTACTATTTACAATAGAGAATCAGAGTAGGTATTCACTGATAAAAACATACTTTGTAATAAAGTATATAAGTACCTAATTAGGATTATAAAATTATTCCTACAGGTTGATGTTAAAAATTACGGTTACCGGAAGTAGAAACGGATCTTACCTAAAATTAATATTCCTGAAACCCGATGTAAGTAATTGCATTTATGTAGGGCTTGTGGGGTCGGGCAGAGAAATCTTAAAGATTTAGCAATAAATATTGCAGTCGCCAGTTAAGTAATACAAAAATAATTAAGAGATCATACGAGAATTTGGTTTTAAGTATGTATTTGTATAATATAAATCTATGGAGACCACAACTTGATCTCGTAACGTTGCGTCGCTTTGCATCAAATGGCAGCGCAGATTAAGGTCCATAATCTATAGTAGGTACCTATGGTTACCTAAAAGGCATTCCCTGGGACCATACATTTCAGATTAAATAAACTTAAGTTGAGATGAATTGTCAGATGTTCCAGAGATTCCTTCCATTTGGATGAAAACGAACATAGGGTTTTTGGATGACTTTTCCGACCAAATTAGAATCATACATAGTCTGGATTCACATACAACATTCTAAAACTAAAACACAAAATCCTTAATACATAAGTTGAGGAGTCTGGGCTTTTTATCCAAACTACCTTAATAGGCTTTAAACGCTTAACTGGTGGATTCGAATCCGTGGTTTCTAAACCAGGGATTCGAATCTACCAGTTAAACGTTTAAAGCCAAAAATGTAGAAGATCCTAATCTTGTAATCCTGGTTATGAATGATAGATATTTATATTGAATTATTAAAATAAAATTAACAACAACCCCTTATTAACCAATGTCCCTTATAAATAATACTTCACAGGTGGTTTACTTATCGTTTTATTAATTCCTCGACGTAAGTAAACCAAATCATATACGTCTGCTTCTGATAAAAGGGATTTTCTTTGTTTACTGTGTAGGTCATTAATTTCTTATTTATTATTTAGATTTTTTGTAGCTAGTAGATATCTGCTAACTAATCTACAACTAATAAGACAATTGAAGGTGCATAAAAATCCTGTCCATAATATACTTAATAATGAAAATCAAGAAATGAATTTGGCATAGATACAGCAAAAATACTAGAGATAGAGACCAGCGGAATTCTCGAAACCGTGATTCGTGAAAGTTAATCAACTGTATTTAACATCAAAAGCTATTACTAATAAACTTTAATGTTATGATTTTAAACTGTGATTTTGAACGTTTTGAATACCACTACATTTTATATGCTTCCAGCACTACGAGAGAGCTTAATTTCGATGATTTTGGATGTGTTAGTAAAAAGATGCAAATGTTCTAAAAGTTATTATAAAATAAAAACTTTCGAAGAACTCACAGAATGGTCGTAGAAGTGTTGAGTGTATGCGCTGGTAGGGGCGGGTAGGTGAGGACGTCCACTTTGCTAGGCTCTATCTGCCATCGGATTATAAGCACAAGGGTCATAGTGAGGACTGGTAATAACAGTTCTGTGACAGTCTGTAACCGATGCCTCCATTGTTGTAGAAAGTTCTTCCACATCAGCAATCGAAACTTGGCGGCAGCGCCAGCCTGTTTCGCCTCTCGTCTCATCTTCATGACGTCCTGCGGGACGAAAGAAATAACTTACAAGTTATTTAATCACTATAGTTATATTTGCACTGTTCAATACATATTGTATTAAATTCGTTCCCTCATTGTTATCACACACGATTTGATAAGCTTAATTTTCTTCGTGATTAGAATAAATTAAAGATTAAAAAAAGATAGATAATAGCTAAGTACACCTAATTTATGCTACCAAGGTTAATTCAAACAATTGTTTTTAAATCCACGTGTTTCAGGGTGGGTAATAAATAATGCGGAATAAGTAAAAAGCTACACGATAATATTAGCAATAAAGTAATTCGAGTACAACTCAATACACGTCAGGCACCTGTGATAGGTATTGTTCAGTTGGTATAAGTGCAGATGTACCTACTGAATCCTTTATTTACGATGCTTTTCGTTTGACCACTACGTCGTACAGCCGTTTATCATGGCACATTTTTATGCCATGAAATACGACTAAGTAGTTTTATATCCAAGATAAATCTTTGAAAAGCATTAACGCATGCTTAGCGAACTCTAAAGTTATTATATTAAATGGAAAAAGAATACGGTCGCGAACAGGATTCCTTATCCTTTATCTTTCTTAACGCCGGGTTATGAAAGATAAAGGTAGTTACTTAGTTATAGCCAATGAAAAGCCATAACGAACAGAATTGATATGAGCATAACCTATTGTGATATTTTTTTATTCATATTTTATTCTGGTTTATATGTTGTCTCTATAAAGTTTCATCATAATCCGTAAAGTAGTTTTTGGGTGTTTGAGTACCTAACAGACATACCTAGATCCATTCATACATCCAGTCTCACAAACTTTCGTATGGATATTATACCTAGGTACTGAGGATTAGTAAGATAATAATATAGGTCCATATCTAATCTAAAAAGGCTGTTATCATGTTTACCCTAAAACATAATATAAAGAGTTTACGTCAAAATAGAGAGATACGTATCTAATTATTTTTTGTGAAAAGTTCTATCTACACCTGATGCTTTAGAATCCGAAATACAGTTAATAACTAAAGTTATTGATGTTTTTATACATCTCTATTACAATGACGACTTTTTGCACTGAAAATGCGCCTGGTACAAATAATATTAATTGCACTTCTCGTAAGGTACATTAAGTGCAGACTAATGAGTATTTACGCACCTTCTGAAGTGCCAGGGTGTTGAGTTGTTGAACCAAAACACTTTATAAATATTAATAGACATTGATAAAACGTCACATCTATTTTCGGGCACATGTATGTTACCTTATCCCCTATTTATGATGTATCTACCTATTTCCTTTTTTAATAAGGTCGGTAGCTTTACACGGTGTAATTCCAAATTAAAAGAGTAATAACAAATACTTTCGTCGCTGTCAATTGGTTACATGCCCAATCGGCTGGCTGAGAATCCTAGCATGGATATTTACCTACTCCTGGCTAGTATTTCACTGTTGTTGGTGGAGGGTAGGTACTTAGCATGGAAAGCCTGATAATATAGGCACTCAAAACGGAAAGTAAGCCCTCTTCAAAATCGAACCAAGAGTGTTCCTATTGGCTGTAATCATAAGATAGTTACTTAATTTTGTATTCGATTTCACTTGAAGGAATTAATGGTCTTGTCTAGACGTTGTGATTATATTTACTGTAGCGCTACAAGTTTTAATTGGTTTTTAAAAACAGAAAACCTTTAATTCTGATTACACTAGCTAGGAACATAACTACGAGAACGAAGTTCTATTGCTGAGAATCCATAGCTATGTGCTGTTAGTTGTTGTAACATAAGGGAGTCCAGAACATATGGCTAGTAACAACATCCTTTTAAATAATAACGTCTAATTATCTCAAGTGTATTTTATGTTTATGATACATTTAAGATAATATCTACTAATACTGTAATCGATGTTATAAAACATTACAAACGCTATTTAAGTAGTTATAACTAAGTAGTTTTGACTATATTCTCTGTGCCATTGAGTAGGTAGGTACATTGAAGAAGATACATTGTAATCTATATCTATATATATAATAAATCTGTAGAGATCTTCTTCTTAAATGTCTGTGGTAGAGATGAAGTTTCTGGACATCAAGGAGATTTCCAAAAATAAATGTTGGGTTGGTAAATGGAAGCAAACAGAAACCATTTCCACAATTTCTGTTTGTTTGTCGTTTATTTGTGCGAGCATCACGTAAAAGATACAAATTCAGTGTAGTGTGGATAAATTTGACACAAACATATTGTGAGTAATTCGGAGTATTAAAAAGTTTTTTTTCATCAAATTTGGTTTATTCTGTCCAAAGATATTTGAATTTGAAGAGTTCAAGATAAACGTATCATAACAATCATAATAGAGATACACGACTTTGGACTAAAAATGGTACTAACGAACCATTTATTTATGGGGGAAAGTAACCCAAGTAAGTATTACGTAAACTTTGGGTGTCTTGATATAATAAATAAACAGAAAAAAATAGGTTCAAAAATGTTTGTTTACGTAAAAACTACATATCTGAGTCCTCAGTAGCTGCTTTGCATTGGGCTGAGTGTCACCATTTTTAATTATTATGAATTTGTGTTCACACACGACATGGTGTTAATTGACGACATCCACGCGGACGGAGTCACGGGCACAGAAAGTAACTAAAAATAAGTAAAACGCTGAAATAATAATGAGGAAGTAAAATTATCCAAATTGTGTATTCTGTAAAACAGAGGTAGCGGAATTATAATGCTTATCATTAAACTATTGACTACCTGTGCCGCGCGGTTTCACCCGCGTTAATTTGAGGAAAAAACCTATTTCACCAGCGTCCTGCCCCTTCATGACACCACCGATTTACATGGGACTGAATAACAGCATTGGTGAAATGTGGCTGTACAACTGTGTACACCTCTGCCCACCCCTTCGGGGAATATAGGCGTGATGCTATGTTATGTTCTTAATGCGCGCGTGGTACCTACTTGATCATTATTTTTGTTACGGAGGTATTTTCAAACTATCTCCTAAGATATTCATTGAAAATTAAATACCTGTGATGAATAACGTATTTATTTGGATAAGTATTATTATCATGTTTAATGTAAAAAACATTCGTTTTATAATAAATAACCATCAAAATTTGAATACTAGAGCTGGCAGCACTTGTCGGTTCGACGTTTGTGACCTTCATTTGACATTACCAACTGACATGAAACTGACAGCTGTTTGTTTTGAGTTCGTCTAGAAGTAACGTGTGTTAAAAATTTGTGAACACAACACGTCATTCGTTCTATAAAATAAAATAGCCAAATTAGTTTTCCGTAATTTGCTAAGCATTCGAAACAATATATATAAAAAAAAAAAAAAAAATGCCTTCCCAATTGGTGACAGTGAGATGAGGCTGGATGGTACCAGCACAATTTTAATGATAATTGGGCATGCATAAAAAATAAGGTATTTCTTTTATATCTTTTCTCGAATATTTAGCTAAATAAGAAAAACTAATTTGGCTATTTTATTTTTTAGAACTTTGTTTTTTATATGTCCTCAAATGTTCACAAATTTTTAACACAACTAGTTTCATAACATACTCAAAACAACCGGCTGTCAGTTTCATGTCAGTTGGTAATGTCAAAGTCAAAGTCAAAGCATTTATTTCAATTAGACCGTTTACAGGCACTTTTGAATTGTCAAAAAAATAAACTAGTTGCCACGTTCCAAAGTGTAGATTCCTGTGGAGAAGAACGGGCAAGAAACTCCACGGTTACTCTTTTTCATCAAACAATTACAATATTTTGGTTACATTGTATTTATAATATAGAAATCATATGTGAGAACAATGTAATATGAAGTCTATAGAGTCTAGTTACAATTCAAAACTTTGCCATGACAGTTTAGAGATGACCAGCCCCAACCAACGGCGCCCGTTCACGAACATGACGCCAGCGTCAGCATCACTAAACTCGACCATATTGTAGGGAATCTAATGACCCAACACAAACGCCACCGTCAGCGGGACATTTGAGTGAGCATGACATACTCTAGCTGCCAGACAATAATCAAATATATTTAATCATGTAGAATATGTAAATGATTACATGGTACTCACATTTACAGTATAATGAAAATGAAATGCTAAATTATTAGACAAACGTATTTTTAAATATTATTAGATTAAGGACTGAACAAGACAAAAAAAATTGTCCATCAAAATTATATAAAAATGTCAAAAAACAAAATAACTACATTCTAAGAGACAGTACGTCGAAGTGATGTTGTTTGTAACATTGATTTGTTAGTCAGAGTGCTTGTGGAGCAGGACCAGCAGTTAGCCAAGCATTTTTGTCATCAATGTAATCTCCTAATGTATAGTATGCTTGCTTGCATAATGAGCGTTTTATATGAGTTTTAAATTTCCTTTCATTTAGTTGTAGTATGTCAGAGGGAATTTTATTGTAACATTTTACACCGTACCCCATAAATGATGTGTGTACCTTAGACAATCTAAATCGTGGCTGTGCAATTTTGTTTTTATTTCTGGTGTTGTAATTATGTCTATCACATAATTTATCAAACTGATCTAGATTTTTTCTTACATACATAATATTTTCATATATATATTGACAAGGGACGGTCATAATATTAATCTCCTTAAACAGATCCCTAAGAGATTCGCGACGACGTAGATTATATATGGCTCTGACAGCTCTCTTCTGTAAAATAAATATAGACTCAATGTCAGCAGCACGTCCCCATAGTAGAATACCGTAAGACATAATGCTGTGAAAGTAGCTGAAGTAAACTAGTCTTGCGGTATCTACATCTGTTAGTTGCCTTATTTTTCTAACAGCGTAAGCGTCTATGATAGATAATGTCAAATGAAGATCACAAACGTCCAACCAATGACGAAAGATGAAGTAAAGGACGTGCCCTATTGATCTATATAAACATTATGTTATAGAAATATCATACGATTCGATACAGTAATAGAAAAACAATTTGCATTTATTTTTATCTTATGTCAATCTACTAGTGTAAAAAGAGAAAACCTTAACTTGACAGTTTTCTGAAATTGCAAGTAATAAATATGACGTCACATATGACCAGCCCAGCGGCCGGTTCATCATTTTAGTTTCTCTTTCTATGTACTTTTGACAGTGTACATAAAGTGTCATTTGTCGTTATCGTGAAACTTATTAATACGATTTTCTTTGCATAAAACATCTTGAGTGCTGAGAATTTAAATGTGAAGTTGCGTGTGACAAAAGCAATTATGCTTAATAAAAAAAAAATATAGTATAAAAGTGCCTCCTATATCCATGCACAAGTAAGTCAAAAAAAAATCCTTCATATATTTCGACCAAATTTTAGATTCAGTTAATATTTATTACTGTTCTCTATTTGTTGTGCCATCAGTGAATACCATTTTAATAAGTTTTGAAAGGTACAAGATAAATCTTTGAAAAGCATTAACGCATGCTTAGCTTTTCCATTTAATATAATAACTTTTTGAGGTATATTTCTTTATTGTGGTTGTGGGTTTGTTTATTACGTACTATTTACAGGATAATTTAGTGTTGTGCTTCTGATTTAACCAACGATTTCGATTATGTTTTTCTCGATTTTTTCGAAAACATTTATTTTTAATATTTATAATACACATTATGTGTTATGATAAATTGATAATAACCAAATTACCTAACAATTTTTAAGTTACCAAAAATGAAGTTCTTAAAAAAGTGGATGGAATCATTGAGTCAAGAGAGTATAAGGGTGAATTGCCCAAGCAAAAAAAATACACGGCAAACCTGAGAACGGTAGTGCAATGTGCTGATTTTTAATTTTATATATTTTTTCTCAACAATTTAAGTTCTTTTCTAGCTTGACAAAAAAAATCATTGATTTCTACCCCCTAACATACCAAAAAAAAAAAATACAAAGTGGTATTTTATCATCACGGTGGCCTGTCCTGAACCCAATTTCGCTCATGAAATACCTTTCCCTGCAAATACATTCGTTATATGGATTTAAATCGATTTTGTTATCATTATATTATTATATATTCAATCAAATAAAACTACTTTTATTTGTTTGTCTTCTTTCTCATGGATTTGACAGGCAGTCAACTTTTGTCTGGAAAAAAGTTATCATTTCAGAGGACAGTAAGTTTTAGTAAAATAGCCATGTCAACATTGCGTTGTTACGCCCTTCTCACCTTTCCTCACTTCGAATCAGTCCGGCTCAAGCTCTCGGCGCGAACGCACCGGTCCCAACGTCTTGCGGTTTCCCGCCAAAAAAGTAAGTTTATCATTTCAGTAATATGGGGACAAAAATAGTTTCATTTCGTTGGCTGTTATAACTCGTGCTAGATTCGTTTAATTTGTTTCAAAATTATGTATTAAATTCGCCGTAAGTACTGTTTTGTTTGAGTAGTGTTCATATTTTTTTAATAATTTTATTTCGGAGTTAAATGTAGAACTAACCTCTATTTTATCATCTCAGTGTTATCATTTCAGTGGATTCGGTGGACTGTTATACCAATTACAGTCCACCGGAATGAAATGAATCTCCGAAATGATAAAACCATAAAACTTTTGAGATCCTTCTGTCAAATACAAAGTCATAGTTTTGTGTAGATTATTGAGTGTAGATTAGATTATTCGGGTGTATTTGTTGTGTAATATTTGTGTTTAAGATATATAATATTATATATCATAATATTATATACCATTACGTAACGAAGATAAGGGACTTCTACAGATTTTTTTCAACATTTCTAATTCTTGGGAAATCTACGTTATTGGTTTTTTTAGGTCGGAATTCTCAGTTATAACATTTTCTAATTCGTTTTGTGTGATTTCTACGATAGAGGTAGAAACTGTTCGCTACGTAAAATTACGAGTTTTGTAATTATTGTGCTATTTCATATTTTAAGTTTCAGCGGCAGGACCATTGTAGAAGTTTCATTAGCTAATTAATTTTTAACGATTTTGTAACACGTTTGTTTTATGTACTATGTGATTAAAAATATTAACGGCTGTTGTTTCAATGCTTGATTTAAATACCAACAGTTTCACCACTACCTTGCAACTGAAGGTAAATGAACTCCTGTTACATAACTTTTTAGTTTATGGGTATAGAAGATACAATGATGCAAAATGAGCCATTATAATAATATCTTTATTTCAGACCAAAGATCCATATGACATGTTAGTAAAAACTTAAAAATAACGTTATTAGAAAATATATACATAAGCAGTACAGAAAACACATTAATTTGGTACATGAACTCCGTCTCGCACATGTAAACCCACCAGTGCCTGATAAATAGACCATCAATTTTATCCGCCAAAAATTATATAACCGAATGGAATTTAATGTTGTTTTGGGTAATTTTTTTAGGGTCCAACGTTTTCCACCACGAGGTTGTAACTGCAGGCAATTTAACCCATGTTGCATGTTCCACGTTTCAGTTTGTATCTACTATAGACGATACATTAGTGCAATTAAAAAAACCCCAGTGACACCAGAGACCCGAGAATTTCGTGGTTTTTTGAGTTTACATTAAATGCCACACGTGTGTAAGGGGGGGACTACAGGGATTGAAAATTTTTAACAGTTTTTCTCTAGGAAGCACCGTTTTCGAAATAATTACAGCCCCAGATCTAGCGGAGGGGGGAGCAAACCGGGGACGCCCCGAGCGCCAGTTCCAGGGGGCACCGAAATAATAATTTATTATGGTTGAAAATAAAAAGCGCCTAGCACGCAGCGCACGTTGTTCAATAAATGCATAATTTCATTTTAACGCCCAGTTAGTTTTTAAACACATCCTAAGGGCTCATTCTAAAATCCGCTGCGAGCAGGTGCAGCAGATTGTTGGCAACATCAATGAATAAGTATTTGATGAAGCTGGCATAGATAATAAAGAGTGTAAATTTATTAAGGGATTCTTATTGTCCTGTTCACGAAATATGCCAACCATTATATATTTGCGAGACTTTTTTATGTAATTTATCTCAAACGCTGGAGAGTGGGGGCGCCACAATCAAGATTTCGCCCCGGTTCGACAAAATCGTAATGTAATCTAACAGGTGGTCAAATTAATTTTAGACACAATTATGGACCCTGTCGGGCACAGCAAGTTTTAAATAATGTGGAGAGAGGAAGAGTGCTTCTCTAATTTTCCTTGTCAAAGAAGAGTATTTATACGATTATCACAATTATCACAATTAATACAATTATTAAAAAATTTACAATTACTGCTAATGTTACAAATATTAAAAAAAATTGAATTTCGAATTATTTTATATCCTTGCTATTATATAATATGTCTATTTACTTATTATATTAATATTATGTATTCAAGTCTACCTATTCATTCATTATTTATTTAAGTATATTAATAATTAAGTATTATAATTTACTTCATTTTTGTTATTTAAAATATTAAATGTCTGTTATTCATAATTATGTATTTTTACTGAATTTATCCGTAAAATATTCGTGTAATGTATTATAAGTATTGCTTTAATTTAGTTAAAAATATACTGGTTTTATTTTGCTGTTTTATTTCTTCTGGTAATTTATTATATATTTTAATTGACATTGCAAGGACTAGATGAGTGTAATTTAAGGCGGGAGGGGGGCAAATTTAGTCTGTATTTATGGCGCAAAGAATAATTTGCTTGTATGTCTCCCCGCGTGTTATAAGAATCTGGATATTTGCGGACTAGTTTACATAATTCCAAAATATAAATACCAACTAAGGTGAGAATCTTATGTTTCTGAAAATAAGGCTTGCAACTATCTCTTGGTTCAATATTGGTAATTATTCTAATTAGCTTTTTTTGGAGGGTAAATAAGGAGGGTGCGTCTGTGCTATTTCCCCATAAGATGATGCCATAGTTAAACCAAGCGTGGGCATATGCGTAGTATGTGACTAGTGCGGTTTGTAGGTTTGTAGTCTTTTTGAGTTCGCGGAGAGCATATGAAAACTTTGAAATTTTAGATTTTACTGTCTGTATATGTGTTTTCCAGTTTATATTTGTGTCTATTATTAAACCTAGGAGAGTGAAATTGTTTACTGTTTCTATTTTATGTTGGTTCTAGATATTTAACTCAACCATTAAGTCTTGCCGTCGCAGCCTCTAAACCAGAGCATTGTGTCAAGTAGTAGTAGCTTGGATCACAAAAATATTATCCCTGAGTTCAATCCTTCGGAAAAGAACCAAAGCATAGATACATGGCTTAAAAAGGTCAACGAATGTGCGAAGATTTACGGCTGGGACGAAAATACTGTGGTTCATTTTGCTATGCAAAAACTGGGTGGTCTAGCTAAAACCTGGTACGAAAGTCTCAACACCATATTGTTTACTTGGGCAGAGCGGCAGATAAAATGAATCAACGCTTTTCCCTCTGACCAAAATTACGGTCAACTTTTAAAGGACATGTTAAAGCGAAAGAGTAGGCCTAACAATCAAATTGAAATTCATTTCTATGAAAAAGTATGAAATAACAGAGAGGCGGGTCATTTATTGCATAATACATGGTATCGGTGATAGGACTATCAGGTCGAGTGCCTTAGCACTACGTTGGGATGAACCGGATCGACTTATGAATTTCTTGTTATGCAACAATAAAGAACTTTCTACACAACAACCACCATTTAGGGATAGACATATTAGCACATTAGATGACAAACAAAATAACAAGACAAGTTTGAAGATTAATCCGAACTTGCATTGTTACAACTGTAAGGAGAAAGGGCACCCGTATTTTATTTGTCATATTTAATTAGCACAGTCACGAAGAATTTTAATCTCATCAAGGAGTTTTCAAACATCAAAACTCTTTGCTGAGGTTAAATATACATTATATAACCATTTATTTGCTGAAGCACCGCAGAGAAAAATGAATTAAAGAAATTTCTTTTTTATCTGCATACTCACTTTTACATTAATTACAATACAAACACGTTTTAATCACTAATAAAATAACTAAAAAAAAAACATGGCGGCACGATTTGAATTTAGTGGTGACCATAACGCACTTTTTATAAAAAAAAAATACTAATCATGCATTCTGCCATATCGATACTAATTCAGCCTAATCAAGTAATCGTTATGAAAATTAACATTAAATTAAATTTACATAAGATTACATATAACTGATTCAGCCTAATCAAAATAACGAATATTTGATTAGGCTGAATTAGTATCGATATGGCAGAATGTAACATTTGTATCGTTAAAAAAAGTCATGTAAATTATTTATTAATTTTATTTATTCTGTTTTGGATGAAGCTCTGAACTATAATTTTAATATTTGGTAATTAAATAATGAAAGCCAATTTATATTATTTTATTTTGTCTATATGGCTGTTAGTCTACTTAGGTAGGGTATCTAAATAACTAACGTAGATACAGTAAGTACGTGTAAGAGAATAACCATGCAACTTATTCTAACATTGCCCAGCTTATACATACTTGTTTTGTTAGTTAATTTTAAAAAATATGTCCTTGAATTTGAGTCTGGGGAAGAAAGAATAGCCAGGGAAAAAACTCGTAGGAAGGATTTTAAAAATAAAGTTGTACCTAATTTCAACATTGTCAAGCATAGCCCTCATTACCAAGCTATACAAATATTTATTAGACTGCCAGCGGACTTAAAAATATTGTTTTACAGTAGCTCCTTTAAGGCTAAGCTAAAAGCATTTCAGTTGGGTAGAAATTTGTACTCAGTAGACGAACTGTGATTTATAATTCCATTTCCCTATTTAAAAAAAAAAGCCATTTTATTATTGTTGTTTTTGAACATGTATTTTTTTAAATTGAATATTGTTGTTATGTTATGTTTTTAATTATTGCTGCATGTCTTATATTATTGCATGCCACTGTAGAAGTTATATTAATATGATTAATTATTATGTATGTAATGTATCAAACACAATTTATTGTTCCTGATAAATAAATAAATAAAACTTGCAAGGCACTTTTGGAATACGTTGTTATAGTGCCTAATGCAAGAACATCGCTGTATGCAAAAAACTACATCGCAAGCTACAAAAATGGTTCATCGGCATCATCATCCACAGCCCGACTTCATCCACTGGAGGGAATTGATCTCCCTCTGCTTTTGCTAATCTCTATGATTCCGTGCTAGTCTCATCCAGGTTTTTCCAGCGATAGTAGCAATATCATCTGTCCATCTTACCGCCGGATTACTGGAAACTTAAGGAGTTACATATGCGGTAAAGACCAAAAGGTCTTCCTTACCTTTCAGTTCAACTCAAATTCCTACCAAAATTATATCAAAATATGTCAGTGCACTGACAAGTTTAACAGCTACTGCTAGAGGGTTCTTGGCGTGAAAGATTCATACTTGATAAGCCATTTACGCGAAATGCCATTAATAAGGGATACATTTTTTTTTATTCGTTATGGGAGTCAATTTCACATTTATATATTTTAGTGCTGAGATGAGATAATTCTCATCTCATCCAATATATTCTTCCTATTGATAATAAATTGCATAATAAGATTAAATATCTACAAATATTATAATAAAACAACTTTTAACCGGATTAATCGCGTGTATTATTGGTTTTTTGTTTTGCTGACGTTTCGAACACTTTGCAGCGTTCGTGGTCGCAGGAGGACTAAGGTGCAGCCAGGCGTCTCAACAGTTTATTTAAAATTATTTCAGTCTACGTACGGTAGGATTGGATTATGGATGAGTAATATATCAAGGAAGGCCAGTGACTTGGTTTTCTCTAGTTCCATAGTGAATTGAATTTTATTATGTAGGTATCGAATTTAAGACCCCATTGTGGTGAGGCAAGATGGTGAAAGTATCATCGAAATACCTCTTGAAAATCTTCGGCATATAATAAAATTCAATTCGAGATGGTTGGCAGTTACCACCTGTTTGGAACCCTGTACTGAAAATAATCAAGTCCCAAACCAAGTCAAGTCACAAGAAAAATCAAGATACTGTGAGCGATTACTACGTGCCTCGGAACACATTTTATTTAATAATTCGATAAAATTGTATCTCTAAATTTAAAACGACTTTGGCCTCTGAGTTTGTTTCGGTATTTCTTCTCAGGGATAGTCTCAGGAAATACCGTCGCGATTTAGTTTTAAATATGTATCAGAGACAAAAATAATTTTATGAATTTTATCAATGATATGTACGGTAGACTGCAATAATTTTAAATAAACTTTTGAGACGCCTGGCCGCACCTTAGTCCTCCTGCGACCACGAACGCTGCATAGTGTTCATCACTATACCAACTGAGCTACGAGTACCGTGTCGTTGTTCGAGGCTATTGAATTTCCAGTTTCCTTGTATTCGCCTTAAGGAGATGCCTGGCGATAGTTCTTAAGCAATCATTTACGACGAACGAAAGTAAAAAAGTAAAATAATCTTGTATTAGGAAGTCCATTTTTTTAACTGATTTTAAACTCTCGCTATTGTACACTTTTTACACGACTGCCCTAAAAAGGAGTGTTATGTTTTTAGGGTACATGTATGTAAGTATGTATATACCTATGTGTGTGAGTTTCTTTATTGCACCATAACCTCTAACATCTAAACGCCTGAACGGTTTTAGACGTATGGGGAATCGTTAGAAACCATATATTGTCCCGGGTAACATAAACATAACATAACATAGCATCACGCCTGTATTCTTCGAAGGGGTATGCAGAGGTGTATACAGTTGTACACCCACATATCAATTCAATGCTGTTATTAAGTTCCATGTAATAGGTGGTGAGCCTAGTACCATCAACTAGGCACAATTCGAAACTCCGGGCTGCTACTGAGAATTGCCTAACAGATAAACTCAATAACACTTTGCCCGACCCGGGAATCAAACCCGAGACCAAACAGGCAATTAGCGGCTATGGTACTCAAAAAGATGAGTATTAATAAAAATATCAAATATAGCAGGTGTGCTTTTTAATTAATTTCATCTTTAAGAAATATATTTTATGGCGTCCAACTCTTACGGTACGGTACTTTTGTTTCCAAATTAAACTTAAGTTTCGGCCGAATTACACCGGCCGTGGTCACGAGTTGACAAAAAATAATTTTATCAACACTCTTTCTCGTAAAGTGGCTCTTATTGCACCGCTTTTAGATTCATAATGAGGCTTATTAATCACACGTGCTCTTTCTTCATTTTTACCGCTTTAGTGCCGTAGTATCAAAAAAGAGTGTGTGACAGCTTTAAATTTACTTATAAACCTCAGCAGTTTTGATGTTTGAAAACTCCTGGATGAGATATAATTTTTTTTCGTCATGTCAAGACTCTTGTTCTACTTGCGCGTGCACAGACCATAGACCCGGTGCACAAAAAGAAATCCGCGCGTCATTTTAACAAAATAAGTTTAATCGTTTTTATTATCAATATTTCTCGCAAGTGTGTACGTCATATAAAATTCGTGAATATAGTCATCAAAACAATCAAAATTTGCTGATTTTTTTTGAAATTTTATAAGTAATGAAATTTGACGTCTCCAAACTCTTTGCTGAAATTTACCATTTTTGTAATTAGATACAGTCTTGGCTAGTTTTAGATAAAATATGATGATTCAGTTAATAAAATTAATAAGTGTTTATTGATAAAAAAAAATGTGTCTGTAGCCGAATTAGCATTAGGTATTTTTTTTTATCATTAAACACTTAATAATTTTATTTTACTAGGCTGTTTGGCAACTGCGTCAGTGAGCCTCGTACCTTCGCGCAAATAGACCATAGACTAAGAAATTTGCTCGCCATCTTAATTAAAAAATGTATATAGTTGATTAACTTTACAAAATGTAATGTTATTCTTGTATTCCTCACAAAAGTGTTGAAGAACATCGTATGATCCGCGTGCCCTAATGGGCAACAGGTCTCGGTAGGTCATTGCTACCATTGCCAAGGCTCGGTTACCAATTCAACCTCGACTGTAATGACCAACTTAGGGCACTTGTATCATAATGTACTATTGTCTGATGACACATGTTTCTTAGGTATCATTTTTTAGTAGATCTATAACATTGGTAGAATCCATCTTTAAAAATGTTCAACGTTTTTACTGTATAAAAGTACCTAATCTAAACATTAATTATTGTGTTAGTTACTCACGTGCATTTTCGTCGGGGTGGCCCGACTATAGTTTCGGAGACGTAGCCCTTATATTCGCTCACGAGTCAAACTGAGTCGGAAGTTCAATACTAAGTACATATACTTTAATTGGGCAATCCCGTAGAAAGAACGATAGTAAATAATAATTGTAAACAATAAATAGTCTGACGAACGTTATCATAGGTACCCAAAGTTATCGGTCTGCGTTCTCCAATTACGCGATAATGTCAAAAGTTCTAAATACTAAGTGCCCTCATATGATACGTTGTAATCATGGTTGTAATCTTGTAATCCCTTCCAGTGTACTTTTGCTTATGTTTTTCTGCCACATCAATAGTGACGCAGCTTAATTCCTCGATATCGATTTATGATGACTAGATATTCACTTTTTTATGTTATGGAGTGGCAAACAAGCTGAAACAAGTGATCACCGCCGCCTATGGACATCTGCAACACCAAAGGTATCTCAGATGCGTTGCCTACCCTTGTCAAAGAGAACCCTTGTCACTCCGGTATTCCTCATACTTATTAGGTACGAAATCGTATTACCAGGTGGCCGATTTGCGCAAGTACCGATTTTCAGGGGTTCGTGGACGCGTCTCGAATAGTCTCCATTAACCTTGATCGAGACGAAAAATATCTCAATTTTGGAGTAGTCTCTATTATTATAAATAAAAGCCGCACAAGTTTGAGTCTTACTCGTGTACCAAGACTTACTCCGTACAGAGTTACAGGCATGTAGTTTTTTTTTTTTTTTTAACTTTCCCCCACCCTAGCAATTTCTTCCTGTGTCGTGGGTGCGTTTACATACATATAATCTCACAAGCACACTAACACCCAGACCCGGCGCAATTATCCGTAGATCGTACAAATATTTGCTCCGTGAAGGAATCGAACCTGCGACACGCAGCGCAGCAGTCGGTCTCTCGACAACTGCGCCAACCACGCTATCTATAGTAGATAGTTCGTCCATCACTGGAATAGAGTCTCGAAGATTTTTGCCCTAAGGACAAACTTAACTTTGTAGTTGAAAAAATTCATCGATATACGTCACAACATATATTGATCGGTACCTCTACTATAAATATCTGATGAGATTTAAGCAAACACTTGATACATCAATCGAATACTTAGACTGATATATTAAGTTCGACTCTAAGTTGATGAATATAAAGGAAGTGATGCGGATGGTATTTCATCAACGGTAACGTCAGAGCACATGCATCATATGCCAGTCATTAAAAATTAAATAGATTGACCGGAAAGTGTTGGTTGGTTCAATCATCTTATAGCCGTCGTAAGTAAGTATAGTATTGAAGACAAACCCAAAATAATTAAAATCTGTTTAAAACACGGGCAGGCAAATCACGTGGCAAACAAAAAAAAATCGAATTGACAATTGACATTGCTTGAATTTCTTCCTTTTTTGGGAGTCGGTAAAAAATTTGGTGAATAATACCTACACAAGGTAAACAATCAAAACACGCAAGTTTAACTAATAAACATATTATATACCTACTTAATTATTGATATACAATACTTCAAACTAGAGATGGAACAAATCATTGGTAGCAGTGAAAAATCATATGATTTAGTTTTCATATGTCATCACTGCTATTGTCATTTGAAATCACAGCGATAATGATTTGTCACCAATATGCGAATGAAATCGCGCGGTGCGATCGCGGCGCACCGATGATGCACGACAATCTACGAGCGCGAGCAACGAGGAGTGAGCGGGACGCCCGACGCATTATCCCTGCGTGCGAGTAGTGCGTCCGATTGACCTGCGACCCGCGTCGCAATCAATGTTTACATTCTAAATTATACATTAAGTCGATTATTATAAGGTCGTGATTGAATTTCAATTTTATTTGACCTTTCATATGATTTTTAGCGGAAGGAACAAACGAAATAAAATGACATTTCACCTGTGCGGGCGGACATCCTCAGTCTTAATATAGCAGAAGCGCGTGCCTGTTGTCGTATGACATATATTGCGACTCGCGGCGTATTTTGCGATATTTTTGAAAGTTTTTATTTGTACTTATTACTATTTTGTAGGCATTAATTAAGTTTCTTAAGGATTTTTTGTTTAGGATTAACGTGGTGGTGGGTTGTGTATTGTGTAAATAAATATTGTGTAAATAATTGGATTAACGTGGTGGTGGGTTGTGTAAATAAATAACTTGGTACTTTTTCTTTAAAATAAAGTGTAAATAATAGTGTAGTGACATTGACCAAAAGAACCTACTTGTACTTGTACATAATGGCGTCAACTTCAAATATATGGAACTATTTTGACAAAGAGGGGGATAAATATGAAGCAGTTTGTAAATTGTGTAAAAAAAAATATTCATATAAAACATCCATTACTAATTTAAAAAGACATTTACAAGCAAAACATATTAGTGCTTACACAAATTTGCTGGATACCAGCGGTTCAACTGCAAGAAGACCGGTTCAAAATGAAGAACTACGGCCACCAGTTGCTGAACAAAATTTAGAAGATGATTCAAGGTCTGCTCCTGCTGTAATTACGGCGCTGGCTCGTCAGCCGACAGAAGACAGTCTTGCCCCAGCAGTTACTGATCCATCAACATCATCAGCATCACCATTACACCGTGTAACAAAAAGGCAACGGCCAATTACCGTCTATGTTCCTCGAAAATTGGACCAACGGGAAAAAAAAAAATTGACGAAAAATTGGTTAAAATGATAGCTTTAGATTTTCAACCAGTTTCTATAGTACAGGATAGAGGTTTTCGAGAATTTGTCAAGGCACTTAATCCTAGTTATGATTTGCCGAATCGAAAATTAATATCATCCACTTTGATACCTAGCCGATACCAAGAATGTAAAACTGCTATAAGTGAGCTAATACAAAAAGGTAAAAAGTTTTGCATTACGACAGACTGTTGGACATCTTCTACAATGGACGCATATTTAGCTGTTACGGCCCATTTTATAGTAGATTTCGAACTAAAATCTATTCTATTGCACTGCGAGCATTTTAGCGGTTCGCACACCAGTATTGCTTTATTGGCCGCATTGAAGAAAATCGCAATTGAATGGCAAATACAAAACAAAATTACACTGGCAGTGTCCGATAATGCTACCAATATAACTAACGCCCTGCAACAGACAGGGTGGCCACATTTTGGTTGCTTTTTACACAAGTTGAATTTGGTTGTCGAGAAGGGACTTAAAGCGATTGAGTTCATTTTAGAAACAGTAAAAAAAATTGTTGCTCACTTTAAAAAAAGTCATATTGCCACGGAAGCCCTCAGTAAGTACCAAACAGATTTTGAAAAAAAAGCACAGGCACTACGTTTGGTACAATCCGTTCCCACACGATGGAACTCCGTGTTCTATATGTTGAACCGCTTTTTACAGCTCCAAGTGGCTCTTCAGGCCGTGATACCCAATTTAAGAGTTGATTTACCGATTGTTACTGGAGAAATGTGGGATGCAATCAAACAGATCTGCATGATTCTTCAACCATTTGAAGAGGTAACCAAAGTTATGAGTGGATCGAAATATTTGACCGCCGGGCTCGCTATTGTACTAACCGATGGTTTAAGAAATGTTATAAAATTATTAAAAACAAAAGATTTTTATGGCGTAGCAAAAACAATGCTGGACATTTTAGAAGAAAATATGGCCATCTATTTCCCAAAAAGCGCCATTGACGACAACCTACTTTTGGGAACCTGTACATTTTTAGATCCGCGTTTCAAAATTCATGCATTTCTAGAAAATGATTCTGGTACATCTGTGGCCCCAACCGATGAGGAGTGTGAAAGATCCAGGCGTGCATATCTAATTAAAGAACACATTTTAGCTCTACTCCGATCAAAAATACAGGAGAGAAAAAAGGATGCATTTCCTCCAGCTCACGATGTATTCCAGGCTAGTACAAGCAATGAAGAAGAGACTTTTTCAATTTGGGGAAAAATTGATAAAACACTTGCTGCAATCACACCATCAGGTGACGATGTCGCCACTAAAGCCAAACACGAGCTTGAAATGTATCTCAATGAAGACGTCATTAGCCGCCAGTCTTGTCCTCTTACTTGGTGGAAAACACATGCATTAGTGTATCCCAATTTAACAGAAATTTTTACAGAACATTGCCACATTGTAGTCACATCAGTTCAATGTGAAAGAGTGTTTTCGAAAGCAGGATATATGCTGTCAGATCGAAGAACACGTCTAAGTAGAAAACGTGCTTCACAATTGGTTTTTCTAAATAGTAATTATGACCATTGTAAATAAAAAATGTAACAAATGTAAATATGTACAAAACCAATGTAAATAATATTTGATTAGAAGGCTGTATATAGATAATAATCAATCAATGAACTTCTAAATACGCCAATGTAAAGTCCAAAAGCTTTTATTTTTTAAACGTAGTCTCCTCCTAAGGATTTTAAGTTTTTACATTGTCAGTCCTAAGCCTGTTAAAGTATGAAGGGAATTTCATTGACTAATAATACACAAGTTGATTTTACACCAGTTTAATGTAACAACAAACGTGTCCTGTTACATCATATTCATTATTCAATTACTATGTCATTTCATTTCGTTATTTTCAATGATAAATAGCAGAAAATCATTCATAGGGAAAAATAGCAGGTGTGAAAAATAGCAGGTGATTTCACTGTGATTAAAAAAATCATATGATCATATGATCATGATTTCTAAATACCAATCATTTCCATCTCTACTTCAAACGTATCTAGAGAAGTCCTTTTTAACAGTTTTGCTTAAAATAAAAAATTATACACGTAGGTATAGATATAATATATTACCTGTTTTGTCGCTTAGTATCAATTAGTAGAACAAAAACATTTCTCACTTCACAATCACAATTGTTACATGTTCAGTCGAGAAAATTGTACTGGTTGCGAAATATATTACACCTGATATCTACTTAACAGATAAGGAATCTGCTAAAGATAATAGTCTCCTAATCAATACCATGTAGGTACTGTACGTACCTACTGCTTTAATTTCGGTCGGAAAGCACATGTTTAGGTCAACGTTGTTTACATTTCGTTAAAAAAACAGACGCACCCACCCTCTTAGAAACTAAATGCCCAAATAGATCCAATAGTGTAAAACCCGTGGGGCTGATCATATATTACGTAAGATGATTTAGGTAGGGAGATTAAAACCTAGGTAAGGAACAAACTAAAAATACAAATTTCATCAACTAGAAGTGGAGTTTAAGGATTCGACTACACATTCCCTAAATGCTGTAGTTGAAAGGTTAAATTTATAAATGCTCTCAAGCCTTGTATTAAAAGAATCCACTAGTTCGCATAGTGGGGCTCGAAGCCCAGCGGTAGATTTGCATACATGGGCGGTGTTTATGGATAAAAAGCGATAAGGACGCACAAGTCTTCGCACTACTGTTCTAGGAACGATGTAACAAAGCTGTTTGGTTACGCCTGGACAATCATATTTATTATGCACAACAGAACATGGTTCCGAGAAGTAATCTTCTATTTTCTAATGACTATAGATTTCGCTCACGAATTAAAAAGTTATATGACGGATAATAATTGTGGCAGCATTTATAATAATAATGCAGCGTGCGCAGAAATTTACGTTGAACATTCTCGATAAAATCAATATATTTTTTGTAGTAAGGATTCCAAATTATGGTGGCAAACTCCAGACATGGTCTGTCAAGCGATATGTATAAGTAATAAGACACGTTCAGACAGACAGTTGAGTCTTTAATCAAATCTTTACAGTTACGCGTAACAAAACCGTCAATCTCAAGGTTTTCTTGATAATACTGTCAACAAGAATGTTAAAATGAAGCTTGGAATCCAACATAACGCCGAGATTAAGCAGTGATGATACCTTTACTAACTTCTAAATATCGCGTTGCATGATATTACAATACATACTATTAATATCAGGAATTAACGCGCAATAAATACCTTTGAATCTCTTGACGTTTCGACTAGACCTTTGGGGTTACTCTTGAAACTAATACCAATTCCAATCCAATTAAAAATGCCTTAAAACAACGCGAAATTTTAAAATAAATTTACCTACATTACAGTTGCCTCCATTTTGAATTATGTTGTCTTCATTCATATTATCCGGAATCTATTATTATTTTTTACGAACTGACATAGTTCCACGGATCGTGGTCACACGCAGACTCAAGAGACCTCTGCTCACTACCACAAATTCGACGGCAATGAGGTCACCAAGAGACGAATAAAATGAGGTCGAGATAGCTTAGCGGTCAGCGCCTGGAGTATTTATCCGGTTCGAACCATGCTCACGACCATATTTTTTTCCACACAAATTTATAACTTTTACAGAGAAGAGTTTGTTTACTGAACAATAGTTTGACAAGCTATTTAAGTCGCTTTGAAGTAGAAGGCAGTCATTCAAGCTTGCTATAGTTTTTTAACTACAGGTCAAAATATTTTGGCATAAAGTAAAAAGTTGGAATGTAAACATTAAGTATCTATGTGGGTTATTAATAATGTAAATATTAATGGGCCTAAAGTTGAGCCCTGTGGAAGTTTGACTAGGTAGACCATAGAATTAGAATATTTCTGCTACCACATAGAAGGCAATAGAGCTCAAAAAAGTGCTAACGTTTTTGAATTGTCAATGTGTGCGTGTAATAGTAATGTACAACGTGGAAATATTGACAAATCAATTATCGATAAATATTTCAGATGTAAAGAATTGGTATACAGAATTAAAATATTTTCAATTAAATTATGTTAATAAAACTAAAATCACAAGGGTAGGTATTATTTAATGCACTAAATTAATTAATTACATTATTATAACAAAAACATTTCATACGCTCACATTATAATTATATTTCATTGGTAAGAAAGCAGCTTTTAAGACCAACCACCGAGGTGGTTTAAGTGAGGTAAGAATCCCACACACCCCGGTCTTATCCATAAAGGCTGGGCGTGTTTTTGAGGGTTTCCCATCGAAAAAAAATAGGTATATCCTATTATCTTTTCTTATTTCTTCTTTTTCTTTATTTTTTTCTTCTTTATCTTTATTTTTTTCTTTATCAATTAGTCTCATCCAGTTTTCTTTTCCTTAGCATCGACAGGAAACCTTTTAGTACACATAAATATATCATAAAATTATGATGTTCTCTTGAATTTGTAGTAAAAAATATGTAAACAGCATATTTATTCAAATTGGCTTTCAAAAATATAGGCTCAGTGCTCACCGCCTAAAGGTGATAGCGCAGGATTCATTCGGAGTCTGTTTTTCAAATTAATATTAGTAGCGCAGTTCGTTAGATCATTATTAACAACCAAGGTCCGCACAATGTAGGTTGGCGGTCTGGATTCGAACCGCATTTGGGGACTACTGTGATGAAATATATTTATTACGTAACCTGAGCCACTAAGCTAAGCTAAGCTTCATATGTTATAAGCGTTCGGACAGACACACCGACAAACAGATAGTTTACTTATTTATTAATTTTAAGTTTCCAAACATTTTGGATGAAATCTTCTGTATCGATAGTATCAGGAACTTTATAATTAGTCCATGATCAGGAACCACAATTAAAATTTTGGAAAAATAATCATTGTGCAGAGATAGTTGATACATCTAGACTTTAAATAAATTCTGATATCGGAACTTTTTGTTCTATAATTTCATCGACACAATAGTCGACACAGACAAGTCACTATTTTGTGTACATTAAATGAAAATTTATATTAGAACAACGTACTCAATATTGCTTTTATGACCATTGTTTTTTACTATAGAGAAAATATTCAATTTTCTTGATAGGATTTGGTTTTCCAAATAAATTTTCTAAAGATAGTTTTTTCCAAAATATATGCTGTTGTTGACAATTTACCTGTGAAATTAATGTTTTTCTGGATTATTTTTATAAGAAACATCACAGTCACCAACACAACACGTAGGCATTGCTTATAAATTGTACAACTGTATAAAATATACAGGATTCACTGATAATACAGCAAATATAAGTTAGCGTGATTTTTGACAGTGACACTGGTGAAAATAGTGCTGACTGAACCTAAATATGCTTTCTCTTTCTAATATGTGATATTTCCGTAAGAGATTCCATCCCCATAGTAGGCTTTGTAGGTCTTTTTCTATCCTACGTTTATGAGGTAGACAGTATCGGAATTGGTCCGTAGGTTTCGACATCATTCTTGGATACCTTTTTTAAACACGGGAGTCTAATGCTTTGTACACTGTTGTAGACTTATTGGTCTTTAATTTCCTAAGTCTGTTGGATCGCCTTATTTATATAAGAATAAGAATAAGAATAATTTATTGTTTGAAAAATTACATTCGTTAGCATTGATTCCTGGAACTCACACTAGGATTCCCTGTGTCGTGAGATCCAGGCTCCTTCGTTCCGTTTACATATGTAATTATGCATTAAATAGATATATACGTTACAATAAATTTCTTAATTTTGTCTAATCGACTCGTGAATCGTGATCTACTAGAGAGTGAATAATTATACAATACAAAAATTTAAAAAAATAAATAAAGAATAAACTAATCACAAAGAAAATATGCATGTGTGTTGTGTGTGACTGTGATGATTTGTGTGTATGAGTGATGGTGTGTGTGACTGTGATGATGCGTGTGTAAGTATAATGGTGCGTGTGTATGTATGATTGTGTGTGTGTTTGTGTAGGTGTATAGATTAAGGTAGTTGTGTTGGTGTTGAGAGAGTGTCTGAATGTTACACCTGAGGATGTGTAATTATGTGGTGTTATAATAAATATGCAGATAGAGATTTGATCTGTAATTTTTTTTTTATTTTTTTTTTATTTTATTAAGTTTTCAGTCGTGTCATAGTCCAGTGTAAGGAGCCATTTTATAACCGTAATTTTGCATTTACTTTGAGATAGTTGTAGAAGTTTGAGTCGGTTATTGAGTTTCGTGTAAATGTGGGGTCCCATAAAACCATACGACCTTCTACCGACTGTTTTTTGGCATCGAACCTTTTGCCATTGCACCCTACGACTTGACAAGATGCAAGTGCACATGGAGGTTTTGTGAAATCTTAGAGTGACAGATAGGATATAAAGCTGTCTAACTCTAAGAACTCCCACTTGGCTGTAGAGTGTATTAGTGGGGTACCGGAAAGGTCGTCCATAGGCAACTTTAAGCAGAGCTCGTTGAGCTCTTTCAACCTTTATCAACGAGGTTTTTCCAGCCGCGCCCCATGCTATTATACAATATTTAAGGACTGATTGACAGAGAGAGAAATAAATCATTTTTAAAACTGAGTCATCTGCAATTTTACCCAGCTGTTTAAAGATACGGAGCATCTTTCGAACCCTACCCCTTAAAGCACTCAAATGTGTGGACCATGACAAACGGTTATCTACAAAGACTCCCAGGTATTTAATCGAATCTGTTTGTTCGATGTATGGGCAGCTACAATTTTCTGGGCTAGAACAGGAGTGCAGCTGCATACAAGTTACAGAGTTAGGGGCGGAACGTTTTGAGATGGCAAAGTTGATTGCCTTCGTTTTGTCTAAATTTAGCGTCAAAAGATTATGTTGCAGCCAGTTCGCAATGGCTTTAACTCCGCTTTCAACCGAGAACTTAACGTCATCCCAAGTTTCCCCATAAAATACGATTGCGGTGTCGTCAGCATAAGTAAAAATTTTAGCTTGAGGGATTTTCATGGCGCATAGTCCATTTATATATATAATAAATAGGGTAGGTCCCAGCACGCTTCCCTGAGGCACACCAAATTGCACTGTGTTTGGGTCACTAGAATATTCCCCTAGCACCACTTTTTGCATTCTATCATTGAGATATGAGGTAAACCAGTCCAGGGCAGTACCCCAAACTCCTAGAAGTAACATTTTTTTAATCAGGATTTTCCTAGATATTGTGTCAAATGCCTTGGCGAGGTCCAGGAAGATGCCAGTACATGCCTGCCCTTGACCTAGAATGGTGGTTATAAAATCGGCTAAGTTGGTTACTGCATCCTCCGTGGACCTACCAACCCGAAAACCGTACTGATTGTCCGACAATAGTCTATTTTGTTCTAGGTATGCGAGTAGTCTTTTGTTCACAACTTTCTCAAGGATTTTTGAGAGAGCTGTCAGTAGGGCAATCGGGCGATAGTTTGAAGGGACTTTTGGATCTCCACTTTTAAATATCGGGCAAATATTGGCAATCTTTATGCAATCAGGTACTATACCTGTACTTAGGCTTAAGTTGCACAGAAAGGCAATTGGTCCAACCAGAGCATGTGAACATTGTTTTAAAAAAATGTTATTAATGCCATCATAACCTGTCGCTGATGCCGTTTTAAGATGGGAGATAATTGAAAATATTTCTTTTTCATCAGTCGGAGTAAGGAAAAAAGAGTTTGGGCTAGTGTTAACAGTACTGTATTGTTCGTTGTTACGGGCCAAGTCAGTTTTAGTTAAGCCTACTAGACTGAGTGTTTTTGCTGCAAGGTTATTGCCAACATTTGAGAAATAGTGGTTCACTTTATTTAACGCGAGTACAGGGTCGTCGCTATCGGTCACAAGCTCAGATTTCCCGTTATTTTTATTTTTAATATTACAAATTTTCTTGATTTCATACCATAGCTTTTTACAGTCGCCCTTTGTTTCCATTAGAAGTTTACGGTCATGGTCTTGTTTTAGATTTGATAATATATTATTACAGTAGTTTCGATATTTTCGATATTTTTGTTGGATGACCAGATTGTCGCGATTTTCTTGTTTCTTTGCATTAATGTGCATTAAGTCTCGTCGTCTTATGCACTTCAGAAGGTTTCTAGTTATCCATGGCTTGATAATACCATCTGAGCTACGGCAAGCATGGTAACTGGTGTGTTGTTTAATTTTAACAGAAAGTGTCTCGACAAATTTGTGGAATGCAATAGTAACGTTGCTATGTTCAAGAAGCCAGTCCCAAGACTCATTGTCAATGTCTTTTTTTAAATTTATATAATCAATTCGTGCTTGTCGTTTTTCAACCCTGACCCTAGCTGTTTCTTTTTGAATGCCTAGGATAACCGTCTCATGATCTGTTATGCCCGTGTCACACACAATAACCGTAGTTGACTTCTGAGTTTTAAGCAAAACATGATCCAAGCAGTTGTCACCTCGCGTAGGCAAAGTGTGTCCTGGAAAGTACCCGTAGTGGCCGGTTAAGTCCAGGTACTCCGTGGCGCGTCTATCAGTGGAATCCGGTTTGATGTCAATATTTAGATCCCCTACAATAGCACATGTGGTAGCTTTACACGACTCCATCAGTTTTGTTAAAGATTCACAGAAGTTACATAAATTATAGAAAGATGGAGACCTGTATACGGCAATCAGTGATAGTTTTTCCATAACATTGACAACCAGACAGTTCGAGTCTTTGCAGGATGGTTCCACGACAGAGGCTTGCAGAGATGTTTTAGTAAATACGACCAATCCATCGTTTTGGTTAAGGTAGTTTTTGGAGCAATGATAATCGTAGTTATTCATTTCGAAACTGGTACACGTGTCGTCAAGCCAACATTCTGTTAAAATAATTATATCAGGCAAAAAAGCAACCGACTCAAGAGAACAGTGAAATTATCAAAATTCTTTTTGATACTGCGTATATTTTGAACCACAACCGAGTATTGACCTCCTATGTCGCCCAAATACAGCCTACAGTCATCTACGGAATGGAGTTAGCTAGTTGTAAAGGCCGTGTGATCGATGTCATCAATAACTTGTGCAACATTAGTATATAGTAGAGTTATAATCGATATGTTCCCCATTCTTTTGGTATTATCTGAATCCTCAATGTCATTGACAAGGTGTGTTAATATGGGTACTAGCGGTTCAATTATTTCTTTCAAGATGTCGTTTGTTATTCCGTCATCGCCGGGGCTGCTCGATGATTTAAGGTGCTGGATTGCATTTCGGACTTCATTTTCCATGAAGCGCGGCACGTCGCTCGAGCTTGGGTCTACTACACTTATGACTCATCGTTTTTGTAGAGCTTCTTGTAGAGTTGTGTGGCAGGCAAAGTCCCTATTGGATATAGTTTGTTGCCTTTGTTTTTCAGAGATATAATCCATGATTAAGATATATATCTAAGCGTATAACTCTATCAGATTTGCCTTTGATATCGATTATATTAGATTTCAGATTCTTAAGTACGAGGAAGCCAACGCCGTTTCTTCCCCTTTTTTGCCATAATAGGTATATAGCTTCGGTCGCTAGTAGATATTTCTTTTCCTTCTTTCCTTACTTCTGATATGCCAAATATATCTAAGGCGGCCATATTTATGAAAAATCAATGCGGGATTGATTTAGGGCACTTGTATCCACGGATCTGAAAAATATACGGATGTAACCTTGCCTTGTCATAAGCGAAGCATATATTACGCACACGCACACACAGTGTACTGGCGTCGAGTGTATGAGTTTTAAGTACACACATCAACACGGTCTAGGGATATTTCATACTCAATTAAATAACTCGAAAAGTACTGGCCGCATTGGAATCTTTTATACACCGATTTGTTTGTAATTTATCTCAGACTAATTCCAAATTCAAATTTTTTAAAATTCTTTTGTTTCGGTGGCATAAAAATGTCTTGATGTGTAGGAGAGGGAATTTTCATTAATGCGAAATTTAGAAAACAAAACGAATTGCATTTAGTTACAGTTTTTTTTCATTTTTAAACGAAAGATAAAGTTAAAATTGAGGTATTGTAGCCATGCAACGCCAACATTTGACGAGGGCGGAGATGTTACGAGCTGTGGGAATGCTGGAAGCTGGGTCTGTTCAGCGTAATGTTGCTGAGGCCATAGGGACCCACCAAAATGTAATTTCAAGATTGTGGACACGCTATCGTGCCACAGGTGAAGTAGCGGAGAGGCACCGGGGGCCAAGTCGCATCACTACCCCCAGACAAGACCGATTTTTACAAATTACTGCGCGAGCTCAACTAAATGCAACGGCGACTCAATTGGTCCAAAGGCTGCGAGTGGAACACCAAGTGCTTGTGAGTGACCAAACTGTAAGAAGGCGACTGCATGAAAGCAATCTACGCTCTCGTAGACCACTCCGGGTCCCACCTTTACGGAGAGGCAATCGTGGACGACGATTAGAATGGGTTCGGAACCACGTGGACTGGGGCCGTGAACAATGGTCCAATGTGCTGTTCACGGATGAATCCAGGTTCGGCTTCCATCCAGATTCACGAAGGACGCGTGTTTGGCGAGTTCCTGGACGATGGAGCCGTCTTCAGAACCCTCAGGAACTTCACCCATACCAAGGAGGAACAATTATGGTTTGGGCAGGAATTCGTTTTGGAGGACGGACGGATCTCGTTTGGGTGCGGGGCAATATGACGGCAGAACGATACGTCCAACAGGTGCTGGGGCCCGTAATCTTGCCCCACAGAACACAAATGGGGCAAGATTTCCTGCTCATTCACGACAATGCCCGGGCACACACGGCGAGAACGGTAGCAGCTTGGTTACATACACACAATGTTAGGGCCTTAGACTGGCCTGCTCAATCGCCAGATCTAAATCCCATTGAGCATGCGTGGGATATGCTGCAAAGAAGAGCTCTGAAGGAAGTTCCTGAAAATCTGGCTACAGAAGATCAACTTTTTGCGCACCTCAGAAGGACATGGGACAATATTCCGCAGCAAGACATTGACAACCTTGTTCTGAGCATGCCGAATCGTTGCCGATGTGTTATGAATATCATGGGCGCTTTCTCAGACTACTAACTTCAAGTTTATAAACACAAATTAAATGATTTTTCTATTTTTTTCAGTTTTTACTCATAAATTAAAAGTTAATTCATATACGGTTTCCGTCTATGCTTCATTTTTTTTCCATAAAATCCTGAAATTTTAATCGAAGTACCTTAACCATTACTAGAAAATGGTAGAATATTAAATAACGTATGATTTAAATATATACATGTCATATAAATAATTAACATATTGATAGTAATTCGCTTTTTTAAAAATATCCCTAGACCGTGTTGATGTGTTTAGTATTTGTATGCGTTTAACTCGTGTATGACAAGTGAAGTTGGATGACTAGGCATGCTTCTAACATGTCGTACACAACGCTCCGTCCGTATTTTTTTAAGGTCCGAGACTTGTATCTTAATGTACTATTTAAATTTCAACATATAGTTTTGATGTCTAAACACTGTAGGTCCCAATCCGAGAGTATAAAACCAACATTCACGAGTTCTATACGATGTTTTTCAACACACTTGCGAAGAAAATAATATGGTGGGCGGATTTGGATTTATTTTTCGTGCGCCGAGTCGATGGTCTATGCGTACACTTCGATTTATTTTATAATATATTAAAATAAAGTGAATATTCTTCCATTTATAACCCAAATTAATGTTAATTTGTTGACAAAAATAAATAATTTAAAGAATCTAAATGTTTATTTGTCATAACCTATTAAAAACTAGCACAGTAAAAAGTGAATGTAAAGGAGTCACGCCTTTTTTTTAGATTAATGCTTTAGTGCAATAATGTAAAGACGCGTAAATCACGCGTAATTTACGTTATTTCGTGAGGCTTATTAGCCTCATTATGAACCTAAAAACGGTGCAATAAGAGCCACTTTACGAGCTAGTGTGCTGACAAGATATATTACTTTAATAAGATTAACCAATAAAATGTTGAGGAATCTAGTAATTGTGTTGGTACTTGTAAGTCAATTTCTGTACTATGTATGGTGAAATAAAGCTTGAAAAGGCTGACTACTGATGCAGAGATGCTGACTACCGGGTGTTTTACCATAATTGGTATTTTCCTTTTCCTTTTCTGTGGTTAGGAATCTTCTATGGATTGCCCTAAAGACGAGATGACGAGACACCACACTAGAGTGTTGCCTATAGTCAAGACTATAATTTGGTAACTCGAAATTAAAGTAATTGTATAGATAGATTATGATGAAATAAAAAAATGACTAACGCATTTTGCTATTAATTGCTTGCTGAGATACTTGAGACTATGGACGGAAGTGTGAAGTGCCTACTTAGATTCAAATAGATTGGCTCTAGTTAAGAATCATTTGTCTGTTGTAGAATAAACTATTTTAATGAATTAATCACACAAATATTAATATTATCGGTATTGAGTAAGAATACTTATAATCAAACAACTAGACTGCTCTGTAGATAGGTATTCTTTACACTAGAATGCTCATAAATTACTATTTATACCCAGCAAGCAAAAAACAATCTTACAAATATCCCAAGACCAAATTTTTTCCAGTCTTATATCAAACTTATAGACTGATATAAGTGTGGATTTGGGCGCACTTTATAAGTATATTCACACTTACAACTGCCTAACAATGGTCTCGCGAAGACTATAATTACAATCTTACAAAACTCTTACTGATACTTTTATAATGACACAAACTTACGTAAATGACTTACAAAGGCATGCTTTAAGGGCAAATAACCTTAAAGTCCTCTTACTAATGCTAGTCTAAGTGTAATATCGCTATTAGTCCTCTTTGTGATCTTATAAAAAGAGTGTAATGAGTGGCTGCAAACTTTTGCGAAAATAATAAACAGTCGCATCAAAAACTTAAGTATCTATTATTTTATTTCACTTTCGTACCTAAGTGTATATTTTCTAATTTCCTATTCACGTATTTGTCACGCATAATATGCGATTATTAGGTTGCGAAGTAGTTTTTCTCGATTATTTTGAAATTTGAATAACAATATTTTCACGGGCCTTTTCAAAAATGTATCTTAAAATATAAATTATATAATTATTTGTGAAATAATATCAAAATGTCGCCATTAAGGCCAACCATGACTTATAAGTACTTCATAAAAACGATATAAGTAATCTTGTGTCAGGCTTATATCGCACTCGAAAAGTCAAATTAAACCTAAAACCTTGCCTACAGGGCCATATTGCTCATAAATTAGGGTTCCTTAATAAGTAAAAGCAATCCAAACAACGAAGTCGTTATAGGTTTTAAATTTATTAATGCGCGCTTATAATATGCCCAATAATGCATATATATTATATTATTTCTTGAGCGATTGATTGGAATAGCGTTCGGGCATCCTTGGGTAATATAATATGTATAACTCTGTTAATTAGAATCAAAGCAACTTCATTATAAGCCGAGTGTGATATATTATACTGAATGGCAATTTTTTTAATATATTCTCGCAACTGTAACTTTTTTCATACTTCGTAACTTCAAATTCATTTTGACTACTTTGGTCACTGCAATCACTATTACTACTTTATTCAATGTCACCAAAAAAGCCGTCGTTATTTTGAACGGAACCATAAAAAATATTATTATTAAGAACGACCTGGGGAAAGTCTTGGATTATTAATTAATCTGAAGGATGTAATAGAAACTTAATAATAATATGTACTAAATATTAATATAGTCTATTACCTGATTTTATACCAATTTCTGTGTCAGACCGACACAGCAAGGAAAATAAATAACCCTTAATAGAGAACTTTGTACGACGCTTGTAGGAGTTTTAAAGTGCTACTGCTCTTTAATATCTCTGAGGTGAGATAAATCACACTTTTAAAATACTAGTTTTACAGAACTCTAAGAAAACACTTAGTATAGTCACTAAGATCGATTGTACTTACAAAATGTATTTATAACTATTAATTATGAATCAAAAGCAATTAGACTTGTAAAAGGCGCTTATAATGCCAGTGCTCTTTATTAACACTATATAACGTTTTCTTATATCCGTATATAAGAATATGTTACAAGTGTAAATACACTTAAAAGTTTCCTGGCTTAATCAGAACACATATAAACCTTATATGAAACCATAGCTCTTACAAGCTTTTGTTTGTCAGAGTATTTTGCTAGCTGGGTATGATATAATATATGAATTATATGATAAATATATATGAAGATTCAAGGTGTACTTAGGTACCTAATATACTTATAATATATAATATATTACACCCCCAACAATCTGAAATAACCTATGGATTTTTGTTTAAAATAAAACGTTGCCATCATGGTTGTATTTTATCTGAATTGAGGGTGCAATAAATTTACGCATCATGCAATAGGAACACATTAACAGATAAGACATTTGTATCTTAAATTAAAGTTTTATTATATAATCTCAACTCACCGACTTGACACCAAAACACTACAAGCACTATCTTTAAACTATTGGAAAAATTCACGAGCAATTAATTGCGAACTTGCAAAATAGTAACGACACTGGATTCCACGCGGTACAAAGATAATACAATGATAAACCGCGTTTTAAAAGATATCTACATAGGTACACTTAATCACACGCGCTATTATTCACGAAGACTGCTTATCCGGCCTGCTAACCAGCGGTGTTCCATTTAATAATGTCTCTAAACGATGTTCTGCCGCTCAGCTAAGAACACTAGGGAGGAAGTATTAATATTAACGTAGAGATTTCGTAACCATTGCATATCGCACTCCATTAAACATAGTCATGTTTGACTGGTCCTACAGAACAACATGAAATGAATCAATACAGGAAATAAATAATATGAGTCTCCTGTAAATATATCACATACTTAGATGTAGAGTAGATGGATTTCTCAATTAAACAATCAACGGAATATATTAGGTAGGTCTCGAGATAATATGTACTCTAATGACTTTATACTTACTAGTTTCTAATTAAGTATATATTTGTTTTGACTTTTAGTTATTTTAATGTGTACCTACATAAGTATCTAGATACCACTTCTTGCTTAGGATGTAGGTATGTGGAGACCTTTATTTCTATTTATCAGCTATACATTCAGCAGCTCCAAAGTGTATGACGGGTTCGATTCCCACACCCAATAAACATATTCTATAGATTTTTTCTGTCCAGCTGTGTGTTTCTGTTAGGGTGTATGTAAGGGCACCGCACGCAAACAATCAAATAATTATAAAAAAGAAGACAAGCATACTTACCACTTAGCAGTTTTTTTAATAGGTTGCCTAGTCGCACCTATTTTGAAAAGTCTATAACATTGATGTCACTTCCAGCTCCCAAAGGAAACATTATGAAACTTACGTCATTAAGAGGAAAGTCAGGAACGTATGGAATGCACTATAACAGGTGATAATAAATTTCATACATCAGTTTCCACATAAACCATTTCTTGAACACCCAATTTCAGTCGCAGTTAGGTATATTTACCTAATACTGTACCCAATAAGTATTTATTGAGTAATTCTCGCGAAGTACTATGAAATAAATGTATGAAGGTGACAAGGTCAAACCCCTAAATGCCGTAAATTTTTTTACAAACCACCTGCATCGCAGTGCACAAAACTGCAGTCGTTTTATTTTTATAGTTATTGCATATAATCATATTATATTTTCTATTTTAAACAAGATTACATTTGTACTTTTTATTTAGTTTACAAAAATTGTAGGTATATAGTGAATTTTCTTCTGTGGACGTGGTAGGAGCTGGTGATTAAGACACAATTTAAATACTGAAATTGGTCGAGAGTTAGAAGAACTCTCATAGTCCAGTCGGTTATGCAGATTTATACTTTTGAAAATTAAAATCATCGTCGACGCGTGAGTGCAATTTGCACTTGTCTTCGAGGCGTATAACTGCCGTCATACGCCTCGCAGGAATCTTATCCCGGACCCGTACCGAGGATGATAGAGCTGACGTCAATATACGAAAGATGCCTGGAAATCAGCCTGGACGAGATTGAAATAGTCCCAAAACACAGAGATGAGACATTTTGAAATACAAGTATTTGAAATGCAAAATACTAAATACCTATTTTCATTTTGTATTTAAATTTTAAATACTTTTTACAGAAAAGCATTTGGTATTTTATTTGAAATACCTTTTATTTAGGACATATCTTGTATTTGCATAATGCAAAATACTTTTTGATAAGTTTGGTCAACAAAAATAATTGAATCAAAATCAAAATTTCTTTATTCCAATTAGGCTAAAAATTTGCGCTTTTTGAACGTCAAACATTAAGACAGCCCCCAAAAAAGCCCACCCTTCATCTCTTCCTAGTGTTTTAGCTGGGAAGAAGAAGCGGCGCAACAAACTTCCCAGCAACACGTCTGTCTGTATCAAAATTATTTATAGATGCTATACAAATCTAAAATTGAATTTATATAAAATAATTGTATCTATTGAGATAAAATACCTTAGGCACAGTTAGCTAGCACGAGCTTATGTAATATGTATGCCAACGCATAAAAATATTAAATTAATCAAGAAACAATGTAAAATTACCGAAAGCGTCCAATCTAAAACTATTTAGTATGAAGGACGTACCCACTTACACATGCCCAGAGATAGAAACTGCACATTAACTAGGACCAGCTTGGCTAATTCAATAAATGCACTTTATGTTAGTTGAATTAGAAATGGACAATCGCACATAGTCATTCGGGGTAAGTATGCGCACTTTTGCTAATTACGGCTCACGACGCATGTCATTTAATAGTTAGGAATATAAACGCATGGTTACAATATTAAATGTAAAAAGAATACGGTCGCGAACAGGATTCGAACCTGCGCCTCCCGGATAAATACTCCAGGCGCTCTGACCACTAAGCCATCTCGACCTCTGCTCACCACCGCGAATTCTTCTTCCATATTTTAACGTGTTATGGCGACGTCATTGCAATCAATTCAGTACCTATACAGGTGACCAGACCGACACGACCAACTTTGCAGCTAATACAATGTCTTAAGAATGCAATTACCTTAATAATTCAAGATAAATCTTTGAAAAGTATTAACGCATGCTTAGCAGTTACAATATTAAATGGAAAATTCGCGGTGGTGAGCAGAGGTCGAGATGGCTTAGTGGTCAGAGCGTCTGGAGTATTTATCCGGGAGGCGCAGGTTCGAATCCTGTTCGCGACCGTATTCTTTTTCCATTTAATATTGTAACTGTAGAGTTCGCTAAGCATGCGTTAATGCTTTTCAAAGATTTATCTTGAATAAACGCACGGTTTTTATTTATAACAAGATATTATTACTTTTATAGACACAATTTGTACATAAACATCAGAGGTGGCTCTAGCCTTTATTGCACCTGTGTGCAATCAAAACCCTGGCGCTCTCTAGTAGGCGCGCGGTCAAAATGGAATACTTACAGTTATCGTTTCTCCAGTGAGCAAAAATCCGTTGAATATGTTGAAGTTTGACAGGTTTGGGTAGATTAACGTCATGAAGGTAAACATATTGGAGGATACACTCTGAATACCTACTTGAAGCAAATCTGAGTTATCTTTAACTTCATGATTGACTTGTCGCCGTCTGCACAGTTTAAAAGTATTTTAGGAAGAAAGGGGTTCCCCCCAGGGTTTACGCCTTGTCGTGGTGGGGCCGCTCTAGTAGCCGTGGTTTAGTCACCTACGGTGAAGACAGAGGAACCCGAGGACGGCGTTGCCTCCAAGCCCATGTTGGAGCGGCGTAGGTTGCGGGCCTTATGGGGGGTGCCGCAACTGAGGTGGGCTGCGGTCTCGTATCGGCGGCACCGCGGCTGAGAGATGGGGGCCGCGGTGGGAGAGGAGTGCCGGTATGTCGATGAGCCGCTCTCCCTACCTTCCGCGGCCTTGACGGGGCCGTCACCGTTAAATGGCGGACGTGGTGGGGACGCAAGGGAGGAGGTGTGCCGGTATAGCGAGGCGCCGCTCTCCCTTACCTCCTATCCTATCCTCTGCGGCCGTAGTGGCAGGAGCGGCGCCACAGACCTGATCCGTCGCAGGGGACCTTGGGCGTCCATACACAGGGTTGTCTGGCGTCTATTGCACATGGTCTCCGAGGTGGTTGCGGCACGCCATGGCGGGGGGGTGCAATACCCAACCCCGTCAGAGGGAGTCCGGCTACGGACGGCTGCGAGCGGGTTCGCGGTCGTGCGCGGGAGCGTTCTCGCGTCTGACGAGTTACACTGTAGAGTTTTAGTGGGTTCGAGTCCCACATAACTGGTCTGTCCCCCGTGTCAGAGCGGTATGCGAGGAAATTTCTCCACATAAAAACAAACAAAAAAACCGGACAAGTGCGACTCAGACTCGCCCACCGTACGTACAAATTGGTAGGTAAATATCTATACTAATATTATTGGGTCGGCACAAAAGTAATGAGACACTCTACAAAACTCTATACATTTCCTTTCTTAAGTTAATTGTTTTCGATAATATTCTAATATGTTGTAGAACATTCTAGGTACTTCTAATGTGAGGGTATATAAAGCCACCCTCGCGATTGGTTTAGTCAGTTTGAAGAAAAATGGACGAGCGACAAGTTCGAACACTATACTTATAAGAGTACTTGTTAGGCCACAGTGCGCTGGCTGCGGCTGACAATATCAACACTGCATTGGGCGCTGGAAGTACTAGCCATGCCACGGTGTCCAGATGGTTTGACCGTTTTGAATCAGGAGACAGGAGCCTTGAAAGTCAGTCACGCTCAGGACGACCACCTGCATTCAATGATGACGATTTACGCCGCGAACTGGAGTCGAATCCGGATTCTACCACTCGTGAATTAGCGGAAGCACTTAACTGCAGTCACCACGCTGTATGTACCATCTGCATGAGCTGTGGGTATCGAAAGTTTTGGCTCGATGGGTACCGCACATCCTTACCGACGCCAGTCGTGCAGTCCGTGTCACCATCTGTCAATCACTTTTGCTGCGACCCCGACGTAAAGAGCTTTGTCTGATCTGGTTATGGGAGATGAATCATGGATTTATTATGAGAACGATACACGTCGTACTTTTTGGCTGCCTCGAGAAGAAACGCCACCAACTCAACCGAAGCCGAGTCAAAAGAACCGCTTAAAAGTTCTGCTTTGCTTTTTCTGGGACGCGCAAGGCATGCTGTTTCATGAACTATTACACAATGAAACTGTAGACGCTAACAAATATTTAACCCAGCTCACCGAACTATCTTCTGCTATCAAGAAAAAACGACGAAGACGAGTGAATGTAATTTTACTACATGATAACGCTCGACCTCACGTCGCATCTACTGTTCGCCAACAGCTGCAGAACTTGGGCTGGGAGACGATACCCCACCCACCTTACTCTCCAGACCTCGCACCATCAGACTATCATTTGTTTAGAGCCCTGAAACAACATTTGCGGAGTAAACAATTTAATGATTTCCATGATGTACAGGCGGAGTTGAACAACTTTTTCGAGGCTCAGCCATCAGAGTTCGGGAGAGTTCGGGCGAAAGGCATCCAAACTTAGCCGGATCGTTGGCAAGAAGTCTTAGATGCTAATGGTGATTACATCATTGACTAAGCTTTTTGTATTGTAATAATAATAAAAAAATATAAAACGTAAACCAAGTGTCTCATTACTTTTGTGCCAACTCAATATAAAGCTGAAGAATTTGTTTGTTTGTTTGGTTGAGCGCGCTAATCTCAGGAACTCCTGGTTCGAATTTGAATTGAAAAATTATTTTTGTGTTGGATAGTCCATTTATTGAGGAAGGCTATAGGCTATATAACATCACGCTACGACCAATAGGAGCGGAGCATCAATGAAAAATGTTGCAAAAACGGGAAAAAAATATTCCTTTTGAGAGCTTCCGTTGCGAACGCTGCGTAAACAGTTAAAGTTACGCAAAAATTATGTATAACAAAATAGGTCCCCTTTAAAAGTTCTAAAAAAAAGTCCGCGACAGCATATGTCTATCTTTTTAGGTTGACGCACTATAAGCTTTTTTATGGTTATCAATTTGTTCTAAAATAATGCATTATTTGCGAAGGTATTTTTATAAACATGATAACAATCCTTACCCAAATAAATACGTTATTCATGGTACCACGCGTGCATTTGTAACATAACATAACATCACGCCTGTATTCCCCGAAGGGGTAGGCAGAGGTGTACAGTCGTAGACCCACATTTCAGCAATGCTGTTATTAAGTCCCATGTAATAGGTGGTGAGCCTATTGCTATCTACCAGGCACAATTCCAAACTCCGGGCTGATACTGAGAACTTTCTAACAGAAAGTCAATAATACTTTGCCCAACCCGGGAATCGAACCCGAGATCATGCTCAGCTGTCGCGCTCGGTACCACTAGACCAACGAGGCAGTCTAATTTAAATTACTTATTATGTAAATAGTATATTGTAATTTGTTTATGTACCGTTATTTCATTTATCATGTAGGTACAAAGGACCGCTAGCTAATAGCGGCAAAAGCCTCCTCCATTCGTTTCCATGTTATTCTGTCTCTAGCTACTCTACTTTTTGTAACCACCTATTTTTACGATATCGTCGCTCCATCCTTGAAGCATGAAATTTTGCACAAATGTTCCCTAAATAACGTAAATGGACTAAGAAGGGTATTTTGGGAATTCACCCCTAGTGGTAACCCCCTAAATAGGGGATGAAAGTTTGTATGAAGCTTCTTCATTTTTGACATTACAAATGTAAAAATTGATTTAAGAGCACTTGGCTAGAGAAAAAAGGTTACAGTATCACTTTTTTATGAAAATTCTTTCTTTATGGGGGCGAAATATACAGCTACATACATAGGGATACAGTTTGTATGAAAGTTTTTCATTTTTCTGATCTCCGAAACTGCTGAACCTATTTTGAGGGGGCTTCCACTGGCAGATAGCTGATGTGATAAAAAGTAACATAGGCTACTTTTATTTTAGAAAACGAAATAGAATATTGTGCGAAATAAATATATTGCGCAGACGAAGTCGCGGGCACCAGCTAGTAATAATATAAAAAACTGGAATACTAAGGGGCAAAGCTTTCGGACTTTTAAAAAAACTAGACAATAGTAATATAACCTAAACCACCTACGTTACGTCCATATTGGGTCACATTTATTTCTATTTAGCTGGTGTTTTTTGTTGAGGTTTCTGTTGACTCGCTAAATACCAGACAATATTATTGTAATTAAGTAGCAATTTTGTACTTTCGCGAGAATACAGATTGCTGTAGTTGTTTCAGCGGAAAATTTTAAGGATCTATATGGTGTGGTTATCCGTTGTTAAATTTTAAATAATATAACCTTGGAAACATTTAATAACAAACCATCTTATGGTAAATACTAGCAAAAACCAATACTCTTTTGTTCAACTTTTAAGAATTACGACGGACTATGTCATGAATGGAGAAACAGTGAGCCTAGCTCCACTAGTAAAGCTTTTAAGATTTAACATAAACAGTTAACAAGAGCTTACACATTTAGAAAAGAAGAGAAAAGAGTAAGTACGGCCGAAGTTCATTCGGATGACTCCGCATATAATATTTTGGAATGAACCAATCAAATGACGGTATGATACAGAGATGCGAAGTTGTTACATGCGCTTAAGTTCGGAAAGATGTTAAGAAGTTAGGTCCACATAATCGTCAATATTCCAACAGCCTGACGGTCGGTCGATACAAATTCAAAATAAAACAAGCAAAAATATATAAGCCATAATGTATATATATATATGTTCAAATAATATCTATATATGCCTACACAATAGGTTTACTATAAATTAATTATCGACTGACAGGTATAAATAATAAAATAATTTATACAGTGTGTTTATTGCCACCTATAGTGAGCATATGCCCGGTTTGCTTCACACTGTCTATGCAAATCTTGTTTTCTTTTAACAACTTTGCCAGTGTTGTTTGCAGCATCCAGGAGTTCCCATGCAAATTGTTTTGGAAAATGAACTGTTCTTTCTTTTTCGTTTGTAGCTTCTAACAGCCATTTAATTGCCAGGAACAAAGATCTCTTCTCAGTAATGGGGCCAGGAACCTGCAATATAAATATGGAAACATAGTTTCACAACATTCTAAACAATTCAGACCTATGAACTAGTACCGCGTGGCAGGTGAAGTAACTATTAACGAACTGTAGAAAAGTTACGATAGTTATTCGATTCAAATCGAATAAACAGAAACTTTGTTATTTTATTATTTTACTGTATTTATCTTTATAAACATTTTTATTAAATAGATTCTTCACTCCAGTCTCCAATATATAAGCAAAAGAACAAATTAAGAAACCTTGAACAAATTTTGAATTGAACTGAATTTTAAAACTTGGTTTTGATTTGAATCTCCTGCTTGAAAGAAACAACTTTTATTTATACACTCCTGCATATTGCTAAAAATATTCTAATATTATTAAAATAATCGTTTATAATTAATATAATATTAAATTCTATGTATCAATCACTTGACAATGGAGATCTTATTTGTGAAGTTTATATTAGACCCGACGATGTCTATTTGTTGTTATGTAATAAAATTAAGAATATGAGAAATAAAAAAATATATTATATTAGTACATATGTTATTTCTGATGTTGTTAACCTGATATGTAATGCCTCCTCTTTTGATAGGTTGAAGTTGAAGCAATGGTTTTGAGTTCTCAACAGCTTTGTGCAAAATTTTTTTAGGATCCAGTTCTATCTTAGCCTGTGCTTCAGGTGTTGATGCCAAGTGGTAGCGCTCAATCTGTGACCTTTTTATATTTTCGAAGGCTTTTTCAACAAGGCTGCGAGCCAGCTGTTTCTTTCCCATTTCCATTACGTGGTTCACCACTTTGCTGTAACACAAACATTATCAAAATACTAGCCAAGAGCGAGTCGGATTTGCGCAACTGCGAGCTGCATGGGTAGCGGCAACCATGGAGGCGGAATGTACGACGTGTGGACCTGGCGGCCATCCAGTTCGGTTCTCATCGAGGGTGCTCCACAGTGGATACTACAATGCGCGTGACAGCTCTTGGTCATAGATTAGAGCGGCACTCGTCTATCAACGGGTGTCGACCTACCTCCGTCGCATCATCGAAACCTACTTGAGCGAAAGAGCAATATCTGCCCGGGTTGGGATGGCTGAAGTGGGCGAAAGATGTCGTGCAGTGTTCAGTTCTGAGTCCACTCCTGTAGAACATCGGTCAACACTGGGCGGGGCGCTTCTTTACAGCGTTACTTGGCAAGCAACAATATATGCCACAATCGCACTCTCGCAGGTTGTAGGGATAATGCGCGACCGCAGGCACCATTATAGCGGCGGTATGGAATGTAATGGAAGAGTGACTGGAGAGACAACACTTAACTTCCGGGTGATGCAGATACCATCGGAGCACGGGTGCTTCGGGAAGTATCTGCATCGCACAGCCCGGGAGTTGAGGTACCGAAGTGCTATTACTGCGATGATTGCGCCGTATCCACGGAGTCCAACTTAAGCTAATCGTTGCCATGACCTTATCGGCAGTAGGCGGCCTAATGCTTCCAGCTCGGATTGGAAACATGGTAGGCGAGAGCGAGAGTGCATGGGATGCCGTCGACACCTTTTGCGAAGTGATGATCACGAAGAAGGTGGCGGAAAGGCGAACCCCGCTCACTCAAACCACAAGAGGTGGGCTAGGGGCTGAAGGGCGCTTAACAATCTCCGGTCACCGTAAGCCGTAGCCGGCGGGCAACGGACTTGGGTAGTTCTTCGCCTAAATAGCGACAGACCCGGAGGGGAGCGCGCGCCACTCTGGGAACGTCTGTGCAGGCCTACTGTGGCCGGCCTGAACAAATTAAGAAGATGTCGACATCTTTCAACCGACCAGAATCTGCTGGAGTTGCGGTGAATGCAACCGCGATCTCAGGACACCGGTAAGTGGGTAATAAGTCTATTAGTTCAGCTCAGCGACAAGGATGGATTTTCCAGATAAAAAAATATATATAAGGTCCTAATTTATTAGGTAATTTCCTTTGAAAGGGGTAATATATAAGTCAAATACACTCACCTAAGCTAAGAATTAAATGGATATAACAAATTATTTGTAATAACCATAGTACTAGCAAGACGAAAACAGCTCCTTGAACGGCGAAAATCAATAAAAAAAAAAAAGTCGTAAAAATTTGAATTATGGCTAAAATGAATCCTTATCACTTACACATTGACCCTTTAAAAGGAAATTACCTAATAAATTAGGACCTTATATATGGTTATTACGACTAATCTAAATACTTACTTTACTAATGGATCATGATATGCAGAACTGGTTTCATAAACAGCGGGGGGCTTTACTGGTAAGGCTGCCACCTTGGTCAATTCTGAACTTTCTATGAGCTTTGCTTGATCTTCTCTCCTAAAGACAGGATTTTGGAAAAAGTCTGGGAAACTGGTGGCTTTTGCATAATCTCTGCATTGCAGTATTCCTGAAATTCTAAAGACCATAAATGAATAAGAAAAGCATAGCAAAGTTTACAACTACATACTTATTATTATTAAGTGTTATATTATATCCATCACATAGTGGCAGGACAGGACACGTTTAAAAAATATCTAACAGAGTTTATAAGATTTTAGCTTATTTTTGTTATGAGCCAGTGCAATATCCCATTTCAAATGTGGCGAGCCGTTTTAAACCTAAACAACACACGAGGTGATGGATCAAATGATACGAAAATGAGAAAAAAATACATCGCCTGATCAAGCCTTTGGGAGGGTTGTGGGATGTGGGAGTAGTTAGGTATGCGAACACCATTGGACACTCTCGAAGTCAAAGCTGTTAACCTCGAAACTAAGGTCAAATATGGTGGGCTGGAGGTCAAGGTCGAAGATGTCAACCCTGCTGTCAAGGTTAAAGTTTAAGATGAGAGTTGAAGGTCAATGTCGAAGCTGCTGAGTTGCCTTGAGGTCGAAATCAACTAATTACATATCTAGTAATGAAAAATTTCATGAATGTTGATTATACTGTATTTAACGTAATGGCATAATATAGAGCAAAACCAATAAGTTCGTGTTTTTTTTTAAATCCTTAATAAGAGATTGTGAAATAGATTAATGAACTTTACTTATTTTAGCGCGGAACGTCTATTGTCCCTTATTTGCTTGTGACGTCATGCTACTTCACAGAGACTGTTGCATCACACGCTGTTTGTAGTTATTTAACGTACAGTTGTTTTTTATTGCCAAACGCCTTAACATATTTAGATGTATGGGGTATCATTAGCATTCTTATATTGTCCCGGGTAATATAGGCTAGTAAGTTTTATATCTCAGTCTGATACCATTTTTTTTTATCCAAAAGCACCTGAGAGGCCAACAATTTGCTAGATTTTTGGCAAAATTGTTTTTAATAGTTAAATAATTAATAATTTAATAGCTTATAAAAATATTCGTTTGCATAAATCAGCTGTTTCAAAGTACAGTGCAAAAGCAGAAAAAAAATCAAAGAAAAATCTTTTATCAATTTCTAAAAGCCATTTCACTTACTAAACCAGTCATGTAAAAATATACAATATGGGACACTGTAATTTTATTTAATTGTCTAAAAACTTAAAAATCTTCGGGTTCTTTGATTTGTCTAAATAAAATAAAACTGATTTCTAGTCCAGAACAGTATTATAGTCTGTTTCTTAGGCATGTGTACGCAACACACTCACATGTCTATCAGATGCTTTAATATAATAATACTTATTAATGATTTACTGATTAACTAGACATTAATTATCAACTTTTATATTATTATAAATTAGATTGCCTTGGAATTCAAAAATATTTGCATGTTTATTGACTAAATGTTTGGAACTCGAACTAGCATTACACACAGCATTACGCTAGTATTCCGTGAAGGTTTAGGAAGCGTTATACCGACATTACGTTATATCAGTATTCTCATTTTAAAGGTGCAATAACATTTAAAATACTAGATTCTTGGTTAAAAACGGGAAAAGCAACTTTTTTTAAATCGCCCTTAACAAAAAAATTTAGGAACCCTTCTAGTCTGTCATTTCAAGGTGGAGCCAATGTGTTATGATGAATGTTATTTTTAACCGACTTCCAAAAAGGAGGAGGTTATCAATTCGGTTGTATTTTTTTTTTTTTTTTTTTTTTTTTTTTTTATGTTTGTTACCTCAGAACTCCGTCATTTATGAACCGATTTGGAAAATTATTTTTTTATTTGATAGGGTTTACTTTCAGATTGGTCCCATTTAAATTTTATGAAAATTGGTTTAGTAGTTTGGTATTTAAATCAAAATAGCTGAAAAATAATACGTCGTCGAAGTAAACGAAATGGTGTATTTTGCTTTCTTGTGACTTTCCGGTCTCTAGAATAGTTCTAATGAACTGCCTATTTTCCAGCTTCATCATCAGATGATGATGATGATGATGAAACCGGAAGATAAGCACCGGAAATCCGTTTTTTTTTTTTTTGCTATTTAACATTAAGTATGTACGAGTATGTATGTAAGTATGTTTGTGAGTTTCTTTACCTATTCCACCATAACTTCTAAATACCTGAATTGATTTCGATATATGGGGTATCGTTAGAATCCTTACACTGTCCCGTGAGTAACATACGCTAGTCAGTTTCTTATTTAATTTTTTATTAATTTCATCTTGTTTTACGCAGTTTATTACTCTCTTTTGAAATAGCCTCAGATCTTGATTTCCTACTTTGATATGGATATGTCGCAGATGGATTGTAGAATAAGCTGTTTTACAAAACTGCTAGCTGATTTACAAAACAGTACTGTTATGAAAAACAGCTGAACGACGTTTAGCGGTTTTACATAATTATTGCACTATAACACGCAGAATTGAATGAACATTTTGCGTTTATCAATGCAGCGGGTCAACGATCAGAGATTATGTAAAACAGTGTGAAATGAACTGTCAGATTAGTGATATTAGCTCGAAATTTTGTCCCATATGGCTCTCTATGTCTTAACAATATTAACCTAACTTTATTTTACTTGTCAATAGAAAAAAAAAAGATGAAAATTTTGAAATACTAAATCTCTATAATAGTCGACTATATATCGGGATTATGAAAGAAAATAAATTGATCCATGAGCGAGCGAAGCGAGCTCGGGAGTTACGTGTATCCCGACACGGACAGGTTAGGTTCGAAGAGGATGACGGGGGCCCGTGAGCGAGCGTAGCGAGCGAACAGCCCCCGTCATCCTCTTCGTGTTTCACTAAAATAGGAGCCCCGCTAAGCGGGGCTCCGTCGACCCAGCCACGGAAAGTCAAATCAGAATACAGTATCGCTTTTTTACTTGAGTGGTGACTATCCATATAACATACCTATTCAATAAACAAACCTGTCCCACTGTAGATATGTCATTCTGCATTACGTCTAAAGGTGGGTAGCAGTATTAATACTTTTAATACTTTACTTTATTCAAAAAACATAAAGCGCATGTACATATGTAAGCTTTGTATACTGCATGTTGTGTACGTGGCCCAATATACGAGTATGTGTACGCCGCCTAACAAGTATGACGTGACACACGACGAATGAGTGACAGACGACACACTCGAGACAGAGAATTTAAGCTTATTCGTAAAGTGATTTATCTCTCATTGTTTAATAGTAATAAGGAAAAGAAGTATTTCATAAAATTGCTAGTTTAACTAAGTAAAGTAATACATTGTCGACCTACTAAAATATTGGAAGTAAAAAACCTTTAATTGTCGATTTTTCTATTTTTAGGTTAGCATTCATAATTCACATGTGTAAATATTTGATCTCATTATTTGAATGTTTTGATTTTATAATAACATTAAACATTTCTATTTTTAGATAAATCAAATTGTGCGTTATTTACTTTACTCCTGTATCATCTAACATATTACAAATCGACAATTGTCAGAGTTTGATCGGATAATAGCAGATCATGACAAGATTACAATTTGAAGTTGAACTGGCAGCAGATGAAGATCCGAAGAATAACATCATAATTATAAAATCAATAACGAAAGAGGATGGAATAACATATCTCATACCGCCATGTTTCCAAACAGCGAAATACCACCTTCAATTGATAAAGTTACCAGAATTTTTGAAAATAAAAAAAACTTTACAGAGAAGAGGTCATAATAGAAAGGTGTGGATGTCTGTGCCAAGTGATGTTTTAGCATTATATGAAGATGATGCTGGAAATATGGTGTTTAATGATTATTTATTACAAGAAATGACTCAAGTCACAAGCCAATCTATTACAGATGGAAAATTATTGGAAATTTTAGAGAAATTAAGTGATAAATCCAATGTCAACAAAGATAAACGTAACAATTTAAGCAAATTAAATGAAAAATTTGTTTTAAAGAAGTTTGATAACAAGATCACTAATGCCAAACAATGGTTGCAAAGTTTTGAAAGTGAATGTGCAAGATTTGATTTAAATGGTGATACAGAAAAAATTAGTGCTTTGAGATTATTTTTGAATGACTCAGAAAGTGACTGGTATGAGTCTATGTTAATTAAACACAGTTTAAACTCGCTGTGGAAAATATGGCAAGTGAGTTTTCTAAACACGTTTGCAGATAAAAGTTGGTCCTCTGTAATGTATGCACTGAGTTTCAAACATTTAAATGGCTCTCTGCTGGAATATGCATTAAAAAAGCAGAGATTGTTACTAGAATATAATAGTGACATAGATACCAGAACTCTTACTGACTTAATTGTCGCAGGATTGCCAACTTATATTACAAGTAAACTAGATAGACAAGAGGTGACAGACCCAACTCTTCTGTTTAGTGCCCTACGGATGCATGAAAATCAGAATAAAAATGTACAAAAACATTTTACTGAGAAGAAAAGCTCCACTAAATCAGAAGTGGAATATAAAAAAAAAACACCTTGTCAAATATGTTACAAGATGGGAAAGAAAAACAGATTTCACCCCGAAGATTTGTGCTGGTTCAAAGAAGACAAGAACAGTAATGACAGTGTAAAACACTGCAAAAACTTGATGTTGGAGATTGATCAATTTCAAGATACAAAAAACTAAATATCCCCCCACTAATAGAAGTTGAGGTTATACTGAATGACACACTGAAATGCACAGGTATTTATGACCCTGGGTCAAATATAACCTTAATAAATTACAAATTAATAAAAGTAACAAATTCAAAGAAAAATTACTTTGAAAATAAATTCAACACAATTGGTGGTGGGGGAAAAACAACAGGTTTAATAAGATTAAATGGAAAAATACTAAATATTGAAAAGGAAATAAATGCATTTATTTGCAATGATAAACACTTCAATCATGATTTGCTTTTGGGACTGGATACAATTAAGCGGTTTGGGTTGACCCATGATGGGAATTTAAATATCCAACTTCAGGAAAATGCCAACCCAAGTGCAAATCAATATATCAGCCCCACTGAAGACAAAAAATATAGTAATCAAGAAGTTGAAACCAGAGAGTTTAAGTCAGAAATATTTAATTATGAAATAAATTTCAATGAGGGCATAGATGTGAATAAATTTGATATAGATACTACTTACTTGGAACATGACCAAAGAATGAAAATTAGTGCATTATTAAATGATTATAAACACATATTTGCCAAAGATAAATACGATGTAGGCCAAGTGAAAAACTATGAAGCGTTTATAGACCTACAAGTAGAGAAATATTGCTCAAAAAGACCATATAGATGCTCCTTAGATGATAAAGAAGAAATCGAGAAGCAAATTGGACAATTACTAAAGAATGAATTAATTGAAGAATCTTATAGCCCATTTGCGGCACCAGTAACATTGGCATTCAAACGGGATGAAGGAAAAAAGTCAAGATTATGTATCGACTTTAGAGATCTTAATAAGATTATTATCCCACAGCCACAGCCATTTCATCTAATAGAAGATCTAATAGTAAAAACGATAAACTGTAAGTATTTTACTACTCTCGACATTAATTCTGCTTTCTGGTCTATACCATTGAGGATCAGCGACAGAGAAAAGACAGGCTTTGTTACACAGGAAGGTCATTATCAATGGACTTGCCTTCCTTTTGGACTAAAAACATCTCCGGCAATTTTCCAAAGAATCATGACTAATATAATAAGAAAACACAACCTGTCAAAGTTTGTGGTGAACTTCATTGATGATATTATGGTGTTTTCGAATAATTTTAATGAACATATGGACCATTTATCAAGACTGCTGGATGCAATTGCTGAAGAAGGATTCCGTCTGAAATTAACAAAATGTAAATTTGCAGCACAGTCTGTAAAATTCTTGGGACATATAGTAAAAGGTAATACAATCACACCTTTGAAAGATAACCTAAGATCTATAGCAGAATTTCCAGCACCACAAAACAAGAAACAAATAAGACAATTTCTAGGTAAAGTAAATTTTTATAATAAATATATTCCTAATGCTACAATAACTCTTGACCCTATACACAATTTACTTAGAAAAAACGTCAATTTCGATTGGTCACCTGATTGTGAAAAAGCTTTCCAAACAATAAAAAATAATTTATGCTCTGCCCCAGTTCTGGCTATTTTTGACCGAGAGGCGCCAACTTTTATATACACTGATGCAAGTATAAAAGGAATTGGTGCAATACTAAAACAAACACAGAAATGTGGAGAAATCAAACCAGTGGCGTACTTCTCAAAGAAGTTGAATGAATCACAAAAAAAGAAGAAAGCCATATTTTTAGAATGCTTAGCCATAAAAGAAAGTTTAAAATTTTGGCAACACTGGCTAATCGGAAACTCATTCACAATTTATACGGACCACAAGCCGCTAGAGAATTTAAATATAAAAAACAGAACAGATGATGAACTGGGAGACATGACTCATTACCTATCACAATACGACCTTGTAATAAAATACAACCCAGGTAGAGACAATACAGAAGCGGACTGCTTAAGCAGAAATCCTGTGTATGAAAGCCACGAAAACGAAGAAGATAACTTAAAAACAGTAAATATTGTAAGGATTGAGGAAATATTGGAGGACCAGAACAAAAATTCAAACATAAAGAACAAACATAGTTTTATTAGAGAAAATGGTATATATTACAAATGGAACAACAAGAAAAAAAAAATTGTTTTGTCCGAAGACTACAGTAAGATATTAATAAAAAAGGTGCATGAGCATTTCTGTCATGTAGGAATAAATCAGATCGAGTCAAAAATAAGACCATTCTACACAGCACCAAACCTACTGGATAATATAAAGTTGATATGCCGTCAATGTGAAGTTTGTATAAAAAACAAATCACGATTAAATAGAAATTATGGACTCATGTCACAATTAGGACCGGCAGAAAAACCTTTCCAAATCATGTCCATAGACACAGTAGGAGGATTTGGTGGCAACAGGTCTTCAAAAAAGTATCTACACTTGTTAATGGATCATTTCACACGTTATGCTTACATTTCATGCTCAAAGACACAACTGACTAAGGACTTTATAAAACTGGTAGATCAAGTGATCAAGGACAATGAAGTTGACATATTGCTCTCCGATCAATATCCAGCTCTGAATTCAAAAGAGTTTAAAAAATATTTAAAGGACCACTCTGTTAATTTAATTTTTACAGCAGTGGATGCTCCTTTTTCAAACGGTCATAATGAGAGGTTGAACCAGACGCTGGTAAATAGGATTAGATGTGCCTTGAATAGCAAAGAAAAAAGAACAGCTTGGACAACCGTGGCAATGGATTGTGTGAAAGCCTACAACTCAACAAACCACACAGTGACAGGTTATTCGCCTTTATATCTGTTAAGTGGAGAACCAACCGATGTACTACCAAAGCACCTAAAAAAAAAACAAATGGAACCCGGAGAACTGGAAAAAGACCGATATACAGCATTTCTCAGATCAAAAAAATCACATGAATTGAACAAGGCCATTTTTGACAAAAATAGAATAGATTACAAATTTCAGAAAGGTGATATGGTTTACATAATGGACTGTAATAAGTTAAATAGATCTAAAATGGATGAAATTAGAATTGGTCCTTTTGAGATCGAAGAAATGATATCAGATTCACTATGTAGAATCAACACTGGAAAGAATAAAAAGTCCCTGGGATTGTACCATGTGACAAAGCTCATTCCCCAGTTTGATTACTCAAATTAACCCCAGCTAATTTGCTCTTTTGAGGGGGGGAGATGTAAGCTTTGTATACTGCATGTTGTGTACGTGGCCCAATATACGAGTATGTGTACGCCGCCTAACAAGTATGACGTGACACACGACGAATGAGTGACAGACGACACACTCGAGACAGAGAATTTAAGCTTATTCGTAAAGTGATTTATCTCTCATTGTTTAATAGTAATAAGGAAAAGAAGTATTTCATAAAATTGCTAGTTTAACTAAGTAAAGTAATACATTGTCGACCTACTAAAATATTGGAAGTAAAAAACCTTTAATTGTCGATTTTTCTATTTTTAGGTTAGCATTCATAATTCACATGTGTAAATATTTGATCTCATTATTTGAATGTTTTGATTTTATAATAACATTAAACATTTCTATTTTTAGATAAATCAAATTGTGCGTTATTTACTTTACTCCTGTATCATCTAACATATTACACATATATAAAAACCCAATTATAATACATCAAAATTAACTTAAAATTATGCTTAGTGTAGTACATAGGTATAAAAATAATTATATTACGACGACAGATAAAAACATTCGGTAGCATGTCCTGATTTTGTAGCTTAGTTGCCTGAACTAGGTTAAAACCTGTGTTTCAGGCTATTTTGCCCAATAAAAAGTGACTGCAAGTAATATGAATAATGAGTCATCTTAATTATTACCATACATGAACTGTAAACATTAAACAATACTTAAGAAAACAAAATTTACTAAAACTATTACAATTTATAGAGACTAATTAATTTTGTTATTTTACAACAATAAGCAAATTTTCCGTATCAGAGTAGGTCAGTGATTTTAAGTGCTTAGTTAACATTATACTACATTGTTTTTTACTTATGCTATATATATCTAAAATCTTATTTAATTTATTGTACAGAAAAGGTCCTAAGAATAAGAAAAACCTGTTTACATAGGCATGCTTGCCTTGTAGTTTTGGACAGACTAGGTCTTTCCGTCTCTTGTTCGGGGGAAGTGGTATGAAAGGGAGCAAGATATGTTGTATTAGTACGGTGTTTAGAATAAATAATTGGCGAACAGTTAGGACATCAGTAGACTGATATAAGTCATAGGTATTGTTAAACGTATCGCAATGGCAATCCAGCTGAACGTTGTTCAGCTGTTTTATAAAACAGTACTGTTTTGTAAAGCAGCTAGAGATTTTGTAAAACAGCGGATTCTACAATCCATCTGCGACAGATATATATGGACAGTGCGTTGAATAGGTCTGCCCATATTCACTTCCGATAAATCAGTTATGGTACGCAAGATTCACTAAAAAGTAAGAAATAAAATAATTTTTAACAAAAAAAAGAACCGACTCCAAAAATCTATCTGATAAGTAAAATTGCACTAAAAAGTTATAAAATAATTTCATTATTTACTTACTACAATTTATATAAAAATATTTTTTTAATTTTAGAGGATTCTGAATAAAATCAATTTATTAGGACAATAATATACAATTATTATTATTTTTGGAGTCGGTGCCAGTAAAGGATAATAAACGTGTAAGTACATTCATGAAGTAGCGTATTACGTTCGCTTTAGGCAGTTGTTGTGTTCATTTGTAAATAGATTCAATAGGTACCTATAGTACATTATCGTAAAAATAATGATGGTTAATGTACCTTTAAATATACTTTGCAAATTTTAGGAAACTTCCTAAATATTTTTAAAGTTTGTCTGGCACCGACTCCAAAAATAATAATAATTGTATATTATTGTCCTAATAAATTGATTTTATTCAGAATCCTCTAAAATTAAAAAAATATTTTTATATAAATTGTAGTAAGTAAATAATGAAATTATTTTATAACTTTTTAGTGCAATTTTACTTATCAGATAGATTTTTGGAGTCGGTTCTTTTTTTTGTTAAAAATTATTTTATCTAAATAATGTAGCCTTATCCAGATAAATTTTACGAACTAGAAGAAAATGTATTACTAACACTAAATAAAGATTACTTAATATATATTATTTATTTGAAATAGCTAGACGAACGGCTATAATACTCTCGCTGGCCTCAGGTCGTAGAATGCATGATCCCAAATTATTAGAGAATGGGCCTGAAAATCTGATTTCAACAGATGATGAGATTAGTCAGTAGCCAAGGTTTGGTTCAAAGACTGATTCAAATAGACACAGACAGTGTTGCAGCTACACCTAGACCATCGTGTCTACCCTGTCAAACACATAATTAGCTATTTAAATAAAAATCTGAAAATAGAAGAGGTGCAGACAGGACTGTGACAAGTTTATTACAGGTCTCTACCTGTTCACGAAACACTTTATAAAAACCGGAAGAGAATAAAAAAAATGACATCCAGTAAACAATGTTGATAATGCCAACTAAACTCGCGAAAATCAAAGAAATCCGATTTGACGTTTGTCATTAAATTTTACCTTTGTATGAACGCCTACGTGAGAAATTGAAGAATCAAATTCATAATCCTAAATAATTACTATGTTAACCATACACTATAAAAACGAGTATCTTTCGTAAACCTCAAGTTTAACATTATATTGAAAAAATGCACTCAACAAAGAAGCGTCAATCGGACTTCTTAAATTATCGCGAGTGTAGTGTTGATTTATTACATTTCAATTTGTCAAATATTGATTAAATCCGTAGATCTTATACCTTTTTATAGGACTAATTTATAATTATTTTCATATATTAAGTCATTATAATTTTGTCATAGATGTTAACGAGTTATTTAATAAAACTGATTCATATTCCACAACAGTATTATAATTAATTCATCATAGCGTTTGTTTATTACCAGCAGATACCAAACAGGACTTCAGCACAATAGTATGTGTTTTAGAAAAGCACATACCTAATATGACTGTTGTGCATTCCAACAAAACAGGTATTATATGTTAAATAAAACAGGCAGCATTGCAGAAATTCTCTTGCTGGCGAGCTAATGACTCTGTGACGTTGATAGCTTCGTGACAAGTACTTTTCTTTATTAGAAGGGCATGCACGCTGGTGAATGAAAGAGACAGGTATAAAACCCTGGACAATTTGGTAAGTTTTAAACATAGATAATCAAATTAAAGGCGTATTTCCATCAGCTTTCTTTACCTCAACGCCGTGTTATACAACTCCTAATTTCCTAGATTCTAATTTTATTCCGAGAAATCTCAACGACCTGGGACGCCCTTGGGCTTTGAGACTGTTCAGACTTCCCAATCTCTAGTTAGGGCTCTAGAAAGAGGATGCTTCTCACAATGTGTGTTATATTTTATTATCTATACTAATACTAAAAAGTATTGTCCAAGGTGTTATAAAAAATAATAGTCTAATAAAGTACCGTGAAGCCAACAGCATTCTTTCAGCCAGACAATTTGTTTTTAGGCCTCAAAGATCAATGAGTCAAGCAGTTCACCAATTGATTGACCAAATAACCTATAACTTGGATAATGGAATGCTATCGGAATCCTTCTTGACCTTACCAAAGCTTTCGACTCTTTTTCAGTTTCCCTGCTTCTGAATAAGCTTCAATACGTTGGTATAAGAGGTAAACAGTCACAACTGTTTACTGATTATCTCAGCGACAGATACCAATGCGTTAGAATAGGAAAATATAGTAGTTCAGACCTTCCAAACATTCTTTTCGGAGTTCCACAGGGAAGTATTATTGGAACTAGCATATTCCTGGTTTATATAAATGATCTTTGAAGCCTAAATCTTCAAAATGGGGTCGTTATGTCGAATGCATACGTCACAGCGCTACTATTCACGGCAAACTCACGCGCTGAAGCATGTGAGTATGGTCAACTTGGCTTCAACACGGTAAATAACTGGTCTTTTGAAAATGTACTAACCTTAAATGTATAAAAAACAAAATACATGCACTTTACAATGCCAAATAATAACATACATGTCTCCAACAATTACATATTCGCTTAGAATTATTGCCGATCATATGCTGACGCTGCATGCGTTTGTCCTACTTTGGAAGCAACTAACTGGATATAATACACATCATGCTTGACACTAATCTGAATTTTCTCAAACATATTAACTCATTATGTAATGTGTGAAAGCTAATTTCAATTTTCAAAAATAATGGCGGTGCTGCTGATTTTAAGATATTAAAACAAGTATATCAAGCACTAGGCCAATCAATTATCTCATAGTAGCGAAAACCATCCTACTACTGATGGCTTGGTAGCTATTTTAAACTTTCCGCCCTTACATATTCTCTACCTATGACTTATAGTAGTTTACTGATGTTCTAAATGTTCACCAATTATGTATTTTACACACTGATCTAAAACAACATGTCTTGCTTCCTTTCATACCACTGCCCCCAGACAAGAGACAAAGACCTAGTCTGTCCAAAACTTCGAGGCAAACATATAAATAGATTTTTCTTATTCTTAGGACCTTTTTGGTACAATAAATTAAATATGATTCTAGATGTATATAGCATAAGTACAAAACAATGTAGAATAATGTTAACTAAGCACCTAAAATCAGTGACCTACTCTAATATAGAAAATTTTATTTTATTCGGTAAACTTACAGCTAGCTTAGACAATGTTCCTTAAAAATACAAAACTGAGGGCCGATTACAAGTTACCACTGATAAACACTTAATTATAATTAAAGAAAGAAAGGTCTGTAAACAAAAAGAAAATTACTGTTTGCTTACTGTTGCAACATAATAAATTAAATAGTCTCTCTAAATTGTAATAGTTTTAGTAAAATTTTATCTTTAGGTACATGTAAATGGTTACAGTTTATGAATGATAATTTAAATTATTCACATTAGTTGCAGTCACTTTTCATTGGGCAAAATAGCCTGAAACACAGGTCTAACCTAGTTCAGGCAACCAAGCTGCAACCAATTTGACATTGTAATATAAATATTTCTATTTATTTATTATACTAAGCATAATTTTAAAGTAATTTTGATATATTATAATTTTATACATGATGATTTATACATGTAGATACTACAAGCAATTTATGTTTCTTAGTAAAGTAATATTATTAAGTATATAAAGCGGAAGAGCTTTTTTGTTTGTTCATTTAAACACTAATCTCAAGAACTATTGGTCGGATTTTAAAAATTCATTTTGTATTTTGGCCAGATTCATGAGGAATAAATAGTATATGCTATCTAACATTAGGCTTCACCTCTTGCTGCCTTGTTGCTCAGCTGGCCTTCAATATTGTTTTTTTAAGTAAGTCAAAAGAAAAAGAGCTCTCGAACTGCTTTAGTGATATGTAAATACAATGTTCTCCAAAAATATTGGTCTTTAGTACATCTATAAAAGTCCACATTGCCATATGCCTATCTCTGATACATAAACCACAATACAGTATTTTGTGCCAAAAACAATTTTGAAAATTAGCTTTATTATAAAGCATAGCATATTATTCCTTCCAAAAGAAAGTTACTTCATCAAGACAATTTTATGAAAATAGCCTTGCCCTTTATAGTATGTTATTAGAAAACATAGTTTAAAAGACAATAGAAAATAAAAATATTTCAACACTTGTGCAAGTGTGATGCATAGTGGCATAACCCTGGCCGCCTAATGAGAATTGAGCATTACCAAGAAGAGATGAATTGTGGATTATTTTATATTTGTTAGTTGAAACTAAGTAGGCAATTATAATATATATATAATAATATGCGGGTGAAACCGTGGGGCACAGCTAGTTATTAATAATATCCAAATTTGACTGTGAAATATCACAACAGTTGTTTTATGTCTAATAAAATGGAAATGCCACACCAGGTAAGTTTATGTATCGAAGATAATAATATTTTAAAAGGGTTGTCCTTCAGAACAAGGAAGAGCAGCCTTATTACCCTTTATATCAAAATGCAGCCATCCATACAAACCTCTACAGCTAGGGCTTATTGGTGGCAGTGTTACGGGGGGCGGAAGCTGCTCTCCCTACACAACCTCATGTTTTAAAAACAATAAGGGTAAGGCTGATAAGCAGAACTTGGTTTTAACATTCAATCTCAGCAATCATTGACCTTACAACAAAAAGTACCCTAAAAATTTTGTTCACTTTGACTCCCTCCTAACACGCGATATTACCATAAAAGGTCTAACGAAGTATGAAATAATAAAAATAATAAGCAACAAAACCCATCAAATAAAAAAAAAAGAAAATGAGATTTTTATATCCTATTTTCTTTGTGCTTACGTAAACTCCAACCATATCATCATAATATTTTGTTATGTCCAGGACAAAATATGCACTGGCTCTTAATTTATTTAGATTACCAAAAGCTTCGTTGTATAATTTACATGTGAGGTCTATTGATCACCCCTAACTTACGTGTTTAGATGCTGCATGTGCGATTTCATTTGAGCTTACCACAATATAGTTAAAAGTCCTACTCAACATTACCATCACACTATAGTAGTAAGTTACCTCGAAAATGATTACGGAGATGACGGTTAATAGAAGAAAAACGCATGCTGCGCAACAAATGATGGTGACTATATCGTCTTTATACATCACACAGTATTTTTCTTGTACATTCAATCAGCTGGAATTTGAACATAAAATTATTTGACATACCTAGGTAGCAAGTAAGTAGAAGACTGCCTTGTCATACGTGTTTTCAAAATCCTGATATTACTGGCCATCTTTCTTTGTTTATTGTGATTGTGATCTAAAAATAACAAACATTAATTAATAATTCGTTAGATACACATCAACATAACCCTACTTTTAAGTAGACCACAGACTTTTTTTTTTATTTCCTTCGCCCTAATCGGGCAGGCTAAGGTCTTAGACCATACCGCCTCGTCTTCAGTGTTCTTGAATAAAAGTAAGGCCAAAGCCTCGTCTTCAGTTACTTCCTTCTTTTTTTAATCAAGTATAAAAAGTTATTGCAGTTATTGCCCCAGTAAAATTGAAGCCGAAGCCATTTTGCCAAGACAAGTTTAAAAGTTAGGGAAATAAAAGTAATCAAAATTAAACTAATTACGATGAATTTTGGATCAGTAAAGTAGACTATTAAAAGAAATTCAATAAAAGAATAAATATCTATAAATATGTAATTAACAAATTAAGCAAGAATAACATTACAATTACAATCTAAATTTTAATATTATTAGTGATAACAATTATAGATATATACTTATATGCTAATAAATTATTACTACATAGTAAAATATTTACAGAAGTAGGAAGAGGAAAGTCAATAGAAACTAAGTTATTATACAGTAATGAATGGTCATACAATGGACAATTAAGAATAATATGATTCAGATCTCCCACGTCTGCTCCACAATCACAAGCGGCACTATTAACAATATGGAGTTTAGCAAGGTGGGCCGGAGAGCAAACATGGCCAAGCCTCATGCGAATTAATATGGTTGTCATCACCTTGCTAAACTTTGCTTTATAGAACCATGGTTTATTTGGTATGACTGGTTGAATTTGGAAGAAGTTTCTACCCTTGACCTGTCCACTGACTGACCACGCAACATCCCAGGATTTCTGAAGATGAATACTAGGTAAAGCAGACAGGTCATGACAAAAGTTTTTAAAAGGGAATAGATCACCACACTCTATCGCGCTCCTTGCCATTCATTTACTCTGATTCCAGCATGTCCTGGAATCCATGCGAAAGATACTCTCAAATCTTTTAATGCACATTCTTGTAACATTTTCCTAATGTCTATAATCAAAGGAAAATTACTATGATTTCTGAAATGGAATTTGGCCAGAGACTCTAAAGCACTACGAGCATCGGAGAAAATAACAGTTTTCCTTAATTTCATTAAGATGATATATTCAACTGCTTTTAAAATTCCGTAACATTCTCCCGTGAAGACTCATATCTCCACAGGGAATTTTATCTTTTGAACAATGTTATACTGTTTGTGTAACATTCCAACCCCAACGCAAGTGATACTTGAAATTTTAGAATCATCCGTGTGATGCCAATCGCGCCAATATTGATCGACAATGGAATTAAAAATAACATTAGTATTTTGATCACTCTTATCAAGGGGCATACTTAGAATAATATCCGGAATTAACACTAAAGATTCATAATTTGAACAAAATAGGGGGTGAACCAACGAACGGTGGGTGGGAGCTTGAAGGGTTAAAAATTTTCGATAACTGTTAACTAAACATGGAAGACTTTTATGAATCCAGTAGCTAGAAGTATCAATAAGGTCAGAGAGGATTTGAAGAGATGAAATTAAGGGGTGGTTTGAAAACTGGAGAACTCTAAACAGAAATTTGTCAGATAAATACTGTCTCTGTAGGTGTAAGGGGGGTTCCCCACATTCAACCTGCAGGGCATTAATAGGACTCGACTTCATTGCTCCTGTAATTATTCTTAAAGCTTTTGATTGAATACCATCTAATTTAGATAGGGCTAAACTATTGCAGGGCTCTAGTAAAAATACTCCGTAATCCATTACACTTCTGATTAATGCATTATAAATTAATTTGAGGGAGAAAGGATGGGCGCCCCACCAAACACCAGCAAGACAACGTATAATATTAAGGAGGCGTTCGCACTTTCCAACTACGAAGTCTAAATGTGGAACACCTGACAATTTATTGTCTAAAATAATACCTAAATATTTAACATGAGAGTGAACTGGAATTATGCTATTATCGTAGTTAATTAAAACTGGGGGTGGTAATCTAATTCTAGTGAAAAGGTCTACAGCACTTTTGGAAGGAGATTACTGTAAACCGTTATTATCTAACCAATTTTTAAGAAATAGTAAAGAAGTAGATAGTATGTTGGAAACTTTATCTATTGATCGATTAGAGTGGTATAAGAGTAAGTCATCTGCGCACTGTATAATTTTAACCTTGTTATCTAGGGAGTGTTCTAAGTCATATGTATAAATATTATATAATAAAGGGCTTAGAACAGAGCCTTGTGGGAGTCCCTGCAATAAATGTCTGAACTTTCTATTGGATTCGTCTAATGACACACAAATAATTCTGTCATATAAGATGTTCAAAATAAAATTAATAAGAAATTGTGGGACATCTAAATCATTAAGTTTTTTTTTTAATACGTCTAAAATGACGTTATCATATGCTGAAGTAATATCTAAGAATGCTGCAACCACCGATTCATTTGAGGTAAATGAATTCCTAATATCAGTTATTAGTATACTAATACAATCCATGGTACTTCTACCTCTTCTAAATCCATATTGACTTTGAGATAATATGTCTATATAAGACATCTCTGTGACGGACTGGAGGTGCGCGGCGGCTGAGGCGGCGCGCGCGGGCGGTGTGCCAGCGGCGGGTCTACGTGGTGGAGAGGAGCGCGCGGGAGCGGCGGGGACGGGAGCTCGGTCGCGCCGCGGCCCGCGACCTGACTTAACTTTTTACCCCGGCGGTGATACCGCGTTTCCTTTTTTATATTATTTAATTCTATTGTTTTACGTAATACACTATTGTAATCAGTCCACGACTTTCATCTAGACTGCTCCCGCTTAGCTATCGAGTATAACAAGTAAACATGTGGTCCTTCGAGCCGGATTGTCCTTGGACGGCACGTATCTCCACTCACAACCCGAGCTACATTCTTGAATCTCGTTTACACGATTTCGAACGAAAACTTTAAAAAAATAAATTATTATTTTCTATATACCATTCTAAGCGAATTTTGACCAAATGTTCAGCAATTTTGCAGAGAACCAATGATAGAGCTATGGGTCTATAAGAAGAGGCATCATTAGGTGATTTACCAGGTTTTAAAATTGGAATAATATTTTGGGACTTCCAAGATTGAGGGATATTACCTGAAACCATCAAGGAATTTAGGATATTTAAATAAGCAAGTAGAGTACAATCAGAAAGGTGAGCAAAAAAAGAATAGGGAATGCCATCGTTACCTGGAGCTGAATCTTTCAAATTCAGTATTACACCTTTTAATTCAGTGATAGAAAATGGAGAACTTAAGACGCATTTAGAAGTCGGAGAATAAAAGTTTGCAGGGAAGCAGAACAAAGGTTTTGTGGGAGCAGTTAGCGGGGCAAGTTTGTCTCAAAAATTCTCCATTAGAGAGGGAGACAAAGTGGATGAAGAAGAATCATTGAACGCTGACCTAAATCTTCTTATATTAGGCCAAACTACTGATGGACTTACTTCTGGAGAAATGGATGAACAAAATTTCTTCCAGCCGTCAGCCTTTTTTTTCTTCAAAAGATTATGCGTTTCCCTTATGATTTCCGACAAATTATCGAAGTTTTCGTGCGTAGTTTCGTTACAATATAATTTTTCAGCTGCCTTTCGGGTCTGAATAGCTGCAGTACATTCACTGTCCCACCAAGGAGGAGACGGAAACCAATTAGAAGATTTATTTTTAATTGGAAAAACTTCATCGGCAGACTCAATCAAAATGTTTGCTAAGGCATTAGCACACACAGGCTCATTATTATATATTACTGGAATTGAAGCGATCTTATGTTCAACGCGATTTTTAAATTGTTCCCAAAGGTCATTACTATAGTCAGGTAATCTATATTTGAGACGATGAATTTTACTAGTTAATTTATTTTTAAAAGGAAAAGTAATTATAATTGGAAAGTGATCACTGCCACAAGTAGAATAAAAAGTAGACCATGATAAAGAGCAAGCTAAATTAGGGATACAGAGAGATAGGTCAAGTACACTATCGCCTGTAGAGGGACCGTTCCTGCGAGTGGGCCTACCAGTATTCAAAATACACAAATTATGTTGATCAATAATTTCAAGTAATTTCTCGCCATAATAATTACTCGATGTGCATCCCCACGCTGTATGGTGACAATTAAAGTCCCCTAGGATGATAAAAGGAAGAGGTAGTGTCAACAATATAGCATTCATTTCGGAAAGTGTTTCATTTGAAGGGTGTGGAATGTACACAGACACATAACATATACTATTTACACAGACAGCAATAATTGACAAATTACTGCTATGAGAGGGAAGAAGAAGATGAGAGAAAGAGAAAGATTTTTTAATGAGTATGGCTACTCCACCATACCCATCGGATCTATCCTCTCGGAGGCTGGCATAACCAGAAATCTTAATTAAAGATTCTGGCTTAAGTCAAGTCTCAGAAAGGGTAATAATAAATGGATCATATTTCTTAATTAAATACATCAGTTCACTTTTTTTACCGCTAATGCTGCGGCAATTCCACTGAATCAATCTGGCTGGATTGATTTCTATTACTTAAACTATTGATTAATTGTGCAAACAAAGGGGCAACGTTGTTCGGTGAAATGACATAACATTGATTTATCATCTTTATTAAGGCAATAATAATTTCTGTAATTGTAGGGGTTTCTTTTTGTGAATTCAAAACACAACCATCATTTGGAGAAGGAATATTATATTCTCTGGCGAGTTGTTCATGGGCAGCGCGGTCGTATCCTTTGGCGGTTTTAGGAGGATTTCGAGGAGATGAGAAAACAGTTTTTTTATATGAATAGGAAGACGATTGGGGGGAGGATTCTTTATTTATAATATTTGAATGAGATGATACAATATCAGCATATGATTTAATAGCCGGCTTATGTAATTTCGAAGCTTCCGAATATGAAATGCAACTCTTAGCCATAGTAAGTTTTATTTCTGTTTGTCTAATATATTCCGGGCACGATTTATTGGTAGCATGGTGAGGGCCAGAACACGAAACACAAGAAATACAGTCATCGTCAGCAGTACAAGAATCACCAGTATGACTCCCACCACATCTAAAACACCGTGGATTACCCCTGCAGTATACCTTAGTATGGCCAAAACGACAGCACTTATAGCACTGTACCGTAGGGAAAGTATATAAAACAACAGGTAATGCATTAAAACACATAAATACGCGCTTCGATAATACCTGACCATCAAAAGTAATTACCACCGACTGTGACGGTTTCCACGTCGGTGCATTGTTGACCATTACTTTGTAATTAAGTCGACGAGCTTTGAGTATCCGGCCACATCCGATCGGAACATTAATATTATCTATGATTTCCTCCGGAGTTAGATCATCAGGAACACCCTTTATGAGACCCATTCGCGTAGTACTGGATGTAGGAATAAATGCTTTAAAATTATTATCAACTAATACCTTTGAAGAAACAAAAAAGTTCGCATCCTGGCAAGACGAGAATGAGAGTGATAATCTATTTCGACCAATCTTTTTAAGACTGCCATTTACTATGTTTGCGAAATTATATTTTTTCAGAAATCTACCAAATGTTAACGAGTTAAGAGTTGTGGATCCTTCCAGCTGCTGCTTCTGAATATGAACCACGTACGGGGCGGCATCCGACTTATCATAAAAATTTCTCCCTACTGGGCTATAAGATTTCTCTTTGGAGATCAGTGCAATATTCTCAGATTCTTTATGTGACATATCTGATTTGCTACCTATATCTTTATGGGAAATAATACTCTCTGTGATAGTATGAGGCTTTGAGAACACTATGTCGCTATCTTGACATATACAATCATTACAGTTAGAGGATTTATCGGAAGAATTCTTTTTTTTCCTTTTTTTATTGCAATGTTTGCATAATTAGACTAATTTTGCCCGTTTTCTACCGGAGGTAGACATAGAACCATCAGTATCCATGCTAGATGCGTCATTTTCAATGGTAATGAAATGTGATACCTGGAGGTTTGTACCCCCAGGATCGGGAGGCTCGCTCATAATATTTTCTTACATATATTACAAAGAAAAAACTTAAAGACTTACCTAAACTGCACTAAAACTACAATATATACACTATCAACACACTTACACAATATACAAAACTACTCTACTGATCATTAAATCAAGTATAAATTATATTTTAAACTCTGAGAAATTCAAAACACAACCGCGCTAATTTAAATTTCCCGCCCTTTTTCCAAAATTATAGTTATACAAATGTACTCTGATTCTTGAATCTCTAGGCATGTGTAACTCTTTACTGATATGACTCACTGATCCGAAACATTAAGGTGTTCCAAAAGAATGGCTCAGTAACAATCTTCTAAACGTATCATTTGGAACTAAAACATTACATTGCTCTTTACTCCGTGAAATGCGTCACTCGAGAGCGCGAGCAAGTCGGTACTTACTTCGCTCACTGATTCAGATTCGAGTAGAGTGAGTGGCAAACATAATACAGTCTTAACAAACGGGAAAGAGATATAAAATGATACGTATCTCACACTCATAACTTAGTAGCTTTCCCGCGACGCGACATAAAAAACGTAACATTCTGTATTTTATTACTTTTGAGTCGATGATCCAAATGAGCCAAATGAAACATATCAGTGTTTCGGAACATTTCAGTGATCGAGATGCAAATGTTCCAATCGCAAAAATGATACACTTTTCCCACCTCTAATCTCTATGTAGTCCGTGGTACTCTGTGACTACCTACTTATAGCTAGCTGACTACTAAGTTATACTACCCAATGAATAGGGACAGAAAAAGTATTGATACTTTGTGGTATCGAGTACTTTTCGTTTCGATACCGATACTACGATTCGAAAATTTTACTCATTGAGTACTATTTGGTAGGTATCGTATGGAATAAATCTTAGAAATTACCTACATATAAAACCTTGGTTTTACGGCTCATGTCATGTTTATGGCAAGCAAAGCCATCTAGTTCAGTCATGTCGAACCGTAAAAGACATTCCATTCCGTTGGTAAATATCGTTTGCTTCGTTCACAGTTTACTTCTTTTCCTTCATTCAATAAAATAAGGATGAAATAAGCAATTAAGTTCAGAGGCCTGAAAGTAGAGATGAGACGTATTTACCCGACCAGGTTTTAAAACCAGGGTTTTGCTTGGAAGTGCGGCGCCCTGGTACGTGAGGAAAAAACTTGCAAGTATGAAAGTATTTGCTGTGCTATAGAGTGCGAGCAGAGCCGAAAAACACTTGTATAGTAAATTGATCCATGTCATAATATAAATAAGGAGCATAATCGTATTTGCAAATAAAAAATGCTTTGAACATCCAAGTATTTTTTCATCGATACGATTATAATCCTTATTTATAAGGCAATACGAATCAATTCTCAAGTATTTTCAAGTCCGGGCACCGCCGAAATACTTGCATAGAAAATTGATACGCGTTACCGTATAAATAAGGAATAATACTTATAAAAAATACTCTGAAGTACAATGACCTTAGGGATCAATTTATAGTTTTCGACCCTGGTATTTTGACATACTCGTACTTGCAAGCCCTGGTATTGAATTTTGCAAGAATATCTCATCCCTACCTGAAAGTCTGACAACCATTCATACCACAAGATATCGATATAGTATTATATGATTCGTATATGTATCACCCACTTAGTAAGTGGGTTATACATATACGAACCTTATTTAAGTGGCACTTACTGGGTTGTAGAGGTCAATTAAGCAGTCGCTCCATGTAAAATACTGGTCACAGAGTACTTTATAATATAGGAAATAGAAACCTCTCTCGCTTTCAATTTAGGAAACAGGGCATACAGACGCCATCTATAGTTTTACGAATGCACTACTGCATTGTCTAGATCTTTAATCACATAATACATTTTTTTGCCTTTAATTGATTGCTGTCCTTATCATCGTCACAGTCCTTCTTTCCGCATAATATTTTATTTAAATTTTGCAATAATGGCGAATAAAAAATTTATTACTTTTATAAATTGTTTTAAATTATTTAATGATATATTTGCTTTTAATATGTCATCATAAATGTCTTGTTATTCAGATTTGCATTTTATGAATGAGTAACTGGGACTGCAAAACCAGTTCCGACCAGCATATTCCCGATAGTTAATACGCTGTATAAGTTCAAGTTCACTTTTACAAAATACTTCCTTACTTATTTGAGATATCTGTTGCAAAATAGCATTAAGCGCCATCTATTGATTTACGAAGACAAAAGAATATTGATATAACCCTACCAAATTGCAAAAGAATGATTGCCATACGATAATGGTATATTTAAATGACCTACTTTATTTTATCGATTTATAATTGTCCAGTTTCCTGCTCACTTGTTCGAAGATTGTACACACTGATACTGGTAATAAGCTTCCGGTTTGGGAAAGGAAGCCGACCCTTATTTATTTGGAAAACGCTAGGCAGATTTATTATAAAAATATTATAATAAATGGAAAAAGAATACTATATAGTATTCTTTTTCCATTTAATATAATAACTTTAGAGTTCGCTAAGCATGCGTTAATGCTTTTCAAAGATTTATTATATTTAGATTATTGTGATTTGCCTTAATTTCTCAGCAAAAATATATCTAATATAACTACTGTTAGGTATGCGGACTAAGGGCGGGGAAAACACAAGTGACACGACCACTGGTTCGCAACGCACTGCTTTCTGCTTTATTTAATTTCGTGGAATGCACAAGGCAGGAGTGCGCGGGGAGGGCGCGTCTCCGTTCGCGTTCCGTGGCTGCTTCGTGAAACTCCTCCTCGAAGTGCGAATCATTCTCCTCCGTTGTTGGATGAGACAGTTGAGGGTCAACTTCGGATACTTTCTCCCCTGATGGAGGAGTACTTGGTTCGTACAGCTCTGCTCTCCTCCCTCTTGACGAACCACACGCAGTTGACTCCGTAAGCCTCGTTGAGGTAAGCTCAGGTTGAAGAATAGGTGTATCCGATGCAGCTGACGGCGGTGGCGAAGGCGGCGGCGGAGAAGGAGATGACCCAGGTAAGTTGACGTCAAGGTTTGTGTTAGAATTTTGCATATTATTTTTATGAATGTTACTTGTTCCTTTATAAAGCATAAGCTGATTTACATGTCTTTTATAACTTTCTGAATTTATGACGTCTTTGACTAAATACAATACTCTACCTATTCTTTTTAATAGTATCCCTTTACACCATTTGTAGCGTGCTTTGTTAACAAATTTCTTATATAACACAAAATAATTTATCTTAAAACTGTTCCTTTTATTCTTTCCATTTTGCCTAGTTTGCGTACACTGTTGATATTTAACAAAGTTAGATGCGAAGGACGGTGACGAGGGTGCCAATGGCCGTGGATCCAGTAAGGCCAAACGCGATCTTAATTTGCGACCAGACACCAATTGAGCAGGGGATAGCCCCGTGGTAGTGTGAACAGAGTTACGATAATCCATAAGATATTTGAGTAATTTCAAAGACGTCTTAGTCGTCCCTTGACCCGATAACAGGCAAGATTTAATCCCCTTTTTTACTATTTTTACAAAACTCTCTGCCTGTCCGTTACTGGGTGGGTGGTAGACCGGCGACGTCATGTGAGAAATCCCGTTTGATTCGCAAAATAATTCAAATTCCCGGGAACAAAAAGCTGTGCCATTATCACTCACTATTGTTTTCGGAACTCCAAATCGTGACATAAAATCACAAAGTTTGTCGATTACCGCGGTTGACGAAGTAGCAGTATTCATGTTGTACACTTCTACCCACATAATATGTGCATCGACAACTACTAAATAAACGGAACCTATAATCGGACCTAAAAAGTCTATGTGTATTCATCAAACGGGCACACTAGGAAGTTCCAACGGGCCGGTGCAGCGCGCGGGGCAGAGGGGCGCAGTTGAATACAAATATCGCATGAACTTATCATACTTTCTACTGCTTGGTCGATCCCGGGAAACCAAAACCTTGATCGTGCTTCGGCCTTGGTTTTAACTATACCTAAATGCGAAGAATGCAATTCTTTTAAAATAGGTTGATATAAACTAATAGGAATAACAACTTTATGGCCTCTCATTACGCAGCCATTCTCATATGACAATTGTAATCTACACAAGTAAAATGGCTTTAGCCGAACGTCATTTATTTTCGGCGGCCAACCTTTCAAAATAAAATCTATTACTAGCTTTAAAACAACATCACCCTTCGTTTCCTCACGTAGTTTATCTAACGATACGGGTATACTCCCGTCTACAACGAAATAAACATAAGTCGCTCGATCGTAGGCTACCTCACAATCGCAACACAGCACTGTTCGGTACACTCGCACGAGACAGATAGTCCGCGGTGTTATCAGTGCTGCGTACATATTCTATTTTATAGTTATAATTACTTAGGAATAGCGCATACCTCACGGACCTTTCGGTTTGCTGACATTTCTGGTATGCCCTTATAGGGTCCGAAAATAGAAAGTAAAGGTTTATGATCCGTTCGTAAAATAAACGGTTCGGATCTGCCGTAAAGATATTGGTGAAAGCGTCTCACGCCGTAAACTATGGCCGTGGCCTCTTTCTGAATCTGTGCATAACGTTTTTCCGCAGAGTTCAACGTCTGGGAAATGAATGAAATAGGCCGTTCAACCTCATCTTTACCTATTTGTGACAGGACAGCCCCTAGCCTGCTTGGAGATGCATCCACTGTTAGTATAATTTTCGCATTCAGATCGAAATGGGCAAGAACTTGTTCCAATGTCATTAGCTATTTATTTTTCTCAAATGCCGAGTTATGTGAATCAGTCTATTCCCATTTGCCATCCTTTTTTAATAGACTATATAAAGGACTGAGTACAGTGGACGCATTTGGTACGAAATTTCTGTAATAATTAATTAATCCTAAGAACGATTGTAACTGACTAACGTTTGTGGGAACCGGCGCTTCCACCATTGCTTTAATTTTTTCCGGTGATTTCCTTAGACCGTCCTTTGTTATAATATAACCTAAATAACTGACTTCGTCCTGAAAAAAACTACACTTTCCTTTTTGTAATGTTAGCCCCGCGTGTTCTAAGCGTTTAAGAACCGCGTTCAGCTTTTCTAGGTGCTCTTGTCTATTTCTTCCTGTCACTAAAATATCGTCAAGCAGGCACTCTTGTGCCTGCTTGACGATATTTTAGTTCCCAACCTGTACCGGATAGCACACTCTCGATAGCGCGCTGAAAGATAGACGGCGCGCTAGCTAACCCAAAGACTAAACGAGTAAACCTATACAACCCACGGTTCGTATTGATGCATGTTAGATTTTTTGATTCGTTGTCTAGAACGAATTGATTATATGCCATAGATAAATCTAGCTTACTAAACTGTTCCCCTCCATGGATCTTTGAAAACAATTCACTCGTGGTGGGAAGTGGGTATTTTTCGACTAATAATTGTTTATTTATACTCATAGAGTAGTCGGCACGTAACCTGACTGTGCCATTCCGTTTTAACACCGGGACTATCGGAGATGCGTATGCCGCATACTCAATAGGTTCAAGAATACCTAAATCGATCAATCTATCGATTTCTTTGTCAACCTTATCACGTAACGCGAATGCTACTGGGCGTGCTTTACGGAAAACGGGTTTTGAACCCTCTTTCAACGGCAACTTAACTGTATATTTGTTGAATTTACCTAATTTATCCGAAAATAGGTCTACGTATTTTCTTTGCAGATCTTCGACGGAAACATCGGATCCAATACAATAATTGACCGGTGTCAATAGTAAATTAAACAGAGAAATAAAATCCCGACCCAAGAGCGGCGGGCCTCCGTCCCGGACCACGTATAGCGCGAGAACCCGTGTTTGTCCCGTGTAGCAAATAGGTAACCGCAGCGTACCAAGGCATGTTATCTTTCCCCCGTTATAAGTCATCAGTCATTGATATATATATTACTAGCGTAAGGACCCGGTCGACCGCGAAACTAAATGGCACCAACGTGTTGGCCCTAAAATGACAGTTTAGGGCCAACGCAACTCAGTCGACAGTGGACCGCTCGCAGGAGAGAACGAGTGTTTGTTTGTCATAAATATGCCTAGTTGCGTGGTAAAAGGCTGCAAAAATTACGATTAAAAAGGAACATGGGATATCGTATCATCGATAAATAACCCTAGATTACTTCTGTTCCAATTAAATTATTAAATTAGCACATTTTAAAAGTAACGTTGAAAGAACGTCATTTTTTATTTGTTTTATTTTTGTCTTAAGAACTTGGTGTAAGTAATTTTAGTAAGTACCTAATATGTTAATACTTAATTATTATAACAATATTGTTTACAATTTCAAATAAAGCTGACTGATATTAATTTGTTTTACATACGTTTTTTTGTGACATGTATTACAGAGTAAAAAGACACGGTAGGATAGATGTTAGTATTAGAAATGCTCTAAATGAACTGAAGTTGTGAATCCAATGTTTGACTATTTATTGTTATTGACTAATGATGGTATCACATTTATCTAATTACTTTCATTAAGTTAATCCTGCACTAATTGCTAAATTAGCGAGTACCCCAAATTATTTTGTTACGTATCTTTTTAACTAGGTATATAGGTATTAGGTTTTATTTCATTAGCTAATGTGGACTTGAGGCATTAGACAAGATTACGTAATAAGTAATTCATAATTACCATGTCATTTCAAATAAGTAGGTAATACGACTTTGTGATTTCTTAGAATGTTTTGGTCTAAGCATAAAAAATATTGTAAGTTACACTTGGTATAGCCATATTTAAGCATTAAAATGTACATAGCATAAACATTTTTTAAATTTGACGATTTTTAATAAAAAAACGCAAATAAATAGTAGGTACTATAAAAGTATGTCAAAAATTCACAAATAAATAGTACTATAACAGTGTGCAAGGATATAATGGCCATCCTACCGATTCCAGAGATATCCTCATTTTTCATGTCAACTCCATACATTTTTTTCTTATAAAAATTATAACTTTTCCATTTGTGCACACAATTACTTCATATGACATTTTATAGAACAGTAATGAACGGCAGAAGTCATTTCCAGCAAAAAAAATTACATTTAAGACATCGAGATCCTATGTCTTCTACAGCCGATTTTCGATCCACCGTGCGGCGGCGCGTCCCCGGCTCATGTTCTCCACCATCTCCACGACCTTGGCAAGCGTGAGCTCAGCCAGGTCATTGGTATACAGCTTTTCTTTCTCTGGGCCTGGTTGCATGCCCATTATAAACCTGTCGCGAAGCGCCTCCTCGACATTACGGAACCCACACTTCGCTGTCAACCCCCGTAATCTCGTCGCCCATTGAGAATACGTCTCACCTGCTTCCTGAACGGCCGCATAAAAGTTGTGCCGTTCACCAAACCCGACGCACTTAGACATTTCACCCAAATGTCTGTCCAAGAGCGCCAGCAAGTCCTCGTAGGGTACATCCTCGATGTCTTTCGGCAACACCAAGTCCGGTGCCAACTTATAATATGTACCCTCACTGAGTGCGCTGAGGATATATCCAACAACTACTCAACTTAATAATTTAAAAAAAACAATGATAAATATTGTTTCTCTATTTTTTAAATTTATTCCATTTCTAATAACAAATAATTATTATTACACCACTTAAAATTAGTAGAATTATCATATAAAATTAAGAATGAAACAACAAAATTACCAATCTGGATTAAGTAAATGACAATAGTAAACTTTAAAAATAAATAGGTGATTAAAACATAAACCAAAAAATGTTAAATCAAACGAAATTTAGGGAAATTAATATACAAAATAAATTTATTTTACTAGTATATTATAATTAATTACTCAAAAATTTTACAATAGGTAAAACTTTTATAAATCTCTACAAATGTTATTGAACATCACGTTTGTGTTTTTTAGACGATTTAGAGGGAGTGTCGGACTGCTTCTGCTCATAGTCTATCAATCTACTTTGCCTCTTAATTTTGCTCTTTTCTCCAACACTCAGCTCACTATCAACAGTCTTGGTTTTTGTAGACCCAGATTTTCCATTAACTGTGTGAGGATGATTTTCTGCCACTGCAGAGCTGTTCCGAAGTTGATGTTTGCTAGAGTTTGCCAATTTAGAATTATTTTTCGGTATTGCATGAGGAGCATCTCCAATCTGTTTTTGACAATATGGTTTAGTCTTGTCAAAATCAACATATGATACATTAATTGTATGTGCTGTTTTCTTTTCGACTTCCTCATCATCATCTCCATCAGGTCCCAACTTCACACATCTTAAACAAAGTTATTTATAAACAACATAATATAACTGAACTTATTTTGTGACACTTGTATTGCATAAAGTTGGATTTTAAATACAAAATACAAGCATATACAGTGCAAGGGCAATATACATATTTAATTCAAACTCATTCAATCATTATTAATCTGTGCTACAAGATGTCCATTATCCACTACGTAACATAGGTCTACCCCACTGACTTTCAAATGCAACTGACTACATTATATGTACCTATTCTATAACCAATAACCTAATGCAAGAAAGATATTATTACCTCTCATCCAATTCACCTCTAATATAAGGCAAGGCTCCATAAAGATCTAAGACCACTATTCTGAACTTGACCTCTTGACCTTCCTGGATATTTGAGCCAACCCACATATTTCCAGGTTCCTCTGTTGGCCTTGGAATAACTACATTAAACACCCTGAAATATAAAAATATGCAATAAATTACACAACATATGTAATGCATGTTTACCAACCATAACAGTCTGGCCACGACCTTGCTGCTATCAGCTGTAGCTTAGCGCGAGGCAGTGAGTGGTAAGAACAAATGCACTAAAATAATGAATCACTCCATGAGCTGCTGCTCCCGGCAGCAACATGAGCGATTTTGCCATGCTAATCGATGAAGCAGCACGGCGCGGGGTGCAAACAAATGCACACGCGACCCAATGCGATGCCACAACACAAAGCCGTGCGGGCAGCAGTAAAACATGAATGCATATTATTGGGTAGAAGTTTATATACTCATATAAAAAATCTTGTATCACAGTGTTTGCTATCAAACTCCTCCGAAATGGCTTGACCGATTTTAATGAATTTTTTTGTATATTTGGCAGATCTGAGAATAGGTCAGAATAGGCAAGTTTTTGTACCCCTATGTGATAGGCCGTATCCAGAAAATTTATATGGCAGAACAATGTTTGCGGGGCATAGCTAGTAGAAATATATTAATCTCACCTGTGCACTAAAATGCCTAAATGTGTGGTACTTTTTTTATTTACAATTCCTGTTAATGTAGCTCCAACAAAAGGGCGAAAAATGAAGTAGTCTGCTTGAACTTGAAAGTGAATGTCTGCATTATCATTTCTTATGGTCCCAACATTCTGAAGAACTCTGAGATTTTTGTAACTTAAAAGAATTCCATTGAACCTGTAAAATGAGTTACTTTCCTAAATTCATTTTGATCTATTTTGTGTATTTTTTATGCAACCTAAGACAACCAAAAAACTGATTTCAATCGCTTAGAAGTTTTGTTTCTGAAATCTTGTAGAATTAACCTAGTGATTAAACAATACTTACTCTTTATCAAACTTCCCTATTTTGTAATCCAACAAATTTTTTATCGATTCTTTGAGGTTTCCAAGACACCAGGGTTGTAAAGCTAGATTTTGGGTCACTTTTTTCTCGACTATACAAGAATTCTTATCATTAGCAAATTTTTTTAATTCCTTGATATCGAATTTTATGATTGTTGACATTTTACTACCGCATATAATTTTTTTTCTATATTCCAATACTATAAAACACGAAATAGCCAGAGTAAATAATTTTAGCAAGAAGTTATTTTGACATTACAGTAACCCAACAAATAGAGGTTTCTTGTTTTCGAGTTTCCAGAGCAACCAGTGTTGTTCCTAACCTATAGTTTAATGTACTCTGTGGTTGTTCCTGACAAATTTGGGCTGGCCGTAATAAACACCAAAACTGCCGTATTTTAACGGCTAAATACAAAAAATTGCCGTATGCATTAGTAATTATTTTTAAGACAAATATGTAGGTAGGTATATTTTTTCCGGCGTATATGGGGAATACTTGTCACAATTATTATAACTTTCTTTCCATTATTAAAATATTTTAAGTGCGACACATTAGGGCAAGTTAATAAATAAAAACGTGGTATTTTGCAGTTTAGTCCTAGTTATGAATTGAAATGAGACATATTCAAATACAAATTATTGATTAATAACTAAGTACACCATACATAGCAATTTGAACGGTGATCCCAAACTAGCAAGTTGTGCAAGTGTTGAACAATTCACAACCAGAAGCTACGAAAAACGCCTAAAAAGAAAGGACATCTTGACACCATGTATGGTGATATTTGATAAGAGTATCTGCCCTCACCGGAGGACACGCTCAACATAGACCAGATGCATACAAAAAATTCGCATAGAGTACTAAAGTACTGATTGCAGATATCGACAATTATAAAACAATCAAAAAAATATGACCGAGTCAATCAGTGCTGGGAACGTAAAAGAATGAATGCGGCCCAGCGGATCAACGACAGTACATCTGCAGCTGGGGTGGTTGAAATATTACCCGTTACGTAAACGTATTAACGTTTAACACAGGTCCGTGACACAGCCACACCCCATTTATATTAAAATATTTTTAAAAGATCCCATTCTTCTGAAACCATTTATATCTTACATTTTAAATCAGTTAAAATATGTTTTAAATTTTGGCGGTGAAGATGTGCATTAGAAGTTGTATCTCAAACTTAGATTAAGAAAATTACCAAATTATTCAGTTAAATATTTTGCAATTCTGTTTAAAAAAATGTACTTATTTTTTTGGAAAATGTTCCATAATACTGGATATTCTGCTGGCTTGTTGATGGGTTTGTTAAATGATCTGTTGAACCATTTTCTCCTGGTGTCTGATACTCTAATATTTGATTATGCATTTGAAAATAGGATAGTGTAACATAATATCACATCACATCTGTGTTCTAAGAAGGTGTATACCTAAATTTTACCGAAGATGTTATTCAGTCATATGATGGTTACATACTAACTGTAACTGTGTAGCAGCAGCTTATATAAGTAAATTATACAGAAAACAATATGTGTAATGTATGTGTTTTATTGGTACTTAAGTTGTTGCCTCACTCATTAGCAGACACAATAGATTTTTATTGTTACAACGTATAGATCTGTACGTTGCTGAGCCGTAAGGTTTTGCTTCCAATTGTACTAATTTATTTTCATATATTACCAAACATATTTTTAATATTTTGTTGGTTGCCAATTTAGCTTTCCAGTGTCATTAATCCGTTCTGATCTTATGTAAGGATTAATAGGTAATCTAATATGTTAAAAAGACATGTAAATTTTAATGTCGTCTGACCTGAAATATGTGTAATTATAATTCACAATCGGTGTTTCCGGATCGGCACCTTAGGTGCCGATTATCGGGCTTTCTGAATATGTGTCGGCCTTTCATCAGCCTTAGAACCTTTTTTTGACAGGGAAACCAATTTAATCATTGATGAGATTGACAAATTTCAACCTTTTGACTCGACAAGGATCTAAATTAATCTGACGAAATAGAGTTATAACATAACATATACTAAAATTCAATAAGTAAAATAAAACTGATTATTTAATTATAAAAACTAACAGCACCCAAACGACGAATAAGAAAAAAGAAATTCGGCCATTGTACAGTATGTAATAAAAACCCTGTTGTTCCTGTTAGCTGCGTTATCAGAATCGATATTCATATGTAATTAAATAAAGCATTAGGGAAAATTTTACTATGAAAAAAACTAAATATTCAATATTATTTAATTGTAAAATAATAGTAATTTATTATTAATAATAATAATTAATTAAATTCTGCATGGAGCTTTGACGAGAGGCCAGACAGAGATAGCAAGTTGCATCAAAGGCGCCGGCGGCGCTGCCGCAACACATTATTTGCACTAAGGTCGTGAATAGGACGTGTGTTTTCACTCAGCTGTTTGCTGTTCATAACTTTAGCGATAATTTTACAAATATTATGCAAACTTAGAACACAAATTTATTAAAATGTCTACTTGACGGTCTCGAAGAAATTGTTCAATACAATGCCTTGCATATCTATGCACTTTTCACACCGTTTAATATTGTTTTCACGTACGCTTCTTATAACAGATGTATCGGCCTTGAGTTCATCGAATACAGCGACTATTCGTAATTCACCGCAAATTCGCATTTCGCCTTCAGTGTAACACGTTTTTCTAAAAACTAACTGTTTGACGGTGCCCTAAAGATAAAAATCTAAAGGGGTAAGATCAGGTTACCGCGCGGGCCAATTGAGTGGCCCACCGCGGCCAATTAGAGTAAGACTTATCACAAAACAAAACAACACCAGTCACTCACGCGTCGCCGTAATTAAATAGGTAATGGATTTCGCAATCGAATACGGACATCTGATCGGAAGCAATCTGCGCGATAGACTACGTACGTTGGCGATTTATATAAAGAGGTAGGCCCTTTTACTAAGCCGCTACCTTCCGATCACTTCCGACCAATAATAGCGATGCCACCCATTTAAAGGCGGTGCAGCGGCAAGTAAACTCAAAGACGGCGGCGTGCTTCGAAAATTTTGGTGGCATTCGCGGCAACTTGTCAAAGACGCCGCCATACCTTTGCGGCCATAGGCTAGTTAGATATCTACTTCTAAATTATGATACTAAAATCATTCTTTTCAATGTATCGATTTTATAAATATTTTGGTTATAAAAAATAACTAGCTACTACTTGATTATTTTTAGATTAGATTTTCATCAATGGGTACGCCTTTAAGTATCAAGGAACAACAATCCTGTCGGTAGCTTATACACTATGTAACATAGTGTTTAAGCTATCGACTCCATGTTATAATTTTTGGAAAATGAGATTCGTTTCTTTTTTCGGTGCAGCCGGTATTTTTTTATAAATAGTTTTAATTTTAAAAAAAATAGGTCGGTTAGGTACTTTAGAACGTACGTTGAAGGTTCGTTTTTGTATTTCGTGTCAACCTAGTAGCATTAAAGTGTAATAATTTTTTTTTCTATATTGGCCTTTTCTGCCTAAAATCGGCCCATTACAGCACAGATTTCGGCTATTTTTAATTCATATGCTGGCAGCACTGACTGTGGCAGAGCAGAGCAATTGGGTTTTTTAGGCGGGAAAATGTAAAGTGCACGTTGTCAATTTTATATTGTTTTCCAAAACTTGTGTTTCTCCGATGTATAATGTGTAATTATGGTGGATAATTAACCATTATGTGTTCATGAAGGTGTGCGAGTGTGGGCAAATTGTATACAATTGAAAATCATGACTTTTTGTGTTCACTCCTAAACTCCATCGAAGACTCAGTAAAATTTCCACCGTTTTACTGGGGCAATAACTGCAATAACTTTTTATACTTGATTAAAAAAAGAAGGAAGTAACTGAAGACGAGGCTTTGGCCTTACTTTTATTTAAGAACACTGAAGACGAGGCGGTATGGTCTAAGACCTTAGCCTGCCCGATTAGGGCGAAGGAAATAAAAAAAAAAAAAAAAAAAAAAAAGCAGAGCAATTGTCAAACGTATCGTATGTTGTCGATTGGTACTTGGTACGATGCTTACATTCGACAATATATTTACTCGGCATAATACGAAAACGTGACAAATTTCGTAATATAAACCTTCAAATGGAGAGTTTGAAAGCTGTAATTTGCACCAAAGAAAAGTAAAAACACTATACACATTCGTGTAATATAAAAATGTCGAAGAATGGCGAAGTGTCATCAAACCAAGGTAATAACAGGCAAATCACCGTAATGTATGCATTTTACTCATTATTTTACAATATCTGGTCAAATGTAATAATAACCATTTTAAAATAATTTAGGGCCAAGTAGACCGACAATGCCAAAGCCCGAATTGAATTTATTTGGTTTGGAGAAGCGCAAAGGCTTAAATCTACAGATATCTGGAGGTCCATCAGGTGATGGTGCAGCCTTTATGCCATTTCCAGCAAATCCTCCCCCAGTACAGAGACCTCGAGTCCCGTCACGTACTATTAGGGATGTACTGCCTGAAAACACAAGGTACCAAAATTATTTCATAAATATTCAAACACATTCATTGTCCAATACATATCTTTTTAACTTTCATTGAATAAAATTAATTTTATATTTAATAAGACTATTAATGATGATTATTGTAAATTATAAGTTTATTATAAATTTACGAATATTTAAATTGAAGTTTTTCCAGAATTTGGGTATTATTTATGTATATCTAAGAGATAATAATTATATTCTTTAAATTTCAGAGATAGGTGCAGGATATATCCGTCCATGCAATCTTCAGGCAAATTGCAATTGTCTGCAACTGAGGTGTATGACTTTACTGCTGATGACCTGCAGGATCTTGGTGAAATAGGCAGAGGTGCATTTGGAGCTGTAAACAAAATGGTCCACCGAAAGTAAGATTTTAATGATTGCAACAGTGCAATTTATTTTTTAATGGTTTTGGACCAATTACAATAATTAAATACATCAATTCTTAAACTAGATACACAACTACGTACCTTTCACACATCTCTCTCATAAGGCTTCTGACATACTGACAAGATCTTCCAATCATCCACAAACAGATGTTCATTATGATTATCATTATGCACAAATTTTATAAGATTTTCTGTCTAGCTGTGCAAAAATATATTAGTGTAATTGTTGTTGTTGTTGTGGTCCTAAGGCACCCTGCTGGTGCAGAGGGCCCTAACAAGTTTTCTCCAAGCCGGCCGGTCCCGTGCGATTCTTCGAGCGTCTTCCCATTTTAGTTCTTCCTTCCTGAGCTCCTTGTCCACCGATCTCCTCCATGTGTGTACTGGCCATCCGCGTCTTCGCCTACCCTCCGGTTGTCATTCAAAGGCGATTTCAGCAGCATTACCATCTTCCCTACAAAGAGTGTGGCCAATCCACTTCCATTTCCGCTGGGCAATTTCTTGCAAAATTGGAGTTTGATGGCATATAGACCACAACTCTTTATTCGAGATGGTTTTAGGCCAGAAGATACGAAGGATGGATCGAAGTGCCTTATTCACGAAGACCTGTAGCTTACTCGTTAAGCCTTTCGTAACTCTCCAGGTTTCACAGCCATAGAGAAGCACCATCTTTACGATGGACTCGAAAAGGGAGAGTTTAAGCTGTTGCGTCAGTCATTAGCAGACACAATAGATTTTTATTGTTACAACATACAGATCTGTACGTTACTGAGCCGAAAGGTTAATGCGCCTGGTGAGAACATTGGATTGCCACACTGGTCTAAGTTGGACATACGCTGCTTTGGCTTTTTTAATACGAGCTTCAATGTCCTCATCGAGGTAAGTGAAATTGGTGACAGTGGTCAAAGGCTGGACGTCCAACTTCAATGGGGTCGTGTTGTCACTAGGGAGTATCCGCATATCAACCGTTTTACGAGTGTTGACTAGAAGCCCACGCTTTAAAGCAGCCTTCTTCAGTTCTTCAAGCTTGCTTTGGAGTTGAGGTAGCGACGGCGAGATCAACACTATGTCGTCAGCATAATCCAAGTCCTCAAGTGTACCATTTCCCCACTGAAGGCCGTTTGGTGTCTGTGTGACTTCCCTCATTATATCGTCGATCAAGATGACAAACAGAAGTGGTGACAGGAGACAGCCCTGTTTCACACCGGCTGAGATTTTTATTGGGTCACTTAGCGCTTGTTCGTGAACCACTCTACAGGTGGTTCACGATATAAAGATCTAATTATATTAACCACCCTGGAAGGAACGCCCCTGTTTAACAGACGCTTCCACAGTGCGCCCCAGTTCACGGTGTCGAAGGCCTTCTCAAAGTCGACGAAGCCTAAATACACTTCGGATTGCCATTCAACACACTGTTCTATAAGGATGCGCAAAGTATTGATATGGTCGGTACAAGAGCGCCCTGGTCGGAAACCTGCCTGTTCTTCGCGCAGTGTTTTTTCTATTTCAGACGACATGCGGTTTAGCAGGATCTTAGCTAAGACTTTAGTAGCAGAAGGCAGGAGGGTAATGCCAATCCAGTTGTCGCAAGAAGATAGATTGCCTTTCTTCGGTACTTTAATTAACAATCCTTCTTTCCATACCTGGGGGACCGATTCCGTTTCCCAAATTCGCACAAGTAGGGGGTGCAGCAGCTCTGCTATTACCACCGCATCGGCATTCAGAAACTCTACGCTAACACTGTCTATACCTGGCGCTTTCCCAGACTTCAGTTGCTTAATTGCTTTAACAACTTCGTGTATTGTAGGTGGTGTTGTAGATATTTCAAGGGGGCAGGTGGATTCGCATTGGAGTTGTCGACAGTGGTGCTGTGCGCGCTTTGGCATCTTGTCAACAGCTCGTTGAAGTGTTCATGCCAGCTGTGGAGTTGTTCGTCCGAAGTGCACAAGAGCTGCCCATCTTTGCTATGGAGTGGCTTTCTGATGGTCTTGCCACGCTTCCCACTAAGAGTTTTAGTAGCATCGTAGAGTCCCCGCATATCCTTACGACGGGCAGCTACGTTCGCTTGTTCTGCTACTTCATCGGCGGCGCGGCGAAGGTCACGTCTGGAAAGACTTTTTATTTGTGCTCTGAGATCAGCGTATTGTGCATTCAAGGTATCAGTAACAGGATCGTTACTGGACACAGTAGCCATTTCAATCTTGATCTGCTGTCTTTTTTCAATTGTGGCCCAGAGCTCGGACGACAAGCCTTTCTTGAGTTGCTACAGTAACCCAGGGCTGTTTCTCCTGCCTTTACAAACGCTGTGCGTATACGCGTCCAGTGCTCATCCATTTGTTCATCTTCCAATTCTTCAAGCAACTGAAACTGGTTTTTCAAGCTAACAACGAACTCTTCACGAATATCTGAGTCTTTCAGCTTAGCTACATTGAGTTTCTTGTAAACTTTGCTTGACTTTTTATGAATGGCAGCCATTTTAAGACGCATTTCTGCCACTACTAAGTAGTCTAGTAGGGATGACCTCCATGTCTTGCTAATAGCGACGTGGTCAATTTGGTTGAGGGTAACACGATCTGGAGATTTCCACGTCACCTTGTGGCATTCCTTGTGGCTGAAGTGAGTTCCTCCTATTACAAGATCGTTTGTGGAGCAGAAGTCACCGAAGAGTTCTCCGTTCTCGTTTGCTTCTCCAATGGCTCCATGTTTGCCCATATAATGCTCCCGATCAGAGTTATTATTGCCCATCTTTGCGTTTAAGTCACCCATTAACACAACAATGTCCTGTCTCTTAATTGTGTTGAAGGTGGCTTGTAACTGTTTATAGAATTCGACTTTAGCTTCTGGTGACGCTAGGTTAGTCGGAGCGTAGCACTGTACAATGGTGATCTTTCTAACCCGGGAGTTAAAACGAGCAGTAATTATGCGTTCAGATACGGGTTTCCAGTGGAGCAGGCTATTTCTAGCATTGCGGCTGAGCAGTAGTCCCACTCCGAATTCACGAGACGCATTTTCGTCTTCCTTGCCACTGTACAGTAGGGTCGTATTATGGTCAGCAGGAATTTCACCGAAGCCGTTCCATCTCACTTCACTTAATCCAAGGATTTGGATACCGTAGTCTGTCATGACCTTAGCTACTTGCGGCAGCCTTTCAGGTCAGGTCATGGTTCTTACATTCCAGCATCCAAATCGGGTCCGTTTTTTCGCGCCAAAAGTCGTCGTTAGGGGGTTCGGATCATTTTTACTTTGTTGAGGTTTCATAATCATTTATATATTTAAGGATGTGCAAGTGATTAGCCTACAGCACCCCGAGCATGGTGATAGGGCTGCCATCTTTGCGTCCATGCCCACAGAGCCAGATTTTAAGAGTAGGGTTTCTCCGGGCCCCTGGTGGCCTCTACTGTATACCTATCTTGGCATGAGAGTTTTATGGTCATACTCACTTAGGACCAACCCTCCTCCTTTCACATCCGGGCTTGAGACCGGCAACGGCGGAGTTAAACTACTAAACAAGTGTAATTAGTGTATATTAATTACCATTTGTAGCATTTTCATTCTGTTTAATTTGGTCAGTATGGACCAAATTTAAATCTATTACAGCTAGGCAAATCTGTTATAAGGACCAATGTCTTTGGTTAACACATTACAAAAACGATATTTAAAGAAATATATAGAAGCTTTTTGCCTTTGCTGGGAACCAAACCAATTGAAAACATTTCAAAATCTTTCAGATCAAACCGTGTGATGGCTGTGAAGCGTATCCGTTCCACAGTGGATGAGAAGGAGCAAAAGCAATTATTGATGGATCTCGAAGTTGTCATGAAGAGTAATGACTGTGTTTATATTGTGCAGTTCTATGGAGCACTTTTCAAAGAGGTCAGTTTTTATTTTATATGAAGATAGCCTACATGAAAAATTTTGTGTTTAGGATCTACAACATAACATTGTTTGATAATTATTTTAAATTTAGTAGTTTGTGAAAATGAATCAAAATTTAGTCTGTATAAAATAATATAAATTGACTTCATAAATTCATAAAAGTATTTGAACATGGCCTGTAAGTAATAATAAATTTAAAAAAAAAACACCGCTGGCCTGCTTTTTCCATTAAAACATATTTTAAATTTGTAGTGACGGTGGACAACTATAAGGCCTGAACAGATTTCTAGTCAAAAGCACCTCATACATTACTACTTATTGCATTTTCTTGAGTAGTTCAGACATAAATATATGAACTCTGGTTAATAGTAGCACTTTACCTAGTTTTGTGGAAAACTTGCTTCTTTTGCTTTTGTATAGTCAGTTTCTGTAGGCAAGATAAGAATTACTTATATATTATTGTGGTTTTACATTTCAGGGTGACTGCTGGATCTGTATGGAGTTAATGGATACTTCATTAGACAAATTTTATAAGTTTATATGTGAAAGAATGCAAACTCGAATACCTGAAACCATTTTAGCTAAAATAACTCTTGCAACAGTTAAAGCTTTAAATTATTTAAAAGAAAAATTAAAAATAATACATAGGTTAGTGTTAACAGTAGTAACTTAATTAAATAAATAACTTATTTGTGTGTTTAAATTAATATGATGCATTTTATTGACAGAGATGTGAAACCATCTAACATTTTATTGGATCGACGAGGCAACATAAAGCTATGTGATTTTGGAATATCTGGGAAATTAGTAGATTCAATTGCACGCACGCGTGACGCTGGATGCAGACCATACATGGCAGTGAGTAATTATTAACACAGTATAAAACAATATAACATTATAAATCTTGGTATTTTGTAGGAAAGTAATATTACAATGCACTCCTAGTCTGCAAAGTGGTGACAAATTCACTTTGTAGGCACTCACTGAATGATAGATTGATTCAAATGGAGAAGTTCACCTGTTTTTTTGTTTTGTTTGGTTACAAAAAATACATTTAAATGAAACAAAAAAAAAAATATGAAAAAATAAAGGACCTAAAAGCACCAAATATGTGTGTGAGGATCTTTTCGTTGTAAGCACCTATTAATACTAGCTGCCTAATTATTATGATTAGTAAACCTATTGAACTTGGTTTGGAATAACTTATAGAGTAAGAATAACTTCATTTCTTTATTCATTTCATGGAAATGTATGTTATTCACTGTATAGGTATGGATGTTTGTACTTTAACAATCGAATTTATGAAACTCACAATTTTGAAGTAGGCATAGGTCGCGGCACGTATCTTGAGCGCCAAGCAAAAAAGGAAGGGATTTTCGCGCAGGCATACACTCGGCACAAAATGATCAATTTCAATCAATGATACATTTTTGGCAATTGACGTAAAAAAGGTCAAAAAGTTCGCGGTATGGAGAGGAAGGGGCGAAAAACTAAAATCAAGTTTATTTTTCCTTTTCGATGTATTCTCCCTTAAGCCTAATCAGATCTTCCATAAAGTTTTTTTATACCTTCTAAAAAATATTTTTGTCAAGGCCTTTATCTCAAGCCTCATCATCAATACATCGAAATAGCCGACTTCCCTTTCATCATCGGTAAACTTTCCCTCGCAGATCTTTTTTCAGATTTAGAAATAAATAATAATCTTGACTATAGGGGGGTGTTTCAGTGTTCCGAAGCCGCATCTGTGTAGGGCAACCATCGCAACATGATTATTGTGAACGGGTGCATTGTCCTGCAAGAGGAGCACACCTCGAGTCGATTTTCCCGTTCTTTTTTCCTTAATGGCGCCTTTTAATTTTTCGAATAATGTGGCGTAGTGTTCTCCGGTAATATTGACACATTTTTCTTTATAATAGGTCAATAAAATGCCCTCTGCATCCCAAAAACCTGTAGCCATTATCTTCCTATCCTTATCTTCTTTAAACGGGCATCTGCCAGAACAAGTTTTTCAACTTTTTCGACAATGTCTGAGGACGTTGCCTCAATCGATCGGCCTGAGCTCGAATCATCTTCAATCGACTCTCTACCTTGCTTGTAATGGGTATGCCACTTATAAATTATTGTTTTTCCAGGGCAAGAGTCCCCATAAACAGATGACATCTCTTCCATAATCATTTGTGGTGGATTCCCTTGCTTACTGAGAAACTTAATCATAGTTCATGTTATCTTCCCGATTGATGTGTGTATCCAGCGATATCTCAAAGGTTAATGAACCGATTGAACTGAAACTTAGTATTTATAGTTGTATTGAATCCGTGAGTAGTCCCAGGTAAAAAAAAAACCCCTTCCATCTCCCCTCGTATGTATTGTAAGCATAACGATATATCACTCATCAACTTTGGCTACCGCGCAGTGAACGGGTTATTGTTATTGCTCTTCAAAGTTATATTTAAATCCACGGATAAAGTGCGTATACAGATCTATACTTGTAATATTTTGTGAGACAAATGACACCATAGTGGGAGAAAGGACCTGGAAGTATAAGTAGTGATCACGTAAAGAGTGTGTTTAATAGGTAATCAAGATATTTTTAATTGAATAGTTTTCGGTCACCGTCAGTGGGTGTTTACAACAACTGCCTAATTAAAACGCGTAAGCGACGCCGTATGCACGGCACTTACGACGTTCTTCTCGCGACGTCGAGCTAAGCTAAAGGACGGCTCGGGTTTGTGTTTTATGATATACCTACAAAACGCATTATTGTAAAATTGCAAGATCATATTGCATATTGATTATCACGACGAAATATAAGAAGAAAAAATATAAAGATAATAATAGCATGGCATCGTCAGCGTTTTCATGGGGATGTTGTAGCAGTACTGATCTCGAAGAGAATGACAGGTCTATCAACTGTGTGCTTTGCACTAAGTCATTCCACTTTCTCTGTCTGTCAATAGCGGAAATTGCCGCTGATTCCATCGATTTCATTAAGTGGCAATGCCCGGAATGTATTAGCAACATGCCAAAAACAGTAAACAAAGACTACACGCCTGTACGTAATGTCTCCACAACTAGAGGTAATAAAAGAATAGCCTTAAATTCGCCTCCTGAAGTAACATCTTCCCTCACTGCCGATGAGGTGCGTGCTATAGTGCAGGACGTAATGAAGAAGGAGTTTGAGACAATGTTGAGCCGAATTAATAGGAATATAATTAGCATTATACATGAGGAGTTGGCACCCATAAAGGAGCAGGTTACTGACCTGGACGTATCACTGAAATTTCATACAGCAAAATTTGATGACTTCCAGTCAGAGCATTTACTGTTTAAAAAGACTTCGCAGGCATTAAAGGATGAAAACGACAGATTACAGGGTACTATCGCTGACCTCAGCTATAGACTTAATTATTTGGAGCAGCACGCACGATCTAATAACTTGGAAATACAATGTCTACCCGAAAACAAACAAGAAAACCTTTACACTGTTGTTAAGCAATTGGGATCCGTAGTGGGCTGTCAAATAAATGATAGCGATGTCCAACACTGTACCCGCATAGCAAAAATCAATTCTTCGAACAATCGACCCCGATCTACCGTGGTTCAATTTGCATCTCCAAGGCTGCGTGATCAGTTTCTAGCAGGTGTTATCACCTACAATAAGAAGAATACTGGAAATAAACTGAGCACCGGTGACCTTGGCTTTGCCGGCAATAAGACCCCCGTTTATGTGGTCGAGCATCTTTCCACCGCCAACAAGTCTCTGCACGCTGCGGCCAGGCTAAAAGCGAAGGAAAAGGGTTATAAATACGTGTGGGTAAGGAGTGGCAGTGTGGCCATATACTCATAAAAAATTCGAGTAGCCTTGATAAGTTAATTTAATCAGTTTTAATTATTAATTATCTTAGTAGCTTTATTAACTTTAAACATGTACTTAAACCAAAAAGATAGAAATTCAGTAATCTACAAATTTATTATCAAAACTGTCGTGGCCTACGAACTAAAACTCACAGTGTATATCGTAGCATCAGTTGCAATAACTATGATTTGGTAGTTTTGTCTGAGACTTGGTTGAATGGGTCAGTACGGAGTAGCGAGCTTTTTGACGAGAGATACGTAGTTCATAGGAGGGACAGGGAAAGTTCGAGTTTGCAATGTGGAAAGGAGGGAGGTGGAGTATTAATTGCTATTAAGAAAAGTTTAACTTCAAGACGGGTTTCGCATTGGGAAAGTAATTGCGGAGATCTTTGGGTTACTGTTGATTTACCAGAGAACCGATCGGCTCGTCAAATGGCTTTCTGCGCTGTATATTTACCCCCACCTGTACGCCGATCTTATTTAGAAGATTTTATTAGTAATTGTAATGCAGTATTCGATCAAGTTGGTGATTTAGACGTTTGTTTGGTGGGTGACTTCAATTTGGTCACTATTGATTGGAAAAGTGTAGAACATGTGAATAGTGATCAGGGACTGAACAGTACGCATGATGTTTTTTTAGATTTTACATTTATCAATAGACTCAAACAATTAAATTTTATAAACAACTCATCTGGCCGCACCCTGGACTTAGTACTATCAACTTATACAGCATGTAGTGTTACCAGAAGTGCAGATTCCATATGTAATATTGATCAGCATCATCCCCCCCTTGATATAGTATTTGGTTTACGTGGACAAACGGCACTTCCGTACAACAATATTTCTACTGCAAGACCTAACTTTTACAAGGCTGACTATAGTCAAATTCGCAAGTATTTAGAGGACGTAGAGTGGGAAACAGTGCTTGGGCGTAGCAACGATGTGAATGAGATGCTCAAGGTGTTCTATAGAATTATTAATGAAGCCATAATAAAATTTATTCCTTTTCGTACACCACGGAATAACAAGTATCCACCTTGGTTTGATTGTAAATTAATTAAAATACTAAATAAAAAGTATAGAATCAGACAACGTTACATTAAATATAAAAATCCGTTAGATGCAATTGAACTAAAATTAATGGGAAGTCGTTGTGATAAGCTTGCTACTGTTCTATACAATAAATTTATAAGAAGGACAGAGGATGAACTCAAATATAATTCGAAAATGTTTTGGACATATATTAAAATGAAACGTGGGGGCCGCAGTGCATATCCAATGACAATGACAGACGGTTCGAACATAACGTCTGACGGCACTGTAATTTGCGAGCTATTTGCCTCTTACTTCTCTTCGGTGTATAGCCCAGACGTAGCTTTTGATAATGAATTTAAAACAGAGTTTCTGTTGTCTTTGGAACGTAATAGTTTAGGCATGTCGATACCGGTTATAGATCGTGACACACTGCAAAAGAAACTTAAATTACTAGATAGTACGAAAGGTGCAGGACCAGATGGGATTCCACCAATCTTTATAAAAGAATGTGCTACTGAGCTGGAAACACCACTCGTTACTATATATAATAAATCTTTAAAATCTGGAATATTTCCATCACTATGGAAAACTGCAAAGGTAGTGCCTGTCCACAAATCAGATAACAACGATTCTGTCCAGAACTATAGACCTATATCCATTTTGTCATCGTTTGCGAAGATATTCGAGTCTTTGATCTGTCCTTCATTGCAGAAGCATCTAAAGCTTTACTTAAGTGACCAACAGCATGGGTTTGTTTGGAAACGATCAACGTGTACGAACCTGATACCCTTTACTGAACTGCTAATACAGGGAATAGACACAGGTCACCAATGTGACGTCATCTACACGGACTTTAGCAAAGCTTTTGATAAAGTATCCCATAACCTCTTGATCTCAAAACTCCGCACTTATGGTATATACGGCAGCTTGCTGGACTGGTTAAATTCTTATTTGGTTGGCAGATCTTTTTTTGTAGTGGCCAATGGCTTTCAGTCTACACTCTTCAACATTACTTCCGGCGTACCCCAGGGGTCGCATCTTGGACCCGTCCTGTTCAATTATTTTATCAACGACATTACTACCTGTTTCCAATACTCTGAGGTCTTTATGTTCGCGGACGATATAAAATTTGCCAAAGTAATCAAGTCTTCTGAAGATTCTTGTCATCTCCAGACTGATCTCAACTCACTGGTCGAATGGTGCACGAAAAATGGTATGCACCTCAACACTAAAAAATGCTTTCACCTTAAATATTCCAGGAAATGTAATCTAATTAACTCTAGCTATTTTATAAAACAAGACATAGTGGCTGAAGTTGACACCATTAGGGACCTTGGGGTACTTTACGACAAAAAGCTTACATTTATTCCCCATATTGACAGCATCTTGAAAAAATCTGCGAAAATTTTGGGTTTTGTTATGAGAAGCTGTAAGCCATTCCGCTTTTGTCAGACAAGGATCCTATTATACAACAGTTTAGTGCGTAGCATCCTCGAGTATGGTAGCGTGGTTTGGCGGCCACATTACGCCACTCATTCATTGCGTATCGAAAGAACCCAAAAGCGTTTTATCTGGCACCTGGCTTTCGCAGATGGCATAGCTAAGCGAGTACGATCGTACAAAGACAGGCTGAAGCATTACAACATGAGGTCACTCGAGGAACGTAGATACGTTAATGATGCAATATTTGCAACTAAAATGTTACGAGGAAATATTGACTGTCCTACTATGTTGGCATTGTTTAATTTCCGCGCACCTTCTAGAGTTCCCCGAAATCCGATCACACCACTTTACCCTCCGCTCCGAAGAACCACATTAGGTGCCAATTCCCCGTATTGCAGGGTTTGTAGGGTCTTGAATAGTTTCAGTGATATAATCGATGTCCACTTTGATTCGCTCGCCAGGCAAAAGTCTATTTTTTACAGTCTCTCTGATTCTAAAGCTAGGCCTTAGTCGTAATTTGTTTGGTATTTTTATATATTTTGTTAATTTTAGTTTAATTTTAGTTTACTATGTTGTACTTTTTTTTTTCAATATCTTGTATCTCAATACCTATGCTCTGCTTTGGATTATTGATTAATAATTATTTGTTCACCCGTAGTGGCCTTATAAGCTGGCCCTATTTATAATTTATTAATGCATGTGGTATCTACCTTTAAGTGATTGTTACATTTAACTCCATCTGGATATATATTAAACAATAGTGTAAATGTAAACAATTGTTGGTGGATCAAATAAATAAAATAAATAAATAAATCACAACCAGTCCTTAACTACAAACTGTATAAGAAACTTTTTTATGGGTTCCGTTCCTCAAAAGGAAAAAAGGAATCCTTATAAGATCACAACTGCCTCGTTGGTCTATCCTCGTTACGATACCTCGTTGGTCTATCCGAGACATAGTGCTCGGCAGTCGCGCTTGGGACCACCAAGCGCGACTGCCGAGCACTATATTTCGGGTTCGATTCCCGGGTCGGGCAAAGCATTATTGAGTTTTACTGTTAGAAGAATTCTCAGTAGCAGTCCGGAGTTTAGCATTGGGCACGGTAGATGGGGTGGTAATAGGCTCACCACCTATTACATTAGACTTAATAACAGCATTGGTGAAATGTGTGTTGACAACTGTATACACCTCTGCCTACCCCCCTTCGGGGAATATAGGCGTGTTATATTATGTTGTGTAAGATCACTTTGTTGTCCGTCTGTTAGGACATCTTTTCTGAGGAACGCGTGGAGGTAACAAATTGAAATCAATATCATACAATGCATAGGTCTACGGTCCATTTCTGCCGCATATTTTGACTTTCGCCGGTAAATTAAAACCTATAAATTATAACCTAGAGATGGATCGAGATGGCTTAGTGGTCAGAGCGCCTGGAGTATCTATCCGGGAGGCGCAGGTTCGAATCCTGTTCGCGACCGTATTCTTTTTCCATTTAATATTGTAACTTTAGAGTTCGCTAACCATGCGTTAATGCTTTTTCAAAGACATATCTTAAAACCTATGGGTTATTTCCCGTTGACCTGGGATTATGAAATTTGGTAAGGATCAAGGTCTTGCAGCACAAGTAAAGGAATAAGTCTGAAAATCGGTAATTTGTAGTTATATCACATAAAATAATACAATTACAAACTTACATTTGCAAAACTTATATTTATTTATTTCACAGAAAGAACGGCACATAATACCACTTACACTTTTGCTTAAAAGGTTACATTTTAAAACTTATTATCCAAACAAGAATTTATAAAAAAAAAAGACACAGTAGTCTAATTAATTATTTCATCCATTATTCATCTCACAAAACTTCAAACATTCCAACATAAAAGATCGTTTAGCACTCGATTCCCTCGCAAACACGTCACACTCTGGTTTTGAATCCAGGAAACGGTTTAACAATTTCAAAATGCGTGGAACCGGCGAATTAGCTCTACTTACAGTCCTGCAGCTAGGTACCGCAAACAGTTGGTGTTTGCGATTTCTAAGGTAATTATCGGGGGTGAAGATTTGAAGGAATGCATTGTGTAAATCCGGTGCGTTTATTTGGTTGTGAATGATTTTCATAACAATTAATATTTGCTGCATAACACGACGTACTTGGAGAGAATTATATCCTAAACAGCCCAATAAAAACAATGTAGGGTATAAAAATGGATAGACACCGTAAACGCGCTTGTAAAGGTTTCGTACGAAACCTTTTTGGACCTTCTCTAATAACAGGACGTATGTGACTTCGTGCGGATACCAAACCGTAGCACTTGACTCCAATCTGCTACGGACCAGAGTATTGTATAATAATTTAATTACATTGTGATTGTGGAAATCACGAGAATTACGGAGAACGAAACCGAGTCTGCGAAAAGATTTCTTTGCCACCGTTGTAATGTGGTCATGGAAGGTGAGCTTTTGGTCTAACAAGACGCCCAAGTCTTTCATGTTGACACTCCTTTCGATGACAGTGTCACCAAGCTGATAATTAAAATAGATTGGCCGTCTCATTCGACCAAAAGCCACCACTCTAAGACATTTGCTTATATTAAATTCCATTTTGTTTGCCGCACTCCACTCATTCAACGCATCAATATCCTGTTGTAGCGCAAGGGCATCAGCTTCTGATCTTATTTTACAGAATATTTTTAAGTCATCTGCGTACAAAAGACATTAAGAATGTTTTAGAATTGAAGGTATGTCATTAATCATGATCAAGAAAAGCAATGGACCGAGCACTTAGGCAAATTATCACTTTGTCCTTTTACGAAGGCTTCTTCCATTTTAGTGCCTAGGTACTACCTATGAATAGAATATAAAATATTTTTTAACAAAAAAAAGAACCGACTCATAAAATCTTTCTGTTAAGTAAAAATGCACTTAAAAGTAATAAAATAATTGCATTATTTACTTACTAAAATTTATATAAAAATATTTTTTTAATTTTAGATTTTATATTTGTGTGATGAAATAAAGTTTATTATAATTAACCGTTGCAAAGATTATGGCAAGTAAATCTAGACTAAATAATTTTATTTATGTTTATTATCAAGTTACACTACTTCTATTACTGACGACACCATGGTAACATAATGTAACCTACCTAAATGATAACCCCTAAACAAAGTTTCGTGAAAATTTCATCATCCATGTAAGCCATAATGCTCATAAAAAAAAACTACTGAGTGTACTGAATTATTTTTTTATGGGATCAAACGTCAAGTACCTGTACTGCATCGAACAAAAAAATAATCACAGAAATCGGATAAGAGAACTCGGAGAAATCAGTCTACTCAATTTAATGCTATTAACATCAATCTAACTGATACATCAATCAAATAAAATTCCCGTTTCAAGTTATTTAAATTGAATGGTAGACGATCAAATATCAATCCATTCGCTCGTTTAGAGACTTCAAAAGTTCCGAGCTGCACTTTACTGCAATTGCTTAAAAGTTTCAAATTGTATCTAAAATATAGTGACACTAGTTGTACTTTCCATGATATTAAATTTATTTATTATTTATTAAGTACCGGAGCAAGCCTGACGTGTTTTCCTGTAAAACACGTCAGGGGCACGTCAACCTCCTTTAAGCTCAGTTAGCACAGCGCCTGGAATATTATTTGACCCGAGGGGCGGAGGTTATCCTGCCCGTGACCGTATTTTCCTTTCCACAAAAAATAGACAGTTTTAACTACAAACTGTACCGACTCCAAAAATCTTTCTGTTAAGAAAAAATGCACTAAAAAGTACCTTTTTGGAAGTCGGTTAAAAAAGCAACTGTACGTAAATAACTAGACACGGCGTGAGAAGCCCTAGCGCGATTAACGGACTATTAACTAGTAAGTAATTTATGGTTTTGGGGACTCAGTTGCCCGAGTCCGTAGGAGTGCACCCTTAAAATGGAATCCCTGCACGCGGCCCTGGGTGGTGAAAAACAGTCAACACAACTCTGGTGGGAGGCTTCGGCCGCGGCTGGTTACCACCCACCGGATGAAGCCATGACGTGAAGCGACCTAGTAGTTTTTCGGGATGTAGTCCGATTTAACCGTTGTGGGAGACGGGTCTGGGCAGTTGCATCAACTCCCCAACTATCGTTCTCCCAAAATCTATCTACTCTACTTAAGAGTAAATAGATTTATTCTGGATATACGTGCTCCACCCTCGGCCACACCGTCGCTTCCATCAGGCGAGTTGGTGGCCAAGGTGAGATACATTTTTGAAAAAATAAAATGGTGCAACCCGTGCGACTATCTCGGTTATGTGGAATGACGTCACAAGGAAATCAGAGACTACAGACGTTCCGCGCTAAAATAAATAAACTTCATTAATCTATTTCTCAGTCCTTTATTGACGAATTAAAAAAAAACTGTCTATTTTTTTGTGGAAAGGAAAATACGGTCATGGGCAGGATAACCTCCGCCCCTCGGGTCAAATAATATTCCAGGCGCTGTGCTAACTGAGCTTAAAGGAGGTTGACGTGCCCCTGACGTGTTTTACAGGAAAACACGTCAGGCTTGCTCCGGTACATAGTAAATAATAAATAAATTTAATATCATGGAAAGTACAACTAGTGTACCTATATTTTAGATACAATTTGAAACTTTTAAGCAATTGCAGTAAATTGCAGCTCGGAACTTTTGAAGTCTCTAAACGAGCGAATGGATTGATATTTGATCGTCTACCATTCAATCAAATAAAATTCCCGTTTCAAGTTATTTAAATTGAATGGTAGACGATCAAATATCAATCCATTCGCTCGTTTAGAGACTTCAAAAGTTCCGAGCTGCAATTTACTGCAATTGCTTAAAAGTTTCAAATTGTATCTAAAATATAGTGACACTAGTTGTACTTTCCATGATATTAAATTTATTTATTATTTATTAACCTTTCGGCTCAGTAACGTACAGATCTGTAAGTTGTAACAATAAAAATCTATTGTGTCTGCTAATGACTGACGCAACAGCTTAAGTACCGGAGCAAGCCTGACGTGTTTTCTTGTAAAACACGTCAGGGGCACGTCAACCTCCTTTAAGCTCAGTTAGCACAGCGCCTGGAATATTATTTGACCCGAGGGGCGGAGGTTATCCTGCCCATGACCGTATTTTCCTTTCCACAAAAAAATAGACAGTTTTTTTTTAATTCGTCAATAAAGGACTGAGAAATAGATTAATGAAGTTTACTTATTTTAGCGCGGAACGTCTGTAGTCTCTGATTTCCTTGTGACGTCATCCCATATAACCGAGATAGTCGCACGGGTTGCACCATTTTATTTTTTCAAAAATGTATCTCGCCTTGGCCACCAACTCGCCTGATGGAAGCGACGGTGTGGCCGAGGGTGGAGCACGTATATCCAGAATAAATCTATTTACTCTTTAGTAGAGTGGATAGATTTTGGGAGAACGATAGTTGGGGAGTTGATGCAACTGCCCAGACCCGTCTCCCACAACGGTTGCATCGGACTACATCCCGAAACACGACTAGGTCGCTTCACGTCATGGCTTCGTCCGGTGGGTGGTAACCAGCCGCGGCCGAAGCCTCCCACCAGAGTTGTGTTGACTGTTGTTCACCACCCAGGGCCGCGTGTAGGGATTCCATTTTAAGAGTGCACCCCTACGGACTCGGGCAACTGAGTCCCCAAAACCATAAATTACTTACTAGTTAATAGTCCGTTAATCGCGCTAGGGCTTCTCACGCCGTGTCTAGTGTGTTATTTGACCCGAGGGGCGGAGGTTATCCTGCCCATGACCGTATTTTCCTTTCCACAAAAAAATAGACAGTTTTTTTTTAATTCGTCAATAAAGGACTGAGAAATAGATTAATGAAGTTTATGTTTTGTTGTTAACTTTTGAAGTCTCTAAACGAGCGAATGGATTGATATTTGATCGTCTACCATTCAATTTAAATAACTTGAAACGGGAATTTTATTTGATTGATGTATCAGTTAGATTGATGTTAATAGCATTAAATTGAGTAGACTGATTTCTCCGAGTTCTCTGATCCGATTTCTGTGTTTTTTTTTTGTTCGATGCAGTATAGGTACTTGACGTTTGATCCCATAAAAATTTAATTCAGTACACTCAGTAGTTTTTTTTTATGAGCATTTTGGCTTACATGGATGATGAAATTTTCACGAAACTTTGTTTAGGGGTTATCATTTAGGTAGGTTACATTATGTTACCATGGTGTCGTCAGTAATAGAAGTAGTGTAACTTATAATAAACAAAGATAAAATTATTAAGTCTAGATTTACTTGCCATAATCTTTGCAACGGTTAATTATAATAAACTTTATTTCATCACACAAATATAAAATCTTATATCACACATTACATATTTGGCTACTTTAATAACATATAGTACGTGGAGTTTTTGAAGTCGTTTTTTTTAAATATACTTATATTTTTGTATGGCTACTACACTGGGGGGGGTTTAGGTGCGGCGGGGGCGGGCCACCCCTAAGCCGCGTATATGTTTTTTTTGCATAGCTACGAAGTTGTTTCACCCAACGCAAACAGTAACGTTACAAAACTCATCTCGTTATGTGTTTGTAATATTATGCTTCAAAATCGTTATGCTTACAGGTAAAAAAGTTAAGTCTAAACATTTATGCACAAAGACATTCAACTATATATGTATATTAGTCATAGACCGGACATCAGGCACAAAATCGTAGCTTCGAAGTTTGTACCAATTGGACAAGTCGCTCAGACTAATGTCAGACGCCTGCGTGTGCGGAAATGAGTTGCGCGTTACGGTCTTGTAAATCTTGATAAAAAAAAACATTTGCAATGAAATTTGTTATCTACATTTTATAGTAACACAATATTTAGAAATTATTAGTAAATTTTCTTAGATCATTCTAGAAAACGTGCTAACTAATATTGTTATAAATGTCCTCTGTTGTATAGTAGCGGTACTACTATGTAGTTTATACTTAGTAGTGAGATCCCGGTTAAGGTTACTAGAGTACCTGTGCTTTGAAGGCGGTAGGCTTCAATGATAAAATATATTTTTGTTATATTGGTAGCAGTCCAGCGAAGACTCCATTATGGATTTTCCACACATGAAAGAAACGTTTGTATTTAACACCATCAATCGGGTGATAGCTGTGTTTTTAATTTCTATAATACCTAGGTGGTTTAGACGGCGTTACTGATGCTTAGTCTGATAACTATAGTATGAAAATCTTCCCAATGTCTACTCTAAGTACTTTAAGAAACCTTTTAGTTTATGCAGAAATAATATTATACATAATGATTATTAGGCTGAGTTAAAGTATGCCAATGTAAATTCATCATCATCATCTTCCTGCCCTTATCCCAATTCATTTGGTGTCGCCGCAGCATGTTTTCCTTCCACTTTCTAATTGCTTTTGAAATTGCATGCCAATGTAAATGATGGTATACAATTTTTTGCGAACCAATGAGGAACCTATAAGCGATATAAGTAATTTTGCAACCACCAATGCCACGATTTTATTACTTTGTACCAATTTCCGTACAATATTTGTCTTCTAATAAATTCTGTTCGAAAGGTTAATAGGAAGATATCTTACATATCATTGAATATTGTCTTTACTCTTACCTAGACCATTTAAATAGAAAATATGATTAAATTCACATGTTAAGTATTCATCAGTACAAATAATTATGCATTTTTATTAGATAATTAGATTTTATTAAAATCTTGACAACTTGTAAACTATAATGCATTGTTTGCCTGCCTCCACACAGCCAGAACGTATAGATCCTGGTCGAGCACGCGGCTATGACGTACGGTCCGACGTGTGGTCGCTTGGAATCACGCTGATGGAGGTCGCCACGGGCGCCTTCCCGTACCCGCGTTGGGGTTCAGTGTTCGAGCAGTTACAACAGGTCGTACAAGGGGACCCGCCGCGACTTACTAATACTAACAATGCATTCTCCAATCACTTCGTCAACTTTGTCAACACTTGGTATGTATTCTGACTTTATGTGGCTTAATTGGTATTTAACCGCATTTATCAATCTTACATATTATTTACAGCCTTATTAAAGAAGAAAATCAGAGACCTAAATACAACAGGTTATTGGAACACCCGTTTATCAAAGGTATCGATCAGAGTCGGGCTGAGGTGGCTGCACATGTTTGTGAAATATTAGAAGCCATGGAGCGCAATGGAGTCAGTCCTTTCACAACAGACCAACCTGCCCAAGCTTGGGTCGATTAAATACCAATATGATTGCGTGGGAAATTTGCTTAGTATAATATTCTTAATAACACCAATACACACTTGCAATATTTTACTGAACATTTTTATAAATTCTAATTCTGCTCAAGGAATATTTAATATTGTTTGTTAGAAAGATACTATATTATATAACATGCGACATTATTTTGCCGACTATGTAATCTTTTTAATGTCACTTATTTGCTTACATTCAGAATTAGCCTGGCACCGCGTCCACTTGCGCTTGTGACATAAATATAGTTCGATAGACGGCGGCATAAACCGTAAATTATATTAATATTATATGTAGTATTGTATCATCTCAATATAGTATCTTTCAAACACAATGCTTTGGAATTTAGTACAATATTAGTCACGTTCAGGTCAAAAGCCACTGTAATACTTGTTGTAACACTGTATGTTTATTATATTAAAAACCGAAATGTGACTAATATAATAGGCACCAAAACAGTTACTGTGTAGTATATTAGGACAACTAGGAAAAGTTTTCATTGTCAGTGATTTGTCAAAAATAAAATGTGATTGTGTTTTCTGGAAGTTTATCAGAAATTATATACCTATTTGCTAAAAATTCATAACATCAAAATATGAATGCTGCCAAAAGTGAAGAACTTGTGAAGAATGATAAGGTATCCCAATATCGTGTCATTTTTGTAACATGTAAAAACATTTAAAAAAATGCATCTATTGCACCAGCAGGGCAATTGCTCAACCTGTAATGGCAATGGCTTTCATTTTGACAATTCGACTATATACTTGCGTCTATCACGGTCGAGAGGGTTAAAAAGAATTTTAATTGCATAGTTGCGTATTTACAATTACCCGTACGTACCTACAAAAATTTCGGTTTCGACATTTATTTTCGACATGGTAGTAATGTTTTATTTGAGCATAATATGTAATTATGTAGATACCTACACTACTTACACTTACAAAGGCACTTTACACGAGTTCAGCCAACTACTTCTTACAAAGGGTTTTTATTACTTTTTATTTGGTTTTAAGAGCACAATAATTGCAGAATTGTGTTAGGCAGAATGGACGTTTCATAATCCAAAACCTGTGTGAGATGTTGGTGGAGACAATAATATCATAAAATAATTTTTCAGGTTGTCTAGAAATATTGATCACTGATGGTAGGTAGATCTTAAGCTTGCTCTGAGTTAAAGTTGTTAATGTGCATTTACGATATGAAAGAAAATTCATCAATAATTCATTATTTGCGTTATTTTATTTTATACCAGTTTAATAAAATTTTAATCAATACATAATTATAAAAGTTCTATAATTAACTGAACTGTTTAAGTAATATAAACTATAATAATTTAATCTGATCGGAAATTTAAAGAGTACCAACATTTTTTATAGCTCGGACGAAGAATCTAAAATATTGTTTACGAGTACGCTCTATAAACTGATTAATTGAGATAGGTCAGTGTATATATCTGAACTGTTACAGATAGCGATTTTGTATTCTAAGCAGTCTTTGGTTTCTTAGTTAAAAAATATACAGTATTTTTTACCGGAAATAAAGTAACATAATCCAAAAAATTAAATTCAAGCAAGTGCTAGTTAAATCGTGTGAAGACGCGATGAATATGATATCTAACCATGTTTTTTAAACCTGACGCAAGGGATAATGGGTGTAAACGGCCCAAATATCCACTACCAAAAATAATTATGTTACCGAATAGTCTACTTAATAAGAAACATTTTTATTAAGACGAATAAAATAAAAGTTAGTAAAAGGATAAATAAATAAAATATTTTCTTCAACATTTGGGTTCAAACGATCTAATGACACTTATATTTTGCATTTGTACCAAGCCTCATTCATATAATATGCCCATCGTACTTTGTTTATGGTAACCAAAAAAGAACAATTTGAATACATTTTGACTGCAAAATTTGTAAGTACATAAGTATGTGTCGCAGCTGTTTATTTTGTTTATCAGCTGTTTTACAAAACTGCTAGCTGATTTACAGAACAGTACTGTTATGAAAAACGGCTGAACGACGTTTAGCGGTTTTACATAATTACTGAACTATAACACGCAGAATTGAATGAACGTTTTGCGTCTATCAATGCAGCGGGTCAACGATCAGAGATTAAGTAAAACAGTGTGAAATGAACTGTCAGATTGTTGATTTTAGTACAAAATTTTGTCGCATAGGGCTCTGTATGTCTTAACAATAATAACCTAACTTTATTTTTCGTGTCAATAGCAAAAAAATTATGAAAATTTTGAATGACGTCAATACTAAACCACTATAACAGTCGACAATATATCGGGATTATGAAAGAAAATAAACGAAATTGATCCATAAGCGAGCGAAGCGAGCTCGGGAGTTTCGTGTATCCCGACACGGACAGGTTAGGGTCGAAGAGGATGACGGGGACCAGTGAGCGAGCGTAGCGAGCGAACTACCCCCGTCATCTTCTTCGTGTTTAGGTTTTTCTAACCTTACAGACTCAAAAATAGGAGCCCCGCAGTGCGGGGCTCCGTCGACCCAGCCACGGAAAGTCAAATTAGAATACAGTATCTTTTTTTACTTGAGTGGTGACTATCCATTTAATATAAGTACCTATACAACAAACAAACCTGTCCCACAGTAGATATGTCATTCTGCATTACGTATAAAGATGGGTAGCTGTTTTGTTAAACGTAACGCAATGGCAATCCAACTGAACATCGTTCAGCTGTTTTATAAAACAGTACTGTTTTGTAAATCAGCTAGCAGTTTTGTAAAACAGCGGATTCTACAATCCATCTACGACATATGCACAATGTTGAAAGATTTACCATGTCATGTTAAAACCATAGAATTCTTCTAAGTTCCCCGATTAAGACTTGTATTTATTTCAAAATATTAGGCTCATGATATAATCGTGGAGATGCAAAATTTTCATCTTTAAACTATTTATGTCAAAAACAACGTGGAACACTCATAAGCCTTTTGTATTCATATGTTACTGTGTATAGTTTGCAAAGTATATTTTTCTAATTTGGCCCCCATGTTCAAAATTCATTTATTTAAGTTAACACCCGTGTTTGGGTCACCAAAATCCATGTGTGCTACAGGACCATGAGGAAATCTATACAAAAAGATATAGATTTTCGCAGAAGTTAAAATTGTAATAGTATTACAATTATCCTTGGTCCCTAATTAACTTTCGCCATTCAAAAGATTTTTAAAACCCTGCATTGACATTTATTCTGAGGAAAATCATTAAAAACTGAGTTAATTTCTGAATGTATCATAATAATGAATGATTCCGTATATTTCACATTTGCTATTTCTGTTAATTCAGGTTTATCCACACTGGCCCATCTCAAAATAATTCTTTTATCAAAGTTGCTTGAATTGTCTGTAATTATCGTTTTAATATTTCTGTTTATAAAGACCATGTAAACTGTCATATAATGCAAAATATACTAAGAATTAAAATGTCATCATTCACATTAACAGTAGTCTTATCTTATTTTAATCAAGAATAATATAGTAACTTACCAAAACCAGATCTAAATTTTGCGACATGCATATTCATACATTTTTGACGTCATGCATGACCATGAGCATATGACAATTAATGTATTTGAAAATTACAGACTGAAACAACAAACAAACTTTTCTAATAAGTGAGATTGCCGCCGCTAATTCAAAATACTTTATTAGAATCAATACTTGTAAATGCACTTAATAATAAATAGGTCATCCCTTTTTTGTATAATAACTTTCGTGAGACACAGTCATATTAATTAATATGACTGTGTCTCATTATAATTATTGTAGGTATTTGTATTGTAGCCCGTCGCGAGTCAAACATTGAGAGTTTGACTCGCGACATCGTCGTGGGCTCAGCTCATGAATAAGGGCTCCGTTCGAGTTCGGAACTAGTCGGGCAATCCCTAAGAATGTGCGTGAGTATAGTTAGCGGCACGAATCTTGAGCGCTGACCATGAAAGAGCAGAAGTCAAAATTTAGGTCCGATTAGTGGGTAGTAGCGGGGTGGGACGGGTGTGAAATATATAATTGGTCGCCGCGTGCGGTGCATGAGTGCATCACACTATGATTGGCTAATATATCGTTTCATTCGCATTGGTGACATGCATCTAGACATGCGCAAAATGTGTCAGTGAAAAGAAATGAATGAAGTATATCTTTTCGCTCAACGAAGTAGTCCACTCATTTAGTTCAGTACTTCATTTAGTTCAGCAAATCAGAACAAGTCCATCAGATCAGATGAGATATGAAGCTCGCATAGAGTGATTTAGTTACGACAAATGACGCACTTCATTTAGTTCACTTTTTTGTAAATTATAGATTCTCCTTCATATTTTAAACAGACTTAGGACTGTCACCCATAAATATGAATGTAAGCAAAACAGTGCAGACCTGGTACATAGTTTCGACTAAGTTTGGTGTTGAAGTATTGTGACTCGAGCGTAAAGAAAAACTGAATTACAACTGAACTAAATGAAGTAGAGACACATTCGAATGACTACTGAATGAGAGATAACTTAATTTTTCGAAATGAAGTAGTCCATTTCCTTCAATCGTTCGCGAACTACCCATCTCTACATGCATCTCGCATTGCGTGAAATACAGTAGCGCTTACACAAATTAGTATTATATTTCATTATTTAATTTGTTTTTCGTTTTAGCTAGAGACGAGAGATAAGATGTTTTTTTAATCTAGTACTGTGTTAGTAATTCGTAGCATTATCAATATTAAATAATAAACATTTTTGGTACACACCACAAACTAGGACTTATTACATGATCTACCTAGCTGCTTTTGTTTTTATGCATAGCTATTTTAGTACTCAACTAATGTTTTAAATTACTTTTAGAAGTGTTAACACAGTTTAATAGAGGAAAATAATATGTCCAGCAAAAACAATTTAGCAGTTGTGTGCTTGGGGTGTATACCTGCGCGACTATCTCCTCCCATTTTGCCTAGCGCTAAAGATCCGTGCCGCAACCTATAATAACCATTAAAAGCAATAATTAGGTCATGCCTTGTTATGAGGACTGTTGACTGTATCACAATGAAACTTCCTTGCAGCAAACTTCTTTTAGCTGGCTGACTGGGATGATTGTGTTATGAAATGGATAATGAAAAAATACATATAGGTGATTTTACAAATTTGTATATACCAACTAATTATTATTACTTTTATCACTGTATGTTATTGTTAAAAATTGCTGGGTTTTTAAGAGTTGTACCTACAGTTATGATATCTGATCGATAATAAGTTGTTGCTTTTCTGCTTAGTAATAATTTATAAAGAATAAAGAGCTTATGGATTGCTTCACATTATCTACTGAACTAAGCAAAATTAACGAGGCATACTTTTAATGGCATATTTTTATTTTGTCTTAATATCAAATACCACTGAAGTATTTTATTCACATCTTAGATTCACATAAATGACATGAAATGTTTTATTTTATAGAAAAAAATCACTTGCAATTATTTTAACAGTGTATTTAATCTAAATTCACCTATTTATAAGATTTGGTTCTCAATACTATTGTATGTTTAAGAAGTAGATGGGTAACATTATGACAGTGGTTTATTTTATATCCATTCTCCTTACCCAGCTTCATAAATTAAAATCTATTCCAACACTTGACCAATTCTTTTTGAGTTTAAGACTTCACCAAACTTAACAAATAATTTATACTTTGTTCCATCTGATAATTGTGGTGACAAATATAGGACATCTGTAATTTTTGAGGGAATATCTAGTAATGGAAACCAATCATCCACTGCCACTATTCTATCATTTCTTTTTCCCCAAAAGTCCACTGAAGATATCTTGACTTTTAAATTATCTTCTCTAATATATAAATATCCAATTGTATTCCGGAATGGTACACTGGCCAGTGTCAGTAGTGCTGTGCCAGTGAAACCTGTAACAAATAACAAACAGTTTTATAAATTAAATCTAAGGGGACATTGTAGAATATGTCTAATATAGAATTCCTCACCCCATCCTAGATAACTGAAATATAATAAATTGAAAACATTTCTGGAGGTAGACCCCCTCAATCAATTCCTGGCTACGGCCTTGCGGTTTACTTATTTAACCTTTCGGCTCCGTAACGTACAGATCTGTACGTTGTAACAATAAAAATCTATTGTGTCTGCTAATGACTGACGCAACAGCTTAAACACGAGGTATGGACAACTAATAGGAGTTATTTACGACTAATATTTCTTGTGAATGATATGAGACATAACCTAAGGAAACTGGCAGTTGAAAAACTGCTACACATACTTTTCTGGGTTGTTGGGTTTGATAGCGGTCCCTGCGGTTGATCCTGATGATAAACTTATAATAAATCTGGTTACATTAGAAACTAACCTCTACCACACTATGAAAATGACCTACCTATATAAGCTGCTGTATATAAAGCACCTTGCGGGAGCACATTAAATAATTCCATTAGGCCACAACCAGGCACTGCTAATGATGTGCCTGTTAATTGATAGACTTTAAGTCTATTAAATAATGCAATATATTTAATGAAAGGAAATGAAAACACGGGTTCATAAAGAATATTAGTCTGTTCAGATTTGGCTGAGTTTTCCTTTGCAGTCGAATAACACCTTGTATTGATTATATTATATTTTATGTTACTTGCTATTAACTTAAACATTTTATTTATTCGGATTTATTTGTTATTGTTTAGCGTAGGTAAACTTAACCTATTCCATAACCTCTTCAACATGTTTCAAACAAATAGTGTTGCCGATCGATAGTCGACTATCGATAAGTCTTATCTATAGTATATCTAGAGTATCGATAATAATCGATATTATTCATAGCATTGATCCCTTTTAGCCAATAGTACTTGACGCTTGACCAGAAAATATATTTTTCTTACTTTGTTAATGGCAGTCGTCTGTCGGGTCAGCTAGTAGTATTGATGCATCCCCCGCTATCTATCGATCCATCTAAATTGACCTTGTTATTCAGTTACTATATCTACTGATTTTCAAGGTCAATTTAGTTCGGCAATACTAGTCTCAAAACATAAAAATTAGGGTATTTGAAACTGATGGAAATAAAATATGAAACTTAGCCATAATGATAGAATGTTATTTTATTTGACTCTTTGGGTATTTTTGAAAATATTATTAATAACTCGTAAATACATAATTAGATAAACAAATTCATAATTTTTAATCTATGTGTCACGTGACTCGAAACACCAATGACTGCGTGACGTCACTACTCAGACGATTGATTGTCAATTTGCAGTCACTGTGACACATGTCACAAAATAAATCGATGAATTTGTTGATATTTGGGAAGCAAGATGCAACCACTTTCTTCATATTTCAGTTAAATTTTCGAAGTATTGGTATACTACGCACTAATGTTATGATTTACAAAATAATTTCCTTTGTTTACAATGGTTCTGTTGCGTAATGACGTCACAAAATGGCGATCGCCATTATCGCGCCTTTTGGCACGTACTTTGAAATTTGAATTTTAAACAGCTGTTATTTAATCAATAGGTACACAAAAAATTGCAAAATATTTTTTTTAGGTAATGTATACCATATTCTTTAAATTTAGGCCCTTTGTGAAATATCGTCAATAACCCTATTTAACGCACGCACGCATGTCTAATTCAAATCCAAGAATTGTAATTCTCATTTTTTAAGCTGGAAATGGAATACCGAATTGAAGAGCTCTAAATCTTCTCTTTTACGTGTTTATAAATTGTAAAATAAACTTCAAAAGTGACGTTCGCATGCAAAACAGCCTTGATCTAAAGTTTGTTATAGCAAATTCGCTTCCGTCACAATCAACTAATCAGAAAGCGTAATTTCAAAATGTTTCAGATGGCGAATCTGTTATATACAAAAAGTTTTCCCTACAAAGTCGTGGGCATGCCTAATTTTTCGTAAGACGTGCTAACGGAAATAACATTTGAAGATTTTTTGATTATGTGCTATATTTTGTTAATTTCCACTCATAAAAGTAAGGGATTACAAAATAAATCGCAAAAATAACTAATAATCTTCATTTGACCTGACGACACTTGATGTCACGTCACCAGTTCACATTTTATTTATTTTGTGGCAGTCCACAGCTTGTCCACAGCTTAGTCCGCAGTGTATGATAGAAAAGAATAGAAGGTCATTCTTCGAGTTGGATCCTTTGCGTCATTATCCTCGCTTTTAATATTTTTATGAAAATAACTACAGAATGTTATAATTTTAATTAATATAAGTTCATGAATATACAATCAGCTTGTATTAATGAAAGTTTTATTATTTCGAAATTAGTTTCATAATAATATTAAAAGCGTGGATAATGACGCAAAGGATCCAACTCGAAGAATGACCCAGAAGTACATTGACATTTTGAGTGATGCCAGACTAAATTCGCATTTTATGATACGAATGTATTTTATATTTTGAACTAAGATTAATACTATATAAATATATTTCTACAAGTATATCAATATAGATCTATACCCAAAAACGTAAAAAACATCCATTTTATATTAATAACTATCACAATTTGAATGGCTGGAATGAATGAGCTGGCAACAGTTGTCGGTTTGACGTTTGTGACCTTCATTTGACATTACCAACTGACATGAAACTGACAGCTGATTGTTTTGAGTTCGTTTAGAAACTAGGTATGTTAAAAAATTTTGAACACGTCTTTCAGGGAAATTATTAAATAACCAAATTAGTTTTACTTATGTAGCTAAACTCTCGTAAAAAAACATTATTTTTTTATGCATGCTAATTAGAATATATTTGCTACCACGTAGAAGTACAAAGAGCTTAAAACTTCAAAAAGCTGATACCGGTTTTGAAATGTCAATGTGTGCGTGGACAGTGTTCTTATTTTGAAGCTTACCAGTAGCGTAGAATAATCGTACATTGAGCAAAATTATCGTACTTTTCAAAATAATCAATATAATTAATAGATAAATCGTATTAAACGTGATATCCATATTTTTGCGTTTGCTAAAATTAATTAATTTACCCAATATTTTTTGGCGGATCGTATTTAACGTGATAACAATATTTTGCACACACGGATCTGAAGAAAATACGGACGTAACGTTGCATATGACATGTGAGAAGCATGCCTAGTCATCCAATTTCACTTATCATACACGAACTAAACACATACAAATACATAAAACTCATCCACACAGCACCAGCGCCAGTACGGTGCGCGTGCCAACGCCGATGTCATACGTTACGTAGCGCACACTTTTTTAATCTTTGCTTTGCTCATGACAAGGCAAGGTTAGGTCCGTATTTTATTAAGTCCGTATCACGGACTTGGTTGATGGCAATAGGCTCAGCCTCTATTACATGGGACTTAATAACAGCATTGGTGAAATGTGGGCGTACACTGTACAAATGTATAGCACTCTGCCTACCCCTTCGGGGCACGCCTGCACGTGATGAGTTATTTTAAATATTTTAGAAATGTGGTTAGTAAACCTCTTGGAGGTTAGTAACCAAGATATACTTGTAGGACAAAAATAATTCAGATTATAGGAATTAATTTGTACGTCACATAAACGTAGGATAGAAAGTTCATATTGCATAATTTGTTTCTCAGTAGCAGATACTTCTCCATGATATTTTTTACGGCTAGTAATTATTACCCGCTATTACGGCAAAGACAATGCCGGTTTTTTTTGCATTTTTGAAAGCACGGGTGCTATGGCCGGCTTTTAGGATTTGACTGAGTTAGGGTTTCTATGTACTTCAGTGTAAACCTTGGAGGACCATACGGGAGCCGGCTTCTGGCTAAATCACAGATTAGTAATATATGTATCTTACGGACTAAATATCGAATAAATTTTGTAATGTAACCAGACAGGTGAAAGGTATATCGTAGTGTGAGAAGAGGTGAGACATTGAAACCATGTTATATCGATAAAATTCAAATAGTTGAGTTTTACGTAAACTCGGAAATATATACATTATTTTTACAAATACACCAAATCTTGTTATTTAAATTAGTATGCATTAAAAATAAAACAATATATTTATCTCCGACTGTTTTAACTGTCTATCAATAAAACTGTCAGGTCCTTTCTGTTTATTGAACATTCACACAAAATGATGATGATGTTTGAGTGTCTGTTTTTCTGGCTATCCGCTTGGAAGTCCGTCCGAACGCTTAGAACTTAAGAACCAGTAGATTCAAGATACAAGATATTTATTTGCCAACTAAGTGTACATAAGATGTTGTTACTTATAAAAATAGTTCTCTTAAACTTAGTTTCCTTTTTCAGGCATTGCAAAATATGAGGGCAATGTAGATATTATTTTAAACTAACCTAACTCATTTCCTTAACAAATTAATAATAAGAAGGAGACAAAAATGAGAAATAGTTGTGGACAGGTCGCAGTATTAATAGGTAATAGGTTATTTTAGCTTTGGTTTTAATTCAACATATTCTTCAATTGAGTAGAAACAATGTTCAATGAGGAATGATTTAACTTTTCTATTAAATGTTATTAATTTAGTTTCCTTTTTTTTATCGCTTGGTAACTTGTAAATTTTTACTGCCATGTAATAAGGACTTTGGTTAAGCATTTTTATTCTGGACGGTGACAACTGATCTCGATGGTGTGTGTTTATGTTATGGGTTTCTTATACTGTTGTGTTATGATCAAGATTTTAATACGACTAAACTGATATTATAGATGTATGTAGATGGTAGTGTTAAAAGTTTATATTCGATGTAAAAGGGTCTGCAACTTTCTTGATTGTCTATATGGGCTAGAATTAGAATACATTTCTTTTGTAATATGATGGGGTTTAGCGTGGCTTAGTAGTCCAGGAAACATAACAAATACCACGCTATCAGTTATATAAAAAAAAAATTGTTATATGTACTGAGCAGCAACATAATTATGGCTGTTTATTTTTATAGATATTTTTCGTCGTATAATTGGTCGATTCTTCAACTGTATATTAATACAGTTGAAGAATCGACCAATTTAGATGTATTTTTCACTGCCGTAATACTTACATTACAAGTATATACATTATGTTTACAAATGTATTTCGCTTGCAAAGTCATATTCCCATTTTTCTTACCCTAAAACTGATACCAGGTGAATTACAAATTGCAAAAAAGTAAGAAAATTATAACTACCGCATTTAACATAATATATTATAGTGCTTTTAACGAAGCGTAAAATTAATAAATTAATTTAAAAATATTTTCTAAGAACTAAACGTGAATTGTAAGGAATATTTAATGTTTAACATCCATTATTAACTATAGCTTTATTTCTAAAAACAAGTATTTGTAATGCATAATTATTATGATTTTAAGTTATGTTTTCCATTAATTCAACTTATTAAAAATGATATCGATATCGACATTTATTACTTACCATACTGCGATCTCTACGGGTATTCCCTTCGAGGCTACCTAACATTCATATTGTAAGTAAATATGAATGAACTACTCTCGTGAGGACTGTCAGCTGTAGCGCGACAACGCCATGTTTTTAGCACAGAGTACATTAAAATATAGGAAATAGAGACCTCTCTCGCTTTCAATTTAGGAAACAGGGCACACAGACGCCATCTATAGTTTCACGAATGCACTACTGCATTGTCTACGCTCGGATCATGCCACGGCGCGGGACTACGCGGGCCGCGCTGTGGGAAGCGACGCGGCGGCTGCGGCTCTTTTCCCCGTTTTGGCGCGCAACCTCTCTACGACGATTATCCGCGACGGTCACGTAGCGCGATCGGGCGCCGTTTGATCTATCTTTGTTTTTTATTATACCTACTCTATATTTATACAGTCCGCTCTTTTATTGCTGTAAACGATAGGACTCCGACATGCATATACATATGTTTATATAGAAACGGGTGCATTGATATGGTAGACATAGGTATCTACTTAGGAAAGCGACTTCAAACAACAAAGATTAAAAAATACGTGATTCAACCGATTCTAATATATTGTTCCGTTCATTTTTTTATTGCTCATATCTTATGAATAATTTGGAATATAATGAAATGAAATTAATGCTTTACTAATCGCTTTATCTTACCTTTCGGCTCAACAACGTACAGAATTATACGTTGTAACAATTAAAATCGATTGTGTCTGCTAATGAGCGAGGCAACAGCTTCACATAATATTTTTTTTTGCCTTTAATTGATTGCTGTCCTTATCATCGTCACAGTCCTTATTTCCGCATAATATTTTTATTTAAATTTTGCAATAATGGCGAATAAAAAATCGGGATACAAATTAATCTTAAATCTATCAAGTTTTCTTTATTGATTTGGCACTGCAGGAAGTCGAAACTAATATGTACAAATATTATTACTTTTATAAATTGTTTTAAATTATTTAATGATATATTTGCTTTTAATATGTCATCATAAATGTCTTGTAATGCAGATGTGCATTTTATGAATGAGTAACTGGGACTGCAAAACCAGTTCCGACCAGCATATTCCCGATTTAATAAATTCAAGTTCACTTTTACAAAATACTTCCTTACTTAATTGAGATATCTGTTGCAAAATAGCATTAAACGCCATCTATTGATTTACGAAGGCAAAAAAATATTGACATAACCCTACCAAATTGCAAAAGGATGATTGCCATACGACATAGTATATTTAAATGACCTACTTTATTTTGTCGATTTATAATTGTCTAGTTTCCTACTCACTTGTTCCAAGATTGTACACCCTGGTTTTTAGTCTCGCTGCAGCTAATGGCTTCCACATTAAAGCGCCAAATTTTATTTCTTTTTATTTGGAATCATTGATTAATCAGAAACCTTGACTGTTAGCCACGTCATTTTACTCACCAGTGAAAGGAAATACCAAATTTTTTTTAAATTCGAAGTATTGTACTATCTAGAACAACAAAACTGAAAACTGAGTAATTAGGCATTTCTTGGGATCTTCGTTCGTAATGACAATACAATGTGATATGAGTCAAAATGGCGTTCAACAAAATTTTATAAATCGACCCGATTAGGATTCATATTGCCAGTGGCGAGAGGGGTACTTCCGCTAAATCTAATAATCTGATTCCTTCAAGGTATAAACAGAACGCCCGTGCACTAGATGTAGTGAAGTTTAATTTTATTATTTATTTTATTATTACCACAAAAAGATACAAAGGAAGGTTAATAGACACAGTGTAAACATAAACCAATTCAGGTTTTTCTGTACACCGTCTGATTCATCGATCTAATAAAATAGATGTAGGTGAACACAGCGCATCGCGCCCGCACTCACCGAAAACAGTTTACCCTCATAATTGTATAATTCATTTATAGAATTTACAATAACAAACTCATACGGCGTGTTTTTGTTCTCCATTATTTAATTTATATAATTTAAGAATTAAGCTTTACTTCCTCTAGGAAGTATTTTTTTAGGTAAGATTTTATATTGTTTTGTGTTAAGTTATTTTTTATGTTTGATGGTATATTATTAATTAATTTAGGTACAATATAATTTTGGCGTAACTTTCCATACACATTTGAGAAACTAGGTGTTATAAGTTTTGTATGTATAGTCCGTAGGATCATGTTTGGCTTCGTATTATATTTTCGTAAAAAAATTGTTCTGATAATAATGTTTTGACTTTTTCGTGTATAGGAATGAGTTGACAATAGGGGAACAAAGCAAAGTAGTCATTTTGATACTGTAGCTTTATATTTCTCGGCACAATGGCTTTTAATAAGCGTAGTTGGCTGTTGGAGTTCGTAAATAAAATTTAGATGCGTTCCATAGGTGCGACCGTAGCTACTTAGTCCGTAAGATATTAATGATTCACCAAGCGATTTGTAAAGTGTAAGTAGGGTGGTATATTTTATTTTTAATAAGTACAAACTTCACTAGTATCGCTCGCAGTTTGTCACAAACGTATTTTATGTGATCGGTCCATTTAACACGATCATCTATGATCAGACCTAAATACATGTGTTTGGACACCATTTCTATAGAATCGCACCCACATGTACTTGTTTTATTTGAATGCAGACATCTATATAACTATGCGCAATGAGCTTAAGCTTGTCAGACTTCCTATTTTGGCTGGAGCTTATATACATCATCTTGGTTTTGCTAGCATTTAGTACCAAGCCCGCATCATGTGACCATCTGTTCAAGATGGTAAAGTCAGACTGAAGGCGTTTTAGGGCTACTGCCACATCCTTATCTGGAGCTATTAAGCATGTGTCATCTGCGAATTGGAAAATCTCACATTGTTTTATTGCGTTATCCAAGTCATTAACGTACGTGATATAGTGCAACGGGCCTAACACTGATCCTTGGGCAGTTCCGTCCGTAACTTGCACCATGTCACTAAAGCTGTTTCCCACCTTTCTTTTTTTCCGATCGAGCTTTTTTAAGGCATCTTGCAGAATCCCAGAGGGGTTTTGTCTGCGTAACCGGACAATACCTAAGGCGAGGCAGTTTGGTGCCTCCAGCCAGAGCATATTTCAAAATATTACAAACTAAGCAACAGCGCTAAGGGCGTCCCCTGCGGGGCACGAGCTTCGGCTTAGGGCGTTGCTGGGGGGACAACTAGGGACTAGCTGGATCATATCAGTTTCTTATGTTTATTTATTTTATAAGCATACTCAATACATTTTTAAATATATTAAAAAAATATAAATATACATTTAAAAATATAAAAAATAGCTGGCCATCGGCATCGGGAACAGGGTCCAAGACACCGGTGGTTAGGGCTCCAGAGAGAGGAACTTCCTCACAATGCGCGCCGTGTCAAGAAGTACCACTTTCTGTATCAGGCCCTTGACCCAGCCGTCTAACGAGAGCCTCTTAAGGTGTTGGTCGAGACTCTTCGCTATCAAACCATTGGCCGTCACGACTATCGGCACAATGATTGCCGAATCCACATCCCACATGTCGACAACCTCGTGAGCTAAATCAATATATTTGATTTGTTTGTCTTTCTCAGCTTTCACGAGGTTCTCGTCATGGGGGACAGTTATATCCACAATCACTGCGCGGCGCTCTAAGCGATCTATCATCACTATATAATTTTTGTTAGCAATCAGTGATAATAGATCGGTCCCAGTATAATGTGATATGACCATTTTCGAGAACTGGGTCGGGCACATACCTGTAGTACGGCACCTCCGATTCTACGAGGTTGTATTTCAAAGCAAGTTGCTGGTGTATAATCCTGGCCACTAGGTTGTGTCTATGCAAGTATTCGCCGTTAGCAAGACGTGAACAGCCAGAAATAATAAGTCTGAGAGACTCACCTGGACAGTGGCATGCCAGACATATGTCGACTGTCCCATCTTTCACAATATACTTCCGGTAGTTATTCGTCATGATAACTTCGTCCATAATTGCACAGATAAAACCTTCAGTTTCACCAAAGAGGTTACTGAACCGTAGCCAGGATACGGACGCTAGAAAATCTTCATTATTAAGGGACGAATTTAAAGCTACTGGCTCAGCGAGGGCCGGCTCGAGCAAGGGTCAGGGCGGAGATGATGAGACATTTTGCGGACCTCGCCGGTGAGGTCTATAACGAGGCGGTCGAGCGCGTCGGAGTGTGCTTGTGAGTTTGTTGTATTCTTGAGCTACAGTGATCCTATCATCGGGTCTGAGGAGAGCGTGACGTGGTCGGCGGATTTTGTTAATCTGGGACGGCCTGTAATTGGCGGCAGATACAACTAAGGGATTCGGATGATTAGGGGCAGATTCGAAGTATCTCTTCGATGCCTTTTTCATGAATTGCCTAACGGCGCACCGTTCTCTGAGGTTGAGGTGGAGTTGAAGATTCCTAATGAACCATGCGGCCCATGTCGCTTTACGAAGTAATCGATTTTGCAGGGTTTGCATCCTATGGATTTTGTAATACTTAACGTGTGCGAACACGACGCTAGCATAAGTCATGATGGGTCGGATGCACGTACTGTAGAGCCTGATCTTACGGTTAAGAGACAGTTTACTGCGCGCATTTGTCATGGGAAAAAGACGACCGACAGCGAAGGCCGCGCGGTCGCGGACTATCTTAATGTGCGGACGGAAGGTCAGTTTGTGATCTAAGGTGACACCTAGGTCTTTAATTTGTAGTTCCAAATGGATTGGTTTGCCGAACATGGTGATTGGTCGAAGCTGGGGAAGAAATTCCCCGGCGCCCGGTTTCAAGAAGAGGACGGCGGCACTCTTGTCTGGATTGACCTCGATCCTCCATTTCCTGAACCATGCGCCCAAGGCGTTGGCCGAGGTCTGGAGAGATCGAGAAATACAAGATTCCTACCGGTGTAATAGATGGCCGTGTCGTCGGCGAAAAGAGCCAACTTGGCTTTGCCGCTTTTAGAAATATCGCTGGTGTATAGCGCGAAGATCAGGGATTCCGGCTAGGATTCGATTAGGGGACGATAGAACGCCCTCTACGCGATAGCGGAAGCTACGGTCAGACAGAAAGTTTCGAATGATGAGTACGAGGCGGTCAGGCACCTGGAATTGATACAGCTTATAGATTAAGCCACACCTTGTCGAAGGCTTTCGCTACGTTGAAGAACAGTACGCCCGTTTTCATTTTGCGTATGAATTCTGCGCTTATGTGCTCAACGATACGGTGCAACTGATGGATGCATGAGTGTTTAGTTCGAAAACCAAACTGCTCGTCAGGAAGAAGCATATGGGATTCGGCATAATACTTTAAACGAATATAAATGAGTCTTTCATAGATCTTCTCAAAGACGTTGAGAAGACTGATGGGGCGATAACTGGTCTGTTCGAATCGACCTTTAATTCATTCAAGGCTACTAAAATAGTTATCTGTGCATAGATAATAAATATAGACAATCTGTGGGTCTAATTTTCTACTCTGTGGTTCACAGATTACATTCAATTTCAATTATATCACACTTTTTTTTTTTTTTTTCTTTCTTATGGCAATTGAAGCTGAAGCCATTTTGCCAAGACAAGTTTAAAAGTTAGGGAAACAAAAGTAATTACAAAAATATACTATTACGATAAATTTTGGATCAGTAAAGTAGACTCTTTTATGAAATTACATAAAACAATAAATGCTACAAATAATGTAATTAACAAATTAAACAAAGATAACATTACAATTACAATCTAAATTTTAATATTATTACTAATAACAAATAAAGATATACACTTATACACTAATAAATTATTACTACATAGTAAAATATTTACAGAAGTAGGAAGAGGAAAGTCAATAGAAACTAGGTTATTATACAGTAATGAATGGTCATACAGTGGACAATTAAGAATAATATGATTCAAATCACCCACGTCTGCTCCACATTCACAAGCAGCACTATTAACAATATGGAGTTTAGCAAGGTGGGCCGGAGAGCAAACATGTCCAAGCCTCATGCGAATTAAAGTGGTTGTCACCACCTTGCTAAGCTTTGCTTTAAAGAACCATGGCTTATTTGGTATGACTGGTTGAATTTGAAAGAAGTTTCTACCCTTGACCTGGCCACTGACTGACCAAGCAACATCCCAGGATTTCTGAAGATGAATACTAGGTAAAGCAGACAGGTCATGACAAAAGTTTTTTAAAGGGAATAGATCACCACACTCTATCGCGCTCCTTGCCAGATGGTCAGCTCTTTCATTTCCTTTGATTCCAGCATGTCCTGGAATCCATGCGAAAGATACTCTCAAATCTTTTAATGCACATTCTTGTAATTTTTTCCTAATGTCTATAATCAAAGGAAAATGACTATGATTTCTGAAAGGAAATTTGGCCAGAGACTGTAAAGCGCTACGAGCATCGGAAAAAATAACAGTTTTCCTTAATTTCATTAGGATGATATATTCAACTGCCTTTAAAATTCCGTAACATTCTCCCGTGAAGACTGATGTCTCCACAGGGAATTTTATCTTTTGAACAATGTTATACTGTTTGTGTAACACTCCAATCCCAACGCAAGTGATACTTGAAATTTTAGAAGCATCTGTGTAGATATGATGCCAATCGCGCCAATATTGATCGACAATGGAATTAAAAGCAGCATTAGCATTTTGATCACTCTTATCAATGGGCATACTTAGAATAATATCCGGAATTAACACTAGAGATTCATAATTTGAACAAAATAAGGGGTGAATCAACGAACGGTGGGTGGGAGTTTGAAGGGTTAAAAATTTTCGATAACTGTTAACTAAACATGGAAGACTTTTATGAATCCAATAGCCAGAAGTATCAACAAGATCAGACAGGATTTGTAGAGATGAAATTAAGGGGTGGTTTGAAAACTGGAGAACTCTGAACAGAAATTTATCAGATAAATACTGTCTCCGTAGGTGTAAGGGGGGTTCCCCACATTCAACCTGCAGGGCATTAATAGGACTCGACTTCATTGCTCCTGTAATTATTCTTAAAGCTTTTGATTGAATACCATCTAATTTAGATAAGGCTAAACTATTGCAGGGCTCTAGTAAAAATACTCCGTAATCCATTACACTTCTGATTATTGCATTATAAATTAATTTGAGGGAGAAAGGATGGGCGCCCCACCAAACACCAGCAAGGCAACGTATAATATTAAGGAGGCGTTCGCACTTCCCAACCACGAAGTCCAAATGTGGAACACCTGACAATTTACCGTCTAAAATAACACCTAAATATTTAATGTGAGAGTGAACTGGAATTATGCTATTATCGTAGTTAATTAAAACTGGGGGAGGTAATCTCATTCTAGTGAAAAGGACTACAGCACTTTTAGAAGGAGATAACTGTAAACCGTTATTATCTAACCAATTTTTAAGAAATAGTAAAGAAGTAGATAGTATGTTGGAAGCTTTATCTATTGATCGATTCGAGTGGTATAAGAGTAAGTCATCTGCGTACTGTATAATTTTAACGTTGTTATCAAGGGAGTGTTCTAAGTCATATGTATAAATATTATATAATAAAGGGCTTAGAACAGAGCCTTGTGGGAGTCCCTGCTATAAATGTCTGAACTTTCTATTGGATTCGTCTAACGTCTTATATGACAGAGTTATTTGTGTGTACAAATAACTCTGTCATATAAGATGTTCAAAATAAAATTAATAAGAAATTGTGGGACATGTAAATGATTAAGTTTTTTTATTAGTACGTCTAAAATGACGTTATCATATGCTGATGTAATATCTAAGAACGCTGCAACCACCGATTCATTTGTGGTAAATGAATTCCTAATATCAGTTATTAGTATACTAATACAATCCATAGTACTTCTACCTCTTCTAAATCCATATTGACTTTGAGATAATAAATTATTATTTTCTATAAACCATTCTAAGCGAATTTTGACCAAATGTTCAGCAATTTTACAGAGAACCGACGATAAAGCTATGGGTCTGTAAGAAGAGGCATCATTGGGTGATTTACCAGGTTTTAAAATTGGAATAATTGTTTTCGACTTCCACGATTTCGGAATATTACCTGAAAGCATCAAGGAATTTAGTATATTTAAATATATAAGTAGAGTACAATCAGAAAGGTGAGCAAAAAAAGAATAGGGAATGCCATCATTACCTGGAGCTGAATCTTTCAAATTCAGTATTACACCTTTTAATTCAGTGATAGAAAATGGAGAACTTAAGACACAGTTAGAGCTCGCAGAACAAAAGTTTGCGGGGAAGAAGAACAAAGGTTTTGAGGGAGCAGTTAGCGGGGCAAGTTTGTCTAAAAAATTATCCATTAGAGAGGGAGAAAAAGCGGATGAAGAAGAATCATTGAACGCTGACCTAAATCTTCTTATATTACGCCAAACTACTGATGGACTCACTTCTGGAGAAATGGATGAACAGAATTTCTTCCAGCCGTCAGCCTTTTTTTTCTTCAGGAGATTATGCGTCTCCTTAATGATTTCCGACAAATTATCGAAGTTTTCGTGCGTAGTTTCGTTACAATAAAATTTTTCAGCTGCCTTTCGGGTCTGAATAGCTGCAGTACATTCACTGTCCCACCATGGAGGAGACGGAAACCAATTAGTAGATTTATTTTTAATTGGAAAAACTTCATCAGCAGACTCAATCAAAATTTTTGCTAGGGCATCAGCACACACAGGCTCATTATTATTATAAATTGCTGGAATTGAAGGGATCTTTTGTATAACGCGATTTTTAAATTGTTCCCAAAGGTCATTGCTATAGTCAGGTAATCTATATTTGAGTCGATGCATTTTACTAGTTAATTTATTTTTAAAAGGAAATGTAATTATAATGGGAAAGTGATCACTGCCACAAGTAGAAGAAAAGGTAGACCATGATAAAGAGCAAGCTAAGTTAGGGGTACAGAGAGATAGGTCAAGTACACTATCTCCTGTAGAGGGACCGTTCCTGCGAGTGGGCTTACCAGTATTCAAAATACACAAATTATGTTGATCAATAAGTTCAAGTAATTTCTCGCCATAATAATTACTTGATGTGCATCCCCACGCTGTATGGTGACAATTAAAGTCCCCTACGAAGATAAAAGGAAGAGGTAGTGTCGACAATATAGCATTCAATTCGGAAAGTGTTTCATTTGAAGGGTGTGGAATGTATACAGACACATAACATATACTATTTACACAGACAGCAATAATTGATAGATTACTACTATGAGAAGGAAGAGGAAGATGAGAGAAAGAGAAAGATTTTTTGACGAGTATGGCTACTCCACCATACCCATCGGATCTATCCTCTCGGAGGCTGGCATAACCAGAAATCTTAAATAAAGATTCTGGCTTAAGCCAAGTCTCAGAAAGGGTAATAATAAATGGATCGTATTTCTTAATTAAATACATCAGTTCACTTTTTTTACCGTTAATGCTGCGGCAATTCCACTGAATCAACCTGGCTGGATTGAGTTCCATTACTTAAACTATTGACTAATTGTGCAAACAAAGGGGCAACGTTGTTCGGTGAAATGACATTACATTGAGTTAACATCTTTAATAAGGCAATAATAATTTCTGTGATTGTAGGGTTTTCTTTTTGCGAATTCAAAACACAACCATCATTTGGAGAAGGAATATTATATTCTCTGACGAGTTGTTCATGAGCAGCGCGGTCATATCCTTTGGCAGTTCTGGGAGGATTTCGAGGAGATGAGAAGACTGTTTTTTTATATGAGTAGGAAGACGATTGGGGGGAGGATTCTTTATTTTTAATATTTGAATGAGATGATACAATATCAGCATATGATTTAATAGCCGGCTTATGTAATTTCGAAGCTTCCGAATATGAAATGCAACTCTTAGCCATAGTAAGTTTTATTTCTGTTTGTCTAATATATTCCGGGCACGATTTATTGGTAGCGTGGTGAGGGCCAGAACACGAAACACAAGAAATACAGTCATCGTCAGCAGTACAAGAATCACCAGTATGATTCCCACCACATCTAAAACACCGTGGATTACCCCTGCAGTATACCTTAGTATGGCCAAAACGACAGCACTTATAGCACTGTACCGTTGGGAAAGTATATAAAACAACCGGTAATGCATTAAAACACATAAATACGCGCTTCGGTAATACCTGACCATCAAAAGTAATGACCACCGACTGTGACGGTTTCCACGTCGGGGCATTGTTGACCATTATAATTAAGTCGACGAGCTTTAAGTATCCGGCCACATCCGATCGGAACATTAATATTATCTATGATTTCCTCCGGAGTTAGATCATCAGGAACACCCTTTATGAGACCCATTCGCGTAGTACTGGATGTAGGAATAAATGCTTTAAAATTATTATCAACTAATACCTTTGAAGAAACAAAAAAGTTCGCATCCTGGCAAGACGAGAATGAGAGTGATAATCTATTTCGACCAATCTTTTTAAGACTGCCATTAACTATGTTTGCGAAATTATATTTTTTCAGAAATCTACCAAATGTTAGTGAGTTAAGAGTTGTGGAACCTTCCAGCTGCTGCTTTTGAATATGAACCACGTAAGGGGCGGCATCCGACTTATCATAAAAATTTCTCCCTACTGGGCTATAAGATTTTTCTTTAGAGATCAGTGTTATATTTTCAGATTGTTTAAGTAACGTATCTGATTTGCTACCTGTATCTTTATGGGAAATAATATTCTCTGTGATAGTATGCGGCTTTGAGAATACTATGTCGCTATCTTGACATATACAATCATTACAGTTAGAGGATTTATCGGAAGAATTCTTTTTTTTCCTTTTTTTCCTTTTTTTATTGCAATGTTTACATAATTTGACTAACTTAGCCCGTTTTCTACCGGAGGTAGACATAGAGCCATCAGTATCCATGCTAGATGCATCATTTTCAATGGTAATGAAATGTGATACCTGGAGGTTTGTTCCCCCAGGATCAGGAGGCTCACTCATAATATTTTCTTACATATATAACAAAGAAAAAAATGAAAGACTCACCTAAACTGCACTAAAACTACAATATATACACTATAAACACACTCACAAAATATACAAAACTACTCTACTGATCATTAAATCAAGTTAAAATTTTAATTTAAAGTCTGAGAAATTAAAAACACCACCGCGCTATTTTAAATTTCCCGCCCTTTTTTCTATATCACACTTCAAAATTGTTTTGTTTTGGCTTTTAGGTTGTAGTGATTATATTTATATACTCTTTGGTTTCGGTCGAGCATGGGCTTTGTATTAAATAAAAAATAAAAGTTTAGTATCTACCTCTAATCTACCGCACTACATTTAACTGATATAACTTTAAGGAAAATTCATTTCTAATGTGAACATAACAATAAAATCCTTTTTTCATCAATAACATTATAGGTTAAGTTGTACAGTGACTGTAAAACGTAAATGAAAAATAATGACCAGTTTACTAAAAGAAATGTGAGTATTTACGAATAGAATTTGGCCAGTCATCTTGTGTAGAATTATTATGAGATATGTTAATCCAAATAGTTATTTTTACTCTTTCTCATTGTTTCACCAACCTATACTTACGTATGGTATTTTTATTATAAACTAGCTTCTGCCCGCGACTTCGTCTGGGTGGACTTCAGAATTAAGTCCAGCCGGAATAAAAAGTACCCTATGTGCTAATCTACGTTATAAACTATCTGTGTGCCAAATCTGTGCAGTAGTTATTTCGTGAAAGAGTAACAAACATCCATACTACAAACTTTCAAGTCTATGATATTAGTAGGATAGGGTTTTTGGATATGTGATCAAAGTTTAAAGATATACCGGTGAAAGCTTAGGTTACAACTGTGACTAAACTGTTATTTTCACTAGGGTATATTATATACCAACAATCAATTTCTATTATTACAACAAGCTCTTGCGCACACTTTGGTACACTCTAATCAATCAAAATCTTTGTTTTGTAATAGGTATTGCTATTTTGTTACTTTTTTATATTAAGTCATAATAAATAATATGAAATATATTATACAAAATATATATATTATGTTTATTGTTCTTTACCTTCTTCATTACAGCTATGAAAAAACTGCTGAATACACAGCATTTTATACAGGTGGTGACGTCCAATGGACCACAGATGGAGTTCATCTCTTATGCCATTGCGATGATGTAATAAAAGTGGTTGATGTCAACACTTTCTCTACAACTCACATTATTGGACAAACTGAAGAAGATGCAGAATCAGATCAAATTTATACTTTTCAAATGTCCCATAGTAATAAATTGGTTCTTACTGCACATAAAAGTGGATTGATGAAATTATGGGACCAAGAAAGTGGCATACAGCAAAAAGTTTGGAGATCAGGCCATAAAGGACCTGTTGCTAAATTGGCCTTTGACTACACAGATCAAAACATAGCTTCAGGAGGTTCTGATGGTAATATCAGACTATGGGATTTAGTACACAGTACATGTACAAGTAGTTTACGAGGTGCAACGGGTGTCTTCTCTGTATTAATGTATCATCCCGATTCAAACAAACAATTGGTATTTGGAGCCGCAGATGATACCAAAATAAGGTCATGGAATTCCAAAACTGGTAAAGAAAATTTAATATATTCAGGACATTTTAGCAAAATCACTTCATTGCAATTCACCACTGATGGCGAGAATATGGTGAGCTCTGGCAGAGATCGTGTGTTGATCTTGTGGAACTTAAGTGATAGTAAGGCACTTAAAGTAATACCTGTATATGAAAGTATTGAATCCACAATTCTATTACCTGCCATATTTAAAATACCTAATTTTAAAAAGAAACTAGAAACAGAAGGTATATATGTTGCTTGTGCAGGTGAGAAAGGTGTTGTCAAAGTTTGGAATTTATTGATGAGTCGGCTCATGTATGAGCAGAATAATAGTCTTGTCTCACCAGCATCTGAAGAGGGTGGTTTAGCTATAACACATTTAATATTTAACGGGTTAAGGAATGAATTATCAGTTATCACAGCGGACCACAATATTATCATACATGATCTTGAAACTTTTGATTGTAAGAAACAGTTAATTGGTTTCACTGATGAAGTCCTAGACATTATATTTGTGGGAAAAGAAGAAAAATATATAGTGGTAGCTACAAATAGCCGAGATTTAAAATTCTATGAAATTGATAGTATGAATTGTCAAATAATTAAGGGACACACTGATATAGTCTTAGCTCTAGCTTGCTTCCCTACCAAACCAGAAATGTTTGTATCATCAAGTAAAGATAACTCTGTTAGAATTTGGCTACACACAAATGACAATGTGGTATCTTGTGTTGGGGTTGGAGCCAGACACACTGCATCTGTTGGTTCAGTGTTTACTTCCCAAACATCAAATGATTTCTTTGCTTCTGTAAGTCAAGACAGCTGCCTAAAACTTTGGAATGTCCCCAAGGACACTACATCAGATCAAAAGATTAAATCTACTTATACTGAATTAGCTCATCAGATGGATATAAACTGTGTATCTGTTTCACCCAATGACAAAATGATTGCTACCGGCTCTCAGGATAAAACTGCAAAATTGTGGTCAGAAGAATTAATATTATTGGGCATATTAAAGGGACACAGGAGAGGTGTATGGTGTGTGAGATTTTCACCTGTGGACCAAGTTGTATTGACATCTTCAGCAGATAGTACAATAAAGTTATGGTCTATTGCTGATTTGAGCTGCTTAAAAACTTTTGAAGGTCATGAAAGCTCAGTTCTGAAAATTGAATTTATTAGCAGAGGTCAACAAATAATGTCAAGTGGAGCAGATGGACTTCTCAAACTTTGGAATATAAAGACTTCTGAGAGTAAAATGTCGCAAGATAATCATGATGGTAAAGTGTGGTCATTAGCAATCAACAAAAGTGAATCCATTGTGGTCACTGGTGGTTCAGATTCGAAACTAGTGAAGCTAAAAGACGTCACAGCAGAAAGAAGAGAACAGTTAGCAAAAGAAAGAGAAGAAACTATATTACAAGAACAAGAGTTAATGAATTTATTGCATGATAAGCAATTAATTAAGGCTTTGAAATTAGCGTTACGGATGGAAAGACCAATGCATGTGTTAAAAATTGTTAATGAGGTTCTTGCTGGCGGCAATGAAAAACTTTACGAAACTCTTAAAGAAATTAATCATACTCAAAAGGAAACTCTTCTAAAATTTGCTGCAGAATGGAACACAAACAACAAAAATTGTCATGCTGCACAACTTGTATTCAACATATTAGCGCCCGAAGTTATAGCTGGGAATTTAAAAATTCCTGCTTTAGGCGGTTTCATTGAAGGCGCATTACCATATACCGAAAGACATTTTGAAAGATTAACTAACTTGCTACAAGACCTAAACTTTATCACGTACACTGTAAATTGTATGCAACCTCATGCTGTTAACAATTGACAAATTAAAAATAAATATGCTCTAAAATAAAATTGTTGTTATTTGTAGAGTTCCATTCATCAAAAGGAAAAAAAAAGCGATCTTATGATCGCTTTGTTGTCCGTTTGTCTGTTTATTAAGACCCTTCTCCTCAGGGAACAGTGTTGATATCAAGTAGAAATTAATATCACATCCAAGATATATGGTCCCTTGAAGCTGTAATTACGGCCATTTTTGCCTTGCATATTTTGACACTCCAGTAAATCAGAACTTACTGGATACTTCCCGTTGACCTGGAATCATGATATTTGGCAAGAAGCAAGTTCTCATAGTACAAGTTGTAAGTGTTAACTTGTGGTTATATCACTTAAAATACTTTGTTTTTGCGATTAAAAACTTACATTTGCAGTTGTTGAATCAAAGTGAGTGACGTATTATATCGATACATGGGAAAATATTTCTTCAACTGCATTTAAGTTTGTCTTAATTCGACTTTTCGTGGTTCAAGTAATGTTCGGTGCTTTCATATTTTATGAACTTCAATGTTAATTATACGGAATCCTCTGTGCGCGGGTCAGAATGGCACTTATCCGGTTTTTTCTAATGTGTGCTTGCAGAAACGCCTTTGACCGGATTTACAACTAACTTTATCCACTTTAAAACCAAACCTATGACGCAGTTCAATATTTATCTTCAAACAAAGCTTGTGATATGTTAATTTGCTCGTTCTGTGTGTAAAAGCTCAGATATTAGAGCGCGTCAGCGCCTGCGCAGCCTTTTTCCACGGAAAGCAAGTTCCAGCTGCGTGCACGCAGTTGTAGTGAATCGATCACGCGAAGCGGACCGGTCGCGAATTCGCGTTTGTATTCTTCGCGATTCGCAAATGTTAAGTTGATAATCATGGATATAAAATTCTCAATTATTTACACGTTACTTATAGTAATCTGCAATAGTGTACAAGGACAGGATACACAATTGTAAGTTTTAACATTAAATACTATAGATTTATTACGTATAAACCAATTAGTATTGATTGTCCTTTTAATATACCTCATGATCATCTGAAACTTAATGTATTAAAATATTATGTACATTTTTTGTGGGTAGTAACTTAGTGTTCGGGATTGCTGAGACTGCTTCCGTTTTTGTTATTTATAACATAGGTTACATTTAACGCTCTCTGCTATGGATTAACATTAGAGTATTAATTTTACAAGAAAATATAGGTAGATATTTAAACATTCATTAATCAAATAATTAATTAAAATGGAAACGTTGGTTGTGTGAAATATTAAAGCACTACTTACCTCTGAGCAATATTTAGATATTTTCGTGAGTTCCTGTTGATCAGGATGACGCGCCTTATAATAAGTGGCGACAATAGACCAGAAGAATAAGACAAATGCTGTCGAGATTGTACGTTATATTGTTTTCACTTTTAACTCTAGCCACGATGTCTTACAAAAGATATCAAACATGTCGACTCTTATTCGTTATATGACACTAATTTTAAATATATGAACAATAGGCAGTTTAAATTCTTATTAGTGTTTCTGCAGTTACTCTCAACCCATGTGGATTATTGGTACCTACATATACAAGCGCTTAATAATTTTAATCACTGTACATATATATTTAAATAGCATCACTTCGCCTGTATTCCTGGAGGGATAGCGTTAGACATAACCACAAGACCTACACCCACATTTCTTATCCCTTGTGGTAGTGAGCCTATTGCTATTTACCGGGCACGATTCCGAACTCTAGGTTGCTTCTTAGAATTTCCTAACCACCCACTAACAACCTAGACTTATTAACAACATTGGTGAAATGTGTACTTTGTAACTTTGTACACCTCTGCCTACCCCTTCTTGGAATACCGACGTGATACTATGTAAAATCCACTATAACACTACCCGACCACGGACTCGAACCCAAAACCACATGCTCAGTAGTCGCACTCGTGAGCTTGTGAGCCGCGACTGTTATACCAATGACGTTTATTTTGGCAGTAAATATTGGTATTAAAATGGTATGATGATTTACACGTCCTAAAATTTGGATTAAAATTATTTTCCTGATGATAGCTGTAAACCTTAGTAGGATAATAATTTTAATTGCATGACGTGTGTATGTATATTTGTATACCTATCTAAAAATACACACAAATTCATTATCAAAATTAGGTTATGTTTAGGATTCCTGAGACGTAGACGTAAAGACGTCGAAATGTCGTCAACCAGCCTTGGCCGCGGCCCTCAAATGCTTTCGACCTCGATTGAACGATCGAGTAATAGTCGGAATAAAAAAAACTGTAATATCGTTAGGTTTAACTACAGATGATAGGTAGCTATTTACTTAAAACTATAGCCTACGTAAAAGAGAGACTAAATAAGTACTCTGCCAACTAATCTTCTACTTATAGGTAAGTAGGTACATTTTCATTTAATTATCTACTACTTATACGTAATTCATGTCATTTTAATCTTCTATTTACATAAGTAGGTACATAAGTAGGTATATCTTGTAGTAGTAGCAGTGATAGCCTAGTGATATGACCGTTGGACTGAGAAGTCAAAGGTTGCAAGTTCGAATCCAAGGCCGCAGCACTGTCTTTTCGAAGTAAGTATATTATTTTTTAAGCGTATTGACTTGCCTATAAAACGGTGACGGAACACATCGTGAGGAAACCAGCACACCTGAGAGATGTTCTAGATGGTGAGTAAAGTCATATCAGGGACCTACTGGTGGTTTAAACTCTGACACTAGGTTGTTCATCAACCACACGATAAGAAAAAGATGTAATAAGTAGGTACATTTTCGGAAGTCTGAAAGGAGCGGCGGTGGTGACTGAGAAGTTGTGTGGAAATTGTTTGCCCAGGTATGGACAAGTAGGTAATGCGGAAGAATGAGGATCATGTCACAAATTTTGAGTTTGAATGTGGATGGCTATTAGAGTAGTAAAAAAAAGAAGATACGATGAATAAATTGTGTGGAAGATGATATGGCTAGAAAGGAGTGACTACCGATATGACGGCCGATAGAGATGTATGGAATAAAATGACATGCTGCGCCAATGTATCGCAATGAATTGGGATACAGGCAGGCGGATAATCATGAGATCTATGTTGTCGTGATTGAATAATAAGAGGTTCGTTTTGTAGAAATAACAGCAGACGAATATTATCTAACGGGATATTAAAATCCACCGAAATAAGCTAAGCTTTCGTGATTGCTGCTGGAGGATCTTTTTCATTGAGGATGATTTTCAAAACTGATCCCCAACGACTCTCAAAAGCGTTAAAATGCAAATATGAAATACTTACCTAATAGCTCCAATCACTAATAAAACAATTATAAGTGTTGGAAGCCTAATAGGTAGTATTGTTTATAAGGTAACTTTTAGAGGAAGACCGAAGAAGCGATGGATGGCTTGTGTTAAAGGTGATGTGGCAAAAAAAGGAGTGATTGCCAATATGACGGTTGATAGACATGTATGGAAGAAAAATACATGCTGCGCTGACCACAAAAAAAAAATGGGATAAGGGCAGGCGGATGATGAGGTAACTAACTTTTATAAATTATAGGTGCATTAATTAAGGTAATGGTTATGGTATAGGTAGGTACACAGAGATTTGTTATTTGTAATTATCTATATTATAATTGAATGTCTTTAGCTATTTATAGCATCGTTTGCACACCAACCTAAGTGCGAAGTTTCGATCGAACTTAAACGAACCTATTCGATTCGATTACCGATATTTATGGCTAACACAAACCTACTGATGGCGACTACTTTCTACAACGAGGGGCTTCAATAGGAATTTAGACAATAATCTAAATTCATAATGAAGCTCCTCGTTGTAGAAAGTGGGAAGATTGGCTACCTGTTGCTTAAGATACAGCCCTGTAACGGATGAACCGTTAGGTAACAGAGCCCTAGAAATGAAAAAAAAAGAGTTTTATTACTTAATGAAAAATGAAAACGGTGAATTGAGTTAAAATCAGGTCAAACAGGTACCTTAATCTTTATAAGTGATGATCAAATGTTAAGTAGGCTTTATCGACCAATACATTCACAATCAATAATGTGACTTTACCTTATCGCTTGCTAATAGTGGTGATAATACCTCCCTACTACTGTTTATAAAAGCTACAATCTTAATCTTTTTGTCTAGGCAAGTCACCTAGGTTTAGGTCTAGGCCACTACATGCATTACCAATATGTACCTAGTGGTATTGTCTTTACGTCTCCTATTATTAGATTCTTACATTTATTGGACTGCTTCGTTGGTCTAGTGGTGCCAAGCGCGACTGCCGAGCATGAGGTCATAGGTTCAATTCCGGGTAGGGCAAAGTGATATTGAGTTTTTTTTAAAGAAATTCTTTGTATTCCCGGTATTTGGAATTGTGCTCGGTAGAGACAATAGGGACAATATCTATTACAGGGGACTTAATAGCATTAGTGACATGTGGGTGTACACCTCTGCTTACCCCTTCGGGGAATACAGGCGTGATTCTATTTTTATACGTCAAGACAACATTATATCTGCATCTTATCTCCACAGAGATCTTCTACTTTTTTATATAGGTAGGTAGGTATAGGTATCTTAACTCCGAGAAAGAAGCAGAAAGCGAAAGAATCGTTTATATTTAAAAAAAAAACTTTTACTTTTTTGTAGGTTTACTCTTAAAAATAAATCCGCTCGATTATCATTGGAAATAAGTCAATTCATACTTTTTGAGCTTTTAAATGCCAAAATATTTTAAAAATAATAAACAAATCGGGATAAAAATAAGCCAACATGCTTTTTAAAATTGAGATAATTAAGATACCGATAAGTAAATTTATTTTAACATTAGGTACTCATTATTTTAAGGCGTTGATTTATTATTGGAATTGGATTGGAATTGCTATTAATTTCAAGAGTATCCTGATCTCATATCATAATGTCTCTTGTTTTCTATCTAACCTAGTTAATTTACCTACACGGTAAAATAGGTATGTAAGTATCTACTCTAGAAGATCCGAGGTAATATGTGCATCTCTATTGTAGCCTAATGGACATAAAAACCGTGTCTAAATCAGTTATTTATTATAATTAGTGCGCGACCAGACGCCAATGTCCCCATATATTATGATTTTATGTGAAAAACTACACTTACAGTAAGATGTCTGTTATTTTAGCTACCTAGTAGCAGCTTACCAAACAGGTGTAGCGTGGGTAAACACATTATTTTTTTTTATTTAACTTCTGGTCGTGTACCTATTCCTACTGTTAATTACATATGGTGTTACAAGAATGCCTAATTATGGGAGTTTTATATTTTTAGGGTTCATGTATGTATATTTGTGAGTTTCAATATTTTACTATAACTTCAAAATGCCCGAACTGATTTAGATGTATGGGCTAGAACTATAGATACTTAAAATAAGAAAAAAAAAAAAATCATTAAAAAAAATTAAAGCACGCATATCTACGGATATTATATAATTATATTTATATATATAATTTATAAATCTAAGCTTCTTACTGAAATATGTAGCTAAGCACTTGTGACAGGAAGAAAAAGTCGCACCATAGTTACGAGTTTCTTTTTACACGACTGCCCAGAAAAGGAGTGTTATATTTTCAGGATTCACGAATCTATAAGAGTTTTTATTCCACCACAATTTCTAAACGCTTCAACAAATTTAGATGTATGGGTAGGTATCGTTTTAATCCTTACAGTTTCCCAGGAATCGTAGGGTAATAAGTTTTTTTTTAACTAGTTATTATCAGTAAATATTACGTGGGGCACACAAAAAAAGTAGGTATGAAATAAAAAGTACGCCATGTGTGAACCAGAAAAGATTTGCTGAAGATTTTTCAGACAAGCGTGCTTTTTATTAAAACGGCTTACCATTTTGGTAGTCTCATGATTAGATACTATTTGTGGGTACAAACCATTGTTCACTGTGTCCGATTCGTATCTAAAATTCTAAATCTAAACTATCATCATGCATTTCTCCCATAATATTTTCACTGCGCTTCCCGTCATCAGGAAGTGCTTAATAGCTGAAAATGTTGAAATGCTCAGTTCGGTTAATTACTACTACTTAGGTGAGTAGGTACCTACATATGAAATACCTATTTAATTAATATACCATCATCAGTCATCATTACCTATACACTCTTTCTTCAAAAGTTCATTTTATTTATATGCCCTAAATGGTTGAAGCTCATGTCTTACAGCAGTCTTTGAAATTTGAGTTTGTTTAGGTTTTTCCTCTTAGAAATAGTCAGATAGAAATGCTAAGATCTAGATCTAGATCTTAAATTGTCATGTAAAAGAGTCCAAGAAGACCAATTTATGTAAATACTTTTTTTCTGTTGGGAGGCTTCGGCCGCGGCTGGTTACCACCCACCGGACGAAGCCATGCCGTGAAGCGACCTAGTCGTGTTTCGGGATGTAGTCCGGTACAACCGTTATGAGAGACGGGTCTGGGCAGTTGCATCAACTTCCCAACTGTCGTTCTCCCCAAATTTATCCACTCTACTTAGAGTGAATAGATTTCTTCTGGATCTACGTGTTCCATCTTCGGCCACACCTTCGCTTATCATTGGGCGAGTTGGTGGCCAAACGTAGATCCATTTTTGTTAAAACAAGTAAATAAAAAAATACAAAATAAATTTTCATTGTTCAAGTATTTTATACTCAATCGCACCATTGCCGTTTAACACCAGGTTAGGTGGCGGTCAAACGCAAGCCCTTTAAAATAATAGATATTAATAAAAACATAAAATACTAACATATTTTATGTTCTAACATGATGACTAAATGCTTATTGACACTAATGGGGATTAGCATTATTCACTTTATTACTGAACCTAGGCAGTAAGTAACTATACCTATTATGATTAATTTACTGTCTACAGAAACATGGCTTGTGAGGTCTAACCGGTTTATTAAATAGTTAAGCTTCAAAGGGCAATATAAATTAGTCTATGAACAACCAGTGCCTAATATGGATATTGCAATTACAGTAATCGATCTTTAGGGGGATAATCACAGGTTTTATAGTGATTCTCAAAAGGATGGTGGTTGCTTATGTAAGTTCTTGCCCTAGAGAAGATATTCCTTTTTATTTCTTTTTAATAACGTTGCCAGACACTAGGAATGACTTCCTGTATCGTGGGTGCGTTTACAGCAAAGGTTTACAGACATATAATCTAACACGCACGCACACCCAGACCCAGAATAATTATCTGTACATCATACAAATATATGCTCCGTGCAGGAATCGAACCTGCGACACGCGACGCAGGCACGCAGCAACCTTTTTTTCGACCATTGCGCAAACCGCGCCGTCGCGCCACTTTCTCAAAACATACATACGAGTACATATAACGCCTGCCCCTAGGGATTTGGCGGAAATGTACTATTGTAATTCCACATTTCACTGATGCCGTTTTTCTTTATTATTAGTCTCATGTATTAATTAGGTGGTGATTCTATTGCCATTGGTACAATCTCAAACGTTCGTCAAATCGGGAATTTCCTAATCAAAAACCCAATAACCCGTTGCTCGACCCAGGAAACGAACCCAGGAACATCACGCCCAGCGGCCGTGTTTGCGACCTAGTGGTCGCCACCAATGGAGACCAACAATACAGTCAAATTATTCTATGGTTGTTCTGTATTGTTATTTAACTTTATGATTTTACGGGTGTGGGCGTGTCACAGGGTGGCGTTTTTTGTCCACTCCTATTCTCCGTACTGATAAACTCTGTTACCAGAATTATATCTTCTCACTTCCACCTGTTCGCAGACGATTTGCAGTTGTACCGATATTTCCAATTGTTCGACGTTGGCTTCACCATTGCTGCTATGAATCGTGAAATGGATTCTATGAGTGCATGGGCTAAGTCTTATGACCTAAAAATAAATCCTACTAAACCCCAGAAAATCATTGGTAGCAGGGATGTTCGTAGTTCACTCGATACGTCAGGTCTGTCGATTTTTTTTCTTTATGAAATCCCCATCGCCTATACCGAAATCTTTAAGAATCTACCTGTCATGATTGATTCCAATTCAAACCACTCTTGGCGTGTTCATGTCAGTGAGGTTAGTCGAAAGGTACACTTAAAAACTAAGATTTCCATTCAGCCTATTATCGATTATTGCTGACGCCTACTATCAGAATCTGGATGCCACCGAGGAGCTTCTAAATAAACTTCAGCGCAAGTGTCATCATGTTTCTTATTTTCATTTTCGCAAGGAACTCAAGTGTGTCCTCTTCAACATAGATCTTCATAATCCTTTATCTCTCCTACCTGCGTGGGCGTTTTCCCTATTCACGTCCTTCTGATACACCTTGTGTGCCCTACCTCAAATCCCTTCTTAAATTCCCATCCCATAAAACAGCCATTGAATCCCTTAATTTACTAGAAAGTTTTTGTACGACCCACGCTCCACACGGCTATTTTTAACAATACATACCTAGTTAAAATAAAAACTTTACAACAAAAATATTTACCGCCGAAAAAGGAAACTTTTAAGTGAAAACTTTTAGTTTATCTTAGTCATCTTAACAAATTTTGAGTCAGCGCCAATCCCATGTTGCATTTTTATATTATTTTATTGATTATTTATTTAATAGTACATTATGATACAAGTGCCCTTTAGGCGAGGGTAGCAATGACCAAAGACTTGTTTTGACCATGATGGCACGCGTCTCATACGACGTATTTCAACACTCTTGTGTGGAAAAAAATAATTAAAATAATATTAAATAACATTTTGCAAAGACATTCAACTATAAACATTTTATAATTAAAATGGTGTACGAATTTCTTTATCGAAGTTTTTTTTCGCATCAAGTTTCAATAGCATCGGTTCATAGTTGATAGAAAATCAGTCCCTATTTTCTACTCTTAGGGGTGGACTTTCGAAAATGACATGGGACCAACTTTGAAGTATCGTTTATCGAATAAAAAAATTATCATTCAAAATCGGACCACTCTGTAAAAAGTTATGCGTGGTAATACAATAAAAATATATATACATATACGCGTCAACTTGAGAACCTTTTCCTTTTTTCGTCGGATGACAAAATCATAGCACACATTAAATAACAAAAGTAATTCCTAGACTTTTTTCCATAATTTTTCATAAATTTTTTGTGCATATAGATAATTAGAGGACTTTCTGAAGAAATTTCACAATAAAAATATATGTAGATTAGTGTAGATTTGTCATATTACCTATTTCTTCGTTAACAATAACTTAACTGTTTGTTGTTCTGTTGGATTCTAGGAAGGGCCAGGCCCATCTGCCCCGTCCCCCCTTTGCTACACCAACGTTAAAATCAATTATGTCTCGAAAAAGCTAGGCCACTCTCGTCACGGCCTCAAATATTTGCTTACAATGCAAATTCTCCATTGCATTATTTGGATTATAATTCAGTTTTCTTTGAGTTTTTAGCGCATGTGGAATTCGGGAGTAGGAATTAGAGTTCCTTTTATTGTAATTTTGAATTTGATGAAATTGTACTTAGTAATTTATTTTAGTTTCGGATTTTACTTTAAGCCATCAATAAAACCAATTTCCTAATTCCACTTTTAGTACGTGCCTACTTGAGATAGCAAGGACTTGTATTAAGTTCTTCAAATCGATAGTTATCGGCCCAGAAATTGTAATGAGGTACGTACCTTCATAGAAATGTAGACCAAATCTACACACTTATATAGAAACAAAGATAGATTAGTAAGTAATTGGTTATTTATCCTTGTTTAGTAATCTGCACCACCTCTTTCGTTAAGGGATGGCCTTCTGACAAAGCGGTTTTGTCAGTAAATCTGTGACCGTAGAAACAGTCCCAGTTTTGTATTGAGCTGACTGAAAGTATTTGTTCCTATTCTAATAATAATGATCCTTAGTCACGAGGCCTACACTTCATACAGTAAATATGCAATTCTTAAACACAAAAAGTTGACCATCTTTAAATAATATATGTATATAGGTACTTACGTTTTCCATAATTAGATCGCATTGTTATGGCTAAACAGATTTAGGCGCTTCATATCAAGTCATCGAAATATCATAAAACATATAAACGTTGTTTGTGTGGCGAAATTCTTCTTTTTAGAACTTTATCCTAGGATTAATTTCTCCGCGAGTTAATCAGATTATCTGTACATCGTAAGGTGAACTAAGCTCTTAATTACTCATATGTCTGGTAACGTTGCCGACGTCCCCTCATAACACTGGAATGTTATATTAACTGAGGTTTAATAAAAAACAAAAAATAATGGTAAGGTTAGTTATTTAACAGATCAAAATAAAAAAATAAGATCTATTCAGTGTTCAGGTAGGCCATAGTGTAAATAAATATATAATTTAATGTAACAACGAATGTAGATGCATATGGCAATTGATGTGAAGACTTTGAATTCGACACGATATCGTGACGATAAGACTTTGAATTCGACAAGATACCGTGACGATAAGACTGAAAGGCGCTATAACTACACATCTTAATTTAGCTCTTTACAATGTAATTTATGCTTCATCCCTCCATATTCTTTTATTGCGCTTATCGCTAAATCCCCTGAACAGCCTCCAAGGCGGTAGTGTTCATTTTCACCAAATTTTGCTAGTGAGTTAGCCACTTATACCTTCAAGATATACATTTATATTTAACTTCGATTCTATTCTGATTATTATGTAAGTTATGATTATTTAGTAAATAATCATAGTTTGAAGGTATTGTTCTATTAATTACTATTTCTTGTGCAAACGTGTGACGATAGTGATATCAAGGTGATATCATTACGTTTTGAAGTATGACAGACAGGTGATATCTTGATTGTACAATTAGGTGTTTAACTTATGCAGCTGTACATGTAAGTATACTTTAATAATTATAATGTACCTAGAAAGCGGAAAGTCATTCAACAATTCCGAGATACCTGCGCTCGGAGTTTCTTTAAAGATAATTTGATTGTAAGGAAAACAAATACCTACTGTTGTCGATTAGTTTGCAGTTTATCAAAGTGGATATAACAAGTAGGTGCCTAATTACCTGCTTCTGACTGGTTTTGCCTGAAATTTAGAGAAAAAAATCAATTTTGTATGCAGTGGGGTCTGCCGGGAGGAATATGTTAAGGGGATGTTGTGATATTGGATGGAATTATAATGAGTAACCTACCTACCTCCTACACGCCATAGCAAGTCTGAAAGTGGTGCCGGTGACCACGGAGTGTTGTCGTATATGATGCGAGGGAATGCGAAAATGTTTGAGGAAGGAAACGATAAATCGAATAAATGATACTTCTTGCTTGAAATGGAGCGATCACTCAGATGACGGCTGATAGATATCTGTAGATATATGTATGGCAGAAACTACGGAGTATTGCACCAAGCCCAATTAAATGGGAATTAGGGCAGGAGAATGATGTTGACAATTCATATAAGTACATACTTATTATGCAGGAAGGAAGCCCTGTTGCCAATAATTTTAACAGAATCGAAGAGGAGAAGATTATAGTTCGTCAGAAAATTTCTGGAGTTTGACGACCCTTAACCATGTTAACATTTATATGATTATATTTTAAAGTTAGATTTACGTTCATTGACCCCAAGTACTTCAAATTTTTTTTTTTTAAATTTTACGCCACACACGCTTGGCCTAAGTTTTTCCAGGAGGGTCTATTATAGGTACTCTCTTTTGACTGAAATAACCAGACCGTTGTACCATCGCATCCTTTTCGGTGTGCACCTAAAACACGATTTGTTTTATGAGCATCATTGCATCGATCCCTTGTTTGTTGTTAGAACTAGGTATTTTCTTTTAATAAAGAATAAGTATAATTTGATTATTCTTATTTGCTTGATAAAAAGTTACAATAAGTTACAAGAACAGCTCTGTGACACGGTCCGATAATTGACCGTGACCGCGCGTTAGACATTGTCTATAAATTCCGTGTTTAGATAAAACATGACAGGTTACCTACACTAAGTACCTACTCGAAATACTATTTTAGTAAATAAATGTTTTCTAAACGAATACTAAGTATATAGGTATCCATATATTCATTACCCTATAAAATATTACCGGGAGTGCTTAGAAATATTTTATATATATGCAGATATAATAGTGCATACCTAATCGTTTTAATGTAACTTAGTATTTTTCGGTAAATAAGAAATATGGAAAAAAATAGCTGATGTAATCATTCGAGAAAAACATATTGCACCAACCCCAAATAACTTGGAACCAGGGCAGGTCCTTTTTTATTTATTTTTTATTAAAAGAGTTACTTCTTTTGCGGCTAACATACAAAGTGACGTACCTAATTTTAGAAATTAATACATCGTATTAATACCTAATACCGACGAAATGAGTAGATTTCTAATTTAATTTTTAATGTTCCACCAACCAGTCTCTCGGAGTGCTGAGAGATGGCCGATACCTAGGCAGCTTAGGAAACGACCAGTCATTTATATAGGTAATATTGTATATTAGCCAGCTTCTTTCTTTAGGTTTTTGACCCTAACGTCTCCACATTCTTCTTCCTATTCTGGAACACATTTAGTAATTGGAACACATGTTATTAAATTCTACTCATAAAAAAATGTGGATTCTGAAGTATGACATACTACGTTATATTCTTCTTTGTTTCCTTCGTCATAAATAAATAAAACGCATGATACTGGTTCTATAACATGATTGTTGGTCTGGAATGTGCTCCTTAGTAGCTAGACTTTTGGAACGGTCGTTCGGTGTAGAATGTATACTCTAATATGTGTAGATATTGTGTCTTGTGTCTACTTTATGTAGCTCAAAAGGTTAATAACACTGTGTGACACGATTTGTTACCCGTATAACCTATGCGTAAAACAAATAGGTATAATCAATTTCTATAAGTTACTATAAGTAAGCAGTGGTTATTATTCTACGTTACTATCACGTCTCGATTTTGAGGTACACATTTTTTTACGACCCTCATTTTACCCATAGTGGGAAAAGTTATCGTTATTGACGAAATATTTTTATTTCATTATAAGTATTTTTTTTTGAGTAATTAAATAGTTTTTCAAGATGTAAACTGAAAAAAGTCGTTGTCACCAGTACCAAAATTCAACAAACATGTTTTTACCACGTTTTTGTATTCTGGGTGTATTTTATATTTATTTAAACCCTGGATTCCGCAATTGTTAAGCGTCTCATGCTTTGCTACTCTCCAAAAAGAATATCATTATTAGGTACTATAATCAAAATTGCGATCAAAGCTATAATAAAGAATTAATGCACATTGTTAAAAGCTGTTGTAGAAGGTTGTTCAGCTGATCAAGTGATCACAAAGTCGATAATATGGAATTCTTTGTAATCAATTTGTTACATTCATGTAAAAAGATGGGTTTCCGAATGTCTTTAAAAGTTCATTGTCTGCGTTCTCATTTCTCTTATTTTCTCTTCAAATGTTGTTGCTATGAGTGATGAGATCAGGGATAGAGGTTTCACCAAGTTATAAAATGGCTTAAAAGGAACGGTTTCATGGGCTTTGGGACGGACGTTTGGATCGAGAAGATATTTCCCAACATAAAAGGAAAAGTTTAATATTTTACCTAATGTATAAACAGAATATATTTTTAACCTTATATTTTGTGCTTTAATTTGTGCAAATATATCAATACAAACTTTTATAAATTACTGATTTCCTTGAATCCTTGAATAAAAAAAAAAATTTTTTTTTTATGGGTGTTATCTAATAATAGATAGTCAGCGTACCTACCTACCTACCCAAAAAAAATTACGTGTTAGAAGAAAAATACATATATACCTACTTATTGTAATTTACCGATAAGTGTCAAGTATGACATAGGTACTTAAAATTCTCTGTGTATTTTTCTATCTTAATCTATATTAAGGTAAACATAAGGAAACTTTATTGAAAGCAAAATAGGACCAATATTTACTGACACAGCTACAGCAAGAGTGACAAGAAGATTAATTGTACACTATAAATTTTTGAACGGAGCCTGTAAGTTTTTTCCTATTGGTGTAATTGGTGAAAGCCGTTCCGATTGGTACTTATTTCTTTTCCAAATTTGTAACGCAGTGTAAATAACTATTAAAGGTAACTGCTTTTATTAGGTAAATCATTATATTAGGTAATGTGTGAAGCAGGCATAAAAGGAGTGTTATGTTTTTAGGGTTCATGTATGTATGTGTGTAGTATATATGTTTGTGAGTTTATTTCACCATAACTTCTAAAATCCTGAACCGATTTAGATGTATGGGGTATCGTTAGATATCCTTACATTGTCCCGCGTAATTAAAAAAAGGCTAGTAAGATAAAAAAAAATAATATAGTGACTATGGTACACAATAAGGTGTGAACAAAAACACAGGCGTGCTTTAAAATTATTTATTTTATTTAATATTAATATTATAATATTATTATTAATATTATTCTTTATTGTATACACAATACATTTTTTTTTTCTATAATACTTATTACATATATGTATTAGAAATATATGAAACGAATAAAAAAAAATCACACACTATGCACACGCGACACACATCTTTGACCAACCTTAATAACGTACATATTTTTTATATGAATTATGGGCGAATTTCAGCCAGTGGGCGACCACTAGTAGATACAGATAAATATTCCAACCACTCTAGCGTATGCGGCGTAAGGAGCTCTAAAATTGAAAAATGTTCAGGTGAGAGATTCTGCTCGGGACCGTATTTTGTATTCCACAAAAAATTATAACTTTTCTTAGCTATTTATTTATTTGGCATCATACAAAAACGTTATGGTTAGAAATTAACATGGTTGCAATTAATATTATTACAGGCCATCTCAATCCGACCGTTAATTGCCATCTGTTCTATACCGACGGTCTGATGGCTACAAAAAAAATTGCATGTGCATAAAACGTCATACAACTACAACCGTACTACGTAAATGCTAAGATTTTTACGGTTAACTCCCCCGGAATTTTGTGTTTGCAGTCGGTAAAGAGAATAGAAGGTAATACATAGACAAATATTATATCTGCATTTGTACGTTATCAGAATATGGACTGTAACTAAATGCCACTTATTAATAAAACTACGTGCTTCGCAGGCTATGTGCTATTTATACATACTGCCAAGTGCATTGTCTAGATTCTAGAATAAAGAAAATGGAACTTCATACTTAATATACAGAAGAAGACCCACAATCAAAGAATGGACAAGTGTGAGCCCGACTCGCGTACCATACAACCGATACTTTCGGCCGCTCCTTCTTCCCAGTTAACAGACTAAGGAAGCGGTGAAGGGTAGACGGTTTTGGGGGCTGTCTTAACGACTTGATTATAGAAATTTTGATTTGATTTGGACATGCATAAAAAATTAGTGAAGGAAAACACTGCACCTACGAATAGGTGTAGTTACCTATTTGTTTCAATTGTTGGCGTAGTCGTCTCAACACCTATGACTCTCACCTGTAACTATTCGGTCTAGTTTGCCAATCGATAATAGGTAACGTTTGTCGCATATTCAGCAAAATGTGGATCCTTCATTAAACTTGCCAAGTGACCTTACCGTATTCCGATGCCTACGCGTGGAACGATGATCTGATGCTTATACTAGTCCCAGTTTTTTATGTGGAGAAATGCCCTCGCATACCGCTCTGACACGGGGAGACAGCGGTTATGTGGGACTCGAACCCACTAAAACTCCACAGTATAGGTACCTCCTCAGCTGCTTGAGGGCGGTACGCGAGAACGCTCTCGCAAACAACCGCGAACGCGCCCGCAGCCGTCCGTTGCCGGACTCTCTCTCACGACACACCAGACGGATTGCGTGCCGCAACCACCTCGGAGACCATGTGTAATGGGCGCCAGACGACCGCGTGTCAGGACGCCCAAGGTCCCCTGCGACGGGTCAGGTCTATGGCCCCGCCGCCTGTCACTACGGCTGCAGAGGATAGGGGGAGCGGCGCCTCGCTATACCGGCACTCCTCTTCCCCTGCGGCCCCACCGCGTCCGCCATCTAACGGTGGCGTCCCCGTCAAGGCCGCGGTAGGTAGGGAGAGCGGCGCACTGACATACCGGCACTCCTCTCCGCCGCGGCCCCCATCTCTCAGCTGCGGTGCCGCCCATACGACACCGCAGCCCACCTCAGTTGCGACACCCCCCATAAGGCCGGCAACCTACGCCGCTCCAACATGGACTTGCAGGCAAAACCCAGAGAGCCCCCCATCACGACAAGGCGGAACCCCTGGGGGGGTTATACTAGTCCCCAAATGAGAGTAACATTTAGATCATGCCAGAGACCTACAGGTGGTGTAAAGTATTACACAAGGTTAATCATCAGCGAAACAATAAGAAGAAGTAACAGATTGCGATAAGCAGCTAATGTTCTCATTATGATCATAATATTAGTACTATAGAGGGTTACATTATCAAGCACCAGTGTGCCAGCAATGTCGGTTGTCGAACTGAATAACTTATCGATAGCTAATGTCTATTTTCCGATTTGTGGTTTCCAATTAAAATATATACTTAAGTACCTATACCTAAGTATATTTGTGTTTGGAACATCAATAAGGAAAAATACTATTTGGGATGTTTATTCCAAATAAATAATCAAATGCATTGACGCTCTTTCCTTATTGACCTTATCCCTACCTTCCTTATCCCTTTCGCGTAAACCTAAAACTGCCTACAAGCTACATACATTAATGTTTTCTGAATACACACTTTCACGTATAAAGTCATCAATTTTTTGTATGGGTGATAATTAAAACCAAACTAATTGCTGTTGTAGAGCGAGGAAGCGGTAAGTTGACCTTTTTCCAAGTGTTTTTATCGCTCAAGGCACCAATTTAATGATCGGTATAGTGAATCGGAGTTTTTCATCTAACAAGAGTAAACTTAGGTAGGTAACTGAAATGTTGAAAAGTAAACACATTTATCTACTCATTAGGAAGTAACAAGCAATAATACAATATCATGTCATGACTAAGTTATTAAGCACAGGCTATCTTAATTCTACAATGTTGGAGATTCTGCGAACGTTTCACAGCAGAATGACCAGAATTTTCAAGGCTGCAACGTCATGATCAAATCAGATGAATCGCTGGATTCAAATAACTATGATATTGATCATATCATCATTAAAAGTAGGTATTAGAGTAACAAAACGAAAGATTTATTACTTCCTTATCAAGTTTCCTGTCACAAAGTGTGGATAATTGTATTAATATCTATTAGGTAAAACATTATAATGCTGAGAAAAAGCGTAAAAGCATTTAAGGTAATGAGTATCCAAACTCATTACCTTAAATGCTTTTACGCTTTTTTGCTTTGTCGAGTGATGGTTATATTTTTCTAAGTAGGTAAGTAGAACATAGCTTCTTCTAAGGTAGTTGGCATTTCAAAGCAAGCATCTCAGAGTTACGCAAGTACGAAGGCGCACTAGATAGAGCCCTCAGGATATTATTTTGAGCTCTTTGAATGTAAAGAACATGACTGATTTGCTATGATTAGTAGGACTATGAGTAGAGGATTAGCAAAAGTTAAAAGAGGCCTACACACATCAGTTATTACGGGTTGATGATAAATATGATAAGGTTTTCGTTTTGTAACACCACTTATAATAATAAATAAAAAATTATTACCTATAGTTGGTACCTAACCAATGGCACAATGTCAAACACCGTATGTTAAGTAGATTGAGTATGTGTGTGTCCATATATCAGATCATTACTGGCGATTATATGTTATTATGTCGGCTAACCTTACAACACAACACAACACAACCCTTGTAATATAATATAAGGAGAACTATTAGACTCTGACCTTTTCTTATATTCATAGAAGTTGTTTTATTAATAGGTGTTCACAACAATATCTAAATAGTTAACTACTTACATAAAATGTAATAATATACTTACGTAAAGAAAGTCTGTTCGAAGAAGAATGTAAGCCATTTTTAACCGACTTCCAAAAAGGAGGAGGTTATCAATTCGGTTATATGCTTTTTTTTATGTTTGTTACCTCAGTACTCATTCAACGTCATTTATCAACCGATTTGGAAAATTATGATGATGATGAAACCGGAAGATAAGCACCGGAACTCCGTAATTATTATTTTTTCTGCTATTTAATACTTTTTGGTGTAAGTCTGTATTCTCGAACGTCTATTTTTACACGACTGCCCAAATAAGGAGTGTATGTAAGTATGTTTATGAGTTTTTTTACACCACCATAACTTTTAAATGGCTGAACTGATTGAAATGTATGGGGTATCGTTAGAATCCTTACATTGTCCCGTGAGTAAAGATAGCCAGATAAAAAAATATGGCAGGCGTGCCTTTTAATTTTTTAATTAATTTCATCTTGTTTGACGCAGTTCACAGTACTCTCTTTTGAAATAGCCTTAGATCTAGATTTCCTACTTTGATATAGGCGTTTCTCCCCTTCTTCGCTCGTCTCAATTTAAGGGCCCTGTCTCATATGGACAGCGCGTTGAGTAGGTCTACCCATATTTACTTCCGATAAATCAGTTATGGAACGCAAGATTCACTAAAAAGTAAGAAATAAAATAATTTTTAACATTAAAAAGAACCGAAGCCATAAATCTTTCTGTTAAGTAAAAATGCACTAAAAGTAAAAAAATAATTGCATTGTTTACTTCACGTTTACAAATATATTTTTTTTAAATTAGAGGAATCTGAATAAAATCAATTTATTGGAACAATAATATACAATTATTTTTATTTTTGGAGTCGGTGCCTCGGGTTTGCTATTAATTAACAACAGCCGGGAGATTTAACGTCCTCCCCGAAGCATGGAGACGTTCAAATAAAAATGCTCCTGGCGGTCACCCATCTATGGACTGACCGCCCACGCGGTGCTTACACCTGAATACACAGAGCTCAGTTTGCAAAGTATGAGCGCCTCAAGAAGGTAACTAAAGACCTAGTAATTTTCTCTACATTACTAGATCTTTGTTACATTCCTGCCAATTAAGGTTCGATTCTATTTCTTGCATGTTTTCCTTTTTATCCGCCACCTGCCTAACTTTATCTCTGTAGTACCTACCTACCTACTTACGACTAAGTAAACTATTGTAAACTTAGAAATATAGACATATAATATCTAATATTACTTAAACATAGTTGTTTCATAAATGGCTTGGATATGACTCTCCTCGTTAGTAAAATACTCTCCATGCATGAACTTTTTCCCTAAGGAAAAGAAAACAGATAAACGTTTTTTATGCCTAAGTAACAAATATTATTTAAATTAATAAATTTGATACATTTTATTGCCTACCCCACAGAGCTCAGTCAGACTGAGTCAGAGTGGTATAAGTACTTCTTCATATCGTGTCGATCAATAGCATTTTTATATTATTAGTAACTAATAGTATTGGTAAATGTAAATTAGCTTGTTATAGAAGTGTTTAAAAAGAAGTTACTGACGAATGGGAAGCAAGTGACGCATTCTTAGCGGGCGGTCGTCGATCACATGACTTAGATTCAAGGTAGACCGACCATCGCCAATTGAGAGCACTTGCCCAAAACCACAATTTTATATTAATATGACTTAATTACCATATTTGATTTAAAACTCCGATGAAGGTCCAAATATTCAAATTTATTATATATTTGCTTACTGTGAAAATTAACATTATGCAATCATAGAATATATGTAGGTAATAAATAACGTTTTAATTTTGCTTATTTTAGTAGATATTATAGTGTTAGGTACCAGAAAGAGTACCTACGTCACATATTGCGTTATTTCTTATTAAAATGTATCCTTAGATGTGGACTAGATTTGCGTGATTTTGACTCACGACTCTCGACTTTACTGCAGAATAATAATGACGGGAAGAAACTGCAGTATCATTTATAATTATTAACATCTGTTAGTTGACAATGAGCGTAGCGAAGTGTCGGCTATTTTGATGCAGATGGATGCGCGTGCGCTGGCACTGGCTTCTCACCAGGTCGACCTTACGCCGTGAAACCTCACTACAGTATTGTTATAAAGTACATGAAGAGTAAATAAATGAATGCGAACTTCTTTCCGAATTGAATTTCCTTTATCCTATCTGTGACCTTGTGGTTGAGGTAAATGCGCTTGCACGAATCATCTTATTGAGAATCAATTTTGCAATTCCCTTTTAGGTTGAGTTGCATCAAATTAACTAATGGGAAAATATTTTAAAGAATTGTGTCCAACCAAATTTAAAGAAGTATTTTATAGAGCGAGCGTGTTCCTATCAGCTTATTGCGAGTAAATATAAGTAGGTATATACTTATGTATCTATATGCCTAGTACGCGCGAAAACCTCTAAATTACTATCTATAATATGGTCAAAAATTATTTCCTGTAATTAATTTATGAGTTCTTTGGTTCGATTTACGAGTCGGCCAGTGTTAAATTGCGTTTTTCTGTTCTTGTGGTTGGATTGTGCCTAGTTAGTGGTAATATTCTCACCCCTTGTGCTGTGCTGACGTACTTACATGTTATGTAGTTAACGGCATAGGGGATATATGGATGTTCTATACAGAACATCTACCCAACGCTTCGGGGATATAATTATGTAGTCATGACGCTATGTTTTATTATTCCTCCGGATAATTAAATTAAGCACCCTAGGTAATGTAGGCATCTTCATTTCATTAAATTGAATCCTTTTACGAACGGTGTGATCTGCGTCAAGTCTACGTACCTATCGTAATGAATTGTTAATTACGTTAATATGGGAGTAAATATCGAAAAAAGCTTTTTCGTGACTAATCGTACGTGTCGTGACTCTCGGTTAATTTATTGTGAATTATTTGTCAACCACATTATCGACAATTATTAGTGTACAAATAGGAAATAATTACACAAGCAGGAACTAAATTATGCTTTGTGTCAGGACTCATATGTAGATACTAAATTATTTTATGTAAAGAGTATATTTTTTTTTTTTTAAGTTTAGCCAGCTTCGACAAAAAAACATCGTGATATATGGTTTATCGTAAATAATTCGGGAAATACTTCATGTTCCGGTACCTATAGATACATCTCTTTGTTTGGTACTAATATAATACGGTATACCGTTGGCTCGCTAATTACCAGATACTATTGTTATGAAGTACAATTTTGTACTTCTCCCATTCGAAGAGTAGAGTCAGCAGTCCTGCTTACCTAAATTTATTTAGTATACCTACTTTCCTTTCTACCTTTCCTAAGAAATAAAAAATATTTTAGAGACTTCTTATCCTTATTTGGTCCTATCTTATACCTAAATACATCATCGTCTACCACGGTTAGATAAAAAAATATATTAAGGGAACCCTTCATCAGCTAGTTGTATCTATTATAATTATGCAGTTGTATATTATCTAATTTATCTTTTTGTTTATTTACCGGGTTGCCGGTTGTTTCAGAAATTAGGAACTATTTGGTACAATATCTACATAATATATAGCATCACGCCTGTATTCCCCGAAGGGTACACAGAGGTGTACACAGTTGTACACCCACATTTCACCAATGGCGACCTTATTGCCATCAACCGGGCACAAGTCGAAACTTCGGGCTGCTTCTGAGAATACCTTACAGAAAAACTCAATAACACTGTCCAACCCGGGAATCGAACCCGATACCTCCTGTCAGCAGTCGCGCTTGCGACCACTAGACCAACGAGGCAGCCTGGTACAATATCAGTAAAATTAATCGCACGCGCACATAGGCACTAAGTTTAGTTTACATGTAATTTGTCAAATTTGAGGCATGTACCTACCGAATTATAATTTTATGGAGTAGGAACTTGGAGGTCTCTCACCGCGATATCAATGTCAATTATCTTTGCAAAAAATTAAAAATACATTACATTAAATAAGTACCTGCGCTGATTTAAAACGTTTACTATGCATGAACAAGACACAATCGACGTGGTAGGCCGTGGTGGCCGTGGTGGTGTGTGGTGAACACATATCATGTAGTATACCACTTCGCAGGGAAAGGGTTAATATTTAAATAAGGATCAGGGGGGCGTTTAATTTATAGGTCCTTATAACGTTTTGCATCCGATTTCGTTTACATACGATATCGTTTCACTGAGTTAGTTAGTTTAGTTTATTAAATAGATATTATATTATATCAACCGGTAGTCTTCCCCAGCTGGTTATGGGCCACCCCTATTATATTTACAAAACAGACAGTCTTGAGGCGACTCCTTCCACAGTTTACCTGCGATCTTTATATTGTCATTTGGTCCATATAAGCCGTTGACTCGCTAATTAGCAGACACAATAGATTTTTATTGTTATGAAGTATAATTCTGTACGTGGCTGAGCGGAAGGACTTTTAGGGAACTCTTTAATATTTATCACCGTGTGGCGTTCACCATGGTATGCCTACCGAAATAAAAACCACACGATCTTTCGTTAATCCAAACCTCCCGGCGTGTCCTCTTGGACAGGCTTCTCTTTTCCTTTCCGCCGTCTTTATCGCGAGTATCACCTCCTCGTAAAACGTCGACATTGCCACCTACCGATTCAAAGGAATATTAGTGTGGAAGTAAAAAGGTACATACCTACCTGTTTTCGTCATTGGACAACATTTTAATACAAAATAATTGTCATAGTCATATTTGTTTGGGTGTAATAGCGTTAATTAATTACCTTATTAGTGCTATGACAAGACAATCTGCAGTTTATTAGAGGCTTTTCTCAGAAAACATTAACATTAGATGTATATTTATAATTTATTTACGCTGACTAATAAGAACGCGGCGTTGCGTTTAAACACAGTAGTCAGTAGTCTCAATATAATCTTTGTATACATATAGGTACATTTCTTGTTATTCAGGTTTTATTTGTCTAATGTCTCATAATTTATTAGTTCGTTATGTTTATTCAAAACTAACTTTGCATTATTACGAATAGCTTTCATAAAAAAATACTTCCTATTGTCATAAAAGTTACGTCGGTTCATAAATTTCAATATGTAAGTAGTGCAACTTCATTAAATGTGGTATTTACAGGAATCATAATAGGGACTAGGAAACAATACCTACGATAGTGTAATAACCTAATAACTAGACCAAAAAAGTAATCATTCTAAATTGACAACTTAGACATTTATAAAATTATTTCCATGATACCGTTCAGTGACGCGTTGAGCGAAGAATACATGCATTGTCTCAGTTTGTTGACGCTAAGACTTACAAAATTGTACCTTGGTAAATATTTTTCTTTAAAATATGTCGGTTTTTGAATTAAAGACTACCACGAGTATATACAATTGTAGGTACATAATTGCAGTCATTTCTGTAGATGGCAGAACATTTAAATAAACTCTAGTAGAGGGACATAAAACGTAACTAGCAGCAGTAACTGATATGTCGCCGCCATTTAAAATCCATATATCTGCTAATTCTTACAACTTTATGGTTGGCAGGCGAATGATGTCAGCGAACATTTAAAATATTTTCATCTAGTCTAGAAAAATAAAAGCTCCTAGGAAAATTCAAAGTGTTCAAGTCATGAAACGAAATATATCGGAACTACTATACCTACTTAAGATTTATCTATCATCTGCTTACGCTTACAAGTTCCTTATTCTTTCGTTATCTTTTTTCAGAATAAAATTTATATAAGTTTCGTAAATTCTTACATTCTGTGTGCTCAGATTAACAATCAGGTGCCGCTGAACAAATTTAATTAGGGAGTAAACTTACATTAGCCTACATGTGTAAATAGCGAGCGGTATCTACTTAGAGAGGTAGTTAATTCCTAAGAAAAAGTGTAATGAGAGAAAAATTGACTAAGTATAGAAACACCTTACTTTGAATGGTCAACTTTGCCAAAGTGAGTTGATTTGACCTTTTCCTTCTTTGCAATATCTTTTGCTCTAACTTTACATAAGTCCTAACTTAAATTGTATAGATGTTACTGAGGAGGTAGTCATTATTAGCACATAATTAATATAAACGCGTAAATAAGTAGATATACTTTCAGACTTCATAAGTATGTAAAACATTTAAAGTACACGTAGCATGCGGCTTAGCGCGGTAATCTAAGAGTAAATCTTGTTGATAACTCAGAGAATTGGTTCATAATGTTATCTGGCACCACAAATATTAGCATTGTTGTCGTTACCAGCTCCCTCTCCGACCTTGCCGCACCATGAATCTATATATTAAACTGATACCACAACGTATTTTAGTAAACAATTAGATATTGCTATTGAAAAGAGAGTTTGTTCAACGCAATCACTGTCATAACGTGTGTACGTGATCGAGAATAGATAAAATGAATAATGACATACATATAACGCCTGTGAAGTTACGTTAGTACTTTGTTTCATATAAAATAAGGGAACAAGTTTAGATAGTTAAACGATTTACATTTAAATTCAACGTGTTGTTAACTTGTTTGTAGTATCATTGCATCACTTGTTTCAACTTTTACGTCAAAACGGGGTTATTTTTGTCTAAAATTGCAATTTCGTGTTGTTTTCTTCATATTCTGTGTTGCGGTATTACGTATGTAGGAAGCAACTGTACTATATATAATACCTAGACACGATGTTCAAGCACTAATCAATTTTTTTATTTATTTACTAATTTATGTATACCCAAAATACAAATAAATGGACAAACAAAACTAGGAAAATAAAATACTGAGGCACTTCTGCTTATATCTTAAAAAAATCGCTTCCAGCAGACCTGCGAGAGGAGAATTTAAAACGAAAGAAGTAGACTAAGTGTGTAAGAAATATAAGAAACATGAATATTTACAACAAAGAAGCACTGATAATACATACCTTAATTACATTCATCATCATCTATGTATAATAAAAACAGAAATGGTCTTACTGTCGCGAATCACGACCGGAAGCGAGTTCCACAACCGAACACCATGTACAGATAACGAATAGGAGAAGAAATAGTTTGTATAGGATGGGAATTTGAGAAGGGTTCGGAGTACCTACCTGAGTATGCGACCTGCAGGGCTAGTTGGGTGAATGAATGTAAGAAAAGCGTTCCCGCAAGTAGGATGGGGCAGACGGATTATGTAGGATGGTGAAAAGGAGGCACAATATTCGAGTGTTCCTGCGAAGGCGGATTGGGACTTTGGGAGTCACTTGAGTAATTTGCGGAAGTTGGAGACATGGTCATATTTCTCGTATCTATATCGTATATATATATATATGGTCGTATTTCTGATTCATAATGAATCGAATGCATAAATGTTGCAATCTCTCAAGTTTATTTAGGAGCTCCTCAGTGGTGTTCAAATAGCAGGCATCAGCGTAGTCAATAATGCGCTGACCTAAGGTAAGGCAAGATAAATTTAGGTTTTCAAGGGAAAAAGTTCTGGAGACATTTCAACGAGTGAAAGGTATAATGCACTGTCTTACTGACTTCAGCAACTTGTGCACTCCATGACAGATTCGAATTCATTATAACTCCTAAGTTTTGGCTGTATCAGTATAGGCAATCCGCACACCACACCACCGCATCCACACACTAAGGCAAAGCAGAGACGAAATATTAAACCGGTTTCGGAAATTCCTACCAATGATCATGGGCTGAGACTTGCCAGGGTTAATACTTAGGCTAAAAGACATACATAGCAGGCCCATACATTGATCCATTCCAGGTCACGATTCATGTCAGTGATAGCAGATTCCACCTCAGTTACTGGAGAATGTCGATAAAGCTGCAAGTCGTCTGCGTAGAGATGGAAGTTGGAAAAGATGACTTTGGTGACATAGTTAATAAATAGAGAAGAAAGAAGAGGATAGAGTGACCACCCTGAGGCACCCCCGCTTTAAGGTAACACCAGACCGTGGAGGTCTTATCAAGACGGACACACTGAGAATGGCCTCGAAGATAGCAATCAAACAAGTAATGGCTGAAAGAGAGAGGTTATCATATCTAAGGTTACCAAGTAATAAATCAAAATCAACAGAGTTAAAAGCATTGCTGAAGTCACGTAGTACCAGAATAGTGACAGATTGGTTCTCCATAACCCAGCGGATGTCATCGGTAACCTTTATGAGTGTTGTAACAGTGCTGTGACCAGGCCGAAAACTTGTCTGGAAGAGACTTAAGAGTGTGAGAAAATCAGATGGCTGTTGGTGGACAATATGCTCGAGAACTTTCGAAAAAAAAAGGTAGAATAGAAATAGGACGAAAGTGTGACACTGATCAAGGTTTACATACTTTTGGTATTGGAATGATGTGAGCACGGTTTCCAAGACTCAGGAAAAGTACATGAATACAAGGAGTAATACATCTATCTGTATTGTTAACACATTAATGATTGTCAGTATTTTCATAAACAGTTTTCGTAGGGTCAAACTTTTTTCTGGGTAGTTAGAACAATTTCTACATAACTAAATGACTGACCACTAACAAAAAAAATAGTTTGCTGTTTGCTAGACAACTTTATTTTAAATATTATTTTATCGCAGAAGAGAGCAAGACCGAGAAAAAAACGGTGTTATTAGTTATTATAAAATAACATTTTATTACAATTTACTAGCAGGAGCTACATTTGGGCCAGTATACCTACACCGTTTAGTTTCTCTGCTGATTAGAGAGAGAGAGAGAGAGAAATATGTCTTTGGAGTGTGGATTCCCATGGGTACCGTTAAAAATAATATATCGGCAGTCTTTTGTCCATACGACAGACCCTGAATTTCGCCGCGATCGACAGCTGAATTTTAACAATGACAATCTATTATGGCCTTCATTACGTCGTAATGCTTCCTTATTGTTAACCTAAACAGGATAATTATGTTGTCTATTTCTTTAAGTGTAGCATATCAGTTTGGTGCGATTTTCAGCTTTAGCTTAGCATCCATGATGCATTAATAAGAACAAATTGACAACTTCAGGTTTAACAAAAATGGTTTACCCACAATTTACTGACTAGTGTAATTGATAGTTTGATTCCATCATTCCACGTTGAAGATGGGAAGACTAGTAGGTACCTACTGGTATCGAGATATTAATTTTGAACGTGTGTCTGTTTTATTTTTCTAACTGTTTTTTATTTCACATGAAGCATCAGTATGATCTGATGACATTTGCTCATATTGAAATATCATATGTAGCTTCGTAATAAACAGATTTAACCTTTCCACTCCTAAATTATAATACTTTTTAACCGACTTCCAAAAAAGGAGGTGGTTTCTCAATTCGACCGTATATTTTTTTATTTATTTTTTATTTTTTATGTGTGTTCAGGGATAACTTCGTCGTTTATGAATCGATTTTGATAATTCTTTTTTTGTTGGAAAGAAGATATCCCAACGGTAGTACCATGATAAGGAAACCAGGATCTGATGATGGGATCCCCGAGAAATCGAGGGAAACCTTCGAAAATCGTAGGGGCGACTAGTGCGTTTGTTAATTTTTTCATTAAGTATTATAAAGCACTAATATTTAATGAAGGTCTGGACTCAAACTGATGATGGAGCCGAAAGACGATCTAGGGAACTCTTTAACGATTTACAGCAATTACCTGGTGTTTGGGCTTGATTAATTAGTATTGATGAGAACTTTACACCTAGATGGGTTGTGACTGTCATTAGGGGTCTGATGATGAAGATGAAGGACAGTCAAGGGAACTCCTCAACGTTTTACAGTAGCTACCTTGTTTTGTATGTATGTCCGTCGATATATTTGTTTGAAAGAGTAGTCCCCAATTCAGTGTCCCCAATTTTGGAGTCGGTGCCTGATGTATGTGGGGTTTACAACCAGATACAAAGGCCGGTAACATAACCACAGCACAACGAACATAAGTGACTAACAATAGGAAAACAATAACCCTCTCCCAGTACAGGCTCCGACTCCAAAATTAACAGATTATTGTTATATATTGTTATTTTAAAATTATTTTAATATAAGCAAATTTTTATATTATTTTGAACTTTTTAGTGTAGTGGATTTTTGAAGGCGGTTTTTATTTTTTGTTTAAAATTATACTGCATCTCAATACAGCCGTAAGGAGATCATCTCTCGACCTTGTTTTTAATTAAACAAACAGTTTTGCTTGTTCGCCACACATCGTTTAATCTTAATTCTAAACTCGTGTTTGTCCATTCCTACATAGGTTAGGTACGTATGTTCGTTTCAGTATTTTCACAAAATATTCGGTATAAATTCTGTTTATTACTTACAGCGATATTCGTTGAATATGAAGTTTGTACGCAAGTAAGTATTCTAAGTAGGTTTTCTAGTAGATCCCGTCCGTTAAAATGAGTGGAAAATTCTATCAAGAGAATAGGTATTTGTAACATATACTGCAGCTATACTGAAGACACACGAGATTACCATGGCCAAGGGTAATAGAATAACATTAAAATGACGAATGATAGTTGCTGTTTATTTTTATTAATAAGCTGCTACTATCCTGTACTCACGAGCACGAGACACGTATCTATGAATTATTGATGAGGTGTCGCACATTAGCACTAATACACATTAGCTTTTACCCGCGGCCTTTATCGCACGTATCTATTATCAATACACCAGGAATCGGGAGAAGGAAAACCATTCGCTGGCTCAAAAATCAATGTTACGATTTTTGCGCGCTGCCCTCGAATAAGGCCGCTAATAGCGCGCATGATTTTAACAGTCTGCACAAGTAGACGTATCGCTACGTGATGAGACGACGAATGATCTATTGTTGTCAGCTCAAACTCAATTCATAAACTGATTGTTGTTATTTACAGACTTCGTGTAGCCCCCGATTGTCCGACCCTGGAAAAGGGTGACAGCTACACGCAGTCAGAGTTCCTATCCCGCTTGGCCAACCAGTGCCGCTATGATCGGCTGTTGCTGCCCACTTACCAGACCGCTGAGACAGTCTATGTGCATGCGAGCGCCTACATCTACTTCATACAACCTGCTGAGGCACATGATCTGGTGAGTTACTTGTCCATTTTCTGAACAGTCCATTTTATATAAGTCTTTTCAAACATGAAAGTTGGACATACGAGTTTATGAACGTAGTGGTGGAAATTAATAATGGAACTAAATGGAACAAACTCTTCTCGTTAAAATGACAATTAAGTACTTACCAAGTACACATATGTAAAGTGGCTGGACTGTGTGCGTGCCAGCTTACTATATTTTCCTATGGGTGTTTAAGCGGCGATTAGCGTGAGTTGAATAGGCAGTGTACTAGAGTATAGTAGTCACGTATTCCCAAAAACGAAATCCCGTGAGGTTATGAATGGCAGACCGCAATCATTTCTGCTAAGCAACTGAGCTCCAAAGTACAAACGAGCAGTTTCTAGGAAGGTGGCGCTTAACAATTCGCCGAGATAACGCTACTAACTAGAACACTTAGAAGTTAAGCTGGTACTTACTACTGCTGTTTTCCTCTATTCAAATAATACAAAATAATTTCAGAACTTCAAACTTCATTTTCTTCTCCAACTGCGATGGACTGATCCACGATTGGCGTATGCATTGTATTCACCAGACAGATCAAAAATCATTGGCGAGAGTGATTTGAGAGAAAAAATATGGGTTCCACATCTATACATGTCAAACGAACAGTCATCCAGCTTGATGGGCACTGACAGCAAGGATGTCTTGCTATCCATAGCTCCAGACGGCGAAGTACTCTTCAGTCGTCGCATGCAAGCTGTACTTTACTGCTGGATGAATCTACAAAAATTCCCTTTTGACGATCAAACCTGTGCAATGAACTTGGAAAGCTGTGAGTAATATTAATTTACTTTGTCTACATGTTTATTTGTAAATCATTTAGCATTGACGTGTAACTTTTATTACATACGTATTATCTTATATCGTCATCGTGCGTAAGACGTGAGTCACAAAACTGCAAAATGCGGCAATCTGTAATGCAGCATATTGCGGATAACATTAGCAGATATTAAAATTTTCCTTTAAAAATATTTCTAGGGAAATACAACGCATCGATCTTACGCCTAATGTGGGAAAAGGACAGCCCAGTTCGGCTATCATCAGAGCTACATCTGACAGAATACTCACTCTTGGATTTTTGGACGAATGAATCTGTTGTACGTGGGGATATTGTCAATATGCGCCTCGGCGGAGGAAGATGTAATGTCGTTTTCCTATTTTGTTACGTCACCTAATTGAATGACTTATGTAAGTATTATAGGTAACAACAATTAATCGTTTACGTATTGTTTTGCAGCGGGAAATTACAGCGCCCTGAAATTCACGTTCAAATTAGGTCGTGAAGTGGGTTACTATCTAATGGATTACTTCATTCCTTCTATGATGATTGTGGCCATGTCATGGGTAACGTTTTGGTTACAAGCAGATGCTTCGGCTCCTAGGATAACTTTAGGTACGTATTGAAAACATGCATTTTATTACCTACAAATTTGTAAATAATTATATATAATTTCATGATTTAAGTTTATGAATAAGTATGTAAGTAATAATGCATATTATTATATAATTAAATTACCTACAACATCTAATAAAATAAATTCATCTGGCTCATGTTTACATTAATGCTTCATTCCAGGTACCAGCACGATGTTATCGTTCATCACCTTGGCGTCATCTCAGGCGAAGACGTTACCGAAGGTGTCTTACATTAAAGCTAGTGAAATTTGGTTCCTCGCCTGCACCGGTTTTATCTTCTCTGCATTAGTTGAATTCGCTTTCGTCAACACCATTTGGCGTAGAAAGTACGTTGAATTTGTATTGTTGATCTGAAAAAGGTCGTCATTCCCCAATCTATATCCATCCATCTAATATCAATTCATTTAGGGTCAGCTATTTTCTTCTTATCCATACTTATACCTGCCAGCCATCATCTCAGTAGTCACTCCCTTTCCTCAGATCTGATAAAGTTACTGGATCTCTTGGTACTACAATTATATTGTGTTTATTTAAAGGAAAGCGGTAACGATGAAGAAGGTGAACAGCAAGTATATTTTGAAGAGCACATTGACGCCACGGCTTGCTCGAAAGGAGCTGCAGAAGGAGTTGCAAGAATCATCTCCACAGCTTTCCAAATCACGATCGTGTTCGTCGCTCAACCAGGAGACGAGTACCGATCCAGCTGGACCGGGATATAACAACTACTTAACTGTACACGTAAGTTACCTAATTATTTAATCGTTATGTTTGGAAACAGTATTCCAAACGGTCACTCTCTTTTATTCGATTTTTTCGCGTAAGAGAGCTGTGGATAAGATAGGCCTCAAAACATGGATGACGTTTAGCTACGTGTTTGGAGAAGTCATCGCCTCCAACTAGGATTTCTCCTATATCATGGGTGTAACTGCAGACACAAATATCACATGCATATACTAGAAAGACCCAGACACGGAAAACTAGTTTTTGTTTTACAAATATTTGGTTCGTATGGAAATTAATACTGGTAGCCCAGAACTAAGGCAAATAAATCAGTAAGGCACACATTGAGATGTCAAAGTTCACAATAGTAAGCGAGCAAGAATTAAATAAAAAGTTCTCATCGAAGAAGTTTTTCCTTTAATTTAGATGACCGTAACACTCTTGTATTTAAAATATTATTTAAAAATGATAATGATTAATGCTCCTTCTTGTAATGCAACCATGCCGTGAAGCGACAACGTAAACTGGACTTTATGATTGTATTTGAGAAAAAATAATAGAACTTTGTATTGCATGTGCAACATGATTAAATCATCACAGCGTTTAAGGCAAAAAGTTTTTATGAATGAACATAATTATGATCTTCGACATTGTTATGACTAAAATTATGAGGAACTAGAATGTTTTCCTCGACATTTGTGTTAAAGAACGCTGGGTATATAACACTATACACGGTATCTATGTAAATGTCGCTCATTCTTAAGAGATGATCGTTGCAAAAATAAGAAAAACGCATAGCTTATTAAATAACGTAATGTTTATTCCAGAGCTTCCCATCTGCGATGAATCTGCCGACAATAACGACACAGAGCTTCGACGATCTCATTGGACAGGGAGGCAAGCAGCAACAGCGGCACGGCAGCCAAGGCTCCGACGAACCACCCAAGAACACCTGGACCACCATGACTCCGCAGGAAATAGCCACGTGGATCGACAAACGATCCCGCATACTATTTCCCCTTATGTTCGTCTTTTTCAACATCATCTACTGGACGTTCGTCTACTGCCTATAATAGCTCAAATAGTCATAATATTTGTAATAGCGTGTTCCACACATCCGTAATTTCGCCGATCAACTCGAATGTAGTTATTAAATATTTAATAAGTCAGTAAAATTTTAAATATATTTTTTAATAATGCAGGTTACAGATGATTCATAGGGAAATCTCTGTTTAGAAGGAAAAAACACATGTATTGCGGTTTTTGAGGCAAACACTTAAACCTAGTGCATACCTTTGAGCGGCCATAATGTTTGTACTTATTGATCAAATTAAATATAATTTTCCACTTTTGCCAATCCGCAAAACTTGCCTAAGAAACGAGGCGCGAGGTGGTATGAACTATTTTAGTATGGTTTATTAGGTAAGTAAAATACGTACTTTAATCTGTCACTGTTACCTACCACAGAAATTGAGCTATTTATCACTTATTAACGTAAAATCTTTTCAGTATTTTTGCAGATGTGATATCTTGAAACAGTCTATTCGATCGCGATCTAACAATCGCATATTCATTTATTAGATATAATATTTGAAATACTTATATTATTCGCGATCCTATATAATCGTGGTATTGTTTGCTTTGAGCAACATTTTGAGGAAACAGATTGAATTTACTAATCATTCCGAAATTATGGGAACAATTGGATAGGTATCTATCTATCTACCTAAGATATTCATAGTTTGTAATACGAATATCAAATAATAATTGTAAACGCAATAAAATCTCGATATCACAAGATTGCTTGTAACCTACCAAGCACAATATGTGTGGCGTGGGTATCGTAGCTCCCAAACGCATGGACCAATTTCAATGCGGTTCTTTAAATTCGGAATCTGGTTTAATTCGAAAGGTTAGAAAATCTGTTCAGTCGTTCAAGAATCATCAGCCCTTTTCCTAGTAACTGGGGTTTGTGTAGGGATCTATATGTGACTGAGAATGGTATATAATAATATGGCGTGTAAAGCCATGTTGGAGTCCTAAGGGAACCTAAACTATGACACTAGCAGCTAGGACAGTCTGGAGACGACCCAACTCGAAAATTTGAAAATGTACAGTAGATGTTTCGTATTTGGGCTTTTTGGATTGTTCTCGACAACTAGTTGATAAACTATGGTGGTCAGGGTCTGATGGTCAACCAGGAAGGCAGTCAAGTCACAGCACCCAATAACGTATTCCCGCCGAGTTTGTACTCGCTGGATTTGTCTCGACGTAGGTACCCACTCGTGTTTCCAAACATGATAGTAACACATAATGATGAAAATTCAAGTTCAAATAAGAATAATGAGGCGGGGGCCGGGGGCAATTTTTATATTATTATTTAAAAAATCTATCAAACGAGATTAGTCAACTTTAGTCAAACGAAAGGTTGTAAGATATTAATTCATATAAGTTGTACACTATACTTATTTATTCAAATTGCATTTTGACGCTAGGCAGGGGTCATGATCAAACTATTTATATAAACCTACTATTGTTAGTATTATTACAGTAGGTAGTATAGGATTTATTTATCTGTAGTCGGATACACTTTAATACAAGATGAAGTTTCAATTTATGATAACTTATTTGTCACTTATTATATTTGATAAGATATATCGATAAACTAATTGATCCTTACCCGTTTATATATTGTTATATTTTAAGGATGAATTGTTAGAATACATCGCAGTGTACATACATATGCATAATTATAGATAATGTTTCATTTTAATTTTCTAGACTAAAGTGCCTAAAAGAGATTATTTTATTTAGAGTAAGTACTTAAGTAAGAAGAAACTTGTATTTGTATTAAAATATACTTAGGTGCTGTTTGTAATCTCAATAATATAAACTCGAATCATCGTTATTGTGTTTATTGCTTTGTAGCATTATGTGTAATGTGTATTTTCCCTTAAGCGGTAAATGTAGATGGTAATTGACTTCGTTATTATTCACTGGTCGTGTCGTCCGTTGCTATTCTCAGGACATCACCCTCAATGCGTGTACTATAATAATATGCAGACAAGAACCCATTCTTCCTTCGAAGCTTGAAGTTGGAGGCTGTCTTACCAACATTCACAATATTGTTTCGTAATCCTATTGTCATGCTCAATTGTTCATGCCTTTAATGGTATTCCCATTCTACTTTCCTTTATATGACGTTAATGTTGCTTTTTCCTTAATAACGCTGCGGGGCCACAAGTCTCGAGAATAACGAAATAAAAACAATGACGGTTCTATGCCGGTCAAACGGCGAATATAATAATGAACAAATTCACACTATCATACCTATTTGGTATTCACAAACTTAAAAAGCAGCAAACTGTCACGTCAATCCAAAACACCACTAATGTGACCTACAACTTACACGCAACATCGAGTTGTAAACCATGATATCAGGATTCAAAAAGCGCTTCCAACTGGGGCCTGAGTCTGCTAATTTAATAAACATTACGTACAATTGTCATCTAAGCGCCACCCCTGCATTGAGACTCCACTATAATTAATGTGACTGAATTGGTCAAGTCTACAAAAAATTTAATGACATCTTCACCGAGAATTGAAATTTTGCACGAAAAATTACAGTTGGTTGTGGGTTCAGTGGAAAGTTATTGGAAGGTCTTATGTTTATATAAAGAATACCAAATGCCTAAAATCGATGATGGACACCCTATCGATACTGAATTGAAGCATTGGTAAATTATTACAGACTTGGGCTTTCATTTGTACTGAAAGCCAAAATCAAGGAAAGGTCCAAAACGACTATTGGAGAAAATACCTAGCTATACTTAATTATTTGTAGACCAAATCACAGTAAAACCGGTCCTGCTATCATCCAAGTTAAACAAAAAGTCAACTTTGTCTTTAATAAAATGCCTATTGAATGTCGCCATTCGTTCTAGCGATACACCATCGTTAAGTGCGAGACCACGCGTATCTAGACCAAGTCATCAAGAAAATAGAGTCAAGGTGCAGGCGCGTCGTCTTCACGATGCGCAGCTGTCACCAGGCTGTCATCACTCGAATAACGCTTCAGAGCCGAAGCACTTGCTTGACTGAAAGCAATAAGCAATAAAGAACATTTTATTATCTTCTATGCATCTTCCTAGGTTCTACAAAGAAGCACTATCGTCAACCTCATCTTCCATAACTTTTACGTTCTGAACGTAGAGCCAAATTGAATAGATTGTTACATTTGGCAAGATTGTTTTGCAGTGACTAATCTATCTGATGACTTGACAGCTGATAGAATTTGTGGTAAGTAATACTTTTCTTCATCAAAATTAATTAATTAATTCAATAATAATAATTAAACTAGACTGTACCATAATAGGCCCACTTTTTTGGTAAGTAACTATTAACCCTTGTCACTAATTATTCTTAACCCTAATTTCTTCACACTATTCTTACCTATATCTAGTCCTAGGACGAGGTGTGGGCGTTGGGGCCAGTCGAGGCAGGCGGTAATCGAAGTTAAGCGTACCCCCCGAGCCCGAACTCGAGCCGCGTCCCGACCCACTCGAGCTCTCCGACCACGTTAACTCTGACATACTGGAAAATAACAATAAAAATAATTGATTTAAGAAAACTTTGGTTTAGCCTCAAAACAGAAGGAATGCGGATGGATTTTGTTACTCTTTCACGTTATTACATGAACGCAAGTGAACACTGAACGGATTTGGATGAAATTTAACACACAGATGGTTTATAACCTGGATTGACACATAGGACTTTTTATCCTGTCTGGATCAAAATCTGAAGTCCACGCAGACGAAGTCGCGGACAGAAGCTAGTAATTATATAAAAACACTAACAGTGCCCGGGACTCCGTCCACGCGGATATCGGAAAGTAATATGTTGTCGTATATGAACACGAAATCATGATAAGTAATTAAAAATATTAACACTCAGCCCAATGCAGAGCAGCTGTTTATGTAACCAGAAAGTTTCGAAAGTATTTTTTACGGTTATCATACCTTAGGCTAGGGCTACGCTACGTGCCTGTTGATGGACGATGAAGCAAAGTTACGCTAACGCTATAATTAAAGTTCAATTAAAAAGTGCTTGATTGATCTAGTGGTCGCGAACATGACTGCTGAATTTGAAGTCCTGGATTCGACAAATATTATTTCCAAATCAGTCAAATATTATTGGGTTTTCTGTTATGAAATTCGCAGTAGTAGATAGACCGACATACATAGTTCGAATGACGGATTTGGATTCTATAGCTTATTTCTAGCATTCCTAGGTGATTTTCGGGAAAAAAACACAATATACAGATTTATCGTGCTTTACGATTTTAATAAAGTATACCTAGAAGAGATGGGTGGCAAACGGTATGGCGGGGTGTAGATGTCGTTGCTCTCGGTGTAGGTGGACGCATGGATCTCTTGCTGGTACAACTCGTACAGCTGGGCAAGCTCCGGAGGCACGCCCACGCCAACATCTGGTGATAATATACTTGTATTATTGCTTTTTAGCCTAAAGGTTGACTGGTAGAGAATGCCATATGGCATTAAGTCCGCCTTATGTACCATACATAGAAGTATAAATAAATAAATAATATTGACAGATTCATCATCCCGCTGCCTTTATTCCAATTTATTTTAGGTCGGCGCAGAATATATTTTCTCCCATACATGTCTATCGGCACGTCATATCGGTAGTCACTGCCTTTCTAGCCATATCATCTTCATCCACATTCATGAGTGATAATATTTATTTATTCATTCTTTATTATTTGACTGCTACTAATTATATGAAGGGGATATTGATCTCTATGTATTTATAACAAAAATACTTATTGTTTTCTGAATGTATTTAGGAAAGTATATTTCTCAGTTTCCTTACCTTTATAATTAGGTACTCCGTGGGTTAGACGGTACAGCCAGAGCCCGATATATAATTAACCGTTTTCTTGATATTTTGTTTTCACTGATACTAGTTTTTGGTTTACGCGGGTAGTTGGATAATCTACCTAACCTAACAATCCTACTGAGGTGGTGAGGCCAAGACAAATTTAGTTAAAGGTTTAATCTTTTTTAATAAATTTTTAAAGCGCATTAACGCATGTTTAGCGACATACTGGAGCACATGGATCACCGATCCAAGGGCTGCAGATGCAAACCCTGCACTCGGTTGTAGTTTCCACAAATTTAACTATATCGAAATTATAACTTTGGCGACAATCCATCTCGGGTGTGGTCACAAGATTCCACTACCTTATGGATATTAATGTCTGATATTACCAATCTACCTTGTAGAGCGCGTCTCTGTCTCGTAATGATCTCGTCGGAAAGCCTTCTCTGAGCGTCTCGCCGTTGCAAGGCGAGGTCACGTCGTCTCAGTTCATGCGCGCGAGCCGCTCTCTCTCCTTGCAACGCCAATTTGTCAGCCTCTAACTCGTGCACGCGACACACCAGCGCCAGCACTTCTCGCTCTGGACCACTGCTAATTGTAGCTGGCAACTCCTGTTGGCGATAAAAAATCAGAAAAAAAGCGATATCTTTTCATATTTACTATGATAATCTATAAAGGACAATGACCAAAAGTGGTACCAAGAAGTCTCACGCATCAAGATCAAAATTCTATAGTAATTATTTTCATAATTTTTTACGACATTACGCGTCATGGATTTGAGTTTTGAACAGGGAATTTATTTTAAAGTATAAAAGTATGATTATTGTTTAATCCCTTTACATGACGTTCACCACAGCCGGTCATAGGGATGTGGAATGCAATAGAAACTATTTATGATGAATCGATTAACCAGTCATTCCAATCGTTTATTTTGTTTATTATATATTTTTAACGTTTGCTTCAAAAACATTTCACGAAAGATGTGTATTAGCTTTCCTTTCTTATCATGCAAGTGATTCTTTTCTTTTTGAAAATAGAGTATTTAAACCTAAACCCTAAACAATTAATTAAAACCAGTACACCAAATCGATTTAGTTTTGCTAATTGACACAAAATCGATTTTATTACTAAAGATTTTGATTTATCGATAACATCCCTAAATCCATTTCATTTATTAATTACATTTTTGACATTTGATTTAACGTATTCAGTTATGTTTTGAGAAATAGAATTTGTTTGTATTTTATGAACTTAATTCTGTGTATTTCATTGCGCAAATATGTCTAGTCGTAGGGTCGACCGACTGACGCCGTCAGTCACCCGGCAATACCGATGTATCAATTGTACATTTTGGATACCCAGAAGCCTATCTAACCTCCAATGATTAACTTGTTACAGTCGTGGATAACTCCTTACTCAGGTAAGCAGATCATATTTTACTTTTTGATTATATAAGCATGTCAGGCACCTTCTATTTGCTGACAAATCTTTTACTGATGGTACCATCTATAATCGTACAAAACATTTATATAGAAAGAAAGAAAACGTATTTAATTTAGACTCGCACATAAAATAACAAATAAATATCAACAGATCAAAACAATCGAGTGCAAAACAGGCTCTACTCTTGATTATAGGTGTAATTTCTGTTAATATGTTATGGAAGACAGTTAACTACATAAAAAGTAAAACACACTTTTTCATTCATGGTTTTTATTGCAGTTGACTTCAGAATGTGTGCTTTGTACAGTGTTTGACACTGCTTGAAGATGGAGTAAACACAATCAATGAAGGAAGTTAATTGTTGCCTGTTGTCCCAGTGCACCTGGTAATTATTTTTATTTATGTTGCATTATAACAAATATATCCCTCATTATGTTATAAATGTTCTTCTTTTCTTCAGTCTTCTATTGTTGATAGTGATAATACTATTAGATTTGTTTACAATATTATGTCCCGATAAGTGAGGTTTCACAAATAATGCCAATAGATATTATTTTCTATTTTGACACAATTGCTGCCTGATCATTATCATGTATTGCATACAATCACATTACATACTTTTATCAAACCTATAACCCATTGCAGAATGTTTAGAATTACATGTTAAATATAGGTATATACATTACATGTCACTTTTTAGATCTCAAGATTGGAAAGAGTATGTGCTGCTTGTTGAAGCTCGGCCACAAGAGAAGTGCAACATTATGATCAGCATGACTCCAGCCGCCCTGGTCTGTCAGAAGCTATTTTGCCAGATGTTGGATCAAGTGGGGATCTCAATATTCCTGAGCCACCCCCTCCTCCTCAACAAAACTTCTCAAGTTAGGTCTATGATGTAAAAACCCATGATATAGATATGTTTTTTTTTTCAGGAGTATAATGAACGATTTAAGTATAAGTATTTTGTATAAATATTTTGACTTTGCTAATAAAACCCAAATAGACCTGTTTGTTTTATTTCTATCCCTTACCTACCTAGTCGATTCACGACGACAACATGAACATGAGCATGAGCAATAGTGCCTGTCAGTAATAGTATTATAAGATTACTAAAGGCTTATAATTGTTGAGGATGCTCTCTAGACTCAAAGAGCACTATTCAGTCTGACTGGTCAAACTTATGATAATGTGGTAGTGTGATTACGGTAGCGTCCAATATATTATATACCCTTATTACTCTTAGATACGCTACCCCGCTCACAGTATTAGCAATATAGGGTTACTCCCCGAGTTTCAGTCACGAACAACACAATAACTACTAATATACGCGGATTACTCTGTTTTTAGAGCAATCATTTTCGTTCGTGTATGAGGTGTCAATAAAATACACCTACTTACCTGGTTTTGAGGTTATTTTAGATTTTGTTAAATATCTCCGAAACCCGGGTTTTGTTCAAAAAAATAACTTTTGTAAGAGTTAATATGATAAATGTAGACTATAAAAACAAAGTTTCATAATGATGCAGCTCGGTACGGGGTTCCATACATCCATGATCATTGTCCTTTTAATGGCATGTTTTGGAAGTGACAATTATAAAATTGAGTAGACACTCTCTAGCTCGTTGCACTTTAGAGGAGCTATTTTGTTAAAAAGAATAATGCCAGCATACCTGTTCCAGCTGTGCTCCTCTTAAGCGAACCTGTTCCAACTGTCTCTCAACCCGTTCTCTCTCGGTGCGCGCGGACTCTTGTTCTCGCTCGACGGCGGCTAGCTCGGCCCATGCCTGCTCCACCGCCACCTCTGCTTCTGCACGCTCGCTGCTACTCGTTGACATACCAGTTCCGCCCCTAGACAGGTGTGTATTCATGATCTCGAAAATTAACAATCGTAAAATGAAGACTGGATAAGGAACCGGCATAGTAAGCTAGAATTAAATTTGTTTACGTAAGGGAGGAAAGGATTTTCTTTTATATTTATAATATTTTATCATAAAATCTTTCAGTATCTTGTACCTGTAACTCTGTTGTGTGCTGAGTCTAGATCCAGGGATGTTAATAGGTTTGTAGAGACGGTTGAACCTGGCCTCCCAATGCGATATTGCTGCATGTTGTCGCTCAGCGTCCAATGCCAAGCCGAGCAGATGACTGTCCAGCTCCATCAGTCGTCTTCGTAAACGCATCTGTTGCTTGAACGTGGACACGATGGCTTCGCGTAGAGATTTTAAATGAGCTGCGTTTTCCGCTGCATCCTCTTTGCTTACTTCCTCCTCCACCCGTTCGAACTCTTTTGGTTTACTATAAAATTGATTGCTAATGTTATTCGATAGTTTAATCATCAATCTCTACCTATATAAAATAGTTAAAGCACGCACTTTGGGGGAAAATATATTTAGTAGTTCTCTGACTGAGACTTGTAGGCAGGAGCTGCCATTCAACGAAAAATAAGACCTAGTGATAGTTACCTTGTTCTATCGTCTTTCATTTTAAGTTTTAGTCGAGCAATTTCTTCACGCAGTTCAGTGATGACTGTTCGATACTGCGACAGAGGCATCGGAGTTTCGACCAATTCGCGTTCCACCTGAAACGATATTATTAGTAAAGAGCGTCAAATCATCAAACCACGTTGTAAATGATTAAACTACATTGCTGTGCTGTCGCAGTTCTGCATCCGATTCTGCCAAATTCTGTATTGACCTTTCATTTTAACTCACAGTAAATCACAGTAAATATGGAGAGTGCACTCTCCATATCAGTAAACCATTTTCATTCTAATTGTTTGAAATGCAATATAATGAGTGTAGCCAACCCAATCTTGCACCAAAACCTTTCAACCTTTACAAATTCAGGAAGGCATTCAGCCTACCTTTTTGGTAATACAAGATGCCTTCTGTGCATAGTGAAGCGTAGAGCGAGTGGTGTCTCGGGCCGCCCCGCCCGGCGCGACGTGCGCCACCATGGCGGTGCGACAGCGCCCGCCGAGCACCTCGCGAAGAAGCCGCGTCAGCTTTGAGTCGCGGTAGTTCACGTACCTATGGCATAAGTCGTTTAACATTATAATTATTATTGCTTAAGGCTAAGCAATAATAATTATGATGTGATTGGCTAAGTACGCACGAGATATAGTGCACAAGTGTATGCGCTAATACAGGTGCATTCACTCTTCCTTCACTTTCAAATTCCGAATGGACGGCAATCCGACACGACTGGGGAGAGAACAGGCGCAGGACCGATGAGGGAGTTAATGAGTTAATTCCATACCCATGTATATACTGACCGCACAATGCGTTGTTTAACCAAAACGACCGTTTACCGACCACAGTTGCAATGGGTTATGAACACCTTAATACTTCAATTAGGAGCTACACATAAATAACGGTATTTATTATATTAGATGCGCAAAAAATAAATATATATGTAGTGCATTAGGACATTTGCGCAAAACAGTTACAGAAAGTACCTACAGCAATTACAGCTTACAATTGCTAAATTCGGCCAGTTTTAGGATATGGTTCTATTTTGTGGGGCAACTGGAGTTTAATCAACTCAGCAATGGGATGATGTGATGGATGAATGGAGGATGTGATGTAACGACATTGGTATCAATAAAAAAATCAAACGTGATGGCGCCTACAACAGATTCGATAGCAACTTACTCAACTCCAAATTTAGTATAGCATAATCAAGAGTTAGGCTATTTTTTACTGCACTATAGTTTGTTGAAAGTTGCAGTGCAATCAGCTTATTGAAAATACCAACTAATTTTCAATTATCTTATTGCACCTAGATACTTAATTATAGGGTGCACGTGGCTAAGTAACAGCCGCACCAACGATCGATCGAGGTTGCGCTTGCCGAGGTTAATCTGTAGATAGGTGAGCGACCGCGGCAACCGCAGCTTAACCTCGATCAATGTGTGCAGCTGTGTGGTGTCTGATCATTTCATATAGAAACCACCTCCGTGACCACGTTAAACCGTCGTCGTCAGTCCCAGTTATCAAATTGCGATCTATGCTTAAGACAGATGCCTGAAATTCAAGATATGTCTTTGAAAAAGCATTAACGCATGCTTAGCGAACTCTAAATCTCATCTTAGTGGTCAGAGCGCCTGGAGTATCTATCCGGGAGGCGCAGGTTCGAATCCTGTTCGCGACCGTATTCTTTTTCCATTTAATTATATTGTAACTTCAGATGCCTGAAAGTCTGACGACCAGTCTTACCTTAAGTCCACGAGATAAGTATCGTGTTACCAAGTTTATGGGTTTTGGAAGGTCAGATAGGCATTCGTTCCATGTAAAATACTGGAATGAAGTTGCATCCGGACACACTGGAAGCCGACCCCAACGTAATAAATTATGTCAGAGTACCTTTAAGTAAGTACCTATATAAATGTTTGGAGATTCAATTCCTAATTATGATTCTGATGTTAACAACTTAGCTACTCTCTCTATTACTAATAGTATAACAATGAGACGGGACGAATTAAGAGTTGTCAAACTAGTCTCGCTCATATAGTTTACTAGTAAGTAACTGAGAGTAAAAGGTTGGTCATCTGAGAGTAAAAGGTTGATCAGTATCGACATAGTATCTGATATCTATCTATCTACATAAATCAAAATGAGTTGCTGTTCCTTAGTGCTAAAACTCGAGAACGGCTCAACCGATTTTGATGTAATTTTTTGTGTGTGTTTGAGTGAGTCCGGGGATGGTTGAAATGTACAATTGGACTCGGTTCAAGGCAAGACACCGTCTGCAGGGCTCACTAGTTGCATATAAAAAAAATTGCAGAAGGTTTCTTATGACACACGATTAAAAAGTACTTACATACTACAGGTTTTGACAACTGTGATTGCAAACTTACCGAGCTCCACCAGAGAGAGCCATGATGCAGTTACCAAGAGCAAGGAGTGATCGGTTGATATGCGCGCCCTCCAGCCGCCGCGAGCGCATACCGGCACGCTCCGATCCGGCTAAATCGATGAGGAACAAACGACCGCGCTGAGTACCTTTCTCCACTTGATGGCTTACAGTGACACTGAAAAAAAAACTTGTGACTTAAAAAAAAGTAATTCAGACGGCGCGGCTGGCACAGTGGTCGAGAGACAGGTTGCTGCACTGCGTGTCGCAGGGTTGATTCCAGAACGGAGCAAATATTTGTATGATCTATAAATAATTGTTCCGGGTCTGGATGTGTGCATGTGAGAGTATGTGTTTGTAAAAGCACCCACGATACAGGAAGAAATTCCTAGTGTGTGGAGGGGACAAGGTTTAAAAAAAATTGTTTCTTGAGACGTTCAACCTCGTGAGATCTTAACGATTACTAATCAGGTTCACAAAACGATGAGATAATGATATGACTAGGTATTGTGGGAATTGGTTCAGCAGTGCAGATGGGTCGCCCTTAGCCCCTAGCCAGCAGATGACTCTTGAACTGCACTTGGTTGTTGGACTTGGTTTCACTCAAGTCAGCAACTACAGACACATTGCATCATTTTTCGTCGTGAAACTCTAACGAAACAGATGTATGACATTTTACTAAGACTGAAATACGATGTTGCTCGCGAAAATACCTGAGAAGGGCGTGTCCCCTGGAAGAGTGTTGGTTGGCGTGCGTAGGTTCAGCGGTGCGGGACCGGTCGCCCCTAGCGAGGAGCTCCGCGACGTGAGCTGCGCTGTTAGCCTTGGTTTCACTCAGACCAGCCACCACCGGTGCCCCACTGCCTCCCTCGTCGCGGAGCTCTAAAGGACCCGCGCTCGGGTTCAACAGGTCACGGATGATCTCGTTGTATATCTCAATGTAAGACATTTTAACCTGTTAAAGTATTTACGATAAACGGTGTACTTTATTTACTTTAACTAAGAGTATACTTGTATGCCTCTTGCATAAGCCTCTTTAAATAGTTACTAGCGTTAGGTTAAAAGAATTAGTAACTAAAAACAAATTAAGTACCTAAGTACGAAATAATAGAGCTATCGTGCCCGCTAATAGGTACCATGGGCAATCATCAGAGTTGTCAATTAAAAGTCATGACGGATTCTATTTAGGTGCTGCTAAATTGACATCAATTTACCTACGACCACCAAATTACCAGCACCTAAATAGATAAATGCCTAGGCAAACATGTGAGGTAAACACGAAGTTGAACAGAATATTAATGTAACTCATTTAATATGTATACTTATTTCTTGAAAGTGTTTAAGTGGTTTGTAATTTGTGGTGTTCATATGTAGGTAGGTATCAATTTATTTTTCATCGAGAAAATAATGACTCGGCTTTGTTGTTTCTCGCACATGTCAAACACTTATGATCAATAAAGGATCGTTAATCCATAGTTCGGTGTACTTACACCACCCACCCTTATCGATTCCACGCTTCACCGTTCAGCAAACATCCAATTCGATCTTTATGAATATCGAATAGCTATGAAATGTACCTAGTAAACAATATTTGGTCATCATCGTCGATTAAATTGATGGGAAATTGTTTGAGAAATGTAGAGTTCATTACTAGTTTGTTTGAATATGGTATGGGTATGGTTATGGTACCAGGTAAATAATATTTTTATTTGCTGCTATTTGTAAGGATGGTCTCTTGCGGTAGGTATAATTAAGAACTCTTTCCACGCTCCAATACATAAAAACACATATTTCACTAACATATTTTATTCACTAGGATATTTCTAGTATGTAATACATAAAAAGTAACCTAGTAATCCTGGGTTACCTTTGAAAAAACAATGCTTGTTTTTTATCTGCTACGGGCTACGAATGCTACGAGAATTGCGCTCTCCTTTAGCTACCAAAATGTTCCCGACTACAATAATTTTAGGAGGTTTGATGTTAAAGATTCTGCTCCTTGATTTCAAAAAGTAATATATATGTCAATGATACTGCTTTTTGATGTATGAATAAATTCATGACGGAACTAGTTAAAGGTAGATAATAATCAACGACTTATGTCTGTATGGTTTTTGAGTGGAAGTCGTCGTACTTACAAGTAATTATCCTTACAAGGAAATTATTTAGGTTATTTTTCCATTAGTATTGGCGCCGGTCATGAATGCTGACAAGTGGCTGGTAATCACCCATTACTCATTAGTTATGTGTCACACAAATAAACCTCTATTATTCGACTGCTGCGGAGACCAAAAAGACTTTTCTTCAAATTAGATAAGGTACTTCTAAATAGATATTTCACAAATATGTAATTTACTTAACTATTTCATCTTTTGTTTTTATTTAGTTTCTTTCAGGGGAATTTGATTCATAATTCCGTTGGTAGTAATCTAACCACATACTTCTGAAATGCTCTGTGAATCTGACCGAAACGAAGTGTCATTTGAGAGATCAACTGCGTGTTACCTACGACATTAGATATGAAAGCCCTACCGCAATACAATCTAAGTCTACGTTTCCAAAAATTATCATGAAAATCACAGAATAGACAGGACAATTGTTCTTTAGGGTACTATGAAAAGGTTGTATTTTTCAGTATAATTTTCATAATGACTATGATGAACTATGAGAAATTTCATATGCAAATACTGAAAGACACGGCAACATTTCATATAATACATTTTTGGGTAATACTTAATTTCTTCAACTTATTTAAAGCAAATTCATTATTTTGGAAGTACTGATAACTTTTACCAATACCTACTTGCATCAAGTCCAAGTTGATTCTATTCACGTATTTTCCCACCACTCTGACAGTAGATACTGTGGCCTTATAAATTATAAAACTAAAAGTTCATTACGAATCATTGTAGTTGAACTCGTAATAGGATCTCGACTTCCCGACGATTACTAAAGTTCATGTTCAATCAATAAGTAATTGACGAGTGTGTGTTTGGCGATTAACTCATACCTAATAATGAATGCCTTAACGAGGCTTTTCTAACTATAGCTACTAACATAGCATGTTTGGTCAAAAATTCAGAATAGGTACACACCTTACCGCTATAGCTACTATGTATATTGATAACTACGTCACGACATCTGACCTATTAGGTAATTTTAGATAAAGGACATTCAGGCTTCGAACATTTAGTTCCCAAAAATTTAAGAGTCGGAAGAAAATACAAGAGCCAGAAATACAGAGTCATATATGTATTTTACAATTACAGCGAAACCTCAGCTACTATTTAAGTGTGAGCGTTAGTCATAGGCCGTACCTAATAATGCCGAAGAAGCAGTGGCCGTTCACTGCTTCTGTAATTGCAAGCAGGTCTGGATTTACTGTGTTTGTATTCAAATTCAAATTCAAATTCAAATATTTTTATTTCATATAGGCCATATTACAAGCACTTATGAAAAGTCAAAGCTAGGTGCACGGTTCCAAGGCGTTGATCTTATGGAGAAGAGCCGGCAAGAAACTCCATAGACACTCTTTTAAAATAAATTGGTATAACAATAAATAAGGTAATGTGAGAATAATGCAGGTTAATGAGCAAAATAATAAAGGAAAGCGCTAGAAGCAATAACTTATACTTATAGCCTTTTAAAATGATTGCCAAAGCAGTTAAGAGCTGACCAGTCCCGACAGACAGCACCCGTTCACGAGCATGACGCGCACATCAGCCTCGCTTAGCTCAACCATTTTGTAGGGAACTCGACGACCCGATGTACAACGCCACCATCAGCAGGACATTTTAGTGAGCATGACAAACTCATAATGCCTGACAATGGGCAATATGTACGTAACATGAGATTAAAAATAACATTAATGTCCATATAATGCTCACATTTTACAAAGAAATGTTAATATAAATTTAAAACTAGTAGGAATACTAGCGGTTAGATAATGGATATGTAAATTTACATAAACAAACAAGTGTCAAAAAAAAATACAATTGGAATAATTGTACTACGTCAATAAAATTAATTGTATAAAAATAAAAACTAGTAATTACAAAAGTAATCTGTTGAGGTTACATTCATACATGAAATAAATTAAACAGTGCCAGTGGGTCGCTGTGTGCAGGAGGGGATCGTGCGCCAAACATCCTTATCCTCAATGTAATGTTTAATACTATAATATGCTTTAGATATTAAAATGCGTTTGATCACTACCTTAAACTTATCATCTGGAAGATCTGTAATATTAGATGGGATCTTATTGTAGAATCGAATACTGTTACCCATAAATGATTTGCTAGTCTTCCTAAGCCTAAAACCGGGGACTATAAGCTGGTGCTTATTACGAGTGTTTAAATTGTATTGATAAAAACGTTGAATTATCTACACGTCATGAAGGACTTCGAAATCGCTCAGTAGACGTTATGTAGGTATGCTCTCGAGTTATATCACCTGTCCTATTCTATGAGTAGATACTTGTATTGTTGTTTTTTTTTTTCATTCTAATTGTTTGAGTAACCTTAAAATACAATAAAAATTATATCAGATAAAGTTTTAACTTGGCTGTAACATTAGGTACAGTTAGCAACAGAAGTGGATTAACACGCATCGAAACTGCACCAACTGTAGTGCTGGTTAACATATGATGAAATTACTTGTTGCATTTTCTGTACGCATTTGATAACAAGATTGTATTGTACTCCAGATAGTTAGATGAATAGTTTCAGAGTTAAGCCATTTTAAATGTTGTATGTGTTCAGCGACTTTTGTTGCTGACCGTACATATTAAGTACAATGACAAGTGACACGCCAAGTCTACCTATTTTATCAAAGACCACACATGGTCACTATAGTAAAAAAATCTATTAATGTGAGGATAAATATTTTTTTTTTGTCCTTTAGCTATAAGGGAAAACCATAGGTAGGTAACTACTAGCATTATGAACGACTAAGGCTGAATAATATAATATTTCTTCTTACTCATGATTGCTAGCAACTCATTCGGACCTTCCTAGGAACGTGGTTCATTCATTAAGACAATAAAACATCAGTCACGCTTTATTTACTAGCTGCTGGAAATTTAAAGGAAAAATGTATGGACAGACAATGTAGAGAACGTAGCGTAGGTACTCGTATGTATCAATCAATAAATACAAAAAAATACATATCTAAGTATTAAGTTTGTTTTTCTATTCCTGCTCTAACAAGATACGTAGGTATAATTAGTTAAGGGTAAAATGTAATATAATTAAAAAAAAACAAAGACTAAATAAATCACGGTTTAGGTATTCCACACTGCTTAAAGTCGCCGTCAGGGAATAACGACACAGTTTCATTACCAATGATTTCGACCACTACAATGCGGCATAAATGCAGTATTTATTATCAGATGGAGCACACAAAGCTACCCATACGTATTACTTTGACGCTATACTTCGCCGATGCTTCGTTCCAGCCAGCAGCGTTTAGTTATCACGCTATCTAAAAGGGGCAAAAGGCCTCTTAGAAACATAATTTTCCACGTTGTAAAGTCAAGTCACAATGTCAGTTCAAGTGCGATACGCATTTTAATATTACTTAAATATAATCCTTTATACTGAAAGTTTGTATCGCTTCACGCGCACAATGTTGCATAATGTTATAAAGGTTAATTAAGTTGATGAATTGAAAATAATATGCAATGTTTTTTCGTTGGCCTTTGGATGTAGGACTTGCATTTTAGAGTTCGTATAAATATAATTCATACATAAGTTCCCATTTATATGATTAGATATATCATAATTTTATTTTTAAGTAGTTAATATACTATAATATGGTACTAACAACTAACCTATTAAATAAACTTATTTATTAACTACACACTATTCACAAAATAAAAACTATTTTAATATAAACATAAGAAAAAAAAACTCTAGCGTCGAAGTATTCCTCCGCATCGCTGTCTTCTGGCAAGGTGTCCAGGAGACTGGTAGCATTGCCGCGTTGGATGGCAATGCTGATTCTTTGACCAAGAAACAAGCCAGCTCTCTGGTCACGTGAAATGATTATATCTAGGTATTAGCTATAATACAATCGGTTGATCCATTTCTGTGCCATATTTAAGTAGGTGACACTATACCACTGATACTGAACCAATTAAAACCAAAATTCCAAAAAAAATATGTTGTTGAATTTATTGATACTTTTTGTAAACAACCAAATTCGCCCCGAGGCCGAGGCCACGACAAAAACCAACCCATGAAATCCACCAAATAAATCGGTATAGGAATTCGCCGGTCTGACGATGCCAACAACTTATTCTTAGCCGCGATGTTACGGACGCAGTTTATTTGACATCATTTGATTGGATTTTTGAAGGCTCATATCCGCGGCTACAGATGCGGATCTTAACATATTTTTTAAAGAAGGAGAAATAAAGTTATGTTTATTCCCACACAGTGCAATACTGGGACAGAAAAACAGAATATGTAAACAGTAAACTTAGTCTAAACTATAATTAAAACACATAGGTAGATAACAATACCTACATACATACATACATATATTTATTAAATTAAACCTAATTATTTACAAACTACACTATACCTACATGTATACAATAACTTAAAAACTATTCTACTATAAAAATAAAGAAAAACTCAAGCGTTGAAGTATTCCTCCGCATCGCTGTCCTCCGGGAAGGCGCCCATTTTTTTTTTTTAAATCTTTTGTTGTGTGTTTTTAAATTCCAAAAAAATATCTGGAAGGAGGTTTTGGCTGCAGTTAGCTGACGCATCACTTATCTATATTATCTGATGATGAGCGGCTCTTATATCTATCTTTATCATCATCGGTTTTAGTTATAGGACATCTTAATTTTTCAACGACTGTAGATACTTATACGGAGACGTTACACTATTATATCGGCTTGTATTAGTTCAGAAAGACCTAACAACTAAGGCCTGTTGAAAATGATTGGGTCAGTCTTATTTTCTTGTAAAATCAATATTTATTAATACATATTTGTGGAACAGATTTTCGCTAAGCAGTGCCAAGCTATAGATTACCTAACTAGGTAAAGGCCACGCGGAGTCTGGCTTGTCCTAGAATGTCGCCCCACATACTGTAAACCTTATTAAAAACTGCTAATTGAGGCCAACACTTTAAAAACGTTTAGGTAATACCTTTCGAACTAAGCTCTCGAGTTATGAATTTGAAATATTTGTCAATAACAGTCATCCTTGAATTATGTCCGCTTATATAGAAATGAGTTATGTTGTTACACCTGTTTGTAACTCGTTACCTATGGTTATTATCACTGTCCACTGGTCACGCTAGCGTGCTCAGGTTAATAGAATGCCTTGTCTCACTTTAACCCTAAATATTTTAACACAGCTTTTCTTCTATTCACTGCTGATTCGTGACGTCAGCAAATTTCACGACCTTTAAGCGACCTTGAATTGCCACGCCACGCTCGCCATCTTAACATAATATAGTCACAAATAGTTGGCTGCATTTCTTAGGTTGTGACGATGTAAAGTTGTAAATCGCGGATTCTTAAAATAAACTTCGGTTTCCGAATTATTATTACCTACTGACCAAAATAGAAATGAGACGCAGACGTTTTCCAGCGACTGTAATGTACGGATCAGATGGGCATACAGCTATACAGGATAACATTTCACTATAAATGCTCAGTAAACTGACCTCCCGATGGTGTTTAATTAGGGTTGTTGTGTAGGTACCTAGATACTGAAATTACGTAATGAGGATGCATGCATTATTCTCGTGAACAGCTAGGTAGCTAGGGTTGCCAACCGTACTCTAAAATAGAGTGTTGTACTCTATATCATGTAGGCGTACTAATATAATGTATAAACTAATAGAGTATGCTAAAATACTCTTTTTACACAATGTTTACTATACTAGTGCCAGCATTCATTGGCTTCCATAGTAAAAAAGTGTATTTTATAATCAAAATTTCTTTATTCAAATTAGGCTAAAAATTAGCGCTTTTTGAACGTCAAACATTAAGACAGCCCCCAAAAAAGCCCACCCTTCACCGCTTAGTAGTGTTTTAGCTGGAAAGAAGAAGCGGCGCAACAAACTTCCCAGCAACACGTCTGTCTGTATCAAAATTATTTATAGATTCTATACAAATCTAAAATTGAATTTATATAAAATAATTGTATCTAGTGAGATAAAATATCTTGCGCACAGTTAGCTAGCACGAGCCTATGTAATATGCATGCCAATGCATAAAAATATTAAATGAATCAAGAAACAATGTAAAATTACCGAAAGCGTCCAATCTAAAACTATTTCGTATGAATGTCGTACCCACTTACACATGCCAAGAGGTAGAAATTGCACATTAACTAGGACCAGCTTGGCTAATTTAGGTAACGGTGCCTCAATAAAAAATATTGATTTATTCAATATTTTGTCATTACATCGACCAGTAAAGCCGCTATCAAAGGACAATAAAGATAAACTACTTAGTTATAATTTGGGGACATTAGAAGTATCGGAACTGTCTACAACAAGCAGGGACAATTTTCAAAATGTTATTAAAAAATTATACTCTTTTTTGGAAGTCCGTACTCTTTATTTACCTCCTTTGAAATCAGATATACTCTATTTCTTCTAATAAAAGTTGGCAACCCTATAGGTAGCCCACCTACGTAAAGTTGTGTATTCGTCCACATACCCAATACTATACTTAGTATTCTCACTATCACCTACATTACAGACTCAAAATTATTTTTTGCCGGTTGAAAAATAATTTTGAGTCTTGTCAACATCGATATGAGAAAATATGTGTATAAATTATAGTATTTTTTTCCTAGAATGTGATAATGACACATAAATACTATGTAAATACTATACAAAGCACATACTATACCTAAGTGTATTGAAAAAAGGATCGTCATAGGTTAATGGTTGCCGCGGACCCTCGGTGTCAATCACGCGAGTCGAGACAGTGACCTTGCGGGTTGTGGCCTACGCCTTCTTTACACCAGTAGGTAACGTATATTTGATGGATATTGTCATTAGGCAGAAACAGGCCTGTCCAAATTATCTGCTTATCTATAGATTAATCGATAAGATAAATTATATTAGTCTCAAGAGGCCACGTGATGTTTCTGGAATCCATCGTAATGCCACTAGGCATACCAAAATGTTATTCCTTGTATATTGGCGAGGGGCAGCTGATTTTCTAGAATAACTTATTAGGAATCAACAGTTTCCACAATCATGTGGGTAATTAATAAAAGTACTTACTGCAAAAGGACATAAAGTATATATATTATATTTATTTGTTTTATAATCTCATTAACCTAAGTGATTTAGGTATGGCAAATACTTAAGTACATTCTTAGATCTGAGTAAGTCATAAGTGTAACTCCAAGGTCGTCGAAAGAACGGTGGTTAGATGCTCACTGGGTGGTCGTTTCGATAAATTAAAATTATACCGAAATGAGTACCTTCAAGGTCCGCTCAAATTATTATTCGTTTGCAGTTTGAACTTTTCGGGAAAATAGAGTGACAGTTTTTATAACATCAGACTTTTATATCAATATGCCGTAGGTATAGTATTATTTTAAATTACCCATCATACCTACAAGTCATGATTATTTCGTGTCATTAGTAAATCGCTTTCTTTGTCATGTCACCTTTAGCTTTACCTACCCAAGGAAATAGTGATGGAAGAAAAACTGTCACGGAAGCAATGTTAATATAAACTAAAATCTCATTGCACGGAAGTAGTTACTTGAATCTAACAGTTAATTATATAATCAAACAGAAAATACAAAAGCATAAATAAAATTTTAATTAAACCATGGATTTCATGGCTCATGCAATTTTAGCGTGGTTCGTAATATGCATGGAAAAACAGTAAAAAACTTCCGTTTGGTCAAGGTCGCCCGTGCCAGCATGCGGTCAGCTCCCTACATTTACATACTACCTACCTACCCACCCCCTCAACTAAATACTAATCTCGTACATAATCACAATGTTCTATAATAAAGTTACCAATGTGAATAGCTATTTATGTACGACCTCTATGCGAAGTTTTGAACTTGGCCGCTATCTCACTGATAGGTCGTATCCTTGTCGTATCCGATACGTACGACCAGTAAGATCACTTGCTAAGATATTGGAACACTGGTGTCCTCTTGTGCAGTGGGTGTCTTACAAAATTATATTATGACCTATGTACCTACCTAAATACATGACACGTAAGATGCTGAATTTCCAAAAAAAGAAAATGTAGGTAGAGCTCGGATAAGTAACACAAATTATTTAGAGTTTTAACTATAAGGGCTTTCGTTATAAAGTCTTTTATACAACGAATAAAAAATTATCCACGTCTTTCTGGCTGGTCTACTTTCTTCAAGTGAGGGATATACCTACTCGAAGTCTTAATTTTCAAGAAACTATAATATCCTGGCAGTTTTTGTGAAATCAAGACATATATGCACTTATATATATATATCTAGCCTTTTCCCAATTACATTGGGGTCAGCTTCCAGTCAAACCGGATGCAGCTTAATACCATTAGGTATTTTACATGGAGTGACTGCCTATCTGACCTCCATAACCCAGTTACTGGGCAACACGATATCTAGTGGTATGACTGGTTGTCAGACTTTCAGGCCTCTGACTATCCGTGTCGTAGGAGACTCGTGTTATAGATCTTAATTTGTCAACCGGGACCGACGGCATTACGTGATCTCCGAGGCACGGATCAGAAAACATAATATTTAATGTTTATTAAATATATAAATAATATAAAAGAAATTTCATATATAAACATTAAAAATACTGTATGGCACAACATGGTGCTTCTCTTACTTATTTGGACATTTTTACATTTTAATCGTTACAAATCAAAATAATTTTAGTATTCACTTGTGTTCTAAAAAAAACATGAACAAAGTAGTCTAAAAAAATAATAGAGCGTTTATAGCACAAAAACAATGTATAAGAGCCATCTGTAACAAAGCTGCCTCGTTGGTCTAGTGGTCCTAAGCGCGACTGCTGAGCATGAGGTCTCGGGTTCGATTCCCGGGTCGGGCAAAGTGTTATTGAGTTTTTCTGTTAGAAAATTCTCAGTAGCAGCCCGGCGTTTGGATTTGTGACCGGTAGATGGCAATAGGCTCACCACCATGAGACTTAATAACAGCATTGGTGAAATGTGGGGGAACGACTGTGTACATCTCTGCCTACCCCTTCGGGGAATACAGGCGTGATGCTATGTTATGTAACAAAGCTGCATGGATAACCTGTAAATCTTTATTTCGCAAACTTTCTCTCGTTACTGTTCCGTGTCTATACATATTTGAAATTTGTGTATTTGTTAAGGGTCATTTGGATTTATTTACAACATTGAAAGACACCTGTAAATTTAATACTCGTTATCCTGATAGATAAGTGCTACCATCTATAAAGATAAGCTATGTAGCCGAAACAGCTATGCCATGGCAGTGCGTATATAACCATTTACCTCTGGGCGTAAGAAATTTGCCTACAATTAAATTTAAAGATCAATTTCAGGTTCAGGTGGTTATGTGAACGTTATTTCCACTCCGTAAATAAATTTTTAAAATATAAACAATTATGTAAGTTCTGTCTGTATTTTAAATTTGTATGCCATAAAAATTTCAATGGGAAATGCGTTGTACAAAGCTTTATGCATATTTTTATGAACTAGTTTTATAACCACATTTCTACAATTATAGTACCTACCTGTCCCATAAATATTTATTTTATTCTATCATATCGGAGCTTTTTATAGCAATATGTCATCGACACAACAGTTGATACTGACAAGTCACTATTTTGTGTACCTACGTGAAATGAAAATTGATATTAGACGTACTCAATATTGCTCTTTTATGACCATTCTTTTTTACTAAATAGGAAATTCACTATTTTCTTGACAAGATTTGGTTTTTCAAATAAAGTTTCTAAAGAAAGTTTATACAAAATATGGCCAAGAAAATATATGATGTCCTTGACAATTTACCTGTGAAATAAATGTTTTCCTGGATTATTTCTAGATGAAACCTTATGGTACCAACCCAGCACGTAAGCATTTACTTTTAAATTCTTTTTATTAAGGATTCACTGACAATATAGCAAATTGACATACGACAGCAAACGTGATTTTTGACAGATACACTGGAGAAAACAACTTTTGTCAAAAGTGCACATCGAACCTAAATATGCATTCCCCGTGTGATATTTCTGTAAGAGATTCCATCGCCATCGCAGGCTTTGTATGTTTACTGTATCCTAGGTTTATGAACATACAGTATGTAGGTATACCTAAATTTTCAATCAAAACAAAGAAATTCGCATGTTTTTTCGCGTAAACATTGTACATTGTACAGCTACTTCTTTTTACACGTGACTAACTAATGTTATATGTAAATCATGCTAAGTCCATAACAATGTTAAAATAAGCTAGTACAATAACAATAATACCTATGTTCGTGCTGTTTCATGTTCGATGTGACTACATAATCTAACCACAAGGTCTGAAACAGCACGGCATTTTTAACCGACTTCGTATAATATTTATCTCATTAAAAACATAAATGTGAAATGAGAGCCAAGTTCAATATTATGATATACGCCTTGGTTGTTGACTTCAACGAGAAACGAAGTGAGATCTAAATGGGTGCCAAGTTCAATGATCAGTCCTGAAATTTATTTATAACATTATAAAATATAACAACTTAAAATATCATTTCTTCTTATAATATATTGAATGGATAATATATTGAAGCCTAAGGTCTAACTTGGCTAGTTGAACTTGGCTTGACTCGCGTGTCTAGATTTATTGGGTTCAACAAATTAAACACTTCCTAACGTGTACCATTGCAGATAACACTGATGGTCAACGTGACTTGTGTATCAATCCCATTTCACATGATGAGACAGAGAAAGGGTTATTATTTTGAGTGAAACAGACGAGGGCTTGGCAATCAGTCAATACACATAAAATTCTCTAAGTGCTATTTTATGAATTAGTAACCCACCACGCTCCTCATGCATGCCAAACGTTATTTGGATGTGTCTACACACGTGTGACGTAACTATATATTTTGGAGATAAAACTATTTATTTCCTTTGTTGTATCTCAAGTAGATATCTACACACAAAACTTTTCTTACAAAAGAGTACTACTGAAAATGTATGTACAAAGGCGAGCTTAACCCATACGTGAGTTTTCTACCAGTAAACCTTTGAGCGATAGAAATAATTGTTACTTATTTAAACAATAATTTATGAACATGTTCTCAAGATATATAATAATAATAATATAATTGTACACGTTCTTAAAAAGGCATGAGGAGGATACTTATTGAACATAGATGAAGCAAAAGAGGTGTGTCAGAATCGGAGCAAGAAGACATCGGTAGTCTCCCAATAGGAAACAGGCGTGACTGTAGGTATATATGTATGATATTACCAAAAATAAAACTATCTAGGTATGACTTGCCGTTGTTTGAAGTGAAACATGCTTATTTATTTTATGATAAAATCTCACACGGTGCTAGTAGTTTCCGTCGTGGTTTATGTAATAGACATTGCTAAGATTATTCAGTGCCAAGGAATAAACGCAAATAACGAATGACAAATGGCATGCCAAAATATTTAGGTACGTTGTTACGTGACTATATAGTGAATGACTTCATATATTATGAAAGTATTTTTTCGCATTATTTACTGACATTATTGATGAAACTGAGGATTTTCGCTTAGTAAAAATAAAACGTTGATGTTTTATCTTATCGAATGGCTTATAACTAATTATTTAATAAATTAAAAGACTATACAATTTCAAATAAAAAAATATATCCTCAATTATAAATATTATCTCTCTTTGCATCCTAGGCACTGGAAGTAAAAATGTTTTACACAAACCAAAAAAAACCTTCTTTCATACAACTTAGAAACGAATAGGTACAATTTAAATGGGCTAACAATATAAATACTTAATAGAAAAAATAATGGTTGGAGAAAATCCAATAACGTAACAAAAGGTGATGCACGTAAAGGCAACAAAAGAAACAGTCGTAGAGATTCTAAGAACGACCCTGGCGGTGACGCTTCAATTTCACAAACTAAAACCGACAATGATGACGCTATTTGACCTCGCAAGCGTCTGAAAGGGGGCTAATGAAAAGCTTTTTTAACACAATATTCACGTAGAGCAACAATTAAGCCGTTCTGTGTAAACGGTAAACAAAAAACGATATTAATATATAATATCAAATGTAACATGAAAAGATAAATGTACTGCACCCGATATGGATTTTAATAAGTCCTGACGTCAATGAGATCAGGCACCTACGGCATTTATATATATATCTATATATATTATTATTAACTCAAGCCCTAAATACAACTACTGCACCTTGATATACTATACATATATAATAATTAGCCCATAATTATCCCACTGCAGGGCAAGGGCCTTTTCTCATATAGAGAAGACTAGAGAATAGAGCCAGGGAATGGCCACGCTAGCCAGTGAGCTATTAGTTATACTGTAGGTTGTAAATTTCAGACCACTCACAATGGCTTTTCTTTTCTCACTATGTTTTTATTACCGTATGTCTGTGATGTTTTAATAGGTATTTTATAGATGAGCGGCACTTTCTCGACGACAGGACGACAGGACTAACCTAACCTAACTGCAGCCGTCGCCGCCGGGTGTGTCAACTGCTGTAGTCCACACGGGACGACGTTTTTAATAGATTAATACCTAAGAAATATGACATGATATATTACATCATTAAACAACACATAATAAAAAAACAGGTGTAACTGTCTCATCATTAATAATGAATTGATCATAAAACTACAGAATACAAACTTTTGCTTACCTCGTATGAATCAGGCTGTTCACTCTCAGCGATACTGGCGAACAGATGACTTAGGGCTCGCGACATGAGGCCAGTCATAGTGTATGTCTTGCCAGCACCCGTGGCACCGTACGCGAATACAGCCCCGGCGAATCCACGCAGCGTGTCCCCCACAAGGGGGGCACACACTGCATCGTACACGTCTTCCTGTAGATAGTAGAAGGTACCATTTTTTTTTTAACAAAAACAATCTGTTACACAATAAGCAATTTGGTTTCACAAGGGGTCGCTCAACAACCGATGCCGGTGTTGAGCTTTTAGATAATATTTATAATGCCTGGGAGAATTCACATGATGCCTTAGGAATTTTTTGTGATTTGTCTAAGGCGTTTGATTGCGTATTTCATGAAACATTAATCAGGAAGTTACAACATTATGGAATAAAGGATACTGCTCTGGATCTTCTTATATCTTATTTGAGTAATAGGATCCAAAGAGTGGATGTCAATGGAAAGCGATCCCAAGGGTCGTTGGTTACTATGGGAGTTCCGCAGGGCTCAATTTTGGGCCCATTCCTATTTCTCGTTTACATTAATGATTTACCTTTTATGGTAAAAAATGATCAAGATATTGTGTTATTTGCTGATGATACATCGCTCCTATTTAAACTTAAACGGCAACAGCCAGTTACTGACGATGTAAATAACACTCTTTCTAAAGTAATACACTGGTTCAATGTTAATAATTTACTTTTAAACGAGAAGAAGACTAAATGCATCAGATTTTTATTGCCTAACGTTAAGCAAATAAAAACCAGTGTATTGATAAATGATGAACATTTAGATCTTGTAGACACTACAATGTTTTTGGGTATTACTTTAGATTCAAAGCTGCAATGGGGCCCACATATTAATAAGTTGTCGAACAGACTCAGTTCTGCAGCATACGCGGTCTATAAAATACGTCAATTAACTGATATAGAAACAGCCAGATTAGTATACTTTAGTTATTACCAGTTTCATCAGAACGTCTACAGTTGTTAATCAGAGGCACTAATGAAGATGAAAGTCTGCAGATATTGAAAAAATACTGTAAAGAAGGATGGCCATCAAGTAAAACACAAATTCACAAAGATCTGCATGAGTATTGGCAGTACAGATTTGATTTACATACAGAAAATGATTTAATTTTCAGGAGTAACAGTATAGTCATACCTAAAAATTTAAGGCCAGAGATTTTGAAAATAATACACAGTAGTCATCTGGGAATTGAAAGGTCAAAAGCGTTTGCTAGGACATGTATTTTGGCCATTTATGTCAACTGATATAAAAAACATTGTTCAGTCGTGTCATATTTGTTTGTCACATAGATGCTCAAATGCTCCAGAACCACTTCTTCCACATGATGTTACATTAATTCCGTGGGAAAAAGTTGGTGTTGACTTTATGGATTATAAATCAAAAAAATACATAGTAGTACAAGATTATTACTCAAATTATATTGAATTAATGGCAGTGGCAAGTACTAACGCCAAAACAGTAATTGTTTGTCTTAAAAGTATCTTTAGCAGACATGGTATTCCAGTTGAGTTATTCTCTGACAATGGACCACCAAAGTTACAATATTAAATGGAAAAAGAATACGGTCGCGAACAGGATTCGAACCTGCGCCTCCCGGATAGATACTCCAGGCGCTCTGACCAACTAAGCCATCTCGACCTCTGCTCACCACCGCGAATTCTTCTTCCATATTTTAACACGTCTTATGGCGACGTCATTGCAATCAATTCAGTACTTACAAGTGACTGAACCGACACGACTAACTTTGCAGTTAATACAATGTCGTAAAGAATGCAATTACCTTAATAATTCAAGATATGTCTTTGAAAAAGCATTAACGCATGCTTAGCGAACTCTAAAGTTACAATATTAAATGGAAAAAGAATACGGTCGCGAACAGGATTCGAACCTGCGCCTCCCGGATAGATACTCCAGGCGCTCTGACCAACTAAGCCATCTCGACCTCTGCTCACCACCGCGAATTCATACACCGCGTATTAACTGCAAAGTTAGTCGTGTCGGTTCAGTCACTTGTAAGTACTGAATTGATTGCAATGACGTCGCCATAAGACGTGTTAAAATATGGAAGAAGAATTCGCGGTGGTGAGCAGAGGTCGAGATGGCTTAGTTGGTCAGAGCGCCTGGAGTATCTATCCGGGAGGCGCAGGTTCGAATCCTGTTCGCGACCGTATTCTTTTTCCATTTAATATTGTAACTTTAGAGTTCGCTAAGCATGCGTTAATGCTTTTTCAAAGAAATATCTTGAATTATTAAGGTAATTGCATTCTTTACGACATTGTATTAACTGCAAAGTTAGTCATGTCGGTTCAGTCACTTGTAAGTACTGAATTGATTGCAATGACGTCGCCATAAGACGTGTTAAAATATGGAAGAAGAATTCGCGGTGGTGAGCAGAGGTCGAGATGGCTTAGTTGGTCAGAGCGCCTGGAGTATCTATCCGGGAGGCGCAGGTTCGAATCCTATTCGCGACCGTATTCTTTTTCCATTTAATATTGTAACTTTAGAGTTCGCTAAGCATGCGTTAATGCTTTTTCAAAGACATATCTTGAATTATTAAGGTAATTGCATTCTTTACGACATTGTATTAACTGCAAAGTTAGTCGTGTCGGTTCAGTTACTTGTAAGTACTGAATTGATTGCAATGACGTCGCCATAAGACGTGTTAAAATATGGAAGAAGAATTCGCGGTGGTGAGCAGAGGTCGAGATGGCTTAGTTGGTCAGAGCGCCTGGAGTATCTATCCGGGAGGCGCAGGTTCGAATCCTGTTCGCGACCGTATTCTTTTTCCATTTAATATTGTAACTTTAGAGTTCGCTAAGCATGCGTTAATGCTTTTTCAAAGACATATCTTGAATTATTAAGGTAATTGCATTCTTTACGACATTGTATTAACTGCAAAGTTAGTCGTGTCGGTTCAGTCACTTGTAAGTACTGAATTGATTGCAATGACGTCGCCATAAGACGTGTTAAAATATGGAAGAAGAATTCGCGGTGGTGAGCAGAGGTCGAGATGGCTTAGTTGGTCAGAGCGCCTGGAGTATCTATCCGGGAGGCGCAGGTTCGAATCCTGTTCGCGACCGTATTCTTTTTCCATTTAATATTGTAACTTTAGAGTTCGCTAAGCATGCGTTAATGCTTTTTCAAAGACATATCTTGAATGGACCACCATTTAATTCGGCAGAGTTTAAGAATTTTATTTGGGAATGGGGAATACATCATAATACGTCAAGTCCCTACATACCAAGGTCAAATGGGTTGGTAGAGTCAGCAGTAAAGATATGTAAACGTTTTCTTACTAAGTCAGAGGAGTCGGGGACAGATCCATATCTAGCTTTGCTTCAATTCAGGAATACATCTAGAGGAAATCTACCATCTCCAGCACAATTATTAATGTCACGTTCACTTAGAACACAATTACCAACAGTCACAAAAAACTTAATACCAAGAACAGTAATTTTTCAAGAATATGTAAAATCTAAGGAAGAAAATAAAAATAAAATGAAGGATTACTATGACAGAAAGACTAAATCATTACCAGAACTACAAGAAGGAGATGAAGTCTATTTTAAGAAAATGCCAGATACTCCATGGATTACAGGCACAATAAGGTCCAAATGTGATCAGCCTAGGTCTTATACTGTTGAAGGGTCAGATGGATTTATAGGAAGGAGAAACAGACAGCATATTTTGAAGCATCCGCAGTCACCTCAAACGGTATCTCAAGATATTTTACGAAAAAGTCCAAATATCAAAATATCTCCTAATTCTCATACAGTAGCACCGTCTATTGAAGAGCGTACAACACCAGTTGAAATGCGCAATAGGTGTGGAAGAGTCATAAAAGCACCAAGACGGTTAGATTTATAAGAGTTAATATTTTGTTAACTAAGCAAATATTTTAGCAATGACTGTGAAGGACGGATTGATTTAGTTAAAGTCTAGAATATATATAGATAGGGACTTAGTTCAACAGATTGTCTTGTTGTAAGCTACTTAAACAGTCTTTGTTGCCAAAAGTAATTGTTAAGAATTTAGTCATTGTTGTGAACTGTCTGAAGGTGTAAAATTATAATAATTTAACTTTTTTACAATAAGGAGGATGTTATGAGTAGTCTATGATTGTAATAGAACATCACGACAAGATGGCGTCCTCAACACAGCTAAGTCAAGGCTAAGTCGCATACATGTAATACGTTATTAATAAATCCAAGTTTATCAAAGTCAGTCTTCTCATTTAAATATAGAATACACCGACCAAAACAATGTCGTACGGCATTTTGTTGTGGGGAAATGCTGCTGACATTCAAACTATATTTGTGCTGCAGAAGAGGGCTATTCGAGCAATTTATAACCTTAGTTATAGGCACTCACTGAAGGATAAATTCAAAGAAATTGGGATAATGACGGTCGCATCTCAATATGTCTATGACAATTTGATCTATGTTAAGAAACACATTAATCTATTCTGTAAAAACAGCGATGTTCATAGTCTCAATACGAGGAACAAAAATAAACTCGTGCTACCATCAACTAGGCTCCAAAAAATTAGTAATTCATATAGATGTCAAAGTGTACGCTTCTACAACAAAATCCCAAGCAATATTCAAGAATTGAGTCTCAACAAATTTAAGTCATATGTGAAGCAGACTCTTTGCAAAAAGGGTTACTATAAAATCAAAGACTACGTAGAAGATAAAAATGCTTGGGATTGTGCCGCTCGCTCTAATGTTTAGACACTCATTAATAATTGCTGTATTTTTTTTACTACTGTTGACATTGTAATGTTTAATTAATTTATTTTATGATATTTTAATGAATTTATTATATTAAGATTATTCTTTTTGACATTGATTCTTGTCATTTTTTGATAATATTGTTATTCTATTAGACACTATTTGCAATGTGAATGTGAGTACGATGTGGGCCAGAAATTCATTCATACATGAACCTCATAGACTGTCTGGCGGTTTTGAGTCGTTTTATGTGACCTACGCAAATGTCCTCCTGATCTGGTATCGTCTTGTGACGGGTCGTTGAGCTCCCTTAGTTATGGTTGAGCTACACGATGACTGATGCATACGTGCCGTCAGACAGGACAGGTCACCTCGAAGCTGCTATGGCTCTTTCCTCAAAAGGCCATTCCAGACGATCCCTGCATCGTTACACTCACATAGATATAGTATTATGTCTGGACTTTAAAAGAGACGTTGACCTCTGAGTTTGTTTCGGCGTTTCTTCTCAGAGACAGTCAGATAGGAAACGCCGGCGCCATCTAGTTTAAAAAATGACTTGTAAAAGTGTCTTCAACAGATCTATTTACAGAAATAAAATCATTTATCATTTTCATTTATCATTTATCATTTATTTACCATGATTAACCTTTGTTCAGAATTCAGTTGGGGAAAATTACATTATCTAATCTAAGGAAATATATGGCCAAATGCAAGTAGGACTCGAGCCCTGAAGGTTCCCCAAAAATATAGTTTATCAGTGATATAACAATCGAATCAAAGCAGCCGCCGAGCCGCCGACCCGCCGAGCCACCTTACGATGCTTGTTAACGTGCCGCATAAATGTAATAATCCTATGTGAAGTAATACTGAACGTTACGCACCTGAGTGCTGCCCTCGCCAAATACTCGGTCGTATACGTAGTGCTTGTCGTTTAGCCGACGTTGACGCAGCACGTCACGCCGGCTATCAGCTTCCTCCTCCAACACCAGCATCTGATATAATAGCATTGACTTTTGACTTTGACTTTGACTTTGACATAACATAGCATCACGCTTGTATTTCCCGAAGGGGTAGGCAGAGGTGGACGCAGTTGTATACCCACATTTCACCAATGCTGTTATCAAGTCCCATGTGGGTACATTGGCATCAACCAGGCACAGTTCCAAAGCCCGAGTTGCTAATTTTCTACGTACTGCGTACTGTACGTGTACTGCTAGTACCTACTTCGTACTGCGAATTTTCTAACAGAAAAATTCAACAACACTGCGCGGCCTGAAAATTGAAGCCAGGACCTCACGCAGGGCTGTCGCCATTCCGACCACTAGACCAATAAAGCATCGGATATAACACAAGTTATCTTGTCGGTTTAATTGACAAGACACGTTTAACGTATAAAATTATAAAAAGAATAAACAAGCAAACGTATTGTTGTAGCTGATAATAATGTAATTGAAATGAAATAGTTGATAAGAGTGATCAAAAATATAATATTCGACTTCAGCTAGTTGCGTTATGATCTGGATGGTAAACAACTCTTTTATATGCCAGAATATACTTAATTGCGGAATGTATTTTAAATAAAAGTACAGTAGGTACCAGGCAAGGTATATACTAAACACCGTCAATAGCTTCTAATTTAGAGTACCTAGTAAAGAAAATCATTTTTCGAATGTTACGATAACTTGTTCGTCATATCTAAACATTTATTAAACAGGCGTTTCTTTTTCTCCATGAAAGCGTACTTAGAAGTGTAATTATTATGAAACGACGAATGTAATTTCAGCGTTATTTAATAAAACAAACTTAGCTTAATGCACGATATTATGAAAACAATTCGGCATAATTATATTGTCGCTTTTAAACCAAACACCCAACATCTTTCTATTGGTAGCGTACTTATACCTACTGTCAGTGCTTCACCAAAAGATAAACTATTTTCTCTGTATGTAGTATTTTTTCGTTACCAAACCACTTATATTGGTATCGCAGTTCCATGCACGTTTAGGTAGGTACTGAACGTTGCTCAGAGAAGATGGCGTCGGGGAGGCAACCGCCCTGGTGCGGCGAATGACAGCCGATACCCCGCCTACATCGCATAAGGCAGGCGGGCCTTTGGGGTAACGGGTGCACAGAGAGGGAACTCTGCTCACCCATCAAGTGACCCTAGAGAAGACAGTCGCACTGTAGTCAGGTGCTTTCGTGTACAGCAAGGCTCGGGGGAGACCCTGTACATTCTCCCCAGGGATGTGCCCTAATAGGCGTTGCACAGCAGCGGTTCTGGCGCTGGTCTTTTAAAAGGACCCAGTGCCCCCGTTCAAGGACTGATGGTGACCACCAGGGTTGTTGTTCTTTCCCCTGAACGAAACTACCTGCACCAGATTGGACAATGTTTTCTGTCAGGAATTTCGTTAGCCCGGGCTTTAGGAAGTCATAATAAACTGTTTCCTATAAATCCGTATATAAAAACAGCCTTATACATTAGCGATGAATGAATCATTTTGTAAATCTTATTATTGGTGCGCAGTGCCTCAGTGTACCAATACTTCGAAAACTGCACTGAAATACTAAGAAAGTGGTTGCCCAAGTATCAACAAATTCATTCATTTATTTTTGTCATGTCTCATAGTGACCGCAAATTGACATTATCTTGTCTGTCATTCTCCAATCGCCTGGGTAGTGACGTCACGCAGCGATTGGTGTTTATCACGTGACACATAGATTAAAAATCATGACTTTGTTTATCGAATTAAATCTATTTACGAGTTATTAATATTATTTTCAAAAATACAAAAAAATCTAATAAAATATCTTTCATTATTGTAGACTAGCGTAGTAGACTTGCGTCATCTTCCCATGAATGTACTAAATCGGACGATAAACAAATGTCGCTTCAAGAATGCGTCGAAAAATCAAAATAGTGCGAAACTAAGACTGCGCGAGGTTTTACAGTTTATAAATCTATAAGTTATAATAAATCAAATTTTAACCGGATTAATCGCGTGTTTTTGTTTTTCCTGACGTTTCGAACACTTTGCTGCGTTCGTGATCGCAGGAGGACTCCTTGTTTTATTATAATGTGTAGTGATCGCGAAAAGCTTAGATATTACTAAATCTATAAAGTGAGATGATTACGTTGGAAGTCTTACCGTTTAGTTTTGTATTATGTCAAAACAAATCTCATCAAAATCATAAGAAAATCATATTTCTTTGTTTAATTTACCTAATGTCATAATTTTTTTTTCCGACGTTCATATTCGCAAGAGATTCGCATAAATTAAGCGAATGCGATTGCGAATATTCGTTACATCGCTAGTATACAATGCCTCTCGGAAAGCAATTAAGTAAACTGAAATTATATTTACGAATAGATAATACATATTAGTATTTTTCAGTGGTGCCATTTATTTATTAGGTGCCTATTGTTCTCCTTCACTTTAATCACTTCAAATCTTAATATATTGCAAATTGTACCATTAAAGCAGCAATAATACTAAGATAGACGGCTAATGTATAGTTAAGCAAGTAACCTTATCGCTGACCACGTGCACGATCCGGGGACCTTCATCTGCTCGCAGCGGCCGCACGCGCACCGCCACCTGTTGCAAATCAGTGTGCTAACAATAATAGAATAACCAAGTACGAACAATTACATGGGGATACACCAAATGAGGAAGATAGAGGATATAGTTAATCACATCTGTGTAGGTAGCCCACTGCATTCTAGGAAGGTCATTGCAGCGCTAGGACAATTTTTGTGCACTTGTTCCACTATTAGCAGAGACTCGAGGCTAACCATTTAGAATTAATTTCAAAATCAAAAAACGGTCTAGTAAACTAAATCCTGCTACCTAATACTAAATAACTCTGTAATTATCATAATTTATGTCATGCAAGTATCCAATGTCATAGTGGAGTTCATTATGATCGCTGAATACCGTCCACGTATCATTGTATAATCTCTACAGACTACACTAGCAAGCATAATGTACATACAATCAATTACTTCTATAAGACGATAAAAAACTTCGTACATAGTTCCAATCTTAGAGGGTCAATAGTGACGATTACAGAGATACAAATAATACAATATTTTTCATTCATTAAAACGAATCATCTCATTCAATTAATGAGATGATTCGTTATTAGAAAATAATTACTTACCTACCTATCAAAATATTGATTAGTTAGATCGGTAAATGCAATCTAATTAATTAATGTTTTGATAGTAATTATATTTTTACCGAGTTGATATTAACAATTAGGTTGATACTTTACTAACAATTGTGCAAGTCAATGTATTATGCAGTAGATGTACAAAATATGACAATTATACAAGAATGTATAAACATACGAATAAACACACGAGAATTATTGGGTAATGGTACGGAGACCTCATTATTTATCGCCAGTATTTGTTTGTTATAGGTAACATACCGAAAAAGCTTATTAGATAAGTGCAGACCTACAAACTAAATGAAGTACTTTTGACTCTAGACAAGCAGTTACCAGTTTTACATAGTCGTACCATGAATAGGTAACAAAATAAATACAAATACATTTTTCAAACACTCGTGAAAGGCACCAATAGTTTTTGGGGTGTCTTGAAGGTGAAGTCCCATTACTCTTCTATTTCTAATCGTTCCAAATTTGGCCATGCTGACCCGACTCAAATAATCACCCGGGACTTCATAATTATAGATTTTGATCATTTTGTATCCAAAAATGAATTCATTTGGGAAATGGTAGAAATTTTTGAATTTGAATGTTTGACAAATGGTTTCGTATGGGAAAATAGCTTCCTAAATGTGTTTCACTACCTACACTACCTATTACTTACGAAAGTCTACAATAAAAAAGTAAGTGAAACAAACGTCTATAAATTATTGTAAATACTTATTATGTAGTCTGGTTGGGGGTTAATTTCAAAAGTTCCTTGTAATAGTAAAAATCTTCAGGGCGTTACGTTCATTATGAATCCATCAGTAACGTAGGTTTCTTATTTGTGGGTACAAAATGAATGATGTCCACGTATGCTCACTCATGGGCGCCGGCAGGATCATTTTCAGTGAGGTGCAACTGCATCTAGATCACTGTGCTATTATCATGGGAAAATGCTTGAGTTTGTGGCTAAGTAACTGCCACACAGATCGATCGGTTGAGGTTAAGCTGCACTTGATACGGTCGGTCTGTATAGGGTGACCACCATTTCATATCGAGACCCGTCGTGCCTCGAAAAGCACGTTAAACCGCCGGTCCCGGTTCTCAAATTATGGTCCATGGCAGCGTAGTCGGAGGCCTGAAAGTCTGACAACTAGTTATACGACGGAATATCGTTTAACCCAGTAACTGGGTTGTGAGCGTCAGATGGCAGTCGCTTCATGTAAAATACTGGTATTAGGCAGCATCCGGTTTGACTGGAAGCCGACTCCAATGAAATTGGAAAAAGGCTAGGCAGATAGATCATAGAAAAAATTTAAGCAGTATTTCATTCAATTTATTGACAACGTGTTGATCTATTTTAGAAGTACATAAGTTACTTTATTAAAAATAAGATATTCAAATTTTGTGTTGAATTTTATAACAGGTGAGCCCCGGCGTCCATGTGCTCACTGCTGATACTAAATAATTACCTAATTTCACCGTAGTTTATAATTGAGTCTAATAAGTGTTGCACATACCTAGCAAAATATGGGCAGACGTCTAAGTAGTGTGTAATATTATTTACCATCAGTTTCTCCTCGGAGACAGTACGGATACTACCGTGTGATCTGTCAGAGGCAGCCAGAGTACTCTGAGTCATGGCATCACTTCGTTTACTCAAACAATCACAACGACGTCTCTCCACTGTTAAGCGAAACAATAGCACTAACAATTATGACATAAGATCAGATCGGGTTCAGAATTTATATTTAAAATACAATATTTGGTATGATGTTTATAACAAGGAAGTACGCCAAATTGTTTATGGGTATATTCATAACGTGCGAAACAAACGTTCTCCGCCCGCGTTGCCTCACGTGGACTGAGCGCTGGTCAAAATACAGCCTTCACTTTGGGCGGTCGCTGGGGCAACAGCTAATCACCACAAATAAAACTTTCATGCGCCGTCATGTAGGTTGTTATTAATCACATAGTTACCTTTAAATTGGGAACGCTATATTCTACAAGACACTAAATAGATAAGTACCTATTTTAACATTACAAAGTATTGCGATTTCCTATGCGTTAGGTACCTACCTTTAACATTTTGCCTACGATGAAGTACTAAGTTTCATTCTCAGGCAGGTAATGTTATTAGGTAACTACTTTGACGGACAATTATTGGCACGGTAGTTGGTAAAGTTCCAATTGATATCAATATGCGCGGCTTATAAATTGGTTTAGTGGCCCCAAGCGGGACCACTGAGCATGAGGTCGTGGGTTTGATTCCCAGGTCGGGCAGTGATATTGGGTTTTTCTGCTAAGAAATTCTCAGTAGCAGCCCGGAGTCTGGGTTTGTGCCCAGTAGATAGCAATAGGCTCACAACTACAAGCACCACATGGGACTTAATAACAGGCTTGGTGAAATGTTAGTGTACGCCTCTGCCTACCCCTTCGGAAAATACAGGCTTGGTGCTATGTTATGTATGTGCGGCTTATATTCAATAAATAAGTCCTGGACTAACAAATAGCATTCCACACCTGAAAAGAGTGCCGTCGTCATATTTATAGCTTTTTCACATCCGCTGTGCGTAAATGATGGTATTACCTACTTATGGATGAGTGTATACAGATTAGGTACATACTAATACCATGAAATTGTGCGACCCGTTGGAGCGTAAGATTAATTTCAATACCTATATAAAAAGTAGGTACTTTGTGATAATTTTTGTAGGTACCTACTTTGAATTGGCATATGTTGGGGAACGACTCAATTCAATTAAATTTTTTGTGTTTATGTAGCGGACCTTTAGTTAGGCATCCAGGGCAGCAAATGACATGACTTACGTCCATATTTGAAAAATCAAACACGATGAGTCACGATATGGCTCGAACCTCAACAGACGTGGTGCTAAATACTGCCTATTTATTTAATATTATTTATTTTATTCTTCATTGTACACCAAGAACATACAATGAGTAACCTTATTATGTAGAAATAGTACAATGTACGGCCTTATCGTACACGGAAATTTCTTCTAGGCAACCATAGGATGGAAAGAAGGACACTTTTAGAGCACCGAATATAGGTTACAGCGATTGAGCAAATTTTTTTTTTGTGTTTTTGCTTTCTTACGTACTTTTTAGGGTTTCGTTCTTTTTTTTAAAAAAAAAAAAAAAATCTTATTTAATTATTTAAATAAGAAATCCTTTTTCCTTCCATAGTCCATCTGCTGTCAAGACTTTTTCTCCCGAGCGCATGAAGACGCGTGAAGGTATCGAGTTGAAATTAATCCTACTAATATTATAAACGCGTAAGTTTGTAAGTATGGATGGATGGATGGATGGATGTTTACTCTTTCACGTAAAAACTACTGAATGTATTTTAATGAAACTTAACATTAATATAGCTTATACATCAGAATAACACATAGGCTACAATTTATAAAGATATTGTGTGAATTGTCCAAATTAAAAGACAATAAGTGTCAAGTAAGTAGAAAAAAATCTACCATCTGCGAGCTATTCTGGCGTGCGCTGCCTAAACCCTTTGAGATATAACAAAATGATGTGGTGGAATTGTGTATCTTGTATAGGTCTACAGAAAAATCCACGATGGCGTTTGTCTATTTCTTAAGGATAACATACTACATCCATTTTAATACTTAAAAAAATGGGCAATTATAAAGCGGTAAATTGGAAAGCGGGACCAGGATTAAAATTTCATGCCTACTTTGGTCGCGATAACCGACATCCACGCGGGAGAAGACGCGGGCTTCAGGCAGTATCAAATACACATAAGGTTCCTTGAAGCTGTAAAAAATTCAAGTTATTGTCAGCTCAATAATTCCTCATATTTCCTATTGGGTACTTCCAGATAAACTAGAATCATAAAATTTGGCAAGAAAGTAGGGTTTCACAGCGCATGTAAAGGAACAATCATCTTTCTTGTACATAGACCTTTCGGCTCAGTAACGTACAGATCTGTACGTTGTAACAATAAAAAAAAAAACTATTGTGTCTGCTAATGACTGACGCAACAACTATAAAAAATAAAAGTTTAGTATCTACCTCTAATCTACCGCACTACATTTAACTGATATATTAACTTTAAGGAAAATTCATTTCTAATGTGAACATAACAATAAAATCCTTTTTTCATCAATAACATTATAGGTTATGTAGTTTTATTTATGTATTTGGGTATTATTTATGTATGTATTGGAAATGCTTAAATAATACATAAATTTGTGTAAATCTACCTATTAATATCAAATAAGCATAATAAATTATTTATGTAAGTAATTTTTTTGTGTTTTTATTCTAACATTGTTAACATGAAGTTTCATATGCAATTGAATAATTTTTAACAAAAAAAAGAACCGACTCCAAAAATCTTTCGGCTCCTATTTTTGTGTCCGTAAGGTTAGAAAAAACCTAAACACGAAGAGGATGTCGGGGGCTACCTAACCTGTCCGTGTCGGGATACACGAAACTCCCGAGCTCGCTTCGCTCGCTCATGGATCAATTTAATTTATTTTCTTTCATAATCCCGATATATTGTCGACTGGTGGTTTAGTATTTACGTCATAAAAAAATTTCATATTTTTTTTGCTATTGACAAGTAAAATAAAGTTAGGTTATTATTGTTAGGACATACAGAGCCGACAAAATTTCGAACTAAAATCAACAATCTGACAGTTAGGCAGTTCATTAGAACTATTCTAGAGACCTTTACGGTCTCTCACCACCGGAAAGTCACAAGAAAGCAAAATACACCATTTCGTTTACTTCGACGACGTATTATTATTCAGTTATTTTGATTTAAATACCAAACTACTAAACCAATTTTCATAAAATTTAAATGGGACCAATCTGAAAGTAAATCCTTTCAAATAAAAAAATAATTTTCCAAATCGGTTCATAAATGACGGAGTTCTGAGGTAACAAACATAAAAAAAAAAAAAAAAAAAAAATACAACCGAATTGATAACCTCCTCCTTTTTGGAAGTCGGTTAAAAATTGGCCGCAATATATATCATTCTATGGGAGAATATTTTATGAACTGAACAGTTTGTCCTTCAATTACTTTTCATTATAGCAATGTTTGGTGCTTTCATAGTTTTTGTACTTGGGTGATGTTAATTACATGGAACCCTAAGATTTGCTTTGTCCGTTTTTTTCTTTTTATTTTATATTTTCCAATGACGTGACTCCAAGGTGCTCGTTGCAACGAGACAGTGTTCATTGCCGAGTTAATTAAGACTCCATTTTTGCACCAAGTGACTGCAATTCACGACTCCGACTCCTCACTAAGTAGAGAATTAAATAATGCCATACTATAATAATCGATTAGAGGAAATGAAGCTTGGCACACAGCAACATTGTAATAATGGATTAATCACATATCGAAAGTAAATAAAACTGACATAGAGATAACAAAATTATATTGATTTTTGTAACAATGATATACAATATTAAAACTTAAACTGTACCTGGTGCAAACAATTTAACACCTCTATCAAATAATTTGAATAGATATCGGGATGGTTTAATATCCATTATGTACATATGATCATTGTGAAATTTAAGACCTGGATACTTGATTGTCAGGTGTCCTGAGACATCTGTGCTCCAACCAGAAGGCAGGTTCTCAACCTCCAATACTGTGCAAGCTTTATGTGATAGTAGATTTGACATAACACAGGAAACATCATCCTCATTTGCCTCATTGCAGTGAAAAAGAACAAATGAATTATTGTAACATGAAACAAATTCAATCAACTCTTTACAGAATGTGTTTACTTCTCTAAGTGAGTAATTCATATCAAATAAGTGTGAAATACCATCCAAGATAACATTAACTGTATCATGCTTTTGCCGCATTGTAAATACAATTTCTTTTACTTTAGGAAATAATTCTGGTAATTTATTTCCAGATAGTAAACTACTTAAGCAATATTCTCCAAAGTTATGATAGTCCACAAGTCCAATATCTACATATCTTTGCAAGTTGTAATTCATTTTGAGTCCCACATTCTGGTAGTGTTGTAAGGAGTTATGTGTTGACACTATAATAACAGCCGACTTGTTTTTGATGCAGTAGTTTAAAACACAACTTGTGATAAATGAACTGTCGCATCTATTAATTTCTTTCACAACAACAACTTTACTGGATAATGTTTTATCCAGCTGAAGTAATGTAACTATGTCTGTTGACATTCTGGAACAAAAACAATTTTTAAGTACAGAATCACTGCAACAACACGAATAAAACTAACAAAAAACACGAGTTATTGAATACTGCAACAATTAACAAGTGAATTCTTATTTCTACTACAGCACTCCACAGCGGAAGATAAGCGTCACTGTAGTCACGCAGTCATTACTGGAAAACACTCGCTGCGTGTTCATATCAAAGACAAACTCGGCGCGACCTTAGTCAGTAGATGCTCGTTGGTTTACCGGTATTAACGTTTATCGGCTGAAAATTTTATGTAATAAAACACAGTGTTTACACAGTAGCTAAATAGCGTGAATGTGATAAGTGTTCCGGGTTTGGGATCTGTTGTTCTAGTAATAACTACGGAGTTTAATCCAAAAAGAGACAAAAAATAAGTAAGTACCTTTGGAAAAGATAGATGTTTTTTTTTTATATTACGCAAAGAATGATATTCACAATATTAGGCAAAATATGGAAATCTGCCTGCTATGTAGTGTAACGCTTATTTTAAATAATTGTCTGTCTGAATTGGCCTAATTAAATTACTTAGTCAGATCAACCTTGTGCTTGTGAACGGAAATTGTGAACATTGCTTGACATGATGACAGTTTTGAAGGTTATATTCCTTATGAAGGTGTTGCCAGCTGATGAATCAAAAATAGCCGAAACCTCAACACAAAAAGGAATGATATTTGCCAGGAAAGGCTAATATAGAAAAAAACTGAATTTTAAATATTTTATTTGTTCAATTTCAGTATATTTCATGTTGGTTCTCTATTTCACTACACTTTAGATTCATGTCGGGCTATTAAGTAATAGGCAATAGGATTATATCAAATTTGTCAACCAAAAAAATATTTTGTTTGGCTTCGCTGTCAAATAAAGGCTTATAGGCCGATGAATGACCAATTGACAATGAATAAGCAGCTAAAGGCCAACACATAATCAGAGAGGCCTATCTGGCAGCACTATTATTTTATTTCATAGCCTCTTTGGTTAAATTACCAGACCATAGAATCATTAATCTACCTACTGTAATGCGTGTCACAAATCGGAAATTCGTAATCACAGATTAGTAATAAATATATCGAATGATAATTATAGTTCAAAGCAATATAATGTAACCAGTGCCACCATTTTTTTATTATTATTATTAAACGCGTAGCCCCCACTTAGTATTTCTTCCTTATCGTTGGTGAGTTTACAAACATATAATCTCACATGCACGCGCACACACACAGACCCGGAACAATTATCTGTATATCATACAAATATTTGCTCCGTGCAGGAATCGAACCTGCGACACGGGACGCAGCAACCGCTCTATCGACCACTGTGCCAACCGTGCCATATTAACAATTTACTAATGAATGAAAATATATATATATATTATAATAATAATGAATAGTGACGTAAAACCACCGAATACCGACCTCCTAAGGCCTGTAGATTTTGTTTTATTTCGATATAACAGTTGTTAAGGGAGATTAAAATTCTAATAATGTAATATTAAAGTAAATTTCATTGCCTATTCAATCTAGTGAGAATTATAATAAAACATATTTCTATTATATTGATATAAACAGAAAAGTAATAAGAGGTCTTAAATATTCTACGAGCCATATTACCGTCCACTAAAATCCACTGTTCCAAACTACCGACCATTAGTGTACCTAATTCCGACCCCTTACGAAACTTGAAATAATCATCGAGTTTCATAAGCTTATTACGATTGTAACTAACCAGCTCCTTCATTTAATGAATTTAGGTAATAGGAAGATAAGATAATCAAACCATCTGCCTAGCCTATTCCTTATTACATTGTGGTCGGCTTCCAATCAAACCGGATGCAGATTAATACCAGTATTTTACATGGAGCGACTACCTATCTGATCTCCTATATACAGTAAAACCATAATATTATATATAGGTAAGTCTAAAGAATAAAAACGTAATAGAACAAAAACTTTGAAAAAAGTATGAGACAAATTTATACTTTATACCTTTCCTTATATTTTCAAAACTAAATGCCCTATCGACTTAAATATTTCTTTAATATTGGTTTTAAGTCAAAACCTTTCATTTAACACTAATTTAACAAGAATATCTCCATTAATAAAAAATCTCATTTTCAAGTTACGTAATTATTTGAAATACAAAATTTTACATAAGAATTTCCTACCAAACTATTAAAATACTTTATTATTGTTTTTTTTTGTTACATGGTGTTATTCATTTTACATAGGGTTTAGTGAACTACGATGGAGCTGGAAGGTGCTAATAAGGACTCCACAATCTTTCATGATAAGCATTTTAGTGGAACGATTTTAAACTTTTATAATTTAATTAATTTTCAAACCAATTTGCTATAAAATCAATACTGATAAAAATAAATATCTTCTAGAGACACCAATAAACTAAAATATGATCGAGTGGAAGTATAGTTTACTAAAAATCACACTATGACCATTGTTTCCTTGTACATGAGAAATCCGTGTTTGTAATAAAATGTTATGAAATATGAACTCAGTTAACTAAATAATTATTCAATTTACAATAGGTCGGATTTCGGTCTCAATAGTCCTTATCAAATTGATTAACAATAAAAATACATTCTAGGCCGTAATTATAATCAGTCGTAGATAATTTTATTACTTGAAGTGTACTAGAAAAAAACCGCTTTACCGTACACCGGGCGGTGTTCGGTGTGTACTGTACTTGACCAGTCATAACACCCGACCACATTATTTGCATAGTTTGTCCATATAAATGATAAATAAATAATTAAATAAACTATTTCTAACCCAAGACTAGTAATAATACTACCCAAAAAACATTTCATACATATTGAAGACGAAATAGATTATTTGTAAACTTTATGATCGTTGCACGCCTGGATTTGACGTTTTGACTAAAAATTATGATGAAATCGCTCCGTTTTGGAATAAACTATGATTTACCAAGAAACAAAACAAAAATCATAAAATATCATTGTGCATTGCTAAAGGTTATTTAATCAGTTTCAAGTCGTAATAGCATCTAGCCTAAAAATACAATGTATTTAATCAAAAACAGCCATTACAATTTGTGGACATATTTCGGTGGGAGGTCGGATTACGGTGACTTTACGTTACTAGGGTGTCCGCGAATGAACGACGGGTTCCCGAAAAGAACGAATGATAAAAGTAGTTGAATTTATATATGAAATAAATCTTTCAAATTGCGTTTTAATTAGAGTAAGAATAAGTTAATAATATTAATAAAAAAACATATTTATTAAAACAAAAGTTACTGATGGTTTTACACAAGAAAAATTCAAGAAATGGCTTATTTTTACTTCGGCCTCCACACCAGGAAAAGTCTGTCTCGTGGAGGTCAATGAGTTTCTTCAATAGATACAATTTTTGAAGGATTGATTAAACATGTCAACTTCTTACAGTTTCATAACAAAAAGCTGCTTTCGGAGACAAAGTCATCAAGTTAGAAAAAAAAACAAATTTTGGTGTTTAGTTTTGGTAATGCATGTGCGTGTGTATTTGCGCGCGCACGCATGTGTGTATGTTTGCGTGTGCATGTGCCTTTATGTGGATTGCAATATGGTGGTGTGTGTATCATATACAATACATCCGTCTATGTATATTAAAAGTAATAATTGTAGTAATTTATTTACTTTATGTTACGACAATAAATTAAAATTATTATAGTGAGCTTAAAATTATATTCAGTTAAGTGTCTTTCAAAACGTTAAATTGGGCATTATTAGTTAATATGTCGTGGTGGCCGAGCAGGCAAACCTGGCATGTACCAATGTGACTTTTTTTACTGTCGTATGTACTTTTTTAGTTAATCTAAAACATCACTGACATACGATAAAGGAAAATATCGTGAGGAAACCTGGACGTGGTAGTCTGAAATCGCCATCCCGCAGTAAACTAGCGTGGTGAATAAGCTCGTGCCTCCTCTGCATGAGAAGAGGCCCTTGCCCTGCCGTGGGACAGTTATGGGCTGGTTATTTAGGTTTTAATAAAAAAGTAATTAATGTTGATTTAAAATTCAATCATTCTTAATATAGTCATTTAATTTTATTCGTTTTTTTTACATCAACTGTCAAACCTGGTTATCTTCCAGCAGTCAAATAAAGATATAGATATAGTATACATTGATTGGCATTGAGAGTAAAAGAGAGCTACCGAAGCTAGTGATACTTTCGTGAATTAGAAAGAGAAAGATAATGACATCAAAACGAGACCACTTTTTATTAAAATAATGGCCTATACAGGCCTGTCATAACGTCACTCAGATATCATGTTTAAAAATAATGTTATTTACTATTGAGATTTTTAATTTACGAGTGAGTTTATATTATATGATCTGTCTTAGCAAAAAGAGCTATACCTTAAAAGTTTCATGAAAAATGAATTATGAAAGAAAGGCAAGTTTATTTAATATCAACAGTTGTTGGTGTCGCTAGAGTCTTCCGTAATATTTCCATCTTTAAAGCTGCAATGTTCCAACACTATCAGCATCCAGTGGATCCCATTACATATTAAATTAAAAGAGAATGATAGGGTTGATATGTTGGCAAAACAGGCATGTGTTAATGGAGTAGACTTTAATGTTGCTCTACTTTATTCGGACTATTAAAGAAAGACTAAAAGTCACAGGAATAATTTGATGAGAGATCGAAAGAGAAAGGGATTTGGTACAAAACTATCCAGCCAGAGATCTTACATGTTCCATGGGTAAAAAATACTCACCATAGCCTTCGGCTTCGAGCCATAGGCTTCGCTCCGGACATACCCTTTCGAACAATTTTTAGTTTTTAAATTATTGTTGAAACATTGTGCGCATTTAAGGCACAGTGGGCGCAGTGGTCGAGATCTACTGGGCCGCGGTTCGCGAGTTTGGTTATGTTCCAAATCGCACAACCGCGAAACCGGCCCGCAGCCGTCCGTTGCCGGACTCTATCTCACGGGGTTGGGTATTGCACCCCCCCGCTACGACAAACCACGGATGGCGTGCCGTAACCACCTCGGAGACCATGTGCAATGGGCGCCGGACGACCCCGTGTCCGGACGCCCAAGGTACCCTGCGACGGTTCAGGTTTGTGGCCCCGCCGCCTGCCACTACGGCTGCAGAGGATAGGGAGAGCGGCGCCTCGCTATACCGACACTCCTCTTCCCCTGCGGCCCCACCGCGTCCGCCATCTAACGGTGGCGGCCCCGTCAAGGCCGCGGAAGGTAGGGAGAGCGGCGCATCGTCATACTCCTCTCTCACCGCGGCCCCCATCTCTCAGTTGCGGCACCCCCTACACTAACTTTTTTACGTCACCCCACAAATAAGAGTCTAGTGGCGTAAGGTCCGGAGACCCAGGAGGCCAAGGCACTGGGCTACCAAGTCCAACCCACTGTGCCCCAAACGTGACGTTGGTAGTTGCGCACTACATGTCCATAATGTGGTGGTGCAACTGCCTGTAATGTACCCCGTACGGTATTGTGTAGCAGCCAGCATCGTAGCATGCAATGGTGTCTGCCGGACTGGCCACCTTCTCACGTACATACGCACTGCACTACTCAACTCACTATCACCAGCAAGGGCATAGGTACGCGCGCACCATGTCGACCTACTCAGTTTGAAAAATGCGGCATTGTGGCCTGATCGTAAATTGACCGCGCGCGATTACAACATGTACGCTCGTTCGCGTTAACCGATACACTAATGAATTTTCGTTGAGCCGCGGCGCTAGCGTGCGCGGGTAGGTACATAGATTGAGTCTTTGGCAGTACCTACGCTGGGCCTCTGTCGGGGCGCGGTGCCGTCTTTGTACCTACTGCGCGCGACGCGGCGATGGCTATGACACGACGTATACGCAAAAAAACAGTAAAACTGCTAAATTAATTCGATTTTCTAAGGTATAATTTTTTTTATTGTTTTGTAATCAGTAACACCTATAGATTCACCCCCCTCAATTTGGCCACTGTCTAGAACCACAGCCTGTATAATCACGGACATAATTATAGACGTGATATGAAGTGTTGCAAAAGTAATGTACATTTTTTATATCTTCACTTTGGTTTAAAACTTACCCTATGTCATATGAAATAAAGGCTTTTTCAGAATATGTACATTAAAAGAAGACATGACAAACGTCTATAGTAAATTTGCATTTAAGAAAACAATTTTACACGTGGTGTCTGTGTCGTGGTGTAAATAATCTGTTGCTTAAGTAGTTTTGCGGGCGCGGGACTGCTTATATTAAATGAATGACTATAAATGTGTTACGAAACAAAGACATAAAAAAATATCGCTAATAATTAAAGCCAGCAGTAGACTGCCATAGTCTAGGACTCAGGGGAGGTTATTCAGATATTAATTTCGTCAAACTGAAATCGTATCACATTTTTCCTTTTATCTAGGATTCAACATTAAAAAAAAGCTACCTACGATTTTCTTCCAGTTTCCAGCCACTGTGGAAATAACTAAGAATAATCTATCTATTTGGTCACCTGTACAGGGATTGAATAGTTAGCAATGACGTGACCAAAAGACGTATTAAAATGTGGACGAAGATTTCGCGGTCGTGAGCAGAGGTCGAGATGGCTTAGTGGTCATCGCGCCTGGCGTATTTATCCGGGAGGCGCAGGTTCGAATCCTGCTCGCGACCGTATTCTTTTCCACAAAAATGTATAACTTTAAGGTTCGATTTATCTGTATTAACTGAGAATAATTTAGGTCGAGGTACAACTGACGCCATATTTGCACTCCGCCAATTGTGCGAGAAGTACAGACGTGCACATAAGAACTTGCACATGGTGTTCATTGATCTGGAAAAGGCGTATGATAGAGTACCTCGGGATGTGTTGTGGTGGGCTTTGAAAGAGAAAGGCGTGCCTGCGAAGTATGTGGAGTTAATTCGTGCTATGTATAATCAATCCAGTACATATGTCCGGTCAGCTGCTGGCAATACCGACAAGTTCAGTGTGGCTGTAGGCTTGCATCAGGGATCGGCTTTAAGCCCTTACCTCTTCCTGATGATAATGGACGCTCTGACGTTGGACATACAGGAAGAGGCACCCTGGTGCATGCTGTTTGCCGACGACATTGTTCTTGTCGGTGAAGATGGGCTCCAGACCCAGAGCAGACTTGAGAAATGGCAAAATAATCTGGAGAGTGTTGGTCTAAAAATCAGCAGAACCAAAACAGAGTACATGTTTTGTGATTTTGGCGGTCTCTCCAGTTTTGGTGCTATAGCGCTGGGTGGTGCGCTATTGCCAGTCTGCTCCGACTTTCGGTATCTGGGTTCTATCATACAATGCGATGGCGAAATAGACCGGAGCGTCAAGCACAGAATTAACACAGGGTGGATGAAATGGCGGCAGGTCACGGGAACTATTTGTGACCCCCGAATTCCCCTTAAACTTAAGGGGAAAATCTATAAAACAATTATTAGACCTGCTGTCTTGTATGGTTCAGAATGTTGGCCCACGAAGGGAATGAATGAAAGACAACTACATGCAGCTGAGATGAGAATGTTACGAAGGATGTGTGGTGTGACGCGGATGGATAGAATTAGAAATGAATATATAAGAGGAAGTCTGAAAGTGGCACCGGTGACTGAGAAGTTGTGTAGAAATCGTTTAGCATGGTATGGGCATGTGATGCGGAGGGATGAGGGTCATGTGACAAGGAAAGTTTTGAGTATGAATGTAGATGGCTATAAGAGTAGAGGAATACCGAGGAAGCGATGGATGGATTGTGTTAAAGATGATATGACTAGAAAAGGGGTGACTGACGATATGACAGCTAATAAAGATGTATGGAACAAGAATACATGCTGCGCCGACCCCAAATAAATTGGAATAAGGGCAGGGGGATGATGATGAACTGAGAATAATTTAATAATGTTAGCCTCATTTAAAAAAAGTAAATTAATATAATGATAAAAAAAGAAATTCTTTTTCTACAATTCACAAATCTCACATCCCCTAAAATAATTCAAACACCCATAACGTAAATTTTGAAGAAAAATATTCGTTTTATTATTTTAAATACAAACACGAAAGGATTTATTTATTAATAAATATAATATTTCGTTTAATTAGTTAATAAAATTAATAGTAATTAGTGATGCTACGCCACACCACCGAGTCCTATTTTTAAATTATCTCATCTCGGTACAAAGAGTAAAATAAAGTGGTAGAGTTTTGAGTTTTGAAATGTCAAATCGTCATGATCTTGCTTAATCTGTGGAAATGAATTTTGATATTTATTGGATTTTGAGCAAATTAATGTCTTTAAATGGATTAATCTAAGCAGTTTTTAGCAGTGATAGCCTAGTGGTACGACCATTGGACTGATAAGTCAAAGGTTGCAAGTTCGAATCCAAGGCACGCACCACTGTCTTTTCGAAGTCATGTGCGTATTATAAACTAATTATCACTTGCTTAAAACGGTGAAGGAAAACATCGTGAGGAAACCAGCACACCTGAGAGATTTTCTCGATGGTGTGTAAAGCCCTGTCAGAGACCTACGGGTGGCTTAAACTCTGACACTAGGTTGTTCATCAACCACTCGATAAGAAGTAGTTTTTGATGTAAATTCATCAGCATGCGATTATCCCTATATGTGTAGGTACTGCAAAGTGAGCACAGATGGCTGGTCACCCCTCTGTCACCCTAATAATTTATTGTGAGACTGAAACTTAAAAGCACAGTGTGGGACTGCTGTGGGTTGCCTTCACCACAGTAGGTAAGATAAAAGTTCTAGACCAGTTATTTCGGTATTTTGTTTTTATGTTTTTGTTTCTCTATTCTCTATCTCTTTATTGTGTCTAAAATATCTATTTATTTTCTTACCGGCAGATTTTCTTAAAATCGGGATAATAAATGTATATGAACATGATATCAGAATAATACATTAAAGTTTAACACTTAATTTTGACAATTATGTTTTATGGAATACCAATAATATCTTGTTCAAAGCATTAAAACAAACAGCTAGTCTTTTATTTTTCAATGTGTCCTTATAAAATTATTATTAATATAGGCATTACATGGCCTTAGCATGTATAAAAAATATTTTAAAAATAAATAATAAATTTGTTTTATCTTTAGAATTCACTAAGCATGCATTAATGTTATGTCACGTTTAAATTTAGATGTGGCTAATATATTTTCAAAAAGGTTCGATAACATTGTCCACCTAACAGCTTGTGATCAAAAATTTGCAATGACATATCTAACCGAAAATGTTGACCGAGTAGATTCTAACATGAGTTTTGATGCTGTTACAGCTTTAGAAATGTTTAATATGGTTAAAAATATGCCCAATAAATCCACTACTGGTTATGATGAGATCCCTCTGACCATTATTAAAGATAATATTTGCCAATAGGTCAATTCTCCAATACTCCATTGGCATCGTTTTATAATGAGTGCATCGAGGCAGGTCTATTCCCTGATCAGTTTAAAATCGCCTGTGTGCTTCCAATCTTTAAGAAAGGTTCAGAAACAGATCCTGCTAATTACTGACCGATTTCCCTCTTGCCTGTATTATCAAAAATCTTCGAAAATTCTCTTCTTGAGTCATAGTATTTTAAATAGTCAGCAATTTGGTTACCAAAATTGTTCAGGAACCATCGATGCTATTGAGGCATTAATTGACGAGGTGGTCTGCAATTTAAATGACAAGCACAAAGTGGCAGGTATTTTCCTGGACTTCAGTTCTGCCTTCGATACAGTAGACCATGAAATTCTTCTGGCCAAGTTGGAACATTATGGTATATGGGAAAATTACTATTTGCACAATAGATGTCAGTACATAGAAATTAAGTCAGTTGTAGACAGAGAAGAAAAAAAATATAATCCAACTTAGTTACTGTAACCCGAGGTGTACCCCAGGGCTCCGTTGTTGGCCCAATTTTCTTCATACTATTCCTAAATTATTTGATTGAATTTATTAGAAAACGAATATCTGACACAAAACGAATTATTTACCTATATATATAACCTAGGTAATTTAAAATGTAAAATTAATACTGCCCTAAAAGCTTTCGAAAACTGGTTTGGTACAAATAATTTAAAACTTAATGTGAATAAAACGGAATGTATACTATTCAAGTCATCGGTAAGAAATAACGCTAGACTTAACGTTGTCTTGCAGTAACAATGTCGAAGCAGTTAGCAATGTTAAATTCCTAGGTGTCCACATAGATGCATTATTAAACTGGAAAGTTGAGACTTTGAGTTCTGCATGCTATGCAATCAGAAGCCTGAGGGATGAACTTACTTTGGCCCAACTTAGAATGGTTTACTTTGCTTTGGTTGAGTCAAGGCTCAGATATATACTATATCTAATATGTTTTGGGGCAACAGCTACAAGTACAATGTCCACTCGGCATTTGTAATGCAAAAAAGAGCTTTAAAGACAATGCTCCGCATGAAACACACAGAATCGTGCAGGGACCACTTTATCAGACATAACATCCTAACAGTGCCATGTCTCTATATTCTTGTGTTGTTAACTAATTTTGTCAAGAATTTGCAAGAGACAACTCAGGAAAGACAAGCTAGTGATAGTACTCGTAGGAAAGACTTATCTTCCACAATTCAACCGAAATTGAATCAGGTTCATCAGAGTCCCAGAGTTCAATCTGTCTTTTTATACAACAGGTTCCCCATAGAATTTAAAAGTGTAATCAGCATTAACTTATTTAAAAACAAATTAAAGATATATTTATTGTAGAAAGGCTATTACAGCATCAATGAGTTCATAGATGATAAATGACAGCCACAATTAAATTATTGTTAAATTGCTATTTGTGTAATATAATAACTTCTTATTATTATTATTATTTATTTTATTATGGTTATTAATTTAAAATTTATATGCAATGTTGGTTGATTATTTAATTAAATTTTACTGAACTATTGAGATTAATTATATACTTACTTATAAGTGATATTGTTACTTTTTAAATGCATAATCGGTTTAAATATTAATGTACAAGTTTTATAATATTTTCAACACAATGTATTTTGTTATGAAATAAATGACTTATGACTTAATGCTTTTCAAAGATTTATCTTGAATTGCAGCGAAATGATTTTATCTTGCTAATACATTAGATTACTATATTTTTATTGTAAGAACCCAAAAATGACAGAATAATTGTGTAAAACAAAACTCAAAAGCCACATCGAACCAGACTCGTAATACCAAGCTATAAGCAGCGCGGATGGCCCGGCCGTCATTACCCCATGCCTGCGGTTCGATAATACTTACGGTCAACGACAAAACGCGGAATACATAAAAATAATAATTAATAATTCAAGATAAATCTTTGAAAAGCATTAACGCATGCTTAGCGAACTCTAAAGTTATTATATTAAATTTAGAGTTCGCTAAGAATACGTTAATGCTTTTCAAAGATTTATCTTGAATTATTAAGGTAATTGTATTCTTTACGACATTGTTTTAACTGCAAAGTTAGTCGTGTCGGTTCAGTCACCCGTATAGGTTAAAATATGGAAGAAGAATTCGTGGTGGTGAGCAGAGGTCGAGATGGCGTAGTGGTCAGAGCGCCTGTAGTGTTTATCCGGGAGGCGCAGATTCGAATCCTGTTCGCGACGCTATTCTTTTTTCCATTTAATATAATAACTTTAGAGTTCGCTAAGCATGCGTTAATGCTTTTCAAAGATTTATCTTGAATTGTTTCAGGACCTTAAAAATGAGTTTACCAATAGAGGAAAGACCAGAGAGGAAGAAGATACGAATATCAAGATGGTATTTTGGAGGGCTTGCATCAGCAGGAGCTACAGTAGTCACCCATCCATTAGATTTACTGAAAGTACAGATGCAAACCCAGAAGGGCAAGAACATTTCTATTGTGCGAGTTGTTGGAATAGTCGTGCGAAATCAAGGTAAACTTTTTGATACCTAGTAATGTCTTCAAGAACTCTACAAATTAGTATTTAAGAATTATTATCTAGATTCATTAATTCTTTATTCACGTTATGCAAAATATTTGAAACATGAGGAAAGCTAAAAATCAATAATAATATTATGCAATGCACATGCTAAGTCTAGCACATGTCTAAGTCATACTTAGACATATTATAAATGTAATCTTAATATTTATTTTGATTGTAATCTTAAACTTCATTATTGAAGTTGTTTAATTGGTAAATAAGTAATTATAGTGCCAAGGTAAGTTAAACTGAACCACTTCACAGTTCGCAATTAGGGGGCTTCAGGCAATTTTTTGTTAGTGTGGCCCACGATCATCACCTTGGTCTTGTTGTGATTAATTTTTAATCCGAACTGACGCACGTCACGCTTCATTTTGAGAAGTAATTCTTCCATATGCGATTACTCTCAAATAATTTGGTGTAATCTGCATAACATAGGTATGTGATCTGGTAGCCACCAATTTAAACACCAACTTCCAGTCTTCTAGAGTGATCCGCATTATGAGCTTTGGTATACACATTGAATAAGAGCGGTGATATGTTACATCTTTGGTGCACTAGGAGAGAAAGTGTTTGGAAAATTAAAGAACCACCCCAAAGATCTCTCGATTTTTTGTCAGCTTGAACTTCGATCACTTCACAAATTTTGCGAAGGTAGGCGTTATAGTATCGTCCTGTTTGATTGTTATAGTATCATCTTTGACAAAGATCCTTTTCGGTTTCTTACAGTTTTTAGCAGCAGTCAGTTTAACTTTAATTTTGGAGATCGATAGCTGGTGATCTGATCCAGGCGGTTCCGAGCAGAGTTTAGGCATTCTTTATGGAACTTCTCTAGCGCAACCGTGTCAACACCAAACTATTCTCGTCGGTCATTGCAGGTTCCAATACCAAATTTTCCCACGCAGTTGCTAAGCTGGTGGGAATTATCTCCAACTTGGGCTTTAAAATTACCCAATATAACAATACCTCTCTGTTGGGGTCTTTTGCGATGGTGGTATCCAGGTCAGAGTAGAAATTCTCTAGTGCTAGTCGGAGCTTAAACCTGCATGAGATTCAGAATCACAGGTGACGCCCTAAGCTTAATACTGAATACCCTGTAACTGACTGGTTAATAGCTCATCCCAGTATTTATTGTCTCAATGCAGGAGAAATGCTGTACTCCATTTCTGCTATTGATTTTGTTACCCAAAAAGTTAATGGCGTGGGTGTTGGTGACAAAATGTCCATACGCCACCAGCGAGTCTCACTAAGCGCGCAGATACTCACACCGCATCTGGTGATCTCTTGCTCTCTCTAAGATGGAAAGCTTCCTCGGATTAAGCTAAGGGTTAAGCAGTACATATTCCACGTCTTAGCGTCTGGCTTTGTTGCAACTTGACAGAGGTTCCAGGTTTCCAATAGCGACCAGGCACTAAATAGGAACTTACTCCTAGTTACCGGTAGCACATTTCCCACCGCAGCGACGCGACGCTTGTTGCCAGGCGGATCGTATGGCAATCGTGGTCTATTTGACTATACTTCCGTGTCGACTGTCTATGGAAAATCGTTGCAGTGGTCGCCCCTTGCCTTTTGTTATTATTATTTTTGCCGCGAAGGTTACCGAAGCCTTCAGTATCCCGAGATTGGATAGGTTACCTTAATGTCTACTGAATAATATGTACTAACGTGTCCGTTTTTAAATGTGTTATTTTACCAAAAAATTGTTAGTTACGGTGTACCATTTTGACAGAATATGTTTTTTTTTTATATAAAATATCCTGTTTCTAGGTGTAAGGGGTCTTTATAATGGTATGTCAGCCGCACTGCTAAGACAACTAACATACTCAATGGCAAGATTTGGAATTTATGAGATGTCTAAACAACAGTTTAAACCTAAAGATGTGAGTATGTGGTATTTTTTTTATGGTTTTATAGACACAAATCCTAATATCTATGCTTTTCAAACTTCAACTAAAGAGCGTTTATCCCTTAGACTCGGCGTTTGGCATAAAACTGCACTTTCAAGCCCTCAAGTAGATACCCACTCGTTGCGTTACAAAGGTTTATTAGTCTCATCCTGTAGGGTAAGTTGGCCAGATTTTGGTTTCATTTAATGCATTATTAGTTATGACAAGATAACCGACAGGGGTTGTGCTATAATTTTAATACTTACAGGTTATGAAACATGTAAATAATTGATATTAAATAAATCAACTAATTATATGATATGCTGATGCCCGGTTTCTGAAAAAAAAAACGGAAGTTTATCAGTTCAGCAACGCTAATATAACAGTTCGATAACATAAGAAAACAATGCATTTCCGAACAACGCAATGTAAGATATAATTTAACTGATGACCAATGTCTGCCTCATATCGGTTCGATACTTTATTTGACGGTACTTACTTATCTTCGAAAAAATATTATTACAAAGAAGACTAATAATTATGATGAATTCGAAAATTAAAATCAGTTTCGAATTGATCTCATAACAGGCCTATCTATTAGCAAAATAAGAAACTGCAATTGAACACGTCGTTGTGCATTGAGCCAGAAACAGTGGTAGTCAACCGAAGTTTATTGTATATGTCGTAGATGGATTGTAGAATAAAAAATAAAAAAACATTGCTGTTATGTAAAACAGCTGAACGATGATTAACGGTTTAAATAATAATAAAATAAATAATAAAATAATTACTGAATTATAACACGCAGAATTGTATACACGTTTTGCGTTTATCAATGCAGCGGGCCGAAGATCAGATGTTATGATATACCGCGTGAAATCAAACATCAGATTGTAGATTTTAGTTCTAAATTTTGCCGCACACGGCACGTGTCAACAATAGGTAAGAAATATAACTTAATAAATTTTGTAAATAAGTAGGAAAAAAATTATACGTATTGAAAATTTTTAATGACATAAATACTAATACGTAGGTACTAATCGATACTAAATAAGGATTAAGAAAAAAAAATGTCGAATATGCGAGGGAGTTCCGTGTACCCCGACACGGACAGGTTAGGATAGAAGGGGATGACGGGGGCCAGTGAACGAGCGTAGCGAGCGGCTGCTGAGCGTGAGGTTCTGGGTTCGATTCCCAAGTCGGGCAAACTGTTATTGAGATTTTCTGTTAGGAATTTTTCTCAGTAGCAGCCTGGAGTCAGGATGTTGGTGGTGTGACACCACCGTGCTTCGAAGAGGACGTAAAGCCATCAGTGCTGCGCCTAATCTATCTCCGGTCGTGTCGGATTGCCGTCCCATCGGAATATGAGAGTGAAGGAAGAGGGAGTGCACCTGTGTTTTCGCATACACTTGTGCACTATAATATCTCTTGCGTACTTGGCTAATCTCCGTGGAGATAAGCCGCCGTGACCGAAATACGGTCTGGGGGTGTATTGTATTTCATTTGAATAAAATACCTACCTTTACATATTCAAATTTATCTGCTAATTTTCATCAATTTCCGCACAGAAAACTCGGACAGACTGCCTCGTTGGTCTAGTAGTCCCAAGCGCGACTGCTGAGTATGAGGTCTCGGGTTCGATTCCCGCGTCGGGCAAAGTGTTATTGAGTTTTTCTGATAGGAAATTCTCAGCAGCAGCCCGGAGTTTGGAATTGTGCCCGGTAGATGGCAATAGGCTCACCACCTATAACATGGGACTTAATAACAGCATTGGTGAAATGTGGGTGTACAATTGTGTACACCTCTGCCTACCCCTTCGGGGAATACAGGCGTGATGCTATGTGTTATGTTATGTTATGCACAGAAAACCACTACTTTCAGACTTCCTCGTACATACTCAGTCTTAATCGTATTAATTCGTGAAACATCAGACATGCCTCTTAACAATCTTATCTCTGCTACATGTATCATATTATTTCAGTAGATATCAATTCTGTACCATCGGTGAAAACGGACATAAGTCTGAAATGACAGTTTTAAAAATAATTGCTTTAAAAATTTTGCGCCTTTACATGCGTATAACTATTTGTTATTAATTTAATTTGTTAGGTAAATAATTATACATATAGGTATTTTTAGCCTCTATACTATGATATATAAAGAATAGCACTATATTTAAAACATTTGAAGCAATATGGGAATAAAATGACTTGTATTATTCGTCACATCAGAATGAATATGTGTAAAATAATTTTAGTCAAATTGAATAATTTTACACTAAAACTAGTGGTGTGATTGATGTTGGTGAAAAATGCTATCTCCATAGAGCATTTTAATATACTAATACATACTAATAACTAACAAAACTGCCAATACTAAACTTTCGCAAAACAGAAGCATCTTTAATTTGCAGTTGTTAAAATACGATATAATACATTTTTGACACTATATAAACTGGTAAATTTATTTAGTGTCAAAAAATTTAATAAATTGAATTACATCACTACTCACATTGAGTTATTTAGAAATGAAGTCGTGAACAAAAATACATTTTTAATGTCATTACACACAATCTTATATTAATGTACCTACTGTCCATGGTTAAGATGATTTAACTGAATTTGTATTATTTTACACTTATAATTTAAACAAAATATATTAAATTTGATGAGTGCATGTCATGTTATATCATTATACACGAAGCTTTCAAGGCCATTCGCTGATATAAGTTGACTTGTATTACTGCCCACAAAAAATATCTCCTTATCCAGAAGAGCGAGGGCTACGTGCATTAGATAGAAAAATAAACCTTTTTTTACTGATTGTATGTGTCAAAATCTAAAAAGTGATGCAAGTCGGCTTGTATCAGTTTTCACCGACGGTACAGAATTTTATAACCTTCCGATCCCTACAAGACAGGAAGTCTTACTATGGTTTTATAAATCTTCCCCTTTAATTTAAGGGCATTTCGGAGGTCGCAGACGGTTCCCGTAACCTGCCGCTAATATGGAATATGCATGTAATTCAAATATAGGGCAAATGTTTTTATTCATATATGTACTTTATTGCTTTAGAATGATACCTATCCAATTATTTTTTTAGTTAGTCTTGTTTTAATTAAGAATTTTAATAGTTATAAGTGAGACTGCAGCGTGGGAAATTTAAAATATCAATGGGTTGCTGCTTTGCTCTATGGGTTGCAGCGAAACGTGACGTCACTGTCCACGATTACACTGTCTCGAGTATTTTTAAACACTCCATATTATACAAGATGTTTTGTATGTTGCGTACTCTGACGTCAGAGAAAGCGCGCCAAGATGCCTGTGTCCAAACGCCGGAACTGATGGCAATTTAATGGTTTATTTTAATACTCATTAATAGTATTTATACAATTTTTATATTTTTTACGGTAATCTACAAACTTATAATCGATTAAGAAAATAAAAACAATACACCCATCGATTATGTGTCGATTATGTGTATAAATAATATTTCACTCATCCGTTAAACCTTCAGTCCTGGGCCAGGACTGAAGGATTAACGAACTCCTGGCTGTTATTAATGAATAGCAGTCGATAACACAAGTCATAAGGTTAGCCTAGGTTGGCCCCTAAACACATGAAAGAAGAAGAAGGACCCTGTGTTGATTCTTTGCTTAACCGACCGGTCTATTTTTCTATCGCTTTGCACAAGCGAACCGAGTCAGTCGAAGACAGTCAAAGCTGACCGGTAAGAGTGCGCTATGACTCTAAAACTGGAAAGACTGCCGAAATTGCAAGAATCGAAATACGAAGAGGTAGAGACATAAAGCCTTTGACTATATATATACCTGTACATAATCAAAGCATAAAGCCGACCATTAATGTGTTGCCAGCGACTGACCAGTCGTAAATACCAGACTAACTATAAACATAATTTAATCTGTTTGTAGGTACCTATAATGATAAACATCTACCTAAAGCTACACTACTAGGACCTGTTTGATTTTATGAAATAAATATTATATAAATAGGTATCCAATCTTGATAATGTACTTAAAATGTCAAATTAACTTCTTTGTAATTTATTACAGGGTATGCCTTTACCATTTTATATGTCAGCATTAATGGCTGGTATGGGTGGATTTGCTGGAGGGTTTGTGGGGAATCCTGCTGACTTAGTGAATGTGCGGATGCAAAATGATGTCAAACTGCCACCAGAAACAAGAAGAAAGTATGTATTATATTATTTATTCGAATCTATATTTTTTTGTGACAATCCGGAGACCTGCTACTGAAACATAAACATGGGGTTGTAAATAAACAGCTTCCAAGCTACTGTTTTTTAAAGAACTAAAATAAAAGGAACTTAACAAAAACTTCGATTTTTAACATAACATAAAATCTTAACATAGCATCATGCCATGTACATAGTTGTACAAACAGATTTCACCACTGCTGTTAATAAGTCCCATGTAATAGGTGGTGAGCCTATTGCCATCTACACTACCCGACCTGGGAATCGAACGCAGGACCTCATGTTCTGCAGTCGCTTAGGATCACTTGTCCAACGATAGGCAGTCGAGTTTTATGATTAAGCTTTGTTATTAATTTCCCTAGCCTTTTTAAAACGTTGACCTAATAGCTCACGACACGAACAGTACCTATAGGAGGATATGAGGAGCCTTTTGCTTTTGATCGAGATAAATTTGACGGCGCGGTTGGCGAAGTGGTCGAGAGACCGGCTGTTGCGTCGCGTGGCGCAGGTTCGATTCCTGCACGGAACAAATATTTGTATGGTCTACAGATAATTGTTCCCGGTCTGGGTGTGTGTGCATGCGAGATTATATGTCTGTAAAATCATGAACGCATGCTTAGCGAACTCTAAAGTTATTATATTAAATTTAGAGTTCGCTAAGCATGCGTTAATGCTTTTCAAAGATTTATCTTGAATTATTAAGGTAATTGCATTCTTTACGACATTGTATTAACTGCAAAGTTAGTCGTGTCGGTTCGGTCACCCGTATAGGGACTGAATTGATAGCAATAACGTCGCCATAAGACGTGTTAAAATATGGAAGAAGAATTCGCGGTGGTGAGCAGAGGTCGAGATGGCTTAGTGGTCAGAGCGCCTGGAGTATTCATCTGGGAGGCGCAGGTTCGAATCCTGTTCGCGACCGTATTCATTTTCCATTTAATATAATAACTTTAATAATTAATAGCTTAAGTCTGAAACTATTCATCTCACTATCTGGAATTCATATCATAACAATATTATCATCAATGAAGTACAGTAAATGCAAGGAGTCATTTCATCGAATTATGACAATAACCAGCAATACAGTCGGTGTTCGATGCGTGCTAATCAACTGCTGTCGCTGACTGTACCTGCCGAGTTACGTATTAGTGGATTACTATTGTTTCGCAAGCTTTCGAGTGGCTGTTTTGATATTGATTGCGGTTTAAGTTTTACTCTATATTTCGATAGTACTACTGAGGGCAACACGGTCCGCCGCGGTAAAGCAATCATTGAAATTTCGGCGTATATAGATTGTATAAAACAAAAAAAACAATTATTTCAGCTATAGAAATGCTATTCATGGAATATATCGAGTGGCAACAACCGAGGGTGTACTGCAACTTTGGGCAGGAGCCAGCATGACGTGCAGCCGCGCAGCTCTCATGACAATTGGACAGCTTTCCTTTTATGATCTAATCAAGGAAAATCTTATTCTCACTAAATATTTCCAAGATAACGTTATTACGCACGTCACATCCAGTTTATTGGCGGTAAGCGTATATCCGTCATTATTAAAGCACTACAATTTTTAAAATTTAAGATGATATCATCTTAATTATCACGATGTTTACGATTTCCAGGGTGCGATAGCAACAACTATGACACAACCCGTGGACGTCATCAAAACGCGTGCGATGAATGCCAAGCCCGGAGAATTTAAAAACAATTTCCATCTCATCAGAAGCACTGCTAAGGAAGGTTTCGGTGCATTCTTTAAAGGGTACCTGCCAGCGTTTGTTAGGCTAGCGCCTCACACTATTTTGATATTCGTATTTTTAGAACAACTGAGAATGAATTTCGGTATATATGAGAATATCATTCTTTAGAAAGGTTAGAAACTATGTGTACATGACTAGAACTTTTTTTAGATGTTTTTAGTCATTCAGTATAAAGTCCATATTTCTTAGAATACTTAATGTAGATGCTTTTGTAGATGTTATTGTGAAAGGCATGTCAGGAGAAATACCTGGCAATAACCGTTTTTAACCGACTTCCAAAAAGGAGGAGGTTATCAATTCGGTTGTATTTTTTTTTTTTTTTTTCTATGACTATTTAGGATAATTTGTTAATCCTACACTGGGTAAATAAAGATTCAAATTTAAACATACGATTGTGGAGACAAACTACTTGCCAATAAAATACATTTATCAATGTTTAACTAAGGTGTTATCTGTGGTGTAAATTCTGGAAAGATCGATAATAGCTGTTTTATAATATTTTGAACTCTTACAATTCGACTCTACTCGATAACCCTTACGATCCAACTGACTTTTCTAGATTAGTCAAAGACAAAAATGGTGTTATGCAAACATAACATACCGTACGTACCTATAACGTACCTATAGTTTACTCACTTCAAAATTATAATAGTTACCATTTTCTCGGATGCTTATTGTTGATGTTTACCTATGTTTTATGAATAATTTAAAATATTTTATTTTTGAGATAGCTTAATTTTATTATTGGAGAATGGACATGTCTTTATATTCAGAAGAGGTACGCTAGATATGGCGCACCATTAACAATATTTGAGAAAGCAATGATTTGTGATAAGGGCGAGGCTATCGCAATTTATGGGCATAAAATTTAATATCGGTTTGCTGAAGAGCTGTAGAAGGTACAATCATTGCAGCTAAGCATTCAGAATAACAGTACATACATACATTTACATCGTAACAATAACAGAGACCTAATTGGTGACACTAAATATGATCTGTACTTGTTTGTACCTATATCTATATATATATATATATTATTTTTGTGGTATAATAAATCGTGGGGTTGTAGATAAAGTTTAATTAATGTCATGGTTTAAGAAATCTAGATCGTGTATATACCCCAAGATTTAATTAATATTTTGGTAGGTGACCCATAATTTTAAAGCCTCTACATACTTTATTGTAAAATAAACCGTTTAAAGAAAATAATTTAACACCTTTAATTTATTGAGGTACTATTATACATGGTATCTGTACCTGTAAGGGAATCAAGATTATCATACTTCGAAGAAGTGACAGTCAGGGCTGTGTTGAATAGAAATTATTTGTGATTTTGTTTATATTGTGCCAAAATTACATCTTTAAATAGGAATTTCGTGGTTTTATAAAACTATTCCATTAATATATTACAGTGGTACCTAACTATTCTGCTATTTATTTTTGGACGTACTTTTTTGATGATTTGAGATGATACACACATTCCTCGAAAACATTGTCTTTAAAACAGTACTACATACTGTATATATTTTATTAAGGAACTGTTATTTACGTGTTCAATATAATCTTTTTTACTTTCATGTTGTTGTTCACATATCTGTTCTAGTCATTTAATGTTATCGCGATATGGGAGTAGCAATAAATTAATCAAATATTTAGTTCTTTTGAACTGACATAACATTCCTCCCTTATATGTTCAAATCTTGTATGTTATTATGTCGATAGCATGGGCGTAGCAACGATATTTTCCTAGTGTGTGTGTGGGGGGGGGGGTAATTTTTTTATTTTTTATTTAAAATGATCTACGTTTGGCCATCAACTCGCCTGATGGTAAGGGACGGTGTGTCCGAGGATGGAGCACGTAGATCCATAACGTAGATACAGAGATAGACTTGGTGAGAACGATAGTTGGGGAGTTGCAACTGCCCAGACCCGTCTCCCACTACGTTTATATTTATAGATTATTGTAGCTTTATCTTGTTATTTCTTGTAAACAATGTTCTAGGGTGGACCAAGCCCACCTTGCCCCCCCCCCCCCCCCCCCGCTACGCCAATGGTCGATAGAAACGATTAAATGACTTGAACAGCATGTTTCTAAGATGGTTATATATATGAATAGAACCTTACTATCGGTGCGGTAGAATATCCCATACTATTTTACACTAAGGAACATTAAAACCAAGCCACATCCTTCACACCTAACCAGAGGCATATAATATTATTAGTTGTAGTACTCTGAGAAAATCAAATATAGTGTTAAATTGTGTTAATTTAAAATATTTGTTAACTTTCATAATTATAGAAAGATCAAAAACATCCAAAAAAATATTTTTTTTTAACAAATACTGGAAAACATTGGACTATCCATGTCTATTTTAGTATTTATCCGACCGCCGTATATCACAATGGGTTATTACCTTTTTGATAATTAAATCTGTATAAAGGAGATGTCTTGATTTAATTGCTCCCAAGTAACCATAAGTCACTTTTGATCGTGGCTAATCTTCATAATGTACCTACGGTGATCGATGGAGATTGATCAATATGGACGAATCGATGACATGGTTACAACAAATTTCACTGTCTCTTACTGTTTCAGATTTGTTCATACTAGCCCATTTCAATTAATTATTTGTATATTTTACACTTTTGTGTACCCAACGTTTTTACCTACACGTGTAATTCTTCCATTCAAGTGTCCTAATATTGTGGCTGATTCGGTTACGTATCCTATTTAAATAGTATATATATACCTGTTGTTATTTTTTAATGTTGACATACCTACCTGTTAAAACAATTTGCGAATTGTTATAAAAAAATTATACAAATATAATTTGTGTAGTGTACCTAAGGTATTAATGTTAGATCCAATTATTAAAAAAAGTAATGTTTATCTCATGTTCTTTGTGAAGTCGTCACAATTATTATTGTTAAGTAATTGTTTTGTGTAAAATTATATCTTTATTATATAATAATAATAAAATCGTTTATTACCCAGACAAACGTGTTTAACTTGACGACAGCTATAAAAAGGCATAACATTATTTTTTCCTCACTGTTGAGGATCGTGACTACAATGTAGCATATTCGCTGTACCTATTCCTCCATTTGTTGCGTTCAGCCGCATGGTGGAGTGCGGTGCTGGCCGTCATCTGCAGTTAATCAGATATTTGATCCGTCCTGCGTTCTGGGATCCTTCTTGTGGGTCTATTTCCTTCGACTTTTCCTGTCACTATCAGCAGCTCCATGTTATCGGGACTTCTCGTAGCAGTGTGTCCAAAATATCGAATCATCTGCTGCAGGCAGTGTTGCCATCTGGGTCTTATCAACAGTTACCTGAAATGGCTAAAAAAGTAACCTTTTAGTGTGAAAAGTAACCTTTAATATTTTTATCCCATTTTTATGGTACTTAAAGTTGATGAGGTATATATATGTCGCAGATGGATTGTAGAATCCGCTGTTTTACAAAATCTCTAGCTGCTTTACAAAACTGTACTGTTTTATAAAACAGCTTTCTAAAACAAAATTGTTGACCTACCTAGTAAAGACGAGCTAAATGCAGAGTTTAGTTTATAAACTCATCATTTAAGTTTATACAATAAGTTGGTACCTATACCTACCTACTTACTAATTTGTACACTTGCCCAGTTTTATAGCACTTCTTTCCAAAAAAATATAACATCAAACATTCTTTCTTTTCATAACATTTTAAACAAATCAAGTGCTAAAGTCTCGAACAAGAAAGAACCCGATTTATCAAACGACTAGGCAGGCCCGCCGCTAGCTATTTGAACGCACGTGTGCAATACCGATTATGCCGCCCCTGTTTATCTACGACTACCCAAGCTGAGCTTGTCAGAAAGGCTGTTTATTGTTGTCTCATAAGGTTGTGATAAAATAAAAGAATAATGAAGAAAAATATACCTACACATAAGTGTTATCATGTACGTAGAGTGTTCATTAATATATCTACCTAAGGGTAAAGAGTACCGCTGAACAAGTCGAGACATGTTCATGCGTATAGCTATGGTTCTGCGTGTGACGCGTAGGGAGTTTCAAGTCGGTGCGATTAATACTTTCAGAGTAAGAACATGGCAAGTACATCGATGTCCGTCAAGTCTACAAAAAAATTGCTCGATTTAGAGCAGCGATCGGTTATAAAATTCCTCACTAAAGAGGAAAGAAGCCGAAGGAAATATTTGAACGCATGGCAGCAATATATAGGGAGTCTGTGCCCTCTGAATATAAAGTCAAATTCCAAGCAAACAGTTTACATGGGGAAGAGACGACCCTCACACTGGGCGGCCTGTGACGTCAACGACTCCAGAAATGTGTTAGAAAGTAGAAGAATTTATTTTGACAGATAGGCGAGTGCCTGTGTCCCGGATAGCTGAAGATATGGACATCTCGGCAGGCACCGTTTCGTATATAATTCATGAACACTTGCAAATGTCCAAAGTCAGTGCAAGATGGGTCCCACGCTTTCTGACAGAACTTTAAAAGGACGCCCGACGCGAGTGTTCCCAACAGAACTTAGACCTAATTGGTCAAAACGATTGGTGACAGGAGATGAAACGTGGGTTTATCATAGAGATCCTGAGTCCAAAAGGGAGTCCATGCAGTGGAAGCACAGGTCGTCACCCACCCCTAAAAAATGTAAAGTCGAAAAATCTGCAGGCAAGGTCATGGCCACTGTGTTCTGGGATGAGGAAGGACTTTTACTGTTAGAATTCATGCCGCATAAGACTAGCACAAGACGCCATCCGCGATTGCGGGTTCCAACAACTCAACCACCCACCTTACAGCCCTGACCTAGCCCCATCGGATTATTTCCTATTCCGAAACTTGAAAAAATTCCTTCGTGGCAAACGATTTTCTAATGATGAGGAGGTCAAGGCAGCTGTGGGCTCTTGGTTTGATGAGCAACCAAAAGGTTTTTTTTCTAAGGGTTTAAACTCATTACAAGAGAAGTGGACCAGGTTTGTTTAGCTGAATGGAGAATACGTATATATTGAAAAATAAAAATATTACTTTTTTACTATTTTGTCTTTTTCATGCCTAGGTAGATAAATTATTGAACGCTCTTGTATATACACACATCAACACGGTCTAGGAATATTTCATACTCAATTAAATAACTCGAAAAGTACTGGCCGCATTGGAATCTTTTATACACCGATTTGTTTGTAATTTATCTCAGACTAATTCCAAATTCAAATTTTTGAAAATTCTTTTGTTTTGGTGGCATAAAAATGTCTTGATGTGTAGGAGAGGGAATTTTCATTTGTGCGAAATTTAGAAAACAATACGAATTACATTTAGTTACAGTTTTTTTTCATTTTTAAACGAAAGATAAAGTTAAAATTGAGGTATTGTAGCCATGCAACGCCAACATTTGACGAGGGCGGAGATGTTACGAGCTGTGGGAATGCTGGAAGCTGGGTCTGTTCAGCGTAATGTTGCTGAGGCCATAGGGGTGGGTCCCTAAATGTAATTTCAAGATTGTGGACACGCTATCGTGCCACAGGTGAAGTAGCGGAGAGGCACCGGGGGCCAAGTCGCATCACTACCCCCAGACAAGACCGATTTTTGCAAATTACTGCGCGAGCTCAACCAAATGCAACGGCGACTCAATTGGTCCAAAGGCTGCGAGTGGAACACCAAGTGCTTGTGAGTGACCAAACTGTAAGAAGGCGACTGCATGAAAGCAATCTACGCTCTCGTAGACCACTCCGGGTCCCACCTTTACGGAGAGGCAATCGTGGACGACGATTAGAATGGGTTCGGAACCACGTGGACTGGGGCCGTGAACAATGGTCCAATGTGCTGTTCACGGATGAATCCAGGTTCGGCTTCCATCCAGATTCACGAAGGACGCGTGTTTGGCGAGTTCCTGGACGATGGAGCCGTCTTCAGAACCCTCAGGAAGTTCACCCATACCAAGGAGGAACAATTATGGTTTGGGCAGGAATTCGTCTTGGAGGACGGACGGATCTCGTTTGGGTGCGGGGCAATATGACGGCAGAACGATACGTCCAACAGGTGCTGGGGCCCGTAATCTTGCCCCACAGAACACAAATGGGGCAAGATTTCCTGCTCATGCACGACAATGCCCGGGCACACACGGCGAGAACGGCAGCAGCTTGGTTACATACACACAATGTTAGGGCCTTAGACTGGCCTGCTCAATCGCCAGATCTAAATCCCATTGAGCATGCGTGGGATATGCTGCAAAGAAGAGCTCTGAAGGAAGTTCCTGAAAATCTGGCTACAGAAGATCAACTTTTTGCGCACCTCAGAAGGACATGGGATAATATTCCGCAGCAAGACATTGACAACCTTGTTCTGAGCATGCCGAATCGTTGCCGATGTGTTATGAACATCATGGGCGCTTTCTCAGACTACTAACTTCAAGTTTATAAACACAAATTAAATGATTTTTCTATTTTTTTCAGTTTTTACTCATAAATTAAAAGTTAATTCATATACGGTTTCCGTCTATGCTTCATTTTTTTTTCCATAAAATCCTGAAATTTTAATCGAAGTACCTTAACCATTACTAGAAAATGGTAGAATATTAAATAACGTATCTTTTAAATGTATACATGTCATATAAATAATTAAAATATTGATAGTAATTCGCTTTTTTAAAAATATCCCTAGACCGTGTTGATGTGTTTATGTTAAAAGTAAATACATAATACCTATACACTGTGCTTCAATGTTAGGCATCATCTACCTACTCTTTTTTTATATCTCTCTCTCTTGTCTTTCTTCCCAGCTATGTGTCCCATATGGTGGTGGGGTCAGCCTTCCTTATTTTTCTCTTCCACTTCGCTCTGTCCTTGACATCGTTATCGGAAACCCTACACTCAATTATGTCCTTTAGCACTACGGCCCCCCACCTCGTCTTCGGTATGCCTCTTGCTCTCCGACCATAGAGGGCGAGCTGTAGTGCCAAATTTCCGACGTAGTCTGGTGGCCTCCTCAGACATACCCATACCATCGCAGCCTACTCTCCTGCATCTTATCGGCAATGTCACGTTTCCCCAGGCTTCCTCGCACAAACTCATTGCGGTTTTTTTTTTTGTTGGAATAGGGGTCAACCGAGCAGACAGCTCGCCTGATGGTAAGCGATTACCGCCACCCATAGACTCCCGCAACCCCTGAGGAGTCGCAAGAGCGTTGCCGCCCTTTTAAAGGGTTTGGGCCTCCGGTACCCTCACTCACTCGGCGAAACACAACGCAAGCGTTGTTTTACGCCGGTTTTCTGTGAGGCCGTGGTATCAATCCGGTCGAGCCGGCCCATTCGTGCAGGTGCATGGCTCTCCCACGGTGAAAATTTTATCAAGCCTGGTAACGCTGCACATCCACCTTAGCATCTTCATTTCGGCAACCTGAATGGTATGGACGTTCTTTTGGGTCATAGCCCATGTCTCATTGCCGTACATTATACATACTGGTCGTATGATGGTCTTATAGATAAGCCCTTTGGTTTTACCGACTTTTTTTTGTCTCATATAACCCCAGTCACTTCTCGCCACTTTAACCAGGCTGCAGCAATTCGGTGTTGGATGTTGCTTTCGAGATTCCCAGAGTGGTGCATCCGATACTTGTATTGATCACACATGGTGACCATTTGGCCGTCGATGAGAATTGGACTGGTGTCGCTTATATCTGGTGCATTAAAACAAATGAATTGGGTCTTAGCCACACTCAGAACTAGGCCACCAGTGTGTAACTGTTTCCACGACAAAAGTGCCGGCTGTGAGTGAGTGCACGTAAATTCTGACTTTTCATAAGTGCCTTTGTATGGTTTATATGAAATAAAAACCTTTGACTTTGACTTTGACTTTGGCTGTAAGTCAGCACGGCTTTCGGTACAGATAGCTACATCATCTGCGTATATAAAAGTCCACCTCGCAAGTTCGAATCCAAGGCACGCACCACTGAGTTTTCGAAGTCATGTGCGTATTATAAATTAATTATCATTTGCTTATAACGGTGAAGGAAAACATCATGAGGAAACCAGCACACCTGAGAGATATTTTACAGAGCCTTGGTTAACACATTCTGTGACCGCTATCGGTTTAGTCTCATCCGCCACTATCCGTATCATTGATCTCGCATCCCAATACATGTCGACATACTGATAACATCTACATACTGTTCGGGGACGTTCTTCTTAAGAAGGCTCCACCAGATCGTGTCTCTTGGGACCCACAAACATCGGTTTTTAGCGCGATATTCTTCAGCAATCGTATTTAGAGCAAACATTGGATCAGTGGTTGATAAACCAGGTACAAAGCCATAGTGATTTTTAGATAATAAGCACTCAGATCATAGACGGCTCTCAATCACCCTTACACAGGCCCGCCGCTAGATATTTGAACGCCCGTGTGCAATACCGATTATGCCGCCCCTGTTTATCTACGACTACCCAAGCTAACCTTGACAGAAAGGCTGTTAATTGTTGTCTCATAAGGGTGTGATAAAAGAAAATAAAAAATAAATAAAAAATGTTTACTTTAGTGTAAAAAAGGAGCCTGTCAGACTCTTACTGACTAAAACCACCCCGGTGTTCCCTCGCACACATAGGTTAGAGGCCCCGGGAGCAGTTGCGTCGTCCGCAGCCTCTGACTGGTGCTGGCCCTCTTTAGAAGGCCCATCCAATGAATGGAGGGGGAGTAATGTTCCCTCCGTGACATCTAAGAGGGGCGCGCGTGGAACACTTCGCGCCGCAACCTCGGGTTCTGTTTGATGAGCAATGGACGTCCCCAAGTCCACCGCTCCTGAAGCCATTTAAAGGGGCTGAAAGAGGGCGTTATCCGCCCTCCGCGGATGCCCAGTGCGCCTTCTGCGGGCTGGGAAATAGCTCGTCCTCACCCTCTCCCTTTCCGCAGTTTCCTTCTGTGTGACAGCTGTTTCACAGAAGGAAATCATCGTGTCCCAGGACTCTGCGCCACCGACCATCGAACGAACTACAGCCGGCAGCGATAGGTCATTTCCCACTTCCTCCCATGCGGCACACTTTGCCAGCGTCTGCAGCGCTGTATCTTCCCGACAATGGGCGCAGAGATGGCAACGAGCTTCCGGCTCCCTTCCTATGCGACACAGGTACCTTCCTGAAGCAACCATGCCCCGAGAGCACCTGCATCGCCCGAAACGTCAGAGAGCCGTGCTTCCTCTCGAACCAGTAATTAAGCACTGGCCGGACCGCCTCAATTGTACTGAGCAGTGTTCACAACTACAAGCAAGACAACTATCGTACCAGTACCGTAGAATTATCGTACATTGAGCAAAATAAATCGTATTAAATGTGATATCAATATTTGTGCGTATGCTAAAATTTATTACATGGAGCAAAATTAACGTACTTTTCAAAATAATCACTATTATTATTTAATATATAGCATAATGAAAATTATAGTAAGTACTGCTGCGTACGATAATAATAATATCGTACATCGTCCGTAGGCATGAAATTATCGTACGGTTGGGAACACTGGTACTGATGCCGGCGGTAGGGCGCAGAAGCCTGTCCCACCATTCTGCTACCAAGACCCGGTTGAGCTCAGACCGACGCAGCGTGATCTGTCGCTGCGCCAGTATTGCGCCTCGCGTCCGCGCACGCCGCCACGTAAGAGATCGTGCGATATCCTCTAATGACTCTGACGGCCATCGCTCTTTGCGGTTTTCGCAATATTGGGATATTGCTGGCCGTCAGGTCAGCTGCCCACACCGGGGCCCCATACAGAGCTATTGATCGCACGATCCCTATATACAGCCGCCTACAGGGAGTGCTCGGCTCTTCCAGATTGGGAAGGAGCGTTGACAGCGCCCCAACCACGCCCATCGACTTGGGCATCAGCTGCCAGTGCAAGTGGGAGCCAAAGTCCTATTGGCCGTCGCACCAGACCTAGGTATTTCATGATTGACTCGATAGTGATCCGAGCCCCTCCAACCACGATGTGTGATCACGATGGCGGCGCTCATCGGGGGCCATGAAAAACGATGGCCTCCGACTTGTCAAGGGTCACCTCCAGGCCTAGGCGCCGTATATGTTTCACAACCTGTGACACCGCAGCTGTAGCCAACAACGCTGCCTCCCTGTGCAAACTCCCCCGGGCCGTGACCAGCGTGTCGTCCGCATAGCCTCAGATTCACCCCCGGTAGGCGCTCGCCCCTCAGCACCCAGTCGTACCCATTGTTCCATGGGAGTGGGCCCCTCCGGACACAGCACGTCATTTCATGCCACCCTGTATTGTCGCGTCCTCTGTACTATCGCGGCCTTTTCCGCCTGCCCACTTATTTTTTTTGTCTAAATCCTGCGCTGGCGCCATTCCACGCATAAAGTGTTCGCCTATTAGGAAAGGGAGAACGTTAATAGTTGCAATATATACTGCGCAACTTAGTGACGCATCACGTGTACTCCTTTTTGTGGATTTTAAGGACGATCTAATTTGACCTTGGCTACAGAGCGGTTCTATTTTTGCGCGGGCGCCCCCACTCGTGGCTGGGCGCGTTGTTTCAACATACCGACAGACACTTGGCATTGCATTTTAGTTTTAATAGATGCCATTAGATGGCGATGTTAACAATATAATATAAAGGAAAATAGTAATTGTAGGTGACTTTGAATATTAAGTGATGTATCCCTAGATTTGCCGCCTCCCTGGACGTGCCGCCCGCGTGCGATGCACGCCTTGCACGCCCGCTTACGGCGGGCCTGCCCTTACATATAGCTTCATAGTGTATCTCAGATGCTTGATTCCGCTGTAATTGTTACACTCGTACTTACTACCTTTCCCCTTATAGATCGGAAATATTGTGCTCAATCTCCAAGCGTCTGGCATTTTTGAAGAGAGCAACAAGTAGTTGAAGCGGCCGGTGAGAAATACAATTCCTCGCTCGCATAAGCATTTCCAGGCTTCCACTGATATGCCGTTCGGTCCTATGGCTTTCCTGTTGGACATCTTTTGTAGGACTTTTGCTAATGGATTCTAGGCACGATTCCTAGATTATTTTCCATCGAGTCGAGAGTCGAGTGTCGCGCGCGCGCACGCCCCCACTCGGTGGCCGGGCGCGGTGGTTCAACCGATAGACACTTGGCATTGCATTTTAGCTTTAACGGATGCCATTAGATGGAGATGTTAACAATATAATATAAAGGAAAATAGTAATTGTAGGTGGGTATTATGACAATGACTTTGAATATTACGTGATGTATCCCTAGATTTGCCGCCCTCTAGACGTGCCGCCCGCGTGCGGTGCACGCCCGCTTACGGTGGGCCTGCGAGTAGGCGAAATTGGCCAGAACACTTTGGTCATAGTTGTGATTACTTGTGATTAGCTGGTATATATTGGCGCGATAGAGTTAAAAGTATTTTCAACAGTTGTGCTCACTACAATCCATTAAATATTGGAATCAATTAAAGAAATAGAAATTAATTCTTCAAAATTTCAAAAAGAGACCTAATAGTAACTTTTCAAAACGTGTAACCCAAAAGTACCCCGACGTCGTTAAAGTAACCTAAAAGGTTACAAAAGTAACCTTCTGGCAACGCTGGCTGCAGGCAGGTTGAAAACAGACATTGGGCGCTTCCGATTTTAAATTCTTCCAGAACGGTGACATTTGTGCGGTGGGCTGTCCATAGTATTCTTAGTAATCAGTGCCAGCACCTTGTCTATCGACAGCTTTGTGTCAGATTCGTAATGAAAAATGGAAAAGACAAGTGAGCGGGTCAGTTTCATTTTTGTTTGGTTGGTCATGTTTCTGTTCTTCCATATTTTGCCCAGTTGAGTCATTGCTGTTTTAGTCATACCAATGCGCGTCGAAGGCTTTTTGATAATCAACAAAGCACATGAATGTTGGGGTGTTGTATATGTAACATTTTTCCACTAACGTTTAAAATTTGTTCATAATTTACGGACTGCGTCTTTTAATTATTTCTGAGCGGAGTAGGTATGTTGGGTTCCATGTTTTTGTTAGTAATGTCAATTGCTGGCTCTCTTGGTCCTTATATAGTTCCCCACAATATTCTCTCCATCTCTCTGTTGCTTTGGTTATATTAGGCAAAAGATTGCCGTCTTTTTCATCAATTATCAGTGAAGTTAGATTTGCGCGTTATTTGCCTTACGTTTTCACCTCACAACATGAACGAAACAACCCTACCCTTATGGATTTCGGCCTATGCGTCATTCGGAAGCCAAAGATACTACCTGTCTTAAATAAATATGTGCATTTGGTAACATTTTCTTTATTTATCACTTATAAAGCCGTATGTCTGTCTGTCAGCTATCTGGCTATATCTTTCATATTTCAAATTGAAACTTTCTTCACAAAGTATTTGTAAAGAAAGTCTTGGTGTTTGTTACTATCGCCTCAATTATAGCAAATCTTCTTATATAAATGACAATAGTGTATGTTTTATACTATTATACACAAAGTAATAAAAACGGTACGGTACGGAACTCTAAGTGACTAACCGAAACCTTCAAGTATTTCACTAAAATAGTAAAATTTAATCTGAACTAATAATAATAGAGAATACTCCTCCCAACCGTATTTCGATCACGGCGGCGTATCTCCACGGAGATTAGCCAAGTACGTAGGAGATATTATAGTGCATAAGTGTATGCACCTGTGTTGCACTCCCTCTTCCTTCACTCTCATATTCCGATGGGACGGCAATCCGACACGACCGGAGAGAGATTAGGCGCAGGACCGATGGCTTTACCTACGTCCTCTCCGAAGCATGGGGGTGTCACACCACCAACTTTCCTGACTCCGGGCTTCTACTAAGAATTTCCTAACTGAAAAACCCTATAACACTGCCCGACCTGGAAATCGAACCCAGAACCTCACGCTCAGCAGCCGCGCTTACGACCGCTAGACCAACGTGGCAATCGTCTGAAGTAACCACAGATCATATAATACTATACTATAAGTAGCAACATAGCAAATATATGTACTGAAATAAGAGTCATCGGTTGGACACTACTAGAAACGAGACAGCCCAAGTAACACATCTTCTTATTTGTGTGTTCATATATATTATCTTAGTCTAACGGCCGATTTACATCATTTAAGTATCATTTTCGCATTTTGAGTTAGTTCTATAGTAGCATTATAAATGCTTATTTGGGCACAAATTATACGGCTTTAAATCCTAAATAGGTTCACAATAGTTGTTTACTTGCATTACAGGCGCATTATATTAGCATTATTGTGGTCAAAGAAGGTATCAATCACACTAAAGAAACATTATTATGGTCAATGAAGTTGCTCATCGTATTAACAAAGCATTATTACAGTCAATGAAGTTGCAAATCGCATTACAGTAGCGTTATACATACTAGCATTAGAATGTAGTAAAAGAATGATTGGAGCTATTTAAGTGTTCTCAGTTAGAACTTAAATAAACATTACATCATTGCAAAAACATGCTAAAACCACGGTACAAATGTTATAATACAATTAACGTTGTGTGTTATAATACAGTTAACTACTTTATCTCGCAATATAATTTGCACGAAGACGGTCAAAACTGAGTGAGTGACACCATATTTGTTAGCATCAAAACAAAATCTATAATACTCATAGAATTAGAATATTTTTGGTACCCCATAGAAGGATATAGAGCTCAAAAAAGTGCTACCGATTTTGCATTGTCAATGTGTGCGTGCAATAGTAATCTATATATCATTAATTCTTTAGTTTAGTCATTCTCTTTAGTAATCTATATATATATCATTCGCCGCGTTATTGCCGATATACGGCCACAAATGTTGGAAAAAGTCATCGAAAATTGGTGCTCCAGATTAGATTACGTGCGAGGCAGCCATGGCGGTCATATGTCAGAAGTCATATTTAAATTATAATGCCAGAAGATTATCTTTCGAATAAAGTAAATTTCATATCAATTAAAAAAAAACATCTTTGTTGTATTTCTTTTCAAAGTTCTATACCTCTAAAAAAACTCTCTTTATAAAATGTGCTTTTCCCCAATATGGCCGACAAATGGTTTTACGATTACAGTACCTAGCATGAATGTATATACAGCTTTACGTATTACAATAAATCATGTGTATTTAATTAAAGAGCAGAACTCAGTTGATCTTTAAAAAAGCAAGCAATACATTGATTCACGTCTATGCTGTTCAGCAGTACTAGGCTTTTACTTACCACTTAAAAGTGCTATTATACAACAAAGAGCACTATCAACAGCTCAAAGCTGTTTAACGGATTTACGGTGCATTATATTGGTACAAGTTTATGCTATTCGCCTTTCGGCTCAGCAACGTACAGAATTATATCAATATGTGTCTGCTAATGAGCGAGGCAACAGCTTAAGCAGCATTAGGCATTATCTTACTACTCAAAAATGTTATTGTAGACCCTGAGGCACTAAAAACAGCTGAAAGCTGTATAGCGGATGTTCGTGGCATTATAATAGTTCATGTTTATGCTATTATACAGCATTATGCATTTATTTACTATTTAAAAATGCTATTGTAGATCCAAATGCACTAAGAATACCTATAAGCTGTACAGCTGCATTATGGTTTGCTGCACTAGAACTAACGGCTTTACAAAAGCATTTTGATATGCCATTATCCAAACTTTATAAAGTGTAAAGCATCATAATGGTTTTGAAATGCCAATATAAGCCATCAAGATGCTCGGTGAACTTATTTATAAGAGTTTATATGCACCATAAGTTCTACATAAGTTTACTATTCGTGTGTTAAAATGCTTCCTGTGTTACTTGGGAGGTATACAGCAAAAGGAGACACAAAACTATTTCAAGGTCACCAAAACTGTATTTACTAGATGTTGGGAAGCTCTAAGTTGGGAAGAGATCGCTCCACTTTTATATAAAAACTTCTTGCTCTTGACCTAAAAGAAAATATTTAAAAATGTTCCTAGCTGTAAATCATAGCTTCAAAAATCCTTGTCAAACATTAAAAGTCATTGAACTGAATCATGTACGGCATTTATGTTTTCTTGAACATAGTACATAATTTTTTTTAATTTCTTCTTGCGGTTTTTTTTATAGGTATATATCATTTATTGCCAAGAGGAATATTTTTAACAAGTAAGACCAATTTATTATTTCGTAAATCTTTGGCAAAGTATTACATTAATAGCCTAAGGCATTATGGTAGACCGAGCAGAGTCCAAGCCACGTCCTGTGAATAAGCTATACAAGGACGCAAATCACTAATCACTACTAAAAAGTTCAGAAGATAGGAATACAAATTAAACTTCAATAATATAATTATAGGTCACAATATTTTAATTATAACTCAATTTTTTATAGTATTGTTGTACTTTTCACCTCTCGAACAACGAATGCCCTCACCCTCGTCATTTACATACCTTTTAATTTTTTAAATAAAGATGTGTAACAATAAGGTTTTAATAGTTTATACCATAGTAATTTTTTTAACAAGAATAAGAAACGTAGTCATTTCAACTAATAATTCAGTCGGCCATTCTGAACTGTACGAGTCCTCTCGTGTTTTGCATATTGTAATCATCATATTATAATAACACTTTTTATATCTATAAGGTAATCAATACAATACAGTCTCGGCCATCTGCTATATATGATTGTTCCATCAATACAGTACCTACACCTGACATTATTAAATAAATAGTCTTGAAATAACTACAAAAACAACTTAAATAATCATTTCATTCATCAATTCATTATCAAGTCAACATCATTTTCATATTCGCTTTAAGTATTTTCACGATCCTTGGTTGGCTTATCGGCCTCATGTATGCCAGATACTCCACATAGGTACACGAATGCTCCCAAAAATTGGCTTCTCGGCCTCATGTGCATCTCATACCTTTCAAATTCATTTAACTATTTGAATCAATCATACTTATACACATAATTGATAAATAATTTAATAAATGTGTACCAATAAATACGTTAAAACATACAATTCCTTCAGTACCTATACAGGTTGATCATTAATCATTTGTATCAATATCCTCATCAATTTCATTATCATTACATTAATTACTATTTACTTGGTCATTGGCATTGCCTAGTTCAGCCTCCATATAGTCAGACTCCTGATCCGATGCTTCCGAAAACGTTCATCACACCTGTTACGACGATCCTTAGCTGCTCTACTTCTACGTCGTCGTCTACGCAGCGGAGACTTAGGATCACTCTCACGATCGCGATGCCTTCGAGAGGAAGTCCGCTTTCTCGATCGGCGATGACGATCCATCGGAATCGGTGAAGTCATCGACCGCCCAAGACGCTCTTTTTCATCTCCCTCAACTAGGGACGTCATAATATCCAATGAACTGAAACTTGTTATTAACTGTATTAGTTTGTGGTCAGATGGCACAATTACCAGGGCTACCGTGGATTTATAATTTTACACACAATTACAATAATTAATTCTATATTAATTAAGTAAGCATATAAAATTGTTATAGAGTATGATTATGAACAGGTGTTTCGGTCTTTATAAATTTCTCAATCAATCTTAATATATATAAATCTCGTGTCACAATGTTTGTCCTCAATGGACTCCTAAACCACTTAACCGATTATAATAAAATTCGCACACCATGTGCAGTTCGATCCAACTTGAGAGATAGGATAGTTTAAATCTCAAATTATAGTCGCAATTTTAATTTATTGCTAATTATTTGTCTGTTATTATTTGACAGTCACAATTATCTAAGGTGTTTAGATAAGTTTTTTTTATCGTACGGAAAAGTTTTTCACGGGGCGGGTGAAACCGCGGGACACAGCTAGTACAATTATATAATCAAAACAGTCACATAACACAAATATCAAAACAAATATAAAAATTAATGATCATTATTAGACACTAATTAGGTACCTTAATTTTTTTTTTACAAATTTTTTGAATATAGCTATTAACCGAGATTGCCACAAAAAAACTGTTATTGACTTTAAAACCACAAACTAATTTATCGGACTATCAGTTTTATTCTCCCGCCATTAATCGAACTTACTCGTACCTCAAAATTCTGCCGAAGTTCCTTAAAATTCAAACAATAACTTGCAGGCGTGGAAGGAATTTATCCTTTGGTTTCTCACCACCTTCCTTTCCCACTTCTGAACTAAAAAGTTAATTTATATTATATTAAAATCAGTGTTTTACGAACATTCAAATCGGTCGGTTTTATTTCACTATTGTAATAGGACCGCCCTTCATCATATCTATCATCTAAATTGTAAGGATCCCTTAAAATTTTTTTGGTCTTTCGAGCCGGATAACTATGATACCGCATGGGAGATTTTATTACATAGGTATAACAATTCTCAAGCCCTGTTCACAAATCAAATTGAAATCTTCCATAATCAACCGATCATTCAAAAGCAAACCTTATTTGAAATCGAAAGATTATATGATACCACCACCGAATGTATTCACGCAATTCATAATCTCGGCATTGATGGGATCCATTGTTGGTTCACTTATTGTGCAAGAAATTAGACTCTGATACTTACGCTGACTACAAGGAAGCACGTAAGGCACCTCGCGATTTACCATCGCTAGTCGAGTTAATGTCATTCCTCGAGAGTAAGTTTACGGATTTGGAACCCATTCATAAAAATGATAAGGAATTCTCATCATCAATGAAACATACTTCAAATCAATCAAAGGTGTCAAATAATTATAATAAATATAACAAAGGTTTCAACAACAGAAATTATCAAGTCATCACTATTCATAATTCAAAATGTTCTGTGTGCAGCCTAAATCAAACCCGCAATTTGCTTTCGTGCAAAAAAATTATTAACATGGCACCGGTTGTGCAATTGAGGACAGTTGCTAAGGCTAATATTTGTCAAAATTGCCTTTTTAGTCACGATGGAAATCAATGTACGTCGACGAAACGTTGTAAAACATGTCAAGGCGATCATCATACCATACTCCATGAAGCGTGTGTGCCATCATCAAAATGTGTTTCTCAAGGAACTTCATCATCATCACCAGCCATGATCGCTTCATCAGCGAAATCATCGGATAAACACCCTAGTGCCAATCATGTCGCACAGGATGACGAAGAGCTATTGTAAACTACGCTCTCAATTTATGTTAGGTGTTCAGATGGCACCTACGTCACCTTTCGGGCTCTTCTAGATCAAGGATCACAAATATCATTAATATCAGAGAATGCTGTCCAAAGATTAAGGTTGCATCGGCGACGTTACAATGCATCAGTCTCTGGAATAGGTTCTGATGCTAGTCAGACCAGGGGACTGGTATCTATCGACTGTCAATCAATCTACGGTGATTATCATTTTACTACAGAGGCACTTGTTTTATCAAAGGTCGCTAACAACTTGCCTAGCATACCATTCAAAAACAATTATGGTCTCATCTCCATCATCTTCAATTAGCGGATTCAGAATATAACGTTTCGAAGCCGATTGACTTGGATGTGAGTATTTATTCACAGATCATCATGGATGGTCTTATCAAAGGTCCACCACAAGCGCCAATTGCGCAACAGACTGCACTCGGATTAATCCTGTCCGGCAATGTTCGCACATTTAACTGTCACGTCGTAACAAATGAATCATCAGATCTATCAAAATATTTGGAGATAGAAGACGTTGACGCACCATCGTCGTCTTTAACCAGCGAAGAGCAGTATTGTGAAGATCTTTTTCAACAATCGATTAGTCGGCTAGACACTGGCAGATATGAGGTTAGCATACCCATGAAACGAGAATACGAAACTCAGCTTGGATCATCTAAATCAAAGGCGGTTGCGCAATTTAAACAATTGGAACGAAAAATTTCCAATAATTCATCATTTGCAGAAAATTATAAATCATTTATGTTGGAATATCAAGAACTGGGTCACATGCGTAACGCCAATAATATCGATGAATCAAAACATTCATTCTTTTTACCACATCATGGCGTAATGAAATTAGATTCGACAACAACAAAACTTCGCGTCGTTTTCAATGCGTCGGCGAAATCATCTTCGGGGAAAAGTCTAAACGACCACATGTGCTGCGGACCGAATCTTCAAAAGGACCTCATATCACTCATCTTAACCTGGAAAACTCATAAGTATGTTATCACGGCGGACATTGAGAAAATTTTCGACAAATATTTGATAGAAAATCAGATCATCATCTCCAATTAATCGTTTGGAGACAATCACCTCAGGAGACTACCGTGACATACGGGACTAAGTCTGCTCCATATTTAGCTATGAGAACTCTAAAACAGTTGGCTTTAGACGATGCCAACAAATACCAACGAGCTGCGTCAGCATTAAATCAATCCTTTTTCATGGATGACCTCTTGTCTGGGAAAAACACCATCAATCAATCTAGAGAGCTGCAAAATCAACTTATCGAGATGCCGAAAGGAGCTGGCATGAATCTTCGTATTTGGTCTAGTAATGAACCTGAGTTACTCCGAGGTCTATCATCTGATCAACTTAATAGTCCGTTTCACTTCAAGTGCTCTGAATCAAAGAAGACCCTTGGACTCAGATGGAACCCATCGACGGATAGTTTTAGCTTTCATAATCAATTACAACATTATAACACACGCGTCACGAAGAGACAGCTCCTATCTGACATCTCAAAATTATTTGACCCCTTGCGGTGGCTGTCTCCACTATCAATCAGAGCGAAAATATTTTTTCAAAATGCGTGGTCGTCAAATTTATCATGGGATGAATAAATTCCACAAAAAATTCAAGATGATTGGATTCAACTCGGCAATGATCTTAAAATGATTGATCAATTTATTATACCTCGTTATTTTGGTAACACTGATCAAGGCTAAAAGGGTGACTTTGCCGCGACTTGAACTATGTGGTGCATTACTGCTTTCCCAGTTAATCAAGAAAGTCATGGAATCATTATCAAGTCAGAATGTGGAGATTTACGCCTGGACAAACTCCATGATAGTATTAAGATGGATCCAAAGAGTTTTTTATAGGTGGAAGCAGTTCGTGGCTAATAGGATCACCAAAATCATTGATATCGTTCCATCATCATGTTGACATCACGTGAGGTCAGAGGATAACGCTGCAGATTGTGCCACTCAAGGTTTGACGTCACAGAAGCTACTGAATTATTCATTGTGGTGGCAGGGACCGAAATGGATAAACAATTTCAATCGTAGTACCCTGCCTGTAACTTTATATCAATCGCCAGATTTGGAAACCAAGAAAATAAGTGTGAACACTGTCTTACATCAAAATCATATATCATTAACACACGAGTTATTGCACAATCACAGTTCTATAACCCGTATATCGTAACAATTGTCGCTTGGATATCACGTTTCATAACACGAATAAAAGGCAAAATCATAAGAAGTACGGATATATTGACGTCATCAGAGTTGGACAATGCATTAAATATCATTATCAAAGATAATCAATCACGTGAATTTCATGAAGACATTCAAAATATCAATAAAAATGGACAGGTACATCCTAAAAGTAAAATATCATGTCTTAATCCTTTCATGGACGAGCACGGTATCCTTCGTGTGGGAGGACGACTCAAAAATGCTTGCATCAGCGACACATCCAAGTATCTTAGCATGTTATCAAATCATAGTCGTCTCACTGACTTGATCATTCATCAGGCCCACATGACTACATTACACGGGGGCCCGCGACTGACGCTCTCGTACATCAGAGATAGATATTGGATTATAAGTGGAATCCGTACTGTTAAGCGGAAGTTACGATCATGCGTTAAATGTCAACGTTTCAATCAATCGCAATATCATCAGATCATGGTTGATCTTCCACAGCCTCGAGTTACTCCGTCACGCCCTTTTACTCACACCGGTGTCGATTTTACCGGGCACGTTGAGTTGAAGGCAATTATGGGACCTGGAATCAAAACGGTCAAGGGGTATATTGCAGTATTTGTCTGTTTGTCCACCAAGGCTGTTCATCTGGAACTAGTTTCCGATCTAAGTACTCCAGCATTTTTAGCAGCTTTTCGTAGGTTCTCAGCTTGACGAGGTACGCCTAGTCACGTATACAGTGACAACGGGAGAAATTTCGTAGGCGCCAGTCGTACCAATAAGAAGGAGTACAAAGATATATTAGCGACTATCAATACTGATTTTTTCAATAACATCCATGATATGAGAATAGAATGGCACTTCAACGCTCCAGCGTGGCCAAGTGCTGGCGGTCTCTGGGAAGCAGCGGTGAAAAGCCTCAAATATCATTTAAAATGCATCATCGGAGATCATAAACTCACGAAGAGTTCACCACTCTACTTCATCAAATTGAGGCATGCCTTAACTCAAGGCCTCTGTGCCAACTAATTGAAAGCCCAGACGATGATTTTCTCACGCCAGGACACTTTTTGGTCGGTGGCCCACTTTTATCTAGGCCACAGACAGATCCAAATCATATCAATCTATCAACACTGTGGTAACTAATACAATCTATGAATAAACAGCTTTGGAAGAGGTGGTCAAGCGAATATCTTCAGCAATTGCAAGCTCGATCAAAATGGCGTAATCCTACTAGGAACTTCAAGGTTGATGACGTAGTTCTTATCAAGGAAGAAAACTTGCCTCCTGGCAAGTGGGCGTTAGGACGAATTCAAGATGTTCATCCAGGAAAGGATGACTAAGTCAGGGTAGTCAGTTTAAAAATCAATAATACTGTCATGAAACGCCCTGTCACCAAACTTGTGTTGCTGCCAGTCGAAAAGGACACGACACAAGACGAAGATATTAATCATGAGAAGGTATCACCATCATCATCATCAAGTCAGGACGTCCTCGCAACCCCGTATCATTTAAGAACTTATTTATTAGTTCGCTATTATTATTATTTACGTTACTATCGCGTACTTATTCACGAAATATTCAAAATCATGAATCATATAACGTGACGTTGTTAGACGAGAGCCAGGATATTTATTTCGATAGAGTATCAAATCTTCAGTATATCAAAGATGAATGGCATCTTGTTGTCTACTACTACTAATATGACGACCTACTGGAAAGGATTATCGGATATCAAAGGTTACGTCGATCATATTAAGTCATTGTGCATTACACAATCAAACAAAAAATATTAGAGTATCACTTTTAGCTAGAGCACGAAATTAACGAAATTGAACATTATGACATGCTACTTAAATCTCAAAATCCTGAGAGGCAAAGAAGAGGATTAGTAAACGGAGTGGGTTATATTGCTAATTCATTATTCGGTACACTGGATGAGAGGTTTGCCGAAAAATACAAGAGTGACATCGAGCAGATTGGTCATAATGAAAAACATCTTCAAAATCTTATCAAAAATCAGACAAGTATTATAGAGAGTTTTATATCGTACGTCGAAATGAAGACATCATGAATAAACAATTTTCATTTATCAAGCATCAACTTAAAGGTATGTCGCTCGAGATGAACCGAGTCCGTCTAGATAATCAAGATGGTCTCTATATAACTTCAACAGCTCTAGCAGCGTCAATCATTCTCTCAAATATTCGTTGGATTCAACAAACTCTAATTGGTACTGTCACAGATATATCGCAAGGGCGCATCGACAGTCATTTGTTATCACCAGAGCAGTTATCATATCAGTTGAGTATCATCTCCAGCCAATTATATGGTAAACTTATGATACCCGTAGAGTTAAAAAACATTAAGGACTTGTATCGTTTACTTAAAGTTTCAGCTAGAATTGTATCCGATTATTTAATCATAGAAATCAAGGTTCCACTTCTAAGCAATGAATTGTTTGAGTTAAATAAAATCATGGACAAGAATATTATAATCTACTGACATCAGTACCATTCACAGCTTATAATCTACGCAAGGATACAGCGTTCCTTTTATCAGAAGAAGATCTGCAATCATGTACTCTTGTACCCAACGATATCATTTTATGCTCTTTAAACTAAACTGTTATTTAAACTGCTTCATCTTCATATCGTAAATGGGCATCATTTACGATATGAAGATGAAGCAGTCTATCTGTGACATCAAAGTCATTAGTCAAACGGAATTATGTAACTCTGAAAAATCGTTGTGCAAAGAGCATTGGATCAAATTGCACAGGCCAAACACCTGGTTGTATACGTGTTTCTCGGAATGTCATGTTCGCATTATTTGCACCGGCGGAGTCACAATGGCTAATTTTGTCGGCAACGGTATTATTACCCTAGGTCAAGGTTGTACATTGAAAGGAGATACCTTTAGTATTTATGCTCATAATAATTTTCTCAGTCATTTAAATGTTAATCATCATATCGATGTCCCAGAGGTGTCTATGATAAATAAAATCATGAAAACAACTGCACCTGATAATATTAGTGTTGCTGAAGATCATCAGCTCATTTGGAATCAGTTAAGGGTTCTGATTGACGAGGTTAAGGAACAGTCGTCTACAGATCTGAGTATTCATGACGTTCACCATTACACTGTGTTGTACACAAGTGTAACAGCGGTTATCATATTGGGCGGCGTCGTCATATACCTCATCAGGAACCGTCGAGTTATGCGTGGTGTATCAGCGTTGCCAGCCCCCCAGGGCCAACAGGCTGCTGGCGTGGAGTCCGTAACAATTGCGTCGGCGGACCAGGCGCCGAAAAATGTGCGTTTAGCGAAATCAGTGCATAAGTGCAGTGAAGTGTTCACCATGAGTGGTATAGATAAGGCTACCTCACCTACGTTTTCGCGTTCAGTGCACTCTAAACAGTGAAGACTAAAGATATAAACGTTGTAGATGTCCATGTCATAAAATATTTTTTATCACCTTGTATCATTTATCACTTTATATCATTTATCTGTAATCGTATAATTTTATTTGTAACTTCACCTATCTCTCATTTTTAGCTTGTCCCGTTTGGGCGGGCAGGATGTACGGAACCGTGCATTATGTTGCTTACTAACGCGCGTGCATTTTGCACACGCAGCTCTTGATTTTACAAATATATCTAATGTAAGACGCGGAACAACATCCCAATCCTTTTAAAATCATTTAAAATGATATTTTTATACATGTTAAGGCCATGTTATGCCCATTTTAATTACAATTTTTCAAGGAAACATTGAAAAATAATAGACACCAACGGGGCTTCAACCCGCGTACCTTGAAATTTCGTGTCATCTATCTACCAACTGAGCTACCGTGTCGTTGTTCTTGTGTATTAAAGGATCTCACTTAATGCACACACAACAAGGATTTTAAACAAACTGAACCTATTTTATATTTAATTTATGTAGGTACGTTTGAAAAAGTATTAACACATCAAAACAACTTAATTAATATACATTTCCTCTATTTACATCTCGAAAAACAACATATCATATTTGATTTATTTTCATTGATGATTGACGTTGACAGCTCATGTGTTTGCGCGTCGCCTTCAGTGTTGTCATGGTCTCCCATAAATTCTCTTACCATAGACAAATTAGTGATGCTGAGACTAAGTCAGGATGCACGCGCGAACGTGATACACACGAATGAGTAAATAAATAAATTACAAAAATTATTTAATAAAGACCTTGAATCTATTTAATTATATGTATGTATCAATTTTTTTTCATTATTTACTATTTATTCTTAATATTGCATATTGCGTACACCGTGGTTGCCCGTGATATCATTATAACGGTCCTATCTGAATACCAGCGCTACTACATTTTGGTGAAGCAGCTTATGCCGAGATAGGAGCTTTTTTTGGTCTCGTGCAGGTTTTTATTATTCTTACTTTTTTATTATTATTGTTCTTTGTCTGTCATGTACAACCTGCAAGAGCCCAGAATAAATATTTTCTTTCTTTATTTCTTTCTTCTTCATTAAATTTCAAGGCTCCTTGTATTCGTCTTAGGGAATTTTGAAGCTATGATTTACAGCTCGGACATTAACTGTTTAGTAGTATTTTCTTTTAGGTCTAGACCAAAACTATACATTTTTAAAATCTTCCCTCTTCTCGCTGGGTGGGAGAGCACCGTTAGCCGAAACGTAGGTGGTAGGTAACACGAAGGCGCTGGACCAAGATTAGGTATATAATACTGTGTGACATATTACTTTAATCTGTATAACTACTAGCGACACGCCCCGGCTTACCATGGGTAGCACTAATTAGTTCATTCGGGGTAACAGAGCGCAGTGGGTACGTGAATTTACATGTCTATGAAGCTCGATGCACAGCCCGCAGTGGGACGTCCAGGTAGGGTAAATATCAAGGGTCTATTCTCCAGGCAAAGCATTTCAACCACAGGATGGGTTAGTGAGTGCACCGCATGGACAAATTTGCCTAATCTTAGGGGACCACGGGAAGAAAATGACCTTGCAACCGCGTTTCGTATGGCCCATTGCAAAAAAGTTTAATCGGGCCTTGAAAGTTTATAGTATAGATAGACCCGAGCAGAGTGTAGAATTATTTTAATTTTCCATCCTATCTCTTAAACTAAGCTATAAAGTAGTATAAAGGGTAAAGTTTAGCTTTACAAAATTGTCTTGATGATGAAGTTACTTTCGTTCGTAAGGATTAACATGCAATGCGTAATACCTAATAATGCTCATAAAGCACTACATTATCAATAACATTTAAATAACTATTTTTGATATTATTTTGCTGGCGTCACGCACACATTTAAATGCCTATAAAAGTCGATTTACAGGCCACAGTGCGTCCCCATCACCAAAATCACCTGATTAGCTAGGGTTGTGGAACCACAGCGCCTAATTTTCTTGACACGCCAATGATAGACCTTATTAGTCAATAGTACTTATAAAGTACTATTAACCTGATTATTAAGAACCTAAACAATAGTTACCCCATACAAAGACCCATATAATTATATATGTCGCAGATGGATTGTAGAATCAGCTGTTTTACAAAACTACTAGCTGCTTTACAAAACAGAACTGTTATGTAAAACACCTGAACGACGTTTACCGTTATTTCATAATTCCTGAACTGTAACACGCAGAATTGCCTATACGTTTTGCGTTTATCAATGTCCGCTGCATTGATAAACGCAAATCGTATAGTCAACGATCAGGGGTTATGTAAAACAGTGTGAAATGAAACCACAGATTGTAGATTTTAGTTCTACATTTTGTCGCTCATGGCTTTGTGTGCTATAACAATAGTAATTTATTTATTTTGTAACACAGTAGCAAAAAATATTAAAATGAAAATGTAGAATGACAAATACTAAACTACCTACTATTCTAATCGATACTAAATCAGGGTTATGAAATATATAATTTTATTTATAATAAGAATGATGGATTTTTATAAAAATAAACAGCCAATAAATATGCAACATATATTTATATTTCCTTCCATATATTTGAAGAAGCTTTAACTTTCTATGTTTTTCGCTGTAACGATTCAACACTATCTCTGTGGTTATTACTAATCGTATTCTTCACTAATTCATTTTCTGCAGCACAGACATATTCGAAAAACTATTTTGGAGCATAGTTGTCCATTAGGTAGGTTTTTATCCACCGCATCGCAGAGAAACTCCTTTCGCAACCGGCGGAGCTCACTGGGAGCGCTACTGCTGCCTGGAGCAAAAAATATGCCTATACAACAAACAAACCTGTCCCACAGTAGATATGTCATTCTGCATTACGTCTAAAGGTGGGTAGCTGTTTTGTTAAACGTATTGCAATGGCAATCCAGCTGCACGTCGTTCAGCTGTTTTATAAAACAGTACTGTTATGTAAATCAGCTAACAGTTTTGTAAAACAGCGGATTCTACAATCCATCTGCGACATGCATATTGGGTTATTCAATAATATCAATTAATTTTATTTGTAACTAATTCTCTAAGTGTACCATGTGCAATAAATAAATAAATAAATACGTCGTATAAAACTCGTGAGACATAAAAACTATTTGCTGAAAATTTTAAACATTTAAAGCAGATGTCAACAAACTCTTTGATGAAAATTTCCATTTTTGTAATTAGATACAGTGTTGGATAAAATATGATGTATCTGTAGCCGAATTTGCATTAATATTTATTATCAATAAAAAAAGTATTAATTTTAACTTATTAAAATATTAGGCTATTTGGCAACATCGCCAGTGAGCCTTCTTCCACCTGCGCGTAAATATCATAGACTGGGCGTATGAAAAAGAAATTCGCACGCCATCATAATTATAAAATTTATATAGTTGAATGTCTTTGCAAAATGTAATTTTATGTTATTTTATTCTTATTTTTCCTCACAAGAGTGTTGGAAAATGTCGTATGAGCCGCATGCCCTAATAGTCAATAAAGTCTCAGTCAGTCATTGCTACCCTCGCCAAGGCTCGGTTAGCAATTCAACCTCGACTGTAATCACCAACTTAGGTCACTTATATCATAATGAACTATTCCAATTTTATTTTGTTTTCCAAATTTTCCTTCCCTTATACCCTTATTCGGACTATATCATGTTTTTTTTTTCCTAAGAATTACCCAAATCGATCCTGCCGGTCTCAAGTTGGTAATGCGCTTACCAGCGAACATCATTTCAATTATATTGTTTTTAAATATAGCTGCGACCCCAATTAAATTGGGAATAGGGGTGGGGGGGATAATGATGCGATAGCTGGATTTGGCAGACCGGTAATAACTCTCGTATGACTTGATCTTTGTTATTTGTATTGGTTTCAGTACCTACAAATAATGAGTTTACCAAAAGGAGGAAAACGAAGGAGGAAGAGGATAAGAATACCAAGATGGTACTTTGGAGGGCTTGCATCAGCAGGAGCTACATTAGTTACCCATCCATTAGATTTACTGAAAGTACAGATGCAAACCCATAGGGGAGAAGACATTCCCATTACGAAACTAATACGAATAGTACTGCGAAATCAAGGTTAATATCTATTGGGAAACGTATTATTTTTTAAATGAACTAGCCTACAGAACTAATTTGTTTAATATGAAAATTATAACATTTTCTGACAATATAAGTATAATATGTGATATAAAAACCATGCAAATCAAGGTTTGTGTTGTAACTTAAATCACTCAATTGTTATCTCAAAATTTCGACGGCGCGGCTGGCGCCGAGGCAGAGACACCGGTGTTAATGTAATTATGTCTGTAAACGCATCCACTATATAAGAAATTGGCCTTTCATTAGTTACATTCCAAGTAAATACTACTTTCAATACTGCAAGATTATTTAATATACTACGTACGTTTCATTCTTCAGATATAAAATACACATGTAGTATCTTCATTGTACTGGCAACTCCGCACTTTATAAATATTCGGGCAGTTTGAAAAAGTTCCCCGCCTAATTCTGCGCTCTGTCCAGTCTCGCTGTCGCGCCGTTCTTCATTATTTTATTGTGTGCGGCAACAAGCACTCACTCTTCAATAAAACGATATTTTCGTCAAAATTATCTGAGACTACTTCAATTGTCTAAGCGTAGTGCTAACGATAAAATAAGTTATTTTGAAAATAAAATTAAGAAGTTAAAGGAACGTTCAAATAAAAAACGGCATCGTGTGATTGTGTATTCATCGTCGTCGGATTCCGAGGAAAATCAGGGTAAGCTGAAATGTACATTCTATTTATTGTGTTAGTTTCAATGCAATAAGTAACCTGCAAAATGTGATTTACAGACTATGAATGTTTTTATGAAGTTTAAAATAAGTAAACTAGCATTTCTAAGCTAGCCTGTAGGGTATCACATTGAGGATATCACGAAGGTATAGCATAATGCTTAAAATAAGCCTGGAGATTGACTATGGATCAACACGGTCGTTCAATGTCCGTTACTTTTATTTAGTTTTAAATAACTAGCATCTTTAAGCTAGCCTGGAAGTAATCACATTGAGGATATCACGAAGGTATAGCATAATGCGTATAATAAACACGTACAACGTAACGAAAACGTATGTTTAGTTCATCAGTAGGTAATGGAAACGTCATAATTGATCGTTTCACAAAACGGAACCCAGTGCGATGATACCACTACAATGCAGCTTCCCATTCCGGTACAACGGCACAACCTAGTGATGTTCAAATAATCACCGAAACCACTCCAGAAGTGCCCATGGACCAAGTGCAAGATGAGTCCCCGGAACTCCATCCGGAATTATTATCAGCACTGGGTGACCCTACGCATGAACAACCGGTGTAAGGTGAAAATATTCACCATACATTAGCGCAACGTTGGACTCCTTTACTGAAAAAAGGACTTACCAAGGATCTCAAGGAAAAAATACTGAAAGAGTATCAGATTCCGAAGAACTGCAAACTTGTTAAGGCACCGACCTTGAACCCGGAAATTAAGGCTGCGATATGAGAAATATACAAATGAAACAAGACCAACTAGGTCTCGGTATAACTGCGATTAATAAAGCTATTACTTTGCTTTTACTGGGAGAGGACAAAGTACAGGCGATTAAGATTCTCTCTAATAGCTGTAGCATCCTAACCGACCTACATTATACGGAAACTCAAGTTAGAACCAAACTCTCCCGGGATGCTTGGATAAATCTTTAACACCATTAATAAAATACCATGAAAGAGACGAGACATTTTCGGTGAAAAGCTTTTTTAGAGACCATAAAAGCCTCGAAAGCTATCGAGCGGCAAGGATCGCCAATTAAAAAACCTGCTCAAAGGGTGCAGCTTTACCCGCAGTCACTTCTCTTTGGATTTAATGATGGCGTCTTTAGCCAAGAATACGTTACAACAATATAGTGTAGCCTACACAGATCAAAAGGTTACTAAAGGGAATCTATAAACTCTCTTTACAAAGGAAGAAGATTTTTCTCTCAGAAGCTTATAATTTTATTAGCCTTATGTACAGCTCACAGAGTGCAAACGTTAGCATCTATTAAAATTAAAAACATTAATGTTTGCTCAATCGGAGTCAAAATTATAATTTCCAATATCATAAAGACATCTGCTGCCGGTCGCGACCAACCAATTTTATTCTTGCCTTACTTCAGCAACAATATAAATATTTGTCCAACACAGCTTTAGAAGATTATTTGTCGGTAACTAACGACGTTAGACCGAATGCAGAAGAAAACCTCCTGATGACGTATAAGCGACCTTATAAAGCCACCGGCATACAAACAATTAGCCGCTGGATCAAGCAAGTGCTGCTGGAAAGCGGCGTGGATGTGTCAGTGTTTGACGCTCATAGTACTCGGCACGCGGCCACATCCACGGTGCGCTTGCAAGGTGTCTCGCTCGACGCCATCAGGAAAACTGTAGGTTTTGCAAGATCTGTTTTTCTCCCTGATCATTAACCATGTATTTAAAAATTATGAAAATACCTCAGTTCAATAATTTATGAATGTCTTAGTTGGTTTCTTTGAATAAATAAATGGTTTCTACTCTTATGACTTGTTTAAAATTTATTCATTGAATTTACTTGAATACAAAAAATGTCATCTCTAAACTCAAACTCAAAATTTTTATTTCCAATAGGTCCTATTACAGGCACTTAAGAAAAGTCAAAGCTAGGTGCACGGTTCCAAGAAGTTGGTCTTATGGAGAAGAGCTGGCAAGAAAATCCATAGACACTCTTTTAAAATTATGTGTTCTTTACAATTAAAATTTATTTATGTGAGAATAATGCAGGTTAATGTTGAAGAAAAGGCAGAATCTTAGTCCCAACAGACAGCACCCGTTCACGAGTATGACGTGCGCATCAGCATCCATAAACTCAACCATTTTGAAGGGAACTCAACGACCCAATACACAACGCCACCATCAGCAAGACATTTTAGTGATCATGACAAACTCATAATACCCGGTCATAGGCTTTTATATGAGAGTACTTCTTTAATGTAAAGATTAACATTAATGTCCACATAATGCTCACATTTTACAGAACAGTAGTGAAGCTATAAGACATAATACAGTATTTATTAAGAAAATTACATTAAGTAACTGTTAAAAAAAAGAAACAGTTAAGTCAAATAACAATACAGCAAACCAAATTTTTCGCAAATTTAAACTAGTAGCAGAAGGTACTAGATTAGAATAATTGTCATGTGATTATGTAAGATTTACATAAATATCAAGAAGAAAAACTAAATATATATAGGTATATATAATATATATATCTAGTTGTCAAAATAAGGTATAATAAAAACAGTAATTACCAAAGTAATCTGTACAGGTTACATCCATTCATGCAATAAATTAGATAGTGCCAGTGAGATACTAATACGCTTTAGATATTAAAATGCGTTTGATAACTTAAACTTATCATCTGGAAGATCTGTAATATTAGATGGGATCTTATTGTAGAACCGAATACTGTTACCCACGAATGATTTGCTGGTCTTCCTAAGCCTAAAACCGGGGACTATAAGCTTGTGCTTATTACGAGTGTTTAGATTATGGTTGTCACTCTTCTTATTATAATCGGCAATATTTTTGCGAATGTACATGATATTACTGAATATGTACATCGATGGCAAAGTAAGTATATTTATTTCCTTAAACAATTCACGTAGTGACTCACGACAGCCAAGATTATAAATAGCTCAGACTGCTCTTTTTTGTTATATAAAGATAGTCTCAACGTCAGCAGCCGAACCCCACAGTAAGATGCCATAGGACATAATACTGTGGAAATAAGCAAAATAAACTAGTCTAGCTGTTGCTACATCTGTCATCTGTCTTATTTTCCTAACAGCGAAAGCAGCAGAGCTGAGTTTGCCTGCAAGTGCCTCTATACGAAAACCCCATTGCAGTTTAGAGTCTACTGAAACGCCTAAGAAAACAGTTGAGGGAACCAAATCTAACACCCTACCATCAAGTTTTATATTTGAATTTATATGGGGGTACGCTTGGTATGGAGAACAAGAAAGGAAAAGAATACATTTGGTCTTATTCGAGTTAAGAAGAAGGTTATTAGCAGAGAACCATTTAGATACTTTATTAAGTGTATTGTTCAGTTCTGTCTGATCCCTCTCCTTTCTATTTACTTTGAATATAAGGGATGTATCATCAGCAAAGAGAACCATATTTGTCATGTTATCCTTGATAAGGTAGGGAAGATCATTAATATAAACTAGGAACAAAAATGGGCCCAGAATTGATCCTTTAGGCACCCCCATTTTGACAATTGCACCCGTTGAAGTTACATTATCAATAGCCATCCTTTGATTCCGATTCAACAAGTATGAACTTAAAAAATCCATTGATCTGCCTCGAATTCCATAGTAATTTAATTTCAAAATGAGCGTTCTGTTACGTATCCCCTTTGTACCCAGAAATGCCTATCCAACTCCTTACTCAGAACCCAATACCATGCCGTCAGCATTCTTCCATGCTTCCGCCTTACCTTACTCCATCCCGATCGCTAGTCGTTGTCCATCCTCCAAACCGAACACTTGTCGCGTACCCATTTTACTCTGTTTAATCGAATAAACATCTTCAATTAATAAATTGTGATTTTTAAAAAAGGGAATTAAGAACCCCAACCTAACATTGGTGGCAGCTAAAAGGGATCAGTAATATCCCCGGTACGTCTCGCGAAGTGTAGTAAATACAGTGATTAGTGAGTGAGTACGTGAAGTGTTCATAAGTCTCCTGTGGTCAAAGATCCGACCTGACAACGCACTCAAATCCAAGCCCAGAAGAGGCAAATCCCAGGTCCAACAGAGACCAATCCAGCCCAGAAAAGGCAAATCCCAGGTCCAGCAGAGACCAATCTAGGCCAGAAGGGCCCATCCAGTCTACATCCTCGGGTCAAAAGAGGCCCATCATCCAGTCGTCATCGGTTCAGCGTGCAGCGGTACGAGACAGCTGCGCTAGTAGCGCATCCTACGGGACTGCCTGTATCCAGTCACACCTGAGTTCGGGACGTCGCGTTCCCACAGACAAGGACAATGAATCGTTTGTGCATACTGTGAGTGTTCAAGTGATATTTTTACTTTAAGAACATAATCGGTAAATTCATTTAATTGAAACTATATCTCACAATTCTATATTTAGACTTCTCTAAAAATCCTTTGTTAACTTATTATTCAGTTCCCGATAATCCGTTCTACACTAGACTAAACATCCGTCGTCATACATTGTTGCTTCAGTCTTTGTTATATAAAACAAAGACAATCTCTATCCAACTACTTTGTAACAACAGCAACGGAACTATCCGTTATTCTTAAGACCATTATACTGTTTATATTATTCTACGCAACAAAGTATACTCAAGCGAATAAATATGTCGAAATCAGATTCAAAGAAAGACGTTAGAGAATCAAAAGATGAGGAAATTTCCCTCAACGTTATCCTGAAATTTATAAAACCGTTTGACGGATCCAGAGAAAATTTAAATGCTTTCCTTCAGAACTGTGACAACGCAATTTCATTAGCGTCCTCCAATCAAGAAGATATCATCTTCAAATTTATCATAAGTCAACTCGAGGGAAAAGCGCGAAACGCATGCTCTATTAAAGATTTTGACAATTGGGCTTCTCTCAAAGAATTCTTGAAAAATCAATTTGGTGAACGTAAACATTACGCACATTTATTAACCGAACTCCAAGAGTGTAGGCAGAGCAATACAGAAACTGTAAGCCAATTCCATTTGCGAGTAGAGACATGTTTGTCTCAACTACTTACGGAAATAACAATATCCAATACAAAAAAGAGCGAACTGGCCGGCAGGGTAGCCGCAATGGAAGACCTTGCGCTACACATTTTCAATGTAGTACTGCATCCTCGCATCGCCAACATAGTGAGATGTAGGGACCCAAGAAATCTAAACGAAGCCGTCAATTACGCCATAAGCGAAGAAAAAATCCAACAATTCTGCTATAAACAAAATGCTATCCACCGAACCTTCCGTAATGAACGCCGCACCGACGCAAATCCTACTAACAAACAAAATAATTCTCAAACTAACAATCAGACACAAAAACCATCTCCTTCCTCTCCTAAAGATCCAGTATGCAGGTACTGCAAAAGGCCAGGCCACATCCTGGAGAACTGCAGATTAAGAGAATATAACAACAAAAGATTCGAAAGCAGAAATAAAAACCCCAATTCAAACGCACCGAATACCTCTAACTTTAAGCCTCAAATAAATTATCTGGACGTAGCAGAACCAGAAAGCTACGACACCGTGGATTACGAAACCACCGATTTAAACTAAAAAATGTCCCGCAAGGGTGTCGCACGGGACAAATCCATACTATAATAGACGACACCAACAAACTCACCAAGACCCATGGACACGGTAACCAGCCCGAAACTCGCGGTCTTTCCAATCTCACTCAGACCCATGGACACGGTAACCAGCCCGAAACTCGCGGTCTATCCAAACTCACCAAGACCCATGGACACGGTAACCAGCCCGAAACTCGCGGTCTTTCCAATCTCTCTCAGACCCATGGACACGGTAACCAGCCCGAAGCTCGCGGTCTATCCAAACTCACCAAGACCCATGGACACGGTAACCAGCCCGAAACTCGCGGTCTTTCCAATCTCTCTCAGACCCATGGACACGGTAACCAGCCCGAAACTCGCGGTCTATCCAAACCCTCCAAGACCCATGGACACGGTAACCAGCCCGAAACTCGCGGTCTTTCCAATCTCTCTCAGACCCATGGACACGGTAACCAGCCCGAAACTCGCGGTCTATCCAAACCCTCCAAGACCCATGGACACGGTAACCAGCCCGAAACTCGCGGTCTATCCACTTGTGCCAAGCAACAGGGTATCCAGCCCCAAACCGTAGACACATTCCAAGTCCCTGAAAAGAAAAAATTAAAAGATCATGAAATATATGAATTCACTTCCAACATATCGCATAAATACTTACCTTATATAAAAGTAAAGTCTCCTGTATCCTCGAAGTATTTATCCCTCCTTGTAGATACTGGCGCATCCATAAGTATAATTAAAAAGTCAATCATTGATGACATGCCATGTAACAACGAGTCAATAAAATTCAAAGTCAAAGGCATTGACTCAGACAAAGATAATCCCTTACTTACCTTAGGACAAATTTCTATATCTTTTACATCAAATGATGAATCCAATGAAGACTGCGAAGGCTTCACCCACATGTACATTTGTAGATTCAACCTTATTGACAAAATTAACCTACCTTATGATGGTATTATCGGCAATGACATACTCAACGATTATTCTTGCCAAATCGATTATGCTGAAGGCGCATTAAATTTTAACGAAATCAAATTTAAATTACATTTCAATGAACCAATATATATATTAGCACCGCGTAGCGAAACCATAATAGAATGCACAGTTGCAAACCCTGAGATTAAAGAAGGTGTGATAATAAACCAACATTTATCTGAAAACGTATTATTAGCAAATTGCATTGTTCAAGTAAAAGGAAATAATCGTATAAATATTTCAATCGTTAACACTTCGGAAAAACCTGAAACAATTAATTCTGACCTTAAATTAAATTTAGAACCTTTCGAAATAAATTCTTCAACTCTGATAACCACCCTGTCTGAATCTCATGTGTTTGAACGCACAGAGGAAGTCCTAAAGCTACTGCGCGTGTCTCACCTTAATTCCGAAGAAACTGATGCATTATATTCCGTCTGTTCTCAATTTTCAGACATCTTCCATTTACCTAATGATCAGTTAACCTCTACCGATGCCATCCAGCATGAAAGTAAGACTACTTCCGATCATCCTATCCACGTCAAAACATATAGATTCCCTGAATGCCATAAAAAGGAGGTTGAATCTCAAATCGACAAAATGCTACACCAAGGTATCATAAAACCTTCAATGTCTCCATGGTCCTCACCAATCTGGGTAGTACCCAAGAAACTCGATGCTTCCGGTGAAAGAAAGTGGCGTGTAGTAATTGACTACCGCAAACTCAATGATATAACCATTGGTGATTCTTACCCTATTCCTAACATATCCGAGATCCTAGACCAACTAGGTAAGTGCAAATATTTTAGCACTTTAGACCTAGCTTCCGGCTTTCACCAGATTAATATGTCCTCCAATGATTCTCCGAAAACCGCATTTTCCGTTCCTACAGGACATTACGAGTTCACACGTATGCCATTTGGACTCAAAAATGCTCCATCCACTTTTCAACGGCTCATGAACTCTGCCCTATCCGGACTGCAAGGAATCCAATGCTTTGTCTATTTAGATGACATTGTGATCTATTCATTCGATATTCCTACCCATATTAATAACTTATCTAACGTATTCCATAGACTCCGCCAATTCAAACTAAAATTACAACCAGACAAGTGCGAATTCTTACGAAAGGAAGTGTCGTACTTAGGCCATGTCATTACAGACAAAGGAGTCAAACCAAATCCCGAAAAGCTAAAAGCTGTTCATGAATTTCCTATACCCAAATGTCCCAAAGACATTAAATCGTTCCTTGGCTTTGTTTCTTATTATCGAAGGTTCATCCCCGACTTCTCAAATATCGCTAAACCATTGACAAGCTTATTAAAAAAGAATGTAGATTTCGTATGGTCAAACGAACACCAATTATCCTTCGAAACCCTAAAGAATAAACTAACTTCAGCTCCATTATTAATATACCCCGATTTCTCAAAACCCTTTCTATTAACCTGTGATGCATCCAATTACGCGATCAGCGCCATCCTTTCCCAAGGCGACGTAGGCAAGGATAAACCTATAGCCTATGCTTCCCGCACACTTAACAAAAGTGAGTGTAACTACAGCACCACAGAAAAAGAATTGCTTGCAATCATTTTTGGCTGCAAGAATTTCCGCCCATACTTGTATGGCAGAAAGTTCATTATAATAACCGACCATCTCCCTCTGCGTTGGCTATTCAACCACTCCGATCCTACGAGTAAGCTCCAGAGATGGAGACTGAAACTAGAGGAGTACGAATACGAAATAGTATATCGCAAAGGAAAGTTAAATAACGCCGCCGATGCGTTATCTCGTTATCCTCCTACAAAATTAGTAAACCCCATGAATCCTATACCCGAATTATCCAGTCAAGATCCAAACTCACCCGATAGCGCAGAACTACTGAATCCAAATGTTCCTCCAATCCTTCCTCCAAATGACTTGGTACAACTCGAAGATATCACAAGTCCTCTCGTCCAACCTGATAGCTTACCAGAATTAAGAAATCTTGATGACCTAGATAACATCATAAATCAAAATGATAACTCAACTCCTTCTCCAATTGACATTCCAAATAATCCAACACCTCCAGACATCCCGAGTGCTAGAAGCGATAGTACCCTGGACGGTAATTACTCTGACTTCCTTAAAACCATGTCTAAAGACTTTGATCCTAATGTAACCATAATAGAGCACAATGAAAGCCTATCCAAGACCGACAAGAAACTCATTGTCATTCCAACATCCATAGACATGGATGAATCCATTCCTTATGTCCAAGAAATTGTATCCAATATCCCAAACCAAAATGAGTTTGCCCTATTAGAAAGAACGCTACACTCCTTCCTCAAATATGAATTAGAAAGCAAAACATATTATTTCCTTTTTACCAAAGTCAATCACTTTGACACTTCCACCTATGAAGACATTTATAGATGTCTCAAATCTATTAGAAACGAACTAATAGTAACCCTAGCAAGCCAAGAGACTTCCGAAATGGCTATAACCGACTTTAATAATCCTTTTGATACCCATCAATACTTCAAACTATATAATATGATATTATACCTATTCCATAATTCAGAAATAATTATCCATATCTACAAAAATTTTATTATATATCCGTCGCTCAGCGAAATACCTAAAATCATGAAAGAAAATCATGATATCCCTATAGCAGGTCATTTAGGCCTTTCAAGATTGCTGAAACGCATCCAAGAAAAATATTACTGGAAAAACAGGCGTACAGATATCGAGAACTATGTCAAAAAATGCCCTCATTGCCAAACTAACAAAGCACTCAGAAGGACTAATCGGGCTCCTATGCAGATTACGTCCCTATCCACACGCCCTTTTGAGCGTGTAGCTTTTGATATAGTAGGACCACTACCAGAAGCCGGTAATGACAAATTCCGGTTCATCCTAACTCTCCAAGACGACCTTACCAAGTTTTCAGCCGCTTACCCAATATCCAACACTACTGCAGAAGAAACATGTGAATGTTTAGTACACTTTATCACATTATTCGGTATCCCCAAAACCATTCTTACTGACCAAGGTACCAATTTCACAGCCGATCTGTTCAAACAAACCTGTAACATGTTAAAGATCAAACAACTCTGGTCGACTCCATATCATCCACAAACCCAAGGCGCCCTTGAGAGGAGCCACTCCACGCTAAAAGAATACCTAAAACCTTATGTCAACGAGCAACAAAACAACTGGCCCCGTTTCGTATACACAGCCATGCTCTCTTACAATACGGCTGTCCATTCCACGACTCAATATTCCCCGTATGAGCTCCTATTCGGAACCAAACCCTACATACCTAATTCCATATACGAAGAAACCTCTGCTACTTACCCTGAATATGTCCGTATACTCCAAAATAGACTTAAATATTCCCGAACAAAGGCCATAGAAAATATACAAAAATCCAAATCAAACTCAAAAACTCATTATGACACACATACAAGACCCGCAAAATACAAAGTCGGCGACCTTGTCTATCTCAAAAACCACTTACGTCTTAGGAAAGCCCTTTCGCCAATATGGAAAGGCCCTTATAAAATTGTCAAAATACACGGCAACAATACCGCGTCCCTATTAATAAATAGGCGTGTTGTAAAACACCACTATGACCAAATGAAACCAACCGTAAATGAAACGTAATTAATACCTACAAAAGATTAACCTTAACCGCTTTTCATTCCAGAATCGGTTACATTTATCCCATCTTGGCGTCAATCAGTCAAGAGTTCGTCAAGCCCTTGACAAATAAGCCAGGAATCTATTTCGACGCATTAGGCTCTTTAAGTTTAGTAGATAGTCACCTTAGTATAGTTATCCCATATGACGTATCATTTATAAACCCACACGTTCAGAATCTCCAAAGAGTTCTGAGCAGGTCCAAATTGTTATGCAACAATAGCAAAGTTTTCGATTATTTAGAGTGTGACAACCTCTTTGAACCTCTAATTACTCGCTATAATGACATAAGCCATGATAGTGAGGCAATTTCCCACCTAATATCGCAACAAACAACTCACTCCAAAAGATCCGCATTATTAGGTTTCATAGGCACCTTATCGAAAAAGCTATTTGGCACTATGGACGAAGATGACGCCATTCGATACGATAATGCCATCAAAGATATTGAAACCGATCAAAAAACGTTAGCCATCCTAATGAAAGAAAACATTTTAGTGACCACATCCACACTAAAATCCCTCAATAAAACTTTACATGATATTGAAACAAATGAAGAACACCTTAAAATGGCTATTGATGCATTATCCATAGATATTCAGAACATGACTTATGTGTCAAAAGAATTAGGTATAAGATCTCGTATTTTAGAATTAACGTCTATGATAGAAAATAGTCTCCTAGTTTTATCCTTTAAGGTCGAAGACATTATTAACTCTGTTATGTTTAGTAAGTCCAATATTCTGTATCCAACCATCTTAACCCCTAAATAACTTTATAACCAATTAGTTGATAACTACAGATTAATCCCTAATTCCAGGCAACTACCTGTTCTCCTAAGTCTGAGTAATATACACACCATACTAAATATATCCTCCGTATCTAGTTACTTTAATAAACATCAAATAGTATTTGTCCTTGAAATCCCTTTAGTAAAACCCGAAAACTTCTTATTATATCACAACTTACCTTGTCCAATTCCGCATGATATTAACAATCCCGTATCCTATTCAACCATTATCCCATCTTCCAAATATATTGGCATTAGTAAAGATAAACTAACATATTGTAAACTAGATGATTTAAGAAATTGTAAAACTGTGAATAGCAATCATTATCTATGTGACATATCTATATACTATTCTTCAGCCGCGACTCCTTCCTGTGAAACAGAAATTGTTAGTAAAATACTTACCTCTATTCCAGAAATGTGTAAAACTAAGTTTTTCCATGGTCAAATTAATGTCTGGCAACCTCTGCAGAATAGCAGATGGTTATTTGTATTATCCGAAAGATCTAAATTGAACATTGAATGTAACTCAACGGAACTTACCGAATTAGACATAAGCGGTAGTGGTATATTATATTTACCTCAAGGTTGTGTCGCATACTGCAAAGACACACACCTCATTGCCCAAGACAACTTCCATATTCTGTTACAACCTATAAAAACTGATTTAAATATATTAAATGACTCATGCTGTAATAAGTTAAGTTTTAATAATATTGTATCCAACCTACCTCCTGTAACACTGAAAAATTTAAATTTAGATTCCATAGCATATGATAGTCCTGAAATGTTAAAAAACCTAGATAAAATCATTGATAAGCCTCACATTGTTTTGTATCAACAATACTATTCTAGTTTTATAATTGTAATTGTAATCCTAATTTTAAGTTTCATAGTTTATAAAATGTTTAAGTATAGAAATGTATTGACATGCAAAAGAAATGTAATCCGTGATCCTGAAATACCCCTAGATACAGTTCCCTCTGATCCTGATTCCAATACCAACGAAATCCCTGTTTCTCGGCTCCGAATGACCTAATCCTGAAACTCACTATTTCCCGTCAACTTACCCTTCACCCGTAAGTTTCCTCCTAATCGGGGGGCTGTTACGTATCCCCTTTGTACCCAGAAATGCCTATCCAACTCCTTACTCAGAACCCAATACCATGCCGTCAGCATTCTTCCATGCTTCCGCCCTACCTTACTCCATCCCGATCGCTAGTCGTTGTCCATCCTCCAAACCGAACACTTGTCGCGTACCCATTTTACTCTGTTTAATCGAATAAACATCATCAATTAATAAATTGTGTTTTTTAAAAAAGGGAATTAAGAACCCCAACCTAACAGTTCGGTGATCCACGCAGTCAAAAGCTTTCGAAAGGTCACAAAACACTCCTATAGCATCTTGTGCCTCCCCCCAAGCCCCCAACACTTCTTGGATCAAAGTGGACCCGGCATCCACCGTTGATCGTCCCCTAGTAAACCCAAAGTGTTTGGCATGCAATATTTTATTTTTATTAAAGTAAACTAACATTTGTTTTAACATTACTTGTTCAAAAATTTTGCTCAAAGCGGGTGGGTAGCAAAGATATTGGCCTATAACTAGATGGGATATTATGGCAGCCTGATTTGAAAATGGGTACGATTTTACTTAGTTTCATAAGATCGGGAAAAACACCGTCTGTGATGCAGCGATTAAATATTGACGCCAGCATTGGCGCTATCTTAGTAATTATTTATTCAACCGCCTTTATTGACAATCCCCATAAGTCCTCAGTTTTCTTAATGACAATTGTTTTAAATGTTTTTATTATGTCAATGTGGATTATGAAATTAAATTCTATTCAAGTTTGTGGAGTGTAACTCGACGCTTTCCTTTAGAAGAGACTCGGCCGCTATAACAGACGACGAAAGAGACTTTGTAGTCTCTGTTGGTATATTAGTAAAGAACTTTTACAAGAATGTGGCAACTAAACCTTTATCTGAAACAAGTTCGTCATCAACTTTTAGTTCTATTCTATCCATGGACCTACTATTGCCAGTTTCAGTATTAATTATTTTCCATGTAGCCTTTATTTTATTACTTGCATGTTTGATTTGATTATTAATAAAAGCGGCCTTAGCTTGTTTACAAACTTTTTTAAAGATATTTGAGTATTTTCTTACGTAATTATGAAAATTAATCAGATGTGTAAGACTTTTTGTCACATAATTCATACATCACATCTCTACTGCGTCTTATACCCGCAGTTGCCCAGTTACTGAAATTTAAATTATGTTTTAAAGTTATTGATTTTACTTTACAAGCATTTTAGAACTCAGTAGATATAACATTAAAAAGTGAACGATACATTTCATTGGGGTCACATATTGTGATTCTACATTAGAGCTGAACTTTTCTAAATTCTTTTGAGTTAAGGGCCTACACTGTGTAGTCTTGGGAAGTTCGTTTTTTTTAACATTAAATTTGATGATCTGACACTTATGATCTGAACGAATGCCACTAATAAGGTTTTTATCTAATATTTTAAAGTTGGTTGCTATATTATCTATGCATGTGGCAGAGGTAGACGTTACTCTGGTTGGCTCAGAAAAACAATGTTTCAAGTTAAATGATCTAATTAAAGACTTGTTTATCTACGGTGTTTATCAAAATGTCTATGTTAAAATCTCCACAAACTAGTATTTTTTGTTTATTTTTATTTTCCCAAGGGCGTCTTCTAATATTGACAAGAAAATGGTAGTACTAGAAGAGGAAGGTCTATAAGCGCACAAAATCACGAATTCCTCTAATTCTAAGCTCGAGATTCGAGCTCACATACTCGTTCGACAGAGAGATCGCGAATATCAAGTCGCTCCTTATATTTATGGTGACATTGTATCATAATTAAGGTTCCTCCACCATCAGCTGAAACTCTATGGAACGAACTGGCTACTTTAAAATTATTAATATTAAATGACATTTTATCCGGCTTTAGCCACGTCTCTGTAAAGCATATAACATCTACTTTATATTTGTCAACATCATGGATTTTGCCAGAGAAGCGATTGATATTTTGGTGTGACAGCATTAAGTATTTATGCTTCTCTGTTGTCGGGCTGGGCAGGTTAAATTAGACTGGCTAACTATCATAATGTTATTAGTACTATTAATGAACAATGGTGTACTGGGAAATGACTTTCTCATACTTCTTATGACTGACATAATATTATATGCTAACAGACTAGCTAACTGTCGTTTAAATTTAATGGGCAGATTCTCTAGTCAGTATTAATTTTCCAATAAAACTATTGGTGTCAAAAAACAAACTTTTCACTATAGTGACCTACTAAAAAAATTATATGCATCAGCATATGAATGTAATTATTTTGCTTATCTGATAAATGTTCAAGATATGGAAAAGCACACAGTATTATATGATGACAATTCAGCTTTAACATCTGAGCGACACTGTCAGTGATATCCTTCTTACTCATATTAAGACTATTTATTACCTATAAACACTGTTAAATCAGTATTTGAATTAAATTTGGATTTCATTAATGATGCAATTATCTGTTTAAATGAAGATCACAAATGTGTCTGTGAAACATCTACATGTGTCTTTTATATCTGAAGAATGAAACGTACGTAGTATAATTGGTGGTTAGTTCTATCTCAAATAAATGAGTACGTTTCGGGTCGTTAAGGACCCTCCCATCCCGGAGGCCATGTTATTTTTTTGTAATACTCTAAAGAATGAAGAACAGCGCGACAGCGAGACTGGACAGAGCGCAGAATTAGGTGGGAAACTTTTTCAAACTACCCGAATATTTTTAAAGTGCGGAGTTGCCAGTACAATGAAGGTACTACATGTGGCTTTTATATCTTCGAATGAAACGTACTCATATAATTGAGATAAAACTTCACTTACAGGTAAGTTCGTTTAATCATCAATTAAATTTATGTTCAAAAACCGTAAACCTGGTAACAGACCAGCAATTTTTTAGGACAGTTTATTTTTAACAAAAAATGTGTTATACATTTTTATACTGTCTTGTTTCTAGGTATAAGGGGTCTTTATAATGGTATGTCAGCCGCACTGCTAAGACAGCTCACATACTCAATGGCAAGATTTGGAATATATGAGATTTCTAAACAGCAATTGAAACCTAAAGAAGTGAGTACCTACAGAAGTGGTTTGAAATTGAACACATAATTTTTATTGTCTCTCTGTTTTTCAAATTTTAACTTAGTCATCAGTGCGCTATCCATTTAGATATGTGATGCTGATGACTAAGGCTCAATTGGGCATGCCTAATTTTTCGTAAGACGTGCTAACAGAAAAACCATTTCGAGATTTTTTGATTATGTGCTATATTTTGTTAATTTCCACTCATAAAAGTAAGAGATTACAAAATAAATGGCAAAAATACGTCATAATCTTCATTTGACACCTGATGTCACGTCACCAGTTCACATTTTATTTATTCTGTGGACTGAGTGTATATGATAGAAAAGGATAGAAGTACATTGACATTTTGAGTGATGCCAGATTTCGTCAAAGGAAATGTTGCACTTTTATAGTGAAGCTATTTTAACTAAATTCGCATTTTATGATACGAATGTATTTTATTTTTACACGCTTTATATTAGCTTCACTTGTATGTATGTTTGTTTGTATGTTTGTAACCGACTCCTTAGGTCGCTATTTTGACCCACTTCCCGGTTTCCGATTGAGCTGAAATTTTGCATACACGTTAAGTTTGGATGACAATACATGGTGAGCTAAGTGACGTCATTCTAAATCCAATATGGCGGACTCCCAAAGATGGCGGACTAGAAATTTTTTATGCACTCCCGCGATATGGGTATCAAATGAAAGGGCAAACCCTTTCATTTGATACGCAGTCTCTTTTTCTTAGATTTAACCGTGTTGTTTAATTCGTTACAGGGTATATCTTTGCCATTTTATATGTCGGCATTAATGGCTGGAATGGGTGGATTTGCTGGAGGGTTTGTGGGGAATCCAGCTGATTTAGTGAACGTGCGGATGCAAAATGATGTTAAACTGCCACCTGGGCAAAGACGAAAGTATGTATTTATATCATATTATTAGTTATCTGGAGGTTACAGACCTACTACTTGAAAATTACAATTAGGTAAAACCGGATCCGTGTCCGTGAACAGTCGGAAAAAATGTCGCACAGCTTTCTCTTGACAGATCCGTCTCGCTTCCCAGTGGGAAGGCGGATGTTGGTCTCGGCGACTTTGCTGTAGCTGGACAGTTCCAGTACAGAAAAGTCCATCACATCTATTTAGATATCGAATAGTATACAAACTTATTGCGTGTGCACTGTGCCAACTCATGGACGGTCCACTAGTGACGAATAGTCTATTGATGTTTACGAGACGGTTCCAAATCAAAAGATGTAGATATAGATACCTATTCCATATCGATTCCCAAATGACTCCGTATTGTTTTAATTAACTTACCTAATTAATCACACGAGTTAATACCGACTACCGTTAATACTGTTCCGCATCGTCATAAAAAGAAAACATCCCGATTCGTAACTGTTTTAAATATTTTTATTAACCTAGTCCCAATTTGTCATCAGTAGTTTACCTATGAAGGCAAAAGTAAAGGAAGTAAGTAGGCCACCGGCATCGGGAACAGGGTCCAAGCTACCGGTGGTTAGGGCTCCAGAGAAAGGAACCTCCTCACAATGCGTGCCGTATCGAGGAGTACTGCCTTCTGTATCAGGCCCTTGATCCAGCCGCCTAGCGAGAGCCTTTTAAGGTGTTGACCAAGGCTCTTCGCTATTAGTCCATTAGCGGAAACGACTATCGGTACAATGATTGCAGAGTCCACAGTCCACATTCCACATGTCGACAACCTCGTGCGCCAGATCAAGATATTTGATTTGTTTAACTTTCTCCGCTTTCACGAGATTCTCGTCATGAGGGATAGTAATATCAACAATCATTGTGCGGCGTTATTGTTATTATTAATTTGCCAGAATCTTATAGAAACTTTGCCGTTCCATTTTCCACTATTTTTCATCATCGATTATTATAAAAATTTCATCAAAATCGGTTGTCTGATACCATAAAGTTAGATAATTGATCCATATTGTGTTTGATGGATAGTAGACTCCGCTGTTTTACAAAACAGATTCGTTTTATATTGGATGCAAATAAATAAAATATCTACTTCCGCAATATTGAGGGTAGTCATGCATTACCTGTGCACCGTCCGCAAATATATGTACATACTACATACGCAAGCGATGAAAATTGTGACCTCCCCCCACAGGGCATCATCAGGAGCTGTTAGACCGTGCAGTTATGCAGTATCCGCCGCTGAGTGACGTAAAACGCACGCCACATCTCTATTTATGCTTACTCCCCCCCCCCCCCCCGCCTGTTGTAACGGCAAACTACGGAATGATTTTTTAAGAATAATTCAGTTTATTGAAAATTATATCTGTAATAAATTATTTTAAAAAAGAAATTTGAAAAATGAAACTAAAGAAATATACCTACATGAATTAATTCAGAATAATAAAAATAATTTCAAATTCAAATTCAAATTGATTTATTGCGAAAATAGGTAGGCATTACAAATTATGTTACAATGAGCAGCATAATGAAAACATACTAAATGAGCAGCTTAATGTTTTCTCCCTGTTGCGTATTTTTACATCAACAACCAATAAAATTATTTTTATTATTCTTAATATAAAGTTTATAGGAACACCCTTCCGATAATCTGTAACCGGTGTTTAATAAATGTTTCGCGAAATGTGATCTCTCTGGTCGGGCATACAAGCCAAATTGTGCTTTTTATAACGTGTCTCAAAACTGCGGCTAGTTTGACCCACGTATAATACAGAATCGCATTCATCACATGCCAAATTGTACGCCCCGGACTTCCTGCCAACCTCTGTCTTTTATTTGCCGTTGCAAATGACACGTCGAACGGAATTATTAGTATTTAATGCCACAAATACGTCGTTATTCCTTAAAATTTTAGAAATTTTGTCTGATTTTTGCCCAATTAAATGATACTAGATCGATAATGATAACCATTTTATATACAATCCGTCCGTAGTTAGGGACAAAATTAACAAACAGGTAGCTCAAACAGGCTCTTATACGCGGTACCACATAAGCGCGTTTTTCATAATTGTGCGTGTAGTTTAACTCACTCGGTGGCGGATACTGCACGTTATAACAGCTCCTGATGATGCCCCGTGGGGTGGCGAAACACGTGTAGAGTAGTTGGTGGTAGTCGCAATTTTCACCGATTGCGTATGTGCATATATTTTCCGGCGGGCGGGCGGTGCACAGGTAATGCATGACTACCCTCAATATTGTGTAAGTAGCCAGATATTGTATTTGTTTGCATCCAGTGTAATGGACTTCCGCAAAGTAACGCCTGAATCTATTCAATAGATCCGTTTTATAAAACCCGGGCAGCGGGCTCCTATTTTTATGTCTGTAAAGTCAGAAAAACCTCAACACGAAGGGCTCTTCGAGCCTAACCTGTCCGTGTCGGGGTACACGAAACTTCCAAGCTCGCTGCGCTCTCTCATGGGTCGATTTAATTTATTTTCTTTCATATTCCCGATTTATTGTCGATAAGTATAGTGGTTTTGTATTACCGTAACTCTAAATTTTCATAATTTGTGGATATGACACACAGAGCCATGTGCGACAAAATTTCGAACTAAAATCTACAATCTGTCAGTTCATTTCTTGCTGTTATATATTCTCTGATCGTCGACCCGCTGCATTGATAAACGCAAAACGTTCATACAATTCTGTGTGTTATAGTTCAGTAATTATGCAAAACCGCTAAACGTCGTTCAGCTGTTTTTCATAACAGTACTGTTTTTAAAATCAGCTAGCAGTTTTGTAAAACAGCTGTTTCTACAATCCATCTTCGACATAGATATCACATTCAATTTTTGATGACGGTGAGAAGTCGCAGTGTTTGAAAAAAATTGCCCATTAACTTTAAACATTTTTAACAATATACTTATGTCTGTAGTGTTTATAAAATCTAATTATTTCAGCTATAGAAATGGTATACATGGAATATATAAAGTGGCAAGAACTGAGGGTGTATCGCAACTTTGGGCAGGAGCCAGCATGACGTGCAGCCGCGCAGCTCTCATGACAATTGGACAGCTTTCCTTTTATGATCTTATCAAGGAAAACCTTATTCTCACTAAATATTTCCAAGATAACGTCGTAACGCACGTCACATCCAGTTTATTTGCGGTAAGATTATATTTGTCATAAATAAAGCACTCCAAATGTTATACTGTATGTAGGTATACATACATTTATTTGAACATCTGTGCATCCGCATTAAAATGGTTGCGGATCTTTTTTCAGATGCGGACGTTGTGTAGGTCATGACACCATCATTAGAGGTGGGTCCTTCGCTTGGCGCGTGGCAAATATTACGACGTAGCCATAATCTCTATTCCTCGAAGGGGTAGTGGCCGCCAGTTTACGCGCTTTCTTTGAGATCTGTCAGTCACTACATCGACAGTCGCTGTATCGAAAACATTCCATTGACGTCTTAATTAATCGACAGTAGGAAGGTACCTCAAATCGATGGTACGTTACATCGACAGTGCACCAAACCGATATTACGCTATATCGACAGTACACTAAATCGACGGTACGCTACATCGAGAGTAGGTACACCAAATCTATAGTACGCTGTATCGACAGTATACCATATCGATAATACGTTGTATCGACAGTACACCATATCGATGGTAGGCTGCATCGACTGCCCGACCAGACCGAGGTTTAAATAAAAAACATAAGTTTTTTTATGTTTTTGAAGTGCAAACTTCTTTAGCTTTTTTTTAATTTTTAAACATGGAACTCGCGTCATCGTCACCGAACGCTTTCCATGAGCTATATGTATACTGTGTATATATGTGTACTTTTTGGGTGAACAAAAAGCGTGAAACTCGCGTCATCGTCACCGCACTCTTTCCATGAGCTATATGTATACTGTGTATATTATGGTACATAGATGGATCCGTGCGTTATTAGTACAATACAATTCACAAGTTACTTAGTTTTCACGTCTATCGGTAGTCCCCAAAGACTGCCCCGCATGCTTTTTATTCACAATTTGTTAAATTTGTATATTGCTTGTTTTTGATGTAACCAACATAAAATGGTGGAAAAATCATAAATTTCTAAAATTTTCTTAAATAATGTTAAGAATAACTTTGACTGTATTAATAAAAAATTAAAAAAAATATCTTCACCATTTTGTAACCGTTTCTTACCAAACATTACTTAATGTTATGCGTTGTAGTTATCCTGTTGATAGATCTTTCAGAATGTCAGTAGAGTCTCATTTACCTGCACTGCGGAAGTAAATTAAGCTTTGCTTTTGCAATCGCAATTTTCTCAGGGCTAGTCGCTTCAAAGAGACATATCTTCTAGGTTTTCGTCCGATTACAACACTCAACAATTTTGAGCAGTATTCCTAATTCCTGGTGAATGTGAAAAATATGGAATTTGCAGTAAACCACTGAATAATAAAGTTATGTTTGTGTTCATTCAGTAAGATGTAATGTCCAGTATGATGTCGACAAAAGAATATCAGTATGTGCTGTGTACTGTGATATGACACAGGCATTTGATTATGTTGATCATTCAATATTAATTAATTAATAAGTTGGATTCTAATGGTATTAGAGGTAATGTACTTAACTTATTAAACTCGTATGTTACAAACAGAAAACAGCTACTTGCTATTACAAGAATCAACAGTAAGACAAAAATAGAAAATATATAATATCTCTAAGAAGCGTAATATATCTTTTGGAGTCCCACAAGGAAGTGTTTTGGGACCATTATTGTTCATAATTTATATAAACGATCTACCTAAATCAATAAACTATCCCGTAACACTCTTTGCTGATGATTGCACTGTGACAATACCGTGTCATAAACCTGATCTATACGAATCTGAAGTGAATAGTACCCTTTCTTTAATAATATCATGGCTTAACAACAATAATTTAAAACTTCATTTGAAAAAAAAACCCAAAATGAATGCACTTTAGTCAATGTTCCATTAATATTGCTAATTTTAATATAAATTATCAAGATAACAAAATTCCTGAAACTGATAAAGCAAGATTTCTTGGGCTCATTATCGATAAACATTTGAACTGGAAGGCGCATATAGAAAATATCTGTAAAAGAGTTTGTAGTTCAGCCTACGCACTTTGTAAACTTGCTCCAATCATAAATCTTGAAGCTTTGCTGACTGCCTACCATGTATAGTTGCGTCTGTATTAAGATACGGCATTGTCTTTTGGGGCAACTCTACGGACAGAGATATTGTTTTCAAGTCTCAAAAGAGATGTATTAGAGCCATGTTTGGTCTTCAGCCAACAGATAGCTGTAAGCCATACTTTTTAAAACATAAAATCTTAACACTTCCGTCTATCTACATTTTCGAAGTTGCCTTGTTTGTTAAACTCAATCCCCATTTGTTTCCTAAACTGTCTGATGTTGTTAATCGTAATCGGCGAAATAATAAATTATGTATTCGACCATGTGCTACAGCTCTTATGTGGAGAAGTATATTTTGTATAGCACCTAAGATATACAATAAGCTTCCAATGTCATTTCATGATCTTATTATAAACTAATTTAAAAATAATGTAAAAGCCCTTTTATATGAAAAAGGTTATTATTCAATCAATGACTTTTTAAATGACAATAGCAAATAATCTTTACAAATAATAGTTATTATTAAGGTGGTAGGGGTTGCCACTAAGCGTACATCTTTTAATTTAATTCGGCTTAGGGGACTAACATTTTTATTTATGTTGTTGCTACTCAGCTATGTAGTGTACACATATAAAGATTAAAAAAAAAATGTATATTTGTACGCCATATTGTGTGGCAGAATATGTGAACATTTATTTATTTTTTAAGACCTGTGTTTGTACCACCATAATCTTACAAATAAAAATACTGATAACTGATTACTGAAGATTCTTGTTTGAAGAGCGTTTAAGAGCGTTGATCTCTTGCACCCCTTTTTTTCGCAAATCATGTGGATGAGGTTCTTAATACCTAATACCATTTTTCTTAACTTCAGAGGCCTCAACAAGATGAAAAAAGTTCTTGCATCTGTAAAAACAGCACAAGAGGGTACATGCACGTTTTTTTTAATATTTTTATTAGTACATTACCGCGTAAAATACACAAATTATAAGGGATTTTCTTTAAAGAATAACGTTAAAACTCATAAAGAACCACAAAACATGATTAACACCCAATAATAACATACTCGAGATGAGGGGCTCGTGGCTAAGTAGCAGCCGCACAGACTGATCGATCGAGGTTAAGCTGCGCTTGCCGCGGTCGGCAAGCGCCTAAGCGGCAAGTGTCTGTGGATGGGTGACCATCATTTCATACCGAGACCCCTCCGTGCCTCGGAGAGCACGTTAAGCCGTCGGTCCCGGTTGTCAAATTAAGAACTATGACAACCGTTACGGGTAGTCAGAGGCCTTAAAGTCTTACAACCAGTCATACCACGAGATATCGTGTTACCCAGTTACTGGGTTGTGGAGATCAGATAGGCAGTCGCTCCATGTAAAATACTGGTATTAAGCTGCATCCGGTTTGACTGGAAGCCGACCCCAATGTATTTGGGAAAAGGCTAGGCAGATAGATAATAACATACTCGAGATATTGTCATCGCGCAGTGTCGTCACGTTTCACTCCAACCAATAGCGTGCGGTTTGACCAATGATGTCAATGGGTTTGACATTTCAAATTTCCCTCGCATGATGCTCACTTTTCAACTTTATTAAGTAATGTTTTAACACGATTAATAAGTTATTGAATAGGTGTCATTCTACAGCAATTAAGATTACGAATAAAAATATTTGACCTTAATTTTAATCACATGCATATTCCCTATTTTCTCGCTAGCAATCCAAATATCGAAAATTTGTAATTATTAGGAAAAATAAATGTATGGGTGTAGCAAAAAGCCCAAGTAGTTTACTATAACTATATCTTAAAGGTGAGACTTCAAGCTATAAGATGTATATGCTTATTTACTTGATTAATATTCTTAACTTAACTTTAACACTAATTAGTGCAGCACTTCTTGAAAAAACAAGTCCTCGATTGACGACTTTTGTATACACGTAGTCGTCAATCTGAATTCTGTATTAGGATATTTATGGGTAAATTAGCAAATTTCAAATATGTATAGGCAGATATATAATTATGTATAGATAGGTTTAAGATTATGTTCTTTGAAATATGGTTTACAACTGTCGGTTTGTTCTATGTTGGTTATTATTTTGATTAGCTTTTTTTGGAGGGTAAATATTGTTGGTGAATCTGTGCTATTTCCCCATAAGAAAGCCGGCCAGCTTGGGCGTAGGTATGCATAGTAGGTGACAAGTGCGGTTTTTAAGTTAGTGGTTTTATGACTTCAGATAGAGCATATGAGAATTTTGCTCTTATTTTTTTAATGTGGTATTTCCAATTTATGTGTGTCTATGGATAGTCCAAGTACTTAGGGTGAATTCATTTACATGCTGTAATTTTGTTATTAAAGCCGTAATCAAGTTTTAAGACACTTCGAAGCCTGGTTGAAAAGAGAGGAGCACATCTCTGGGTCAGGCTCCCTCAGGTACTCACCGGGCGCGGTTGCTTCGGTTAGTACCTGATCAGGATATGGCGAGAGCCCACGGTAAATTGCCACCATTGTGGAGGTGGCCTGGATTCAGCACAGCACACGCTTGAGGTGTGCCCTGCGTGAGCCACTGAGCTGTGAGTGCCAGAGTCGGGCGAGGCCTGTCTCTGTCGGCATTAGTGGTATACTGGCAGACTCAGCGAACTGGAGGTAAATGACCTCCTTCTGTGAGACCGTTATGGTCCAGAAGGAGACCGCCCAGCGGGATCGTGAGAGGGCTGATCCAGTTCAGAGTAGAAGGCGTCGGGAGGCAACCAAGTCGGCGCCTAACAGCCGAAACCCCGTCTGTGTGGTTTAAGGAAGGTGCGCCTTTGGGGTCTCGGGTGCATAGAGAGGGGACTTTGTTGATCCACCAATTGATCACAGAGAAGACGATGGTACAGTGGTCGCGTGCTACCCTGCACAGCAAGGCTTAGGGGAAACCCTTTACTCCCCAGGAATGTGCCTTAATAAGCGGTGTATAGCGGGGGTACTGTAGCTGGTCTGTTAAGAGGAACCAGTGCTCCATATACTGATGGTGACCATAGGGGTGGTATTAGTGAGGTAAGAATCCCATACGCCCCGGTCTTATCCCCAAAGTGCGGGCGCCTTTATGAAGGATTCCCACCGAAATAAAAAAACAGGCATACCTCTAGCATCATAATCATCCTCCTGCCCTTATCCAAATTCAATTGGGGTCGGCACAGCACGTCCTATTCTCGATAGTCACTTCTTTTCTAGTCATATCATCTTCCAAACAATCCATCCATCGTTAACTCGGTCTTCTTCTACTCATGTAGCTATCAACATTTATACTCAATACAATACCTCTAGCATGTGCTGCGCAATGTTCTTAATGAATTTTGGGCTTTTATGGAAGTACTCACCACTTCTACTTACATACTATTTCCAGGGTGCGATAGCAACAACTATGACACAACCCGTGGATGTCCTCAAAACCCGTGCGATGAATGCCAAGCCCGGTGAATTTAGAAGCAATTACCATCTCATCAGAAGCACTGCTAAGGAAGGTTTCGGTGCATTCTTTAAAGGGTACCTGCCAGCGTTTGTTAGGCTAGCGCCTCACACTATTTTAGTTTTCGTATTGTTAGAACAACTGAGAATTAATTTTGGTACCATTTATCTTATGTAGAAACTTTTACAGTACAAGACATGTACTTACTTTTTCTATGTACTTGACTAGGACTATTTTAGATGCATTTAGTCTTTCAGTATGAAGAAACCATATTTCTTCAGAAATAATGTATGTAGGTGCTTGTGTAGATATTATTGGCAATAAGGTTTGTTACGAATTTGACTGGTCAAGATAAGACCTATCACGAGACAATACCTGACAATACTTATTTAAACCTTTTCCTTTGACTAAGGATTTTTTAATCCTAGGACTTATAAAACTGGGTACTTAAACAAAGTCTCAAAGTTTTAATATAGGTATGATTACAAAGAGAAAGAAGAGAAGAGAAGGTACACTAACTTATCATCAGTCCGTATCAAGTTTGGGTTTCACGAAGGTGTACTCTGGAGGTGTTAAACTCGATAAGATCAAAAAAGCTGATCTATAAAATAATTAGAACTCTTCCATAGTGCCGATGTGTAATCTATGCGACCTCAGGTTTTGCTTTCTGGATGCTAAAGAGATATCGTTAAGTAATCAACGGCGAATTCTCAAATAATCTAAGTTGGATTGTATGATTTCACCAATGATAAAATTAATGCACAACACACGTGACTCAAGTGAAAATGAGGTCTTAGTATTTCGACCCTTGACAAAAGACACGATACCTACTTATTTCAAATCAATGCTACAATATTTTCTAATGCTTTTTTGTTGTATATGTTTTGTAGACAATTTTATTTAGATATTTTGTTTTATTTTTGTGATAGCTTTATTATTGTACATGTTTAAAATTAAATATTTCGAAGAGTTATGCCACGGTAATGTTATCTAACAGTATTTTATCTACATAAAAATGGTCGGAACGCGAGTCATACCACGCGCCTGGAGTTCGGTATACACTCAGTAGACAAACACTCGCGAATACGCCGCAGTGACGAACAGATAGGTAACAGAGAGGTGTGATGGTTTCGTAAGCAGTAAGCGTCCGATTTGTGACAAATATTCATTGAAATACGTACCTACTTACAAGTACTTACTTAATATGGCAAAGAGCAATTATAGACTATATTGGGCTGGTTATGTTCTTTCCTAGGCTAGGTTTTCTACTTAATTATGTACCTACTTAGCTACTTACATATAAGTATTATTGAATTACGAAATATAAGTATGAAATGATTATGAGAGTAATAAATGGTAGGTAGGTAAACCTATCTAGTAAGATATACATAAAAAAGTAAAGTAAAAAGTAAAACAATATTTATTGCTAATCAAGACTAACTAACTCAAACTAAGCTAAGCCTGTATCTTGGGCACTATTTGAGTAACATATGTATTAGATTTTTCTAAATAGGTTTTACATTGTGACAAACGGAGTATTGCTCTTACATGTAATACAAATTATGACAAAAAGAAATGAAGACTAAATTAATGTTTACCTGTTACATTGTATGTAAATGTAATCTCATAGTAATAAGTAGGAAAAATTTAAAAAGAGTACCTAAATTAAAACTAGTTTTATCTATTTTTTTTCCGCGTGTGCGTCCGTGAATGTGTCTATATAATTATGCTAAAAAAGTGAAATTCTATGTATAATAAGTATGAACATCCCAAAAGCCAGGTTTTTAGGACGCGTTTTACTTCAGACCTTGTCATTTTATTAATGTTGATTATTGAGTTAACTTTATTATATATATATGTGTCTGGAAAAATATGGGCAAACGTTGAGCCAAAGAAGAATTAACCGTAGAAGGCGGGATCCTAAACTTGCGCTTGCTTTGAAGAGTCTCTTAGTCGGCTCTTCCTGAGATTCTTAGATGCATTTTGGATGTTATTGCAAGTATATATAGTTTACGTACCCCAAGAAGAGCAGCCTCTTTATATAATTTTTCAGTTCCAAATCGGTATGGTTTATAGAGCATGACTTTTAGTACCTACTGCACGTTGTGCCCTTTCAAGTTCCAGCATATGAGTTTTGGCTGCTCCGTCCCATACGACAATGCAATAGTGAAGTAGGGTCTGGCAGAGAGCTACATATATCGATTTACAAATGTTTACAGGCGCACATTCACGCAGAATCTTCATAACGTAGATTAGTCTCCGTACGCGTTTTGCCATTACCATAGTGTGTTGCTTGAATGATTCTGGTCCAATGTAACACCTAGATATTTAAGGTGAAAAAAGTAAAAACATCTATGCAGTTTAATGGTCCATAACGGAAGTATGGTGGCGTTGGTTTTTTAAATATTATGTATTTAATTTTCTTTACATTTAGTGTACGTAAATTTACGTCTAGCCAATTGACAATGGTATGCATACCAGATACAGTTTTGGCATAGACATCCTTCCAGTCTCAACCGTGGAAAATGATAACTGTGTCATCGGCGTAACAAATAGAGTCGGTCGATTACTTATGTAGCTAAGAAACCAGTTCAAAGCTATACCTCTGATACCAAGTGATTCCAATTACCTTAATAGTAACCCAGTCGAAACGGTGTCGAATGTCTTGGCGAGATCGATAAATACCCAAAGACAATGGCGTCCTTGATCAACGTGACCAGATACAATATTGATTAGGAGCTCGACAGCGTTTTCTGTACATTTACCCTGTCTGAACCCGAATTAATAGGTAATTCATTCAAGAATTTTTGAAAAAATATTTAGTAATGATTTGGGCCAGTAGTTGCCGGGACTTCCTTTGGGCCGTGCCTTGTGAATTAGAGACATTGAAGCCAATTTTCATCTCTCTGAAAAGACTCCTGCTGACCAACATGCTCAAGTTACAGATGTATGTAAAGGGCTCTAGGATGGAATGTCGTACGTGTTTAATTAGTGAAGCAGTGTAGCCGTCAATTCCGGGAGCGCTATCACATTTCAGGTTTCTTATTATTGCATCTACTTCATACATGTCTATGGGTATCAGAAACAGAATTTGTGTCAGATGTTTTTACTGTCACATAATAATTTACTTTTTAAAAAGATTTTGTAGGAGGTAGTTAGAGGTTTTGATTGCTGTAGGTAACGCACACGTGATGAGATATTGGATATTAAGTATCGTATGCAGCGGTTCGACATCGGATGGGTGACCAAAAATATTGTTATTTTAAGTTGCTCCGTGCTGTAGGTAATGGGGACGTTATTAAGCCGAGATGAAAAAGATATTATAATTATTTAACAATAAAGCTTTATTAATCTACTAATCAAAAAAAATATTTTCACCTCGTATTTTTAACCGACTTCCAAAAAGGAGGAGGTTATCAATTCGGTTGTATTTTTTTTTTTTATTTTTTTTTATGTTTGTTACCTCAGAACTCCGTCATTTATGAACCGATTTGGAAAATTATTTTTTTATTTGATAGGATTTACTTTCAGATTGGTCCCATTTAAATTTTATGAAAATTGGTTTAGTAGTTTGGTATTTAAATCAAAATACTGAAAAATAATACGTCGTCGAAGTAAACGAAATGGTGTATTTTGCTTTCTTGTGACTTTCCGGTGGTGTTTACGGTCTCTAGAATAGTTCTAATGAACTGCCTAACTGTCAGATTGTTGATTTTAATTCGAAATTTTGTCGGCTCTGTATGTCCTAACAATAATAACCTAACTTTATTTTACTTGTCAATAGCAAAAAAATTATGAAATTTTTTTATGACGTAAATACTAAACCACTTTAATAGTCGACAATATATCGGGATTATGAAAGAAAATAAATTAAATTGATCCATGAGCGAGCGAAGCGAGCTCGGGAGTTTCGTGTATCCCGACACGGACAGGTTAGGTTCGACAATTTATATAAAAATATTTTTTTAATTTTAGGGGATTCTGAATAAAGTCAATTTATTAGGACAATAATATACAATTATTATTATTTTTGGAGTCGGTGCCAGTAAAGGATAATAAACGTACATTCATGAAGTAGCGTATTACGTTCGCTTTAGGCAGTTGTTGTGTTCATTTGTAAATAGGTTCAATTAGGTATAATACATTATCGTAAAAATAATGATGGTTAATGTACCTTTAAATATACTTTGCAAATTTTAGGAAACTTCCTCAATATTTTTAAAGTTTGTCTGGCACCGACTCCAAAAATAATAATAATTGTATATTATTGTCCTAATAAATTGACTTTATTCAGAATCCCCTAAAATTAAAAAAATATTTTTATATAAATTGTAGTAAGTAAATAATGCAATTATTTTATAACTTTTTAGTGCAATTTTACACAGAAAGATTTTTGGAGTCGGTTCTTTTTTTTGTTAAAAAATATTTTTATTCACAACGAATTACTTCGTATTAATAAAAAAAATATTATTTACATCACAAAACTAGAAAGAAACTCAAGTAGGTCGATGTAATTAAAATAGGTACTGTAGGCGGGCAGCCCTATCGTGTGTTTACGTAGGTACCGCGCGGCTGTAAGTAATTATTTCAAGAACAGGGCTGAGTCACAATACTGTTAGATAACATTGTGGTGGTTATGCTTAGGATACACCTATTGTCATTGTCTCCTAGATATCCTCATCCAATCCATTTGCGTATAGAGGATATCGCTTTTCACTGGCCACAACTTTTAATATCGGACTGCTACAGAGTAGGTTACCTACCTACTTCTTTGCGGAAAGTAGATCTCGTCCCAGAAATAAAAGCTTGATCGGTACCTATCCAATAAAGCGACATCATAGGCAATACCTACATCCTCTACTGATCGTTATTATTATTTATAATAACTAATATATATATTAAGACATTACAACTGTATGTACCTTTAACTTCTATAGAAATGTAATTATAGGGGTCTCTAAATATTTTATTTTTTTCATGCATGCCCAGTTAAGCAATTCGTAGTTTAGGGTACCTACATCAACATGACGAAAAAAAGGGTAAATTTTCAAATATTTACAGACAAATATGAATTTCAATCAAAAATGCACCTTAAATGTCGAACTTCTACTATACTCGAATAGCACAATTTTTTTATGCAGACTTAGGTACTTTGTCTTTAGGTATGTACGTAATTTGTTGGCTTCTTAATTACCCGACAATAGATTTTTATTGTTATGAATTACAATTTTGTACTCGGATTTGAAGAGCTAATAGATGTTTTAAATCTGTTCTAATAACTTGCATGTGTTCGTTCGATATATCAATATGTTACTAAGGTACTCGAGATTTTCATACTTTTAAGAAGTTTCAGTCAGGGACTCACGGCTCTGTTGTTATTTGTGATTTTGTTACCTACCTATGTTGTGACAAACTAAATATTAAAATAGAAATTTCGTAGTTTTATAAAACCTACTATTTGTATACGACTGTGGTAGGTACATACTTTTTTAATGATTTGATTATACACCCCGTTCGTATAAAGAATGGGATGTCAAATGACGAAGTGCAAGTGAGGAGGAGATGAATAGAATCGACGCCATTTTCAGACCCATTCTTTATCCGAGAGCTGTACACACATTGCATAATAACATTGTCCATAAGAATTCAAATACCTACATAAGTATGCCTACGTTTTTTAAGATGCTGTTAATAACGTGTTCACTAAGATCGTGTTGTTATTGTTGTTCAACTTTCATGTTGTTGACATACTGGTAGCTGTTCTTTTCATTCAATTTTACCCGCTATGACATTAGGCATAAAAATCTGAAATTTAGCTCTGTGTTCGCCATAACATTCCTCAGTCGAATGCTCAAATAGCCATGTTAATTATTACATGTCTCTATAGTGTCAATAGCAACAATTAAAGTGACTTGAACAGCATATTTCTAAGATATAAGTATTTCGTATTATGTTTAACAGAACAGCCTCAATATCAGCGTAGAGTATCAAATGTTTTTTTATTTAGGTATATACATAATCTTATGGAATTACACATAAAGTGGCTTATATTTATCTATATCTAATTTTCATTAAACACATATGGTGATTATTGGAGATGGATCTCATGGATCAGTAATCCAGTAAGTAGGTAATGTACCTACAAATCGACAAAATTTTAAGTCTTGCATGGACGGGGAATTCGATTAAATATCTATAAATCATGTTAAAAGAACCTTGTTCGATCCTTGAAATAAGAAACGTGAAGCTACAAAAGGCGCAGACGGTGGCGCCCGTCGTTTTGAAAATGTTTGTGAAAATCTAGGATGATTTTATGGAAATTGCAGTAATTAGGGCAAAAAAAAGTCGTGCATTTTTATTTTCATTATAATATGTTTGCGTTACTATGATATATATTTTGTTTCCTATTTGGTACTTTTTGGATCGGACAGGGTTTTTATAACATAAATCCAATTTAATGGTGTTGAAATTTTTTAGTTTTGACATGACTGAACAATTTGTGAATTAATATAAAAATCTTTTATAAATCATTTGTGAAGTTTCTAGGAAGCCACACAAGGAAGTTAGACCCAATTAGAAAAAAAAAAGTTTAGCAATTATATATATTTTTTCTAATTGGGTCAAACTGTCACCGTATAAAATTAAGATATTAGTATCTTAATTTTATACGGTGACAGACAGACGGCGTAGGTTTAGTCATAAATAAATGAAAGATTCCCGTTTCAACCCTTTGGGTACGGAATCCTAAAATAACCAATTAGGTACTCAGATAGGGAGTGACTTATTCTGTAGGATTCGATCATATATAGAATTCTTTTTTTTATTGTAGTTGTGAACTAAAATTATTGTAGTTGTGAATTAAAATTATTGTTATTCTATATTTTCTTTTATTTTCCCAAAACTAGTAGGTATTCCTGTTGTCGTGGGGTTCATGAGAAAACCTGTGTCTATGTTGAAGTAGATATGGCTCGTGAGGAAACCAGCACACTTGAGAGATGTTCTCGATGGTGTGTAAAGCCATATCAGAGACCTACGGGTGGCTTAAACTCTAACACTAGGTTGTTCATCAACGGCACGATAAGAAGAAGTAATGTGCATCTGGATCAAGGGCCCATTTTTTAAATCCTTGCGAAACGGGCTTGAGGGAAATTAGTAAAAAAATTTAATAAAGCAAAGGGCCATGAATTTCTTAAACGTGAATTAGAGCTGTTATAAATTACTTGGGCCCTCAATCCAGACGCGTGCGTGTGTCAAAATATTTTTTTCATTAAAAAATTCATTGACAAAAGAAATGACACAAAGTTAATTGTTAAAAAGTAAATGAAAGTCGAATTTTACTAAAACCAATATGTTCGACTTTATTGACTAGGCTCAACCTCATAGATCGCTTAACATATTAACGCTTTCAAATTAGAATAAGTTTTCAAATATTTTTTATCACTTATGCACGCGTCTGGATTGAGGGCCCAAGTTATAATCATAAAAGTATTTACTATTTTTTACTAATTTCCCTCATAAGACTTATTTCGTTTCGAAAGGATTTAAAAAATTGGCCCTCGATCCAGATGCACATGAAGAAGAAGACTATCCATTCAACCGATTTGACTTCTATTCCGTAGGGATAAGGATGTCATTAAAAGCAAAAATAAAAGTGGTTACAATACCAACTGTTTACTGCAGCTGCCATTTGTCATGCCACCAACGCAATAGAAGTCAAATTCTGTTGAACGGACTGTAAAAAAGGTTTATTTAAATGTCTAATCTTATTTCAAACGGATTTACATGAGTTTAGAATCTGACACAAAATTCACAAGTACATAACTATAGAAGTACAAAGAAAACCAGAAACATGTTTGAAATATGTCATTTAATGTATAACATTGACATTAATATTGGCACTAAAACTAGTCGTGGGATTTGTTACTAATTTAAATCATTTTCGTCAAATAACAACGATACATTCATAAAAAGTAAATGGTTACGTCGTGCAAATTCTGACTTCTCCCGTGCTCATTTTTGGTAACAAACACGAAATTAATTTTAACTAAAATAAATAAGAACATTATGAAAACATTTTGCCCAACAAAATCTACCATCATTTACGTGTCGTGCAAGCTTCCAAAAATATTATACGTATGTACTAAAAATAACACTATACGATACCTTCTACAACATATATACCGCCAAATGAGGTTCAAGAGTTCAAAATATTTCTGTTTTAATATATGATCATTCATTCCTGCGCTGTTTGGCAGCTGCTCGTAGCATGAGGCTTTGTCCGGCTGGCTCGATCAGTATCGTGGCCGGACCCTGCATCCAAGGCTCGCCATCCACTTGCATGGCACATGAACCTTCTAATTCAATCTGAAATAATAATAAAAAATAAACTTCCTATTGCCTCGTTGATCTAGTGCACTCAAGCACAGTTTCTGAGCGTGAAGCCCTAGGTTCAATTACCGAGCAGGGCAAAGTTTTATAAGTGTTTCTATTAGGAAATTTTTATTGCTCGGAATTTCCGGCAATAGATGCACCATCAATACTAGGGACTTCATAGCCGCAGAGGTGAAATGTGAGAAAAGTACCAATTATGTAAAGCTCTGCCTACCGTCTCAGGGAATACAGGCATCATGGTATGTTTCGTAATCTCATTAATAACTAATTTTTTTTTTGTAAAATAACCTTCGATCACTTATAAAAAATAAGGTATAAACGAATAGATTTTCCATTAAAAAAAATCTTTACTCTTATTTAAATTAATGTGAGTGGGACAATTGGGATACCTTTTTATAATGTGTGGAAATCCGTCATGGCACATCGCTCCGCCCGACTCTAACAGACAGGATTTCGGGATCACAGCTGCATTTGCCGCAGCTCCGGCAGTTAGTAGGATACCTTACAATACTTGTTATCTTCTTTAGGATCAATGATACTTTCCCCCCCAGGGGTTCCGCCTTGTCGTGGTGGGGGGGGGCTCTAGTAGCCGTGGCTTGGTCAGCCACGGTGAAGCTAGAAGAACCCTGGGAGGGCCGCTCCTCTCGGCGTCCGGACACGGGGTCGTCTGACGCCCATTGCACATGGTCTCCGAGGTGGTTGCGGCACGCCATGCGTCTGGTGTGTCGTACCAGGGGGGTGCAATACCCAACCCCGTCAGAGGGAGTACAGCAACGGACGGCTGCGGGCGGGTTCGCGGTCGTGTGCGAGAGCGTTCCCGCGTCCCGCCCTGTCCCACATAACCGCTCTGTCCCCCCGTGTCAGAGCGGGGGCGTTTCCAATAAAGTTGAAGTCATCGGTTGTGCAGGAATTTGCTTCAATGCCTTAAAGCAAATGTAAAGCAGCAATCGCACTGACTTTCTGATGGGTCGTTGATACCCCATTTTACCAAGTTTTGTTCGTGGTCTACTTGTGTATGCATTCGATTTAGCAACTGATCGGTAGTGGTGTTGGCTAAACAATGTACATATATAACCTGCTATGAAGGCACAATTATAGTACATTATGATACAAGTGCCCTAAGTTGGTCATCACAATCAAGGTTGAATTGCTAACCGAGCCTTGGCGAGTAATGCACCGACCGAGACTTGTTGACCATTAAGGCACGCGGCTCATTCGACGCTTTTCAACATTCATTGTGAGAAAAAAAACAAAATTACATTTTGCAAGGACATTCAACTACACTCGGCGTCACAAAAATCGCACCTCTTTAAGAATTCCCTTCAAAGTCATTTTAACCCTATTAATCAATGGTAGACATATGACTGTAAGGTATCATTGGAAAGGCAATTCATTTAAATTTCAGAATAAATCAATGGATTTGGTTTTTTGTTTACCAGGGAATAAAAAAAAGCAAGCAAATGCAAATGATTAAAAAGTTAAATTTTATTTTATCAGCAAAAATTACAAAGAAGTCCTTAAAAACAACTTAAAACCTAGTGTTACCCCCTCTAGCCCTGATGACTGCTTCCATGCGTCCTCTCATGGACCGAATTAATGTGACAACAGTCTCTTGAGGAATGTTGTCCCATTCTGCAACGACGGCATCTTGGAGGTCTTGGAGAGTGGTAGGGGCAGGATCACGTGCCCGTACTCGCCGTTTCAGTTTATCCCAAAGATGCTCAATAGGGTTCAGGTCTGGACTTCGCGCCGGCCAGCGCATAACAGGGATTCCAACTTCTTGCAGGTAGTCTCTTACAATTAAAGCGGTGTGACAGCGGGCGTTATCGTGCATTAACGTGAACCCACTGCCAACAAAACCAGCATAAGGGACAACCAGCTCCTCTAAGATCTCTGTTATGTACCGAGCAGCAGTCAGCGACCCTTGCCCGCGAGCACTTCCAGCCCGAGAAACGCACACAAGGTTCGTTTTACCCTCGATTGACATGCCGCCCCAGAACATGCACGAGCCACCCCCGTATTCCACTGTCTCTTGAATACAGGCTTGCGCGAATCGTTCCCCTTGCCTCCTATACACTCTTCGACGCCTGTCGTTGCAGAAAAGACACACCCTCGTCTCATCCGAGAAGAGCACAGCCCTCCATTGGTCTATTGTCCAATCCACATGGTCACGGGCAAATTGCAACCGGTCTCTCCTATGCTGTGCAGTTAATTTTGGCCCTGTAGCAGCCCTATGAGCTGCAATTTTCTTCTCCCGCATTCTTCTTCTAATCGTGGAGACGCTTACAGAAGTTCTGCGAGCTGATCGCAGTTGTTGTTGCAGCTCAACAGCATTGGAGAACCGATTACGTAAAGACGTCGAAACAATGAAGCGATCGTCTCTTTCGGATGTGCACCGTTGTCTTCCAGATCCACGTCTTCGGATATAGCCACCAGTCTCTTGGAAGCGTTGGAACACTCGTCGAACGGCAAAACGACTCAAGTTCAGTTGCCGAGCAACATCACATTGCCGCATCCCTGATTGCAGTAGTGCAATGACTTGAGCGGCTTCATCTGCAGTGGTATCCATCTTCTGGGGTATTTTTCTTGCTGTAGCTGTTCACGTGTGTTCACTTTAAAGGTTGAATAGCGAATGACTCACATTTCACCCGGGTCGCCCGTTTTATACCCTTGTAGGGAGGTGCAATTAGTGGCCGTTGTAATGCGTATTTTGACAACATTTTTTTTAACGTTACGTGCTAATGAGATCTGTTGTGTTTAGGAATTCTAACTGTTGTTAATTTAAAGGTCGTTAAACATACTTTCAATTGATACCAATATTAATAAGGTTTAATGTATTCGTTACTGGCGGGACATGTTTTAAACTTATTTTCGAAGAGGTGCGATTTTTGTGACGCCGAGTGTATATACATTTTGTAATGCTGGCGAGCGAATTTCTTTTTCTAATCTGCTTGATCTAAATCTCATCGAGGAGTTTTCAAACATCAAAACTCTTTGCTGAGATTTAAAAATAAATGTAAAGATGTCACATTTTTTTAATATTACCGCACTAATTCGGTAAAAATGAAGAAAAAGCACGCGTGATCAATAAGCCTCATTAAGAACCTAAAAGCGGTGCAATAAGAGCCACTTTACAAGCAAGAGTGTTGAAAAGTATATTTTTACCTTAAGGATAGATGCCTGAGCAAAACGGTAAGGTTCTGCAAGCCCACACTGCAATCTTGCAATGTGAAAAGATGATGAAATTCCAACGACCTGCAATTTAATTTTTTATGTACATACACTGTCTAACACAAGTACGAAATAATGCGATATACGGGGTGCCATTATGTATACAATCTTTTCCATTGGTGTTGCAACCGAACCCCTAACAATAAAACAGTGATTTCACCAAAAAAAAAAAAAAACAATCACAGCCCTCAGTCTGTTGGAAAGGGCATGAAATCAATTAAATTATTGTATGAAAATTAAATGCATCTTTTTTTCAATATCCTGTGCCCCGCCATTTCACCCGCGTATAATTATATTATAATTATCTACTTAGTACTAACCAAGAAATAGAAGAGGATAGAGGTCGAGATGGCTTAGTGGTCAGAGCGCCTGGAGTATTCATCCGGGAGGCGCAGGTTCGAATCCTGTTCGCGACCGTATTCTTTTTCCATTTAATATTGTAAATTTAGAGTTCGCTAAGCATGCGTTAAAGCTTTTCAAAGATTTATCTTGAATCAAGCAATAGAAAATAATTCACAGTTCGTCTCTTCTCGGCAATGCTCTATTCTCGTCGGGCGGCCAGCGTTATGCCGTTAAACGTCACACGACTCGTTCGCGCGAGAGTTGAAATATTTTCTTTATTATCCTAATCGATGTGTCCAAATAAAATGCTCTAATACATAGCAAATTTTATCTTCATAAAATTGTGTTGATGATGAAGTAGCTTTCGTTCGTACGATAAATATACAACGCCTAATAATAATGCTCATACAAAAATGTTCAATAAATTTTTGGCACAAAATACCTTATCGTAGCTTATCTATAAGAGATAGGAATATGGCATTGCGAACATTTTAGTTGCACTAAAGAGCGATATTTTTTGTAGAAAATTGTATTGACGTAAGTTTTACGTATTACGCCAGCGCACGCGGATAAATCAATTCGGGAGCACCTTTTCTTCCGACTTACTAAAAAAAAATCTGTGGTGTCTGCTGTAAGAAATGTCTATAAGAAATAAGCAGTATCTTTGTACTTAGTTTTCTTTTCCTTCTTTCCTTTTCTTGTGTGATTTGTGTGGATAAATTGTAAATAAATAAATAAAAATCAATATTTACGAATTGCTGAGAAGTGTAGCCTAATGTTATAAAGCTATTCCTCATGTCTGGCTATCATTTATAAAAATATTTTTTCAATTGCGACTGTAGTTCCAGAGATTGGCACGTTTAAACAAACAAACAAAAAATTCTTCCGATTTTTATTATAAGTATAGTTTTTTGCAGGTTCTTTACTTGATATATGTTCATGTCCTTCAGTGTTATTTGACTTGTGTCATAAAATGTTTTGCATTCCTGCTTATACAAGTACCTCTTTCTAATTATGAAACTTACGAGTATATGAAATATAGATGTATTCTGAAACGTGGCTGTACCTACTCGCATACAGCAAGAAAATATATTTTGCTATACTCTTGCCCAATAAAATACCTACGGCCAAAAGAAAACTAAAGATTTTCAAGTTACATTTTGGCCCTATCACATGAATAGGCATGATGAAACTATTAAAGAATCTAAGAATGGTTTTAGAGAAAAAATATATGTACTCAGAATTCTAAAAAAATACCCAGTTTTAATAAAAACATTAAGATTAATATGATTTTCAATAAAATAAAAGTATAAAATACTGCAATCGCCCATGTATGCCCATAACAGCAAATGACGTCACGCCTCAATTGAATGTCAATCACCGCCGTGGTTTTGCTTGAACTTTTGTGAAATGTTATCGAAGCGTGACTTCACAACCCATCATAAACGGTGCAATGACACGCATTAGCGTTTTTGAAATAGATTAAAATGCAATAATCTGTTTTAAAACAGAGTTTATTGCTGAAATAATGTGTTTTTTATAAAATAGTAGACATGTAGGTTACCTGTAATATAGAAGATTTCAAAATCAGTCATCATGCCTGTTCGAGTATAGGTACCCAATTACCTATACCGCCCCAGAAATAAAAACTGTGATTATTTACGGTATTACAAAATACAGGCAACCGTTTCTGGTCAATTTCGAAGTTTCAGGATTGTTAGACAATCTCGAAACTTAGGTAAAATAAAATAGAAGCGTTTTAGCTGCTTATAAAACGCATATTAATTTACTTACCTTATTCGAAGCTTATTTATTTGAGATTGGCACTGCGTTTCCAGTTTCCACCATGCTATATCTTTCCCGGTCTTTCATATACCCTTTCCTTTGTAACCCCACTACCTGGCAGAGTGGGGACGAGTACAGAGAGCCTCCATCTTTATTTCTCATCGAGTCGAAAATCACTAGGGAGACTTTAAAGTATAAGCTTCAATTAAGTAAAGTACATTAATACGAGTTTTATTTGCAGGTAAAAAGCGTCTATTAATTTGACTTGACCGTTATTCAAAGCTTATTTATTAGAGACCTGTTTGTTATCGCAGGGTGATGGTGAGTGTTAACACCCAATTTAATCTATACGAGAGCAGTTCGATAAGTTAGACCTAATGATTTTTTTTTCTGCTTCATAGACATTTATTTCTCAACATAGTCTCCTTTTAGCTGAATACATTTAGTCCACCATTTTTATTTATTCATTCCAACTACTAGGTTTTCTCAAGGCCTTCAAAATAGGCGTTTGTTAGGCTTTTTAGCTCTTGACCTTCTTTGGTGCACTTTCACCCGTAGAAACCCTCTGTTTTGACTGTTCCTTGGTCTCTGGTGTGTTGTGGTGGATCCATGATCATGACCATGACCTATTCGTTGGGATTGCGGCTAAACATCACCAAACACTCCTTTGAACGCGGTTGCGCTTTTGTTGCGCGTTGGTCGCGTGTGAGAAATTGTGGCACCCATCGCGCGGATAGCATTTTCATGTCCGAATGTTCATGTAAAATATGATGTATCCGTGCAGTTGAAATGCCATAATCCTCAACCACCTCACGCACTTTTATTCACTATAGATAGCTAATAATTCATGCCATGGATTTTATAATCTATTTCTGACGTGACGACCTCTTTTGGGTGACCTGAACGTTCAGCGTCATTTGTGCCGGTACGATCCCCATAATATTTACGCAAAAAATAACGCTTAATTAGCACACGACGTTCCCTTTTTTCATTTTCGTTTAAATTTACGAGGTTGGCTGCTTTTATTGGCTGTCATACACAAACGCAATCTAAAAAAAATTCACTTCATCTTTGTACAAACGAACATGTTAATACAAGGATGAAATGTACTTGCCAAATCTCTACGATTTTTAATCAAACAATCAATCAAATCATGTATCCTCCAATAGACTGGATTGTAGTATGGGACTATCAACAGATATATCCTGTTAACATTGCTAAGATAGTACTTTGGGAATCTAATACAGAGAGGGGAAAATCCGCGCTAGTCGGCAGTTCTGCTGTCGAGAGAACGCGTCGTTAAACAAAGCTATGCGAAATTAATGCGAAGCTGACAACGGGTTGTTATGACTGTTGTGTAAAGGATTGTCTATTCATAGTATATACGAAACCTGAAACTAGTTTGCAAAGAATCAGATCAGATAATGGGTCATATGTAATGAAAAAATCTTCCAACCGAATCTTGAAAATAACTGGCTCGAAACAACCAGTGATTTTCCGAGCCAACATTGCTCAAATATAAAAGTCGTAACTCTACGAGAGAAGTTGCCAAAGAAATCTTCAACTTAAGCCCGAAAAACTACCAGGATATGATTTAACAGGTGTAATCTTAAGACAGCTCCGACGTAAAGCTACTGTTAAGCTTACTACACTTATCAACGCCGCCTTTCGACTGAAGTATGTGCCTGATATGTGGAAAGTAGCCGAAGTCATCATTAGGATACCGAAACCTATAAAACCTTTCATGAAACAACATCATATAGGCCTATATCTTTGCTACTTATAATGTCAGTTATTTGAAAAGCTATTGCTATTGCGGCTGATACCCGTTATACAAAATTGAGAATTTATTCCTGATCATCAGTTTGGTTTCAAAGAAAAACACTCGACAATTGTTCAGGTACAACAAATAACAAACATTATTGAAAGAGGTTTAGAAGAAAAGAAAGTGTGCTCAACTGTTTTTCTCGATGTAGCACAAGCTTTCGATAAAGTCTGGCTCGAGGGCCTAGTACATAAATTAAAACTGATATTACCTAAAGTGTTAGCCGATATCTTAGAATCCTATATATTCAACAGAGCGTTTCAGATACGACACGAAGCAGCTTATTCTAAAGTTGTACCAATAAAAGCTGGTGTACCACAGGGAAGTGTGTTAGGTTCGGTTCTATACCTATTTTACACGTGCGATATTCCAGAGCCCGGATGTAATTCCATAGCAACCTTTGCTGATGATACAGCTATTATGGCGATAGAAAATACGCACTAGGAAGCTGTCGAAAAGGTGCAAGTAGCCATCGATCAAGTCTGGAATTGGTCCAAAACAAGTTAAATGAAGCCAAGTCATATTGACTTCACTAACAAGAAACTGCAGTACTTTCTGGTATACTTTCTTTTTAATTATTTTATTTAATTAATCAGATATGAAAAATCCATTTTGTTAGTAGTTTCTTACGCTAGGTTAGTAATTTATTTAATTATTTTTTCATTAAATTTATTCAAAATATTATCAATTTGGTTCATATTTATTATTAAATTTGTCATTATTAGCAGTCACGTGCACTTTATTCCAATGCCTTACAATTGGACATTCAAAACTTTCCAACAACGTATTCAGATGGCCGTTAGAGCTTTCCCGGACCCGGTGCATCAGAGAGGCTATTCGTTTTCTTATTATTGTATAAAAACAATCCACGTTAGCCTCTGCAAACATTCCTGATGCACTGCACAACCCAGGCAGCCCCAACAACATTCTAAACCCGTTGTTGTACTGAATACGTAGAGCGTTGAAGGCTTTCTTGGTTTAATTAGTCCAAAGGCTGCAAGTATAAAATGTTTGGCAGTACGTCTTAAAAAGTGTGAGCTTTACTGCCTTCGATGATAGTGATACATAGACAAAATGTAGTGATAAGTGCTGCCTAGTAAGAACACGTTAAAAAAAGTGTCTTCCTATATTATGTAGAAACTAAGATTTGGACGTTCTCTTAAAATTTTAATACCGTAGGAGATTAGGTTAAAATTAAATTACTAGCCTAGGCTAGATTGAAATACCTTTTCGTCATGGTACTTTATAATACAAAAATAAAACCTTTAATACTGTTGCACATGCAGAGATAAAGAGTTTTATAGAAAGAGTAACCGTGGAGTTTCTTGTCCGTACTTCTCCATAGGAACCTACACTTTGGAACGTGGCAACTAACTTCTGACAATTCGAAAGGACCTGTAAATGGTTTATTCGAAATAAATGATTTGATTTGATTTGAAAAGCCGTTCGGAAATAATCATAAGATACTTATTTTTCCGTTGAACGCGCCATTTAGTGATGGGCGGACGAAAAATACTCAAAGAGTAAATACTCGAGCATTTATCCGAAATGAATAAATACTCGTTTTTACTCATTTTAATCGGATATTTATTCAATATGAAGTATATATGCCATATGACATTAACTCCGCCTTATGAACCAAACATAGAAGTATAAATAAATAAATATATTTTTTGCGGAGCAGATGCTTTTATTGTCTATTTTAGTAACTTCTAGGTGACGAATTACTTGAGTCCGTAGTAGTCATAATTTACGTTGGCCAAAGATAATTGTCCACCAGGTAGATCATCTGCTGCAAGAGTGAGAGAAAGCTCCCTCTCCCTCTCCACAGCCTCTTTTGTGAGCTTCCCTCCTCGCAAAAAATTGCGAAATCTAGAGATCGCCCGCCCCTGCTTCCCTCATATGGTTATGGCACTGTTAGGTCTTACCAGGGCACACCTCCAACGTGTGCTGTGTCCACCAACCGCAACCTGGCAACTGCTACAGTGATGATACCTCGGTGACGCAGATATTTTCTGAAGCACCAGCCCATATAGTGACGCAACAGCGCCAACAGCTTTCGTTTCAATCTCAAATCCCAGGGTGGTAAACCAGCCAGAACCCTCACTTTCTCCAAGTAAATCGTACGGTATCCCCTTATCAGCCTGTCAGCCATCAAGCGCTATGGTATTCGCAGTATTGTAATGTTTTGGGCTGACTGGTTAATCAGCTCAAACTGGGGACAGTGAGATCTACTATACTAACCCCGTATATATTAGCCTTCGATGGGTGTCGAGCCTTTGTAGCAAAAAATTATACGTGATTTTGGATAAGGGAGGGGGGGGGTTAATCTAAAACCTCACCACGTATCACCAGGGGGAGGGTTAAAAAGTTGTTAAAAAACATCACGTGAATAATGGACGACTCCCAATGATAAATAAAAATGGAGGCTCTCTCTGCTCGCCCCCACTCTGCCAGGTGGTGGGGTTCGAATGGGAAGGGTATATGAAAGACCGAGAAAGATATAGAATGGCGGAAACACAGTGCTTACCTATATTAAATAAGTCAGCTTCGAATATCGGTCAAGTCGAAATAATACGTAAATTATAATTTAGTAAATTAATGTTTTGTATCTACTTACCTCAAGTTTGCCGTCGCTAATACTTTGTTCTGCCACTTCTTCTTCATTGCCCATACCTAAAACGTAAAAAAAGCAGTAGAAAATCTTGATAATACTCACGGTAATTAATATTAAAGTTTTTTTTTAACAAGTTCATTTTTATTAATCGCGACATCGCCGCGGGCTCCGCTCATGACTAAGGGCTCCGTTCGAGTTCGAAACCAGTCGGGCAATCCCGAAAAAATGCACATGAGTAGTAACCGGAAACACTAAATTGATATGTCTCACGAAAGACTTCATACAAAAAAAAAAAAAAACATTTGTCATTGGACATTGGACATTGGACATTGTACATTGGACTTCATATAGGATTCACGCCAGCGTCCCAGCGGCTCCCGCGCGCAGCCCATCCTTACGCACAGGCGTCGCTCCAGCCATCTAACATGACGTCACAGACTCACTCCACAGATCCACGCCGGCGCCCCAGGAGGGGATGTTGAGCGCGACGAGGGCCTGCAGCGGCGGCAGCGCCAGCGGGTCCCGCGCGCTGCCCACCCACACGCATAGGCGCCGCTCCAGTCCGCCGCACCCGCCGTCGTCCAGCGCGCGCCCCACGCCCAAGAACGCATATGCCATCTGATAAGTTAACAATTCAGTATCTTGATACTGTCATCGACTGCCATTTCTTCTCAATTTCCCGTAGCAGTCTTTCTCCTTATTTGCGAAAGTTAGAGAGAAATATTATCTACCACCATGTTGGAATTCTCGATTAAGTGGCTTACCCACATTGAACCTAGCCGGTTTTAGTATAAATAGCCACTTATTTCTTGAATGGCTATGTTCTCCACTTAAGCAATTCTGGAGTTTATTTCCGAATGAGAGACGCGTTGAGGTTTTAGCGATGTCGATAGTTTGAATGTCAGTGTAATTCGAAAAACATAGGTGGGTACTATGCAATATTCACAATTAATGAAAAAAAAACTCCAACTTACATAATTGAGCGTCCGACTAGCGTATCTGTAAAGGAACTGCGAGCGCGCGTGATGGAAGTCCAGCGCAACTTGCGCGTCGACGCCTATGCTCGTGTAGTTGTATGCGTATAAAACGCGCGACTGACGATATCGACCCAACCTGCTGCGCTTAGGATTTATCGTTACCTTCCATCTGTAAATAATATTTGTTTATGTTGCAGGCTTGTAAGTGTGCATCTTAATTGTATACTGCCAAGTAGAGATACTCCGCGAGACTCCAAAAAACTATATCAAACAAAACAAAAGCGGGATTGCAGTGGCCCTTTAATTTTTTAATTTTTGTAGGCAATTTTTTTGTAAAATAGTTTATTTTACTATTTTTAGTGTAAGTATGGAAAAACGAACTAGCCATCTAAAATATTTAACCGACCAGACGACAGTTACGACGAAACCGCAAACTGGTATTTCATTGGTAAATATGTAGATCTTTCATAAAATTTACTCCTATTTACCTTATGTAGGTACTTCTACATAATTTGTATGTAGACCAATGTTTGCGAATCCAATCTGAACAACAACTTATATTCATCGATATCAATGTATTGACCTGTAACTCAGTTGGATAATGTTGACAGCTGCAGAGTGCAAAGATTCTGTGATTACCTTCCAACTCTATTATTAGATCCTTAACCACCTGTCAGCGACCTACTCACCTAGACCAATCTATGACACAGGAAATTCCCTGAGTCATGTATAAAAAATAGAAATTATTAAAAAGAAGTTGTTTAAATTGAAGCAATGCACTAAAACAACTTAAGGGTTGCATATTCGAACGCAGTAGGCATTTATCGCCACCTCCTTCCCCGCGCGGGGAGGACGTGTGTACTCGTGGCCTCGGCCTCACACTTCAAATTAACTCGCTCAGCCTGCGTCAAAGTACAAATTATATAGCAGAAGTTTTAGTATTTTTTTTTGTTTCCCTGAAACATATACTGGCTGATTGAAAAAATTGAAATGTTTCGATTGTGTTATGTTTTCATTAAAATAAAAACTAATTATTTTTACCCGATTTCATGTGATTTAGTTGCTTGATAAATTTGGTAGGTATTTATCTCACTTTTATCATTTTGAGATATATAGTTTTTGAAAAAATATGAGTGGTTAGTCATTTTTTATGTCATGGAGCGACTCCATTTCACTGCTGATGAAATGCAGAGAGCTGTAGGAATGCTACAAGCAGGATAAAATCAGTCCCATGTATCTCGGCATTTTGGTGTCAATGGGAGCGTGATTTGTCGTCTTTGGCAGCGCTACGTTAATACAGTGGCGGTACCTTCATATAAGCCCAAAAGCCCGGCATGCCTTACTAAAATGCTCGATAGAGAATCAATATCAAACCCGAACTATTTAAAAGTTCGCGCGCTTAATTCTTATCAAAATAACACAAAGTATCTACCTATGCCACACTACTACACATCGCGATTGTTCGCGCGCAGAGTTTCGCATTTACATATACCTATCTCGCTTACACGTACGGGCTTTTACCGGGCTTTCAAATACTATCTCTGACACTTTCGCACTTATAGCGATGTGCCGTATAACGAGTATATACCTTGTGCGTCTACAAATCGATCAGTATGGAAGATTTAAGCCGTGCATGCCTATGAAGTTGCACGCGTATGCACACCTTGCCAACTCTGCAGTGTTGCCGTTTTAGCGACGTTGTGAGATCTTGGAAATTTTTAACGAGTTGGAGACTTTTTTTAAGATTTAGCAATAATAAAAACTAGCGACTTTTTAAAATAATTAATAGTTTCGAGTCACGTGACACATAGATTAAAAATTATGAATTTGTTTATCGAATTAAATGTATTTACGAGTTATTAATATTATTTTCAAAAATACCAAAGAGTCAAATAAAATACATTCTATCATTATAGCTAAGTTTCATATTTTATTTCCATCGGTGTCAAATACCCTATTGCGACATCTACCTAGATTTTTCATATACCTGGCGACTTTTTTTGCCTAAATGACAACACTGCAACTCTGCGTAAGTACCGAGTGCAACTCACTTCAGTTTCATTTGCGTGAGTGGGAAAAGTTTTGTTGTTAAAGTTTTTTGTGTGTTTTCTTAGATTTTCTCAGTGATACAATTGTTTTGGTGACTTACAATGGAGGTAATTGTACCTTGTGAGGATTTAAAATGCGTTCAAGTTTTGATTGGCGAAGATAAGGTAAAATCTTTAAACTTTGCTCAGAAAAAACAGTTAATTTCTTCATTTTAAAACCGACGCCTAATCTGTGTATTTCTCAGACTAGTTAATCACATAAACGAAAATTTAATAGATCAGTGTATAAAACTAGTTGGATTGTTGGCTGTTCGCACACTAATAAGTTGTATTGCTGGTGCTGCATATTTTTTTCGAATGAAGATTCCGAATACATATGGTTATAATGATTTAAATAACATATCTGGCGCCATTAAAAGGCACGCAAATTCCCATAAACACCTGTGTGCAATGGTTTCTTTCGGTAATTTTGGTAAACAACGAATTGAGACATCTATATCACGGCAGTAATCTGAGGAAATTTCAAAATATAACACGCGCGTTGATAACAACCGTAGTGTATTTCAAAGATTTGTCTATATTGTTTGTCATTTAGCACAACAGGAACTTCCTCTGAGGACATGATGAGTCCAAAACTTCATTAAATAAAGGCAATTTTTTAGAACTGGTCTCGTTAATTTCAAAATACGATGTCGTTTTAGAAAAGCATATGCAGCATCAGGAAATTTATTTCACTTTTAATTTATTGTACCTAACCAGTAGTTTATGAGAAAATTGCGATGATACATACGTAGGTACCTATATACTCAGCAGAAAACTGAACTTTCTTTTTTTGAAATCGGTTAAAATTTTATTGGGCTTGCCTTATTTTGAAACCCTAGGCACGCCACTGCGTTAATACAGGGGATCCTGCTGAGCAGCACCCAGTACGTGGAAAGAGTACAACTGCTCGACAGGACCAATTCATACAACTGACTGAAAGACGTAAGCCGATGTTAACCGCCCGGAGATAGGTTTAAAGTTACAATTCTCAAGCGGTGTTGTTGTTAGCCACCAAACCGTGAGAAATAGGCAGCATGAATACGGCCTACGAGCACGACGCCCAATTAGGTGCCCACCTATACGCCATGGGAGTCGCGCCCGTCGAAACAAATGGTATAGGGAACACTGGACATGGACCCAGGAGCAATGGGATACAATTTTATTTTGCGATGAGCCCTAGTTTGGGTTTAGGCCTGATACGAGAAGGGTAAGAGTGTATCGTCGTCCCGGAAATGCTGAACGGCTGAGATGCGTCCAGCGTACCTATTCGCTATCTCAGTTGCCAACCGAATTGATGGACACTTTGTAGTACATTGCGTCGTGTGTTACAGCTTGTCTTTGATGAACAACAATAGTGAAAACTTACGACGCAATGTACTACAAAGTGTCCATCAATTTGGTTGGCAACCGAGATAGCGGATAGGTACGCAGGAAGTGCACCTCTACAGTGGCTCCACAGTGATGGTATGGGCGGGTATTATGAAGAATAGACGAACTGAGCTCGTTTTTGTAGATGGCAATATGAACGCTGAAAGTTACGTTAAACATGTCCTTGGGCCGTATGTTCACCCATTTGCACAAATTCTTGGCGAAGATTTCACGCTGATGCATGACAATGCGTGGTCGCACACAGCTCGGAGGACCAGAGAGTACTTGACAATGAAAAACATCCGGGTATTGCCGTGGCCTGCACAATCGCCAGACCTCAATCCCATCGAGCACGTATGGGCTATACTCCAGAGACGTGTTTTAGAGAACCTGAATTGAGTGTCGACAACCCAACAATTCCATTGGGAGCGATTGCCGCAGGATCAAATAAACAATAGAGGCGACCTCACTTTGTATTGAATTACCAAATAATTAAAAAATTACGCTATTTAATTTTGTAAAACATGAAAAGTGTATAATAACTTTCGTGAGACACATTCCTATTAATTATAGTTTAACGGTTATTACTCACGCCCATGAGTAATAACCGTCAAACTATAATAAATATGAAAAGTGTAGTTTCGTTTTAAATTTATTTTATACTACGTATATTATGGTACACATATTGTTAATTATTATAATTAAATGACGATTGAATGAATGATTTTGTTGCATTAGTCAATAATGTATCAAATTTTTTTTAGTTATTATTTTTAAATTATATATAAATATAATACACTAGTAAAAATCGTTCAAAAGTTCAAAACCGTACATGTTGCTTAGACTTTTTATGTATGTACATGACAGAAATAAGATATATGAAAATAATGAAAACAAATGTTTAGTAGATAGTAAAATAAATAAAAACTTGGACAAAAAGAAAGAAAGAAAAGGTTTAATTTTGGAGCAGCACAGGCAGAAAAGGAACCTAAACAAACATAAAATGAGAATATATATGATAACTATAGGATTTTTTTTTTAAAGTAATAATAAAACATAACCCGTGCAAGGCCTGCCTCCTGCCTGTGAACTGCCTCGTTGGTCTAGTGGTCTCAAACGCGACTGCTGAGCAGGAGGTCTCGGGTTCGATTCCCGGGTCGGGCAAAGTGTTATTGAGTTTTTCTGTTAGGAAATTCTCAGTAGCAGCCCGGAGCTTGGAATTGTGCCCGGTTGATGGTAATAGGCTCACCACCTATTACATGGGACTTAATAACAGCATTGGTGAAATGTGGGTGTACAATTGTGTACACCTCTGCCTACCCCTTCGGGGAATACAGGCGTGATGCTATGTGCAAGGCCAAAAAAGGCCCCTATCTCATAGAGCAAGAGCCCGCGACGGCCAGACCTTTGTTATTATATAAAAGATGGTTAGGGTAGAAGTTTCTCTGTGCATGTCCCCAACACAGGAAATAACGATCAGTCAGTGAGTATGGAGTTTGGATTTTGGTTGCTTGGGCTAAACTTTGGTACTAAATTTAATTTCAATCCAAAATGGGTGAATAATTAAAAAATTATGTACAAAAATGTATCATAATAATCACATACCTGATTGAGTTTTGAGCGAAACACTGACTTAACTTGGTAGTTGATCCCCTCAAACCATTTAAAGTGGTATTTGTCTGGCAAGATTTAAAAACATTAAAACTGTTCGGCTATTGGGGTTACATATAAGTAACATACTCGTAAGTGTCCGGCAATGGATGACATAATTTCTAATGTTATTCCGAACAAAATATAAAAATATTGAGCCTTATACTTTAGCGATTTGGAGTTACTATTTTATACACCTTTACTACCTGTTACCGGCCCAAGTAACCAATTGTGTTTGGATTGCCAAACTCCATACTCGCTAATCGTTCTTACCTATGTTGTTGTCTTATCTTACTTTCACCTTTTATAAAATAAAGAAGGTCTGGCCGTTGTGGGCTCTTGGGCTATCAGCATAATACATTGATTAGAATGTCGCAGAGCTGATGTTCTGATAGGGCCGATCGTGATGCCACGGATATATGCACATAACATAAGTATTAATGTGTGACAAAATAGAAATAATTTATATTAAATAAATAAAGCTACCAAACATTATAATAATATTCATAGACTAATATATAGATAAAATATTTATAGGTATTTATTCAGTGAGAAAATATTAATAATACAATAATAATAGTTAATAGTTATTTAAATGTATTTTTTTTTGTAATTGGTATATATATAGTTAAAAATATAATTTATATGTAATTTAATGAATAACCGAAATAATAATAGTTATTAGTATCTGTGGATCCAGGGATTATATCAATAAAATCATTTTTAAATGAGCTGGCAGCACAGGTATGCCGCCAACCTCTTTGCGCTTAAGCTTGGTAACTTTGATATTTATACCTGTCAAGTGGTTGATGGTTCGCGTGTTTAACAGCATTGATGATATTGTGCGCATCCAGATTTGAGTGACCACCTGCACCCCAGCCGAGCACACGAGATAGATCATTGCCAGTGCCCATGGGCAAGATCGCAACTGCAGCCTGAATAAGCACACAATAAACATTATTTCTTCCGAAAACACTTAAATGAATTGTTTCGGCACACGCTTCATGTAATTCTTCGAAATATATAGGATTCCGAGGATATCTGTGCAGACCAACTGCGGCTGGCCTGCACTGATGACGTTGTCCGCTTTTTTAATAATTTTGCTATTCAGTTTTAAATTTCGTAAACGAGATTATAATTGAAATATTTTAGATAATATAATTATATAAATAGATATTTAGGGTTTATGTTATCACGGTAAGAAGTTACGCACACTAATTACACACAGGTCAACGAAACCCATAAGGTTTCCATTTCTGTGATTTTTGTCTGGGAAACCTTACAAAATATTGTCAAACAGTAGGTATTATTTTTATACTATTTAGAGCACTACAGTACTCTTAAACTGAACATTGAATATTTTTCAACCATTTTGATTAATTCCGATAAATCTTTCAAATGCATTATCCCTTTCGCTGCGCGACCTGCACGCACTGGGTTTTTACGCTAATAAAAACTAAGCAAAACATATAATATAATCAATACTATAATTGTATTAAAAATAGTTAAACTTTTAAGTAACTTGAATTATTTAGAATATCAGTGCTGCAATGAAACTATAGAGGCTACTATTCCTGTACATTGCATCTTTTCCAAAAAATGTATTGCGGTGTAAGTACTTTATATCCAATACAGAAGCTGAAACCACAATTTTTGGAAACGGTAAGTGTATAATTTATGGCTGGATTACCATAACTAAAATCACCATTTTTCAATTCAATTTTACAAATGTAAATCACGTTATTTAAACCTAAAAAAAACATGGCATAGCAAAATTTCTGATCTAGTCGAAATTGCCATTAAAACACAATATGGGTGTGTGTGTGTGCTTGTGAGATTGTCTGTAAACGCAACCACAATCCAGGAAGAAATTCCTAGTGTGGACAACGTTTAAAAAAAAACTTACAAAGTTTCGATAGAAAAAACGTCTGAAGTTTCTTTTTGAGATAGATTTTTCAGTTTTATTAAAAATGAAACATTAGGATGACAATAAAAAATTACACTATTGTTTAAGGCGCTTGGCCTCCTCAATGGCCTCGGAGTGTTGGGCGGAGTTTACTCAAATTTATCCCACTCCATTCCGCACACCCCACCACTGAAAAACTATCAAAGATTGTGCGGGCGCAGTAATGCGACCGCTCGTACGTTATGTTTCTGCCTACATTCTATTAGGAATTTATAATATTATTTAATATATGAGAACAATATGTTTTATTACTGTTTGGCTTTATTTTGTAGGTAGTCTATAGATTCATAAGTTTTATGTATTTCCAGCGTATACAGTTTCATTTTCTGACTTCTGGAACACCGGAATTCTTTGTATTATTAGTTTTGTTATAAGGGATGTCAAAATTTATTTTGACTCCTTTTTAATATGGTTTATACTTATATAAATATATGACACTTAAATTATCAAAAATATTCCAAAATTGTTATAAGTAATTCATAAAATGATGTACACCATATTATAAAAAATGTGTTGAAAACACAAAATAGTCTGTTTATTAATAAATGCGTCATTGGTCTAGTGGTCGTAAGGAGGACTGCCTAGCGTAAAGTGCTAGTCTAGTACGTAATTGAGTTTTTGAATTGTGCCTGGTTGATAGCAATAAGCAGCTCCTATTACATGGAACTTATTAGAAGTGAAATGTGAGTATATAACTGTATTTACTTCTTTCTACCCCCTTGAGGAATACAGATGTTGTAATATGTCAATACGTAATGATTTATATGCACGAAAAGGTAGTATCCAAAAAATCAATCACTAAAACTATTATAGCACTTATTTATCAATATTTTTAAGAAAATGCTTATTTCTTTAAATACCGTTTTTACTACTAGTTGTACTATTATATTATACCTATATCATATAGGTATGTTATTCGAAACCTACCATGACACAGGTAGTTTAAAATAAATGTTTCAATTAAGTCGAGTTCTGTATGCAATGCACTACACAATTTGCTACTATATATAGGTATTGCTATCTTGCTCTCAGACGCGCGAAAACTGTTTATATTTTATTAAAAACAAAATGTTGTAAAAAAAACAATGAGGCATTACAATGAGGAGAAATCTAAAAACATGCCATTTTGTACTGTTATTTATATTATTTTGGTCATTGATTATTTGACTTACTGCCTGGCATTTTTATGTATATAACAATTTAGGAAATCGTTTTGATAATGTAAGTGTCTTATTTTTGTATAAGTATAAACCATATTAATATCGCTTTTAACAAAACTTTGTAACAATACAAATACCTGTGATCCTGAAGTCAGAAAATGAAACTGTATACGGTGGAAATACATTAACTTGTGAAGTATGTAGACTACCTACAAAATAAAGCCAAGTAGAAATAAAACTTATTGTTCTCATATATTAAATCTTAATATATATAAATCTCGTGTCACAATGTTTGTCCTCAATGGACTCCTAAACCACTTAACCGATTATAATAAAATTCGCACACCATGTGCAGTTCGATCCAACTTGAGAGATAGGATAGTTTAAATCTCAAATTATAGTCGCGTGCGAAGCCGGGACGGACCGCTAGTAATCTTATAAATTTCTAATAGTAGAATGTAGGCAGAAACATAACGTACGAGCGGTCGCACTACTGCGCCCGCACAATTTTTAATAAATTTATTTATTTTAATTAATTACAACGGTTAAAAACCAATTGCAGTAACAATTTTTTTTTTACAATATACAGTAATCAAAACACAAAACGACTACACAAATACAAAAAAAAAACTTAAAGTTAAAAAAAAAAAAAACTTTCGGGAATCACTCTCATAATAATTCTGACAAGCCAATAAAATCTTCGTCCATTCATCCGCAAACAGATCGTTTGTTGGGTTAGTATTCAAGATCATTAAGTGCAGACAGAGTGCGAGGGATTGGAGACTTAGCACGCGCAACGGTGCGACACGGAGGCACAGCAAACAATCTGTGCTTTTTACTCCGGTAATAATTGTCCGGCACAAAGAAGCGAGCTAGCACAGCAAGCAGATCAGGCGCGTCTATAGTACCACGGAGTGTCTTACAGGCTATGGTGAGTTGGTCACGTGCTCGCCTTACATCTAACGAATTATATCCGAGACAACCCAGTAGAAATTTGGTCGGATAAAGGTAAGGGTAATCGCCGTGTATCCGCTTGTACAGAAACCTAAGAAACGCTTTCTGTACTTTTTCTAATAGACGCGAATAAGTACTTTCATGTGGATTCCACACACAAGAGCTGGATTCTAATTTGCTACGCACAAGCGCGTTGAATATTATTTTGATGGTATGTGCAGAGCGAAAATCACGGCAATTACGCAGAACAAAACCTAACCTTTGGTAGGACTGTTTTGCTACCGTAGCCATGTGGACGTGGAAGGTGAGCTTTTGGTCGAATATGACTCCCAGATCTTTCATGGCTGTTGATTTTGTGATAGTGTCATTATTTAAGTTGTATTCATAATTCGACCGAAGGTCATACCGAAGCACTTAGAAAAGTTAAACTCCATCTTATTGTCTACGCTCCACTTATATATCGCGTCTATATCTTGCTGCAGTGCCAAACAGTCACTCTCGGAGCTTACTTCAACATAAAGTTTCAAGTCATCGGCATATAAGAGACATCTTGCATGACAAAGAACTTGAGGGAGATCATTTACTATAATTAAAAGTAAAGGCCCCAAAATTGAGCCTTGACTCACACCGGAACGCGTGTGATAGGCACCAGATTCGTACATGCCAAGCCTAACAAACTGCCGACGATCGCGTAGATAGTCTGCGAAAAAACGGAGGAGAGATGGGGAGAGTTCGAGTTTGCTAAGTTTCATCAGCAGTGTGTCATTGTTAACCCTGTTCCGGAAGTCGAAGTAAAGTACGCCTACCTGACGCCCGCGGTCCAAGCTGGAGGAGATATAATCAACTAGTGTCAGGAGATTAGTATCAACTGACCTCTTGCCTCTCGAAGGCCTTAGCCGGGGAAGATAAAATTGCGATAGGGCGGTAATCTTGAACAGAACTTTTGTTTTGGGTTTTGGGAATAGGTGTGACTCTGGAAACTTTCCACTCAGCGGGATATGTACCAGTCTGCAAGGCTAAATTATAAATGTAGCAAAGAGCTTCACTGAGAATATTTCTTAAATCTTTAAAAATAAAAGGGGAAATATTATCGGGGCCGATAGAGCTGTTAGGTTTAAGTTTATTTATGCCTTTTACAATGTCTACAGGGTACAAGGGGGTATGTTTATGTAATTGCTGTCATTGGTATGGTCAGCGACACAAACATGATCCGCATTGAGTCGCGGAACATCAGGATTAATACTTTTTCAGTGGTGGGGTGCGCGGAGTAGAGTGAAATAAATTCGAGTAAACTCCGCCCAACACTCCAAGGCCATTGAGAAGGCCAAGCGCCTTAACACTAATCTGTCTGATTATTTTCTTCCTGCGGCTGAAGCCCGAACTGGGGCCTCCACACCATGCTGCCAAACTACACTACTAAAACCTGGCGCCACTACCGTTACTCGTAGAGGCAACCGGAGCGGACAGCGGAGGCGGAGCCCATCCCCATTTTAATAATGAAAAAAAAAAAAGATTTTATTTTTCATTTTTATTAGGCTTTGTAGGTGGTAATAAGCTCACCATCTATAAATAATAGATGTTTGATACATGGGATTTAACAGCATTGGTAATTGTGAGTGCACAACTGTGTATACCTCTGCCAACCACTTCGGAGAATACATTTAATGCAGGATCGTTGGTATGTAAAATCGATCGATCGAATCGATGATGATGTTACTGACAAAGTAAAAGTGCAGTGGAACTCGTAAGTCGATTGATTCTACAACATATCTGCCTAATAAGAGACCAAAATATTTTCTTTTTCTTTCTTTATTTCCTTCTTTCCTTAATTCTTTCATTATTTCCCTCTCTCTATTTATTTCTTTCTTTCCTCATTTCTTTCTTTCTTAATTTCTTTCGTTCTTTCTCTCCTCCTTTCCTTCTTTCTCACATGGTAGCGTGATGAAATGTGTATTATGAAAACCCCGTAAACATTCACGGAATACGACTGGATTAAGTAATAGTTTCCTCACTGATTACCATCACCATGTACACAATCAATAAGGTACCAACGAAATCAATTAATTGACAAATAACCTATACCTTATCAAAGCTATTATCAAGTAAAATTTGAGAGTCAACGCCATTTTGCGTTGACCAATAGATCATGACCTTTGCGATGTACGGGATTGGATACAATAGAGAGGTCAAGCTGTATCTCCTGATTGTCTTGAACGATTCTAATAAAACATGCACCGGATTTTAAATTGGACTAATACCTACTGGATAGTAAAATTTCATTTAAATCTGTTCGGGCGTTTATGCGTTTTTAGGTAACAAACAGACAGACCAGACATAAATTCTGAAAATGATGGATTTGTGTTCTATGGCTTATTTCTAGCCTCTCTAGCTAATTCTTCAAAAAATATTCAATGTACAGACTTTTCGACCTCCAAAATTTTATTATAGTATTATAGGTATTATAGAGTCCGTTTAATTTATATGAAGCCATTTTACTTGGTACTTAGTCTTTAGTATCACAAAAATATTTTGGTGATTTGGGCATTTAAATTGTACCCATTAATAATTACCTGCCTGAGAGATGCCTATTAGTCACGTGATTCACACATATCGAGTTCGAAATATCGAATCTAGCAATCTCTTTAATTAAACATTTTACTACTGTTTTTCAAAGAAACATTGAAAAAATAATAGACAGGAACGGGGTTTTAACCCGCGACCTTTGACGTTCCGGGTCATCACTCTACCAACTGAGCTACCTTGTCGTGTTCAAAGCTATTGAATTTTTTAATCCTCTTTGTATTCGTCTTAAAGAGACGCCTGGCGATATTTATCAAGCATATATAATTATATTTTTTTAAACAATATGTGTGTATAAAAAAAAAAATTATATCTGATTTATAAAGGATTGGGATGGTGTTCGGCGATTTACAACTGCAAAGTGGTAACGCTGAGTTTTGTTGTGTTGTATGTTTCTTTGAAAAACAGTTATTAAGAATGAATAAAGGCATTAATTACTGTTGGCCTAAACATGTATAAATAAATAAACATATTAATTATATAAAAATGTTATATTTACCAATTTTTACTTACCTTAATTTGAGGTGAAGAGAACAGTGAGTTCATAACCCAAGCCACGGTACCATCTCCGCCAGCGACAAGAACTCGACATCTGGATGGCAACCACCGCACCACGCTTTCTGGAGAAGTCGAACTTATATCCACTACCTAACGTAAATCGAACAAAAATCTGTATTAGATACTAGTTATCTCGTTCAAATCTTATAACATGAACCATATATACATTCGTCGTCACAAAAACTGCACGTCACCGAAAATAAGATCCAAGCGTTTAAAACTGTCAGCACACACATTTAACCCAAATCATATTGGTATCTACTGAATGATCATTTAACAACTTTTTCATTAGCAATAATTTGATATCATAGACATAAATCACACGAGTATGCTGAAAAAACTGGCCAAAATACGCATTACAAGGGCCACTACTTGCACCACTCTGCAAGGGTATAAAATGGCCGATCAAGGTCAAATGTCAGTCAGTCGCTATCCCGACGTTTAAGACGATATATATCCGACGACGGATAGCTTGCGAGCTATCCGTCGTCGGATATATATCGTCTAAATATATCGGCAGAACTTTCGTAAGCGTCTCCACATTAAGAAGGTGACAGGAGAAGAAAATTGCGGCCAACAGAGCTGCTGGCCAAGACTAACTGCACAGCATCGGAGAGACTGGTTGCAAATCGCTCGCAATCATGTCGATTGGACGATCAAACAACGAAGGACTGTCCTCTTCTGTAATGAGATGAGGGTGTGTCTTTTCTGCAACGACAGGCGTAGAAGAGTATACAGAAGGCAAGCGGAACAGTTCGCACAAGTCTTAATCGAGAACACAGTTGAATACGAGGGTGGCTCATAAATCGATGGCAAAACGAACCTCGTATGTTTCCAGGACTCGAGATGCTCGCGGGAAAGGGTCGCCGACTGCTCCTCGATGTAGGTCCCATGTGCAGGTTTTGTTGGCAGTGAGTTTAAATTAATGCATGATAACGCCCGGTGTCACACCACATTAATTATAATTATAATTAATAAACACCTGCACGAGGTTGGGATCCCTGTTATACGCTGGCCGGCACGAAACCCAGACCTGAATTCGATTGAGTACCTTTGGGACGAACACATAAATACACGAGTATGGGCACGTGATCCTGCCCCTAGTACTTTTCAAGACTTCCAAGATGCCGTCCCCGTTTCGCTCGTTGCGGAAAGGGAACACATTCCTCAAGTAAGCATCTTCAAGTTAATTAGGTACACGAAAGACGAACACTAGGTTCTAGGTAATAAAAAAAAAAGAAATTTTTATTAAAAAGCGTTAACCTTTCGGGTCAGTAACGTACAGATCTGTACGTTGTAACAATAAAAATCTATTGTGTCTGCTAATGACTGAGGCAACAGCTTAAGACTGTTTGAAGGTCAATTTTTCAAAGGTGCGATTTTTGTGATTAGGTTGTTTTCTGTCAAGTTGTTTTCCGTTAATTTCTTTGACAAAAGATAAAACCTGAAATACCTACAAAATTTGTGTGCCGGCTTTAAAAGTATCGCCGGCAAAAGATAGCTATGGAATAGTGCTGTGCTATCGTAACGATGGTTTCGAAACGAAATTTATCGATAACCTTAAACGTCTGGAGATGATTTTATTATTATTACAGATAAAAAGGTAAACGGTTTTTAAAATTTTGTAGTGTATATGTCGCAGATGGATTGTAGAATCCGCTGTTTTACAAAATGTCTAGCTGGTTTACAAAACAGTACTGTTTTATAAAACAGCTGAACAACGCTCAGCTGGATTGCCATTGCGATACGTTTAACATAACTGCTACCCACCTTTAGACGTAATGCAGAATGACATATCTACAGTGGGACAGGTTTGTTTATTGTTTATGTATATTAAATGGATAGTCACCATTCAAGTAAAAAAACGATACTGTATTCTGATTTGACTTTCCGTGGCTGGGTCGACGGGCTCCTATTTTTGTGTCTGTAAGGTTAGAAAAAACCTAAACACGACTCTTCGAACCTAACCTGTCCGTGTCGGGATACGCGAAACTCCCGAGCTCGCTTGGCTCGCTCATGGATCATTTTCGTTTATTTTCTTTCATAATCCCGATATATTGTCGACTATTATAGTGGTTTAGTATTTACGTCATAAAAAAAATCATCTTTTCTTTGCTATTGACAAGTAAAATAAAGTTAGATTATTATTGTTAAGACATACACAGCCATATGCGACAAAATTTCGAACTAAAATCAACAATCTGACAGTTCATTTCACACTGTTTTACATAATCTCTGATCGTTGACCCGCTGCATTGATAAACGCAAAACGTTCATTCAATTCTGCGTGTTATAGTTCAGTAATTATGGAAAACCGCTAAACGTCGTTCAGCAGTTTTTCATAACAGTACTGTTTTGTAAATCAGCTGGCAGTTTTGTAAAACAGCTTATTCTACAATCCATCTGCGACATACGAGGACACGACATAGTTCGCGGAATGGGGGATAAAGGGTGGAAATAAAAAAACCAAATTATTTTTCCTTTTCAATATATTCACCTGCAAGACGGATACATTTTTCAGATCTTTCAATTAATTTGTTTATACCATCATAAAAAATGTTTTCTCTTTGTCTTCAAAATACGCCGAAACTGCCTCCTTGACTTCATCATCGGTGGTAAATTTTTTACCCCGCAGCTCTTTTTTCATTTTTGGAAACAGGTAATAATCACTGGGGGCCAGGTCTGGGCTGTAGGGTGGGTGATTCAAAATATCGAAGCCCACCTTATGCAGGGCAGCCAACGCAACGCGGCTCTTGTGGACGGGCGCGTTGTCGTGCAAAAGCAACACACCTTTTGTCAATTTTCCACGTCTTTTCTCTTTAATGGCTTCTTTGAGTCGCTCTAATATTGAAGCGTAGTATTCTCCGGTTATAGAAACACCTTTATCTTTATAATCGATCAATAATATTCCTTCCGAGTCCCAAAAGACCGTTGCCATGAGTTTCCCAGCTGACTGTGACACCTTTAACTTCTTGGGAGGTGCTGTGCCCTTTTTATGCCACTGCATGGAGTCTTGTTTCGACTCAGGTTCATAATGATGAACCCAAGTTTCGTCTCCAGTAACAATTCTACTCAATACAGCATCCTTGTCTTCATTACAGAGGTCTAAAAATGCACGTGAACACTCTACGCGCTGTTGTTTTTGCGGCGGCGTGAGCATTCTGGGCACCCATCTTGCACTGACCTTTGTCATGCCAAGATGATCGTGCAGAATTTTAAAAATGGTTGTATCAGATACTCCAACCATTTCTGCGAGTTGTTTCTTCTTTAGTCGAGCATGGTCGAGTACAATTTTTTCGACTTTTTGGATAAGTTCTGGCGTGGTCACCTCGATGCTCCTGCCCGGCCTCGGGTCGTCTTCAAGGGATTCCCTTCCCTGTTTAAATAAACTGTGCCACTTGTACACCATGGTTTTTCCTGGACAAGAGTCGCCGTAAACCAATGACATCTCATTCATTATGGTCGCAACTGATTTTCCTTGCTTGGTAAGGAACTTTATAACGGCACGATATTCGATTTTTTCCATGTTTCACTTTTCACTTCCGATTATGTTGCTAGGTTGGCGATAACTCAAAGACTAATTGTCTAATCACAATGAAACCTGGTATTTATACTAATTATGAGTCACTGAACACGTGACGATTCTAATGAGGCTAATCACCGCCCTCCAATCCTCTCATTCCGCGACTTTTTTTACCGTGAGGAAAAAAGAAAGGTGTGTTGTGTAAGTGGAATATAAACCGTACGCGATGATAATTGCTTTGTACTATTAAGATTGTAAAAGTTCCGAAAATCCTAAAAAAATACATAAAATTAATCCATCCTACGTACGTGAGTAAAATTAATAGTAGGTAAAATAGGAAATAGTAAACGATGTAGAAGTGCGATCGTGTATGAATTAAAGTGTGAGCGAGACGCATACACATTTATTTCGCTAGGCACCTAAGAGGCCGTGCGTCGGGCGATAATGCTCGAGTGTAGCATAACACACGCTGAAACCGAAAACCGACTCGATACCTAAGATCTCTTCAAGCTTTTGATATTAATGTAAACAAATCTATTTAGTTAAAATTCTTACACAATCACTTAAACTGTACTTATTGAACCTCTTGTTCCAATTATTAAATTTCAATTGAGAAATCTTTAGCGAAAAGTTAACTTATGAAAAAAATAAGAATCAGATAGGGATCCTTTAGATCATATCACAATTATTACTACCTATCACCGAACCATCTAAGGTCAAGTTAATGACCCGTTTGTTTACAGTTTTATTTAAAACTTTATAACAGATATTGGAGATGGAGTGAGAAGACTGAGAGTGAGAGTGAGCGAATTGCAGATTAAAATAAGTACCTAAGTACGCAACTTTCCGTATTTAATTTCCGATTATTTTTGTGATTTCCATCATTTCTTAATAATTTTCGGGCTAAGAACCCTCTAATATGCTGTACTTACTTAATTAAATTAAATTACATTAACATTTGATACAAAAAATTGATGAAAAGTTTCTATCAACTTTTTTGTTGTGATTGATGTTTACAAAATTACATTATTAATATTATTTATAAAAAATGTAGGTACCTTTTTAGCGATATCGGAGTAATTGTTCAAAATGTCCACCGTTTTTTCTAAGCACAAACTAGCACGTCTTTGCAAATTGTTTGATAAACTTCGAAGCGTGTCTCTATCACTTTTAAGAATATTGAAAGCGTCTATTATTCGCTGTTTTAAGTCATTTACATTACGAGCTTCTTCAGTGTACACTAAACTTTTAGTTCAGCCCATAAATAAAAGTCTAAAGGTGTTAAGTCTGGTGATCTCGCCGGCCAGTTCACAGGTCCACCGCGACCTATCCACCGATCACCGAACTGACTATCCAGGTACGCACGCACAGATCGCTCGTAGTGAGCTGGACATCCATCGTGCTGGAAATACATGCCTCGTAGATACAGCAAACGAACGTCTTCCAAAATTGTGTTGATAACGGAACATATCATTTCTCGATACGTTATTCCCGTCAATCGGCCTTCGATCCAAACTGGGCCAATTATGCAATCGTGTATAATCGCGGCCCAAAAGTTCACATTGAACCGAATTTGATGAGCATGTTCTTTAATTTTGTGTGGGTTTAGAAAACTCCACCGATGCTCATTATGCACGTTGTAAATACCAACACGAGTAAATATGGACTCATCGCTCCACAAGATGTTCGCTTGCGGATGGTTCTGCAGCCAGTGACAAAACTCTATGCGAGGTCCGGGGTCCGGTGCATGCAAAGCTTGCACGCGTGAGAAATGGTATGGATGCATGTCTACTGCATGAAGTAGTTTCCATACCACATACTGGCTAACACTAAATCTACGAGCTGCTTGCCGAGTGCTCCTCCTCGGGTGTCTCTGGAAATAATCCAGTATGGCGTTTTCAACGTGTATAGACAGGGGTGGGCGGCCTCTGCCTCTGGCATGACTCGGAAGCTGGAACTGGCCATGATCACGGAACCGCTGATACGTCCGTAATATTAGATTAGTGCTGGGAATTTGAGGAGCAGGGATACCGTTTCTTCGCAACAACTGTAAATGTTCTTGTTCGGCGTACATTCGCCTTGCACTTTATAAGTTTTCACCAGACACAGACAGGATATAATATCTCACCATTGCTAGGTACTCTACGTTGGAATATTCGTACGTCATGTTTATGATTAGAATCAACAGGCGGCCGATACACACGCGTAAACATAACCGACGGCGACGTCACTCTATGACTAATTGTAAGTGACTGAAATGAGATCGCGGGACGCGGGAGACGATATGCGCAAGCACACACGATGTGTGAATGCAACAGGATATGATAGAGGCCGCCGGCAAGTTCGGCGAGTACCAATGGGTCGGCTTCAATGAGGCTTCAAAGGATACAATTTCACTACCTATAAATTCATTGATAATTTCCCCGCGTCAAATAGGGTGTCTGTGATTAAAATTTTGATATTTTTTGGTAGAATTATTAATTATTTTCACAAAAATCTGTTTTACTTTTTTTGTATGAAATATTACTTGAAATAAGGAGTATTTATTGATTAATTAATTTCATAATATTTGTGAAAAAATAAAAAAACTGAAATAATTACGTTATAGGCTCCTACTCCGTTAATGCCCTATTTTTTTCCTCACGGTAAAAAAAGTCATGCGGTATAAGTACTTCGTCATGCTATCACTCATAGGAGCCCAGTTGCACTATACAATGTGTAACAGAAGTCAGTAGTCATACCTTAAGGGGAGAATGTACGCACGAAACAAAAATCAGAAGTCTTTCGAAGATGGTTCCATAGTAAAAGTTGTTCGGTAACATGGGTACAGCGTACAGCGTGTAATTGAAATCCATAGGGGGTGACCCCTATGGATTTCAATTACACGCTGTATATTTCCAACATTATCGGTATGATAATTTATCCGCGACAGAACACTTACATTTGATTTCTAATTTGTACTGCGACGTTGTGTACATGTCGCAGATGGTTTGCAAAATCAACTGTTTTATAAAACTGCTAGCTGATGTAAATCAAAACAGTTCCGTCATGTTTTTATCAATGCAGCGGGTCAACGATTAGAGATTATGTAAAACAGCGTAAAATGAAACTTCAGATTGTAGATTATAGTTCTAAATTTTGTCGTTCATGCCTCTGTATTTCTTAACAAGATTATTTTAATCTTTATTAAAATAGAAAGCCATGAAAAATAATAATTAAAAAGCTACACGCAGACGGAGGCACAGTAATAAATGTATGTAGATATAAGATATAATTATGTAGACTAATATTAAATTAAATACAAATAAAATTTTACAAAAATGGACTTACTTGAATAGGATTTAGTAGACCTCTAAATAACGAAAGTACTTCATCACTTCTGTTACTTCCTGACTTGGGATTAGCTAGAATTATAAATAAAATTATAAGAACTAAAGAATCCACCTAGCAGTTGTCCAACGGTCAGAATTACTAACCGGTCAAAAGTAATTTTCACTGATAAGGTGTTTTGGCCGATGTTCTAGTCAAAAGTACTTAAGACATCGATATGAGAACACCACATGCCTACTTAGTGCACAACTCCACAAAATGGGGCCGCCCAGGGACAAAAAAAAGTCATAAATAAGTATAACTATCTCCATATAAAGTAGTTTTGACATGTCATATTTGTATATATTACCGGCCAAACCGGTTTATCCTAATCTCTGTTTATCATCTGTTTATCTAATATCTGTTTATCATGTAGATTTCTAATATCTATCCAGCCTCTACCTCCTAATTTTCGTTTGAGGTTAAATCTTTCATTAGCATAGTGCATGTGGTGTATGTGTTGTTTATAGCATGTTGTTCTTGTAATTCTGTTAAGCTTATCTTAATCTGTAATTGTCCATTTAATTATCCCGAGTGAGTATGTTTAAATAGCTACCGCAAAGACATTAATAGCTTTCGTCGTATTTCTTGCTGATAATTCAGTTTTTAATATTCTATTAAGTCATCCTATATATTTCTTTGTAAGTTCTTCCTTTATTTTACTCTGGTCTATACGTGTACTTTGACAATATCGTATTTAAACAATAGAATTCAGAGGGTTGATGTTAATGGCACAAAATCTTCAGGATTTGCGGTCACCATGGGAGTTCCGCAGGGTTCAATTCTTGGTCCGTTTTTGTTCCTCATTTATATTAACCACTTGCCCACATACATTAAAGAAAATCATGAAATTGTACTGTTTGCAGATGACACGTCTTTAATTTTTTAAATTAAACGACTGTTACTCAATTATGACGAAGTAAACAATGCACTTTCCAAAGGTGTTCACGGTTTAATGTTAACAATCTTCTCCTTAATGAGAAAAAAACTAAATGTATTAAATTTTCAACGCCAAATGTTAAACAGGTACGATCTAACGTAACATTAAATGGAGTTGGACCCTGTTGATTCTACTGTGTTTCTTGGAATCACTATTGATAGCAAATTACAGTGGGGTCCGCACATAGAAAAACTATCAGCTAGACATAGCTCAGCCGCATTTGCTGTTAAAAAAATCAGACATTTAACTGATGTAGATATGGCCAGGATTGTTTATTTCAGTTATTTCCATAGCATCATGTCATATGGAATTCTTCTCTGGGGAAACTCGGCTGACATTAATATCATCTTTGTCTTGCAGAAAAGGGCTATTCGCTCTATTTACAACTTAGGCCCAAGAGTTTCCCTCAGGGAAAAATTTTAAGAAATTAATATTCTAACTCTTGCTTCCCAGTACATATATGAAAATTTAATGTATGTATGTAAAAACATTACAAAATTTATCAAATTATCAGATGTCCATGCTGTGAATACTAGAAATAAGCACAACCTTGCTGTTCATAGTACTCGTCTCCACAGAGTAAGCAACTCGTTCATGGGTCAGTGTATACGCTTTTACAATAAATTACCCATTGATATCCGAAATTTACCCATAAATAAATTTAAAAATGTTATTAAAACCAAACTTTGTAAAAAAGGGTATTACACAATTTCGGAATATTTGAACGACAAATTTATTTGATCTGCTATTAAAAATAATATTATGGATATGGAACAATATTTAATAATGTTCCATTTTTTTGAGATTGGTTGTTTTTGACATTGTGTATCTCTGATTTTGACAATTACTTTGACATTGTTATAAAATTTAACTTGACATTTTAATTAAATCCTAATATATTTTACATTTTGAATATAAGAATATAAATTTGTGAATGTGAGCATCATGTAGGTTATATATTCCCTTTCTTTTAGATTTGTAACTGTCTGGCAGTTTTTAGTATTTGTATGGCCTACGCAAATGTCCTGCCGATCTGGTATCGCCTTGCGACAGGTCGTTGAACTCCCTAAATTATGGTTCGAGCTTTACGGTGACTGATGCATGAGTGCCGTCAGTTAGGACTGGTCAACTTAAAATTACTACTGTTCTTTCTTCAAAAGGCCTTTCCAGACGCCCTACATGATTACGCTGACATAACCATAAAAATTATGTCTAGACTTTAAAAGAGACAATGACCTCTGAGTTTGTTTCGGTTTTTCTTCTCCGAGGTAGTCAGATAGGAAATACTGACGTCAAGAATAGACGCTCAACAAAATCTGCAGTCTATGAATATACAACAGACAAACCCAACCATTTTCTACGTTTCGATAAACCCCAAGTCCTCGCGAAAGAAAACCGATATCTACCGAGAATGCTCCGCGAGGCTATTGAAATTAAAAAACACCCAAATTTCAATAGAGAAGATGGTTGGCAATTACCACCTGTTTGGAACCCTGTACTGAAAATAATCAAGTCCCAAACAAAGTCAAGTCACAAAAATCAAGATACTGTGAGTGATTACTGCGTGCATCGGAACACCTTTTAGTTTATAATTCGATAAAATTGTAAAATTGTATCTCTAAATTTAAAATGACTGTGACCTCTGAGTTTGTTTCGGTATTTCTTCTCAGGGATAGTCTTAGGAAATACCGTCGCGATTTAAATTAAATATGTATCAGAGATCAAAATAATTTTATGAATTATCAATTTTATGTACGGTAGACTGAAATAATTTTAAATAAACTGTTGAGACACCTGACACCTTAGTCCTCCTGCGACCACGAACCCTGCAAAGTGTTCGAAACGTCAGGAAAAACAAAAAATCAATAATACACGCGATTAATCCGGTTAAAAGTTGTTTTATTATAATGTGTAGTGATCGCGCAAACCTAAGATATATTATATATTTGGTCTCGGTGTGAACGGATGTATTATAACTAAGACTCCAGTAAGGAAGCCAACTACTCCATGATTCAGGGTGGTTATCGGTATGTATTCTCAAATACGCACCTAAATTTTTATGTGAATTTTCGAGTGATCCGATGCTCTCGTGATGGTAGGCCGTAGAATTAATTTTATTTACATTAAGTAGTTTACATACCTCTTGCATTGTGGTAGACATGAATTCTGTTCCCCTGTCGGTTGCTATTTCCTTGGGTATTCCATAACGTAGTACAAAGTTGTTTACGAAAGTTCTAGCGATTTCAGTACTGCTTTTAGTTACTAGCGTATAAGCTTCTACATATTTGGATAATTCGCATTGGAGCGTTAGTATATAGGAAAAAATATTCATATATTTATGGGGCCTACTATATCTAAATATAACTTTTCAAAAGCAGAGTGAGCTGTGGTTGATATTTTCATTGGCTCTTTAGTACGCATTGAGTGTTTTTGCTTTTGACACTTGTCACATTTCCTAATAAATTGAGTAACGTCTCGCTCAAGTCCTGTCCAGAAATAATATTATTTAATATTATTGACCATTCGTCTGATACCCGCGTGGCCACTCGTGGGTAACAGATGAAAGTCGTTGAGAATGACTGTTCTCTCATCCTTATCTTGTATCCTTTCAACATCTTTCAAGACACACAAACGGGGACCGGTCCAATTACTTATATACTTTATTGATTGTGCTAATTTATCAATAAAACCGCCATTTACTTTATTTCTTATAAAATATATTTCATTAATGTTTAATTCTGTACAGAACGTTTCCAGCTCTCTCGCAAAAGCGTCTGGCGTCAGTTGCAATCAAGCAGCTGGCTGTATGTATATAATCATATCTTTTGGCACAAACAAAAACACTGTATTTTCTTCCTCTATCATATTATCTTTCTTCAATTTATATAAAGTTTGATTAGTTATAAACCTAAGTTCAATAGACATCTTTGGCTTACTATGAGTCTCCACGACGATTGGCTAACGGAACCCGAGGAGGGCCGCTCCTCAGGGCTTGGCCTTCAAGCCCATGTAGGAGCGGCGCCGGCGTAGGTTGCGGGCCTTATGGGGGGTGTCGCAACTGAGGTGGGCTGCGGCGTCGTATGGGCGGCCCCGCAGCTGGGGGATGGGGGCCGCGGTGGGTGAGGAGTGCCGGTATGTCGATGCGCCGCTCTCCCTACCTACCGCGGCCTTGACGGGGCCGCCACCGTTGGATGGCGGACGCGGTGGGGCCGCAGGGGAAGAGGAGTGCCGGTATTGCGAGGCGCCGCTCTCCCTATCCTCTGCGGCCGCAGTGGCAGGCGGCGGGGCCACAGACCTGACCCGTCGCAGGGGACCTAGGGCGTCCAGACACGGGGTCGTCTGGCGCCCATTGCACATGGTCTCCGAGGTGGTTGCACGCCACGCACGGCACGCCATTAGTCTGGTGTACCGAAAAAAAAAAAAAAAAAAAAAAAAAAAATGACCAGTCATCAGTAGGAACTATAGCATCCGAAGTGTCTTGTCTCACATTCAACTTCCTTTTCTGTGCTCGCGTCATCACCTTCATCATGCTTTCATGCATATCTTGCAAATCCTTAGATGTTAAGATAACTCGAGAAAATGCGTCTGCAGCTGCATGTCCGAGCCTTTAACGTACTCAACCCAAAAATAATATTCCTCTAATAATAATCTAAAGTTTAATAATGTAATGGATGGCTCCTTTATATTAAACAAGTATATTTACGGTTTGTGGTCCGTCAAAATTTTAAATTTACGACCGTAACGGTAGTGTCTAAAATATTTTACGGCCCAAACAATAGCAAGTAAATCTTTTTCAATGGTTGGGTAATGCTTTTCCGCTTTATTTAATGTTCTGCTAGCATAAGCTACAGGATTTCCATTTTGGTTAGCTAAAATAGCTCCTATCGCTAAACCAGATGCATCTGTTTGAATAATAAATTATTCTCATTTGATAAATCAGGATATTCAAGTACTGATGGAGATATTAACTTTTGTTTTAGTAACTCAAATGACTTTTGGCAATTTTCAGACTACTTAAATTGAACATTTTTCTTTGATAAATTATTTAAAGGTTGCGCAATTTCAGAAAAAAAAAACTATAAATTTTCTGTAGTAATTGGCAAATGCAACAAACCGTTTCACCTCATCCGTATTTTTTGGTATTGTTTTTTTTTTTGCAACGTCTAACTTTTGTGGATCAGGTAAAACACCTTTAGATGATATTACATGGCCCAAATATGACATCTCCTTCCTCAAAAGGTTACATTTAACTGGATTTAATTTAAGGTTTGTTGTACGCAATCGTTCAAACACATCATGTAAATTTTGAATAGCTGAATTTAAGTTTTTCCCGTAAACAATCAAATCGTCCAAATAAATAAGACATTTGTCATACGTTAAACCGGCCATGGCTATGTTCATCATTCTCGAAAACGAGTTTGGGCTTGTTTTGAGTCCCATTGGCATTCTGGTCATTTGGTATTGTCCGGAACTGAAAGCTGTATATTTCCGACTTTCTTTATCGAGATTAACATTAAAAAACCCTTGGTATAAATCTAAATGGGTAAAATAAATGCATCCTGAGAGAGAATCGAGTATGTCGGTAATATTCGGCAGTGGTAATTTATCATCTTTAATGCAATTATTTAATTTTCTGTAGTCTATAACCGAGCGCCATTTCTTTTCTCCAGAGGCATCCTGTTTTTTGGGTACTAATAGCACCGGACTAGACCATTCACTCCTACAGGGCTCTATTTTATTTTGGGACAACATATCGTTAATTTGTTTCTGAACTTCAGATTTTTGAGAATTTGGTAATCTGTAAGGCTTAGTGTACACAATGTCAGCATTTCCTTTCAGATTTATTTTATGACTGTATATAGGGGTGGTGGTCAAAGTGTCACCTGGTAGATAAAAAATATCCGCATATTTAGCACATCTATTTTGAATGGTATCAAGTTAAGCTGAGATAACAAAGACTTCACACGTTCCGCGTTACGTAAACAACTACCAAATATACATATAGGTATTATAGTCCCTTAACTCATGTATAGCAGGTTTAATTTCATATAATGTTAGTGAATTTTCGGTTGTGTTTAATATTTTAATAGGTATCTTGCCATTGACTGGTGACCCTATACTACTAGCAATGAAGACACCTTCACTCAGTTTTGTCGCACAGACCATGCACTCTTCTCTTATACTGGTTTCTATAAAATGTATGGATTCTGACCGCGAAGGTATATTAAAACATTGTTTTTCCTGATTACTAACTTTAAAAATATCCTAGCATTTAACGAAGTGTATAAAATCAATTGTTTATGTTCCAAATCGATGCATGATCTAAACTTATTTAAAAAGTCATACCCAATTATGCCATCTGACGTACACGATAAGGAATTAAAAACATACTTATGACTAAAACGATATCCCTGTCTCTAACTGTAAATAAACGAATCTGATTGCTTCTACTTTGCCCCCAATACCATTTATTGTAGTACTCCGTTTATATATTGGAATGTTTTGTTCTAGAACCCTATGATAGTCAACGGCTGAAATTGATGCTCCCGTGTCAATTAACCATGAATAATGCGAACCATTTAAATATAGTCTAACAACTAATGAATTATCGTAAGAAAAAATGGATTTACTTTTAGGTTCGAAAAAACTGTTGAACATTGTCGTCAGTGACATCATTATCGTCATCATTTGTATTTCTAGTCATTACCTGAACTTCCCGACTCCTCTGAAAGCCTCTGTTTTGATGAGATTGATTATTATTAATAGACTGACCTCGAAATCCACGTCCGAAAGAATTCCCTCGGGAAGATCCAGTCCTGCCTCGCACGGCTTCGCGCTGGTGAGGGTTGCTATTTTGATAATACTTACCTCTCGTGGCTAAGTTGGAACCTCTCTGGTTTCCCCAAAAATGACTATAATATTGACCATTAGACCTTCTCATCGACATAATATTTGATGAATTGTAATCGGATGATGAAATTTCTTCATCTACCGCAGCCTGTATGGCATCACTTAATGAGTTAAAATTTCTGGCAGCTATAATTGTGCTCAACCTACGATTTCGCAAACCGTCGGCAAAGCGCTTGATAGCAAGCTTTTCATTTACGCGTTTCAAAGAATCATAGCTTTCTGCATAACCTTCGGACTGCGAAATGCGAGGTCCAGAAATAAACTCGATAATTCTTGACCGAAGTCGGATATAGTTTTGTCATTTTGCTTAATGGGTTGTAATTTACTGGATATAGCAGTGAACGATTGTTAGGTAATAAATGTAACTTCATGTTTCTTAATAAATCGGGAACGTTATATTTTTTAGCAAGTCTCAATTTAGCAAACTGCGATAATCGACTTTTTAAAACAAACTATTAAATTATTTTTCGAAGCGTCCTCTAAAACAGTGTCGTAATATTCTATACCATCAATTAATTGTTTTGTAACTAATTCTGTATCATTCATGACTGATAATAAATTAATCGCAATTTTTAAATCGAATTTCGACATAGTGGCACAGTTTATAGGCTCGCCTTTACACAAATTTGTAATTTCTATGTACAAATTATGAAACTTAGCACGATATTTGTCAATGCTTTCAATTTCTGACACAGTTTAAAATTTCTTAACTCTAGTTATTTCTTCTAAATAATTATTATATTGTTCGTACAAAATATTAGCTTCACCTAACTTTTTAGAACATACAGTTTCTTGTCTCCTACTAGGACCAATTTTAATTAAATATGTTCGTACCTTCAACAATTCAGTATACAATTCCTTAATAAAATCTGCCATGAAAATTATATAGCCACATAAATTTATGGATCTGACATAGGTATAAAAAACAATTCAATAATACATACCAATATTACCGCGTATCACGGAGGCCTATACCGACACTGTTCACACAGTATAATACTTATATATTATATTGTCTCAAGTTCATTCGCGCATTTCACTACCTGACTATTATGATTTTACGATAATTGAGTATTACGATTACGCACTTTTAATATAACTTATGCACTGAACCGCACTTGCACTACGCACATTTATTTACGCGTTTACTCATGTGTCGCGTGCTTTGATAATTATGCAACATCTCCCGGCTGCAACTCTTTGCGCTGCCCGCGATGAATACTCGAATGAATAATCTCCTCAAGACCACGTCGTTAACATGTCTCTCCACCAAATTTTTGTGACATTTTCGGTATATTTTATACACCATAAAAATGCCTCCAAGACCCAACTACTACTACAATAACCAGAAGAATTATGTTGGCGGTACTTGCGTGATACAATAATTGTTCTGCTTTTGACGAATTTTGGCCACTACCAGCCGCAGCTTGAGCGATCACCACCTGTTCCTTCGAATTACTCTGAGTGCTGCCCATCCTTAAATTCTTGAAAACCACAACGAACAATTTGCACCGACGAACACGACAGTTCTCGATAATTTCTCTTATAATAGTTCATCTTTGAAGTATAATCGCGACAAAGATTATGATTTACTTTCCTTTTAAGGTCCTGGTATCTAATTCCGTACGCGAGGCTGATCCGAAGTGGCAGGGTCGCCATATAATGTTAGGATTGAATTTAGAATGAAACGCAAGCTAGGATGATATGATACTACTTTATTATTGATTAAACATCGATTATATATTGGTTACATTGGTCACATGACTTAAGTATAATAGGTAGGTAGGTACAAACTTATACACTACATCATAATTTCGTCACTTTCAAAAACCATAACTTTCGTCTTACTTACATTTACTTTCATTCCTCTGTTTTTAAAAGCGCCATCCATTAGTGTTACCATCTTTTGTAACTCTTCCTCCGACGATGCAAGGATAACTTGATCATCGGCATAGAGGAGACATTTGACAAATAACCCATTCATTTCTAAACCACATTCTCTCTCTCTTTCAAATCCTTAAAACAACTGTCCATGAATAGGTTAAACGACCACGGTGACGCTACACATCTCTGCCTAACACCCTTATCGTTGCTAAACCATTCGATGTAGACCTCGTTTATACTAACAGAAACACTGAAATCTTTGTAGAGAGATTTCAGTGTCCCAATGAGGCTGTCATTTACCCCATACATGGACAGCGTGGCCCACAGTTCATTCCTCCTCACTCTGTCGTACGCCTTTTCTAAATCCACGAAAACGCAATAGACTTTTTGGCTTTTGGCCAAGAATTTTTCAGCTATGCATCGTAAGGAAAAGACCTGTTCCGTACATCCCATGCCTTTTCTAAATCCTGCTTGCACATCCCACATTTTTTCGTCTGTCTCTTTCATTACCCTTTCAATCAAAACGCATACAATTTGCCGACAACACTGAGGAGGCCTCGGTAATTTTTGAAGTCATGCTGTGGCCTCTTCCCCTTGTAGAGCGGCACAATCACGGCCTTGCACCAATCGTTTGCGGCGGTACAACCGACTTGCTACCACGCCCTGTCCAGCTATCATTCAGCATTTCGACCGATATTCTGTCATACCCTGCAACCTTTGCCGATACCATACAGTTCAATGCTTTTATAATTTCATCCATACCAATCCTATTGTCAGTTTCTGTTCTTTCTTTCATCATCACCACAGACACTTGATCCTCTTTTTCAAACAAACTTTCAAAATAGTCTAGAATTATTTCAAGATATTAAATTTTTTCCACTGAGGTTAGATTTTAACAAAGACAATTATGTTGAGGTTGTGAGGAGCAAGAGTGAACTTTTATGGAAATTGGGATTTTTGGTTGAGAAGCAACGTTGATTGAAAAGGTGATGTAATTAGTTCTGTTTTGGCATTGAGGGTAAGTGTGTCCCTCAATGTGTTAGTTAGTAGATACTTTGCTCTCTATCTCATTGTGTGGTTGATTAATAACCTATTGTCAGAGATTAAATTGCCCATATATTGTTGACGTGGCTTTATACACCATCCAGAACATCTCTCAGGTGTGCTGGTTTCCACATGAAGCAAGTCATAATTAATTACTAATACACACATGACTTGAAAAGCCTTGAATTTGAACTTGTGACTTTGACTTGCCTGTCCAATAGTCATACCACTAGGCTGTCACCGCTCTGTAGATACTGTTTATATTAAAAAGGTTTTAATAAAATGAAAACATACCTAAAATTATAAATGGTTCCCAGTTATTGTCACCTGGATGCTTTATGTTAGAAATAACTCCTTTTTCTAGCTGTACACATGTAGGTGGAATTATTATATTCCTGTACTTCTGGAAGTCACATTGCTGCAAAATTTTATTCAAAATTGGTATGTTTGTTTTATTTTATATAAATTAAAAGATCAATGTATCTAAGTATCTATATGTTTAATTTTTAAAGTGCTGTAGTCAGTTGTTGAATATGATAAATATTTCATTAAAAATATACAAGAAAGAATTATAGCAAGCAGTGAATTTAGGATAAAATACTTCAGGATACCAAATAGTAAATAATATGCTTGAGATAATGTTGAAAAAAGAACAAAATAACTTCTTATAAATCATTACCTATATCACAGCATATTATCAACATAATAAAGCAATATTTTAATCAAAACAAAAGCAACTGAAGTTTACAATGCTTATCTCCCAGTCAGGTACCCTCAAACTGTAAGTTGTTCAGAGTAATTAAACAATGTGGATTGATATTATATTGTATACGTACATATGTACAGTTGGTGCCAATACTAGACACTATAGAAAGATTATTGTTATCAAGTACAATTTTGTAATTTTGCAAGTAAACAGATTAACTAACAAACAAAGGTTTATAAGAGAGTTTAATATTTCCTTAACAGTGTTTTGGTACAGTAACAGACAAAAAACTATTTCATTTGTATTCCCAAATTCACATTATACATGCAATTCAAGCAACATTATTATACTATGGTATTTACAATTAGGTATACATGTAAGTGTTTTAGGCTTACCTCATTATCAGCAAATGTGTGAGCCCATAATTTTGTTCTTTGACACCAAGAACAGAAGTATTTTCTGTGACTTTCCCCACTTTGGTCCAAACTCTCAGTTTGACTTGCTCCCACTAAAAAACAGTAGATTATGTAAATAAGAGTATGGCTGTACAGTACCACAAAATACATAAGAAAAACATATACCATGAACCCATTGATGCTGAAAAGGTTTATCACTAGGCCAAGTCACTGGCTTACATTTTAACTTTTTATCTATTGCTCTGTGGCACCTCTTGCATGCACTCACTGCACAACATTCACAGAAAAGTCCCACAACTGGCAACATGAGCTTACCACAATTTGTGCACTGTAAAACATTAAAATACAGTTAAATTATAAAAAAAAAACATTTGAATGATATCACATTTTTAAACACATAAAAATATGTTAACCATAGAAACCTACGTTGGATCAGAAAGTTGCCTTGAAAGAAAACCAACAAAGCCTTTAAACTTAGGTACTCACATATATATTATAAGGTACTGACTTATTACACTGAATACTTCTCCAGGTGTGACCGCGACTCCTATATCGTGTTCGCATGTAATTATTATCAGAAAAAAGAGAATGAAGAATCCTATAAACCAAATAAAACAGAAATACACCACCTAACAAGAAATAATTATTGGAATATATAACATCATTCAAATTTAAAAAGGTTTCCATTTCGAGTAAGGCTTTATAATGATAGTAAGCAATTTAGCAGTCACACTGACTAATAAAACAAAAGTTTGAATTTATCAAATGAGAGAAAATCGATAATTTCGTTCCATTGTTTATTATGTACACGACTGACAAGATACTTAAATTACTAATCTGTGACTCACTGACACAACTGACAAGTGACAACACAGCAATGACTTTGACAACACAGAATACAAGCAACACAGATTGGCTGAATAATCATTGTATAAAAGCATTTCTGGAAACTTCAAGCCGTATTGTTGACTTGATGATGGCTGTATTACCCGGTATACAGAATTTATTCAAGCAATAATATCAGCAATATAATGGAAGCATATTAGCTAAATAAGGGCTAGAATAAGCTTAATTTCGTGTGTATAAATGCCGACCTGCCTATATACCAGCTATTGAAACTCTTTTAACCAGTTTAAATTTTCAAGTTCTGTTGTCAGGCAATATTCAACATTTAGATTTACTTCGTACTTTTGTGGAGAAAATATGCAAATAATATTTCTAAATAGGGTAATTTTATTTATAATTTTACATCCTTTTTTTAACACCAAGACGCCATATTCTGCAATCGGTGATTTGAGTTTTATTTTGGTAAGTACAGTTTTGTTTTACATATATAATTATAATAGAAGTTGTAGTGACATATTATATACTTACCGATTACCATTACCTACGATCAAGATCTTACCTTACCTCCGTACAAATACCACATCAAACTGTTACCTGGATTCAAAAGTTCACAACATTGAAGAAAACCAGAACACATTATTCAAGCACTTTTTTATATGAGGAGTAGATAGAGACGTTTATGACATCCTGCAACTGCCAGTGCGAGTTTCGACATCCTCCCAAGAGACAAGTATTCGTCTTCAAAAAGACGCTACGTTTTGACTATCTTATAAAGAGTCGGCTTTTTTTTGGTGTGCCATCTCGCAGGTCAACCTAAGACTGGTTGTCGACTGCTTAACCGAACTTTCCTGTGGTTGCCATAAAATAATAAATTACTATTAAGGCCCCCGCCTGGGCATTCAACTTATATTACTAAGCAATAACACGCTAAGGGCACCCCTTGCGGGGTACGAGCCTCGGCTTAGGGCGTCGCTGGTGGGAGGATAGCAAGGGACTGGCTGGATCGAATTCGAGTCATTTTTATTAGTGAACGAATTTAAAGCTACAGGTCAGTGGCGCAGGCTGACACGAGCAAGGGTCGGGGTGGACAATTACGTAGACGTCGCGACGGGCCTCGACGGCGAGGCAGAAATCACGGTGGTCTGTGTTTGTGTATTGTGCTGGTGGCCCTACTGCTTTCTTGGAGGAGGGTTATAGCGTCGTCGGGATACGAGAGTGAATGCCTAGGTCAGCGAATTCTACTTATCTGTGAGGGTGTGTATCGGGCAGCTGCCACGACAAGAGGGTTGGGGTGCTTTTAGCAGAGTCGAAATAACGCTTTGATGTGCGTTTTATGAACTGTTGGATGCTGGAAATTTTTGAGGTAGAGGTGGAAGTTTTCGTTTCGAATATAGAACGGGGCTCCCGTGGCCTTTTGTAAGACACGGTTTTGGAGGGTGGGCATCCTATGGAGGCGCTAAGATTTTGCGTGTGAAAACGCGACGCAGGCGTAAGTCATGATGGGGCGTATGCACGTGGTGTAGATGCGCAATTTGCATTTGAGGGACAATTTACTGCGTGCGTTCAGAATGAAATGGAGCCTACGTAGAGCAAGGGCGGCGCGCGAGCGCACCGTCCTTATGTGCTCACCGAAGGTAAGGTGCTTGTCTAAGATGACGCCTAGATATTTGGCTTGCTCCTCCCAAGGGATCGGCTTGCCGAACATGGTGATCGGTCTGGGGTTTGATTCTACGCCGTTTCTAGAAGAGAACGGCCTGATTTTTGTCGGGGTTGACTTCTATTCTCCATTTCCTGAACCAAGCGCCTAGTGCGTTGGCAGCGGATTGGAGAGTGATGGCGATGCGGTCTTGTCTAATACCAGAGTAGGAAATGGCAGTGTCGTCGGCGAAGAGAGCTAACTGGGCCTTTTTGTGTTTGGGAATGTCGCTGGTGAAAAGCGTAAAAATGAGAGGGGAGAGCACGAAGCCCTGAGGCAGTGGCGGTACCTTCATATAAGCCCAAAAGCCCGGCATGCCTTACTAAAATGCTAAATAGAGAATCAATATCAAACCCGAACTATTTAAAAGTTCGCGCGCTTAATTCTTATCAAAATAACACAAAGTATCTACCTATGCCGCACTACTACACATCGGGATTGTTCGCGCGCAGAGTTTCGCATTTGCAGCATCTACATATAGCTATCTCGCTTACACTTACGGGCTTTTACCGGGCTTTCAAATACTATCTCTGTCACTTTCGCACTTATAGCGATGTGCCGTATAACGAGTATATACCTTGTGCGTCTACAAAGCGATCAGTATGGAAGATTTAAGCCGTGCATGCCTATGAAGTTGCACGCGTATGCACACCTTGGCAACTCTGCAGTGTTGCCGTTTTAGCGACGTTGTGAGATCTTGGAGATTTTTAACGAGTTTGGTGACTTTTTTTAAGATTTAGCAACAATAAAAACTAGCGACTTTTTAAAATAATTAATAGTTTCGAGTCACGTGACACATAGATTAAAAATTATGAATTTGTTTATCGAATTAAATGTATTTACGAGTTATTAATATTATTTTCAAAAATACAAAAGAGTCAAATAAAATACATTCTATCATTATAGCTAAGTTTAATATTTTATTTCCATCAGTGTCAAATACCCTATTGCGACATTTAGCTAGATTTTTCATATACCTGGCGACTTTTTTTGCCTAAATGACAACACTGCAACTCTCCGTAAGTACCGAGTGCAACTCACTTCAGTTTCATTTGCTTGAGTGGGAAAAGTTTTGTTGTTAAAGTTTTTTGTGTGTTTTCTTAGATTTTCTCAGTGATACAATTGTTTTGGTGACTTAAAATGGAGGTAATTGTACCTTGTGAGGATTTAAAATGCGTTCAAGTTTTGATTGGCGAAGATAAGGTAAAATCTTTAAACTTTGCTCAGAAAAAACAGTTTTCTTGATTAAAACCGACGCCTAATCTGTGTATTTCTCAGACTAGTAAATCGCATAAACGAAAATTTAATAGATCAGTGTATAAAACTAGTTGGATTGTTGGCTGTTCGCACACTAATAAGTTGTATTGCTGGTGCTGCATATTTTTTTCGAATGAAGATTCCGAATACATCTGGTTATAATGATTTAAATAACATATCTGGCGCCATGAAAAGGCACGCAAATTCCAATAAACACCTGTGTCCAATGGTTTCTTTCGGTAATTTTGATAAACAACGAATTGAGACATCTATATCACGCCAGTTATCTGAGGAAATTTCAAAATATAACACGCGCGTTGATAACAACCGTAGTGTATTTCAAAGATTAGTCGATATTGTTTGTCATTTAGCACAACAGGAACTTCCTTTAAGAGGACATGATGAGTCCAAAACTTCATCAATTTTTTAGAACTGGTCTCGTTAATTTCAAAATACGATGTCGTTTTAGAAAAGCATATCAGGCAGCAGCATCAGGAAAGTGACAAACCGGGGCCGAGAAGAAGACGGATGAATTCACTTTTAATTTATTGTACCTAACCAGTAGTTTATGAGAAAATTCCGATGATACATACGTAGGTACCTACATACTCAGTCGAAAACTGAACTTTCTTTTTTTGAAATCGGTTAAAATTTTATTGGGCTTGCCTTATTTTGAAACCCTAGGCACGCCACTGCCCTGAGGAACTCCAGCACGGATAGGATGGGGAGCGGATAGTGCCCCCTCGATGCGATAGCGGAAGGTGCTATTCGACAGGTAGTCCCGTAAGATGAGCACGAGACGGTCGGGCACTCCGAGTTGGTATAGCTTGTATAATAAGCCATTGTGCCAGACTTTGTCGAAAGCTTTCGCTATGTCGAAGGACAGCGCGCCCGTCATCAAGCCGCGTTGGAAACCAGCGCTTATGTGCGCGAAGATGAGATGGACTTGTTGGACGCAGGAGTGTTGGGATCGGAAACCAAACTGCTCGTTAGGGATGAGGCTCTTTGATTCGGCATAGTTTTTGAGTCGCTTATAAACAAGGTTCTCGTAGGTTTTACCGAGTACATTGAGGAGGCTGATCGGTCGGTAGCTAGTAGGTTCGGATTTGGGTTTGCCTGGCTTTGGGATACCTACTACTGTGGCTTCTTTCCATGACTGATGGCGATCATGAGTATAATGAGAGGGGGGCGGGGAGAAGTTTAATAACTTTATTAGTGATACCGTCTAAGCCTGGGGCTTTCCAAGGTTTGAGATATTTAACGACCTCTTGCACCTCGTAGGGAGTGATGGGGGGCAAGGGGTCATCGGGGTCTTCGAACGTTGGGAGTGAAGCTCTGCGTTCTACTTCCGCGTCAACCTTGAGGAGGTGCGCTTGGTGGACCAGTTGGGTGCTAGGAGAGCATTGCGATTCTAAGCTATCGGCTAGGCACTCGGCCTTTTCGATGTTATCGAAAGCTATGCTCTTATCGGGGCGGACCGACGGCGCAATGGTCCGCGTATTTATAACGTCGCCACGCGCAGCGGCCCGCGCGCCTCGACACCGCGCACGCGCTCTGCGCGTTCCGCCGCGCGCACGTAGAAATAAAGAAATTGTTTTGTTTTGTAAATATTGTAAATATAATAGTTCGAAAGACTCCTCCAAAGTGGTGACCCCCGATCCAGAGAAGAATCAAGACGCCTACCTTCTGAAAATAAGAAGAACCGTCCATATCATCACTATGTCTAAGGATCAAGCTGCAGACTGCGACGCACAAGAAACAACTGGCAAGATCGCTCTTGCCACTTGATCGCGTCGTCACGATCTCGCTGCCCGCCCGTCTACCACCGTTTTGGCGCTAAAATCCTCGGCTATGGTTCGCACAATTTGAAGCCGCCGTCGCTGCAAGCAAGATCAGCAAAGAACAAAAATTCAACCTCGTCATCCCGCTGCTTGGCTGTAATGACCTGGAACAAATCGCCGATATAATGCTGAACCCACCAACAACCGGAAAATACAACACGCTCGAGAACAGACTGATATCGACGTACCAAGAATCAGCCATCAACCATCGCCAGCTGCAGAAGCTACTCAGCGGCCTAGAGCTCGGAGACCAAAACCTAGCCAGCTACTTCGCAAGATGCGTGACCTGAGCGGGAAATTATTGACAGACGAAGCACTCAATGTCATATGGCTCAACCAGCTGCCGACGCAACTTCGCGCCGTACTCTCCGTGAACACAGAATCATCGCTCGAAGTCCTAGCTGCCATGGCCGATAAAATGATGCAGCACTTCGAACCTCCTACAATCGCCGCTGTCGCCACTACGCTGCCTACCACATCGGCGAACACACCAAGTCCGGAATCTGCACAGAACTCGGCTCCGAACTTAGTCGTCGATCTGCAAATCAACGTGCTATGAAAACAAAAAGAAAAATTATCATGTGAAATCGCCGAACTACGTTCGCGTCAGGCGTCGTTACACCGCCCCCGCTTCCCCGCATGCCGACACTGATCGCGCTCACGCTCACGAACGCGCCAACACACAACTGGTAAACCTGGAGACCCGGATTGGCTATGCCGATACCACTTCCGCTACGGAGATGAAGCCTACAGATGTGAATCACCTTGTTCAAAAAAGAAGCGGGAAAACTAGAAAATACAGTGACGGTGGCGGACGTCGATGTAGGTAATACAAGCCACGGCCTTTGCGTCATCGACATTAATACCAGAGAGAGATGACACCGGCGCAGACATATCAGTATTAGCAGTAGTGTTGGGACATTGAAAAATTTCCATGTCGAAAAATAAAATATATTTCTGAATATTTTTCCACTTTTAACTCCTGATAATAGTTTATGATAATAAGCTCTATTACGATAATTTGTAAAAATAAATTAAACAGATTAAAAGAAATTATATCCAGCCCACGATCCATACATACAACATTTTTTCATAGTCTAAATAAATACCGTTAATTTTGAGTAACCGAATACCTATAAGAAGAGATACAACATTTATTATTAGACCTACCACTAGTGTTGGACAAAAGAATCAAATTCAACTAAAGTAAGACCAAAACGGCCAATATGTTTATTATGATTTAGCACATCTTAATTAACGGGGAAATGTTTACCTGAAGTCTTTCAGTCGTTAATCGCATTCCTCATAATCTTACGAAGGCTCTTTTTTTTAAATATGTATTTGTTAAACACTGGTAGTGTTAATGAACTATCACATAAAATATCCCACTGAAAATCATGATCATTATAAATAACGAAGCACGAATCGAACCCCAGAAAAAATACTAGTGATCGTATACCTATACCTAAAGTTACAATATTAAATGGAAAAAGATATATATACATAAATATCTACTTAAATGCCTTGTTGAACAACACTTGTTGACACTCATTTCGATATTTTTGAACGAATCAATCACAATTAAATTATTATAATAAATAGTATTTTATTAATACATTAGTAAAATACTAGCAACATCTATATTTTAGTGTCATATAGCGACATGGATGTAGGAAGTCATCAACTGGCGCCATTAAAAGGCACGCAAATTCCCATAAAGACGTGTGTGCAATGGTTTCTTTCGGTAATTTTGGTAAACAACGAATTGAGACATCTATATCACGCCAGTTATCTGAGGAAATTTCAAAATATAACACGCGCGTTGATAGCGTTGTACCTACATACTCAGTCGAAAACTGAACTTTCTTTTTTTGAAATCGGCTAAAATTTTATTGGGCTTGCCTTATTTTGAAACCATAGGCACGCCACTGATGTCCTTCTATGTAGTAGTAATATTCTGATTTTATGTAAATTAATCTAAGGGAATAGTAAATAAATCTCCGATGGTGTTGCTATCCAAAAATTTAGATTATTTTAAATAAATACGGTTATCGTTTGTTGTTAATATAATTCTTTAAAAAAAGACTTTGTTCATATTAACCTTTTCGACGCCAATGTATAAAATACGAGATGTCTGCCCCAGCGCCACACTGCAAATGTATAACAGCATAGATAGTAAAACGTAGGAACGGGCATCTTTCCGATAAAAAAAAATCATGTTTAATTTAAAGTTTATTCATCGACATACGAACATAATATAAACTGATACCGTATTTTCAAATTTTGTTTTATTTCGTAAAAACAAAACAGTAAGAAAACTATAAAGGATATTCAAGATAAATCTTTGAAAAGCATTAACGCATGCTCTTTCCATTTAATATAATAACTCTAGAGTTCGCTAAGCATGCGTTCTTTGATCATGTAAATAATCAAAGCATGCGTTAATGCTTTTCAAAGATTTATCTTGAATTGCATTCTTTACGACATTGTATTAACTTATTCTTAGTCTTAGCAAAGTTAGTCGTGTCGGTTCGGTCACTTGTATAGGGACTGAATTGATAGCAATGACGTCGCTAAGACGTGTTAAAATATGGAAGAAGAATTCGCGGTAGTGAGCAGAGATCGAGATGGCTTAGTGGTCAGAGCGCCTGGAGTATTTATCCGGGAGGCGCAGGTTCGAATCCTGTTCGCGACCGTATTCTTTTTCCATTTCATATAATAACTTTAGAGTTCGCTAAGCATGCTTTAATGCTCTTCAAAGATTTATCTAGAATTATTGACTTCAATTTCCAATTTAAACTTAATCTTTGGATGTAAATTATTTAAATTTTGAACAAATGAATCTAATTCCTCTTTAGGATTGGTCCAGCATATGAGAATATCATCTACATAACGATAATAATAAAGGATGCCACTATTGCCCACAATATACGTATTCTCAAAGTTGTCCATAAAGACAATGTTCCTGTGCGTCCGTTGTTATTCCTGCGGCTTCCTGTCACCCTTGGCAACACAAACTCGCTGCTTTTCATTCATATATAAATCGGTTAATGACAGTCCCTTTATCAGATCGATCCTTTAAAAAAGAGTTAAATACGATTTGTGAAATTGCTGTTGCAAATGGTTATGATCGGCGGATGGTATATAATATGGTTAGAGACAAAATTAATAAACAGGTGGCTGGGCTCTTATACGTGGTGCCACATAAGCACGTTATTCATACTTATCGATCTAGTATGATTTATTTCGGTAAAATATCTGACAAAATTTCAAAAATTTTAAGGAATAACGACGTTTATGTGGCATTTAGAACTAATAATTCCGTTCGACGTGCCATTTGCAACGGCAAAGAAAAGACAGAGGTTGGCAGGAAGTCGGGGGTGTATAGGTTGGCATATGATGAATGTGATTCTGTGTACGTGGGTCAAACTGGCCGCAGTTTTGAGACACGTTATAAAGAACACATTTCGGCTTGTAGGAATGCCCGACCCGAGAGATCACATTTCGCGAAAAATTTATTAAACACCGTTCATAGATTAACGGAAGAGCATTCCTATAAAGTCATACATACTTGTAATAAAGGTCTAAGGCTGAGGGTGTGGGAACAGATAGAGATTATCAAACATAGCGTTGATGGGACCATACTAAATGAGCCCACTCCTCCTCCCCACTGTTGCGTATTTTTACATCAACAACCAATTAAATAAAATTATTTTTATGATCTCTTAAATATCATAATTATTATTCTTAATTAATTCATTACGTATTTCTTTACATCCATTTATCTTTTAAAAATTTATTACAGATAATTTTCTATAAATTGAATCAAGTTTAAAAACACATTCCGTAGTTTTCCGTTACAACGTGGGGGGGAGAAGGCATAAATAGAGGTGTGGCGTGCGGTTTTGGCTCACTCGGTGGCGGACCACAGAGTACTTTTTTATATACTGAAAGTGGCGGACACTGCATGGTCTAACAGCTCCTGATGATGCCCCGTGCAGGGGCGAAACACGTGTAGATTATAGTAATAAATTATTGAGGATTTATTGGGTCTTATATTTTAATAATTGGGCATGGATTATGTTCTTCTGGAATATTTTGTTTAGCTAATATTAATTTCTTTTTATTTATAATTTTATATTTTAAGGGATAAGCTTTAATTTAAATTTATATAAATAAAAAATTTTTAATTTGAAAATTATATAATTTATATTGTTAAAAAAATTTAATTTAGTAGTTGGTGGTAGTCGGTATTATTATTATTTTTGGAGTCGAACTTATACAGATAAATCTTCGAAAAGAATCAACGCATGTATGCATGCGAACTCTAAAGTTATACATTTTCGTGGTTGATATAACAAAAATCCGAACGAAGCGCTTTGATTCCACGTTCATTATAAGGACCGCGAAACAGTGGAATGCGCTGCCAGAGTGGGTCTTCGATAGATACAATCTGGGTGTCTTCAAGACGCGAGTGAATCGGTTTCTTCAAGGCAAGCGTGCTCCATCGTAGACCACATCATCGCTTAACATCAGGGGTCAAACGAAAACCTAAAAATAATAAAAAAACAGACAAGACCTACCTGTATAGATAGAGTAATAGCCATTGCTAGAATGGCGTCACCAAAAAGACGTATTAAAAATATGGAAGAAGAATTCGCGGTAGTGAGCAGCGGTAGAAATGGCTTAGCAGTCAGAGCGCCTGAAGTAATTATCCGCGAGGCGCAGGTCGAATCCTGCTCTCGTCCACATTTTTTTATAAAAAATCTATGAAACTTTTCTCAACTGGACTCTCAGGGGCGTTCGATTTCATAGGCCATAGCGTCCACTAGACCAATAAGGGATTACTAAAATATTTGGTTAATCATTTTATTCAATTATATGGCTCCCAGGCGCTCTGACCACTAAGCCATCTCGACCTCTGCTCACCACCGCGAATTCTTTTTCCATATTTCAACACGTCTTATGGCGACGTCATTGCAATCAATTCAGTCTCTATCCTCTCGAGCGCCCAAACGTCAAATGACGCAATACCGTTAAGCGCCACGAGTAAATTTCGTGTTCGAATCTTAGTTGGCGACCTGCGTTCAAACGCCGATTTTGCTGTGAATCTGTATAAAACCCTCGTGAATGGTTATATTTAAGGAATCCTTATAAAATGTATTGTTTTTTAAAAGTAAAATAAACTAATTTTATTCAATGGTAAAACCGTTTCACCTCGCTTAAATAGGGATGTATAAATTTGGTCAATCGTTTGAAAAAAGCACTCATAAAAATCAATATAATGGACTTTCCCACCCCGGACGCAAAATCATCGCCAAGAGCGGAGAGTTGCGGAAACCAGCTCGCTTTACCAATACCAATACCAATAGTTACACACTTTAAAAAAACAAGACGGAACGGTGATGTCATACTGATCATTTTTGGTTTTATGTCCAAATTTTAAAACATTTGTTGTTAATAATTTTATGTGTAAAGACTGTTTATTTCAAACTAACTAATTAATAATATTGATTCATTCAGAATCAACAATGGACATAAAACCAAAAATGATCAGTATGACATCACCGTTCCGTCTTGTTTTTTTAAAGTGTGTAACTATTGGTATTGGTATTGGTAAAGCGAGCTGGTTTCCGCAACTCTCCGCTCTTGGCGATGATTTTGCGTCCGGGGTGGGAATGGATTATTCGATCCACCCCAGCTCCTCGAGAAAGGCCAGCAGGAACTTGATCTTGCCGGCGACCTCTCGGAGAGTACCTGGGTTTCCGAAGTACTTTGCCCTGTAAGTGGCGACCCCAGGGCAGTGAAGCACCACGTGAGCCGCTGTTTCATCCTCCTCCATGCAGGCTCTGCAAAGAGGGCTGTCAGTAACACCTATAACAAAGAGGTGTTTATTAAAAGACCCATGGCCCGTGAGAGCCGCTGTGACTGTACGCAGCTGTTGCTTTACAAGACGAAGAAGCTGCCTGGTGATCCGGCCGTCGATAGTCGGAAGAGCCTCTTTGGCCTGTCTGCACTCACCATGGTTCGTCCAGAACTCACTGTGTTGGTCCCTAGTGCGTTGTCTTACCAGGGTACGTAGAAGTCCGAAAGGGAGTGGTACGATGGGTTCTGGACCTATAGCGGCTCTGTTTGAGCCCCTCTTTGCAAGCTCATCTGCTGCATCGTTCCCTCGGGAGCCGCTATGTCATTTGATCCATTGTATGGTTATATTATTAATGGTGCCTACCTGATTAAGTTTTTGATGGCACTCGTAAATGAGCCCAGAGTTGACAGTTGGACTGTTCAGGGCTTGTAGGACTGCCATACTGTGTGAGAGTATGCGGACTGGGTACTGTGTGACTTTTCTGGTCACAACTGCCGATGCTGCCAGAAGGATGCCTATGCACTCAGCCTGGAAAACTGTGTTGTAGGTTCCTAGTGGTGTAGAAATGTGTATGTTGAGATCTTCCGAGAAGATCCCAGATCCGATACCTGTACCTGTTTTGGACCCATCCGTGTAGATCCAGAATTCCGTGGGGTTGTGATCCTCATTGTCTGGCTCTTCATGCAGTTGAATCTTATATTTCTTGTCAAAGATGAACTGCTTCGGTATTCTGTCGTTGATTTGCGCAATCGGGAAGTCCTCGAATAGTTCATCCAAAATGTTTGTGTGCTTTGTATCTTTGTTTTTTCAGAGTGTTAGAGTTTTCAGGCGTAATGCCGCCATTGCTGCTTCTTGCTTAATGAAGAGATGTAGTGGCGGCAGGTCTAGCATGGCTTCCAGGGCTGCTGTGGGAGTAGTTTTCATGCAGCCTGTTATAGCTAGACACGCAAGTCTCTGAATGCGCTGCAGTTTGATTGATGCTGTAGCTAGTTTGGTCCTTGGCCACCAAACAACAGCCCCATATGTTATCATAGGGCGGATCACCGCTTTGTACAGCCATAGGATAATTTTAGGAGAAATCCCCCACCTTTTCCCTATCATTCTCCTGCACTGCCAGAAGGTGATGCTTACTTTTCGATTTGTCGATTTTGCTGTCGATATGGGAATTCCATTTTAGTTTGCTGTCTAGTATCACACCAAGATATTTAACTTCATTAGACAGTTGTAGCTCAGTGTTGAACAGCTTAGGCAGACGATAGGGTCCTAGTGTTCGCTTCTGGGTGAACATGACTATCACGGTTTTGGTGGGGTTTACCGATAAGTCGAAATCCCTGCACCATAGTTCTACGGTGCGCAGTGCTTGCTGGGTAAGGTTACAGATTGTGCTCGCGGCTTTCCCAGAGATCAGGATTGCGAGGTCATCTGAGTAGCCTAAGGTATAGTCTCGATTCGCGTTGAGTTCAGTGATTAACCACTCGATTACTGAGCATGTTAGTAATCCAGTCTGTAATCATCGGTTCTACTCCATGTTTTAGGAGGGCCGCATGAATGCTGGAGAAATTTGTTTTATCAAAGGCTCCCAGTCCCATCCAAATATCATATGCTTTTCTGTTGAATTGCTTCCTCTATTCGGCTAAGTACCATATGAAGTGCAGATTCAGTCGACTTGCCCGAACTATACGGGTGTTGGTTGGCATGTAGTGGTATATATATTTTAGCGCTCCATCTATCAGATCTCTCTCACATAGCCTTTCCAAGGTCTTAAGTAGAAAGGAGGTTAGGCTGATTGGTCGGTATGATTTTGCGTTTGTGTAATCGCTCTTCCCCGGTTTTGGGATGAATTTAACTTTCACTTCTATACGTTTCTTTTTTGAACGAGTCTCCATTTTGAATGACTTACCAGAGCCCCGTTAGCCACGCCAGTAATTTTTCTATCGTGTGTCCGCCCCCCACGTGATTAGATGGTCAATCAGGACGTGTGGTTGGATTTATAGGGGGCTTATTGTTATTATTATTTTCTTTATTATTAGGTATCGATTTTATCAGAATGTTCGCAGCAATAGATCAGTGTTGCCACTTAAGCGACTTTGTCGCTAAATCTATCGAGTTTTTTTTATTAATTTAGGGACATTAATTAAATTTTTGGCGACAAAAAAAAATATTGCTACTTTTAGCGAGTTTTGCCCAATCTGTACTTACTTCCATTTTGTTCCCATCTGACATCTTTAGGCGTAGGAATCCGACAATTTTAGTATTATATTAGTAAGTTTGTGAAAATTTTGCTCTTTCTTTCGTAATTGGTGGAATGCAGTCCCTTCGCCGTTATGTTGGTATACTGCATTTCACCAATGACGAAAGAAAAAACAATATTTTCACCAATAAAATCATTTTAAAAAGATGCATCAGGAGGAAATAGATTTGAAGACTTGTCTGATCTGGCTTTTTCAGTGTTATCGTTACCCCATTATTCGAATGGCTCAAGAGAGAATTTTCAGCACGATGAACATTGTTTAAACTAAATTAAGGAATAAAATGAAGGTGTCATCGTTAAATAGCATTATTTTTATGCGAAAACAGTTAAGAATTCGTAACAATAATGGTTTTACTTATCAACTACCAGATTAAATAATAGCGCAAATCCACAAAGATGGTAAATATTCATTTAGAGGCTTAAACATTGCAACAGAATTGCAACAACCTTATACATCTCAAACTGTCCGTAATGTTAAAGATAAAGAAAAGTTTCCTACAATATTATTCGATGTGGTGTTAGTGTTTTAGTTCTTTTCTAAATCTTTCTTCTTCCTAAATAAATTTGACGTATTTTTTTGTTTAATATTTATTTATTAATGTTCTATTTAGCGATATCTGGAGTTTTTTTGTAATTCAATTCACATATGAGGGATGTAATTACTTCGGACACATTTACATATTTTTGTACCAAAATAAAGTTCTAAATTTTAGTTTCAATATGTATATACGTTAACTTTTTTAACCCAATTAAATACACAGTAAAATCAATCTAAAAAGTAATGTTACTTGCAAATTCTGCTAAAACGTCCTAAGTTACTATCAAAATCCTCTAAAATGAAATCGATGAATGACAGCGCGGCATTTGATTCAGGTGACTATTAAAACAGAATGGAGATTTTCGTTGTGGTGTTGAGAGTTGCTCGCGGAGTTTTATTGAAATTCACAAGAAAGAATGGAAGATTAAGCGCAGTTCGTAAAAAAATATGATCCTAAGTATGCTCGGAGACGTCCACGTATTCCACAATCTTGGAAACGAGAACAGGAGCGCCGAAACGGGGAGTAAAATATTACCTAAAAGTTCGTTGAAAAGTTATAAGCAACATGTAGTAGTGTAATCTCTAGGTATATAACCCTAATATTTTACCCAAATAAATCAAACTCAAAGATGTGACTGATTTACTGTAAAAGCATTTCGGTCAAGAATGTAGAAATTTACCTGAATTAAACATCTATGTTGAAATAGAAAATTAGCCTCGCATGTCATGCACAGCTGATAATATTATTAATAGTGACTTTTGTGAGCATGACTTCGAAGATGTAACTCTACACACTGCATCAATCTATTATATATAATATATTTTTTATTTTTCATTAAAAATACTTAAATCCTTACGTATTTTGTTTTTCATTTGTTGATTTTTGGATGCAAATAAATACAATATCTAGCTACTTCCACAATATTGAGGGTAGTCACCGCCCACTCGTCCGCAAATATATGCACATACGCAAGTGGTGAAAAGACTACCACCAATTCAATCTGTTGATTTTATATCTTAGTTACATAGATTCTACAAAGTTTAGTGATTAGTCTTTCGACTTCATTGGATAACCTTATCCACCGAGCAGTATAAGGTTAGATGCAATACCCTCTATGGTATGACATTTGATTTTCAAAATCCGCTTAAATGGCAAGTTGCTTGCAAATTCCTCTATAGTAAATTTTATTCTATAATTTTATTGTAAATGCACATAAATAGTTTAGATTTTCCACGTTTTTTAAGATTGCCATGTCATGACCAACAAATTAATATCAAATATTGGCATTTGCATTAAATTTACCACAACAAAACCAAAATAATCTTCCTGTGAAAATTTTATTCAGGATGATTATGAAAAAAACAACTTTTAACCGGATTAATCGTTCGTGGTCGAACCACGAACGCTGCAAAGTGTTCGAAACGTCAGGAAAAACAAAAAACCAATAATACACGCGATTAATCCGGTTAAAAGTTGTTTTATTATAATGTGTAGTGATCGCGCAAACCTAAGATATTACTATGCTTAAGAGTGTTTTCAAATTACACCCCTCATAGATCTAGGTACTTTCTGAAGGCAATCTAGAGACCTATATTATTTCTATGTGGCAACACTACACTAGATGACTAGAGTGGAATATAGCAGACTAGACACTAGAGTCACATTGGTTTGGCAGCTGTCATTCTAATAAGTTTTAGTTTCTATTAAGTCATTCAATGACTCGGAAAGTTTATTATAAATAATAAAATATTATTTCAATTAACGATAATGTCTATTGGTTCAGTTTATGAAACTGCTTATAGAGGAGACTTCAATCAAGTGAAAGTAAAAGTTGATGCAGACAATGCTTTGATAAATGCACCAGACTCAGTAAGCTCAACATTTAATCGTCTTTTCTTAATTTACCTAAATATCTTTCTTGTTATATATTTTTTATGAATAAATCCTAAGTCAGACGGTCGCTTTTTCTATGTTTTGTCAATGATAAATTGAATGAGTTAGGTAATGTTATTTGTTCAATATATTTCAGAATCAACGTCTCCTTATTCATTGGGCAGCACTTGGAGGCAATGAAAATTTAGTGGATTTTTTAATAGATTTCGCAAGTCCTGTCGATCCACTGGATGACACTAATTCAACTCCTTTAATATTGTCATCTTCTGCTGGAAGAGTAGAAGTAGTAAAGCTGCTTTTAAGCAAAGGAGCAGATGTCAATAAAAAAACTAACCGAGGCCAGTCATCTTTACATTATGCTTGCTCTAAAGGTCATTTAGAGGTATGTATATAATTAGGAATAATACTTAATAAAACAATGATCTATACGATAGTGTTGAAAATGCCGAAAAAACAATTTGTTATTTTCACAAAAAATTCAAACTGGTTTTTAACGTTTTTTTCGCATGGTACATTGATAAATTTACAGAAATAATTTTTTGGAAAGAAACAGGATTCTTTCAAATTGTTTGGTTGATATTTTGAAAAGTTGAAAAGAACAAGTGTTATTGATATATTTTCTGATGGAACAAATAGGTAAAAAATATGAATTATGAATTTATGAGGTAAACAATATCGCACAACACACAATTGCACTATTTAGATTTGATATTTAAGATAACAAACTGTAACGGAACTAGCATGTAAATTGACAAAACTATTTAAACACAAATGCACAAATACAGTTGGCCTACCTGTAGCGTGTATTTCTTTGTACGTTTTCATCATTTTATTAGTGCATACTTACTGATGCCTGCGTCTTCGCCTGCGTGGATGTTGGATATCGCAACCAAAAGTAATCAAGAAATTTTGATGCCGGTCCTGCTTTCCAATTACCACTTCATAATTCCCATTTTTTTTTGTATTAAAATGGATGTAGTTTGTTATCCTTAAGAGATAGTCATATGCCATCCCGGACTTTTCTGTAGACCTATATAGATACACAATTCCACCATACATCATTTTGTTATATCTCAAAGGGTTTAGGCAGCGCACGCCAGAATAGCTCGCAGATGGTAGATTTTTTCCTACTTACTTGACACTTATTGTCATATTTTGGACAATTCACACAATATCTTTATAAATTGTAGCCAATGGGTTATTCTGATGTATAAGCTATATTATTGTAAAGTTTTATTAAAATCCATTCAGGAATTTTTATGTGAAAGAGTAACAAACATCCGTCCATCCATCCATACTTACAAACTTTCGGGTTTATAATATTAGTAGGATTATTATCGAAGTTAAATATGAAAGTATGTCATTGAAAAAAAAACATAGTTTCCTGTTTCTTTCATATTCCTCTTTTTTATTAGTATTACTGAAATAAAACATGTAATATATACTGGCAAATTTAAAAAAAATTACTAGCAATATAATTGATAACTAAAAAATTATGTGAAACAACTATGTGTAGGTAACAAAATAAAATGATCAATACAAATAAATAAATTTGAAGTGTCCGTTTGTAATCTCAAAATAATATTTTTTTTTTTTAAGCCAATTGGTAAAGTCATTTGCACGACAGATATGCCCAAAAATCTGTTTTTTAAATTTTTGTCTTTGTCTGTTTCTGAACTGATTCTGATAATATTTTACTGGCAGGTATCTGTCTATATTAGGAGTAACTTAGGCTAATTATTATATAATTATACACTATTCAAACTGCGGGCACAGCTAGTTAGGTAATAAAGCTTATGTACTATTTAATAAATGCAGCATTTATGAAAATTATATATAATATAATATAATCATTTATTGATATTGACATAAAATTGTGGATACAATTTGTGTGAAGTCCCTGACTCCTATGCTAGGTGATAAACCTGTGTTACAGGAGTCGTCAGTGCCCTCTACCAAGCTAAAGGAAGACATTCAATCTTATCAGCAAACAGAAATAAAAATATATGAAAAGTTGACATTATTATTAATACATATTTTATGTATGTGTGTGTGTGTGTCTGTGTGTGTGCTAGGAGGAGATTGTATGGTGGGTGCGAGAGTTTGTGTGTTTGTGAGTGTGTGTGGGTGTATATGTGCTTATGATGCTGTTATTATTATTTGTTCTGTGTCCTCGTATGAAAGAGACTGTAGCCACGATTTAAGACTCCGTTTGATCTTATGTTGAGTAAGTTTATAAATAGAATTTTATTATAAATTTGGGAGCGCGGAAGTGTCTTTGCGCAAGCGCAGTATGGCCTTTTTACTGATTCGCAGATGGGAGGGGAGCCGGCTCTCCGTTTGGTTATATTTAAGTTAAGTGACAGTGTGAAGTGTCGACTTAGACAGTCCGGAGAATGTAAATTTGTCTTACTGTATGTACTTGAGCATCCAAGTTCAGCTGGGTAGTGGGATAATATCTTTTCCGGAAATACATCACTTTAAGGACAGCCGGCTGAGCTCATTCCACCTTAAGCATAACCGTTTTGACCATCCCTCCTCACACTGGTATGCAATAAGTTATTGTTGACTCACACAGTGCATGATATACAAGTAATGCTGTTTCGAAGTCGGCGGAGTGTCTAAGCTCCTTAAATAAATAGATAAATTTTCGGAGCCGAGAACAGAGTGAGTCAGTGTGTTGACGCTAATCTAACCTTTCATCGATATGAACTTCTAAATATTTAATATTTGATACCATAGTTAGGGTGAGGTAGTTGCATAGAGGTATTTTGACATACATGAGCTATTATATGCTTGGAATCAGTTGGAAGTTTGGGTGATTTCAGTTCTTTTTTTAACGCTGACCCAATCCCTATCATTTATCAAAAGTGGCGTGTCATCAGCGTAGGTGAAAATATCACAGTGATCTAGAGGCAATTGACAGAGGTCATTAATATAAATTTGAAATAACGTAGGCCCCAAAATACTCCCCTGTGGTATACCGTAGGTTATGTTTTCTTCGCTACTATAGACTGAATCGATTTTGACTCACTGGCTACGCCCACTGAGATAATCTTTGTACATATTTAGCGCCACACCACGTATTCCCATATGTTCCATTTTAGCCACAAGTCTGGGGATAGAGACGGTGTTAAAGGTCTTGGTCAAATCCAAGAAGACACCATAGCATTTATGTCGATTATACAATTTGTTCGGCTTTTTTTTTTTTTTTTATGTGGAGAAATGCCCTCGCATACTGCTCTGACACGGGGAGACAGAGCGGTTATGTGGGACTCGAACCCACTAAAACTCCACAGTATACCTCCTCAGCTGCTTGAGGGCGGGACGCGGGAACGCTCTCGCACACAACCGCGAACCCACCCGCAGCCGTCCGTTGCCGGACTCCCTCACGGGGTTGGGTATTGCACCCCCCCGCTTCGGCACACCAGACTAATGGCGTGCCGCAACCACCTCGGAGACCATGTGCAATGGGCGCCAGACGACCCCGTGTCTGGACGCCCTAGGTCCCCTGCGCCGGGTCAGGTCTGTGGCCCCGCCGCCTGCCACTACGGCCGCAGAGGATAGGGAGAGCGGCGCCTCGCAATACCGGCACTCCTCTTCCCCTGCGGCCCCACCGCGTCCGCCATCCAACGGTGGCGGCCCCGTCAAGGCCGCGGTAGGTAGGGAAAGCGGCGCATCGACATACCGGCACTCCTCTCCCACCGCGGCCCGCATCCCTCAGCTGCGGTGCCGCCCATACGACGCCGCAGCCCACCTCAGTTGCGACACCCCCCATAAGGCCCGCAACCTACGCCGGCGCCGCTCCTACATGGGCTTGAAGGCAAAGCCCTGAGGAGCGGCCCTCCTCGGGTTCCGTTAGCTTCACCGTGGGTGACCAAGCCACGGCTACTAGAGCTCCTCCACCACGACAAGGTGGAACCCCTGGGGGGGACAATTTGTTCGCCAATGTATTGATGAAATCATGATACAGCGTCCTATGTAGAAATTCCTGATCGAAATCGATATTGGTTGCATGCTATTAAATTGTTTTTAGATAAATATGTTGCCAGATTAGTGTTAAGGATACGCTCTAGAATTTTAGACAATGAACTAAGTACAGAGATTGGTCGGTAATGAGACACGTCGTCTCTAGCCCCGTTCTTGTATACTGGGTGCACTAAAGCACGTTTAAAACCTTTAGGAAAAAATCACAGGGGCCAGAGTAATCCAAGATGGTTTTGGGATTTTCGCTGGGATATTGCAATTGCATAATCACTATGTAAGCTTTTATTGTACTTACAACATCTGGTACATCAATGTACGAAATGACTAAAGAATTACTTGGGAAGGGGGACGAATACATATACGCAGACTGGCTGTTTAATAAACTAAAATATTTCATCCCTATTTATTCTTATTTATAAGTACAACCGGGTCGGTGGATGATTTAAGTAAGGCATTAGAAGTGTGTCTTTGTTGGTTACTGTTTGTCAGTGGCGTGCATAGCCTGTAGGCAAATAGGCAGTGCCTACCTCAAAAGAATTACCTACATGTAACCTATATCAATATGTACAACAACAACGTCGTAGTTGTCCGTAGGATCCCCGAAAAATCAACTGGCGTGCGTCGTGGTCGTGCGTGTTTCTGGATTGTTCGGCGTTCTTAATTATCTAACTCCAGTTACTTCACCGCGATCCCGGACGAGCCCCCAAATTTGTGGGATCCAATTAATTTTCTTACATTTCGAATAATTTAGGATTAAACTGTAGGTTTTTTTTTTCTGTAAAACTATAAATTTGCGTCTACTATGATTTTCTAAATAACATAAAAAACACACTCCATTACAAGAAAAAATATACTATATAAAATCAGCAGGCATTATTAGAAAGTGTGGATGAGATTGCTGAGTTAAATTCCTTCAATATAGCATGCAAGTATTTTCAACTCGGACGCTGCCACGCTACGTGCCGCCACGGGCAGCGAGGCGCACCGCCAATATACTTGCATAGAGAATTGATTCGTATTGCTTTAAAAATAAGGATTATAATCGTATCAACGAAAAAATACTTGGAAGTTCAATTTATTTTTTATTTGCAAATACAATTCTGCTACTTATTTAGTATATGATGACATGGATCAATTTCCTGGCGGCCGGTCATAAAGCATAGCCAAGACTTTAGCAGCATGCTCGACAAAGGTATGCTGTGCCGACCAAAATTAAATTGGGATAAGGGCAGGGGGATGATGATGATGGATCAATTTCCTATGCAAGTGTTTTTCGTCTGAACCCCTATAGCATAGCAAATACTTTCATACTTGCAAGTCTTTTCCTCTCGTATCAGGGCGCCGCACTTCGAAGCAAAGCCCTGGTTTTAAAACCTGTTGGGTTACTCTTGAAACTAATACCAATTCCAATCCAATTCCTATATTAAATAGATGCCTTAAAACAACGCGTAATTTTAAAATAAATTTACCTACATTATAGTTGCCTCGATTTTAAAGCAAAGATGATCTTCATATTATCCCGAATCTACAATATTTTTTTAGATATTTTGGCATTTAAAAGTACGAACTGACATATTTCCAATGTCAATCGAGCGGAATTATTTTCAAGAGTAAGCCCATTAAGGTAAGGTCGGGTAAATACGACTTATCTCTACTGAGAGAGCAGTGTGCCAATATTTTTAAATATTATGAATTTGTGTTCATACACGACATGGAAAAATGATGACATGAAAATGTAAATTTACGACATCCACGCAGACGGAGTCGCGGGCAAAGCTAGTAAATATATAATATAGGTTAAACCATTGTACTACCGAGACAAAACCATTTTGCAGCATGGTGCTATATTGTTATATTTTGACTTTGATTTCAGGTAGCAAAGCTATTAATCAACTCTGATGCTAATGTGAATGATACAGATATTTTGAATGCAACACCTCTGCACCGTGCTGCAGCACAAGGACGGAGTAATATTGTTGAACTCCTTCTAGCTTCACCACATATACAATTAGATGTGTGTGATTCCACGGGCTCAACACCCCTGTGAGTATCCTGATAGATAAATAGCTTCATTTGAGTCCATCTATTCAGTAGGAAATTAAAGCATATTAAAGCATCAGAGATACTATTTCTGTACATTGAATATTTTTCAGAGTCACTACTGGCACAGCTAGAATTGTAACTAACAAACTCATTTTGCTTTACAGACATATAGCTTGTGAAGAAGACAGAGAACCAGTAGCTTGTATGTTAGTTAAAGCTGGAGCTGACTTGGAATTAGTTAATAAGGATAAAAAAACACCACTTGATTTGTGTTGTGTCAAGTTACGAAATATGCTAACTACTTTATTAAAGTAACTTCAAATAATTTTTAGTATCTTGAAGAATTATAGAGAGAAGATTTTGTTTATCTATACCTATATGACCCCGGGGCTAAATTATAGCACCGGTTGTTTTTTTATTAATAATTAATCCGTCGGCATCCCGGATAGCGAAGAACCGTTCTACATTGTCCCATACATGTGAACAAGAAGATGCGAAGAGTTGTATTAACTTTATATAGCCCCAGCATGCCATGTATTAGGCACCAAGTTGTAGGCTTCCTTTTACTCTATCCAACATATCGACAGATTCCTTCGGGTTCGCCAAAACGGTCAAACCTGTTGGCTAATGGCCATGTCTTTAAGCAGTAACTCCTTAGTACCGCGAGATCCATTCCGACATCAATTTTGTGATGAAGACATAATTTTGTTATTATCAATATTAGTAATTTTCATTCTCAAAATGGACTTAGAAGTTTATAGACCGTTGGTAAGTATGTGATCGATCTATCGTTTTTGAGTGCTGCGGTGCTACCTGATTTGTGAAGCAAATAAGTAGCCCAAGTCGTTAAAAACTGTGGCAATGACCCATTATCTAAAGAAGATTGAAATTGAGACCCCAAGTGAATATGCGAACGGGCTGCATAATTTTTGGTTCCATTTGAGTCAGAAATTATTCAGTTCTTCCGGCCCTGGGGATTTCCAATTTGGCATCGGCCACATTTTGAGGGCTTATTATTATTATTTACCATTTATTTCATGCATCAAGGCCCATAACAAAATAAATAAAATAGTATAATGAAAATAAAAACATGAAATACTATACATAACACACAACAATATAAACTTAAGATGATTAGATACGCCAACTGCAAATGAGACATATCATTCTTCCAAAAAAAATTTGGTCTATTAGGCTATAAATCATAAGTTCATTTTATTCATTTATTTAGTTCGTTTTTACAGAAAAAAATCCAAAGTTACCTACGATTCACATATAAATTTTCCTACTCCTAAAGTTATAATATTAAATGGAAAAAGAATACGGTCGTGAGCAGGATACGAACCCAGGGGTCCTACTCAGAAATCCGAATATGATTGAATGTCAATTTAGGTTTTAAAGACATGTGTCAGAATCGTAGCAAATGGAAATCGATAGTCTCTGCCTACCCCTATGGGAAACTGGCGTGATTGTTTGTATGTATGTACACGCAATAAAACGGCAATTAACCGAAAAATCTAAAATATTTTGTTATACAAGCTGTGGTTCCAGACAGTGGCCAAATTGAAGGAGGTGAATCTATAGGTGTAACTGATTACAAAACAATAAAAAGTATACCTTAGAAAATCGAATTAATTTCGCAGTGTTTAAATTTTTTGCGTTTACGCCGCGTCGCGCGCAGTTTGTACAAAGACGGCACGGCGCGCCGACAGAAGACGAGCGTAGGTACCGCCAAAAACGGGCGGCGCGGCGCTCACGCTCGCGCTACGTACCTACCCGTGCATGCTAGCGCTGCGGCTCAACGGTTATTCGTTAGTGTGTCGGTTGACGCGAACGAGCGTACATGTTGAAATCGCGCGCGGTCAATTAACGACCGGGTACCTACAATGCCACATTTTTCAAAAATTGTGAGTACGTCGATATGGTGCGCATTTACCTATGCCCTCGCTGGTGATAGTGGTTGAGTAGTGCAGTGCGTAAGTACGTGGGGAGGTGGCCAGTCCGGCAGACGCCATTGCATGCTAAGATGCTGGCGGCTACAAAATACTGTACTGGGTGCATTATCACATTATGAACATGTAGTGCGCAACTACCAACAACACGTTTGGGGCACAGTGGGTTGGACGTGATAGCCCAGTGCCTTGGCCTCCTCGCTCCCTGGACCTTACGCCGCTAGACTTTTATTTGTGGGGTGATGTTAAAATTTTTGTGTACACTGATGAAATTACATGTGTAGTGCAATTGGGTGCGTGAGTGGGAGTGTGCTGGTGTTAGGTAGTTTAAAAGACAACAACAGGTGACGTGCCCAGTTATGTATCGCTCGTTATGGTGCACATTTTGAATAATATTGTTACGAGTAACATAAGTTCAGTAGTGAACATTCAATACGTAAGTACATTTAATTATTCGCACGTAGGCACAGTCGACTGATCTGTTGACCTTAATACCAATAATTTTATGACCCAGTACCCTAATCTTGTAACTCACTTGCGATGCATTGCATTGTTTAGATTTCTAAGCATTTACAGAAACAAACCTCTCATGCACATACCTACACCTAGACTTGGAACATAACCGAACCCGCGAACAGCGCCGTAGAAGAACTCGACCATTGCGCCAACTGTGCCTTTAATATATCTAATATTACCCAATTTTCTAAGCCAGGATTTGCCAAAAACGCCACGACGATGCATTTCTGGCAGTCTAGAAGACCTCACGGAAAATAATTAAAAGAAAAATTAAGTTGTGACACGCATAATTATACGTATAGTAATGTTACATACGGCTCTATAATTTTAGTTTAGTCACTCAAAATCCAGGAATAAAATCAGATTTCTATTGAAATTATTTCAAAAAAGTTATCGAATCAAAGCTGTTTTTCTTAAATACAACGGCATTCCCGTAATAAATTTATTATATACGAAATGGTAGACTAGGGTAACCTTTTAAATGCCACGGTCGGCTATAGCCGACAAATGAAAACTGGCCCAAAACGCCAGTGTCGGCAAGAGCCGACAAGAACGAGACATTTTAAAGCATAAAATAAATATACTAAATAAAAATTTCTGTGTTTCTTTTTACTATTATTTAAGGCTTTATTAATGGTATATTGCAAAATGACACAATGATATATCCATTAATTACATTTCACTAGAAAAAACACTCCTCAAAAATTGCTAATCGAAATCCTTAAAAAGGTGTTCTCCGCCACGCCACAGTCGGGAAGAGACGACAGCTAGTGATGGGTGAGTAAGGTAAATTATATTTCAAATTTATGGAATATTTTATTAAAAGTAGCTTACTATTACTTTGACCATTATTGTTTAATAACAACTATTTGTATCCGAATATTCCTAATGCATAATGCATAATAATATTTATACAATTGTGGAAAAAAACATAATTTATCTGTATCGATCGATAGTTTACTTTTCACTCTCGCGCATCCCTACGCAACAGCTTAAAGACAGTAATGAGTAATCTGCCTGTACGCCACAGTCGGGAAGACCCGTCAAGCGGTGACGTCATTAGCGACACGGGGGACTGCTAGTGATTTCCTACGTTATTATTATTATGATCAGTGGTAATATTTGTAACGGCGTTATTACTGTGCGAGTGCATAAAATTTATAATAAAAATGGCTAGCAGTCAAATGACTACTGAAGAACGCCTTCGTGTATTAGTAAGTGTAGAAGATGATGATGAATTTTCAGAAGCTGAATCTCTAGACGACGCTGATTTAGAGGTAAGTTTTATTATTTATAAAATCTTTCTATAATTGTTAGTATAGTTAGGTATATAGTATTTTTTTAATATCAAGTAAAATGATGCATTAGGATAACAAAAACCATAGGTAATATAAAAAGTTAAATGTTCATTTTAATCTATTACTTATTTAGTTTATTATGTAACAAGTATTATACCTGCTCTTTCCTCTTTATAATATTACTAGCACTTTGCCCGCGGCTTCGCTCCCGTGGTCTTTCCTCTTTATAATATTAGTATAAAAGTATAGATTATCTGCCACAACCACAATGTCACACCCCTACTCGCATGCGAGAAAGTTGTCAAAGGTCGTGCCAGGTACGCCAGAGTCGGGTCTTCCCGACAGCGGATGACGTCACGAACGAAATTAGTGATGTACTTACCTTAATAATATTATAAATATTCGTTTGTAGTTAATGTCTGCTTTTACGTTGTTTAGAACTTTGTAACTGCTGTTAAACGATATCATGCTAAAAATAGGGTCAAATTAAATAAAAGAATGATGAAATGAGTTGTATTTTATTGAAAAAACATGTGATGAAAAGCATAGATTAATTGGTTATCGATAATTTTTCGATAAGATGTTGGAATCCCTATTTTTTGTAGGTATTTGCGCTGAATTTGTGGCTTGATGTGGAAAGGGCGCCGCGTTTACGCTCTGGCGTTCAAAAGGTTAACAATTAAAACTTCATCTTATATAAAAAATTAACTGCAGCATAGAAAAAAAAAAACAAATTGCTATTTAATCTAGTTCATCGGCCGCGGAACATCAGTGCCGCGCACAGACTACTAAGTGATGCTAAGCAAGACCTGTGACAAATTTTTTGACTCACTCCCGCCGTGCGTATTTCGTGTAAATATACAAGTATACTACGATTTACGGACCGACGAATTCTGATCAAAGTAAATACTTTTTGAATATTATATTTATTTTGTCGTATTTGTATTTTACATTTATGTATAGTTTATATGTCAATGTAATGGAATTTTGGAGGGGGGGAATTTGACACCCCCCCCCCCCTCGAAAGGGGTCATCCATAAAGTACGTCACACTAATTTCGTGATTTTTTTACCCCTCCCCCGTCCTTGTCACAGTTGATCACACTTGTGAGACCCCCCCCTCCCTAGTGTGACGTCACATATTTTGCAATTTTACACCTAGAAATTATTAAATTTAAACATCAGTTCCGAAATTAGTTTTATCTCCATTAAAATTATTTTTTAATATAATCAACATCAAATCAAACATTTGAAAAAAATTACATGTTAACTCGCCAACAAAACAATTTAAACCTTAAGGCCATACAGAAAAGAGTTGGAAATATTTTTAAGTTTTTCGTCAATAGTTAGATTTTGGCACTTTAACACTTACGAGGGGCGTTCAATGTATTCTCGGTATGGGGGTGATTTAATAATGATGTGGGAAATTTGACTAATTAATTAAGTAATGACATTATCTGAGGGTATAAATATGAAATTTCATATAGTTCTGATCATTAGTTTGCTAGTTAACCCTTAGTCAATGACAACTGGAATGGCTAACGTGACAATGTCGAAGAAAATCGAGCACCGCGCTGTGATTAAATTCCTTACCAAACAAGGAAAAAGTCAAAAAACTATTCACGAAGAGATGGTGGCTGTTTACCAAGATTCTGCACCTTTGTTATCGACAGTACAAAAGTGGTCAAGTGAATTTAAAAGGGGCAGAGAGAGTATTGAAGATGACACTCGCTCGGGCGGCCCGGTTACTGCCTCTACGGAAGAAAACGTGAAAAAAGTTGAGAAGTTAATAATGGAGGATGCCCGAATGAAGGTTAAAATTATAGCAGAGATGACCCACCTCTCCGTTGGTACCGTACACACTATTCTTCATGACCTCCTTAACCTCACAAAAGTCAGTGCAAGATGGGTGCCGCAAATGCTCACGGCGCCTCAAAAACAAGTGCGAATCGAGCGCTGTAGAGAGTTTTTAGAGCTCTGTGGTGAAGACCCATCAAGTATTTTCGATCGAATTGTTACTGGAGATGAAACGTGGGTTCACCATTATGACCCTGAAAGTAAGCAGGAGTCCATGCAGTGGCACAAGAAGGGTAGTGCCCCCCCTAAGAAATTCAAAGTCGTTCCGTCTGCCGGAAAAGTCATGGCCACGATGTTTTGAGACTCAAAGGGAATTTTGTTGATTGAGTACACAAAAAAAGGTGAAACCATAAACGCAGCATCCTACGCATCCACTTTGAGTAATTTACGGGAGGCAATTAAAGAAAAAAGACGGCGTAAACTGACCGCCGGTGTGTTGCTTCTTCACGACAACGCCCCAGTCCACACGGCGCGTGTTGCCAAGGCTGCTGTGCGAGATTGTGGTTTCGAAGAAATAAACCACCCACCCTATAGTCCAGACTTAGCCCCTAGCGATTATTATTTGTTCCCTAATTTGAAAAAAGATCTTCGGGTAAAACGATTTTCCAACGATGAAGAGCTTAAGGCGGCCATAAATGCGCATTTTTCAGAGAATTTTTTTTACAGGTTATTGAAAAATTAATTTCGAGATGTAACAAATGCATTGAGGTTATGGGGGATTATATTGAAAAATAAAAATAATTTTATTTGAATTAAGTTTTTTTTTCATACCGATACCGAGAATACATTGAACGCCCCTCGTAGATGTAGGTATTAGATTTTGAAATGTGACGTCACGAATCTTAGGTCCCCTCCCACCCCTTGTCACATCATGTCACACTTCCTCGACCCCCTTCCCGCCCCTTAAGGTGTGACGTACTTTATGGATGGCCCCAAATTGGAAATAGGCGTGAAAAAAGGGCGACCCCCCTGAAATAAATTCATGAGGAAATATTAATATATGATACTTATGTGATTAGACTGCACGGATGGCGCAATGGTTTAAGTGGCCACCTACTGCAATCATGCAGCTTAATATGGGTTCGATCTCCGCATGGAACCAAAGTTGATTATACATGCGATTTAATTTTACACTTCTTTTGTTTTTAGAAATTAGACGATGAAGTAGCGTGTACTATAAAGAGACATTACCGCCAAATTATGGTATTATAAACTATGTTATTACAATTATAACCTAACCATATTCATTTAATCCTTATTAATCACATTAATTGTTAATTTAGATTGTTTTAGACATAACATACATAGCATCACGTCTGTATTCCCAGAAGGGGTAGGCAGAGGTGTACACAGTTGTACACCCACATTTCACCAATGCTGTTATGAAGTCCCATGTAATAGGTGGTGAGCCTATTGCCATCTACCGGGCACAATTCCAAACTCCGAGCTGCTACTGAGAAATTTCTAACGGAAAAACTCAAAAACACTTTGCCCGACCCGGGAATCGAACCCGAGACCTCATGCTCAGCAGTCGCGCTTGGGACCACTAGACCAACGAGGCAGTTTTAGGACCAGAAAAATCAATAGTTCCAAAGATGTGGTATAATGTGACATTATATGAAAAATTTAAGCTATCTAACACGAGAATGTAAATTTATTTATAAGTATTAAATAAATTCTGATATCGGAAACTATTTTTCTAAAAAAAATTTCGTCGACACTATAGTCGACACTGACAAGTCACTATTTTGTGTACATGAAAATTTATCTTAGAACAACGTACTCCATTGACCATTGTTTTTTACTATAGAGAAAATTCACAATTTTATTGAGAGGAGATGGTTTTCCAAAAAAAATATCTAAACATAGTTTTTCTATAATATGGCCATGATGAATATATGCTGTTGTTGACCATTTACGTGTCAAATGAATGTTTTTCTAGATTATTTTTATTAGAAACATCACAGTCACCAACACATCACGTAGGCATTGCCTGTAAATTTTAAAACTGTTTAAAATATACAGGATTCACTGACAATTCAGCAAATATAAGTTAGCGTGATTTTTGACAGTGACACTGGGGAAAACAACATCTGCCAATAGTGCTGACTGAACCTAAATATGCTTTCTCTTTCTAACATGTGATATTTCCGTAAGAGATTCCATCCCCATAGTAGGCTTTGTAGGTATTGTTCTATCCTATGCTTATGGTCTAAGACTATTCCATTGTCATTCCATCGACAATCGACATCAAATCGACATTCGGCATTCAATCACCACTCCGGCGTCACGTCATTGAATTTTTTGCAGTCTAGGTACCAAAATTGACTTATTTGTAATAGAATGATAATTGACTGCCTCGTTGGTCTAGTGGTCCCAAGCGCGACTGCTGAACAGGAGGTCTCGGGTTCGATCCCCGGGTCGGGCAAACTGTTATTGAGTTTCTCAGTAGCAGCCCGGAGTTTGGAACTGTGCCTGGTTGATGGCAATAGGCTCACCACCTATTACATGGGACTTAATAACAGCATTGGTGAAATGTGGTGTACAATTGTGTACATCTCTGACTACCCCTTCGGGGAATACAGGCGTGATGCTATGTTATGTTATGATAATTGTATGACAGTTGAATGGCAATTGTATGTAGGTAATTTTAGTAAAATTAGCAGACAACTACCATGAATTTGGTTATGATTATAGGAATGTAATAAGGTCTATGACGATCTGAACCACTACGGTGAAATGGGTATGTGTATGAAAATACTACCTACTAATTATGGATGAATAAAATGGATAAGGTATTGAAAAGATTCCACATATCCTTTGCCATCCGTGCTATGTAATGACTAGGCGTATTATAACGCTACGTTCAAAGTCCAATGTTGATTGATTCGCCTTCTCTTGACCGACGACTGCTGATGACGTGGATCTGATGTCCGAAGTCCGTAGGGCACCGAAGCGAATATAAGGCTTACGTGCACCCATGGACTAATTATAATTCCTTCATGCGTGCACCGATGACTTTAGCGGCCACTCCACTCAGACATACGAGAAAATATCTTGAAGATAAGGGCAGTTCTTGAATGTTCTTGACAATACTCCTCCAGGCACGTAACTAACTGATGATGTTATCTTGAATTTGCCCAGTTCGAACGGTCGCAGTTTCTTGTAAATCGTGTAATAGACGAACCACCTAGGTACTAGTCGTTATCTTTCAATACTGTAAGCTCGATGGACCATATGTGGGTTCCAGAACCCTATCTACGTGTAAGGAAACTCTAGAACTAACAGAATAGGACTTTAGTTGTTGCACTAGTACTTATAAGTACTATCAGTATTAAAACAATAGGCAGGTAGGTCGCGACGCGTACAGTGTTCGTGCGTATATCACACTCGTTCTTAGGAATCCACGATCGGTGCATCGGCGCGGCCAGTCTCCTTGGACCCCCTCCTTCCTCTCCTTCATTCCCCTCTAAACTAATAAATCTGTGTTGTTTTTTTATCTAAGAACATGAAAACGGCAGAACGAATTTAAATGAAATTTTACTATTGTACCTAACTTAAAATATGGTGTATGTTTTATTTGAATCGATCAAGTCATCATTAGAATACAGCAGCGTTGTGCAGCGGGACAGAGGGGTATGTATACAGTGCCGCTACACAACGTGAAGGTCAAGTTAGTAATCGCAAAAGGTTCTTTTTTATTCTTGTGATGTTTTTGATTCTAAACGTAGCTTCACGCCTGTATTCCCCGAAGAGGTAGGCAGAGGTGTACACAGTTGTACACCCACGTTTCAAAAATGCTGTTTTAAGTCCCATGTAATAGGTGGTGAGCGTATTGCCATTTACCGGGCGCAATTCCAAACTCTGGGCTTCCACTGAGAATTTACTAACAGAAAAACTCAATAACACTGCCCGTTCGAGGAATCGAACCCAAGACCGATGTTCAGTAGTCGCGCTTGGGACCACTACGCCAACGGGGCACTTTCTGATTCTACTTGGTGATATCTACATTATATTTTATTATCTAATTAACTAATATCTATACATATAATATAGCCCTTAGTCATGAGCTGAGCCCGCGGCGATGTCGCGAGTCAAACTCTTGAGTTTGACTCGCAACATCGTTCGCGTTCGACTCCGAGTTCGGAACTAGTCAGGCAATCACGAAAATGCAAATTAGAATTTTTATCTGTTTGTCTGTGCGTTTGTGCATGCTAATCTCAGAAACGGCTTATCCGATTGAGATGTTGTTTTCACTAATATATTTTGGTAAGCTTCACTTAACATTTAGTGTTTGATTCATGTCAATCGGTTCATAAACAAAAAAATTATGCCAATTAAAAAAATCACGTCGAACATTTGGTGTGGTGTTAATTTATGACCACCACGCGGACGGAGTCGCAGGCACAGCTAGTATTGACTATACTCGTATTTCAGAGTGTTATCTACACTCATCTGTACCTATTATTGCAATAAAGTGGCGTACATAGGATTTTCGACGTGGTAGTCACTACACCGCCCGGTTCGATTAGCTTATGTCGAATCTGAATAAAACAAGTTGCCAAGTCGCTCAACAGACTAGTGGGTAATGTCAAACCGGGGCGTTAGTACTGACTAATTTAATATAATAAAATTATTTACGAAAGTAAATGCGAGTTTAATGAATTCCGTCAAAAAAAAAAAGACTGAACTTGCTCTCAGTTCACATGTTTATACAATTATTTTATGGTTCGGGAACATGTGAAGCCTGTAAGGTTAGAAAAAACCTAAACGCGATGAGGATGACTGGGGTAGTTCGCTCTCTACGCTCGCTCACTGGCCCCCGTCATCCTCTTCGAACCTAACCTGTCCGTGTCGGGATACACGAAATGTTCACCGCAAGACGAGCACAATAATTTATCCATTTTCACAGCATTTCCTTAGTTTAGTTCACAAATCACAGATTAAAGAAATATTTCGTTTTAAATCGCACTTAGGTATATAGGCCTATTTGCCTATATGCAATGCACGCCACTGTTGCAATAGCTCCTGGGTTTTCTAAAATAAAAACAATCGCCATATATAGTATTTTTATTAACTTTATAAAATACATCTGATAAAGTTAATTTGTAACAAAAATAAGTACAATTCCATGTTTGAGGTATTATCATGGTATTAAACATCAAATATGAGTGGACGAGATAGTCCACTCATATTTGATGTAACACCAAACATTTCGCTGTGGTTACGTACATGGTCGGGTAGGTTTATGCTTTGCTATATTATAAAGTAGTCTGTGGTTTATGCTACTCCAGACACATTATTAGAAACATACTCTGCTTCGCCGAGTTGTCACTGGTGGGACAAAGTGGAATGATTTAAATTGTGAAGTGCATGAACGTTTCCTTTTTCCTCAAATATACCATATTGAAGTAGTTACTGTCTTTCCAGACTGGTATACTGAACTTCAAAAGTTTAAAATACCGATTTACTGTATTCATAAAGTTTAAAAGTACCTACGAATTACGTGAGCTAGAAGGTGCTTTATCAATGTCAATCAATGAAATTTTATGATTAAAATTAACTTTATGAAATTAAATAACCATAATTTAAACAAGCCAATGTACCTGACAAAACACATAAACAAAATTAACACTTTTCTCTACACGAAGTACGAACGTAATAATACATTGACAAATAATTTACCGCAATAAGAAATAATTATAAAAGAAAATAAAAACTAAGTTTTTATGTAAATTATTTAAGCCAGTATTTTACGCTTCTTTATCTATTTTTTCTATCGCTATTTTTTCTTTTATCTTCTTTATGAGCACAAAGGAAATTGTTTTCCTTTTTTAAATATTTGCTGTTATACGTTTAATTCATTTTATTAAAAAAAAAATATAACAAGTTTTACTATACATTATGGTTATTAATTCCATAAAGTAAATTTTTAATCATAATATTTCAAACATTGATAAAGCAACTAAGTATCTAACTAATTAATTCGTCACAGCAAACTTTCGATGTTACGTACATCGCGATGATGAACATTCTCAATGAAGTAATTCGTCAAAGCGAACTTTTGAAGTCCCATACAACGCGATGATGAACATTCTCACGTAATTGGCACTTTTAAACTTTTTGAATACAGTACATCGGTATTTTAAACTTCGAAGTTCAGTATGACAATAATCTTTCCACGATGTTTTAAGACTACGTCACGATTAGTGTTGCTGTTGCTTGATATCTTCAATAGAGTCAAGGAGATTTTAAATTCAGAATAAATCACTACATATTATAAAACAAAGTCCACCGCCGCGTCTGTCTGTCTGTTCGCGATAAACTCAAAAACTACTGCACTGATTTTCATGCTGTTTTCACCAATGGATAGAGTGATTCTCGAGGAAAGATTTAGTATATAATTTGTCAAGTTTTTGTATACATTAGCTAAAACATAATGATATTAGTTGGTGTCGGAAAAAAAAAGCCATCTGAGAGCTTTCAACGAAAACGCTGCCTAAGCCCTTTGAGATATAACAAAATGATGTACGGTGGAATTGTGTATCTTATATAGGTCCACAGAAAAGTCGTCAGCGATGGCATATGACTATCTCTTAAGGATAACATACTATATCCATTTTAATACTTAAAAAAATGGGCAATTATAGAGCGGTAATTGAAAAGCGGGAACGGATGAAAATTTCATGATTACTTTTGGGCGCGATAACCGACATCCACGCGGGCGAAGCCGCGGGCATCAGCTAGTATAAAATAAATAGCTTACTAGCCAAATTATTTGCGATCCCGTGTGCATCTTTTTAATTGATCTGTATAAAATTACTAGTTCAAAATTAATCCTTTAAAGAAGCGAGTAAATTTATTTTGTTCTGGTAAATATTATCACTTAGTGGCAGCACGCCAAACTGACAATCGTTACGATGACAGCTCGCCATTTTGTTGTTAACAATGAGATTTTATATATAGAGGCGTCATACCCGAACATTAGTGCATTAAAAAGCAGCGGCAACTTTGATATAGGTACCTAACAATACATACAATCATACTGCGCGCTGGGCATCCACGCAGAAAAGGAAAGAACCGTACAGCATACCTGTTGTTAGAAAGAGATAAACATACATCGTTTAGTTTCCGCACATACCTGCTGCACGGTCATTGGCGCGAGCACGCGTGACGCAGCTGTCAGCGGAATATTCCTGACAAAGTAAAGATTACGAAGTTTTGATTCATAAAATTATATCTTACTATTTCGGAATAAATATATTTTATTATGTAGTGACAATTTTAATAATAAAGTGGAATCTGGACACTCTCTATTTTTGTCCTCGGTATTTCATTGAGAATTGTGGGTGATAGTGATACGTAAGTGAGACACTGATTCGGACATGATTAAATGCAAGTCGGGCAATTGCCTTACTTTTGTATCGGCATTTTTGAGCGCGGGTGTGTACACTTAGTGGTATTTTGCTCAGGCTACAAAGTACCTACTGTGAAAAAATTATGTAAAAAAATAATTAATTATTCGGTTTAAAATTGCATAAATAGAATTGTGAAAGATAGTTTTTTGAGATATTTTCTTTTCCCAAAGAAGCTACAATTGCAAATGCGTGGCTTATACCTATATTGTAAACCAAGTATATGAACGTGTATGCATATCTCTTCTTATAGAATTGATGAACATTGCCATTGTAATGGAAAATTAATTTAAATTCATTTACAAATATAAATTCATTTACAAATATTTGACGGCTATTATTGAAGACTCCTGAAGGATTTATTTGCTACAATTCATCACGAAGTTATACTGTGTTTATTTTGGGCAAGGACATACTCGTAGTACTAACGAGTTCTAGAACTAATTATAAGAATTGTCAATGAAATAAAAGAAGAACGAAGTAACAAATTAAACACAAAAGTGTAAATGGTTAAAAACTCTTACGTATTATTGTTGGTTAGTGTTTTTATTTTTCCTTACTTTTGCAGTTTGAGAATCACACCACAGCTGATGATGTCATCTTGGAACAATCACGTGACAGCTAGAGAATACCTGGCGTAGCTTATTAATATACCATGATAAATTTATGATCTCCAATAAAAACAGTTTTATCCGAGTTCGCCGCACTAATGTCAATGTCAAAACCAGTCAATGGTATAACAGATAGGTAATAGACTATCGATAATTCAACTAGCGATTGATCGGCAACCTTATTCACGAATGATTCGATTATAAAATCCTACACAATTGTGGTTTAATTAATAGACACTTATAACACGAACTAATAAAGAATACAAATGGAATAATTCCTTCGATAGGTATGCCTCTTGTACGATTACTAATCGATACGGTGATTGTACTTCGAGTTTTGACATTGACATCAGTGTTACCAAGTTACCATAGCATCAATAAAAAAATCATTTTTTTACATGGACGCATACTTCCCATACATATAATAAAGGTTTTATTTATAAATATTGAATCAAACATTGCCAGCCCTAAGAGTTCATGCAAGTGTACCTTTTCTCACAGAAATTGATTAGTGGAAAAAAATAGATATCAAAAAAACATTCCATCTTGTCCCACCAGTGGTGGGGCAACTTGTAGGGACAGGGTGGAAAAATTTAATTTATTGCATGCTATGTGTCAAAATGTATAGCCCACTATTATAAATTACGTATTACTATTAGATATTCTATCTAAATATGTATACAATAGCACACGTTAACATACTGTTATAAAGAATCCCAACTCATCCTAAATTGCCTTCTACTTATTCATTGTTTACTTACTGTGATAAGATAAATTATTGCCAATTATTTTAACCAATATAGTAAAAGGATAATATTGTAGTTTAGACTAAAATAAGCATTGTGTCACTCCTGTTCCTCTTGTGATTTATTTCTAATCTTAATTAAAACATTAAATATACCTAAGTTAAACAAATAAAGTTAACAGTAATGTTATTAAGTAAAAATGCACTAAAAAGTAATAAAATAATTGCATTATTTACTTACTACAATTTATATAAAAATATAAAGTTACAATATTAAATGGAAAAAGAATACGGTCGCGAACAGGATTCAAACTTGCGCCTCCCGGATAGATACTCCAGGCGCTCTGACCACTAAGCCATCTCGACCTCTGCTCACCACTGCGAATTCTTCTTCCATATTTTAACACGTCTTATGGCGATGTCATTGCAATCAATTCAGTGCCTATACTAGTGACCGAACCAACACGACTAACTTTGCAGTTAATACAATGTCGTAAAGAATGCAATTACCTTAATATTTCAAGATATGTCTTTGAAAAAGCATTAACGCATGCTTAGCGAACTCTAAAGTTACGATATTAAATGGAAAAAGAATACGACGCATGATGCAATGACGTCGCCATAAGATGTGTTAAAATATGGAAGAAGAATTCGCAGTGGTGAGCAGAGGTCTAGATGGCTTAGTGGTCAGAGCGCCTGGAGTATCTATCCGGGAGGCGCAAGTTCGAATCTTCGCGACCGTATTCTTTTTCCATTTAATATTGTAACTTTAGAGTTCGCTAAGCATGCGTTAATGCTTTTTCAAAGACATATCTTGATATATAAAAATATTTTTTTAATTTTAGAGGATTCTGAATAAATTCAATTTAATAGGACAATAATATACAATTATTATTATTTTTGGAGTCGGTGCCAGACAAACTTTAAAAATATTTAGGAAGTTTCCTAAAATTTGCAAAGTATATTTAAAGGTTACGCTATATATTACGCTAATGTATTATACTTGAACCTATTTACAAATGAACACAACAACTGCCTAAAGCGAACGTAATACGCATACTTCATGAATGTACTTACACGTTTATTATCCCTTACTGGCACCGACTCCAAAAATAATAATAATTGTATATTATTGTCCTATTAAATTGAATTTATTCAGAAAATTAAAAAATATTTTTATATAAATTGTAGTAAGCAAATAATGCAATTATTTTATTACTTTTTAGTGCATTTTTACTTAACAGAAAGATTATTTGGAGTCGGTTCTTTTTTTTGTTAAAAATTATTTTATTTCTTACTTTTTAGTCAATCTTGCGTTCCATAACTGATTTATCGGAAGTGAATATGGGTAGACCTACTCAACACGCTGTCCATATGGGTAGGGGCCATTTAATTGAGACGAGCAAATAAGGGGAAAAACGCAAAGTAGGAAATGTAGATCTGAGGCTATTTCAAGAGAGAGTAATGAACTGCGTAAAACAAGATGAAATTAATTAAAAAAATTAATTAAAATCTGACTAGCGTATGTTACTCACGGAACAGTGTAAGGATTCTAACATACCCCATATATCGATATCAGTTCAGGTATTTAGAAGTTATGGTGGAATAGGTAAAGAAACTCACAAACATACTTACATACTTATATATGTCGCAGATGGATTGTAGAATCCGCTGTTTTACAAAATCTCTAGCTGCTTTACAAAACAGTACTGTTTTATAAATAAAACAGCTGGATTACCATTGCGATACGTATAACAAAACTGCTACCCACCCTTAGACGTAATGCAGAATGACATATCTAGAGTGGGACAGGTTTGTTTATTGTATAGGTATATTAAATGGATAGTCACCATTCAAGTTAAATAAAGATACTGTATTCTGATTTGACTTTCCGCGGCTGGGTCGACGGAGCCCCGCATCGCGGGGCTCCTATTTTTGTGTCTGTAAGGTTAGAAAAAACCTAAACACGAAGAGGATGACTGGGGTAGTTCGCTCTCTACGCTCGCTCACTGGCCCCCGTCATCCTCTTCGAACCTAACCTGTCCGTGTCGGGATACACGAAACTCCCGAGCTCGCTTCGCTCGCTCATGGATCAATTTCGTTTATTTTCTTTCATAATCCCGATATATTGTCGACTATTATAGTGGTTAAGTATTAACGTCATTAAAAATTTTCATTTTTTTTTTTTGCTATCGGGAAGTAAAATAAAATTAAGTTATTATTGTTAAGACATACAGAGCCATATCCGACAAAATTTCGAACTAAAATCAATAATCTGACAGTTCACTTCACACTGTTTTACATAATCTCTGATCGTTGACCCTCTGCATTGATAAACGCAAAACGTTCATACAATTCTGCGTGTTATAGTTCAGTAATTATGTAAAACCACTAAACGTCGTTCAGCTGTTTTTCATAACAGTACTGTTTTGTAAATCAGCTAGCAGTTTTGTAAAACAGCGTATTCTACAATCCATCTGCGACATATACACACTGTTTTTTGGGCACTCGTGTAAAAAGAGATGTTTGAGAATGCGGTCTTACACTAAAAAGTATTAAATAGCACAAAAAAATTACTGATTTCCGGTGCTTATCTTCCGGTTTCATCATCATCGTCATCTGATGATAAAGATGAAAAATAGGCAGTTCATTAGAACTATTCTAGAGACCGTAAACACCACCGGAAAGTCACAAGAAAGCAAAATACACCATTTCGTTTACTTGGACGACGTTGTATTTTTTTGTTATTTTGATTTAAATACCAAACTATCAAACCAATTTACATAAAATTTTAATGGGACCGATCTGAAAGTAAATCCTTTCAAATAAAAAAATATTTTTCCAAATCGGTTCATAAATAACGGAGTTCTGAGGTAACAAACATAAAAAAAAAATACAACCGAATTGATAACCTCCTCCTTTTTGAAAGTCGGTTAAAAATGATAATAGTCATACTAGAATAACGAAATTAGGTGTTTCAAACATACGTTTTATTTTAATAAAGATTTTGGTAAAATTTAGGAACGTGCCGCCTCGATTGGGTTCTGTAAAACGGGAAATGTATTTTTTTTATAAGTTTTCTTTTTTATTAATAGGAAATCTAGCGCCCTGCGCCCGCTGCCGCGGCACGCTCGCTTCATTCGCTCGCCTTCGTTGTATGGTGACAGTTCTAACCTAACATAGCCGTTTCAATTTTGACTAACTGTTTACTGTCTAAAGATTGTGTTCTGTAATAAATCATTTGATTACAGACCAAATATCTTAATGACATTATTTTTTGTACGAAACAATAAACGTGATTATTTTTATATATCAAATCTACATTGTTTTGGTTTAAATGTCCGTTCCTAACATAAAAATTAGGATATTTGTTTATTTTATAGTGCGCGCGGAACTAGTTGGCCGCGCCTTAGGTAGGGACAGGGGTGAGGGGGCGGGTTGCTTGCTGCTCGCAACGCACATGAGATTAGACAGTGACGACAAATCTCGAGATATCGTGAACAATAATTGTTCCATTATTGAAAAGAAAAAATAAAAGACAATTGAACTTTTACAAGTTTATATTATACCTATCTAATTAATTGCAATGTACAATGTAATGTAACATTGCAATTAAAAGTAAAATAAACCAAAAACAAATTATATGAAATTCTTCCGACATATTTGAATCATTTATGAAATTACTATTTATGAAATTATTATTAATTAATTAGTGTAACTAACACGACTTTCTTTTACATATATAGATATGAAATTACTCTGACATATCCTCTGAATCACTTGATTTTGAACTGTCTGAACTTGAGTCAGAATCATCTTGTAAGTTTATAATGAATTCGTCCATCACAGTATCATATCTCATATCATGATTCCATTTGTGGTCGTCGCATTTTTGCCAAAAATCGGTAGAAAATTCAGAAAATAGTCTTGTTAGTATTGTAATTTTCTCGTCCAATGTAGCATTAATGTGATCTCTGGCCAGGCAATTTTTAATATTTGCCCACACAAGCTCGATTGGGTTGAGATCTGGATGATATGGAGGTAGTCTTAGAACAGTATGACCTGCACCTTTCAGAAGTTCATCAATCGTGTATATTTTTTCTGATTGGGTCGTATTAATCAAGCCCAAGAGTTCGGCTTTGACCATCGTGGGAGAAAAGGGCACGTTATGATTTTGCAACCTATTCTGCATATTAATTTTCAAACAGGACATAGTCGGTTTCTTCTTAACTTGCACACAGTGGTAAGCTGCATTGTCCATAACTATGACTGAGTTAGGTGGAAGTTTAGGTATTAACTTTCGATCAACCCAGTTGTAAAAAATTGTAGAGTTCATGTCTCCATGATAGTCTCCTGTTTTTGAATCTGATTTAAAAATTAGCAAAGCATCGTCAACTAACCCGTTCCGACTACCAGCGTGAACTATTATTAAACGCCTTCCTTTGCCTATATCTGCATAAATACCAGGCTCCGACGAAGATTGCCAACATTTTTGGACATTATGACTTTGGTTAACGTAAGTTTCGTCCAAAAAGAATATATTTCGTTTGTCTTCTCTGAATTTTCTTATGGCCCTCAAATATTTCACTCGCCATTCAACAATGTTTGGTCTCTCTATTAAAAGGGACCTCTTCGATTTACATTTTTTAAATGAATATCCCAGTTTGTGCAAAAGTCCTCTTAAATAAGTTAATCCGGAATCTAAAATATTATCCTGTTTTAACACAGCATTTAGTTTTCGTAGACTTGGATTTTTTTTCTGTACCGTATAAAACTGATTTATTTTTCTTCTTAACACTCCTAAATCAAAATCATCAACTTGTATTTTCTTTTTTATTTCTTTTGGTCTCCGCGGAGAACTAAATTTTGCTTCCCCTGTATTTTGCAAGGATGTTTTACTTTCAGCAATCACTCTCCTTACTTCGTTACTTCGTTCTGATATCCCGGTTGCTTCTGCCACTAATTTATGAATATTCGCATCAGTTTTATATTCTAAACTATTGACATCGGCTTTCCGTTTTTTTAAAAACGTATGCTCTTTAAATATTATTTCCTTAGATTGTCTTTTTATCGGCGGACTCATCTTGCTATTGCAATCTCTTATGCGTTTTGTCTAAACTAGCCAGAACTGTCAACGCATGTTGCCGCCGCGAAGTCCGGCGCCGAACTGAGTAATAACATACCTCGACATTGGCAAAATCATCGAATAACGATGGAGCCATAAATATAAATTGGAATTGGAATTGGAGTAATGACATCAAGCGCCCCCGCCTCTCCGTCCCACCGCTCACATACCTAAGGCGCGGCCAGCTAGTTCCGCGCGCACTATAATACTGAGGCTAAGGCAAAAAAAAAGGTTGCAAGGGTATCAGAAAACTAGGGGGTTTTCTGATACCCTTGCAACCTTTTTTTACCCCCTAATATCCTCACTTTTCCTCCAGCGAAGCGTCACGTTTCTAAACCCAACCCAAACTATTCATGAAGAGCAATCGATATCGATAGAGCTAATCCATCGATAAACTGTTGTAAAACTATCAATAGTATCGACAATTATATGAAAAATGTTTCAATTATTTTTATCTATGGATCGATTGACTCTCGATATGTTGTAATTACTATCCAGTTCTCAAAATTTACTGTTACAGAAGAACGAATCTATATTCAATTTTATTTTTATACATCGTATCGAAACTTCTGTACGTTCCCACTTCCGACGTAACATACCTTATATCAATTGCTATTTTTCATGAAACATTGAAAATACATGACACAATAAAAAAAAAATACAAATTTACAAAAAAAGTTAGGGAACTAGCGGGTGTTGTGTGCCTCACAGCTGCGCCAAAAAGGTCGAGTTCAGCAAAATGCCAGACCACTAGTGCCTGACGCTGATTTTCAACTGGACCTTAATTAATGGGTAGAAATCACGGATGCAAATCTTTTTTTTATTTGATATGAAATTTAATTTAATAAATATAAATATATATCTAAGAAGAATCCGTGTACATAATATAGATACTATAGTGTCATATAAACTTACATATATTGGTTGTCATGCTCACAGTTAGCTACGCTAAGAGAAAAAATAAAATAAACTAAAACACAAAACTAACAATCAAATACCAACTTATAACACGATCCATACCAATCTATCACACGACGCATAAAAAATGCTACTTAAGTACTGCTCGGGTCAGTGCGGTGCATACAGCCGATCAGGAAACACAAATCGCACACTTGACTCGACTGCGACTTATATCAACAAAAGTATGTTTTAAACTATAGATATTAGAATTAAATACTTGAATAACATCGACCCAGTTTAGGTTATTTGTGAGTACAGTCGACAAGTGAAAGGCTAAGACCAAAACGGTTCAAAAGAAGTCGAATGCAGGTGAGTTTCCAATCCATGGTATTTTGTCGTTGTTAAGAATATGTAACAGCAATGAAATAAATAAATGTATTATAATGCTTTCCTGTTTTATCATGTTTCTATTTCTAGGCCTTGATAAGGACTCATGGCATGAAGGACTAACCACCAGTTGGAAAAACCTCCTTGCTCCTCTTAGGTTTGCGCGATCGCTACACATTATAATAAAACAACTTTTAACCGGATTAAGCACTTTGCAGCGTTCGTGGTCCTCCTGCGACCACGAACGCTGCAAAGTGTTCGAATAATCAGGAAAAACAAAAAACCAATAATACACGCGATTAATCCGGTTAAAAGTTGTTTTATTATTGCAGCGTCAATGAAAGGCGAGAGTTAGCAATGCACTGTTTTTATTAAATCATGTTCCTACCCGCCACCATACAAACATAATACCCGTAATAATCGGTACATCTCTCCCCCTTAAACTAAAGCATAATTTTAAATATAACCATAAAAAATATGAAACACAGCATTTCATTTGGTTACTCCTGGGCGAGCCCGGTTATAAGCTCGCAGAGCGCGGGCGGACGCACACGACGGTGGTGGTGTCTTCGGCCCAGATGCCGCTTCAGAACTAATGGTCTGTGACTTCTCACCATTACCGTCAGAGGCGTCTTCGAATGTATCCTCCGCCTCCTCACAGACCAAAGAAGCTCAGGGGATAAATCTTTACTGTCCGAAACTAAGCTAGTTCGGGATAACGAATGACGATTCTTATTATGAACGGGCACAATTTGATCAGCATGTCTACGCCAACCTATTCCACGTCCAACGTCTACTTTATACGAGACCGGTCCAGTCTGATCGACAATTGTACCTGACGACCATTTATCTCCCCCCGCGGTGTAGTCGCGGGCTAACACTGCGTCGCCCCCAGCGGCCACTTGTCGCTCTTGCGCGGCGCGCACTACTGTCGACACGTCGGGCCGTAGCGCGTAGAGTCGGCCGCGGAGCCTACGCCCCTGCAAGGCGACCGCAGGTGACACCCCTGTAGTTGCGTGTTGACAGTTACGATATTGAAATAAAAATTTACTTAGTGCCGTGACAACATCCTCGCCCTCGTACAAAGCACGTTTAATCGCTTTTTTTACGGTTTTTACAGCATTTTCCGCAGCCCCGTTTCCCTGCGGTCTGTAAGGAGCCGTGGTCACGTGTTTCACACATTTTTTTTCACAAAACATTTTAAACTCCCTTGAGAAAAATGGAGGACCGTTGTCAGTGACGAGTAATGATGGTAACCCAAACCGAGCAAAAATAGTTCTCATTGCCGCAATAGTCGCCTGTGCACCAGTCCGACGCATTGCAATAGCTTCTATCCATTTCGAGTTTGCATCTACCATAATTAAATACCGTGTTCCCCCACAATCTGCGAAGTCAGCATGTACTCGCTGCCACGGATGTAGCGGAAAATCCCAAGGGTGCAATGGCGCTTGCGGCGGCGAGTCGCGCATTGTACGGCATGCCGTGCAGGCGCGACATAATTCCTCTATGTCCCTGTCTAAACTGGGCCAATACACATAACTTCTTGACAAATTTTTCATTTTATTCATTCCTAAAAGCCCATCGTGAATTTCATTTAAAATTCGTTTCTGCAATGTATTTGGTATAACGATCCTATATTTATAGATAGACAACCTAAATCTACAGCTAAATCCTGTTTCCTTACGAAATACGATTTCTCCGTATCCGTCACTGTCAACGGCTAACCAAACGTAACATATCCCTTATCTTGCATAACAACGTAGCTATATTTTTCAGTCTCCCTAGCAACATCCTTAAAACCCATAGGAAAAGATTCCTCTATTAAATTTATGTAGGTAACTGCGTCTACTAAGCGAACCTCCTGAGGTAGCGGTAACCTTGATAAATAATCGGTCGGCTCATTGTCCGCCGAGCGAACGAATTCTACAATGAAGTCATATGCGGCCAAGCGCGCCGCCCACCGCTGTAGCCGACTGGCTGCGGTCTGTGGAATGCCACCCTTAGCACCAAATATGTGCGTCAATGGCTGATGGTCCGTGCGTAATATAAAACTTCTACCAAACAAGTATTGATGATGCTTTGTTACACCAAACAAAATTGCGAGCGCCTCTTTATCAAGTTGACTGTAATTCCGCTCGGCCGCGTTTAGTGTACGGGACACACAGCTAACCGGGTGCTCACCGCCGTCGGAATAGCGGTGAGCCAGCACTGCGCCTAGCCCATACGCACTACTGTCGACCGCGAGCACGAGCGGACGCCCCTCTTCGTAATGTGCTAGCACTCGCTCCCCCAGGAGAACACGCTTAGCTTCTTTGAATGCCTGCTCACAAGTAGGATCCCATTTCCAGCGAGCATCTTTTTTTAATAAATTGTGTAATGGATACAATAAAGTGCTCAAATTACTTATAAACTTGCCATAATAATTTAACATCTCTAAGAAACTTTTTAGCTGAGTTATATTGTGGTCGGGGTGCGTTGGAAATAGCATCCAATTTGGCAGTGTCTGGCCTCAAACCATTTTTGTCAATAACAAAACCTAAGTATCTAACACTGTCTTGTAAAAACCTACACTTACTAACTGTTAAACCCGTCTCGCGCAACCTTTCGAGTACAGCTCGTAAATTACTTATATGTTCTTAATCATAAGCCCCCGTAAAATGCAAATGTCATCAAGAAAAACAACACAACCTGGGATACCCCGTAGGGTTTCCTCCAGTAATTTCTGAAACTTTTCGGGTATGCACGCTAGCCCGTATGGCGTACGACGGTAGGCATAGGTTCCAAGGTGAGTAGTAATGGCTGTATAGGGTTGAGACTCTTTAGTTAAAATACATTATTCATAAGCGTGCGTGAAATCAATTTTTGAAAATTTTTCTCCTCCACTTAAGTTTGTGAACAACTCATCTATGCGCGGCAAGGGATAATAATCACGCTTCACCTTAGGATTTATTATAATTTTATAATCCCCACATATGCGTATATCGCCATTTTTTTTAACAACTGGCACAATAGGTTTTCCATAGTCCGAATAATGGACGCGGTATAGCCGTCGGACTCGAGGTGAGCCAGCTCGCGCTCAACGCGCGCGCGGAGTGCCAAGGGCACGGGCCGCGCACGTACGAACACAGGTTCATCATTAGTAAGCTGTAGTCGAATGGCTCGCTTACAAGTCCCTTACTTATCCGTAAATACCTCCGAAAATTCAGCACATAGACTATTCACGCATTTTTATGCAGATTTATTTCATTTACTTTAAGGGCGTGCAGCCAATCTCTTCCTAGTAAAGGACATGCTCCATTTATAATTATATAAAGAGGCAAGGATTTCATTTCCACATTTCGTAGTCTAACTTGAACGTCTATATAGCCGAGTTGTTTACACTCGTCACAATTATAATTCACATAACGACACCTATCCGCGCGATGTGCCTTACCACACCGCCAGCATGGCACAGCGCCACCACGCGTTCCGCCCGCCGCGCGCTCCGTGCTCCTCGCGCCAGCTGCGCCATTGTCCTCGCCCTCCACGCGTATAGTGCAGGTCTTCCCCTGCCTCGCCGCCGCCGGCACCTGAGGTCGCACTTGGCACCGTACTGCCGCTCACCTCCGCGTGCTTCTCTGCAGCCTCCAGAGCTAGTGCTAACTCCACAGCCTCCTTGTACTCTATTTTTCTTTCAGCAAATATTCTTGATCGCATTGCGTCATTTTTCAAACCCGAAACAAACTGATCCCTTAGATTTTCCTCGAGAGTAGAACACTTCTTACATTTGCCAAAATTGCAAGTTATTGCTAGATGTTTGAGAGCCTGTAAATATTCCATCAAGGGTTCGCCGGTCCGTTGACGCCGCAGCCTGAACACGTGGCGTTCAGCTATATCAGATCGCTGCGGTTCCAAATGATCGGTAACTAGTTTTACCAAGGCCTCGTAAGACTTGCTCTCAGGAAAATCCGGCGAACACAGATCACACATCAACGAATACGTTCACCCACGATTGTTATTAACATTGGCACTTTCAGGTTATCTTTAACATCATTGAGTAACATATATTGATTAACCCGGCGTATATAAGCAGGCCATTGTTTTGAACTAATACTGAACGATTCTAACTTGCCGATTGGCATCTTTACACCAATGATATTCAAACGGCACGCGTAATGAAGACAAAAAAATATATATTATCCGCACTCGTCGTCAATGCAGCGTCAATGAAAGGCGAGAGTTGGCAATGCACTGTTTTTTATTGAATCATGTTCCTACCCGCCACCATACAAACATAATACCCGTAATAATCGGTATAATTATAATCAAAATATAACATAAATCCTAGTAACAAATTTTATTTTTAAATGCAACACATCTAGAGGCTGTTAATACCGACACTTTTGTTTTAAAAGATAAAACACGGACGACGCTTGGTTCTAAAGTATCTGTACGAAAATGCTTCCAATAGCCCGCTCTATAGCCTATTAGCTCATATAAATATTTGGAAATTTGAGCGTTCCTCCCTCCTCAAGTAGCTACTAACGTAAGGTGGCACAATAGCTTTTTTTGGGTATCAAATAAAAGTTTAACAAATAGTTTTTTTCGTTAAACCTACTAAACAAATATATTAAGTAAATACAAAGTAAAATATATTTAATGCCGAACGGTTTTAGTCTCAATAGTGTAGTTCCTAAAAGCTGTAAAATAAATATGGGACACCTAGGTACTACAAAATGTTGGGGCATATATTTTGTAAATGTAAGCAATTAATCATTCACTCGAATTATTAAGCATACTTACCCCGTGTTTTATCTTTAAATTTTTTTGATATAATTTTTACTATACAGTACTTTGATAACCAACAGACAAATGTAATTTCGTTAAAAATCAAAAATATCATGTTGCACCTCGGCTCATATAAGGGGCGAGGGGATGTCTAATCCGCACAACAATGAAGATTCACAAATTCAATTTGGAAAGCGTTTCCGAGGTCATCGATTTTTTTTTTAGATAATATGTTTGGTTAAATGACATACCTACTATATTATAATTTATTACAATAAACGAGCAATAGTGAAGAATAAACTATTTCATCTTGCTTTTCTGATTATAATTATGATGGCACCTACCCGGTTAAGACAAGGTGTTTTTACTTTTATTCAACTATCCCTTCGCGCTCGTGAAGTTAATTATTTTGCCACTGTTCTATCACGGGTGATAAATATGTGATGTGATGTGATGGTTAAAGTCACCGTGCCGTGGGTACAATTAATTCAGCTTGTTACAAATCGTCATGTAAAATGGTGATAAGGACTTCGCCTCGCCGATCATTTTCCGTCAAGATGGGTTAAAGAGTACCTACCGACTCAACAACCTAGACCTAATAAGAACACCTCGTTAGTATGATAATCTTTTTTTACGATACCAATAGAATCTATAGCGTAGTGTTCTTTGATAAGATTTGTCTAAAAACTGTACCTTGGATTCGGATTCTACTGGAACTAAGTCGGGAAAATCACATGTCGTTAAGAAAGTGATTCGATCGAGTGAAAAGTATTATTGGAATTCCGTGAATTTTAATGTAGCTTAAGCTCATGTGAAATATAATCACGCTCACGCGATATGGAACATGTGTCTGATGTTTCAACTAGTACGCGTGTAATATTCCATTCCTGCTAATTACAATAAAATCAAAACAAAAGTGTCGGTATTAACAGCTTCTAGGTTACTAGGAATAATATTATTTTGTAATTATTGGGAAAAAATAAAACGTACAGTCATCAAAGTACATTGGTATCCAAAATAATCGAAATACAAAAACTCCCGACCGAATTTTAGGTCACTGCGGGCTATGTTCACGGAGATAACCCAAATATACAAAATATATGGTGCACAAGAGTATGCGCAAGCGTAGGTGCACTCCCTCTTTCTTCACTGTCATAGTCCGATTATATAGATAGATACTGCAATTGGACACGACCGGAGAAAATTAACAGAAATCCTATACCGTTCTACTATTCATTATGGACCATTCAAGTATTACGTAAGCACTACAGGGGGGCGGGGGGGGTCTTTGCTTTGCTTATTTTTGAGGACATGAAGGACGGCGGGTCTGGAGGGTGATTACGTCAGCAGTATATTTTTTGACTTTTTCGGATTTTCTACAACATTATATCGATTTTGGTTTGAACACATGGTAATTAGCAATCCTACTTGTCTATGCTTGAAAACGAACCACATTTTCAATGATTCCCGAAAATAATGGATGGACGTTTACTCGCTTAGAACCGAGACACCAGAACACATAAAAAAGTTCATGTACCAATGTTTACGTAAGCATGGGAGGGGGGGGGGGGAGGGTAAGAGCTTTGCTTACTTTTGCTAACGAGGGGGAGGTGGGGGTTAATAATTGCAAAAAATCTGCTTACGTTATACTTGAACGGCCTCTTAGCAGCCTACCTTTTTGTAGTCCTCGTCAGTAGAGTGCCTCGTTGGTCTAGTGGTCGCAAGCGCGGCTGCCAAGCGTGAGGTCCTAGATTAGATTCCCCGGGTCGGGCAAAGTGTTATTGGTTTTTCTGTGAGTACATTCTCAGTAACCGCCTGGAGTTAGGTAGTTGGTGGTGTAACACCCCCGTGCTTCGGAGAGCACCTAAAGCCGTCGGCCCTGCGCCTGACTATGTGAGTGAAGGAAGAGGAAGTGCAGCTGTGTTTGCGCGTACACTTGTGCACTATAATATCTTCTGCGTACTTGGCTAATCTCCATGGAGATAGGCCGCCGTGACCGAAATACGGTTGGGAGTACTTATAGGTTTTTTTCGTTACCTTGTTGTATTCTGCTACTGTAACATTTCAACAAACAGTCCAGCAAATAATCCATTCTATAATTCTATAATTTTTTCATATTAACGTTTCTTTGCTAAAAGCGTTCTCCCGAAAAGAAATTCAAATGAGAATGTAAAAAATTACAAGTACATGTTCTTGGAATGTTCTTTATTTTTTTAATAGGTTTGCTCTAGACTCTAGGTCAGAAGTGACAGAGACAAAGTCGTCGACATTCTTCCGACAATTCTATACTTGTGCAATTATGGATGAAGTTATTATGACGAATCATTACCGGAAGTATATTGTGAAGGACAGTACGGTTGACGTTTGTTTCGGGCACGCCCCCGCTGCACAGTTGGGACAAGGACTTGATGTAGAAAGCAGTACTCATCGACATGGCGCGAATTGTCAGGAGGTTTCTATCTGAAGCCCTAACCACCGGTAGTTAAACTGGTGGATTACTATTTAACATATTTTTGAATATTTATTGTTCTTTTTTTTATTAATACGTATTAAGAATTTTCATTTATATGTTACATTTAGAACGTAGGAAGAAAAATAAGAAAAGTTACATTTTTTTATTTACCTACTTTAGGTTTATAATGACGCGTGATTTATTTTGACGTGTGCCGAGTAGTTGTAAAGTGACGGTCATATGCTATATGCGTTCGTCATTTATTTTAATTTTATTTTCTATCGCCTACTATGACATTGTTTGATTTAAACATGTTTTTAGGATTCCGTACCTCAAAAGGTAAAAAAATTAACCCTTATAAGATCAACTTCTTGTACGTCTGTCTGTTTGTCCGTGTGTCACCACCGATTTTCTCAGGAACGGGTGGACCTAGCATGTTGAACTGTATACCTTTTATTGGTCACATTGGTCAGACACATTCAATTTGACGGTCACTTTACAACTCTAGTGCCGAGTCTATTGGTCTATGCGTGCATGGAAGGCGAAGCACTGACGAAGTATTAAAATGGAATAAAATTAATGCTTTCTATTATAGCTCTATATCTAACACTGTGTATTGAATCACAAAAATGATAAATTTCATTGCATAGTTTTGACACATCTAAACTCTGCTGTAATCTATAATTTATATTAGAAAGCGCAAGACCTTTTTTGTTTGTTTCAACGCGCTAATCTCTGGAAAAAACAATCAAATTTATAAAAAATACTTTTTGCATATGATAGCCAAATTCATGAGAAATAGTATAGGCTATCTAACATTAAGCTACACGTCTCAGCTACCCTTAAATATTATGTTAAGTAAATCGGAAGAAAAAGCGTTTCCGAGCTGCATTAACCATGTGCGCTGGCGTAATGATTAGTGATACGTAAATATAATATTCTACAAAAATATTGTTCATTAGTACATCTAAATAATTTACTCTGGTGGGAGGCTTTGACCCCGGCTGGTTACCACCCACCGCACGAAGCCATGCCGTGAAGCGAACTGGTCGTGTTTCGGAATGTAGTCCGGTGTAACCGTTGTGGGAGACGGGTCTGAGCAGTTGCACCAACTCCCCAACTATCGTTCTCCCCAAATCTATCTATTATACTGAGAGTGAATAGATTTCTTCTGGATCTACGTGCTCCATCCTCGGCCACACCGCCGCTTACTATCAGGCGAGTTGGTGGCCAAATGACGATCCATTTTTGATAAAAAAAATACCATATGCCTATCTCTTATGCAAAAGCCACCTTATGTATTTTGTGCAAAAATAATGATATTTAAAATTAAAAAGTGAGGTTTACCACCACATTATGGACTTGTAGTGCGCACCTACCAACGACACGTTTGGGGCACAGTGGGTTGGCCTTGGACGTGGTAGCACCAGTGCCATGGGCCTCCTCGGTCCCCGGACCTTACACCGCTATGCTTTTATTTGTTTTTTTTTTCGATAATATTTCTTTTTGATCTGAATGTCTTGCCATAACCTCAATAAAATTTGCAGGTCCATTAAGTAGACGAGTGTTTAAAATAAGTAAAAAATAATTGTGTTGAATGATTTTTTTGGAGCACAATCCAAACAAAACAAATTCATTGTTATTTTTTTCTCAGAAAACAATTAGTCCGAATTAATTTTTTTAATTAATCCTGTAAGAGTTATCGATTGTTCACATTCACGAAAGACTTAAACGACACGACTAAGTTTGACCCTTTAGCTCCAGTAGTTAACACCAAGTGACATACGGTAACCTCATGGGAGAAAATGGCGGCGCGGGAGATATATTCTCGTATTTTGTAAAAATGGCTACAGTTCAAAAAGTAATGTACTGATCTGTTTAAAAAAGGTACAGTAATCTACTATAATGCTGGGTTTATGTAATAACAATCCCTGCCCCATTCCACCTCCCTATCCTAGTAAAATTTCGATGTAAAGAATTCATTCAACAAAAAACTACGATATTTTTTTTGTTGACGGAACTAAATAATTTTAGGAAGTTTTAGGTGTTTTCGGAATAATAAGTTATGCTTTGTGTAATGCTGAATATATAAGTAATAACCTTCTTCATAATGATTAATAAAATGTCGTACAGATGCAACTGAAACACTTTACAGTTTCCTGTAAAGGGACTGAATAGATGGCAATGACGTCACCAAAAGACGTATTAAAATGTGAAAAAAGAATTCGCAGCTGAGAGAGATTTCGAGATGGCTTAGCGGTCAGAGCGCCTGGAGTATTTATCCGGGAGGCGCAGGTCGAACACTGCTCGCGACCGTTTCTTTCTTCACAAAAATTTATAACTTTATATACCTATATTTCATTTTTTTATCAAAATTGGATCCACGTTTAACCACGTTTCGTGACAATCGGCTAAGTATTGTAAAACTAAATAATACCTCAAAATAATAAAAATCCGAACATGGAAATGTTTTCACATAGATCGTTGTATGAATAATCTATATAAAATCCATTAACGTCCTCAACTCTAGAACTTTCCTCCGTTAGAGTGAGGTATCAACTTGTCAAACTCAAGGATGTCGTGTTTCAGATAAGTTTGACAGCTGTCAAATGCAGGGGCGGATTTTCCTATAGGCTGAGTAGGCCCGGGCCTAGGGCGGCAAAATTTAGGGGACGGCAAAATTCAATTGTCATCAAAAATCAAAAGACAATTTATGAATAACGATTTATTGCTTCTCACAAATAGAAATGGTAAGATAACAAATAGAACAATTACAAATAGAATGGTATCTGAAATACTGATTGAGATAATTAAATCATTTACTAACGTTTTATTTTTATTTAATTTCTATAGATTATTTAATTTTTCAAGCTTTACAGCACATAGGGGGGCGGCAATCTTTCGTAGGCCTAGGGCAGCCAACGTATCAAATCCGCCCCTGGTCAAATGTCTTTCAGTAGACACAAAATATTATGAATAAACGAACTAGAAATAAACTTAGTGGACCAGACGAGAGACGGCGGTTGACCATTTATCGATATATCTATATCGGCTCGTGGCTAAGTAACAGCCGTAGAGATCGATCAATCGAGGTTAAGCTGCGCTTGTCGCGGTTGGTCTGTGGATGGGTGACCATCATTTCATACCGAGACCCCTCCGTGCCTCGGAGAGCACGTTAAGCCGTCGGTCCCAGTTGTAAAATTAAGATGTTTGACAGCCATTATAGGTAGTCAAAGGCCTGAAAGTCTAACAACCAGTCATACCACGAGATGTCGTGTTACCCAGTAACTGGGTTGTGGAGGTTAGATAGGCAGTCGCCCCATGTAAAATACTGGTATTAAGCTGCATCCAGTTTGACTGGAAACCGACCCCAATGTAATTAGGAAAAGGCTAGGCAGAGAGACAGCGATGCTCGCCACTTTTGGCGCGGGGTGAAGTAACACACAAGCACAAAAGAACTTGCACTAAAGCAACGATAACCCTCGTCATTATTATTACATTAACAGTATTAACACACATAAAAAAACAAAACAAACATAAAATTGTGTAACACACGATTAATATCGTGTACTCTCATTGTAACCATACAGGTAAAAGATATAAAGGTTTGATTGGGAATCATATGCCAGTGGCGAGAGGGGTACGCTCGCTAACACTACTCCAGTACGAATTCCTTCAAGGGAATGAACCTTCTGTCATTATGGGACGTTAACAGCACAAAAACAGTTTATATTATGTTTTAAACTGTATGACTGTATAAAATGTTGATAACATTTCATAGATATTAAACTAGGCGATCTTGTGACGTTATCGAAACAGAAACATCTAGAATTATATTTTATACTTAAAGAATTTCATAGATGTTGCTATACTAAGATATTGTGAAATTAATATGTCAAGAAAATTAAATATAAATATTTTTTTTCAGTGACAGTTGACATGTAGTGTTCATTGACGTTCCTGTTCATAACGTGATCGTATAGCAATAGTTTTTCCTTAATGTGGTTGCTTCGATGGACGAGAGGGTTTAACCTTTCGGCTCAGCAACGTACAGATCTATACGTTGTAACAATAAAAATCTATTGAGTCTGCTAATGAGTGAGGCAACAGCTTAAAATTATAACTTTAGAGTTCGCTAAGCATGCGTTAATGCTTTTCAAAGATTTATCTATAGACGAATGTCACCTAAAACTGTTAGTGGTTACCACTGCCTTTCTCACTATCACTGAGTTAGTAGATAGGACGGTTGAGTCGAGGAAATCTCGAGGGAATGTTTTAGAATATGTGGGACAGTTTTAATCATAAATAATAAAGACTATTGTTTACAAAGCTTAAATATAATTAATGTCTGCAGTTTAACAATAACATTATGTACGACATTAAGGTGCTGGCTTAACACCCCGGTTTCCAGCGCTGATGATAGTTAAAATACAGACAGATATTTCCGCTGTTTAGTTTAGTAACAACATATAAAATCCTAACTGAAAAAGTTAACTTAGTTATACTTCTGTTCTAACATAAAGCAGCAATATTCATTAATTAGCAGCTGAGTTTTGTCAATAAAATAAACTGTGCAGACTTATATACTGAGTCATACATAACAAAATCAGTATATAATAATACTGAATGAAAAAATAATTAATTCATAGTGACTTCTTCATTGTATCCGAATAGCTCTAATAGCCACTACCTGAAAACGTTGCCTGTAATATATCGCCAGATTTATGTGCTCTAGAACTATACAATCGAGATTCACGGGTCCCATTTATTAGTGTTAATTTAGTTGAGTTTATGTGATTCACGCATATTTTTCTATATATCTTTGAATGCCAGTCCAGCAGCAATTTATATATTAACATAAGTTTTAAGACTGGTATCTTATTTGTCTAAAATGTAACGTGTTTCCTACCATACGAATTTCAGAGTAATGATATCACTAAACAATAATAAAACGTTGATGTTTTATTGATTGAATTAGTGAATATTTATTGAGTGATATATTACTGGCACTTGATAACACAATAATAAAACGTATAATAATAAATTTGGACAACAATGAGCCTTATTGCATCATGGCCGAGGCAAGACCAAGTACACTAGCAACCCTCGCTATCTTGAAAGAAACAAATGCTGCGTACCGTGTAGTAGTGCCGAGTGCACATATTGGCCGCTGGTTTGCCGGGTTATGTATGTAAGGCACTCTGTGATCTTGTTACTTATACGAAACCCTAGTAATAGAAATTGTTATACATGATCGACCGTCAAACCGGGCGTTATATAGGCACTGTGGACTAATTTATTTTTTATGTTCATAAATTAATGTTATTGTACTAACTAATCTTATTGTATGAACTTATAAAAAAATATAAAAACAAGAATCTATACTTCTTCAGTTTTTTGGAAATCATGTGGTACGAGTACCGTACCACATGATTTCCCAAAAATCTTCTGACGCGATGAATTATATAATATAAGAGAACATAAAAGTGGTGAGATAATGCCTCTTTTAATTTAAACCAAATAACGGGCCACACTAACTTACCAATTTCTTGTGACTGAAATATATATTTTTAAATTTTTCTTTCTCTTATTGGTCCTTTACAATATCTTTAGTTTACCATTCAATTCTTCTGAAGATTCATTGAGTGGTAAAAAATCTTTCGTTGTTTGTGATGATTTTTGTGGAAGGTCTAAAATATGTGCGGTCTTGGTTCGTTTGGATTTTTCAGGTATTAGCATAGCACCTAATGCAATGAAGTGCAGGGAGTAGTAAAATTTTCTGAAAATAAATAATTTATGAATGTATAAGATGAGATAGGTAATGATTAAACTAATGGAAAGTATTAATAATAGGTACAAACCCGTAAAAAGCGAGACTGGGCGTGAGATGAAGGAGAACAAATGGCACCGTAGCATATGTCATCGCGACCCGTGTAGTGATGAACGTTAAAGAATCGTAGAACAGCTTTTTAGGAGGACTGTCTACAAACATTGGACGAGCCACGAACCTTATCTGTAACACATCATCACATTTATAGTCAATAAACTAAATTAAATTAAAAATTGTTTATTGTTCCAAAATCGTTACAATAAGTGTAAACTGAGGCAATAAAGGCAATCTACATTATTTATTTACATTATTTGTAGGTAGTAATATCTTAGGTTTTCGCGATCACTACACATTATAATAAAACAACTTTTAACCGGATTAATCGCGTGTATTATTGGTTCTTTTTTTTTCCTGACGTTTTGAACACTTTGCAGCGTTCGTGGTTGCAGGAGGACTAAGGTGTCAGTAGTCTCAACAGTTTATTTAAAATTATTTCAGTCTACCGTACATATAATTGATAAAATTAATAAAATTATGTTTTGGCTCTGATACATATTTAAAACTAAATCGCGACGGTATTTCCAGGGTTCCAAACAGGTGGTAACTGCCAACTATCTTCTCTATTGACATTCGGGTGTTTTTTAATTTCAATAGCCTCGCGGAGTATTCTCGGTATACATCGGTTTTCTTTCGCGAGGATTTGGGGTTTATCGAAACGTAGAGAATGGTTGGGTATATCTGTTGTATGTTAACAGACTGCAGATTTTGTTGAGCGTCTATTCTTGACGTCAGCTATGTGTTCTTTCAACCTGGTGCCAATGCTACGCTTTGTTTGCCCTATGTATGATAGCCCACAATCACAATCAATCTTGTAGACTCCTGCATCTTGTAATGGAATGTGGCACTTCACCGGTCTTGGCTGATCTTTCTTTGTTTCTAGCACTGAGAAAAATCCCGTACGAAGACATATTATGTCTTCGTACGGGATTGAACGTTGGCAACGTTGAGGACTGTCTTATAAAAAACAACGTAAAACAGGAAGATTTGGAAGCGATTTGTCAAGACGTCTCATGTGTATTACGTCGAAGCAAACTGCCCAAACCAAATCTTTATCGCGACGAATACCTCGCTCTAAAAAACGTAAGTAAAGACCCCGAGTTGACTATCCTTCGCGCCGATAAGGGTAATACAACGGTGATAATGGATACATCCGATTATAATAATAAAATTAGAGATCTCTTGTCGGATAATAGCACATATAAAAAGGTAAACAAAGACCCAACCAATAAAATTCTAAAGAAAACTTCAGAATTAATATAATACATACTGATTCCATCTTGCGCGAAACCACCAAATCTGTACGGGTTGCCTAAAATACACAAGGAAAACGCTCCATACGACCAATAGTGAGCCAGATTGTCACACCAACCAACAAACTGGCACAACACCTAGCGAATATAATCTCAAACCTTCGTGGACAAACTAACACATATGTGAAGGATTATTATCATTTCATCAGTCAGATCAAAGACCTAAAACTGACCGAAGATGAAGTGATGGTTAGCTTTGATGTGGAGTCCTTATTTATCAACTTACCAGTTAAGGATTGTTTGAAAATTGTCAAGAAGCAGTTGAGTGACCATGACATGCTTCTAGCATATACAGAGTTACTCGAGGGGTATAGGTAGCCGCTGGTAAAGTAGTGCTTACCAGCGGCTACCTATTGTGGCACAATGAATTCTACCTGCAAGTCGACGGTGTGGCCATGGGTTCACCGGTCTCCCCGGTGGTTGCCGACATCTTCATGGAAGATTTTGAAAGGAGAGCCCTCCTGACGGCCCCGGCTCGGCCGAAGATTTTCAATAGGTATGTCGATGACACTTTCACCACCTTGCCTCACAATGGGGTCCCTGCATTTTTAGACCATCTAAACTCCATACATAATAAAATTCAATTCACTATGGAACTAGAGAAAACCAAGTCACTGGCTTTCCTTGATATATTACTTATCCATAATCCAGATCATTCTGTTAGTCACACTGTGTATACCTGGGTGGTCTGAAAAGTTTCCGACCTCAACGTGAAAAAAATCTTGTTTCTTTGTTAGGTCGGAAACTTTTCAGATCACCCATGTAGAAAGCCCACCCACACAGAAAGATACTTGAACGGTGAATTTCACCACCATCCTTGTCAGTTAGCTACTGTCGCCAAAACTTTGTTTCAGAGAGCACAAGGCATCTGCGACGCTGATCACCTGGCAGAGGAACTCAACCATGTGAAGCAAGTTCTCAAACATAATAAAACCGCGAAAGAAAACCGATATATACCGAGAATGCTCCGCGAGGCTATTGAAATTAAAAAACACCCGAATTTCAATAGAGAAGATGGTTGGCAGTTACCACCTGTTTGGAACCCTGTACTGAAAATAATCAAGTCCCAAAACAAGTCAAGTCACAAGAAAAATTAAGATACTGTGAGCGATTACTGCGTGCATCGGAACACCTTTTAGTAAAAAATTCGATAAAATTGTAAGATTGTATCTCTAAATTTAAAACGACTGGGACCTCTGAGTTTGTTTCGGTATTTCTTCTCAGGGATAGTCTTAGGAAATACCGTCGCGATTCAAATTAAATATGTATCAGAGACAAAAATAATTTTATGAAAAAATTTTATGTACGGTAGACTGAAATAATTTTAAATAAACTGTTGAGACGCCTGACACCTTAGTCCTCCTGCGACCACGAACGCTGCAAAGTGTTCGAAACGTCAGGAAAAACAAAAAAACAATAATGCACGCGGCTAATCCGGTTAAAAGTTGTTTTATTATAATGTATTTGTAAGTATATAGGGTAATTGAAAAAATACACAAAATTACATAACAGTAACTTTGTATTATGACCCTGAACAACATTTGCATTAACTGTGTGTGGTGATTTGGGTCTGAACCAATTCATCGGGCGGTTTGTTGTTGTTGTTCAATTAAACATCTATTTTTCGAGGATATGCAGCATAACGATTGGTGACCAACCGAAATTTCAGTTTCGGTTTCGGCAAATAAATATAGTTACGGCCTTAGTTTCGTTTTCGGGCAAAACTTTCGGCCGCGCCGAAACTCGAGTATTCTTGAATTATGGTGCGCCATTCGGCGAACTATCTTGAAAATCAATTTTCTATTTGAGAAAATTAAGCTTTTGAGTTATTTGACGTTATTGTTCATAACGGGTGTCTGCACGGGCGAATAACGGCAGTACGCCCCGAACACTCAGACTGGGAGCCGTGTCGCTTGTCGTCAGCCACCGCGCCGTTGCGCTTTTTAATTGTTTTATTTTATTATTCCTAATCATAGTTCGGATAAGTTTGATGGGTACAGATTGTACAAAGATTATTCTTTATGTACAGACCATGATATGAGACCCAAAAAGATGAAAAGTGCATGAGTATTCTCATTAAACACCTACACTTCAGCGCTCCCAAAGACGCTATAGTACAAGCGATAGAAGAAACCGGCAATAAAGTCAAAGGTGAAATAGTGACAGCACGTGCCAATGCGACAAATGAGCCATTAAATACATTCTTTGTGAACCTATTCCCTCACGAAAACAACCGAAAGGTTAAAGAGATTAAATATATATATAAGCAAAAAATCACACTAGAAGATCCAAAAAGGAAAAATACTGTGGTACAATGCACGCGATGTCAGCAGTATGGACATACAAAAAACAATTGTATGCGACCCTACAGATTTGTGAAGTGTGCTGGTGAACACAAAACGACTGTATGTACCATGGACACGAACACCCCTGCAGTGTGTATTCTGTGCTCAGGAACCCATCCCGCTAGCTACAAAGGTTGTATAAATGGGGAAACAAAAATAACAACCACAAACAAAAGTTGCATCTGAAAACAGGACCCTAAATTTAAGCCAGATTATGTACAACCCAAGGCACATCAAAATAACGATGATTACCTCAAATTATACAGCACCGCTGTCAAAAGAGCTGATACATAAGAGATAACACTCAAAAGAGTATTCATAACAGTGGCCCCAAAGAGTCACAGAGAACAATTTTCAATAAAAAGGAAAAAGAAAGCAGTCCTCACAAAACTATAGCTTTATTGACCTCATAATTAAACAGACCGAAAGGATAGACCAACTGATATCCCAGACGAGCACTGTGATGAACTTGATTATGACACTCTTAAGTAAACAACAACCATGACCTCAATATGTATAGCCATCTCGAACATAAACGGCTTAGCGCCAAACAAGACAGAACTAAAGGTGCCCTTAAAAATAAATAAAGTGGACGTTGCCTTAATATCGGAAACGCACCTCAATGATCGCAAACTATTTAAGATCAATAACTATTGTGTTTACTGCACCAACCACCCAGACAACACCTCTCATGGTAGAGCTGCTCTTATTATAAAAAATAATATCAAACAACACCTACATAGCGAGTTCAAAGAAAATTGGCTACAAGCAACTACAATCACCATAGATAATAGTATTGGTCCCCTTAACGTAAGTGCGGTATATTATCCACCAAACCAAAAGGTCAAGAAGGATATGTTTGACAGATATTTCAGCACGTTGGGCAACAGGTATATCAGTGGTGGAGACTGGAATTGCAAACATACCTGCTGGGGGCGAGACTCATCACAACCAGAGGACGCGAGCTGAAAAAGAATGTTGAAACCCACAAGCAAAGTCTGCTGTCGACTGGCGAACCAACCTACTGGCCTACTGATACCAATAGAACACCTGACCTTCTGGATTTCTTTATTGTGAATGGACTACCAAATATCAACTCTAGTGTGGATTCGTCATTCGATACACTATCTGATCACTCTCCAGTTATTGCCACATTTAGTGTTACAGTAATCAAGAGAGAGCGAAAACTAACCTTGTGCAATCATAAAACTGACTGGGACTCATTTGCGGACTACCTTGAAGAAGAAGTTGATCTAAAAGTAAAACTTAAATCTGAAGGAGACAAAGATTTTGCGACGTTCTACATAACTAATCTTATACAAATAGCAGCATACCGCGCTACCCCACCGCTGGGTACTTTAGTCTGTAAAAATAACATACCCCTAGAGATAAGGCACAAACTGCAGGCCAAACGAAGACTGCGAAGGCAGCTCCATCTGAGTAAATCGGAAGAGGACAGAAGGGATTTTAATAAAGTTACAAGAGAACTGAAGGAGCTCATTCATGATAATCAAAATAACACGTTTTAAGAAAAACTCAACATTGTCAGCTCGAAAACAGGATAATTATTCATTGTGGAAGATAACCAAAAAGTTCAAAGGGCCAAAAAATTTTGTATCCCCGCTTAGGCTACTATCTTGGGCCAGAAAACCAAGCGAAAAGGCGGAGCTTTTTGCACAACACCTTTCTGCGGTTTTCATTCCAAATAATTCATCGATGACTGATTTTGAAGAGGAAGTCGACAATTATATTAACAGCGATCAACAACCATCAACTTTACTCAAACTAGTCACACCAAGAGAAATGACGTGGACAGTAAAAAATCTAGAGAACAACAAAATTCCTGGTTACGATCTCATCACAGGTGAAATACTCAAGCATCTACCTAGAAAAATTGTCGTGTTTCTAACAATGCTGTTCAATGCTGTCTTTCGACTATTATATTACCCAAAAATGTGGAAGATATCACAAATATGTATGATAGCAAAGCCAGGAAAACCACCTACAGAACCAAGCTCATACAGACCCATAAGCCTCTTTCCAATCATATCGAAGGTTTTTGAGAGAATATTTCTACGTCAAGGACTGGTTTTAATAGATTAAACCAGTCCTTGACGCGAATGTGATAATACCAGACCACCAATTTGGATTCCGCGAAAGGCACGCAACAGTAGAACAAGTGCATAGAGTGGTCCACAAGATCAGACAGTCGTTGGAAAATAAAGAATACTATTCCGCGGTGTTCCTGGATATCCAACAGGCATTCGATAGTGTGTGGCATAAGGGACTTTTGTATAAAATTAAATCTCTTCTACCTAACTCTTTATACAGGATATTAAAATCCTACTTAGAACAAAGAAAATTTCAAGTTAAGTATGAGGAAGAACTGTCTGATGTGAACGAAATGAAGGCTTCAGTCCCACAAAGCTCTGTACTCGGGCCCGTACTCTACTCAATCTTTACTGCAGACTTGCCTTATTCTGACGACGTGGTATCGGCAACCTATGCAGACGACACCGCATGCCTTGCGAGTGACAGAGATTCAACTCGGGTATCCCAAAAATTCAAGTCCAGTTGAATAAAATTGAACTTTGGCTGAAAAAATGGAGAATGCAACCTAGTATTACAAAGTCAGTTCAAGTGACTTTCACTCTTAGGAAGTGCGATTGTGCCCCAGTGTACATGGAAAGTAAATCACTGCCAACCAGTCACACAGTAAAATACCTCGGGCTACATTTAGACAGAAGGTTTACCTGGGCCAACCATATTAAGGCCAAGAAAAAGGCAGCTAGGTACCATTGCAATGAAAATTCTATCCTGGCTTTTAGGAAGACAATCAAAATTATCGACTAGGAACAAAACACTCGTTTACAAATCTATAGTTAAACCAATCTGGACTTACGGAATAGAACTTTGGGGATCGGCTAGCCATTCTAACATCGAAATTTTGCAAAGGTTCCAAAATTTAGCCCTAAGAACAATCTCAATTGCACCCTGGGGCCTAATTCTGCTAATTTACCAATGCTTCAGTTGAGTTGCTGGTTTGTCAGAAACATGGAAATACACAAGCACCTAAAGATACCAATAGTGAAAGAAGATCTGTGCGAAAAATGCAAAAGTTACAAACAGAGATTGGGTAGGCACAGCAATGTCTTAGCCAAGAACCTACTAAACAGACAAGGGGATATAATCCGCCTAAAGAGATGGCATATCCTGGACTTGGACCAAAAATTGAAAACTTTCGAATTACATTATTGCTGAACCATATACCTGATGTGAAAGTTTATTGGAATATCACAAAAAAACTCAAACGATGACTCATATTTGATTATGACTAGAGAGCCGATAGCATATAAAACGAGAAAAAAAAAACAGGCCATTATACTTTGCAGGATTTGATTGACTAAATTAAAATATAATTTATGTCAATAAAATTATATGATAAGTAAAAAAAAATTCAAAAAGCATTAACGCATGCTTAACGAACTCTAAAATTATAATATTAAATGAAAAAAGAATACGGTCGTGAGCAGGATTCGAACCTACGCCTCCCGGATAAATACTCCAGGCGCTCTGACCACTAAGCCATCTCGACCTCTGCTTACTATCGTGAATTCTTCTTCCACATTTTAACACGTCTTTTGGTGACGTCATTGCTATCTTTTCAGTCCCTATACAGGTGAAATGATTTTTTATTTATTATAAAAAATGTAATATTTGTATTTATATTACACCTCCGAGTGTTGCATTTATTGTATTTTGTATATTTTATTCATATTTCGGTGACGTCTATGTAACCATGTGACCAAATTTTTAATACCGATACTCTTTGTCGCAGACACACAGATCATGTGGGTAAGTACGCAAACTTCATGGTAAATCCAAAGGACCATTAATTACATTTTTGAAAGTTTATATCTCCGTTGATCTGCATGGGGCCGTTCAAGTTTTTTACGAAAGCAGATTTTTTGCGATTATTAACCCCCACCTCCCCCTAAAAGTTGGTCACGTTGTCACATAGACATCACCAAAACATGAAGTTTACCCAAACGATGGGTCTGCGTCCAATAGTGTAGAAAATATAAGCTTTCAAAAATTGCTCATGTGGTCACATAGACATTATCAAAACGTGAAACCCTTACGATCGTACTGGCAAAAAAAGTTATCAAACTAAATGAATTTATAAAAATTATATTCTTCAATAAATACTACACACGTGTTTTTTTTTTTTCTATAATGAACGTACCACCCAAGGACTAAGCATTAGTAATGAACTCTTTGTAACTTTACTACTCTGTGGTACTGTAGCGTAGAGCCGCGCGGCGCGCTCGATCTTTCGTTGCGGGGCTAGGAAGGTCGCTCGCCTAAGTTAGGGCCTTAATCGACCCACTGACCAATAAGTTGATCTCGGCCTTGCTGCATTAGCGAATAGCTTGAATACAACATGAACGGCCGCGCAATGAGGTTTTTATAGGTAGTAAATTTGATTGTAAAGTCGGTACCTAAGCATATAAAAAAGATAATAAAATGTTGTATTGTGAACTATAATATTATTTGTTTTGTATCAATATCCGGAATCCATCTTAAGTCAAGCACCTGTCTTTCTACCTGTTGTCAACGGTTTCCGTATCCTCTCCGCTAGTGAAGCCCCTTATACCTTCAGTTTCGTATTAAGTTCAAAGAGAGGGCAGGGTGATGGCCAGATGTTATGTCATTAAAGCGTCGTTTTACGCACCGTTCAATAGTCAGCATAAAATTTTAACTTCCCGAAAAAATAACAACCTCCCTCTCTTAATTATCGAGTAAAATTATTCTAAAAAGTTAAGGTAAAATTGTTCTAGTCTAGTTCAATATTTTTACCTCTCGTGACTGTACGTTTTATAATGAATATTTTATATTTAAATATATTCTGTTTGATTGCATAAAATCATTCATATTATATTCGATGTTACCTACATTTATTTTGAACTTTAATAGTCCGTGTAGAATCACAGCAATATTCATGTAACTACCAACGATACAATGTCAGTGTTAGTTACCTTTCTAGCTGCAACAGTGAAGATACCACCGGCGAAGAATGTTAAATAGTATCCTGGGTGAAAGCCGTGCCAGACAGCGGACAGCGCGTACACGCGCGTGGTCCGCCATGCGGCTCCTCCGCGCTCGTAGGCTACGTCACGAAGCCACGCGTTCGTGTTCTTATTCCAACTCGCGATCGCAATGCGGAAGTTTTGGGCGAACTGAAAGAAATAATTATTTTGTCTTTAAAATTCTATAAATAAAAACTCAAAGTAAATGGGAAAAATATTTTTTTCAGGCGGCTGTTTCAATAGACTACCCCAGCACCGCACATTGTGCGCCCACCTATTACACGCAGCACCCACATATTACATTAAAAATCAATTCGGATTTACGAAGGGACGTTCTACGGAAGATGCAGCATCCACCCTAATGAAAACAGTATTGGAGGCCTGGGAAGATTCACAGAATGCTATATGGTGTGTTCTGTGATATTTCTAAGGCATTTGACTGCGTAGATCACCAAACGCTTTTAGTAAAGTTAAAATATTATGGAATTCAAGGTAGATCAATTGATCTCCTCAATTCATATCTGTAGAATCGTGAACAAAAGGTGGCTATTGGCAATGTAACTTCTACAGGCGCGCTTGTTAAAATGGGTGTACCACAAGAAACAATTTTGGGCCCATGTCTTTTCCTTGCTTATATTAACGATCTTCCTCACATATTTAAGGATACAATGTCAAATATAGTCTTATATTTGTATAAAACTTTCGTGAGGCATATTCATATTACTTGTTGTTCACCAGTTACTACTCACGTAAATTCTTCGGGTTTGCCCGACTAGTATCGAACTCGAACGGAGCCCTTTGTCATGAGCTGAGTCCGCGGCTATGTCGCGAGTCAGAGGTGAGTAAGTCTGCCTCGCTCTGACTGTAGTAACCGGTGAACAATAACAAATATAGTCTTATTTGCTGATACATCTCTTATATTCAAAGTTAATAGAAAGGACACGGATTTGATAGAACCCAATAATACACTTAGTAAAGTATTTAACTGGTTTTCTGTAAACAATTTTCTACTAAATTCAAAAAAGACGAAATGTATTAGATTCTCTATCCCAAATGTACCCCACGTAGGTTCAAATGTGAAACTTGGTGGTAAAGTGTTAGATCTAGTTTCCTCAACTGTCTTCCTAGGCGTCACAGTGGACTCTAAACTGCAATGGAGACCTCATATGGAGGCACTTGCAGGCAAATTGAGCTCTGCTGCATTTGCTGTTAGGGAAATAAGACAGGTGACAGATGAAGCTACAGCTAGGCTAGTTTATTTTGCATACTTCCACAGCATTATGTCTTATGGCATTTTACTGTGGGAATCGGCTGCTGATATCGAGACTAAATTTATTATAATAAAACAACTTTTAACCGGATTAATCGCGTGTATTATTGGTTTTTTGTTTTCCCTGACGTTTCGAACACTTTACAGCGTTCGTCGTCGCAGGAGGACTAAGGTGTCAGGCGTCTCAACAGTTTATTTAAAATTATTTCAGTCTGTCATACATATAATTGATAAAATTCATATATTTATATTACAAAAAAGAGCAGACCGAGCTATTTATAATATGAGAAGCCGTGAGTCGCTCCGTGAACTATTCAAGGAAATAAATATACTTACATTACCATCGTTGTACTTATTTAGCAATATAATGTATATTCGGAAAAATATTGCCCAATTTTATAAGAAGAGTGACCGCCACAATCTAAACACCCGTTACAAAGATAGGCTTCAAGTAAAGTGGGTAATAGTGTTAGGTTCTATAACAAGATTCCTCGTCATATTATTGACTTGCCGGGCTTAAAGTTCAAACCAATTGTTAAGCGCGTTTTAATGTCCAGATCCTATTATAGTATAAATCAGTACATTAAATAAATAAATAATAAAATGCTTTTATTTCAGACACCCTGAATGCATTGTACGCGCAGAACGTGGTATGTCCTCTGCGTGTAGTTGACCCACAGACTGCAAGTATAGAACGACTGATAGTACGCTGTGAACAGCGTAGCCTTTACTTCAGTCGAACATTTCGCAAATCGGCGAGCCAACATATTGCAGCGGACAGCCAGCGCTCTGCGCTCACGTTCGATAAGTGACCCAGATACTGGAAAGATGTGACCTGATTTAAGGGACTTCCGCAAAGTTTCAGCTGTGGTGCAATCGGGTAGGTTTTAGTGCCAGCCTTGAATACCAGTACTTCACTCTTCTTAACATTGTATCTGAGCCCATGGGCCTCCGCGTACCCTTCACATATCATGAGCAATCTCATCATTGAGTTAATCGATGGGCTCAGCAACACCATATCATCAGCTTAAATGTAATAAAATAAAATTAAAGATACAGATGTATGGCGAACGATTCCTTTCTGCACACTGCGACCACTGGTACTATTTGACCAGCGCGGACATATACTTACTTTTGTATAATTTGTTAATTTTTTTGTCTATTTTTAACCGACTTCCAAAAAGGAGGAGGTTATCAATTCGTTTGTATTTTTTTTGTTTGTTACCGCAGAACTCCGTCATTTATGAACCGATTTCGAAAATTATTTAGTATATAAGGATATGCTTTCAATTTGGTCCCATTTAAATTTTATGAAAATTAGTTTGGTATTTTGGTATTTATATCAAAATAACTGAAAAATAATACGTCATCCAAGTAAACGAAATGGTGTATTAAGCTTTCTTGTGACTTTCCAGTGGTGTTTACGGTCTCTAGAATAGTTCTAATGAACCGCCTATTTTCCAGCTTCATCATCACATGATGGTGATGAAACCGGAAGATAAGCACCGGAACTACGTCATTTTTTTTTGCTATTTAATTATTTTTAGTGTAACCCCGCATTCTCAAACATCTCCTTTTACACGACTGCTCAAAGAAAGGAGTGTATCTAAGTATGTATGCAACTTTACCCATTCCACCATAACTTCTAAATACCTGAACTGATTTCGATGTATGGGGTATCGTTAGAATCCTTACATTGTCCCGTGAGTAACATAGGCTAGTCAGGTTTTTTTTTTTTTAAATTAATTTCATCTTGTTTTACGCAGTTACATTAATTTCATCTTGTTTTACGCAGTACTCGCTTTTGAAATAACCTTAGATCTAGATTTCTTACTTTGATATAGGCGTTTCTCCCCTTCTTTGCTCGTCTCAATTAAATGGCCCTGTCTCATATGGACAGCGCTTTGAGTAGGTCTACCCATATTCACTTCCGATAAATCAGTTAAGGAACGCAAGATTCACTAAAAAGTAAGAAATAAAATAATTTTTAACAAAAAAAAAGAACCGACTCCAAAAATAAAGATTTTTGGAGTCGGTTCTTTTTTTTTACTTAACAGAAAGCTGTTAAGTAAAAATGCACTCCAAAAATTGCAATGACTCCAAAAATAATAATAATTGTATATTATTGTCCTAATAAATTGATTTTATTCAGAATCCTCTAAATTAAAAAAAAAATGTATGTTAATTGTAGTAAATTAATAATGCAATTATTTTTTTACTTTTTAGTGTATTTTTACTTAACAGAAAGATTTTTGGAGTCGGTTCTTTTTTTTTTGGTTATCTGACCTGTCTTTTTACAGTTAATTAATATTAATATCTGACATACGTATTTATTACTTTATCATAACTTATTGTTATTTATCTAATCCAGATTATACTCTATGTTCTCATATGAGTCTTTTTTATTTAATTGCTTTTCTGTAAAATGTGAGCATCATGTGGTTAATAATGTTAAATATTACATTAATACATACATTCACCTGCCTATTGCATTTGCCAGGCATTATGAGTTTGTTATGCTCACTAAAATGTCTTGCTGATGGTGGCGTTGTGTATCGGGTCGTTGAATTCCCTTCAAAATGGTTGAGTTCAGCGATGCTGATGTGCACGTCATACTCGTGAACGGGTGCTGTGTCTGTCGGGACTGGTCAGGTCGTAATTGCCTTGGTAATCGTTTTGGCTTTAAAAACTTCTACTATTTCAATCATTTGCTTTTGTTTTCCTCTTACATTATTCTCACATACCATCAATAAACCATAGTAAATAAAATTTTATTTTAAAAAGATTGTCTATGGAGTTTCTTGACGGTTCTTCTCCATAAGATCAACTTTTTTGGAACCGTGCATCTAACTTTGACGTGTTATAAGTGCCTGTAATATGGTGACGGGTGAAACAAAACGTGAAATAAAAAATATTAAATTTGTTTCTGTCTTGCTGACGGAATTTTTCCTAAATATCTTAAAAGGGCTGTAGTATTTCCATTTATAAGTCTGGATGTAAAGATCTAGGAAACTACATACTTATTTCGTTATTACCTTCAGTATCCGAAGTTTTAGAAAAAATAATTAATAACAGACTTGTATCATATCTAGAAAATAATTCACTTTTTTCCCCTAGGCAATTTGGTTTTAGATCTAAGTTGTCAACAGCAGACGAGGTTTACCACTTAACAGACTACATTTCAGAAGGACTTGGAAAAGGTAAGCAGGTCATAGGGATGGTTCCTGGATCTGAAAAAAGTCTCTGATACAGTGTCCGTTCCTAACTAACCTTCTAAATAAATTAGAGGCACTAGGAATAAGAGGAACCAGTTACAACTCTTGGCGGACTATCTACATGATCGTTATCAATACGTTAAAATAGGCAATATCAACAGCGAGGATACGAAAATTCCACTTTTTGGAATTCCTCAAGGAAGTATCCTTGAGCCTACCCTTTTCCTTGTATACATAAACGATCTCTGTAATTTAAATCTGGTACACGGAAAAATATTTTCATATTTATTAATTTATTTATATATATGCAGATGACACTGCTCTAACATTTCCGTGGACTCCAATACGGAAGTCCATCATTCTGCACAGCGAGGATTTAATATTGTAAATAACTGGCCTTAATATAACCTACTAATACCTCTGAATGCTGAAAAGACCAAATTCATTAAATTTTGCATGCGAAAGCCCTTTATCCCGTCTAATAATAACCATTATTATGCTCATTGTTGTTATAACCCCATAGACCCTTGCAATTGTCCTATTATTAATAACACCAGTTCAATTATATATCTGGGCGTTATAATCGATGACACGCTTTCTTTTAAACTACATTTTGTCACTAAAGCCAATAGAAAACGAAAGTTAATATTTGTCTTCAAAAAACTGCGCTATATTGCAGACAATAAATTAAATAAAAAAGTGTATCAGGCTTTGTGTCAATCTGTTATTCAATACTGCATTACTTCTTGGGGAGGTGCCCAAAAAACTGTGATGTTAACTATAGAACGAGCCCAAAGAGCTATCCTGAAACTATCCACTTCCCGTCCTTTCCTATTTCCTACGCATCTATTATATGAAAGTTGAAATGTGGTAACAGAGCGCCAACTTTTCATAATTCACAATGTACTTAAACAGCACACATCTGTTGCTATTGTGCTAAATAGTGCTAGTCGTCGAGTAAACATTGGCTCCATATTTATCGAGTGTAATAAAAAATATATAAAAAATAGAAAATCTAAGTATTTTAATCCGTCCACGTAATTTTTCCGTAGTTTAATGCCTAATAGTGACCCATAAAGTCTTTGTGAATCAATACGTACAATAGAAAACAAGTTATTAGTGTAAGACTATCATACATTATTGGGATTATTTACAAACAAATAGTGATCAAAACCCGCATAAAAACCTGTAAATAACTGTGTTAATTATATTATTTAATAACAAACATTAAACTAATGGACAACAAAAAGTGCTAATATACTGTTAAAACAAGTTAATAACAAAAAGTGAAAACTTGGTTCGTTAATTTTATTTGAACGTGTATGAGTATTGAACATTGACCAATCACGGCACGTTAAAATATAGCTAAACAATAGTGAAAGGCGAACATCTAATTCAACATTGGATACTAACGCTCCTGTGGTCTAGTGGTTGCAGGCTCGGCGTAAATCTATGTACGTGTGGAAGAGGGTTCCAATCTCAATGGCGGAGCCCCGCAACATTTTGTGAATTATTTTTGTTTCTATATTATCATAAGAGTTTATAAATTGACAAGAACGAAAACAAATTAACATAAAAAAAACATGGCAAACGAAAACGTTACCATCAGAAATAGGAAGAAAAAAATTAACTACAGTCGTAATGATTGGGACAACAGCAAACTATCATCGAGTTTTACGAGTTTAAATAGAAGCCTGCCAGATCTGTCTACATTCGATTACGATGAAATAATAACTCTGCAAAAAGAAACCATAAATACGCTTAAATGTCAATTAGAAGTTGCAGATAATGAAGTACAAAACTTGTTCAGGAAAACACTACCCTCAAAAAACTAATAAAGGAACAAAAAACAAAAATCCAACAACTGACAACAATTTATTCTTCTAATAAAAAGTAGTAATGAAATCATACCGGAAAGATAGTGCCACCAGACGGCAAATAAACTTCGCTGATAACCCAGAATCCACCATCAAAAAGTCATTAATTATGTCGCAGTATGATTTAAACTGCTCGTTGAAAATATCTAGACTTGCCCACCGGGAATATCGAATACCCATAAAGTTTACACTTCCCCCGTCACCACGAAGCAACCGAAACCTCTGTCAACTGATAACATAATTTTGAAGTAAACATACATGATAAAATTATATTATGTCTAGCGGAAAACGACAGTAATCCTATGACTGTACAATTTGAATTGTCTGCGATTCTAAAGAAACTATTTCATAGCACAGTGTTAGTTTTAAATGTATGCAATAACAAGTACTTACTTAAACAATAGCAGCCTTACTTATAAACGTTGCTTAAATTTTAAGTAATACTTAACGGTTACTTAAGAATATTTCTTACTCATAAACGTTGGTTAACGTTAAGCACAGTTAGGAGAAGGGACTTTTTTCATCATGAAAATAAAACTATTGAGAGGAATATGTCCGGACCGGAGTCTAAAAACAGTCACAACATTACATCTAGATAAATTAGCATTACCAAACCATAACAAACGATTAGGAGATGGTTGCATAGTTTTATACCATATTCCTTTTATTCTAGACCTTTCATCAAAATATTCATTCCAAATTTTTGTACAATTATTTTTAATTAAACCACATAGATCTGAATAATATGGAAGTTTTTTTAATTAAATTCCAAGATAAGTAGCTTGTTTGGCTAAGATGTCAACTTCTGTATTACTCCCCAAACCAATGTGTGCAGGAATCCACTGGAGAACAACGTTTTTGTCTTTGTGTTGTAATCTCATTATGGATTTCAAAATAGTATAGGCTATAGGTGTTCCTCGAAAATTCGAGGTACAGCGAGCCAAGTGATGCAAAGCGCTTCTGGCGTCTGTAAATATGACATAATTGTTGGTCTCCACCGATTCTATGTATGAAAGAGCTTCCGCAATAGCTATCAGTTCAACATTCATAATACAAAATTCTTCAGTTTTAATTTGGAGCGTAAGGTAATTATTGGTTTGGGGATCAAAGAATGCTGCGCCTAAACATTTGTTAATTTTTGACTCGTCTGTGTAAATGCAGTAATAATCATAGAAATCATTAAAAAATTCTGTACAAATAGGATTCAAAATAAACGGGTCATAATGACGTTTGAAATTATTTAATACTTTAATGTAAGGTCTCACTACACTGGACAAATCCACATTGCTTACCCATGTATCAAGAGAGAAAATGTCTACTTCTTTACTAGCATGAATGGGTACACTAATAGTCTTTAAAACTAGAAATAAGCAAAGGTTTGGACCTTCGCCTCCAAAAAATATTATCACAGAGAGGTAGCAAACTGTGAATTAATTGTACAGCTTCGTTATTAATAAAAGATCTCGATTTAAGCCAACATTTTGTGGCCAAATAATACCTCCGTACATGAAGTGGGGGAACAAAAAGTTCGCTCTCTATTACATGTACAGGAGTACTTCTCACAAATCCACCAACGAGGCGCAAGAATTGGTTTTGGACCCTGTGCAATTTATTTAAATGAGCAGAACTGCTTGTGCCGTATAAAAAACTGGCATAGTCAACTCTACATCGAACTATGCTGAAAATTTGATTATCTTTATAATCTAGGGTGTCTATGAATAAATTTATTTTTCTGCATGTATGATACATATTGTTGTAGCGAGAATGAAATAAATTTAAGAAATAGGCAAATTATTTGAAATTAGTCTTATCGTGTTATTTGCACTAAGTTGTTAATTTGTGGAAGCTTGTAATTAGCAACGTGTTAAATTATTTCGTTATTTGTATGTAATCATTAGTCTGTAAGCTTTCCTAAAATAAATAAATAAAATATTCTTCTTCTTCTTCTTAATATTTGTTTAATTATCTTGTGTCGGATTTTAAAGTGTCTCGTGTCTCTTGTTGGTGTATAGTCGACCACGAAATTGCTTTACCATATTTGACATAAACTTCTAGTAAATTAAAATGTCAATAAGGTTGACAGTATCTGACTGACACTTTGATCTTGTAAGCGAAAATTGACCTTGTCATATTATGATGTGCAAACGAAATTCAGCATTAGGGTGGTAAAGCAATTGTATGGTCGACTACACATTCAGACATAAATTTCAGAAAGTTTTAATAATTAACGGCTATACAAGTATAATGGATTTATATGTAAGTAAATGCGATATGTAAGTTGATTAGCAAATTTAATCTGGGGTAGTTTAAATTTGCTAACCTAATAACCTAACATATCGCATTTAGCAGTGATGCAAATTTGACATATGTTCTGAAATATTTACAAGCAATTTGGAGTGACACAATGCTTAAATCTCAGCCTGACATCCGCAAAGTGACAAACGCTATGGCAGACCAAAGTGCGACCGCAAGCACCAGTAGTAAGTTCTAACCAACCCCACCGTTGAATAACCTGGCTTCAAGAAAAATCGCAAATCGTGATCCACTATTAACTGGATCCGCACAGGTCGTGGCCAAGTGCAACTATCACCTGCACAAATGACGCATTACAGGCACTCCTGAATTATTCCTTCAGAAGATTCTCGGGAACTCTGGAGGATCTGGAGCTATGCGCATTAATCAGTTTGACATCTTTCAGAAGCACCATCCACCATGCTCCCGAGATTTCTCGGGATTTGTCGTCTCGATTTGTGAGTTCGCCGCTGAACAATAACTGACACGCTATAATATACGCCATTAAACGCTGGGCGATACCGCGGCAGACCAAGGCGAAGATGGATGGATGAGCTTGACTCCAACTGAAAGGACTGGCCTTCATTAGCAAGGAACTGAATTGTGTGGAAAAAGGAAAGGGAGGTCTTTGCCCTACAGTGAAACAATATAGGCTGAATAGATGGAATATTCAACTATTCTGAAGCGAAAATAATTATTGTTATTTCGAAATAAAATTACCTACTTACCTCGAAACCAAATATATCGATGTTTGACATCTTGTCCCACCTTGGTGTGCCGTCGTTGTCATATCCATTGAATCCCATGCCACAGTTATTGCAGATCGCTTCGGACAGAAGCCACGCATGGTAGTATTTACAACGGACGACTAAGGTCGACAAATACGCGTACCATAGCAAGTACAGCGCTGACCAAGATCGGGACACTTCTGACGCAGGATCGGTTAATTCTGGGGTTTAAAAAGCAGTTTTTGATTAAAATGTAATCAGCCAATTCTCGTCTTTACAAATGTGACCCCAGGTGAACTGAGTTCTGAGTTAATTTATTAATGATGATCGATTAAGAAGTCAAATTTATAAACTAAGGATTAAAAATAATTTAATCTTAATATGAATAATTAAATAGTAATTAATGGATAATTAAAAGTCAATTACCTTCTAAAACAGTTAAGGGGTATTTCTTAGCTAGAGTTAAATATAACAAAGCAGCAGCCAAAGAACCGCCAACTTTGTAGAACACAGCTTGGCGCGGCGATGGCTCCTTCGCATCTTTCGATTTTTCAAACTAAAATATAAAACTTTGAACATTTAATAACAAATACGTAGTTATACTTATTAAATACATTTTGATTATTAACCTACTTAAGCCCGTTACACGTTATTCACGTTATAAAGAACACATTTCGGCTTGTAGGAATGCCCGACCAGACAGATCACATTTCGCGAAACATTTATTAAACACCGGTCATAGATTATCGGAAGGGAATTCCTATAAAGTTTTACATACTTGTAGTAAAGGTCTAAGGCTGAACATGTTGGAACAGTTAGAGATTATCAAACATAGCATTGATGGGACCATACTAAATGAGCAGCTTAATGTTTCCTCCTCCCCACTGTTGCGTATTTTTACATCAACAACCAATTAAATAAAGTTATTTTTATTTTCTCTTAAATACCATAATTATTATTCTTAATTAATTCATTACATCTTTCTTTACATCCATTTTTCTTTATAAAATAATTTATTACAGATAAAAAAAAAACAATAAACTGAATCAAGTTTAAAAACACATTCCGTAGTTTTCCGTTACAACATGTGGGGGGGAGAAGCCATAAATAGAGGTGTGGCGTGCGGTTTTGGCTCACTTGGTGGCGGACACTGCACAGTTTAACAGCTCCTGATGATGCCCCGTGGAGGGGCGAAACACGTGTAGAGTAGTTGGTGGTAGTCGAAATTTTCACCGCTTGCGTATGTTTGCGGGCGGGCGGGCGGTGCACAGGTAATGCATGACTACCCTCAATTTTGTAGAAGTAGCTAGATATTGTATTTATTTGCATCCATTATAAATCCACCTAAACGCTTAGGTTTCTCCCTAAATTTAGGGGCCCGAATGTTCGTTCCCTATCTGGACCCTAAAAAAGTAACGGAAGGTTTTGACGCTCATTTTGTTTTTACACCCATCTGTGGGGTTACTCTTGAAATTGATGCCAATTCCAATCCAATTCCAATATTAAATAGACGCTTTAAAACGACGCGTAATATTAAAATAGATTTATCGAAATTGCAGTTGCCACAATTTTAAAGCATGTTGCCTTTTAAGTATCCCAATTCTATAATAATTTTTTAGACATTTTTGCATTTAAAAGTACGAACTGACATATTTCCAATGTCAGTCGACCGGAATTATTTTCAAGAGTAAGCCTACTGTTCTTTTGTTTAGTTAATATGGTATTCTTATGTACCGTATACAATTTGACAAGTTTAAAATTTTTACCACGATATCTTAACTTGGCCATTACATCTGCCTAGCCTTTTCCTAATAGGGAATATGCATGTGATTCAAATTTAGATCAAATATTCTTATTCTTAATCTTTATTGCTGTAGAATTACACCTATTTAATTACTTTTTTAATTAATCGCGTTTTAACTATTTAATAATAAAGTTGAAAAGTGAGTATCATGCGAGGGAAATTTAAAATGTCAAAACGATTGCTATTGGTTGGAGTGAAACGTCACGTCACTCTGCGCGATGACAATATCTCGAGGATGTTATTACTTGGTGTTTATCATGTTTTGTGGTTCTTTATTGGTTTTAAAAATATTATTTAGAGAAAATCCTTCAATAAAATTTATAATTCGTTAATTAAACACTCCATAGTATTCAAGATATCTTTTAAGATCTCACTCCGACATCAAAAAAGCGCGCCAAGGTGGCGGATACCGAGGGTAAGATGGCGGCGTTTCAAACGCCCGAAACTGATTGCAGGTTTGTTTGATAATTTTAATACTCAATAATCATATTTTTACAAGTGTTATATTTTTTCGCGGTAGTGTACCAACGTATACAATCGAAAAATAAATAAAAAATACATGCATATACCCTCGGCTTCCAGTCAAACCGGATGCAGTTTAATACCAGTATTTTACTGCCTATCTGACCTGCACGACCCAGTAACTGGGTAACACGATATCTCGTGGTATGACTGTTTGTCAGACTTTCACCATTGCCATTGTGTAATTATAATTGATGATTTGATAAAGCGCGTAATGTAGAAAAGCTTGTGGTAGATATTTATTATAACAATGTACTCTGTTGTATATGTCGCTTCTTGTTTTCACAATAATTTAGCATTCCACAATTGAACACACTTTATTAATCAAAGTATAAAAAAATGCAAATATATTAACGAAAATATAAATTAAAATCTTTTTTTTTTTTTTTAATAAAAGTACTGTCTTGAGTCTTAAGCAGGATTTGAACCGAAAACCGAAACCGCGTCGTGAAGTTTTCTTTCCACAAAATACAAAAATGTATAACTTTAGAGTTCGCTACACATGCGTTAAAGCGTTTGAAAGATATATATATTTCATGCTTCTGTAATTCTTTGACATGGTATATTTAATGTATTTTAGGTTTAATTAATACTTAATTTAATTATGGCATATTTTTTTAATAATCATAATATTTTAATTCGTTTAATTCATAAGCAAATAATGTACCTTATAAACAAATGACGTGTAAGTAAAATTACCAATAAATGACTATATATGTACCTACATATTTCATACTTGTTCGTCATTTAATAATATATAAGGCCCTAATTTATTAGGTAATTTCCTTTGAAAGTGATAATATATAAGTCAAATACGTTCACTTAAGCTAAGAATTAAATGTATATAACAAATTATTTGTAATTAACGTAGTACTAGGAGGACGAGACTGCTCCTTGAACGGTGAACATTACGAAAAAATATAATTGTTGTAAAAATTTGAATTATGGCTTATATGAATCCTTATAAGTTACACATACACACTTATAAATTAGGAGCTTTATAATGAAAAGTTGTGAAAAATTAAGAAGGCTTTCAAAATCGGTAATTATGCAGTTTTGGTCACCTCTAAAATGTAGGAGATTCCTAGTAAGATGTCAATTAGCTAAATGAAAATGAAATTAGGTAAGGGGTCGAATTAAGGACAACTTACGTTAAGAGACTCCTACTTAGGGAATAACTTATGTATGGTTGGTGAAAACGGGCATTAATCTATATTTTAAGTGTAAGATCTGTTTATAATAAAACTAGTCACTGTAAACTGAACCGATTGATTAGTATGGTTAGAACCGTGACCAAAGTACTCGATAGAAATAGTATAGTATAAGCATTTATTTAGTTTCACTTGTCCCGTTTTCTGTCAGTAATCACATCTTGCAAGTTATATTTGACACACTTCCCGGTTCCAAATTGAGCTGAAATTTTGCACGAATATGTATTTCGCGTGACAATGCAATATTATGATGACATGGAGCTAATCTGATTATGGAGCTGAAAGGAGCCATAGGAACTCTGTAATGAATCAACGCAACCCCATCGAGTTTGGACTCGTTTGATGCGTCTGGACGAATCCTTTGTCTTTGAAACGAATCCTTTGTCTTTGCCTTTTGAAATCCAGGGTCTGATGAAGGAGCTGGAAATTGGCCATAGGAACTCCGTTATAAAATAACATAACCCCACCGAGTTTGGGCTCGTATGATTCGTATTGACGAGTACTTTGACTCTAGATGGTATTCAGGGTCTTATGATGGAGCTGGAAGGTGGCCATAGGGAGTCCGTAATAAAACGACACAATCTCATCGAGTTCGGGCTCGTTTGATTCTTCTTGACGAGTACTTTGGTCCTAAATGATAACCAGGGTTTGATGATGAAGCTGGCTATAGGATCTCTGTAATAAAACGACGTAACCGCATCGAGTTTGGGCTCGTTTGATTCGTCTTGACGAGTTCTTTGGTCCTAGATAATATCCATATGCAACCCCATCAGATTTGGGAAAATTTCCATTTGTTATGAATGTGAATTCTATGATGACCCAATGCCAAAGGTGGAGCAGGTGCCGAGGGCGAATGGTATGGGGGTGTATAAACATGTCATATCCCTAACGTTGCGCCTCGGGGTACCAGAGCGGACTCTGTTGTACTGAAGCCCTTATCCCCCTACAATGGACCTCTGGGTGGACGGACCGTTTATGTCCTATACTCGTAGGAACAACATGATTAAAAAAGAAACTACTACGACATACGACTTTGACGGCAAGAGAAATAAAGAAGGTGCAACGCGCTTTTATTAAAAAAAAATGGGATATATTGTACCTCTAAAATATATATTTCTTATCAGCATTAAATTATTTTTTATTAACAAGTAATATTTAATTAATTTAATTAAACTTTTATTCATCATGTTCAACGACCCATAAACCACTTGACTGCGCATACAGTGCCCCGACGCTGGGCAAACGTATGTGTTTTCGGACATACATCAAGGCTATGGTACGAGTGACCGTTTTAGTTGCGACCAAGTGTCAGACCTATACTTACGTCAATATAACTCAACTTGATAAAACTTTATTGTGCCAAAAACGTTTCAAAATGCCTTCGTATTCGGTAATATGATGTGGGAAATCATCAAATACATCAAACTATAAAAATATGGTATAAATTATCATCGGTAACTAACAGTACGGATATATAATTGGTATTCTTTTATCAAATTACGAGCCATGACAAGGCTCAAGTTAAAATGGTGGTTTGAGCAAACGTGAGTACATACTCGGACGCGCGTAGATGTCCGTCTCTTGCGCCCATTAGACCATTCCTAATGCTTCTGTCCTTTTCTAGCACTATCGTAAAAATCAGTGCTGTTACCTTCAGACGCTCAATTCGATGTCGACAATAGTATTAATTATTATATAAATAAGTATTTTAATGAAAATATTCGTTGTACACCTAATATGAAAATGTTTTCATTTAAGATTCCCAAAGATTCCAGAACGCGAAGAACAGTGCCTAATAACATTCAATTATAATTATTTACTGTAATTCCTATTAAATATGAATTATTATTAAACATAAGGTATTTCATTTATAATACCTATATGTGGTGTTTTAGTTTATAATGTACTTTTACGACCTTAGTAAGTAATTCATGCCACTAGAAGTTTATATTTAATTATATCTGGTTTGAAATTTATATAGTTCCTAAGTTAAAACCCAAAATGTTAGTCTTCTGTGAGTACTATCATTATTTCAGATTCTATAAGGAACCAGAAATCAGAAATAAAGTATTTTGACGGCGAAGATCAATTTTATGTAACTATATCATAGATTATATCGATATCGACTATTGTCTCTTTCTCAACTAGAGCAGCCCTACGGTGGGTATTTTTCGCTTGTTGATTTTGAACTGACCAATTACAATCGCGCTTTCTTCCTCCTCGCCCGGCCCGTGGTTATGAGTTGTCTCTAGAAGGAATCGGCTTACTAGCTCATTACTACTACTATTACTAGCTCATCTAGTGATTAGATGGGCATCTAACCACTAGATGATCGCTGATCATGTTGTTTTCACGAGTATAATATAAATATATATTTTTTAGAAACATGTTTTTATTACTTGATATTTAAAAGAACTAAAGTTAAAATAAAAGCTTGTAAAATAATTGAATTCTTAAGTTATTATATTAAATTGAAAAAGAATACGGTCGTGAGCAGGATTCGAACCTGCACCTCCCGGATAAATACTCCAGGCGCTATGACCACTAAACCATCTCGACAATAATTTAATTCTGATAAGAAATATACCATTTTACAGTAACATTATATCCATTATATCACAAATATTAGCTCCGTGCAGGAATCGAACCTGCGACACGCGGCGTAGCAGTCGGTCTCTCGACCACTGCGGCAACCGCGCATCTGTCTGTCAAGCCCCTTTATCTCGGGAACACGTGGAGGTATCGAATTGAAATTAAAACCGTATTATACTCAAGTCTACAAGTCGAAAATGTGAAAAAAACAAACTTCTAAGTTAACGTTATAAACAAGTTACGGCCGTTTATGCCGCAAAAAACGTATACATCGACACTCTCAAGGGAATCAAAATTTATAAGGTACTTCTCGTTTAACTATGAAATTTTGCAAGTAATATCGTCTTATACTACAAGTACAGGGAAAATTTGAAAAATATACATTTGTAATTACATACATACAATCACGCCTGTTTCCCATAGGGGAAGACAGAGACTATCGATTTCCATTTGCTACGATTCTGACACACCTCTTTCGCTTCATCTATGCTCATTAACCTCTTCATACATGGTCGCCGATTTGGGTGGCTGCTGACCCGTCCTTTTTTGAGAACTTCCGTTATTTGATTGCGGTACGTTCGTCGAGGTCGGCCTGCCCCGACAATTCCATCCACTCTCGCCTCATGTACTAATTTAGCCAGTCGCCTTTCATCCATCCTTTCTACGTGCCCAAACCATCTTAGCATACCCTTCTCAATCTTTGTCACTACATCCTTTCACTTCACAGCGTTCCCTTATCACGCTGTTCCTCACTTTAACTTTCAAAGTTACTTCTCAAAGCTCTCATCTCTATTGCATTAATTCTACTTTCATGTTTCTTCTACCACACCCAACTTTCACTACCAGTCTATTATCACTGTCAGTGCCAACTCTTATGTATGAGTTGGCACTAACACCCCTCCATGTACGGCCAGCCGCGCCTTTTTAGACACATTCCGGCTATCCATGAAATTGTGTAGTGCCCCATTCACCTGGTTACCAGCATTTGTAATCTTAAAAAATATAGTCTTTATAGATTTTGAAAACTGAATTTAGAGAAAAGCTCGTAAAAAAAATCCTGAACTATTTATAATATGTATATGTACCTATAAATTTATACGGAACCCTCGGTGGGCGAGCCCGAGTCGAACTAGTACGGTTTTTTTAAAATAAAAGTGCGTTACATTTTAACGTCAAGAGAAATAAAGGTGGGAAACGCATTTAGTTAAAAAAAATACAATTTCGCCTGATGGAGAGCAATGATTATGATGATTCAATAATTTTAATGAATGTGGTAAAAACTATCCCACCAAAAACATTTTATGTGAAATTGGTTGACAAGACTCGTAAGTTCATAATACTTTCACTGTTAAAAACTTATGAGATATCTAGTAAAGCCAAACCCCTACCTGAGGTCCGATTTATACTGAGCGTCATAGGTAGTCTACAGAGCCTGTCCAACGTCCAAAGCTAATAGCACTGCGTGCCCTTGATTGTACCGCATTTATAACGTGTCACGTAATAGTACCACGAGCGTTAAACGGCCAAGCCAGTGTGGCTGGCCGTTTAAACATGATGTAGTTTGTAGAGTCAGGGCTTATATGTCAAGTTATTTATTTTTATAAATGTGGTACACTCAAGAGCACGTAGAGCACTTACTAACATTTACCAGACGGAAGTAACGACAGTTCGAAAATACGACGAAACGCTTCCAGAAAAGGTACTTAGCTAGTGCCACGCTTCTTTCGGCTCCTTTTGGCGTTAACGTGAAAATATTTTAAAGTTTATTATCCGACCAGTTTTATTTTAAAACCACATTTCTTGCAATTTGTCGGTGGCATAAACGGACTTGCAGTAGAGTGGCAATAGATTTTATTACAGATCTAATTTTCATAGCTCTTTGGTAAGACAAAAGCTGCATTTCCACGGCGAGTCAAGACGTCAGACTGACTACGTCGATCGGTACATAACCTCAGCAATCTATTACCCAGCACAGTTTTTAGATGATGCTCTTTGTATAATGCTGTTCACTTTATAATATTAACTAGCTGTGCCCGCGACTCCGTCCGCGTGGATGTCGTAAATTAACACAATGTCTGCATGAAGAAAAATTCATAATAATTAAAAATGTTGATACTTAGCTCAGCCCAAAGCAAAGCAGCTACTGAGCACTACGTTAAGTAGATTTTACGTAAACAAACATTTTTAAACCAATTTTAATCTGATTATAAATATATGTGTGTTTCACCCGCAGTAATTTGAGGAAAAATCCTACTAAAATATATTCAACCAGCGCCCTCCCCCCTCATGACCGCGCCTAGAACATCATAAATGCGCCTGCCTCATTGGTCTAGTGGTCCCATGCGCGACTGCTGAGCATGAGGTCTGGAGTTCGATTCCGGGTCGGGCAGTGTTATTGAGTTTTTCTGTTAGTCTGTTAGAAAATTCTCAGTAGCAGCCCGGAGTATTGAATTGTGCCTGGTAGATGGTAATAGGCTCACCACCTATTACATGGGACTTAATAACAGCATTGATGAAATGTTGGTGAACGACTGTATACACCTCTTCCTACCCCTTCGACGAATACAGGCGTGATGCTATGTTTATGTTATAAATGCGCAAGTGGTACTTGATCATTATTTTGTTGCCGAGTAATTGTAAAACTACGATATTTCCGAAGATACTCATTGAAATCAAATGATCTCAAGGGCAATTTTGTTCAAAATTATATATTGTGATGAATTTATTTAGATAAGGATTAATATCATGTTTATAAAAACACCTTCGCAAATACTGCATTATTTTAGAACCAATTTGATAACCATAAAAAAGGTTATAGTGAGTTAACCTTAAAAGATAGACATATGCTGTCACGGACTTTTTTTTTGAATTTTTACAGGGGAACAATTCTGTCATACATAATGTTTGCGTAACTTTAACCGTTTACGCAGCGTTCGCAACGGAAGTTCTCAAAAGGAATATTTTTTTCCCGTGGTTGCAACACTTTTCATTGATGCTCTGCTCCTATTGGTCGTAGCGTGGTGTTATATAGCCTTCCTCGATAAATGGACTATCTAACACAAAAAGATTTTTTCAATTCGATCCAGTAGTTTCTGAGATTAGCGCGTTCATCCAAACAAACAAACTCTTCAGCTTTATAATATTAGTATAGATAATGCTATGTAGAATTATGAATTTCATTACCTCATCGATACGAGCACCTTCAATAAATTTTATATAATCCGAATAAAATACTACTGGTCCACACATTAGTGTTTGGAAGGCCAATGTGAATGCGAAATATTCAAGCGGTGATGGTATCTTCTCTAGTTTAGTCAGTTGAGTATCACCAGTATTCTGATTCATTACTGTTTTAGATGTTAGATCCTTTATAGTTAAACTATCCTGTAGGGAGTATGCCAATGACGTCACTCTTTGAGTAATCACCATCAACGGACCTAAAACAGGTACATAATAAGTGAGTAAGTAAAATTATCTGGATAGAAAGTCGTACTTTGCATAAGATTAAGTTATCTCACCTGTTATATCTAATGTGTAGTCAGCAGTATGATATATCTGTCTATGTAAATGTAGACATGATAGATATACCATTGAAACGGCCAAAATAACACTGAAAATTAATAAGACATAAATTAGGCTTAGTGCAATAATATACCATCTTCTCGTGTTTAAACTTATTACTGTAATCCCTTTGAATTATTACGATGTTCATATTATGACAAGTTGAAATTATCGGACATCCACGCGGACGGAGTGTCGGGACAGCTTGTGTTACTTAACTTATTAAGTATCGCAAGTATATAATTACAGATATAAAAATAAAGAGCACTTGAAATATCAAAAGAAAACATTGCAGTTTTTGATTTACATCGATAACATTTGTTAGAACTTATAATTCTTTTTAATAATAAAAAAGATATTAGGACTTATTGAATAAATGTATGATGTCGTAGTCGCGTCATGACGGGGGGGGGGGGGGGGATATATTTTCCGACATCCACGCGGAGGACGTTGCGGGCACAGCTAGTAAATCTATAACAGCCTAAAAGATTGGACATTTTGTGAATTGGACAAATCGGGAAACCTACACGTTATGTTTCTAAGCACAGTATAATGATATAGATTTATACAAGGTCCTAATGTTATACCCTTAAAGGAGCGATTCTGCATAACCGTATAAATTTTTAATATTTGATACCTACGGTTAAGCAGAATTCATAGCACCGCAATGTTATTTTCCAAAGCGCCCTAATCATATTTATTGCAATGCGATTGCGTTGTTGCACCAGTGTGCGGTGAAAGCGGCCGTGAAGCGCCTTGCCCTGCTATATATAATATATTTGCGATCTTTTATATATCTAGTACCTACTTCTGAGTTTGTGCCAAATATGTTTAGCTACTAAACAAAGTCCTTCCCGGACTATGGTAGCATCACATGAAGTAGGTCTTGGCATTTCATTTCACGAGCTACAGTAGAAGTTCTTTGCTCGAAAGTATAGTTTCAAATAATAATACTACTTAGGATATTAATCAAACAGATACACTAATTAATAATTTGGTACAACTTTATTCCTTTGCAGGTACGCGAAGCGTCGCGCATCGGAAGTGTACTTTCGCGCTAAGCCATTTCTTTACTTTCGAACACAAATACTTTCTAAATAATACAACGAGAATCATTTTTAAGCTGACTTAAGTCATATAAATATAGAGAAGACGCCAAATATGATTTTACGTATCGGCGTTCAAAGGGTTAAATTTGTTTTATTTTACTTACTTGCCCATAATTTGGTGTCGAACACTCTTAAGCATACTGTAAGTTAACATGGGCAGCACCGACAGATGGATAGCTTGTCTGTAATTAATTAAAAAAAAATCCTTTAATTATTATTTTCATGTAATAGGCCAAGTAAGTAGGGTAAGAAAACCTGACCTAACAACATCTCACTTAATTCTAACACAGTGCGGCGAAATAGGTCTTTCAGGCATCTAGAGAACAAAAATTCCGTCCCGCGAAGGGTTGCTGGCAACTCTGGACGACGCTTTTGCTTTATGGTTCTAGAGTCTTCAGCCATAGTTGCTTGAAGAAGTGCACGCTTTTCCCTTCAAGGACGAAGCATGAGCCCGCCTATCTAATGCCACAATGTGCCTGAACTGACACCGATGGAGCTCAGGGTGGTGGTTCAGAGGCTTCAAGCCAGGAACACCGTCTCGGAGCCTGACAGCATACCGGGGTGAGTCTGGGCCCAAGCCCTGACAGCTATTGGGCCTGGCGACCTGGCGGTGCACTGTAGTTGAGTGGGGTGATTGTGGCGGTGTCTTTTGACATCGCTTACACTTGCAAAACCTTACCCTAGGGCCGCATTAGGGCGGCACTTGTCTACCGTATACCGGCACCGAACTACCTCTGCTGCAGGATGTAAGCCGTTGAGGTAATACCTCGACTGTCTTCCATCTCCAGGTTTATATTATGTTTTAGCGTTATCAGAACTACGTATGTGTGTTGTGTGTATATAATAATAAATAAAATATATGGTGTGCTTTGTTTTCCAAAATCAACAGGAGGTTATCAATTCGGTTATATATATTATTATTATTTTTTGTTTGTTACCTCAGAACTCCGTCATTTATGAACCGATTTGGAAAATTATTTTTTTATTTGAAAGGATTTACTTTCAGATTGGTCCTATTTAAATTTTATGAAAATTGGTTTAGTAGTTTGGTATTTAAATCAAAATAACTGAAAAATAATACGTCGTCGAAGTAAACGAAATAGTGTATTTTGCTTTCTTGTGACTTTTCGGTGGTGTTTGCGGTCTCTACAATAGTTCTAATGAACTAACTATTTTCCAGCTTCATCATCAGATGATGATGATGATGATGATGAAACCGGAAGATAAGCATCGGAAATCCGTCATATTTTTTTTGCTATTTAATACTTTTTAGTGTAAGACCGCATTCTCAAACATCTCTTTTTACACGAGTGCTCAAAAAACGGAGTGTATTTATGTATGTAAGTATGTTTGTAAGTTTCTTTACCTATTCAACCATAACTTCTAAATACCTGAACTGATTTCGATATATGGGGTATCGTTAGACTCCTTATACTGTCCCGTGAGTAACATACGCTAGTCAGTTTTTTTTTTAAATTAATTTCATCTTGTTTTACGCAGTTTATTACTCTCTTTTGAAATAGCCTCCGATCTAGATTTCCTACTTTGATATGGATATGTCGCAGATGGATTGTAGAATAAGCTGTTTTACAAAACTGCTAGCTGATTTACAAAACAGTACTGTTATGAAAAACAGCTGAACGACGTTTAGCGGTTTTACATGATTACTGAACACGCAGAATTGAATGAACGTTTTGCGTTTATCAATGCAGCGGGTCAACGATCAAAGATTATGTAAAACAGTGTGGAATGAACAGTCAGATTGTTGATTTTAGTTCGAAATTTTGTCGCTTATGGCTCTGTATGTCCTAACAATAATAACCTAATTTTATTTTACTTGGCACAAGCAAAAAAAATATGAAAATTTTTAATTACGTAAATACTAAACCTCTATAATAGTCGACAATATATCGGGATTATGAAAGAAAATAAATTAAATTGATCCATGAGCGAGCGAAGCGAGCTCGGGAGTTTCGTGTATCCCGACACGGACAGGTTAGGTTCGAAGAGGATGACGGGGGCCCGTGAGCGAGAGTAGCGAGCGAACAGCCCCCGTCATCCTCTTCGTGTTTAGGTTTTTTCTAACCTTACGGACACAAAAATAGGAGCCCCGCTAAGCGGGGCTCCGTCGACCCAGCCACGGAAAGTCAAATCAGAATACAGTATCGCTTTTTTACTTGAATGGTGACTATCCATTTAATATACCTATACAATAAACAAACCTGTCCCACTGTAGATATGTCATTCTGCATTACGTCTAAAGCTGGGTAGCAGTTTTGTTAAACGTATCGCAATGGCAATCCAGCTGAACGTTGTTCAGCTGTTTTATAAAACAGTATTGTTTTGTAAAGCAGCTAGAGATTTTGTAAAACAGCAGATTCTACAATCCATCTGCGACAGATATATATGAACAGCGCGTTGAGTAGGTCTACCCATATTCACTTCCGATAAATCAGTTATGGTACGCAAGATTCACTAAAGTAAGAAATAAAATATGTTTTAACAAAAAAAAGAACCGACTCCAAAAATCTTTCTGTTAAGTAAAATTGCACTAAAAAGTTATAAAATAATTGCATTATTTCCTTACTACAATTTAAATAAAAATATTTTTTTAATTTTATTGGATTCTGAATAAATCAATTTATTAGGACAATAATATACAATTATTATTTATTTCCTACGCATTTCACCCATTTTTAAACACTTTCAAATACATTAAAACGAGAAACCAAAAATATATGTGATACATTAATCTTTACTCTTCAGTCGTGTACGTTTATTTTTCTCATTTAGTTTGTTAAAATCAGGTAAAAAATATAGTTGTAATCATATATTTTTATCTTTTCAGCGTCGTCTATTTGCGTTGTATTATAAAGAGATTTACATCAATTTTTAAATTCTACTATCGGGCAAAAATACTTAATTGAAAATCAAATATAATAATTTAGGAATTTAAGATTTTGGTTATTTTATGTCATTGTTCTTAGGGGGTGTCTGCGCGGGCGACGAGCGGCAACCGAACACTCAGACGAGGAACCCGTGTCGCATGTCATCAGCCGTCATTATATTATATATAGACATCACCAAAACATGAAGTTTTCAGTTTTCATGAGTACCCACACGATGGGTCTGCGACCAATAGTGTTATAAAATAAGTTTTCAAAAATTAAGTCATACATTCACGTAAACATCGAAGATGAATTTTGAGTACTAACATGGTGGGCTTATGTTTAATATTTTGGAAATACAAGATTTTAGAAAATTGGGTAATGTTGTCACCTGGACATCACCAAGACATGATGTTTGAGTACCCAAACAATGGGTCTGCGTCCAATAATGTCGAAATTATAAGCTTTCTAGAATTGGTCATGTGGTCACATAGTCAATATCAAAACATGAATCCCTTACGATTGTCCTGGCAAAAAAGGTATCAAACTAAATTAATTTATAAAAAATATATTCTACAATAAATACCACAAACAAGTGTCATATAATAAATTAAATTAATATTTAGTGCTATAATAAAGGTACCATCCAGGTTATCATTAGTAGTGAACTCTCTGTACTTCACAACTCTGTGGTACCGGAGCTTCTTGTAATCGATCTTTCGGTGCGGGTAGTGCGATGCGAGGACCGAGTCTCCACCCATTAGTCCAAGGTCGCTCGCCTAGGGTGGGGCCTTAATGTGTTGGCTCATTAATTACCAAAAACAATAGATTTTTATTGTTATGAAGTACATTTTTGTACTTCTCCGATTCGAAGAGTTGTTTGCCATTAGAGGAGTAGCCGTCGGGTTGTTGATACTGTGGTTATCAGTATTAATAGAATTTGTTGTGTCATTTAATTATTAACTTTAAGTGAATGTATTTGACGGGTTGCGTTTAGAAACGTGCCGCCTCGCTGGAGAAAAAGTGAGGAAATTAGGGGGTTTTAGGGGGTTTTCTGATAACCTTGCAACATTTTTATTGCCGGAGACGTAACATTACAAAAAAATATAAAAAAATATAAATACTATTAGGTTAGGAATGGACATATTTAGACCAAAAATATGTAGATAGTATAAAAATAATCACGTTTATTGAATCTTACAAAAAATAATGTCATTGAGGCATCAAGGCCTAACGATTGTTTTCTGTAATCAAATGATTTATTACAGAAAACAATCTTTAGGCATTAAACAGTTAGTCAAAATCGAACGGTTATGTTACATTAAAACTATGACCGCACAACACGCGAAGGCGAGCGAGCGAAGCGAGCGTGCAACGGCAGCGGGCGCCAGATTTCCCCTTTTACAAAAAAATAACATAAAATAAAACAATTTCGGCGAGGGCTGAAGGGGGATGAGTCCCCCTCCCCCTTCCCAACTTCACAGAATCCTATCTAGGCGGCAGGTTTCTAAACTTTTACCTATTTGACTTATATGTTAACGCTATTAAAGGAAGTTACCTTATAAAGTAGACCTCAAATATATACAGGGCTATTCATAGTCTATACGAAACCTAAAACCAGTTTGGTCAGAATCAGTAATAGAATCGATTAAAGTAATGTTTATGTCGCAGATGGATTGTAGAATCCGCTGATTTACAAAATCTCTAGCTGCTTTACAAAACAGTACTGTTTTATAAAACAGCTGAACACCGTTCAGCTGGATTGCCATTGCGATACGTTAAACAAAACTACTACCTACCTTTAGACGTAATGCAGAATGACATATCTACAGTAGGACAAGTTTGTCTATTGTATAGGTATATTAAATGGATAGTCACCATTCAAATAAAAAAAATATACTGTATTCTGATTTGACTTTCTGTGGCTGGGCGACGGAGCCCTGCCAAGCGGGGCTCCTATTTTTGTGACTGTAAGGTTAGAAAAAACCTAAACACGAAGAGGATGACGGGGGCCAGTGAGCGAGCGTTGCGAGCAAACAGCCCCCCGAACCTAACCTGTCCTTGTCGGGATACACGAAACGCCCGAGCTCGCTTCGCTCGCTCATGGATCAATTTCGTTTATTTTCTTTCGTAATCCCGATATATTATCGACTATTATAGTGGTTTAGTATATACGTCATTAAAAATCTTTTTTTTGCTATAGACAAATAAAATAAAGTGAGGTTATTATTGTTAAGACATACAGAGCCATATGCGACAAAATTTCGAACTAAAATCAACAATCTGATAGTTCATTTCACACTGTTTGATCAGAGATTATGTAATAATCTCTGATCGTTGACCCGCTGCATTGATAAACGCAAAACGTTCATACAATTCTGCGTGATAAAGTTCAGTAATTATGTAAAACCGCTAAACTTCGTTCAGCTGTTTTTCATAACAGTACTGTTATGTAAATCAGCTAGCAGTTTTGTAAAACAGCTTATTCTACAATCCATCTTTGACATTTACACCACGTTATATTTCGACCAAATACCTAATCTGTAAAATATCCTACAAGTTGGACACATTAGATACGCGAACCAGCTGATTGCGTACCTAGCTACATGTAGGCGCGGCCGCAGTGCGTGAACCCGCGCTGTCCTCGCGCAGGCCCCACGCTGACCCCGCGCCACCACCTCTGTCGCCCGGAAGCTAGAGATCGATACGTACGTGTCGTTGCGCCCGCATTCCCATATCGTGTCGTGTGTAAACAGTGCTCTTGTAAATAATAATAATGATGAAGTCGTGTAGAAGGGATAAATAATTATTGTAAATTGTATTAATTAATATTTTTAAACACGCTAAGGTGTTTATCTGTAAGAACGTTTTTATTTGTTTACGAAAAAGTAGGTAGGTAGGCACATAATATCTACAATTCACTATTAAGATAGTCCAAAGTCTGCAAGTGTGATGGTAAATGTTATCACTACACTACTTACAAAGTTACAACGGTTCAATGTGTTACGTTATCAATGAATGACCCGTGTCTCAGGTTTCGTATATACTAAGAATAAGCCTGTATATGTAACGATTGTTGTGATGTAAGTATGTATATATGATGTTTTGAGTGTTCCAAAGGAAAACCCCGGTAAAAAAAACATGTTTAATTTTTTACCCATCTGCAGCATTAGTTTGTAGAATTTCAATATCGTTTAAGAAAAAGTACTACCCAACACATACGCCACCACAGTAAGACATTTATGTGAGTATGACATCTCAAACTACCAGACCTCAAGTCACGTTACTAGAATAATGTTAATTAATGGCTGCATGGTCTCACATTTACTATAAAGAAGTTATGAGTCTTTTTATATATAACATTTAACAGTAACATGCATTGCGTATACGCCTGACAAAATTGAGATAGTTTAGTAAGCAGATGGGCTGTACTGGTTGAGTCGTCCTATGGAGCAGGACAAGCATGTCTCCAAGCATTTTTATGTAGTCTCCTAATTTGTAATATGCTTGTTTGCATAACGTGCGCTTTATATAGATTTTATTTTTTTCTCAATTAGTTCATTCTATTATTATTATATATATCAGAATATTAGGAGGAATTTTATTGTAACACTTACTACAGTACCCCATGAAAGATGAGTGCACTTTGGACAATCTAAACCGTGGTTGGGCAATTTTGTTTTTATTTCTAGTATTATAATTATGCCTATCAGATATTTTTACAAAAAGTTTCAGGTTTTTCCTAACATACATACTATTTTCATAAATGTTTTGGCAAGGTACCGTCATAATATTAATCTGCATAAAAAGTTCTCTAAGAGATTCGCGACGACGTAGATTATATATGGCGCTGACAGCTCTCTTCTGTAGTATAAAAATCGATTCGATGTCAGCAGCCCGTCCCCACCGCAGAATACTATGGAATAAGCATAACCGCAGAATAAGACATAATACTATGGAAGTAGTTAAAGTACACTAGTCTCGCGGTATCTGTTAGTTGCCTAATTTTTCTAACTGCGTAAGCAGCTGAATTAAGCCTTCCTGCAAGATATGTTATATGAGGACCCCATTGTAGTTTCTCGTCTAGCGGAATTTCGCAAGACAACCGTTTTATCTACGAATTCTAACTTTTCTTTATCTAATACATTCACTTCTTTGCACGTTCGGTAAAGCAAATCTTATGCATTTAGTTGTTTTGCCGTTTAGCACTAAGTTATTTTCTGCGAACCAATTTTGAACCTGAAGGATAGTGTTATTTACATCGTCAGGATTAGGTACGCGTCTATCTATTCTAAAAATTAAAGATTTATCATCTGCAAATAACACCATTAGTGATGCCAGACTTCGTAAAAGGAAATGTTTTATATGTATATTTATCGTGATGTATATGCATTTTTATCGTGAAGCTATTTTAACTAAATTCGCATTTTATGATACGAATATATTTTATTTTTTGTACTAAGTTTGCTACATAGATTTCTACAAGTTTATCAAAATAGATCTATACCCAAAAACATAAAAAACATCCGTTTTATATCCATTACCATCAAAATTTGTATAATATTGCTGGCAATAGTTGACGTTTGCCACCATCATTTGACATTACCAACTGACATGAAACTGACAGTTGCTCGTTTTGGGTTCCTTTAGAAACGCGGTGTGTTAAAAAATTATGAACAATGAACGTCAATCGTGGAAATATTAAAAAAAAAATATAAGAAATGAAATAATGTTCCAAACATTAAAAAAGCCTAATAAACTTTTCATAATTAACTAAATATTCGAAAAACATTTTTTTTCCTGTATCCCCAATTAGTGAGTTTGTCTATTTCAAGAGTTCTCAATTGGCATAAAAAGATTCCTTTTTAATTTTTTTTATACCGGTTCCTTAAATGAATATATTTGACCCCTATCTCGGGTTTCGATAAAGTAAGAATCTTTACCCTACTATGTGCTTTATACTACTTACTAAATATACATATACTAATAGTTGTGCCCGCGACTTCGTTTATGCAGGACTTGGACAAACAACACTTTATATTGATATCTTATAAAAACTATTCATATAAAAGTTACTCCTTATATGTCCAGCTGTTTCGGAGATTAGCCGGAACAAACAGACAGACAAAAAATAGTATAGATTAATAAATAAAAAAATTATAAATAGTTTTTTGTTATAATTAAGTTATCGCTTATGGCTCGATTCATAACAATAGATGAAACATGGCTTCACAATTACGACCTTGAAACCCCAAAGAAAATCAAGACAAAATCGTCTGCTGGTAAGATCATGGGCACTTTTCTTTGGGACAGCCAAGGAATTGAAATGATTGAATACCTTCATCATGGAGCCACTATTACGGGGAGTATACGCATAACAAATAAAAAAAATGCGTCAGGAAATTTGTGTAAAACGCAGAGGAAAACTCGCAAAAAAAGTTCTTTTCCACCAGTACACAAGTCTGCAGTTGCCATGGCAGCAATCCAAGATGCTTGCTTCGAAGTACTCGAACATCCCCCATATTCACCAGACTTGGCGCCCAGTGATTTTTATTTAGTTCCTCGGCTAAAGGAACACTTAAGACAAAACAATTTGAAGATGATGAAGAAGTGACAGCAACTGTAAGGGATTTTTTAGGTGTATCAAAATTCTTACTTTGATTTCTTTTGGTCGCGATAACCGACATCCACGCGGGCGAAGCCGCGGGCATCAGCTAGTATTAAATAATAGCTTTTCATTTACTAAATGCCTATGACAATATATACGGTACCTATAACAAATAAAATGTCTAAAAATTCTAAAATCCATCAAGCCATTTAGGGTACAGATCGTGCCAAAGAAATAGACATGGTTAGTCGAAAAATATAACCCTCTTTCTGGAACAGTCAGATAAAAAATTAATAAGAAAGTCCAACTTTCTGACACATGTTGTGACAGTAAAATGTATTTTTTAAAACGTATTTTTTTCTAAACGATTTGAAATTGTTATATGTCTTTTTACATCTATGTCCATCACACGGTTTTCCCTTGGACCACTTAAAACGGGACACTCGACCTTGCATATCATCGTCTTGAGAACTTCATCCTTTTTTGTAGGTTAGAAACATTGTATATGACACAACGTAACCTCGTCTAATGAGTAAAATCTGCAAATAAGTTCTCGCCCATTTATGCGTGTGTGTGGGTGCGTGTGTTCGCGTACTACGATTGGTACCTTCTGTCGGTGATTGTTGTTTGCGTGTGTAGCTCAGTTAATGAACTGTTGATATAGCGAAATTGTAGGACCTAGTATGCTTCTCTCATTTTCTGTGCAATATGGTGTAGCCATGTTTTTTTATTTTGGTCCGTAGTTGATTAATATTTGGTTTTTGTGTAATCATGTAGTTTTCCGAGTCCAAGTGAAGCTGTCTGACTAAATCAGAAATGAAAGCCCTTTGAGCTTACCTCAACACGCTTCGCTTTGCACTTCAGTGGATAAAAATAATAAATAAATAAAAACGCATGCATAATCAACAGTAACAAAGTAAAATTAAGTATTACCTTCCAAAACAGAAATACCCCATTGTCAAACCTATAACAAGGCACACAGAATGTCGAAATTCGGGCGAAGCAGATTTCAATGGTTTTCGAAACAATCTTGCCAGGCATAGTGCAGCTACTTGTGCGATCAAAAAATTTACCTATTGAAAAAAAAAGAATGAATAATGTGCAACACGTGTAATAAAATAAATATTGCTTATGCGACAACTACTTACAATGAACAATAGCTATTTATAATATATTGCTTGCCAACTACGACTACGTCGGTACCGAGTTTTAGACGGCGGTACGAGTTAAATCAGCAGAACAACTACAATTTGCAATGCAAATTGCAAATAGATACTTTAATTTAATAAGTTTGCAAATTAATCAGTTAGCATTAAATGTTGGTCCTTACTAGGTAATTTTTCCCGTATCGTGGTTGCGTTTACAAATACACAATCATCTCACATGAGCATACAATCAGCCCCGAAATAATTATATGTAGACCATAAAAATTTTGCTCCGTACGAGAATCGCAGCCGGTCTCTCGACCACTGCGCCAACCGCGCCGTGTTGTAATCATCCTTACCAATAGTCTTTTAGTCAAACACTACTCGGTTAAATGACAGTATTTTCATGGCGCTAAGCCCTACAAGAAAATACTGACTACCTACTGGTCTAATAATACTGAAATTACTTCCTAACTTAGTTTTCTCTTATATTTAATGTTAAATGACAGTATTTTCATGGCGCTAAGCCCTACAAGAAAATACTGACTACCTACTGGTAAAATAATACTGAAATTACTTCCTAACTTAGTTCTTACTTATATAACAACACTTCTATTTAGAAAAGATGTAACGTAATAGTACATTAAGATACGTGAACTAAGTTAGTCACTACAGTCGAGGTAGAATTGCTAGCCGAGCCATAGACCACGGCAGCAATGGTGCCAAGACGTTGTTACAACGTCTTACATAATGCTCACGCGTCTCATACGTTTTTCAACACAGTTTGCGAGAGAAAAAAGTTACAATATAAAAAAATTAATATTATGAAACAAGAAACCGGACTGCACTAAAAACGGAAATAAGAGGAAAAAAGAGAAACAAATATCCTTAAATATTTTTTTAACCTGCAGTCGTATCAGTGACGTGCATTGCATATAGGCAATTAAGCAATGCCTACCTCATAAGAATTACCTAAGTACAACCTAAACCACCGTTTACTATATCTGTATAAATTATTTAGTCACTGTACTAAATATTAAACCAAAAACCTACACCACCTTTAAATGTTACATAAACAAAATTAATCAATAAATCATATTCATTTGCTAACTACGACACCTCTTACTATAGGTACGGCGGTAGGCACTTGGATTTGTGCCCGTGAAATTCACGCACACTCAAACAATACCATCTTAATCAGATACGCACACACACTACCATAAGATAACCCGATAAAAGAGAACTTCAGTTTTGCTATGGCGTAACAATACTTGCAACATATTCGCGATTTAGTTGCTTAAGCTGTTGCCTCAGCCATTAGCAGACACAATAGATTTTTCTTGTTACAACGTACAGATCTGTACGTTACTGAGCCGAAAGGTGGTAGGCAAGAATATGACGTGTTCAGACCCAAAACAGCAAAGAAAGTGACGTTATCTGTGTGGTGAGGGAAAGAGGCAGTTTGTTCATGCTTCGTTTGTTTAGTTGTGTTTGATACGTATATTTTTTTTAACTACTAATCTGTGGATTTGTAAATTTTGTAATATTTGTTTAGATTAGAAATATTATTTTACGATGTGACTTATAAAGCGATTTAAAAATAAATTATAGTGAATTGTACAGTGAAAATTAATAAATTAATGTGGTGATTGTAATGTAGTGAAGACATAATTTGATTAGAGAAGTTAGCTGTATAAACTTAAATGTTAACGTACAAACTTATCCCTTTCAACTTTGTTTGAAAAAAAAACAATTTTCTTGTAAAGATAAAGTCTCCAAATCTATCTTTGACTCAATAGAATAACAATAATCTTACACATATATGTTATACAATTTACACATACCTACTCAAAATATCCATTAAAATGTCTGATGTGTTGTGTGTGTTTTTATTCACAAATGAATAAAATAAAGAATTATACTAAAGTTTAGTATAATTCTTTATTTGAGATGTTATATATTAATGTCGATAAAGTAACAAAATTATTTTGACAAGTGTGAAAAGAGATAAAGTTGGTAAGAAATTACTTTGTATAATAAAATAGCTTCATCGGGATTAAACACGTGTATTATCGGTTTTTGATTTTCAGTGCTCCTGAGACCACGAACACTGCAGGAAAAACGTCAACCATTAGTACACGCGGTTAATACGGTTAAAAGTTGATTTATTGTGTAGTGATCGCGAAAACCTAAGAAATTAATGTTTTTTTTTACTACATATCCATATTTTTTACCATAATCGACTGGTTCTATTTGCCTGCCTACCTTGCTCAAAAACCAAGGCACGCCACTGAGTCGTAGGCATCTAGGATGTAACGAATATTGGTCGTAAAATATGTCTTCTACTCCAAGATATAATTTTAAACTTTTTAGTTTTACTAATCTAAGTAGGTTTAGATGAACGTACGTTAAAAGTACCCCCTTTATTGTTGTAGTTTGTAGCAAAATAGTAGCCATTCAAGTGTAAAATGTATATGTCGCAGATGGATAGTAGAATCCACTGTTTTACAAAACTGCTAGCTTATTTACAGAACAGTACTTTTTTATAAAACAGCTAAACAACGTTCATCTGGATTGCCATTGCAATACGTTTAACAAAACTGCTACCCACGTTTAGACGTAATGCGGAATGACATATCTATGTCGCAGATGGATTGTAGAATCAGCTGTTTTACAAAACTGCTAGCTGTTTTACCAAACAGTACTGTTTTATATAACACCTGAATAACGTTCAGCTGGATTGCCATTGCAATACGTTTAACAAAACTGCTACCCACGTTTAGACGTAATGCAGAATGACATATCTACAGTGGGACAGGTTTGTTTATTGTAATGGGTATTATACGTTGTAACTATTAGAAATATTTATTATTTATAACTGGTCACATCAAATAAACACATTATCAGACAGACGTGTTGCTGGGAAGTTTGTTTCGCCGCTTCTTCTTTCCAGCTAAACCACTAGGAAGGGGTGAAGGGTGGGGTTTTTTGGGGGCTGTCTTAATGTATGACGTTCAAAAAGCGATTTTTAGCTTAATTTGAATAAATAAATTTTAAGACCTAAGAGGTCGAGATGGCTTAATGGTCAGAGCGCCTGGAGTATCTATCCGGGAGGCGCAGGTTCGAATCCTGTTCGCGACCGTATTCTTTTTCCATTTAATATAGTAACTTTAATTATTAACGCCATCTCTCTATACATTGTTATTATAATTGTCTATGCTGGTCTATCTTCTCTATGTATACTGATGTCTGTATAAGTGAGTATTGAATAAAACCGTTCGTTGAGATTCACTGAATTACGTTGTTTTATTAGGTTATGGGCCCAGTTATGCCCTTTTAGGGAGAAGTAAAGTAAATATTCAGGTGTGATTAGCTAGCATAGGTGTAGGCGTCGTATTTTGAGTGATCGATTGACTGTGATATATGTTCCTGGAATTTTAACAAAAATGGCTACCAACTCATCATTCTTAGCTAACGTTCCAAAGCTAAAGGGACGTGAGAATTATCACGAGTGGGCGTGTGGCAGCAAATAAAAATGCAATGCCAGTATTGTGTTCGGGAGACGTGGAAATCAAAACAGTTACTCCTAACTGTAAATACGAGGTTACTTTGAAAGATATGTTGTGTGTACCTAATCTCACAACCAACTTGATATCTATCACTCAAATTATCAAGCATGTTAACAGTGTATCGTTTAAGGAGAAGTTCTGCTACGTTTACAATCGTGAAAACAGTTTAGTGGCTGTGGCAAATGAAGTCGATGGTGTTTATAAATTGGCCATAGAACATAAACAATGTTTGTTTACATCTCCTTCAGTGGCAGTTAGCAGTGACGTATGGCATAGGAGATTAGGCCACTTGAATATGAATGACCAAAATAGAATGAAGGATGGTGCAGTCACGGGAATATCATATACAGATCAATCAGTGATCAATAAAAATACATGCACAGTATGTTGTGAAGGAAAACAATCACGCTTGCCATTTGGTCACAACGGTACGAGGAGCAGCGAGTCACTGGATAGAATCCATGCTGATATCTGTGGACCAATGGAGTGCCTTTCTATTGGAGGATCAAGGTATTTTCTTGTTTTCATTGATGATTTTTCCCGTATGGCATTTGTTTACTTTCTAAAAGCCAAAAGTGAAACATTTAAATATTTTAAGGAATTTAAAAATATAGTAGAAAATCAACAAGGCAGAAAGATCAAAATATTTCGAACTGACAATGGTTTGGAGTTTTGTAGCAATGAGTTTGAGGTATATTTGAAAGATGCAGGTATAGTTCACCAGAAAAGTAATATTTATACTCCTGAACAGAATGGTATGAGTGAACGCATCAATCGAACCATTGTGGAGAGAGCTCGTTGTTTATTGTTTGATGCAGGCTTAGATAAGATGTTTTGGGCAGAGGCAACAAATACCGCTGTCTATCTTAGAAACAGATCTGTTGCATCAGGGCTAGATAATAAAACTCCATATGAGCTTTGGACAAAAAACAAACCAGATTTGAGTCATGTCCGTATATTTGGCAGCCAAGTAATGGTCCATGTGCCAAAAGAGAAACGGCTTAAGTGGGACACTAAGTCAAAGAAAGATATTTTAGTTGGCTTTTCTGAGAATGTCAAAGGCTACAGAGTGTATGATCCTGTCAAGCGGTGTGTAGTAACGAGTCGAGATGTGATAATTCATGAAAATACAGAAAGAAACTGTACAAGTGATGCAGCTATATCAGTTTCAGTTGGGGATATATTATCAGAGCAGTCAGGTAGTGATGATGTGGAAGAAATGAAGGGTGAACCCGTCTCTAATCCCTCCAGTGTGGACATTTCTTCAGAATCAGAAGATAATGCCTTGACTGACTTAGATTCTTCGTTACAGCAATCCAATAAACTTGAAGAGGAAGAACCGGAACCAATACCAGTTCCAGAAACATTAAAACGTTTAAGGAAGCCTCCAGAGCGTTATGGTTTCTCAAATTTGTGTACAGCGTCAAGTCTAGATTTCATCAGTGATCCAGTTAATGTCCAAGAAGCCCTGAATAGTCCAGACAGAGACCAATGGATTGTAGCTATGAAGGATGAGCTGCAAGCATTTGAAGAAAATGAAGCATGGGTTCCAGTAAAAGAATTGCCTTCTGACAAAACTTTAGTACAGAGTAAATGGGTTTTTAAAAGGAAAGTGAACAGTGATAATAGTGTGCGGTACAGGGCGCGATTGGTGGCGAAAGGTTTTACGCAAAAGCCTGGTATAGATTATGAAGAAAAATTTTCACCGGTCGTCAGACATTCTACATTGAAATTATTGTTTGAATTGTCTGTTCAAATAAATTTAGACATCACCCATTTAGATGTCAAAACAGCTTTCGTAAATGGCATTCTCTAAGAAGATATTTACATGTATCAGCCAGATATTTCTTGTGATGTGAACAAGACCAAGGTTGTTGTTAAATTAAATAAAGCTATTTATGGCCTTAAGCAATCCTCAAGATCTTGGTATGAGAGGGTAGAGCAATGTTTATGTGAATTGGGTTTCAAAAAGAGTAATTTAGAGCCATGTGTTTTTACCAAAATGAATAATAATATTAAAATTGTTATCGCTTTGTATGTCGATGATTTTTTTATTTATTCTAATAATCAACAAGAGACTGATAAGTTAATTTCAGTACTGAGTTCTAAGTTTAAGATTAAAAATTTAGGACAAGTTCAACAATGTTTGGGTATGAGAGTTAAAATTGATAAAAGGTCCAATGTTATTACTTTAGATCAAGAACAATATGTAAATCAGTTATTGGAGAAATTTAATATGTTAAACTGCAAAGTTGCTAGTACTCCAATGGAATGTAAATTGGATATTGATAAATCTGAATATTGTGATCGAGATATTCCTTATCAATTAATTAGAAGCCTTATGTATTTGTCAGTTCTTACAAGGCCCGACATCTCTTTTTGTGTCAGTTACTTGAGTCAATTTAACAAGTGTTACACTAATGTTCATTGGAACTATGCAAAAAGAATACTTAGGTATCTTAAAAAAACTAAGAGTTATTGTTTAAAATTTGTAAAGGGAACAGCTGAACTTATTGCCTATGTTGATGTCGATTGGCCAAGTAATACCTTTGACCGCAAATCATATACAGGATTTTGCTTTGTAATGTCAGGATCAGCCATTTCCTGGGAAAGTAAGAAGCACAGAACCGTTGCGTTATCGAGCATGGTATCTGAATATATGGCTATGGCTGAGGCATGCAAAGAAGCCATATATTTGAGATCTTTATTATTTGAACTTACTGGTAACCTGTGTACCGTGCAGTTATATAATGACAGTCAGAGTGCACAGAAGTTAGTGGCAAATTATGTATGTCATAGAAAAAGTATGCACATTGATATTAGATATCATTTTATTAAAGATGCAGTTAGCAATAAAATTATTAATTTAGAATATTTGCCAACCACTCATATGCCAGCTGATGTTCTTACAAAGGCTTTAAATTCTCTAAAGCACAGCAAATGTATTGAAGGTTTAGGTATTAGTTTGATAGAGTCATAGAAAGTTAGTTATAAAGTATCTATTTTTAAGAAGTATTGTTTATTTGCTGTAGTTGGGGTGTTAGAAATATTTATTATTTTAGCTGGTCACATCAAATAAACACATTAACGCCATCTCTCTATACATTGTTATTATAATTGTCTATGCTGGTCTATCTTCTCTATGTATACTGATGTCTGATTAAGTGAGTATTGAATAAAACCGTTCGTTGAGATTCACTGAATTACGTTGTTTTATTAGTAACAATAAAAATCTATTGTGTCTGCTAATGAGCGAGGCAACAGCTTAAATGGTTAGTCACCACTCAAGTAAAAAAAAATATACTGTATTCTGATTTGACTTTCCGTGGCTGGGTCGACGGAGCTCCTATTTTTGTGTCTGTAAGGTTAGAAAAAACCTAAACACGAAGAGGATTACGGGGGTAGTTCGCTCGCTACGCTCGCTCAACAGCCCCGTCATCCTCTTCGAACCTAGCCTGTCCGTGTCGGGATACACGAAACTCCCGAGCTCGCTTCGCTATACTCATGGATCAATTTCGTTTATTTTCCTTCATAATTCCGATATATTGTCGACTAATACAGTGATTTAGTATTTACGTCATTTATGTTCCAAATTTGCATCTTTTTTTTTTGCTATTGACAAGTAAAATAAAGTTAGGTTATTATTGTTAGGACATACAGAGCCATACGCGACAAAATTTCAAACTAAAATCAACAATTTGACAGTTCATTTCACACTGTTTTACACTTAGATTTTTTCTAACCTTACAGACACAAAATGTTATGAAATAGTTTTGCATTGTAAGTTCCTCATTGTTTTAGGCACACATACATTTATCGAGAGTTAGAGTTATTAGATGAAGACCAATGGAGTGAGATCGTGGGTATAACAGATAACCAGGCCACACCATTGACGTCGGTGGTGATTCTGACGCTGATAATTGTTTCGACGACCGTGTTACTTTGAATACCAGCATCCTGAGCAGCCGAACAGTAGTCGAACTAGATAATGGATCAGGTCCTATAACATCGTCTTCCACCACAGAAGTTTTTTTTCTGCCACCACCACCTATCCCACCACCACCAATCCCACCATCATTACCTCCACAGCTTTTTTAGCACTTGCTTATTTTGTTTACCGCTTTTTTTACTTCCTTTCCTTTATTAGTGAAACTGTTGAATAAGAAACATTTTGGTGTTGCTACTATTGTGCCTACAAGAAGATATGTTATGTTTAGAAGAAAAATGTTATGTTAATTTTATTTATAATTGATGACTGATTGTTCTATTTTAAGTAAGTATAATATGCTTTATATAATAAGGCTGATTAGGAAATTTATAATAGAAGTCATTTTTATATCCCATCACAAAAATAATATAGATTTCGTTAGTGTCCAGTTACTGGACAGTGATCTTGCAATGATGGTTAGTGACGCAGAACATTCAATGGCCAGTATCCTGGTCACATGATTATTGGGAATTTCTCGAAAATCAACTTTTTCAGGTTTTTATTCTAAAACATGTCATTATGATTTACGGCACATATATATGTATCACAACATAATAGGAATTTAAAAAAAAGTAAGTAACGCACACCATTATAGGGTTAAAAGTAAAATAAAGTTAGGATAATGTTGATAAAAGACACACAGAGTCATATGCAACAAAATTTCGAAATAAAATCAACAATCTGACAGTTCATTTCACACTGTTTTACATAATCTCTGATTGTTGACCCGCTGTGTTGATAAACGCAAATCTGCGTGTTATAGTTCAGCAATTATATAAAACTGCTGAACGTTGTTCAGCTGTTTTTCAGTAAGTAACAATACTGATTTGTAAATCAGGTAGCAGTTTTGTAAAACAGCTGATTCTACAATCCATCTGCTACGACATATATACAGCGGCGTATACAAGTAAATTTTTTAAATGAGCGTGCATGGCCAAATCCGAAATTATAAGGAATAGCGAAAAATACCTACTCAAAGGACTCTCTTTAAAAATTCAATATTCCTAGCTAGGAATCAAACCAAAAGAAGATTTTGAAAAAGAAAACATACAATGTATTAGAACAGCATCCGATAATGTCGCTAATAAGGATCAAATTCTGGGAAACAATGATATATTATGGCAAATTAAAGGAAATAGCTCATTTTTGACAATATACTATTTTGTTTCAATTGTTTACAAGTATAATCCAATTTTCTTTTACTGGGGCCTTTTTAATTAACTGTTGTTTTACTTTCATTTATAATAAGCTGACAATCAGCAGGTGTGCTGAAATAAATAAAATTTGGCATAATTTCGAACAAGGTGGGTAAGGGTTATGTATGAATCAAAGACATTGAATTAGGTATGTTAGTTACCACACCCAGTCATTATATACTTGTACACCCACATTTCACCAATACCATTATTAAGTCCCATGTAAAATAGGTGGTGAGCCTATTTCCATCTGCCAGGCACAATTCCAAACTCTGGGCTGCTACAGAAAATTTTCTAACAGAAAAACTCAATAACATTGCCTGACTCGGGAATCAAACACGAGACCTCAATATGCTCAGCAGTTGTGCTTGGGACCACTAGACCAATGAGACACTTAGTATTTAATACAATAGTATTTATATTGTAAAAATTATCTATATTGTAAAATAATTTATTGAAAAATTATACAATATTGGCAATAAAGGCTTATTAATATTAATAAACACCTACACCACAAGTTGAGCAATGCAACAAGCTTACTTTTCATTAAGCTGTTGGCTCGCATGTTGGCAGACACAATAGATTTTTATTGTTATTAAGTATGTATTTGTATGTGGAAGAGCCAAAGTGTTAATATATCCTTTTAAGATCTTCATAAAATGGTTGGCACAGTGGTTTTGATTCACACATAAAACAAATATTGTATGATCTACAGATCAATAATTAATAGATGTTCCCTACCTATCAAAAATGTAGTCAAACACAAAACTTTCCAAAAAATTTGATGATATTTAGTGGTCAAGCAATAATATACTTTCTAAAATATTATGGTCCAATATATAAAATAGCTACTTACTAAATCTAGAGGAAGACCAACTCTGCTTGAAACAAACTGAAATATTTTACTGCCGTCGTAGTAGTCATAATACGTCATTGTAACTCCAGTTTATTGGCTGTAAATAAACATGAATACTAAAAATATACTTGATAACATAAATTTATAAATTCACAATGTTCTATGATCATAGTTCCATACCCCTGGCTGTCAAAATTCCTTGTACTTGTAATTCTTTAGTACATTTAAATGTCTTGAACCTGAAACACTTTATGGCTTTATTGTTTGCCAGTTAGCACAACGCCAATTGAAAATGTTAACACGGCTATTGAAAAAAGCATTATAACAATTGGTTTAAAAAAATAAGGTGAATACCACAACTACGTAACTACCAATTCGATAGGTATAGCATCAACTAACGTCGTTTTCGCACTCCAAACCACTTACAGAGATTGTTAACAATGAATTTTTCCTTTCTTAAAAACCTGTGTCCTATACTGTTGTTATTCGAATTGTCAATTACAAACAAACGTCATTCGTGTCACTTCAATAGATGAATGAATTTTAAACTACATTAATTGATTATGACACTTGACCGCATTGGCAACCACAGATTCCGGAATGATAGTCTGGCCACCAGTGTTGCCAGCCGGGTCTTATCAAAAGTTACCTAAAATGGCTAAAAAAGTAACTGTTTCGTGCGAAAAGTATCCTTTCATATTTTTATCCCATTATTAAGGTACATAAAGTTGATGACATTTATATATATAATAATGTAAGTATAAACCTAAGTAGATGCCTACTTTTGTTTTCTTTTTATTAGTCTGCAAAGTAGGTACGCATACTGATCTTCTCACTTTTGGTCTAGGTACTTATTATATATAACAAGTACAACTTAAAAAAAAAATTGTTGACCTACCTAGTAAAGACGAGTTAGATACAGAGTTTAGATTTTTTATAAACTCATCATCAAGCCCTATACAGTAAGTTGATACCTATACCTACTTACTAATTTGTACACTTGGCTAGTTTTCTAGCTCTTCTTTCCAAGAAAATATAACACTAAACATTCTTTCTTTTCTTAGCATGTTAAACAAACCAAGTGCTAACTAAGCTCTCGAACAAGAAAGAATCCGATTTATCAAGCGAGTAGGCGTAACCGGCCAGAACACTTTGGTCATAGTTTTGATTAGCAGATATATATCTGGTATATATAACAGTTGTGCTCACTACCTTTAATTAAATATTAGATTATTGGAATCAATTATAGAAATAGGAATTAATTCTTCAATATCCAAATGACACATAAAAGTAACCCGACGCCGTTAAAAGTAACCTAAAAGGTTACAAAAGTAACCTTCTGGCAACGCTGCTGGCCACCTCTTTGAGTATATAAACCAAAGGAGACGCGCTTATGGTCTATGATGGTGCATTTACGAGGCGAACAACATAAGTATATTCTTAGCTCTTGTTATCATATACGACGCAATGCATAAATGAAAAAGATGTCATTACTTTTGCTAGACAGTTTTCGTGACAACCCACCGAATTTTTCTGATACATTGATAAGATAAGAGAAAGGATATGAAATAAAGTCACGTGATCTGAAGCCAAATTGCTTAAAAAAATGGCGTCGATCTACCCACACCAACTAGTGTTGTACTCATTGTGTCGCTGTTGTCCATATCGATATGACGATAACGAAAATTAAGATTTGTTTTCCTTATTACCTTCAACTCTTACTACCTTCTTCTCGTAGTAGACGACTAGTTTAATAATTCCTCCTTAATAAAATTGTTCAAATCACCTCAAACTATTATTACATCCTTTTTGTTAGCATGACAAATACAACTTGTAACAGAAGTCCGTAGATATACTTTAGGGGGTAAATGTACTCTTGTAAACTAACAACTTTTACTATGGGACCAACTTATAGTATGCCCATATGTCAGTGGTAACAAATTCAGTATAGGCTGGCCTCGCATACTGTTGAAACTCCCCATTACGACGGGCCATGTTAGCAGAGAAGTTTGGTCGAAGTAAATTGCGTCGTATATTACAGCTTGTCTATGATCGAGTAACAATATTGAAAACACTCAACGCAATGATATTCCAATTCCAATTTTGGTTAATTATGGCTCCATCGGGTTAACGATGATTCTGCCAATGTCAAGGTTGGATAAAACACGTTATAAACATAAATTTGACCAGTGGGAAAGCCAAGGTACGGTTCACGCTAAAAGTTATGCAATTAGTGTTTAGTAATAAAATAAAAGAATAAACAATAGAGATTAATAATTATCAGGACTTAGATCAACAACAAGGTTCTGAAAGATTAAAAGTTATGTATTTAGATTAAAGGGAATCAATTGAAACCAGAAAAATACGTTTTTAGGTAGGAAAGCAAGAAATTGAAATTCTGATTTTATTTACAGTAAAAAATTTACATAGAATTTTAATAAAAGGAGAACCAACAAGGGTTAGAAGAAAAGAAATATTAATAGGCCTACGGATATTATTAGGAAGGATATCATAAAGTGAAATTACAAAATATTTGAGAAAGTATTAGCCACTCAAGCGTCCGGCCCGCGCGACCGTTTATCCCTCTAACGTCCAGCCGCACGCGGCTGCAGACCCGCGCGCGACGTCGCAACTTCGTCGTAACAAAAAACCTACATAGCTACTGAACCGTAACGGCTAGAATAAAGAAAAAAATACAAAAAAAATGATTGAAGAATACAGATCAAACTTAACTATTTTTTTAAATCGTTAGTTATAAGCTTTGATACTCAAAACCGAGTTAAACATGTAATTCGAAAAAAAAAACATATTTATTTCTATCTTTTTAAAATATAAGGAACAATTATTGCATATTTTATCAATAAAATAATTTCATAACAAACTAGACTTATTGCCCTTTCTTCTGATGTATATATGATTATATTCAGTTAACTCTAAGTATTTTAAATAAATCGAATCAAAACACTACTCCTCGTAATTTTACCGCGATGTCTCGAGCGCTCTCGACTCGCTCGCGAAGGCGAAATAATAGCAACATGGCCGCCCGTCTAAGGTTTCCCACACACGTTGTAATTTTGACCAACTGAAAAAAAATGGTATCTATGAATTGGTTTTATGCAATATTCATATTTTATTTATGAATTGTTTTTATGCAATATTTATATTTTATTTATGAATTGGTCTTATGCAATAATTATATTTTTGAAGTTGTTTTTTTGTTCTAGTTGGGTTTTTTAAATTAAAACAAATAAAAAAATCAATTTATACTTTAATTTAAACCAGCCACACAACCTATATAATATGGTAATCCATAAAATAATTCGCAATGCAGAGATTTACGTCACATTGTAGGCACTTCCATACGGTCCTGGCAGTGACTTTTCTCTATGCGCACATCCAACGTGTGCCACGGCCACCCCGGCTGCCAAGGCCGCCACGGCTCCCGCGTGTCTCACCACTTCCACGACTGCTACGGTCACCGCGACTGCCATGGCCTGTCCGACCCCCGCACCCCTCAACCCTTCCATAAACTACATAAAAGCTTTCGTTTGGTGATCTGTTATTTATGTATGAATTATTAAAAGAATCAAATAAAATTTGGTGACTAAGCATAAAAAATATATGCGACCATGAAACACGTGCATTTTTTTACATTTAGCGCAAATTAACCAACACGAACAAACATGTCATTAATATGTCAAAACAAAAAAAAAACATTGGAACATTATACACATCCAACGGAAACCAAGCGAAAAATTAATGAAGAAAATTAGTCCAAAACCAAAAAGGGCATTTATATTCAATATTAGTATTATCTCAAGCAAAATATATACCACCACTAGCAAAACAAAAAATATTGCAAACATATTTTGCCGTCTATAGCGAACCTTATTTGTCACGTTTCATGTAACGTCCGTGGATACCAACTAGTCCACAACAAAAAACCTAAGGGACACATTGACATTATTATGGAATCTTCAATGAATTTAGTATATTTCTCTTTGAAAAATGTATTATTTTGCTTATTACAAAATGTATTTCGATATTCGATATACTTTTGTAATGCAAAGTATGTAAAATATGTATAAACAAAACTAAAATTGGCCGACACCATACGACCGGCCATTTTTTTCGAAACAACAATACTTTGAAGTTAAAATTAGACTAGATTTATCACCTAAAACTGTGATATGTAAACATTATCGTAAAGCACAAATCTTCTAGTTTATTTTGATGTATAACACTTGTAAGATAAATAAAACAAAACTGTAATACTTACGACATAATTGTTGACACTTGTAAAAACACTTCACGACACAAACGTCACTCGAGTCAACTGAACTTAAAAAAATCTTATTTTTTTGTCAAAGCACTGCCATCTCTCATTTTTTCGTCGAACTATTTCATCAGCTTTATAGGTAATCTATCAAAACTCACCAAACAGTACCGTATTTTAAACTAGATGGAGTTAAAGACAACTCGTCGCTTTGGATGCTACAGTATCGTGGGCGTATGACGCTACTTTTTTTTTGAATACCGTACTATCCATGGTCGTTAGAGTGGTTAGGGACAGCACTTCATACTAGAGGGATGAAAATATAATTAAGTACATATTGTTTTTTTTTTTTTATTACGAATCAATGTTATTTTAGTAATATTTTAGAAATATATAAATCGGGTCTAGGTCACGATATTTTGTTTAAAAGGCTTTTACGATACCTTATTTTGTTTTCCGACGTTTCTTGTTCGTTGACGCACTAAGACCCGAATTATATAATTCTAAAACTGCCTCGTTGGTCTAGTGGTCACAAGCGCGACTGCTGAGCATGAGGTCTCGGGTTCGATTCCCGGCTCCGGCAAAGTGTTATTGAGTTTTTCTGTTAGAAAATTCTCAGTAGCAGCCCGGAGTTTGGAATTGTGCCCGGTAGATGGCAATAGGCTCACCACCTATTACATGGGACTTAGTGACAGTATTGGTGAAATGTGGGTGTACAACTGTGGACACCTCTGCCTACCCCTTCGGGGAATACAGGCGTGATGCTATGCTATGTTAAAAAGTGTACAAATTGCGAGAGTATAAAATCTATTTAGTAATAATCGAATATTTTATGTATTTATAAATAATAATAAACTTCTCTTCCCAGTATCATCAGTTTTAAATTGACAATGGCGCTCTAGTTTGCATTGAAGATGAACTAAAAAATATATAAATTATGTATTAATATTTTAAAGATTTATTGATTAGTGGTAGTTGACAGCTGCGACTCGCGGAATTGAACTTCACTACAGTACCTATGAATATAGGTATACTTACTGGAAAAAGAGTGAAAACCACATCATTTTTAAGTGGAACCATAGCCAACGTTCTGTTTATACAATTTCTCTAAGCTCTCTGGTTTTATATTTTTACTGCCTATGATTTATATGCTCAATTTTAGAAGGGACTCCTTTGGATATCTAAATAAAAAAATAAATGTAAGAATTTCTTCCTGTATAGTAGGTGCGTTTACGATATATAATCACACATGCACACACACCTGGATCCGGAACAATTATCCGTATTATGTGACAAATATTTGTTCCATACAGTAGGGGTATTCTCAACAGTTGGAAGTATCGGTATCGAAAAATCAACATTTATCAACTCATCAGTGTTGTTATAATCGTGTGAGTATGTATATTTATAATTAGATATTCTTTAATTACGCATATTTAAAAAAAAGAATACTTTTTTTTCACAGAATCTGGGAATAGGGTTATTTATTCATTTTTGTTTCTCTCGGATTCGGATTCGAAAGCTTCCGACAGTTGAGAATACACTTACAGGAATCAAACCTACGACACTTGAAGCAGCAACCGGTCTCTCAACCACTGCGCGAACTGCGCCATCTAATTAATAATAACATTGATCTAGTAAGTATGCAGTGATAAATTAGTTTCAAGTTTAAGTTCCTGAAATATCAGCAAGGTTATGAATTTCTATATCTCTGCATAATGCCATGTAAACGGAATTAAATCCAATGAATTTTTCGTTAGTAATTGATTAAATCACAATATCAATGTAATTGTATATTTTATATCGATAACAACAAAACACGAAAGCACGTAAGAGCAACACTATGTTTTTACGTAAAACATATATTATATTTGCTTGTTCTATATAAGACTATAGTAGTCGTGTAAAGTTTTCTATAATAGGGGAAAACAAAATCTTATGTTCCTATCATGAATATATAACGTAATAGACACGAGAAATGTACATACATATGGAAAAAATACAACTAACCTGAAAAATTATAATACTTCGTCATTCTTCCGATATTTCAAATTATATCCTTAGATACAACACTTGTCATGTTATTTTTTTCTTCAGCGATCCGTTACATGTTCACAAAAGTACCAAAATAGTGTGTCTATTTTGGTAGTCACAATATTAAACTGAAAATAGACACTTAAGTGACAGATGAACTACCATGAACTGCAACCGGAAGTTGCAGCTAAGAATGGCGTCATATGAAAAAAATTGCTTCAAGACGGAGCTTAGTGACGTCACGAAAAATGTAAGCCCGGAAATTGAAGTCTTTGACATATACATCTACATCTTTTATTTTATGCGTAAATTATGACTTGTGAAAATGAGATAGATATATTTTTGTTATCGAGGTTCATGTTTGCACGCTATATGTATAACCATAAACGTAGGATAGAAAAAGACCAACAAAGCCTAGAATGGGGATGGAATCTCTTGGAAATATCACATGTTAGAAAGAGAAAGCATATTTAGGTTCAGTCAGCACTATTGGCAGATGTTGTTTTCTCCAGTGTCACTGTCAAAAATTACGCTAACTTTATAACTTATATTTGCTGTATTGTCAGTGAATCCTCTATATTTTATACAGTTCTAAAATTTATTAGCGATACCTACGCGTTGTGTTGGTGACTGCGATGTTTCTTATAAAAATAATCCAGGAAAAGATTCATTTCACAGGTAAATTGTCAACAACAGCATATATTTTCATGGCCATATTTTGGAAAAATCTGTCTTTAGAAAATTTATTTTGAAAACTAAATCCTATCAAGAAAATAGTGAATTTACTCTATAGTAAAAAACAATGGTCATAAAAGCAATATTGAGTACGTTGTTCTAATATAAATTTTCATTTCATGTATACAAAATAGTAACTTGTCAGTGTCGACTATTGTGTCGATGAAATTTTAAAACAAAAAGTTCTGATATCAGAATTTATTATTAGTGTAGATCTACCAACTATCTCTGCACAGTGTAATAATTTTTCCAAATTTTTTATTGGGGTACCTAATACGATGAAACCAAAATGTTTGGAAACGCGTCTGTCTGTTCGTCGGTGTGTCTGTCCGAACGTTTATAACATATAAGAAGCTTAGCGTAGCTTAGTGGCCCAAGTTACGTTATAAATATATTTCATCACGCTATTACAGTAGTCCCCAAATGCGGTTCAAATCCGGACCGCCAACCTACTTTGTGCGGACCTTAGTTTAATAATAATCTAACGAACTGCGCTACTATTATTCTTCGCTATTTGATTTGAATTTGAATTTGATTAGACCCCGAATGAAACTAGTTGGTGATTCCTGCGCTATCACCTTTAGGCGGTGAGCACTGAGCCTATATGTGATATCGTAATGAATATGTTGTTTACATAATTTTTACTACAAATTCAAGAGAATTTCACATTTTTATGATATATGTTTTTATACTAAAAGGTTTCCCGTCGATGCTAAGGAAAAAGGTGATAACGAAAAGAATAAAGATAAAGAAGAAAAAATAATAAAGAAAAAGAAGAAATAAGAAAAGATAATAGGATATACCTTTTTTTTCGGGGGGAAACCTTCAAAAACGTGACCGGCCTTTATGGATAAGGCCGGGGTCTGAGGGATTCTTACCTCACTCAAACCACCTCGGCGGTCACCATCAGCATATGGAGGGAGGCACTTAATAGACCAACTCCAGCACCCCCGCAATGCAGCGCTTATTAAGACACATCCCTGGAAGGACTGTAAAGGGGTCTCCCCTAAGCCTCGCTGTGCACGACAGCACGTGACCACTATGCCACCGTCTTCTCTGGGATCATGATGGGTAAATAGAGTCCCCTCTCTAAGCACCCGTGACCCCAAAGGGCTGCCTGTCTTAAATCATACAGGCGGGGTTTCGGCTGTTAGGCGCCGAGGTGGTTGCCTCCTAGACGCCTTCTTCTCCGAGAGGGATCGGCCCTCTCACAATCCCGCTCGGCGGCCTCTTTCTGGACGACAGCAGTATCACAAAAGGAAGCCATTTCTCTCCAGTTCCCTAAATCTGCCAGCCTAGACCTCACTATTGCCGGCAGAAATAGATCTCGCCCGATACTGGCTCTTAGTATCCGCCGCTCAGCGGTCTAGGCAGGGCACACCTCAAGCGTGTGCTGCGCTGAGTCCAGACCACCTTCGCAATGGTATTAGGATAGGTAGGTAAAAATCATTCAGTCAATCATCATCTCAATGAGTCATACTCTATACACTGCTCAGGGTCCTTAAAAGCTGCTTTCTTAACAAAGCACTTATTACCAATGTAATATAATTATAATATGAGCGCATGAAAAGTTTTTATTAAAATAAACTTAAACAAATAACTTGTGATTTTAGTTTTATTAACATAATTTGATTGAAAATATTTTCATTTTGTATACCAAGTCTTTACATCTGAAATACTGTTTATCAATAAGCGATATGTATCAATATTTCCACGTTGTACATCACTATTGCACGCACACATTGACAATTTAAAAACGGTTGCACTTTTTTGAGCTCTATGTCCTTCTATGGGGTAGCAAAAATATTCTAATTCTATGTGTATAAATTTTTCAGGTTTTTCCCGACTATTTTCGAGCTCCAACAGAGACGGTACGCTCTAAAGGCAATCCCGAAGAATGTACGTGAGTAATAACCGTGGAACAGACTATAAATTTAGGGCATATCCTCTCTCTTTTCTTATCAATGATTTTGTATCACATATTCTGACATATTCACTCGCTAATGTGACATACATATTTATTGTCAAACAGTAACTTTGCTATGAAGAATTTGGGATTCTAGAATAAAACCCTCTGGGACCGGCCATTTTCAGCCTTGCTTTAAATCCTATTATAAGGCAACTACATTCTAAATTTAACGTGGTACTTAGGAGGCGACGTAGATACAGTACTACAGGATTTCCAAATTTCAAGTATTAGCTTACCAGCGTTCTTGTCTTCGGTCCACAGTACCGAGAAATTAACCAGGAAAATCTTAGAATCCTCACTGGTTAATTCTGAAGTACCGTGCTTGTCTGATGCAGTGAACGCGTGGAAAATGGCTTGCCCCAACACGGTCTTTCTCGTCGATCTGTCTTCCCAGAGGCAATGAGATGAGACGCTTTGATGACGGAACTTTTCACCTCACTACTTGCCTGCGTTTGGGTGCTCCCTGTGTTGCTCCGCATCGGTGCCCCTGTGGTGAAGCTGTCGACAGCCTGGGACACCATGGCCTATCCTGGATCCGGCACGCTAGCATGAACGTTATTGCTGTTTTGGAGCCCAATGGCTTAGTGCGGGACGATGTTAAGAGACCAGATGACATTACGGTATTGCCTTGGAAGTTGGGTAGGCCTATGGAGTGGGACGCAACATGTGTTGACACCTTTGCTCCATCGCATCTTCCCAACTCAGCTGGCTGTGCTGGCACCGCTGCTGCTGCTGCTGCAGAGACTCTCAAACGGCGCAAATGTAGCAACCTTGTCGGCTGCTACGACTTTGATAACGTTTGGGGCCGAAACGCTCGGGTCGTGGGGTCCCAGTGCATGCCAACTTTTCAAAGGAATTTCTGGCAGACTCGTCGACACTTCGCGTGACCAGAGGGCTGGCTTGTTTCTTGGTCAATGAATTAGCATTGTCATTCAACGTGGCAATGCTGCCAGTCTTCTTTCAATCGATTCATTCAGATCGTAATCATAAACAAAAGCTCGTCTTATTTATTTATTATAGTCACTAAACAGTGGAGTTACTTTTGAAATTAATACCAATCCAAATCCAATTTCAATATTATATAGACGCCTTAAAACAATGCGTAGGTAATATTAAAATAAAAGAGATCATTCGGGTTTCATACAAAGTTGGGCCCAAAATCGAAAGTAAAGTTGTAGTAATAAAATTAAATATAATGTAGTGTTGTAGTAAATCCGTTTGGAACATCATCCTAAGCATTTGGTGATATAACACCAAAGAGGTAAAACCATCAAATCAGCAGCTACATAAGTTCGAAATAAATGTAAAAATATCATACAAATACCTATGTACATGGACTTATTTAGTGGGTCTTACTCAACTTTTTTGCCATGACTAATTCTGTGAGTGAAATTGCAATATTAAAAAAAAAACGTTTGAGTTCCTTTTTCCGCTTAGATTATGAGTTTAAGTATATTTTTGTTTTATGCTAAGTTTTATGTTTAGGCATACCATGTCTTACGCAAGGTTACTACTTCTCGCAAATAGAGCAATGGCAAACATGTTCATAATACTATTTTAATCAGTTAAAAGCAAAATAACTCAGCGGCATAACTCCTTGCTTGCTAGTAGCAGTAGGTTTATTGAAAAAAGCTAAGACTAAACAACGTTAGATCTTTTTCTGTGATTCGTTGTGTTCTGGAAGGTCAGCGGAAACGTGTCGGAATATAGTTCTTCGCCTGTTGTAATTGTAACGGCAAACAAGATCGGCTAACCTGTTGGGCATTTCAATCCTTTCTCTGGTGATCTCTGATGCGATGTGTGTGCGTGGACGTTGTCTTCAATCAAAATATGATATGCGTTAAGTAAAGCCGTAGCGACTTTATAATATTTGAACATGTTGTATAAGGCGCAGTTGACATGAACATTCCTCAAAAGCTGAAAATCTCGTTCGAGCCGACCAAGGATCACTAAGCACCCATTGGCAAACGAGGCGAGATTTGTTTGCCTTTTCAATCGTTAATTGGGTTTCCCTAGGGTGCTTTATTTCGCGTAGTAGTATTCAGATCACAGTTGGATGTTACACGTTGTTGTTGGATAACTACTAACTCATTGAGGCTGACAATAATTGGTCTAAGAACATAATTACGGGGCGTGCGTGGGGAGTTACAAGCCCTGCAGTGTGGGCTCTTTTGTTAAAGTAGGTAAACGGACGGTGAAATGTGTTTTTTTTTTATCAAACAATATAGCACTCTTAAAAAACGTATTATTAACTTACAGCCGTACCTATAAACGTTGCTTAAATTTAAAGTTATTCTTAACGGTTACTAATATGGTTAGGAATATTTCTTACTCATAAACGTTGGTTAACGTTAATCAGTTGCTTATTAACGGGTCTAAGTAGCTGTCAAATTAAAAAGCGGTGGACCGTTGTTTAGCATGTTAACTCAGAATACAGAACAAACCAGAAACCGTCAACGCGCTCAAATGTGAGGCAGTGTAAACCACGCCGAAACGGCGTGCTGTTACTGTTTATATCTAATTGCAATTGTTAGTTTTTAAATAATTATGCCGTCGTGTGTCGTTCCCACTTGCAAAAATGCTACCGGGCATACGAAGATATTTCATCACGTTTCATCTGTCAGAAGCACATTTCGAATCCATTTAATTAAAATATTGAATTTAATTTACGTAACTTATTTGTCAACGAAAATCACGCGTCCATTTCATAAGTGTTGCCACAGAGTAATCGAATACTTTACCCAACTTTTTTAGTAACTTTTTATTGAATTAAAATTATTGCCTAAAAATCACACGTTCCTATTGTAAGTGTTGCCACAGGATAATGAAAAACATTACCCACCTTTTTATGAACTTTTTTTTTACAGTAGATATGATGTAGATTGTGCCGTTAAATATAAAAGCTAAATATCTTTAAAGAGTTAAAATTTCTTTCACAACATTCACTTCCAATTTATCTAATATTAATAAACGGTGGCTTATCAATCTAAGTAACCCCTGCGGTGCAAGCATGGTTCTTTTTGTCGACACGTTTGTCGATTTTAAACGTCAAATTTGACATAAAGTGTGGATAAAACGGTAAAATTCAATACATAAAAACTTTTATCGAGTCGACAAGTTTGTCGAAAAGATCCGTGCTCGGACGCCAGGTCTGTCACGGTCTGTGCCACAGCAAGGACAAAAACCTCCTTTGTCTGTCACTTACCGTGGGACGGCAAGTGACAGGAAGTATGAAAACGTTTGACGAAAATACGTATATCTGTGGAACTAAATGCCCTATCTCTGTTATTCTAGTGTTATTATAATCAGGAATAACAGGGCTAGCAATATAATATTCACTGTTACCAACATTACCCACAATAGAGGCGCGATAAGTCACGCAAAATTTTCCGAATTTTCCGCGTGAATTTTCCGGCATTTTCGCGAACTTTTAATTTTCTTTTGTAAATGTTTTGATGCTATTATCCTCTTTTTTATTTTTTAATCGCGTAGAGTGGTTAATAAACTATAGAAATGAATAGTCCCGTTACGAAAAAATAAGTTTTAATTGAATTTTTTGTTTTTTTAATAAAACAATAATAATAATTCATTTTCCAATTTCCCTTTCAATTATATTATCCAATACCATTGGGAAACTAGCTATTTGTCCACAGTGGTCAGATGTTAAGTCACTCAGAACAAATTTAAGTGTAGCATCACAATTACTAAATATGTTATCCAGACAAGTGGAAGAAGATGCTGTGATCCTAGTGGGTTCAAGGAACAAGTTACCTAAATTAAATGACTTAAAGAGATTAATAAGTCTGATGGATAAAGGAGATACTTCTAATAAATTAACGTTAAAATCTCCACATACAATTAAAGTTTTCTTACTGGATTTTAGTTTATTAAGTGAATCTTCCATTACTGATTCAAATAAATTATAATCACTTGAGGGGGGCGATACACACAAATTATAACAAATCGCTCAAGTTCAACACAAGACAACTCAATAGTGCGCTCGATAGAAAGATTTACTAGATCAGTGCGCTCTTTACATTTTAAATTATTAGAAACATGGAAGATATTCCATATTATTAAAATATGGAAGAAGAATTCGCGGTGGTGAGCAGAGGTCGAGATGGTTAGTGGTCAGAGCGCCTGGAGTATTTATCCGGGAGGCGCAGGTTCGAATCCTGTTCGCGACCGTATTCTTTTTTCCATTTATTATAATAACTTAGTTCGCTAAGCATGCGTTAATGCTTTTCAAAGATTTATCTTGAATTATTAGAAACAATTAATAAAGACCCACCACGAATTGCATTCCTTCTTACAAACGCACTTTGTATAGAATAATTATCATTATTAATAAATGATACTTCATGACTTCTTAACCAATGTTCAGTTAAACATAAAACTTGAACATTGTAATTCTCCATGAATAAACTTAATTCTAGCTCTTTGCCGGATAGACCCTGCCTGTTTTGATGAACAACAATCAAATGCCTACCCGTTGTCTTACCTAGAAGTTTAAACTACAAGGCATATCAATACATATATTAGTAGTATTACTAACAATAGCCTTAGGTACATCACAAGTACCCGTGTCAGACTGTATATTATATGCTAATAGTTTACCAATTTGTCGCCTATTACTAGATGGCAGAATCATTGTATCCTTTGTCAATATATATTCACTAAGAAATTTATTAGAATCAAAATATAGAATTGCGTCACTATGTTTGTTCTGTTAAGTTTTAACATAAGATGGCAATAGGCTCACCACGTATTACATGAGACTTAAATGCAGTTAAACAGCATTGGTGAAATGTGGGTGTACGACTGTGTACACCTCTGCCTACCCTTTCGGGGAATACAGGCGTGAGGCTATGTTCTGTTATAAATGCGCGCGTGGTACTTGATCATTATTTTGTTGCGGAGGTATTTTAAAACAATCTCCTAAGATATTCATTGAAATCAAATGATGTCAAGGGCAATTTTATTGAAACACGTATTTGAATACCTGTGATGAATAAAGAATTTATTTGAATAAGGATTAATATCATGTTTATAAAAACACCTTCGCAAATAATGCATCGTTTTAGAACCAATTTGATAACCAGAAAAATGGTTATAGTGAGTAAATCTTAAAAGATACACATATGCTGTCGCGGAGTTTTTTTAGAACTTTTAACGGCAAACAATTCTTTCGTACATGATTTTTGTATAATTTTACGCAACGGATTTTGAGAGGCAAAATGATTTTTTTCCCGATTTTGCAACATTTTTCATTGATGCTCCGCTCCTATGGGTTGTAACGTGATGTTATATAGCCTGTGTCACCCGAGGATAGTGTAGACGGTTCTTAACGTGTGTTCTAAGTGTGTTTTTAACGGTGAAAGAATTTTTCAAATCCGTCCAGTACTTTCGGAGCCTATTCAATGCAAACAATCAAATCTATCGACATATCTAAGACAATCAAATCTATCATCATATCTAAGTTTAAAAGATAAAAGATGAAAGTTAAAAGTTAAAAATTAACCCTACGCCTGCCTTAGGTGATTCCCCAAGTTTAGGTAAATCATTTTCCGACACGCTTGATGCATCGTTTTTGAATAACCCGCGAATTTCAAATGTTAAACATAGTGATAGTGAGGGACCAAAGCGTATTCAACCAAAATGCACATATTGCAAACGTTTTGGGCACTCAGCAGACGTTTGTCGTAATAAAGATCTTAACATCGATAATAGCATCAATAAGTTTACCAATAGCACTGAGCTGCGTTGTTACGGATGTGCTCAGCTGGGAGTCATACGATCAAAATGCGACAATTGCAAGATTACGCCTGGGTCAAGTTAGTCTGATTTCTGTACAGCCTACGAGTATGTTGTCGATAGTAAAGATCCGCGACCGCTAGTAGAAATACAGGTTGTTAATCGTAAGGGTGTGGCCATCTTGGACACGGGAGCGACACATTCTATCGCGGGCCCAATGTTGCATAATTTATTAGTAGACGCGGGCATACAATTTCGAAAGACACTACGCACTATAGGACTTGCTGATGGGTCACAGCAAGTATGCACCGCGCTCGAGTGTGATATAGACGTCGCCTTACAAGGACGTGTGATACCTACCACGTTCATGGTATTGCCGAACGCGCAACCTAGAACCCTGTTAGGTAGAGATTTTATAACGAAGGTTGGTATCCTGTTGGATTTACCACAGAGCAGTTGGTGTTTTAACGACGAGCCACGCAGCTGGTATCCGTTTATCACCAGCTTCGAGTTACCTACCGCCAGCAAGACGGAGCTGACCTTGTGCTCAGGGATAATAAGGGCACCAAATTGACAGCAGACCAGAGGGTCCAGTTTAATGCTTTTCTGGTGAAGAGAGCCGACCGCTTCGCGAAGGAATGGCCCCCATCAGATAATGCTGCCCATCGACCTAAGGTTGATGCACACCAAGAGTCAATAAAATCAGTAAGATTCTCAGGCCATCTGATTGTACCGGGGGGGATAAAAGTAGATCCCGATAAGACTGCAGCTATCGCCGACTTGCCGCCCCCGACGAACGTGAAACACGTGAAGACCTTTTTGCAAACGTCCAGTTGGTTCCGGTTTTGGAGTTCGCGTCTCGCGCTTGTCTTGTGTGCACGCTCACTTTAGACTGATTCTCATATCATGTAAAAAAAATACGAAATTTTAAAAACGATCATTTTTCATAAATTTTTGTGTTCTGTCGTATTCTGGTTTAATATTTATATAACAATGTGTATAAGGCACGTCATTTTACTCATTATTGATAGAATTATAAGATACGAAAGTTTGACGCTCAAATCGGGAATGAAATAAAACGAGGGGAATGAAATCAAACATTTAATTTTATTACACCGAAAAAAAATTATCAATAATTATTTTACTTTTATATTAATTGTAACAAATCTATCAAATTACTGATTATAATCAACTTTCGAAAACAAGAACATGAAATAAATAATAAAAGGCAATCAAAGTAGTAGGTACCTAATTAAGTAAGAAATGACCGACCCTGCGAAGATGAAGGTTCGGGATAGTTTTGTGAAATGACGGTTGAATCTATCAAGGATTCAAAATCTTTAGCAATATCGCATGATGAAATGTTATAACTCCTAGTACTTGTAATTTTAAATTGCTTATCATCAGTAAAATGACGTTTTCTAGAAACTCGCAAGTTGTCAACGTTAAGACTAATATCTGATAGAACGGTAATCTTCTTTGATTCCGGTATAATCTTTGTCACAGCAGGAGGTTGGGGTTTCTTTTGCTTTGGGTCTTGAATTAAGTTTATAAACCCTAAATGTTTCCCATGTAAACATGGACTTGGGATACACATACATAAAAAGCAACTCAACTTTCTTACAGCCATGACAGATGTATTAGACTCCCATAAAACTTGATGTATGGACGATGTACCTTTAAATGTAGAAACTTGGGTAGGAAATAGAGATACTGTATTTTTTATATCAATTTCGTCAATAACTTCAATTTGTATATTCGTGGTGGACTGTTTCAAGGCTATAAGAAAGTCTGAAAAATTACTTACATCACGACCGTAACTAACAACACGATCCATTGCAGTTTTTAAAGCACCGCCTACTCCGTCTGGTGCACCCTTGCCATGGCCAGCCTCGCTGTAGTTCCACGTAACACATTCAAGCCCGCAGTATTCTTCATGTAATTTAAAAATCATAAAAAAAGTAAATTTGTTGCGGTATTGACTAGTTGGACCATCTGACATGAAATGGATAGTGTTGACGTGAGGATTGTTATGTTTGATATAACGCAGTAATGGTTGCAAGTGTGCCCAAATTGCAGGAGTGGTATGATTTAAACACTGGCTAACAGTACAAAATGACCGGGGGGTTATCACCCCTGTTAATGGATCACAAATATACACAACTGATGTATGAAGACTAACATGCTGTCGGCTACCCCCAAAGTGAAGTGACTGGACCTCTTCGGCGTATTTGAGGCCGTAATTTTCACTCCAGTCACAATGGATTATTGCCTCAGTAATTTTTAAATTACATTTTATGTACGTGAGGGCATTGTACTGTACCGTTATGTTTCGTACATGAGACATAAATTTTTCAAGAGACCCTTCAAATTTCGGTAAAACTACTTCAGCAGGTTCAATAATTTTTATTTTTGATATGAATGACTTAGAGTTTTCTCTCTTAGTCACCCACTGGTAATAAACTACAGATTTTGAATCACTGAAGTTAAGATATGTAACAGTCTTACTTTTACAAGAATTGCACAAACGACCCAAACAATCTAAATTATACTCATTGTAGCACAAAGATTTAATCAATTCACTTTCATTTCTTTCTGATATGACTCCAGCTTTATGCAAGCCAGAAACCAACAGTCCCATATTTGTATGGGTTTTACAAAGACAAGTGTCTCGATTCCTTTTTGGAAAACATATCCAAAATGGTCTCAACCTACAAAACGAAGAATAACTCCAAAATACTCCAGGGTAGTCGTTCTTAAATTTTTTAAACAAATTAATTAAAGTATCTGTCAAATACCTCTTAGCCTTTCTTACACCAAACTTCTTAACGTATTGATTCCTGCCAGGTGCTACGTAACTAATTAAATCTGATTCAAAAAAATCCTCCACCATCTTGCGTTTCTCTAAAAATGTGGTAACCTGTTGCTTCTTCCTTACTTCCTTGTTGTATGCTTCTTTATTAGATTGTGTTCCTTGTAATTCTTTTATTTGTTTTCTGTACTTCAAGTTTTGTTTTCTTAAAAAGTTTATAGTTTGCTCCAGAAGCTTTCTTTCTTTATTCATTTTATATCGCAATCTTCTAATTTTAATTTTGCATTGGCAACTGCTTATTTTTTCAAGATAGCTAATATCTTTGCCCAACAGTCATTAAGTTTCGAATCTGGGACACCATTTATTATGTAACGAAATGTTACTGCTTTTTAATTTTTTTCACATGGGCACATGCACATACCCGTTTTTACACCACCCAGTAAAACCTCCTTTACTTTAACTAAAAATAAAGAAATATATTAAAATACAAGTATTATTTAAAATATCCTTAATTAGCAAATTATTAAAAGAAACGAGTAAGCACAAAACCTTTGTCTACGGACGAGTTGCTTTTAGTTTTATTCCAATTTTTGTTATAAGTTAATATGGACGGTGAGTTTGGCCGACTCATTTTCCATAAAACAGTTACTTTGCTAAGCACACATTTATGTTATAAAACTGCTAAACAAAAACTGTGTTAGATCTCATCATTCCCCTACATACATTTTCATTGTCCTCATAAGGTAAAGAAAAGGGCATGATATATAGGGGAATGATAAATTCAAGTTTTAACACAAAAATTGCAATAATTTGGTTTGTATGAGAGATAAAAAAAGTGACACATTGATAGTTTTTTATTATTATTTTAACAAAAAAGAATCACGTTATAATCAGTAAGCATACATACCGAGATTTGAAGTATTTGAAGAATGAAAATGTATTGAACCAAACTCCGCAAAAGGAACAAACACTAGAAATATTTGAAAAACATTGAGAGCGTGCTCCCTCTTTGGTGGCTAGCGGCAGACTGTTTGAGAAAACAGAGCATTTGGTGCGGGCATCCGTTGCGGTGCGCGGGGGGCTGCCGAGGTAGACCCGCAAACAATGATTTCAAAAGAAAGGATACGCCCATCTAAACATTTTATAGAAAACTTCTTCATACAAGCAAAAGTAGCGCCATCTGTCATAACTCATACGAATTACGTGACGCGGCGTTTCATAGGTCGAAGACTAAACCTTTTACGTGCGTATATGATTTTTTTTATCACATTTTATTATTGTTCAATATTTTTATACACACATCAATCACGAACTGAACTGAGTTTTTACCCGACTGCACTAGAAGGAGGGTTATATGTTTTTCGGGTGTATGTATGTATATTTCTTTGGCATGCTCTGTAGCCTAAACGGGTTGATGGATGTTAGCTTTAGAAGTGTCGTTAGATTATATTAGTTTTTTAAACTATAATTTATTGCGATAATAATACATGTCACAAAAAAATACATGTAAAACAAATTAATATCAATCAGCTTTATTTGAAATTGTAAAAAATATTGTTATAATAATTAAGTATTAACATATTAGGTACTTACTAAAATTACTTACACTAAGTTCTTAAGATAAAAATAAAACAAATAAAAAATTACGTTCGTTCAACGTTACTTCGCGCGCGCTGCCGGCCACACAATGGCCGCCATTACGGACTTCGGTAGTAAAATAATTATACCTGTGTAATGTGTTAATTTAATAATTTGATTGGAACAGAACAAATCTAGGGTTATTTACCGATGATACGATATCCCATGTTCCATTTTAATCTTTTTATCGTCATTTTTGCAGCCTTTTACCATGCAACTAGGCATATTTATGACAAACAAACAATCGTTCTCGCCTGCGCGCGGTCCACGGTCGACTCATCGACTGAGTTGCGTTGGCCCTAAACTCTCATTTTAGGGCCAACGAGTTGGTGCCATTTAGTTTCGCGGTCGGCCGGGTCCTTACGCTAGTAATATATATGTCAATGCCCGCAAACGAAATTTTTTAGGGTAATGAATGAAATGACATTACAAATTTTCTCTCCGGATTTTTAGATGCCCTGACATTTTATTATGCAACAAAGCTATTACAACATTATATAGGTATCATTAACAATATTGTAACAAAGTAGTAGTAACGTGATTTTTAACTGAAGCATTTAAAACATGCAGATGAGTGGACACCACCTACATAAACGCCTAGGAGAATGAAAATAAATACGATTTTTCGTCAAATAGAACCAAATGACGTAACTTACACACTTTTACCTTATGTGCCTTTTTAAAACGTAAAAAAAGAAATAAAATCAGTTTATACATTTTCATTTTATATACATTTTAACGTAATTAAATGAAGAAATCTGTTTTTATTTGTGATATGGGAATCACTCTTTAACTACTTCTTATTTAATTTGTACCCGGAATAGTGATTCCAAGTATCGATAAACGTTATCGATAAAAATGATTGATAAACACAGAATTACGTACTAATGGAAAGATACCTCCAAAGATCGGATTCATGCACCAGTCTCAACTCCAAGAGACCGGCAGCCGAAAATCTGGATTATTGGCGTACTCCAAAGCGAACAGCCAAACACGCGAAGTTTGATGGCACCCGAGACATCCCTACTCACAACAACTTCCAAGAACTTCCAACGGATGGGGAAGTCAAAATTTCTGGTAATGAATTCTACCACAAAGCTACAGCCAAAATCAAGAAGACCAGCCACATTCCTCCTATTATATTGGATGTGAAGACTGACTGGACCCATGAGGACATTAAGGACCAAATCTCCCAGTACACAAATCGTTACCACCTTCAATACAAGACTAGAGGCAAGGTATTTATTAATTGTCACACCGTTGAAGCTCATCAAGTAGTAAAAGATGGTCTCCGTCTTCAAAACGCTTCTTTTGTCACCTTTACCCGCAAGGATGAAAAGACACCGAAAGTGGTCATACAAGGACTTCCGGCTTATGTTGAAGAAGAACTTCCAGTGGAATTCAAGAAACTTGGTTTTTCAGGAGCTACTGCTAAACCCCTCAAGTCTAGTAGTGGAGTGGATAACCCTTGTCCACCCTTTCTCGTGCAGCTACCGCCGGGAGCTGATATATTGAAGTTCCGGAAAATAAAGTACCTCTGCAATTGCGTGGTGACCATAAGCAAATTTAAACCCAAACGAGCACATGGCACTCAATGTTTTCGCTGTCAAGAATTTGGCCATGCGTCTAAAAACTGCAATAAGGCCCCTCGCTGCGTTAAGTGTTTGGAGTCACACGCAACTACTGCATGTTCTAAGACTGACCGCGTCACACCTGCTCATTGCTGTAATTGCAAAGAAGCCCACCTGGCCAACTACAGGAAGTGCAGTACCCGAATTGCATACCTTGAAATAATCAAGAAAAAGAAGGCGAGAGAGCGTAAGCCCATACCCACAACAATTCCCGCAACCCTGATGCCGCCGATGACTAATCTAACACCAGCTTTAAATCAAGGAACTTGGCCATCTTTGAGACCTACCAACATGGCACCATTAAATAATCTGGTTTCCAATGATCCTTCTATAAACGAAACCCATGACGACATCACGAAGGAGAAGTGCTGGAAGTTTTGACAGTGTTGAAAACCATTAAATCCCAGTTTGCTGCTTGCACGTCTTGGTTGGACAAAGTCATTCTCGTGCTTTCACATCTTGGGAAACATGTTTGATGCTGCCAAGCTTCGCTTATTATCCTGGAACTCCGATGGAGTACGTACAAAAGTTCACGAATTACTAGACTTGGCGGTGAGTACCTTATTTGTCGATATAATTGGTATTTGTGAAACTCGATTAACCCCAAATATAAATTTAATTACACCTGGATTTGCTTGTTATCGTCAAGATAAACATCACACTGGACGTGGGCAAGGAGTTGCTATCCTTGTCAGAAATGACCTTGATCATGTAGCACTTGCCATTCCCAAAACAAAACATATAGAAGCAGTTGGCATAGCCATAAAAATATCAGGTATCGATCACATAATTTTATCCATCTATCAATCACCAAATCTGCCAATGCTTCGTAGCGATCTGGAATTGTTGTATGGCTTAGGCTCCCATGTAATAGTCATGGGTGACTTTAATGCCAACCACGCACATTGGTTCAGCAGCTATACAAATACAAGAGGCAGAATGCTTTTCAACCATATGCTTGAATCTGACTGTGTAATACACATTCCAGACTCACCTACTCAAGTTAATTATGATCCAAATCGCAAACCAACGAGTCCGGACCTGGTTCTATCATATAATGTAAACAGAATTAGTGATATCCAAACGATTGTAGCATTATCATCAAATCATTACCCTATATTTTTTACTATTGGCGGCGCGTTGTGTCGTAAAGTAAAAACTCGATACTATCGATTCAACTGTGCCAACTGGACTAAATATCGCTCCTACATCAACCAAAATCTAATACTAAGTTGTAAAACATTTAAAACTGAAAAGGAAATTGATACTGGTATTGTCCATTTGCAAGAGACTATCGTTGGTGCCAGAGACTGTGCTATACCATCTGGTATTGCTGCGGACACCCCAACTAAACTCCCTCACTATTTAAAGAACCTGATACGATATAAAAACTATCTACGTCGTATAGAGCAGAACCTACCTACTGTTTATCTTAGAAGGCAAAATCGCAATATTATTAACACCTTGCAAACAGACATAAATATTAATATCAGAAATTACCTTGACAATATCTGGAGTGTTAAACTTGCGAAAGTTGATAACCCACGTCATGATATCTGGCGTCTGACTAAATCACTTAAACCTAAATCTTTCAACATACCTCCACTTAAACTAATGGATGGGTCCTCAACAGCCAACACAGCTGAACAATGTGATGCCTTAGCAAACGCTTTTTACGGCAATATGAGCCTTACCACAAATTGGGCCTGTGATCCCAAACTAAAGCAGGAAGTCCTAAATTCTATGTCAATCCTGAATAATTACATTGTCTCCGACTTACCAAAGCCAGTCAGACCATTCCAGGTTCGTAAAACTATATTTAAACTTAAATCCCGTAAATCGGCCAGCCAAGATGGAATCCATAACCTACTTCTAAAGAATTTACCTCAGAAAGGGATAGTGTATATCACTAAAATCTTTAATGGCTGTTTTAGTTTAGGCTATTTCCCAAACATCTGGAAATTAGCGAAGGTAATACCTCTTAAAAAGCCCAGAAAAGACGGTACCTTACCTATAAATTATCGTCCTATAAGCCTGCTTCCGTCTGTTGGTAAACTTTTCGAAACTGAAATTTACACTCGCCTCCTGAGTGCCACTGGGCAGTCTTTGATTCACGAGCAGTTTGGATTTCGTGCCTCTCACTCAACTACTCAGCAATTAACCAGAGTAACTGAACATATATCCCATTACCTAAACCTCAAACAGTCCACTGGCATGTTCCTGTTGGATATCGAAAAAGCCTTCGATACCGTGTGGCATGAAGGCCTTTTACACAAAATGTTTACGATGAAGGTGCCTATGCCTCTGTTAAAACTCATTCAGTCGTATCTTTCTGATCGTAGATATCAAGTTTACATTGGAGAAACTACTTCACCACCTCAAAAAATTCCAGCTGGTATACCGCAGGGATCAATTCTTGGCCCCTATTTATTTCTCCTCTACTTAAATGATATTCCCATACAACCTCGTACTAAGTTGGCCTGCTTTGCTGATGATACTGCCTCTTATACTTCGTCGGATGATACTGATCTGATCGTTGGTCGTCTTCAATTCTCGATTGAACTACTTCTTGATTACTTCAAAAAATGGAAACTAAAATTAAATGAAAATAAGACCGAAGCAATATTCTTCTCTCGCACCAGACAGCCCCCTACTAGGACTCTTAAAATAGCAGGGCATATTGTGCCTTGGCAAACCTGTGTGCGTTATCTCGGGATCAAAATGGACAGCCGTCTAAATTGGTCCAAGCACATAGCTGATTTGCGAGTTAAAGGCGCTCAAGCTCTTGGTGCGTTAAGTCCTATACTTAATCGCAAAAGCAAATTAAGTAGCTACAATAAACTAAGAATCTATACCACGCTTATCCGTCCATGTATAACCTACGCTTGTCCCGTTTGGAGCAGTACATGCATCACTAACCACCACCTACTACAAGTTATTCAAAATAAAGCTGTAAAAATTTCTTATAATACGAAATTTAAAACAAATCTTACCAAATTACATAAAGAGATTAAACTTCCATTACTTTTTAATTACATACTAAAGACATCGTCCAGATTTTACAGCAAAAACAAAATACATACTACTAACCCATTAATTTCGAATCTTTGTTCATTGACATTAGAAAAATTACCATATATCGACAGATACGGTACGTACCGTTTACCGCATCACTACATACTGTTCCCACCAAGTGACGAGTAACCAGTGGCCTGACCCCTGTTAGATACGGTGTCGCCGCGCTCTGGCCGCGGTTGCACCTGAGCGCGGGCGGCAGAAAGGGTCACTCCGCTGGTCATTGACTGGTCGCGCGGTGACTTGTGTCTTGCACTATATCTATAGTTGCATCTCCTGTTCACCGCGCGAGCATTGAGTGTTTTTATCAAAATACCTACGAACTACAGGTATCAAGCAAAATTATCTAGTACTAATTAGTTAGTGCTCGTCTAAATAATTTGCATATTATTGCTATTACATGCTTGCGTTATATATGATTACGCTAAACTTATTCTTTAAGCTGTAATAAGTATTTAAACCTATCTTTTTGAAGCTTTTATAGGCGTTTATCTAGCCTCATAAAGTGTATTTATTATTTTCTGTTTGTAAATGTAGCTTAGATAATAAGTGCATTTATTTTGTATTTCTTTTTTGCTGCCTAATAAAGATATTTGTAAAATGAAAAAAATGAGTTGGTTCCGGCGATTTATACCTAATTACGCCGACATTGCCAGACCTTTGACAAATCTACTCAAAAAGCACAGCAAGTGGATGTGGACAAACAAGATGCCTTCAACTGCATCAAGCAATTACTATGGGCCCCAACCAAATTCCGCGGATACATTGAAGGATCAGAGGTTGTGATTAAAAGTGATCACCAACCTCTGCGATGGCTTATGACCGCGAAGTCACCAAGCGGGCGATTGGCATGATGAGCCCATACTATACAAGAATTCAACCTCCGTATCGAATACACACCGGGAAAGTCCAACGTCATCGCCGAAACCCTTTCCCGTTGGCCGTGCACCAACGATGCGGCATTCCGCTATGTTGAGGTCGATTTTCCGTCAAGTAACTCCAAGGATGTTCCAGAGAATCAATTCAAAGACCCGGGAAAATTACAGAAGATCGTTGAGGATTTCGAGTCGACCAACGATTCGTTTAGGGGGAGGAGTTGGTCTGATAGAGGACTAGGGCATGCAAAAACCGGATGGTTTTGGAGAACCGAGTTTTTCGGTTTTTATTTTTAAAATATCCGGCTAAACCGGTTTTTTCGGGTTTTTCGGGTTGACTTTTGTAGGTAAATAAAAATGCTGAAAATAGTAGATATTTTTTATTTTCTTTCATGTTCTAGTTTACATACACGGAGTACGGAGTCAGGAAATGTGCCCAATAGGCGGCAATAGGCTCGCCCTCTGTTACATGGCACTTGATGGGATCTAAAACAGCTGGTGAAATGTAGTTGTAGTAATACACCTAGTGGCTAGTGCCTACCCCTTCGGGGATACAAGCGTGAGGCGGAATGATTATGTATTTATGTATTTTACATACATATATAATCACACGCCTCTTTCCCCGTAGGGGTAGGCAGAGGTGAATTACTACAGCCACGTTTCGCTACAAATGTTTTTCGGTCACACGTAATAGAGGGGAAGCCTATTACCGTTTACCGAGCATATTTCCAGTTTCCATGATGCTACTGAGAATTTCCTAGTGAAAAAACCCAATAACACTGCTCAATCTGGGATTCTAACCAGGGACTTCACGATCGCGTGCGCTTTATGCCGCGGGATCAATGAGGCAGTCTTACTATAAATATAAACACACATAAAATACACTCAAAAAGCATAACCCTCATTCTTGGCCAAATATATTTAAAAGTAAAGCCCAGTAGTTACCCAGTAGTTTTATACCTAACCTACCCTAGGTTAGGTATAAAACTACTGGGTAACATAATGCCATTCTGAGAAAAATATGTAATTCACTACCTGCCTCTCTTATCTTTCAATTTAAACCATCTTTCACCAAGCAACAATAACAACTTTGCCGTTATTATTTCCTTTCTTTGAATATAAGGCGTAGAATTATAATTTAATGGCAAACATATATATAAACAAACTTACCTACTTAATATAAAATTCGCTGTTTAACCAAATAAAATATGTAAGTTTAAAAAAAAAGAAGTAAATGCGAAGTTAAGCGCGTAACGTACGCGCGTGATTCACTGCGTTACTTGACAGAGACTAACCAAAGAAAATGGCGGCCGCGTTCACGTCAACTCAAGATGTGCGTTCCATTATACGTGCCTATGGCTTCAGATATGCGTTCCATAATACTTTCCTTAGATACAGTATTTACTATAAATATCACATGAAAATTATATATAATAAACACATCAACACGGTCTAGGGATATTTTTAAAAAAGCGAATTACTATCAATATGTTAATTATTTATATGACATGTATATATTTAAAAGATACGTTATTTAATACTCTACCATTCTCTAGTAATGGTTAAGGTACTTCGATTAAAATTTCAGGATTTTATGAAAAAAAAATGAAGCATAGACGGAAACCGTATATGAATTAACTTTTAATTTATGAGTAAAATAGAAAAATCATTTAATTTGTGTTTATAAACTTGAAGTTAGTAGTCTGAGAAAGCGCCCATGATGTTCATAACACATCGGCAACGATTCGGCATGCTCAGAACAAGGTTGTCAATGTCTTGCTGCGGAATATTGTCCCATGTCCTTCTGAGGTGCGCAAAAAGTTGATCGTCTGTAGCCAGATTTTCAGGAACTTCCTTCAGTGCTCTTCTTTGCAGCATATCCCACGCATGCTCAATGGGATTTAGATCTGGCGATTGAGCAAGCCAGTCTAAGGCCCTAACATTGTGTGTATGTAACTAAGCTGCTACCGTTCTCGCCGTGTGTGCCCGGGCATTGTCGTGCATGAGCAGGAAATCTTGCCCCATTTGTATTCTGTGGGGCAAGATTACGGGCCCCAGCACCTGTTGGACGTATCGTTCTGCCGTCATATTGCCCCGCACCCAAACGAGATCTGTCCGTCCTCCAAGACGAATTCCTGCCCAAACCATAATTGTTCCTCCTTGGTATGGGTGAACTTCCTGAGGGTTCTGAAGACGGCTCCATCGTCCAGGAACTCGCCAAACACGCGTCCTTCGTGAATCTGGATGGAAACCGAACCTGGATTCATCCGTGAACAGCACATTGAACCATTGTTCACGGCCCCAGTCCACGTGGTTCCGAACCCATTCTAATCGTCGTCCACGATTGCCTCTCCGTAAAGGTGGGACCCGGAGTGGTCTACGAGAGCGTAGATTGCTTTCATGCAGTCGCCTTCTTACAGTTTGGTCACTCACAAGCACTTGGTGTTCCACTCGCAGCCTTTGGACCAATTGAGTCGCCGCTGCATTTGGTTGAGCTCGCGCAGTAATTTGCAAAAATCGGTCTTGTCTGGGGGTAGTGATGCGACTTGGCCCCCGGTGCCTCTCCGCTACTTCAGCTGTGGCACGATAGCGTGTCCACAATCTTGAAATTACATTTTGGTGGGTCCCTATGGCCTCAGCAACATTACGCTGAACAGACCCAGCTTCCAGCATTCCCACAGCTCGTAACATCTCCGCCCTCGTCAAATGTTGGCGTTGCATGGCTACAATACCTCAATTTTAACTTTCTCTTTCGTTTAAAAATGAAAAAAAACTGTAACTAAATGTAATTCGTATTGTTTTCTAAATTTCGCACAAATGAAAATTCCCTCTCCTACACATCAAGACGTTTTTATGCCACCGAAACAAAAGAATTTTCAAAAATTTGAATTTGGAATTAGTCTGAGATAAATTACAAACAAATCGGTGTATAAAAGATTCCAATGCGGCCAGTACTTTTCGAGTTATTTAATTGAGTATGAAATATCCCTAGACCGTGTCGATGTGTGTATATTAAAATTATATTTATTTTTATTATAGTATTTATAATTAAAGGAGCATGTTTTAGTTAGAATAAAGTAAAATCGTAGAGAAAAACCGAAAACACCGAAAAACCCGGCTTTATAACTAGAAAAAACCGATTTTCAAATTCTGTCGGTTATTCGATTTTTTCGGTTTCCGGTTAACCGGGTTGCATGCCCTATAGAGGACATATTATACCACAACGAGACGAACCCTACTGCATTAAGGAAGCTGCGAATTCTACCACATACTTGCTGAAGAGGCTCAGAAACAGCGAAGTTATTTGGTAGGTACCACGTCTCCCGGTTGACCCCGTTAGTAGGCGATGTACCGCCGGCGCCGGCGCCAGTTAACGAGAAACGCAAACGTGGTAAAGACCCAAGCGATTTCTTGACTGACCGAGACGCGAGGGCACTAAGTCTAGGTCAGACAAGGAGCATGTAATGTGACCTTAAATATATATGTAGCGCGGCCCTAATCTTGCGCGGGCTCGCAGGACTCGCCCCTCCCCCGCCAACGGCTCCGACGGCTCGTTCCGCGGACAACCGGCCAGTCTCCCTACCACGGCATGAAATCTTAGAACATTGGAAATAGACTAAAATTGCGACCATAGACAATTGGTACTTAACAGTATGACATTTGCTGACCGCCATTACAGTTAGAAATAACTATAGATAAGTTCATACACATGTTCATGTGAATCACAGATTAGTAATTAAGTCTGACATAATCTTTCTCTTAGACTACTAAGAGAAAGGTTATGTCCACAGACTACTGTGGACATAATATTAAACATATTTAAAGACATGCTCAAAATGTGTCAGTAAAATGAAATGAATGAAGTATATCTTTTCGCTCAACGAAGTAGTCCACTCATTTAGTTCAGTACTTCATTTAGTTCAGCAAATCAGAACAAGTCCATCAGATCAGATGAGATATGAAGCTCGCATAGAGTGATTTAGTTACGACAAATGACACACTTCATTTAGTTCACTTTTTTGTACATTATAGATTCTTCTTCATATTTTATATAGACTTAGGATTGTCACCCATAAATATGAATGTAAGCAAAACAGTGCAGACCTGGTACATAGTTTCGACTAAGTTTGGTGTTGACGTATTGTGACTCGAGCGTAAAGAAAAACTGAATCACAACTAAACTAAATGAAGTAGAGACACATTCGAATGACTGAGTGATTCCCATATCACAAATAAAAACAGATTTCTTCATTTAATTACGTTAAAATGTATATAAAATGAAAATGTATAAACTGATTTTATTTCTTTTTTTACGTTTTAAAAAGGCACATAAGGTAAAAGTGTGTAAGTTACGTCATTTGGTTCTATTTGACGAAAAATCGTATTTATTTTCATTCTCCTAGTCGTTTATGTAGGTGGTGTCCACTCATCTGCATGTTTTAAATGCTTCAGTTAAAAATCACGTTACTACTACTTTGTTACAATATTGTTAATGATACCTATATAATGTTGTAATAGCTTTGTTGCTTAATAAAATGTCAGGGCATCTAAAAATCCGGAGAGAAAATTTGTAATGTCATTTCATTCATTACCCTAAAAAATTTCGTTTGCGGGTCTACCTCGGCAGCCCCCCGCGCACCGCAACGGATGCCCGCACCAAATGCTCTGTTTTCTCAAACAGTCTGCCGCTAGCCACCAAAGAGGGAGCACGCTCTCAATGTTTTTCAAATATTTCTAGTGTTTGTTCCTTTTGCGGAGTTTGGTTCAATACATTTTCATTCTTCAAATACTTCAAATCTCGGTATGTATGCTTACTGATTATAACGTGATTCTTTTTTGTTAAAATAATAATAAAAAACTATCAATGTGTCACTTTTTTTATCTCTCATACAAACCAAATTATTGCAATTTTTGTGTTAAAACTTGAATTTATCATTCCCCTATATATCATGCCCTTTTCTTTACCTTATGAGGACAATGAAAATGTATGTAGGGGAATGATGAGATCTAACACAGTTTTTGTTTAGCAGTTTTATAACATAAATGTGTGCTTAGCAAAGTAACTGTTTTATGGAAAATGAGTCGGCCAAACTCACCGTCCATATTAACTTATAACAAAAATTGGAATAAAACTAAAAGCAACTCGTCCGTAGACAAAGGTTTTGTGCTTACTCGTTTCTTTTAATAATTTGCTAATTAAGGATATTTTAAATAATACTTGTATTTTAATATATTTCTTTATTTTTAGTTAAAGTAAAGGAGGTTTTACTGGGTGGTGTAAAAACGGGTATGTGCATGTGCCCATGTGAAAAAAATTAAAAAGTGTGACGCGCGACGAACCATCTTTTATATTTTCCCGCCCAAATCGGGCGGCCAATAAGAGCTCCACGGCGTCGACTGGCGACCTCTATAGGAATTCCGCGAGAGCGCGACGAATGCCCGCGCGCTACCGCGACTGAGCGGCGGTCGGCCATTACGAGACTATATTACGATACCTAAGTTTAAGTTCCAACTCTGTATTCAAGTGATTATATTAAAAATACTGTGTTACAAGACGACGTACATTTATTTACATCACCTTCCGCGGCGTGTGTTGTATACTGCTGTATACAAACGTCAAACTGGCGCCCAACGTGGGGCCTGTGAACTTGTGTTAAGTGAAAAACAGTACAGTGAATCCGCGATATTAACAATGACACGTACACGCCGACAATCGCGTCGTCAATCCGACTTCGAAGATGCCGCCGATGCCGAAGAAACGGCTTCCACGCAGCCGCCGCCGCCGCCGAGGTCAAGTTTTACCGCCGACGACATGGCGTCCATCATGGCGACGCTTCAACAAACGCAAACAGCAGCATTCGAACGCCTTCTCGATCGTGTCCTCGAACACGAGACTCGTCGCGAGTCGTTGTCAACGACGCTAGCGCCCGCGCCTTCGCCGGCCGCAGCGCCCGCGCCCGCTCCCCTTCACGGAAACTTCGCTAAATGTACAGCGCGGTTCAGCAGAGCGCCTGGCGACTCACTCGACAGTTTCGTCGACGCCATGGAATCTTATAAAGAATGTGCCTACGTAGGAGACGATAACGCCCTACGAGGTTTATCGATGCTGTTGACAGGAGATGCAGCAGTCTGGTGGCAGGGTATTAAATCCACCATCAATTCCTGGAGCGAAGCTGTGACGTCATTACGAAGCGCCTTCGGTGACACTCGTCCGCCGCATCGTATTTACTTGGAACTATTTAGTATGTCTCAAGGTAATCGTGAAAAAACCGAAATATTTGTTGCCAAAGTACGAGCCCTATTTGCAAGACTTCCAGCCGGTGACGTCAGTGAAAAAGTACAACTAGACATGCTGTACGGCCTCCTACACCATCGTGTTCGCGAACGCTTACGGCGTGATGAAATAACGTCGTACGATATATTACTACAAAAGGCGAGATACATTGAAGACGCGACCGATGAAGGCACCAACGAGTTCCAACGTCGACGCCTCAGGCCGCCACAATGGTCATCATCGGCAACAGCGAGCGAAACGCCGCCTAAGAAAACGACGCCACCGCCACGGTACGCACCGACGACGCCGCGAGAGCCCCGCGGACAGCACGCGTCGAGCGCGGGCGGCGGCACTCCGCCTAGCAACAGCCCTGCCGCACCTAGCAACAACACCGGCGCCTCCGCACGTCCTGTAACGCAAGACTCCGCGACACGACCTGCGAGCGACGGTATTACTTCTAGTAAAAGGTTCTGTACCTACTGCAAACGGCACGGCCATAATCGTGATGAGTGTTATAAGTTAAAAACGAACGATAACGATACGCAAGATAAAATACCTACTTGCTACGGTTGTAATGCCAAAGGCGTAACAAGGTCTCAGTGTTCTAAGTGTAACTCGGACTACTACGCCGTTGACGTCGCGTGGCTCTCTTCCGCGACCGATCCTAGTACCGGACCTAATAAGGTAACATCTAAAGCACATTCCTTGCAATGCACTCGACGTGATTCTCATAACTCAATAGTTACAGCTTCCCCTCAGAGTGTAAAGTCGTTATCCGTTTTTAAGCAATGTAAACATAAACATAGTAATAGGTGCGATCATAGTTTCTTACCTACACATTTTAAATCTGTCGTACCAATGTTGTTTTGCAATCATAATAATAATTCAGTAGATTATGTTCCGACTGATTTTCTAGCGGTACTCCCTATGCGCTTTTTCGGTATTGAAATCTATAATTATTCTAAGTCTCAGGTTAGGTCTGAACGTAATGATAATAATAAAAGCGACGATAGGTATTTTAGAAACAATAACAGTGTAATGCCTATGCGTTATTTTGATCGTGTGAATTATAATGCGCAGCTGTCACTACCTACGGTGATAAGTAGTAGGGTAACTACACCACTTGGTGGTAAGGTAAGTACACCAATTGATAGTAGGGTGACTACACCAATTGATAGTAGGGTGACTACACCAATTGATGGTAAGGTGACTACACCAATTGATAATAGGGTGACTACACCAATTGATAGTAGGGTGTCCATGGTAAATATGGGACATTTTTCTACGGTGAATCTTAATGAGAAAAATGATTCTATGAGCGACTCCATCGAGCACCAGGTTAGGTTAAGGCCAACTTTAAGTGTCCAGATTTTAGGAGTTCGTGGGAAAGCCTTGTTGGATTCAGGTGCCAAGAGCAGTGTTGCCGGCGCCCTGCTTTACCAACTGCTGCTGAAGCACGAGCACCCGTGCGAGGAGACTACTCGACGAGTTCGGCTTGCAGACGGTTCCTCACGTACTCGGCGAGTTCTGCTTACTACCCTGGAAGTAAGAATAACTCCTGAAAGGTCAGTAAAACTTCAATTCACAATTTTTCCTGATGCTCAAAATAATGAGACCCTGCTTGGAATGGACTTCTTGGTTGCAGCGGGTATTGTGCTTGATTTTGCTTCCTCTACCTGGAATTTTTCGGGACAGCATGTTTGTTATGAAATCGAATATGAGAGTCCAAGGCCATGCACGAATTTCTTTGCTGCTGACTTCTTGCGTGATAATGAAGGGCTTATGCTGGACCCTGACGAAAGGCAACAGTTGTCTGCAATATTGCAGCAACACAGCGACGTGTTTGCTGAACAGGGAGGGCCAACTCCTTACGCAGAACACCACATCGACACAGGCGACCACCCTCCAATATCAGTCCCTCCATATAGGCTCACGCCCGCTAAAAAGGAGCTTATGAAGGCTGAGTTGGAGAAGATGCTCCAAGAGGGCGTTATTGAAGAGTGCGAGTCCGCATGGACTTCCCCCGCCGTGCTCGTGCCGAAAAAGGATGGCAAGGTGAGGTTCTGCGTAGATTATCGCAAACTAAACGCGATTACTAAAACCGATGCTTACCCCATGCCGCTTATTGACGATTTAGTTCAGTCTACTAAGCGCAACTGCTACATGTCCACGCTTGATTTGAGGAGTGGGTTCTGGCAGGTGGTCATGAGGGAAAGTGACAAGGACAAAACTGCCTTTCAAACTCCTTTCGGTACTTACCGGTTTACGCGAATGCCGTTCGGCCTCAAAAATGCGCCGTCGACATTCCAACGCCTGATTGATAAGCTTCGATCTTCTTTGAACCGCGATTTTTGTCAAATCGAGGGTGACAATATTACGCTTTTAGCCTACCAAGACGATCTGTTGCTGATAACAGAGACTTATATGGGTCATATAGCAGCTTTGCACGCAGTTTTTGATAAGCTGCGCACTTTTAATTTAAGAGCAAACCGTGATAAATGTGTTTTCTGTAGAAAGGAGGTAAAGTACCTTGGGCATGTTATCACAGAGCATGGTGTGACTCCTGATAACGATAAGGTACGGGCTATTATTGAAATGGATCCGCCACAAAATCTCAAACAGTTAAGAACTTATCTGCAGACGTGTTCTTGGTTCCGTAAGTTTGTGCCTAACTTCTCTGCCATTGCAGAGCCACTAACGCGCCTTACTAAAAAGAACCAGCCTTGGGTTTGGGAGTCAGAGCAAGCGAATGCTTTTGAGGATCTGAAGAAGCGCCTCACTTCTGCCCCTATTTTGATACAGGTTGATTATTTACAGCCCTTTATACTTAGAACGAACGCTAGCAGCTATGCATTAGGCGCAGTCCTTCTACAGGGTGAAGGTGTGGAAGAACGCCCCATAGAGTACGCAAGTCGTCTATTAACCACTGCTGAGAAAAACTACAGTACCACAGAACGGGAGGCTTTGGCCGTGGTGTGGGCTGTGGAGCGCTTCCGAGGGTGAAGTACTCACCGTTAAATCTCCCTCGGGTAGGTTGGTTCGCTGGGCACTGAAACTCCAATCGTTTAACGTTACCTACCAGTATACGCCTGGCAAGGCCAACGTTGTCGCGGACACGTTGAGCCGCCCACCATGTTCTGAGGTAGAGAATACGGAAGAGTGCGGTTTGTGTCCCGTTATCATAAATCTGCCTTCCGCCAGTCCCGTTGACTTGCGAACTGCTCAAATAGCCGACCCGGACTTACATAAAATTATTCAGGACTTGGAAGATCCCGATGAGCTGACCTTTAGTCGTTGGTTAGAGAGAGGGTACGTATTGTCACACGGTGTACTATACCGGTATGACCCTGATTCCGACGCTGATGACGCACAGTTGGTGCTGCCCAGCTCCATGAGGGAGGAGATTCTAAAGGAGCTCCACGATTCCCCCACAGCTGGCCATCAGGGAGTAGAGCGGACTCTGAACCGGCTAAGGGAGCGGTATTATTTTATAGGTATGCGCAAATATGTCACGGATTATCTGAAAAATTGTGTCGAATGCCTACGCTACAAACCGACAAATCAAAAGCCCTCGGGTTTATTACAAACTCCTGTACTGCAACAGCGAGGTGAAGTCCTAGCAATCGATTTGTTTGGTCCGCTACCACCTGGAGACCAGGGGGAGCGATGGATACTTTTAATTGAGGATGTTGCTACAAGGTGGGTAGAACTTTTTCCACTTGTAGATGCTACCGCAGAGGCATGCTCTCGTGTCCTCTTGGAGGACTACTTCCTCCGATATGGATTGCCGCGACGTGTCGTATCAGATAACGGCACGCAATTCGTGTCTGCTGTCATGCAGCAGTGCATGCATCTGATGGGTGTTAAGCAGGAGCTTATACCGTTGTACCACCCAGAGGCCAATCCTGCTGAGCGAAAAAACCGGGACCTTAAGGTACAATTGTCCATGTTAGTACAGACAACTCACACCGATTGGCCTAAGCATTTGGCGTACGTCAGATTCGCTATGAATAGCGCCGTGTGCTCCACCACAGGTAAGACACCTGCATATTTAACTTTTGCACGAGAGTTACGAACTCCATTCGATGTTCATCACGATTTACGTAGTATTTTGGATTCCTTATCCAAAATACTACTTTGTACCTCAGGTCACGCCTTACTTGCGAACCTTTATTTCGTCTCTTTCTGATATTAGGGAGCGTGTAGAGAAATGTCAGGACATTCGTAAACAGGTAGCGGATGGTTCCCGTCAGAAGGAACCCAAGATTAACGTAGGAGATTTAGTTCTACTCAAGACACACGATCTTAGTAATGCATCTAAAGGTATTACACGGAAATTCATGCCTAGACGTGATGGACCTTATAGAGTTAGACAGATCGCTAGTCCTACTACCTTTGTCCATTCCGACCTCTCAAATAATGTCATAGGGAAGTATCATAGCTCAGACTTAACTCTATTAACTTCTCCATTAGATTCAGTAGGCCCCATAATGCCTAGAAGGCGCAGAGGGAGGCCGCGCGGCCGTGAATTAAGTCCCAAGTTGGACTCGGGACGCGTTCCCAACTTGGAGGGGGAGTGTGTGACGCGCGACGAACCATCTTTTATATTTTCCCGCCCAAATCGGGCGGCCAATAAGAGCTCCACGGCGTCGACTGGCGACCTCTATAGGAATTCCGCGAGAGCGCGACGAATGCCCGCGCGCTACCGCGACTGAGCGGCGGTCGGCCATTACGAGACTATATTACGATACCTAAGTTTAAGTTCCAACTCTGTATTCAAGTGATTATATTAAAAATACTGTGTTACAAGACGACGTACATTTATTTACATCACCTTCCGCGGCGTGTGTTGTATACTGCTGTATACAAACGTCAAAAAAGCAGTAACATTTCGTTACTTAATAAATGGTGTCCCAGATTCGAAACTTAATGACTGTTGGGCAAAGATATTAGCTATCTTGAAAAAATAAGCAGTTGCCAATGCAAAATTAAAATTAGAAGATTGCGATATAAAATGAATAAAGAAAGAAAGCTTCTGGAGCAAACTATAAACTTTTTAAGAAAACAAAACTTGAAGTACAGAAAACAAATAAAAGAATTACAAGGAACACAATCTAATAAAGAAGCATACAACAAGGAAGTAAGGAAGAAGCAACAGGTTACCACATTTTTAGAGAAACGCAAGATGGTGGAGGATTTTTTTGAATCAGATTTAATTAGTTACGTAGCACCTGGCAGGAATCAATACGTTAAGAAGTTTGGTGTAAGAAAGGCTAAGAGGTATTTGACAGATACTTTAATTAATTTGTTTAAAAAATTTAAGAACGACTACCCTGGAGTATTTTGGAGTTATTCTTCGTTTTGTAGGTTGAGACCATTTTGGATATGTTTTCCAAAAAGGAATCGAGACACTTGTCTTTGTAAAACCCATACAAATATGGGACTGTTGGTTTCTGGCTTGCATAAAGCTGGAGTCATATCAGAAAGAAATGAAAGTGAATTGATTAAATCTTTGTGCTACAATGAGTATAATTTAGATTGTTTGGGTCGTTTGTGCAATTCTTGTAAAAGTAAGACTGTTACATATCTTAACTTCAGTGATTCAAAATCTGTAGTTTATTACCAGTGGGTGACTAAGAGAGAAAACTCTAAGTCATTCATATCAAAAATAAAAATTATTGAACCTGCTGAAGTAGTTTTACCGAAATTTGAAGGGTCTCTTGAAAAATTTATGTCTCATGTACGAAACATAACGGTACAGTACAATGCCCTCACGTACATAAAATGTAATTTAAAAATTACTGAGGCAATAATCCATTGTGACTGGAGTGAAAATTACGGCCTCAAATACGCCGAAGAGGTCCAGTCACTTCACTTTGGGGGTAGCCGACAGCATGTTAGTCTTCATACATCAGTTGTGTATATTTGTGATCCATTAACAGGGGTGATAACCCCCCGGTCATTTTGTACTGTTAGCCAGTGTTTAAATCATACCACTCCTGCAATTTGGGCACACTTGCAACCATTACTGCGTTATATCAAACATAACAATCCTCACGTCAACACTATCCATTTCATGTCAGATGGTCCAACTAGTCAATACCGCAACAAATTTACTTTTTTTATGATTTTTAAATTACATGAAGAATACTGCGGGCTTGAATGTGTTACGTGGAACTACAGCGAGGCTGGCCATGGCAAGGGTGCACCAGACGGAGTAGGCGGTGCTTTAAAAACTGCAATGGATCGTGTTGTTAGTTACGGTCGTGATGTAAGTAATTTTTCAGACTTTCTTATAGCCTTGAAACAGTCCACCACGAATATACAAATTGAAGTTATTGACGAAATTGATATAAAAAATACAGTATCTCTATTTCCTACCCAAGTTTCTACATTTAAAGGTACATCGTCCATACATCAAGTTTTATGGGAGTCTAATACATCTGTCATGGCTGTAAGAAAGTTGAGTTGCTTTTTATGTATGTGTATCCCAAGTCCATGTTTACATGGGAAACATTTAGGGTTTATAAACTTAATTCAAGACCCAAAGCAAAAGAAACCCCAACCTCCTGCTGTGACAAAGATTATACCGGAATCAAAGAAGATTACCGTTCTATCAGATATTAGTCTTAACGTTGACAACTTGCGAGTTTCTAGAAAACGTCATTTTACTGATGATAAGCAATTTAAAATTACAAGTACTAGGAGTTATAACATTTCATCATGCGATATTGCTAAAGATTTTGAATCCTTGATAGATTCAACCGTCATTTCACAAAACTATCCCGAACCTTCATCTTCGCAGGGTCGGTCATTTCTTACTTAATTAGGTACCTACTACTTTGATTGCCTTTTATTATTTATTTCATGTTCTTGTTTTCGAAAGTTGATTATAATCAGTAATTTGATAGATTTGTTACAATTAATATAAAAGTAAAATAATTATTGATAATTTTTTTTCGGTGTAATAAAATTAAATGTTTGATTTCATTCCCCTCGTTTTATTTCATTCCCGATTTGAGCGTCAAACTTTCGTATCTTATAATTCTATCAATAATGAGTAAAATGACGTGCCTTATACACATTGTTATATAAATATTAAACCAGAATACGACAGAACACAAAAATTTATGAAAAATGATCGTTTTTAAAATTTCGTATTTTTTTTACATGATATGAGAATCAGTCGACTACTGAATGAGAGATATCTCTTTTTTTCGAAATGAAGTAGTCCATTTCCTTCAATCGTTCGCGAACTACCCATCTCTAATATTTATCTTCTAACTTCTTTCATAACCTGTTTTCTCTTTAACATAAAGAATAAATAAATGATTTTTCTTTCTTTCTTAATATTATGTGTTCCGGGTCGCAAAAGCAAACGAACTGGTGTTAGTTACACCGTTTTTCAAAAATAAAGTCTAATTGATACTACATTGAAGGAACTTAGCTCTGAGGAACCTCATCCACACCACCAAGACTTCAGTGAGTTTATTTCCTAATATGAAGATATTCTGAAAGCATTTAAATATTGAATGTTCCATTTCCATAGGCTGTTTTTATGTCAAAAGGTTAAATTCTGGCTGGAAATAGTTTGCTACTTGACATGTACTCTACAACTTTATTTTATTTTCAGATAACACTTCACAACTATAATTTTATAAGAAATTACTGGAGTCAAAGCAGAGCATTGACACTTTAAATTAATTAAGGTAACTATCATAGATTTTCACTAATCCTACTAAGCATGTAATAACTTATAAATGTAAAGTTTGTGAAGTGTTTTCAATGTTTGTTAACAATTGCTCTAAAATTGCTGAACCGATTTGGAAAAATATTTGGTGCAAAGACATATTCTGGATTAACTTAAAGGATAATTTTAATCATACTGTGTGTACATAATTATATAGGGGAGGACGGGGCTGCAAGTTCCCGGGGTAAGTTGTTCCGATGGCAATAACTTTGTAAAGAAAAGAGATAGCAATACGTGTGAAGTGTGCCGTTTGAGCATCAGGTGACGCGCCGCGCCGGCGGCCATCTTAGTTACTCCAGTGCCGGCGGCTGAGTGGCGGTGTGCACGGAGCTCGTAAAACACCACGTGAGTAAATTTTTTCGTGTTTAAACTTTTTGGTCTATTTTTGTTATTTATGGCCCGATTTACATGTAACTTTCCTATTTTGTAGTGACATTAGTAAGGTGTCTTGTAGTTCAAGTGTTTTTTTTAATTCATTCTATTGAATTGGTGGTTTGGCAGTATTTGTAAAAAATGAAATTTGGGGTTGGATGTTCCCTCCCGGAGGGGCTGCTTGTTCCGCGGAACAATTTACCCCAACGAATCTTCAATATTACCTATATTTTTAACCCGCTTCTATTTTTTTAGGATGCGTACCTACAAACGAAAATCAGATAGAGGGAAAACCTCAGAAACATTACTGCGTCAAGCTGCAAATGCTGTCATTAATGAGGGGAAAAAAGTAAAAACAGTTGCCAGAGCACTGGATATTTGCCACATGACGCTTCGTCGATTTGTTAATAAATTGAAAGCCGGTAAAGATCCTACTACAGGATATAAATCCAGGACAGTCTTTACTCCGGAACAGGAGAAACAGCTAGTGGACTACATTTTAAGGTGTTCCTCAATATACTTCGGCTTGCTTCCAGGAGAGGTGCGAAAACTCGCATATGAATGTGCTGTAAAATTTAATTTGAACAATATTCCCCCTTCGTGGCACAAGAATCGTGAAGCTGGTGTTGACTGGTTCACTGGATTTATAAAGAGGAACACATTATTATCGATAAGAACCCCAGAAGCGACCAGTCTTGGACGTGCATCGGCATTCAATAAACATAACGTGAATGAATTTTTCACTAAGCTGGGTGATATTCTACTTAAATATAAGTTGACTCCGTCCAGAATCTGGAACCTAGACGAAACTGGAGTCACGACGGTATTGAAGCCAAAGAAGATAGTAGCTCAAAAAGGCGCAAAGCAGGTCGGTGCTATAGTGTCTGCCGAGCGAGGAACGTTAGTAACTGTGGAGTTAGCAGCTAATGGCGCGGGAAATACGATTCCGCCAATGTTTGTGTTTCCCCGTTTAAAGTATAAAGACTTGTTTTTACGAGATGGCCCCCCTGAGTCTATTGGGGCTGGAAATAGCTCAGGATGGATGACTGCCACTGAATTCCTCACATATATGGAGCACTTCATCAAGTACACGAAACCCACACCAGAAGATCCGGTGTTGCTATTACTAGACAACCACTCATCACACATTGACATCCGAGTAGTTGAGAAAGCCAAATCAAACTCAATAATAATGCTGTCTTTTCCACCTCATTGCACCCACAGGCTACAACCTCTAGATGTGGGCATCAATGGGCCTTTTAAATCTTACTGTGCTAAAGCTCAAGACCACTGGCTCCGGAACAATCCCGGAAAAAAAATGACAATATATGAAATTCCCGGGCTTGTCAAATCAGCATGGCCTTTAGCAGCAAACCCTGTAACTATAATGAACGCATTTAAAAAGGCTGGAATATGTCCTTACAACCCTGATGTATTTACAGACGAAGATTATGCTCCATCTTTCGTGACAGATCGGCCTTTGTCAGAAGCTGCTTTATCTCAAACTGTATCAAATGTAGAACCTGCTCAGCCTTCTAGCAGTTCAATTCTGGCAACAAGTGATGACCAGCCAGAACCATCCAACATTCATAATGATGTGCAGCCAGGACCTTCTACATCAGGGCAGTATGGTGGACAACTTCAGCATTCAACAAGTGATGTGCCTCAGACTTCCGCTTCGACCATTGATATTCACCAAGAACTTCAATCAACACCAGTAAAGACAAATGCTACTGCTGTGTTTAGCCCTGAACTAGTAAAACCTTTACCAAAGGCACCACCAAGAGTGCAGACGTCAACAAAACGACGTATACGAAAGACAGCTGTTTTAACTGATACGCCCGAAAAAAATGCATTAGCCGAAGAGCAGTCAAAGAAGGCAAAGAAGAATGAAAACGTAGCAAAGAAAGGAAAAGGGAAATCCAACAGTAACAGTAAAGACAAAGGTAAAGGGAAGGCGAAAGGAAAGGGTAAAGCTCAAGAAAACGCTAAACGAAGAGTATTGCCAGAAAGTGAAAGTGACAGTGATAGTGATAAGGATCTGGAATGGTACTGCATAATTTGTTGTGATTCATATTCAAATTCGCGTCCAAGAGAACAGTGGATAGAATGTACCATGTGTAAGAATTGGGCGCATGTTAAATGTTTAAATGAAGGCGAGATAGTTGCTTATGTGTGTCCCAATTGTGAGTCAGGTGAAGAAATGAGTGATGAATGAGAATGAAAGTTACCAAAGTTAATTAATTATAATTATTACCAATGACTGATTAAAAAACAATAAGATTACAAGACTGATGATTGATCTTCATAAGTTGATTATACCTATTTGTAAGTTGATAGATCTCAATTGTTAGTTAATTTGATAAAAAGTTTATCTGAAGATAACCAGTTATGTTATTTTTTTTAAAGTTAGTTATGTATCTTACAAGATTTATAACCTGATGAATGTCAAATATGACTTAAAATTTAAAAGAAATGGTTATTTAGAGATTTTGGTTTTTTTTGTTATTTTTAGAGTTCAGTTATGTATCTGAGAGAAATTATAATATAAAACATATTATAAATCTATTTAATGATTGTTTGATTTACAAAAACCCATTTTATTTTCACATTATATTTTCGTAATCTAAGCGGAACAATTTGCCTCACGGGTGGAACAACTCACCCCAAAGAGGGGCTGAAAGTTCCTCTCCGAAATTTGTCAAAAAAACATCTGTAAAAGAATAACTACTGATATATTGACCGAAATCACTTTAATATTACAATAACTGATAGACAACTCTTTGATATATCCACATATAAAAAATTCATCCTATCATTTTCATAGTGAAATTCCATGTTATTGGAAAATCGGCACTTGCAGCCCCCACCTCCCCTACCATATCCTGGATTAACATGTAGTATACCTTTTAAACACAGGTCGGAATAAAATTAGATTTGGCAGGTCGCTACATATACTAAATTTAATTTAAGAGTTTGAATTTCCTGCTCTATTTATTATAATCTAAATCAATAATGCACTAACTTTTATGCTTAAATAATGCACTAATGAAACCATGTAGCGGACATAACTATTGAGTACTAGTGCGGCTATGTGTATCATTTTTATTTCTTTTTTTTTTATTCTGTTTATGTGTTCCTTTTGCATATGCTGAGTAACTACCCTGCCAGGAATTGGAGACTGAATACCGAAAGATGTGACGCCTAAGTATTGGAGAAAACTCAAGAATTTTATCAAGAATTAATGTCCCAATGTGGAATAATTTAAATAACTAACGATCGATTCACTTGCAAGAAAAGTACTATGTATACAAATGAATAAAATAAATCTAAAAATAAATAATTTTACTTTTGTTTCGTCTTATTCCTAATTTTTTTTTAATTAATAATAATCAAAGATACTAAATACCCAGTTCGGATATTTTGGAATTATAGTAGGCTTAGAGTAATTACACCTAGAGTGATAGTTTCATTCAAAACTCCGCTCAAAATTGAAGCAGAAAATCAGAAATACATTCAATGTGTGCGTAAGTGGCAAGTAATTACGTTTGCAGACACGCACACAAGGATACCATTAATGTGGCAAGTTAATGACATTTTCCCCAAAAAATGGGGAAATTGAAACATTCCGGTTTATCATACCTCGCCAGTACGTACATATAATACAAAATTATTCTTTACTTGCTTCCGCCCGCAGCATCGCCTTCGTGGATTTCGGTAACCACGATCTTTATTGTTAGATAATATTAAAAGTGTGTTATTTCTTTAGAATATTCTTCATTTACAATGTCAAAAATCATCTACATTTTTTTTTCGTTGCATATGGTAACTATAGTTACATTTGACAAATAAAAACGGCGATTTATATGTGAATTGAATATTATACAGTACATAATTATAATAACAAAAAATGGGGTAAAATATGTTCCTATACCTAGCAACATTTTCATTGTAATGGCGTCTGTCAAATTTACGTTTCTTTTTTTGTTAAAATGATTTTTATACGAAAAATATATAAGTTTTTAGGCAATACTTACCCGTGAAATGGGATCTTTAAATGTTTTTCTTGATTATGTGATGAGTTGTGACACCCTTTCACTACACAGTATGTCATTTTTTTACGAAAATACGGGAGCTCTTCACAGGAATAAGTCGTATTGAGTACTGACGCGTCAAAAGTCGTACGTAGCCTTAAAGGGCTAACTTGATATTGCTTCCATTGCGTGTGGCTATTGCTGTTCTATGCCTAATAATTCTATGATAGTAGGTTGCCTTAGCCTAGTAGTCTCAAAACAGAAAAAAAATGACATAATCTAAAGTCGACGTCGGGGATTGATTGTTCGGAGATTCGTGTCTGATACGTTAGTTAAGTAGTATCTCATAAGTAGTCTGTGCTGCCTACGCATGCGACGCACGCGCCAACTTATTGTAACTTTACGCGCGAAACTATATGTTCTTGTTGCATGTTATGTAGGGTAAGTGCTCCAGTGAATGAACACACCCCAGTGAATGAACAAAATGCAGTTTATTCCAATAAATAAGAAATTAGGATTTTTCTACCCAACACGATATTTTTTATCGTAATTGCAAGTCTTTTTTCTATCTTGTGGCAACATTCATTTTTTACGTCAATGATACGTGTCAAAATGGCGAGCGTTTAAAATTGTCGGTTTTGTGTTTCTAGATATTTGTTCGAGCAAGAATTAAGGACTCGGGTAAGACGTATCATTTTGGATATGACATTGTAGCCGTAATTGAAGTCCTAATGATGTTTTTTTTATTAATTAAAGTACAGGATAGTTGTACTATATCAAATTAATCAATTTTGTTGCCATTTCGGGCAGATTTCAGTAAAATATTTGATGTCCCAGCATTGGTACCAAAATTATTTTAAATTCCAGTGAATGAACGGTCGTTCATTTACTGGGTTAACGTCAGTTTCATATTTTTGTTCTAAAATGTAATTTACTTGTATCCTATAAGATTCATATTTCAGTTGTAGTTTTAAAAATAGATTTCTGATCTTTTGGCCAGTGTTGGGACATGTGTGTTCATTTATTGGTTCATAAAATCCAGTGAATGAACTAGAATTTTTTATCATGTTCAATTAATAGTTTCTATCATAAAGATGTAACCATTAAATGAACACAATATTTTAAGCAAGATATTTTGTATAGTTTATTATTTAATAATAACTTTTCTTTTCTTTTTCTGTTTTATTCCTTTAGATTACAATGAATTCAAGTAAACAAAAATATGAAAGGTTTCGTTATACCCAAGAAACATTGGAAAAAGCTCTTAGGTCCATTGTTAATGGAGAACTTACTATCAATAAAGCTAGTATTATTTATAAGATACCCAAATCCACCCTGCATAATAAAATCACGAATAAAGTTCCCTGGTCAAGAAAAATGGGTCCCCCATCTGAACTTACTGTAGAAGAAGAAGCTAAGCTTGCCGAGTGGATAATAAATAAAGCAAAATTAGGTTTTCCAATGCATCCAGACGAAGTTTTTGACACTGTTGAAAAATATTTGACTACCAATAATAGGAAAAGCAAATTTGCAAGCAATAGACCTGGAAAAAAGTGGCTTACGTTATTTTTAAATAGACATCCCGAGGTAACGAAAAGAAATGCGGAAGTAATTTCGAAAGGCAGAGCCACGGTTACTGAAACAGCTCTCAGGGCTTGGTTTACAGAACTAAATCAGTTTTTAACCGAAGAACATGCTTTAGATATTAAAGATTATACTAGTCGGATATTTAACACCGATGAAACAGGTGTCATGACCTGTCCCAAAACCGGAATCATATTGGGCCCTAAAAATTATAAGAATATGTATCAAATCGCCAGTGAAAAAGAAAAAGAGTCCATAACAGTTCTTTGTACTTTTGCTGCCGATGGAAAAGATGTTCCACCTTTTATAGTATATCCATATAAGCGAATGCCACCGGCAGTAGTTCAAAATTTTCCAGATTCTTGGTATATTGGTCGTTCTGATAGCGGATGGATGGTATCGAGCACATTTTTTGCATATATCAAGTTGTTCTACAATTGGCTTGTACAGAATGATATTCAATTACCCGTTATACTCTTTCTTGATGGGCATAAATCACATATAAATCAAGAGATGTTTGAATTTTGTCGAGAAAAACAAATTCTTTTATACTGTTTATATCCTAATGCCACACACATCTTACAACCTTGTGATGTTGCTATTTTTGGACCTTTAAAAAAGAGTTGGATTAAAGTAGTACGAAAACATAAGCAATCTTCGACATCATCCATAACAAAACAAAATTTCGCTCATCTGTTTCAAGAAGCTTATACTGCTGGATTAAAAGTTGAAACTATAAGGAATGCTTTTAGAGCATGCAGATTATTTCCTCTGAATGCTGATACTGTAGACTATTCAAAGTGTATATGTACTAGAAGAGAAGAAATAAATGAACAAAATCAACAAAACGAAATTCTGCAGGACAAAAAAGATGATATGAGAAGTACAATTAAAGTTATTGAAACTGAAATAGGACAAACTTTAAGAAATGAATTCGTTCAGACTGCATCAGCATCCATATTTTTCTTTATGGGCTAAATGTAAAAGAGAAATAGATAACAATAGAGATGTTATCATAGCAACCGATATCTCACCCGATGTTCCTCTTGATTTATCTAATACATCTTCTATTAGACTGTCCTTAACTGATACAAACAATGAGCTGCCCCAAAAAAGTATTGAACTCGAATGTAATTCCGATATGGTCATCGAGATTTCAAATAATCAAAATAATGATGTAGTAGATAATACTAAAGATATTGATTCAACTATTCCTAATACGTCTGAATTGATTGATTTTAATGATATTACTAATTGTTCTGAATTTCTTAGAGAGTGTACGTGGAATTTCAATGAGACAACAGATATAGTGGATTTCAACTTTTAACCGGATTAATCGCGTGTATTATTGGTTTTTTGTTTTTCCTGACGTTTCGAACACTTTGCAGCGTTCGTGGTCGCAGGAGGACTAAGGTGTCAGGTGTCTCAACAGTTTATTTAAAATTATTTCAGTCTACCGTACATATAATTGATAAATTCATAAAATTATTTTTGTCTCTGATACATGTTTAAAACTAAATCGCGACGGTATTTCCTAAGACTATCCCTGAGAAGAAATACCGAAACAAACTCAGGGTTCACAGTCGTTTTAAATTTAGAGATACAATTTTACAATTTTATCGAATTATAAACTAAAAGGTGTTCCGATGCACGCAGTAATCGCTCACAGTATCTTGATTTTTCTTGTGACTTGACTTTGTTTGGGACTTGATTATTTTCAGTACAGGGTTCCAAACAGGTGGTAATTGCCAACCATCTTCTCTATTGAAATTTGGGTGTTTTTTAATTTCAATAGCCTCGCGGAGCATTCTCGGTATATATCGGTTTTCTTTCGCGAGGATTTGGGGTTGGTCAAAATGTAGAAAATGGTTGGGTTTGTCTGTTGTATGTTCACAGACTGCAGATTTTGTTGAGCGTCTATTCTTGACGTCAGCTATGTGTTCTTTCAACCTGGTGCCAATGCTACGCTTTGTTTGCCCTATGTATGATAGCCCACAATCGCAATCAATCTTGTAGACCCCTGCATCTTGTAAGGGAATGTGGCACTTCACCGGTCTGAGAAGTTGGCTGATCTTTCTATGTGGCTTGAAGTAGGTTTTGATAGAAGCACGCTTCAAGATGTGACCAATTCTATCGGTGACCCCTTTGATGAAAGGTAGGACAGCAGGTCTGCGATCAACTGTGGTGGGCTTTGGGCGGCTTCTGCGCCGGGGATGTGGAGCTCGTAAGTTATTATGTTTGAGAACTTGCTTCACATGGTTGAGTTCCCCTGCCAGGTGGTCGGCGTCGCAGATGCCTTGTGCTCTCTGTAACAAAGATTTGGCGACAGTAGCTAACTGACAAGGATGGTGGTGAGATTCACCGTTCAAGTATCTTTCTGTGTGGGTGGGCTTTCTATACACAGTGTGATTAACAGAATGATCCGGATTATGGATAAGTAATATGTCAAGGAAGGCCAGTGACTTGGTTTTCTCTAATTCCATAGTGAATTGAATTTTATTATGTATGGAATTTAGGTGGTCTAAAAATGCAGGGACCCCATTGTGAGGCAAGATGGTGAAAGTATCATCAACATACCTCTTGAAAATCTTCGGCATAGCCGGGGCCGTCAGGAGGGCTCTCCTTTCAAAATCTTCCATGAAGATGTCGGCAACCACCGGGGAGACCGGTGAACCCATGGCCACACCGTCAACTTGCAGGTAGAATTCATTGTCCCACAATAGGTAGCCGCTGGTAAGGCAGTGCTCAAGTAACTCTGCATATGCTAGAGGCATGTCATGGTCACTCAACTGCTTCTTGACAATTTCCAAACAATCCTTAACTGGTAAGTTGGTAAATAAGGACTGCACGTCAAAGCTAACCATCACTTCATCCTCAGTCAGTTTTAGGTCTTTGATCTGGCTGATGAAATGATAAGAATCCTTCACATATGTGTTAGTTTGTCCACGAAGTTTTGAGAGTATCTTCGCTAGGTGTTGTGCCAGTTTGTAGGTTGGTGTGTCAATCTGGCTCACTATTGGTCGTAGTGGAGCGTTCTCCTTGTGTATTTTAGGCAACCCGTACAGTTTAGGTGGTTTCGCGACGAATACCTCGCTCTAAAAAACGTGAGTAAAGACCCCGAGTTGACTATCCTTCGCGCCGATAAGGGTAATGCAACGGTAATAATGGATACGTCCGATTATAATAATAAAATTCGAGATCTCTTGTCGGATAATAGCACTTATAAAAAGGTAAACAAACAAAGACCCAACCAATAAAATTCTAAAGAAAACATCAGAATTAATATCAAAATACTCCGACACCCTGGAATTGGACGTGAACATATTGATTCCATCTTGCGCGAAACCACCTAAACTGTACGGGTTGCCTAAAATACACAAGGAGAACGCTCCACTACGACCAATAGTGAGCCAGATTGACACACCAACCTACAAACTGGCACAACACCTAGCGAAGATACTCTCAAAACTTCGTGGACAAACTAACACATATGTGAAGGATTCTTATCATTTCATCAGCCAGATCAAAGACCTAAAACTGACTGAGGATGAAGTGATGGTTAGCTTTGACGTGCAGTCCTTATTTACCAACTTACCAGTTAAGGATTGTTTGGAAATTGTCAAGAAGCAGTTGAGTGACCATGACATGCCTCTAGCATATGCAGAGTTACTTGAGCACTGCCTTACCAGCGGCTACCTATTGTGGGACAATGAATTCTACCTGCAAGTTGACGGTGTGGCCATGGGTTCACCGGTCTCCCCGGTGGTTGCCGACATCTTCATGGAAGATTTTGAAAGGAGAGCCCTCCTGACGGCCCCGGCTATGCCGAAGATTTTCAAGAGGTATGTTGATGATACTTTCACCATCTTGCCTCACAATGGGGTCCCTGCATTTTTAGACCACCTAAATTCCATACATAATAAAATTCAATTCACTATGGAATTAGAGAAAACCAAGTCACTGGCCTTCCTTGACATATTACTTATCCATAATCCGGATCATTCTGTTAATCACACTGTGTATAGAAAGCCCACCCACACAGAAAGATACTTGAACGGTGAATCTCACCACCATCCTTGTCAGTTAGCTACTGTCGCCAAATCTTTGTTACAGAGAGCACAAGGCATCTGCGACGCCGACCACCTGGCAGGGGAACTCAACCATGTGAAGCAAGTTCTCAAACATAATAACTTACGAGCTCCACATCCCCGGCGCAGAAGCCGCCCAAAGCCCACCACAGTTGATCGCAGACCTGCTGTCCTACCTTTCATCAAAGGGGTCACCGATAGAATTGGTCACATCTTGAAGCGTGCTTCTATCAAAACCTACTTCAAGCCACATAGAAAGATCAGCCAACTTCTCAGACCGGTGAAGTGCCACATTCCCTTACAAGATGCAGGGGTCTACAAGATTGATTGCGATTGTGGGCTATCATACATAGGGCAAACAAAGCGTAGCATTGGCACCAGGTTGAAAGAACACATAGCTGACGTCAAGAATAGACGCTCAACAAAATCTGCAGTCTGTGAACATACAACAGACAAACCCAACCATTTTCTACGTTTTGACCAACCCCAAATCCTCGCGAAAGAAAACCGATATATACCGAGAATGCTCCGCGAGGCTATTGAAATTAAAAAACACCCAAATTTCAATAGAGAAGATGGTTGGCAATTACCACCTGTTTGGAACCCTGTACTGAAAATAATCAAGTCCCAAACAAAGTCAAGTCACAAGAAAAATCAAGATACTGTGAGCGATTACTGCGTGCATCGGAACACCTTTTAGTTTATAATTCGATAAAATTGTAAAATTGTATCTCTAAATTTAAAACGACTGTGACCCCTGAGTTTGTTTCGGTATTTCTTCTCAGGGATAGTCTTAGGAAATACCGTCGCGATTTAGTTTTAAACATGTATCAGAGACAAAAATAATTTTATGAATTTATCAATTATATGTACGGTAGACTGAAATAATTTTAAATAAACTGTTGAGACACCTGACACCTTAGTCCTCCTGCGACCACGAACGCTGCAAAGTGTTCGAAACGTCAGGAAAAACAAAAAACCAATAATACACGCGATTAATCCGGTTAAAAGTTGTTTTATTATAATGTGTAGTGATCGCGCAAACCTAAGATATTACTATAGTGGATTTCGTTATTGATGATGAGTTATACCTGCCAGCTGTGATTCCTCTTCCGTGGTACGACACTCCATTAGCTAGTACAGTATCGGAGAACACAAGTACCAATAAAATGACCACTTTAAATTCGGAATTTTGTCAAAGGGCCGCACTTTCTACATCTGCTGCACCTGAGTTTTTTACTAAAAAGCGTCCAGAAATTGAAAATAATCTTTCTACTAGTGATGCACATACATTTAACGAAGAAGAAATGCAATGGAAAATAGATTCCGATAAAATAGAACGTTTTTTGAGCTACCCTACAATCACTTCAAAAAAGAAAATACCCATCAAGAAATCCAACCCCTTGCCATTTGGATTAACCGGTCAAAGGTACAAAGAACATATTGAAATGATAGAAGAAGAAAAGAGAAGAAAAGAAGAAGAGAAAAAAAACGACAAAAAAAGGAAGCAAGAAGAGAAAGAAAATAAAAAAAGAAGAAAACAGGAAGAAAAAGAAAACAAAATGAAAAAGAAAGAAGAAGAAAAACTTTCGCGAAAGCGTAACGATAAAGTGCACGAAGAAAGCTCTGAAAACAGGCGTATAACAAAATGTCTGGTAAAAAAAGCTAAGCCTAATGATGAAATTCAAATCGATGCGTCTATACCAGTATCAGTGGATTTATACGGGAAATATGTTATGGCAAGATTCAAAACAGTAAAAAGAGTACGTCACTTTGTAGGTAAAGTTCTTATGGTAAACGATGAAGAACAGAAATATAAGATAGATTTTCTTAGAAAAAAATCTGTATCTGATAACATTGTTAACTTTGTGAAACCACATATACCCGATGTGACTGAAGTTAATTTTAAGGATATAGAACGTGTGCTAGATGAACCTAAGTATTCAAGACGTGGTATGATCTCTTTTAATAATGTCACATTTAGGGATATAGAATGAAGAATAATCATGGATGTAAGACTGAAGTTCGACTGACAGTACATCGAAAGACTGAACTGCGACGAGACTCAGTATCATCGCATATACCTAAAGGTTTGTTCGAAGTTACAGACAGACTGATGATTGTGATTAAACTAATTATACTAATTACTTAACAATGAGGCTGATTAAAACTTAAGTAAAGTTTGTTTTAAAACATACATTTATTATATTTTGATATAAAAGGATATATTTTATATTTTCTCTATTTTTTAAGATATTAACGAGTCTGCTAGGACTATAATGTTTATAATTTTAAAGATTTCTCTTTAAAATTTATCTGTTAAAAAATATCATTCGTTACAGATTTAGCCGTATTATTATGATCGTTAGATATGATTGTTAACTGCATTTGTTGTTTATATTTTAATTAAATAAAAAAGTGTTCATTTACTGGTTTCGTTTCGTTCATTTACTAGAAAATTCCGTTCATTCACAGGGGTTTCAGGGTATTTTTCGATTTATTGGTAAATATCTATAAAAGTATACATCATTTATTTCAAAAGGAACTTAATTATAATTTTTGGATATAGTTGTATCATCAAAATATAGCTTTGAACCGGATTCCTTAGCGGCGATATATTTTAATAATTTTTTGAAGTTTTAATATCGCTAAAGGTTTCATTCACTGGAGCACTTACTTTCTTTGATTTGTGTTTCCTTATTGATTTACCTATATCTACTAATTTGTGTTTGAACCTTAATTAAATCCTTGAGAAAGAACTATTACAATAATTAAAATTAAGTACTTCCCGTTGTCCCCGTTAAATTATTGTCATATATACTTATCAAATTATGCGTTGTCCCCGTTGCGTTAAAATTATAATTGAGAGTGCTTTAATAGAGTGAATATTATACCTATACAAATGCAATATATAAAATTAAAAATTACATAATATCCAAATAATAGAAAACCTTAAATTAAAAATTACCTAAAATGTAAAGAATAATAGTAGTAGTATTTATGTATATTAAATGGATAGTCACCACTAAGTTAAAGAAACGATAGGTACTGTATTCTGATTTGTCTTTTTGTGGCTGGGTCGACGGAGACGGGGCTCCTTTTTTTGTGTCTATGGTCAGAAAAAACCTAAACACGAAGGGGATGACGGGGATAGTTCGCTCGCTCACTGGCCCCCTGAAACGAAACCGGCGAAACCTGTCCGTGTCGGGGTCCACGAAACTCCCGAGCTCGCTTCGCTCGCTCACGGGTTAATGTAATTTATTTTCTTTCATAATCCCGATTTATTGTCGATTAGTATTTACTTTTTTTTGCTACTGTTTAGTAGCCATTTAGTTTTATTTGCGGGTACTACCGGACAAAACTACGAGACGAATTTATATAGCTTACGGGTATAAACTACTCCACAACGAAATTTTGTCAAGATCTGTCCAGCAGATTTTACATGATTGCGGCACAAACATGTATAATTTACAATTTAAGGGGACAACTATACGTGAAATCTTAACTGTCCCCGTTGCCCGTATCTATGTAAGGGGGACAACGGTAAGGAAATTTTATGACGTTCTGTTGTCCCCGTGACGGGGACAAAGTTTACGGGGACAACGGGAATACATGGGCAGAACTTTTGAATATAATAACTAAAAGGTATGGTCTGCTCAAGTTTTTATGAATAAGCAAAAACGTGAAAGTTACCAGCTAGACCATCCAGACTTCACTCTAAAAGACTACGGCTACTCTAGTTAGAGGTAATGGCTTACGTCAGGTCAGTTACTGAGCGTCCAATTCGCAAATCTCTACTAGACTGCAAATTGTATACTTCTTAGAATGTCTCTCGCTAAAAATGTTCCTTGGTTAATGCGTTTTCCGCAGAATGTCTCTATAGAAAAATGGTATATTTTGACTAGACAATGAACGTTCATTAGAAAAGGATATTTTATGCCAAAAAAATTATTTTGCGTATCAGATATTCTGAGATATTTTTTTGTCGGTAGACGTGACATTGTGTGAAGTGAACGTTCTGGAATTAACCCTTAACACCGCCCTTACACCCTTAGCGAGTATTATATTCCAGCAGGTTATGGCTCCCTTCCTTCTTCACCTTTCCTTTTTTAAAGTTTAGCAATCAACACTATTATGATAGACTGCTATTTGCTACCACTATTGATCATCTTTACTGCGGGATTTACAGCTGTATTCGCCACAACTAGAGTTCCCAACCCTCCCGGAATGCGCAGGAGACTCCGGGAATAGTGTTAGACCTCCCGAGCTCCCGGCCTGCAGTAATTTCTCCGGTTTTTTCTAATATAAAATTAATTTTCATAAATAAAATAAATTGCGCTGCGCCGGTTAGCAGCCGCTCTCTGCACTCCCGCGTCGTCAGTCACACCCTGCTGGTTTGCCGGTTTAAACCCGTTCGTCTCATCGACTCGACGAGCGTCGCGCCAGTAACAAATATATCTGCCTAGCCTTTTCCCAATTACATTAGGCGGATTCCAGTCAAACCGGATACAGCTTAATACTAGTATTTTACATGGAGCGACTGCCTATCTGACCTCCACAACCCAGTAACTGGGTAATACAATATCTCGTGGTATGACTGGTTGTCAGACTTTAAGGCCTCTGACTACCCGTAACGGCTGTCATAGATCTTAATTTGTCAACCGGGACCGACGGCTTTACGTGCTCTCCAAGGCACGGAGGGGTCTCGGTATGAAATGATGGCCACCCAACCACAGACCAACCGCGGCAAGCGCAGCTTAACCTCGATCGATCGATCTGTGCGGCTGTTTCTTAGCCACGGGCCCCTCCCCTAGATTGTGGACACAAATTAAATGCTGCAATATTTTCTGATTCTTGCTAAAAAAATATCATGAAAAATGTTTTAGGGCCGGCGAGTCAAGAAAGCCTAATTAATAATGTGAAAACAAGTAAATATTTTTCAGTAGAGAGTGATTCGTCAAACAAAGGGAATTTACGAAGATTACCAAGAAAACAGAGAAGCAATAAAAGATCAAATTGTAATTATTTTATCTAAAAACGATCTAGATGCAAGTCAAATCTCAGCATATTCTGCCGACAACGCTGCTGTAAATTATGGAATAAATGTTTCTGTTTACCAAAAGCTTAAAATCTTTAAACTCAAAAATATTTAAAGCGAATTGTAAGAGTCATAGTCTACACAATTGCGTAAAAAAATCTTTGAAAGCCTATCTGTTGATGTTTAAAGTTTACAGTGAATTTTCAGCTTTTGCTAAAAGGAGAAATGAACTGATGATAAGTTGCTCACAAGCTGAAATTGAGTTCAGAGAAATATTAAGACATGTGCCAACTCGTTGGTTATCGTTAGGTACTCTCTGCTATAGATAGAATTCTATCGCTGTGGCCAGCTTTAATAGCCTATTTCAAAGCACAAGGTGAAAAGAATTGTTCTTATTTTATCTGGATTAATTTCTGTGCAAGTTATTCAGAAACAAACTTACTTTATTTTATGCAAAATATAATGCAAATCTTTCAAAACTCCATAAATTACTTGAAGCCGACAGAGTAACGAGTACTGAAATTCGTGACATAATGATTGATTTAAAAACCAAGCTACAAAACAGATACACTGATGAATTTTACGGTAAATTGGCCATGGATTTATTATATTACATTTTGACAAAAGACAATGTTTAAAACAGAAGTCAATAAGTTTTTTAGGTGTTGTTTAAACTACTTACAAAAGTGGTATAACTTTGAAGATCCGGAATATCAAGCGATGAAAATGTTACCTCTAAAAGAACCGATCACATGGGCAGGCATTATTAAATTACATGACATTTTAAATATTGAATTAGATCTTGACACACTTTACGATGAGGTAGTAATATTACGCGAAATGCAACCACATCTTATTGAAGAGAATCGGGTTGAATTACGCTGGGTTGACTTCTTCGCGAAATCTAAAAACAGAAATCCCTGTCCTGAATTGAAAAAACTTGTTCTTTCCATTCCTGTCTCTAATGCTTCATGCGAACGACTATTTAGCTTAATGGAACATGTGTGGAGCAAGGAAAGAAATGGAATGAACGTAGATATCGTTGGTAAAAGCAGAGTTACAAATAATACAAAACTTCGATTTTTCATGTAAAACCTTTTAAGATTATGTGCAGTAAGTAAGATTTGCAGTGGACACAGTGTGCAGGTTAACCTGCCCCTCCAGATTATGTATGGGCCTCACAGCCACTCACATTTTAAAGACGAATGAGCTTCCGAATTCTGAGACTCCGCGAATCACACACAAGTAAGCAGTTACTTTTGTGGGAAGAATTAGCACGAGTAATATTAGGATAACATCAGAACCTGATCTTTTTCCATTTAATATTGTAACTTTATCAGAACCTGGCTCATGGATAACATTTGGTATGGCATAGCTAAATAGAAGGAGACTGTATCGGTGGCGGTTACCACCAACAACAGCATTCCCAAAGAGGGTAGACGTCAGGCAGGCGACCGGTCATAAAACATAGCCAAAACTTTAGCAGCATGCCAGATATAGGTATGCTGCGCCGACCCTAAATAAATTGGGATAAGGGCAGGGGGATGATGATGATATAAGCAATCTATAGACGCTATGACAACAAAGAATTGAGGCTAAACATGCGCTAAAATATGGTTCAGCATGTGACCAGGTACAAATTAGTCATAGCATTATAGAAATCTATTTTTGTCTGAGGAATAAAACATTTCTTCAAGAACTTACGAAGATTCGTGTTATACACTATTTCTTATTTATTTTAATAATTATAAAAGCTTGTCTTATGCAAGTGAGTGCTCCAGGTACATCATTTGTTTCTTGTAATCTTTTCTGCAACTCTTTCAATATGTAAAGCTTTGGTGTGACTGTGGTTACTGAAATAAAAATATATTTATTTAGGAAGCAAATCAAACAAATTCCTGCATTATACGAGGGGCGCTCAATGTATTCTCGGTATCGGGGTGATATACTAATGATGAGGGTAATTAAATTATCTCATTAGTTAAAGACACTCTATGAGGGTAGAAAAATTTAAAATTTTATTTAATTGTCACCTTTAGTATTCAAGATATCATTACGAAGAGGCAACCACGACGACAGATACGTCACAGTTGAAAAAAATCGAGCATCGCGCTGTGATAAAATTTCTTACAAAACAAGGAGACTCAAAAATTTATTCAATAAGAAATGGTGTTTTTTTAGGCGCCATTCATTTATTACGTAAGACGATTTAGGGGGAGGGGGGTCGACCCTGTCTTATTATTTCTTATAAGGGGGTGGGAGGGAGTCTTGATAATTAAGAAAATACTTTGAAAAATCGCGGGTAACGCGCGAATGCCGAGTTGTGCTCGGAAAAATTGTTTCTTTGAAAATAAACATAAAAACAAACCAAACGTGTAATATTTTTTAACCGACTTCTTTCCGTATCAGCATTATGTCAACTTTTCAAAATGTCAACCGGTTGCAAAATGTCCACTTTTCACAATGTGAACTTCTTAAAATGTCAATTTCTCACAATGTCAACTTCAATAAATGACAAATTCGTTTACCGCCATTTTTGAGCGCGGGTAACGCATCGCAACTATTAGTTTATAATATCATTGATGAAAACTCACCAAGTTACAAGCTCGTTGTCTTGTGTCGTTTTCCGCGCAAAAGATCATATCCACCACGATTCGTCTTACGTTAATTGTAACTTTTCCGATAGATATGACAAAGAGCGGTTGTCAGCAGTGTATTGACCTAACATTTACCATCACACTTGCAGTCTTTGAACTATCATAATAGTCGATTGTAGATATTATTATGTAACTACGTACTTTTTAGTAAACAAATAAAAAGTTCGTTCAGATAAACACGCGTTGGCGTGGCGTGTTTAAAAATGTTAATGAAATTAATTAATTACACGACGTCATCATTATTATTATTTAAAAGAGCACTATTTACACACGACATGATATGGGAACGCGGGCGCAACGATACGTACGTATCGATCTCTAGCTTTCGGGTGACTGAGCCGGTGACGCGGGGTCAGCGTGGGCCCCCCAGGGGTTCTGCCTTGTCGTGGTGGGGGGCTCTAGTAGCCGTGGCTTGGTCACCCACGGTGAAGCTAGAGGAACCCGGGGAGGGCCGCTCCTCTGGGCTTTGCCGGCAAGCCCATGTTGGAACGGCGTAGGTTGCGGACCTTATGGGGGAGCCGCAACTGAGGTGGGCTGCGGTGTCATATGGGCGGCACCGCAGCTGAGAGATGGGGGCCGCGGCGGGAGAGGAGTGCCGGTATGCCGATGCGCCGCTCTCCCTTCCTTCCGCGGCCTTGACGGGGCCGCCACCGTTAGATGGCGGACGCGGTGGGGCCGCAGGGGAAGAGGAGTGCCGGTATAGCGAGGCGCCACTCTCCCTATCCTCTGCGGCCGCAGCGGCAGGCGGCGGGGCCACAGACCTGACCCGTCGCAGGGGACCTTGGGCGTCCGGACATAGGGTTGTCTGGCGCCCATTGCACATGGTCTCCATGGTGGTTGCGGCATCCGTTTGCTGTGTCGTGAGAGACCGGCAACGGGCGGCTGCGGGCGGGTTCGCGGTTGTTTGCGAGAGCGTTCCCGCGTCCCGCCCTCAAGCAGCTGAGAAGGTATACTGTGGAGTTTTAGTGGGTTCGAGTCCCACAAAACCGCTCTGTCTCCCCGTGTCAGAGCGGTATGCGAGGGCACTTCACCACATAAAAAAAAAAAAAAAAAAACGACTGAGGTGGTGGCGCGGTGTCAGCATGGGGCCATCGCGAGGACAGAGCGGGTTGATGCACTGCGGCCGCGCCGACATGGCCCTAGGTACTCAATCCATTGGTCCGCGTACCTACTGTGATCAAATTATACTTAAGAATTTTATTAAATAGATTCTCTAAAGATTATTTGGTCAAAATATAACATGGTGTAAAAGTTATTACAATCGATTTTATTACTGATTCTGAACAAACTGGTTTCAGGTTTCGTTTATTATACAGGGTTACATTTTATTCAGAATTGTCTGCTTATTCTTTCATGCCTATACCGAGAATACATTTATCGCCACTCGTATAAAAAAGAAACAACGTTATTATAATAAAGTCCCTGTTAAGAAGCCTTCGCAGAGACCAAAATTTCTGATATGTGGCTGCTCATCAGGTGATCAAATAATATTTTTTATGGAATAATAATTGGAGAAACATATACCATACAAATATGGATGCATCAATCCAGAATCTTATCTTATTTGTTAACTCTCAGCAATGTCAACATAAACAAGGGACAGAGTGAGACAGGTACAATAAGGTTTGAAAATTTTAATGGTTTTAAATTGATTCATGCGGCCTGACCTAGAGTAGTAACTTATGTGTATATTTATTATGTGTATCTTAGATTTTGCATAGATATAAGGATAACAGCCAGCAAAGCCATTACTTTGATTGATTATCCTCAATGATAAATTGATAACTTTTTACCACTGCAGAATTATATATAGCCCATATTGGTTTAGGTGTGGTGGTGTCTGAAGTGAAAGAGCTTCGTCATCAGATATTGCTTGGCTTAAACATTTCAAATAAGGTGATATTTAATGATACTTCTGTTGCCTTTTTTACCTATTACTTTGTTCTACCAGTAAATTGGAAATGTTCCAATTCCATTCTTATGGTAATATTTTTAACGGTGTCAGGGGTCTAGTGTTTGTAAATATGAATCAATTATGACTTATCCCTACAAAGTAAATAAATAAATATAAAAAAATAACAATAAATAAAAATAAGTATAGGTATATAAACATAACAATAAATAATTAATCAGCATTCTTTACGACATTGTAGTATTACCAGTATTACCTGGAGTATTTATCCGGGAGGCGCAGGTTCGAATCCTGTTCGGGACCGTATTCTTTTTCCATTTAATATAATAACTGTAGAGTTCGCTAAGCATGCGTTAATGCTTTTTAAAGATTTATCTTGAATTGTTAAGGTAATTGCATTCTTTACAACATTGTATTAACTGCAAAGTTAGTCGTGTCGGTTCGGTCATTTGTATAGGGACTGAATTGATAGCAATAACGTCGCCATAAGACGTGTTAGAATATGGAAGGAGAATTCGCGGTGGTGAGCAGAGGTCGAGATGGCTTAGTGGTCAGAGCGCCTGGAGTATTTATCCGGGAGGCGCAGGTTCGAATCCTGTTCGCGACCGTATTCTTTTTCCATTTAATATAATAACTTTAGAGTTCGCTAAGCATGCGTTAATGCTTTTCAAAGATTTATCTTGAAATAAAAAAGGCCTACATAATAATTTTAATTTAAAAATATATGATTAATATAAATATACTTAATAAAAGTACACACAATAAATATCTAACTAAATATAAAAAGGCCAGGCACTACATAATAATTTTAAGTTACTAAATATATAAAAAATAAACATGACATCTAACAACTAACAATAAAAACATATAATAATACATACTTAGTTCATAAAAAGTTCAAAGCAGAAATCGCTTATATCTCGCACTGTAGTAGTGGTCTTAGTAAACACAGTTCAACTACTGTATTAGAACCCACCGGCTCCTTTACAAATTTGTTAATAGTACCTCCTTTATTTTGTTTTTATTTGTACCTATGCCAAACAATGTTTTAATGTTTTAAGTTATCATGTTATGATTGTGTGAACAGATGTAATTTTAACCATTACGTTACGCAATTTGTTATCTTATATGGTATATTGTAAGTTTAAGTTTTCTCACTAAACAAATATGTTATTAATTTGAGAAGTAAATATCATTAACAACGCTTATTACAGCCAACTTTGCAAAATGCTTAAAAAGTTTTACCTATAATATTATCTATACTAATATCATAAAGCTGAAGAGTTTGTTTATTTGGTTGAATGGGCTAATCTCAGAAACTACTGGTTCGATTTGAAATTGTTTTTTTGTGTTGGGTGGTCCATTTATCAAGGAAAGATATAGGCCATATAACATCATGCTATGACCAACAGGAGCAGAACATCAATGAAAAATTTTGCAAAATCGGGAAATAATATTCCTTTATGACAGCTTCCACTGCATGCGCAAAAAATTATGTATGACGAAATGATTCCCATTTAAAAGTTCTAAAAAGAGTCTGCAACAGCATAATTATGTTTATCTTTTAAGGTTGACTCACTATGAACTTTCTAATTAGTAGTCAAATTTGTTCTAAAATAATGCATTATTTTGCGAAGGTGTTTTTATAAACATGATATTAATCCTTATCCAGATAAATATGTTATTCATCACAAATTTTGAACAAAATTGCCCTTGACATCATTTGATTTCAATTAATATCTTAAGAGATATCATAATTTTAAAATAACTCCACAACAAAATAAAGATGTGCAAGGTGATGTGTGTGGTGTGCGCGCGCGCATTTATGATGTGCAAAGCAGGCGGTCATGAGGTGGTGGAATATAATTTAGTACGGCTTTTCCTCAAATTATTAATATCAATAGTGTTATATATAAAGTTTACAAATTATTTCTTAATTGTCATACTGTTAATATTGCTTTCCTTGAAACAATAATATTTAATAAAAAAAAAACAACTTTCTTATACTGCCATATTATAAAACAAAAACTGGACATGTGCAAGTAAAATTTGTACACTGAGGGTTCAAATTAGCATTACATATTCATAAACCATTAAAGCACAGAATATTAGTTTTACAACAAAAAGAAGCAAATTGACGGACCAAATAAACTTTGCTATTGAAGAAATATTTTCCCATACATCAGAAATAGGATAAGAGTAATATGACAAAGTTGATAATCCAAATCAAAGCAAAAGTAAGTTTATAAATGTATTTTTTTTCAATGTGATACACAATCAACAACTTTCAGATTTATTCCTTTACTTGGCGCTATGAGACCTTGCTTCTTGCCAAATTTCATAATTCCAGGACAACTGAAGTATCAGGTACTGCCGAAAGTCAAATTATGCGGCATAAATGACCATATTTTTTTATTGCATTGACTTAAAAGCCGGATTTTTTTACAGCCTGACCACAGACACTTTTTTTTAACATCAGCCCAAGGGCCTTTTTTTTACTTGATATAAATTTCAACTAGATACTTCCATGCATTCCTAAGAAAAAGGGTCTAGACCAGATAGGTCAGATATTTTTCATTTGAAGGAATGGAACCCTAAAAGAATTTGATTATAGATATAAATGTTGATGCAAAAATTTTATACGCACTTTGGTAGCATCCTGTCTTTGTATCTCTCAGTAAACGAACAGAATAATTTTCAGACTCCTTTTTGGCCTCTGTAAAAAACTGTACAAATATTGTTTGTTTTGCTCCATTTTTTGACTCAATTGTGTAATACATTTTCAAAAACTTCTTATAATACTTCTTTGCCATAAGGAATGCTTCATGTGTTTCTTTTATTTCTTGTGATAATAGTTTTTGATCTGAAATTTTTTATATTTCATTAAAATAGTGGATTTTACAATCCATCTATGACATATATATTAGATTAATATAATAATCCATCCATCTTTGAGCAGTATATCCTTGCTTTGAAGCTTTTGTCCTACTGTCCCCAAAATCCTCAATAGACTTAGTCATGTCTTGCAGTCACTAGGCTTATTATTTCTTGATATTTATAAGTGGTAAATAGAACTGAATACAGATAGGTAGGTCCGTAGATCATTCGGAGTTGAATACAGATATGCATCCAGCTCTGAAGGTTTATATCCACGTCCCATATGGGACCCTTAAGGGTCCGGTGGTCTAACCGTGATCAGGGGAGTTGGACTGCAGGTGGAGTGTGGGAGTGCCATGCACGAGTGACGTGTGCGTCTTGCTCCGGCCGCCCGCCATGCGCCGTCCACGGTCCGCGATCCCCGATTCAGTTCCGCTCATTGCATGTATTTCTTTGCCGCTCCCGTGTAGATACGTTTATTATGTGTGGCCCCGGCGATAGGCATCATTAACGCGAGTGATACTGGACCGCGGATTCGTATCCATCCGGACCTACCCATCTCAAAAACTGAACTCAAAATTGTAAACATAGTACATGTCAGTCAGCGATAATGTTAGTACCTACTTTCAATCAGTAAAATAATTTTACAGATCAACTATTTAGTTAACAACTTTTTCAATGACACTGAAATAATTAAGCAGATGGTAATTAGATGAAGTAAAACGCACATTTTAGAATCAGAATGGTACATACCTTTTTTATAGTTTTCATATTGGATTTTCTGAAGCGAAAGTTCCTCAAGTTTTAGATCGATGTCATGCCGTAGTTGCTTGTTTCGATCCATTAAGTTTCGAAGTTCATCATCATGATTTTGTGCAACATCGCCTTGGCAATTGTAGTTCCGAACTTTAAAACCGTTTTCTATTAAATTAATAACATGTTCATGTAAAGACTCAACTTTTGCTCCAAACTCTCTGTAACTGGTTTCTTCCATGTTAATTAAGTTAAAATGAATATTCCAATGTTCTTTGGTTACATTCATTTTTCAACAACTTATTTTATTTATGTGTTTCTTTCGTTAGGTGAAGTTAGTTTCTAGTTACTTGTGTCAATTTCAAAAATTAGCCAGCCGACAGTCAACTGAACAGGTCAACTGTCTAGTGCTGTTCCTAACAAAAGGCTCGCCGTATATTAATGCATTACGTAGATTAAATAATAATCATCGTAAATTGTGTACAAAACACCAAAACTTGCCGCTTAACTATATTTTTTTTTAACGAAACACTTTTTCGTGTATTATAACAAATTTTTCATTAAGGAAATTAAATAAAAAAATTCATTAAATTTCATATGAAATGAAAATGAAAGACTGTGCCTAGAAATGGACTCGGAGAAGTACAAAATTGTACTTCATAACAATAAAAATCTATTGTGTCTGGCTAATTAGAAAACCAACAGATTACATACAGACTGGTATTTTCTTTGTTGGTCCTAGTTTTATAGTGAAATGAAATTAGCTTTATTTTAATGTGAAGAAACGTAAAAAGTTGTTAAAATATGATTAAAATAAACTAGAATTTTGCTCAGTCAGTTGCCGTTTATTTGATACGGTAGTGAATTTGCTTCAGTATACCGTATTTTTAATGTTTAGAATACCTGCATGCCGTATATTACGCCATATATTATTATTATTATACGGCAATTGCCGTATCAGAACCAACACTGCAACTGACTGAACCACAAATTGTTATAAACTTATTCAATTCAGTGAAGAGACAGAGAAGTATCCTTAGATAAGCCTTAGATAGACATGTCGAATCTCTCTGAATAAAATCGATTCGAATTGAAACCGTCTGAATCAATTCTTGATTTAAACGGATTATAGAAAATAGATTCTCAATTAATCGATTCGATTTAACAATAAAATAAGATTTTTCCAATGATTTCAAAAGAATAGCTAGTAATATATATGTCAATGGATTTTTCATAGAATCACCGTTCGTACCTTCATTAACCTCGAAAATGTATCCTGGATACAATATAGATTGTCTGACTTCACAATCTCATAATCAAAAGCGTGAAAGTGAAAATTGCATCTCTAAATTGGTTAATTCTTCAACTGTATTTTAATATACAAAGATACGTTGCCCTCTTCAATGCATATACGTGTTAGCGTGATGAACTACGTTTATTCTGTTTTCCTGACCATTAAGCTACGCTACAGTGAAAGCCGGACAGGGAGATAGACAATGTTTCCAAAGTTTTGAGATTGTATTAAAGTTAGTAGTTACCTATAAAGTAACACTTAAATTTTGGAATAATGTTCAATGTACGAAATACTTAGTATGTCTACAGTTTTATGATACATATAAATAAACAATAAAAAGGTCGACATAACTATTTAAATTGTAGGAGTTTATTGAATTATTTTCCATGCAATGGTTGTCTGGAAGAAATTGCTTCTAGTTATAAGACAGCCATTTGTACCATCATTGTTTGTGTTACATTCTGTACAAGTTTATTTTCAGCGTACATTAAAGTATAATGGATTTAACTATCTATTACAAAACACTCATAGTCAAACACATTATTGTGTTGACTGTACAAATTGCAGGCCAATTACATATTAAAAGCACTGACAGTAAGTAAAGTAGGCACACTGCGATTAGAATACTTTATTGGATAACATATTTGTCAATATGCAATTGTAGGCATTGTGCGATCCAATGTATGGTAGTTGCAAAATATTGGCATTGTGCTACCGCTTACCTGAAAATATTGAAAAGTCAACTAAGCGCGATAGTAGGCATCGTGCTACGAAATCATAAATAGTGTCTTGTATATTCTTCAGTTTTCGGAATTTTTGGTGGTGGTTTAATCATAAACGAAGGATAGAAAAAGACCTACAAATCCTACCAAAGAATTAGAATATTTTTGTTACCCCATAGAAGGACATAGAGCTCAAAAAAGTGCAACCGTTTTTGAATTGTCAATGTGTACGTGCAATAGTGATGTACAACGTGGAAATATTGACACATATCGCTTATCGATAAACAGTATTTCAGATGTAAAGACTTGGTATACAAAATGAAATTATGTTATGTTATTTATGTTATGAAAATATTTTCAATCAAATGATGTTAATAAAACTAAAATTACAAGCGTTTATATTATTTAATGCACTTCATTAATTAATTACATTATTTTAATAAAAACATTTCATGCGCTCATACTATAATTATATTTCATTGGTAATAGGTACTTTGTTAAGAAAGCCGCTTTTAAGGACCCTGAGCAGTGTTTAGAGTATGACTGATTGAGATGATGATTGACTGAATAATTTTTACCTAGGTAGGTAAAAATAGGATAGGTATCCTAATACCATTGCGGAGGTGGTCTGGACTCAGCGCAGCACACGCTTGAGGTGTGCCCTGCCTAGACCGCTGAGCGGCGGATACTAAGAGACAGTATCGGGCGAGATCTATTTCTGCCGGCAATAGTGAGGTCTAGGCTGGCAGATTTAGGGAACTGGAGAGAAATGGCTTCCTTTTGTGATACTGCTGTCGTCCAGAAAGATGCCGCCGAGCCAGGATTGTGAGAGGTCCGATCCCTCTCGGAGAAGAAGGCGTCTAGGAGGCAATCGCCTCGGCGCCTAACAGCCGGAACCCCGCCTGTATGATTTAAGACAGGCGGCCCTTCGGGGTCACGGGTGCTTAGAGAGGGGACTCTATTTACCCATCGTGATCCCAGAGAAGACGGTGGCATAGTGGTCACGTGCTATCGTGCACAGCGCGGCTTAGGGGAGACCCCTTTACAGTCCTTCCAGGGATGTGTCTTAATGTGTGGGGGTACTGGACCTGGTCTATTAAGTGCCTCCCTCCATATGCTGATGGTGACCGCCGAGGTGGTTTTAGTGAGGTAAGAACCCCACACCCCCGGTCCTACCCCTGTACCCCGGTCTAATCCATAAAAGCCGGGCACGTTTTTGAAGGTTTCTCCTCGAAAAATTAGGTATATCCTATTATCTTTCCTTATTTCTTCTTTTTCTTTATTATTTTTTCTTCTTTTCTTTATTCTTTTCGTTATCAATTAGTCTCATCCATTTTTCCTTTTCCTTAGCATCGACAGGAAACCTTTTAGTATAAAAAAATATATCATAAAAATATGAAAATCTCTTGAATTTGTGGTAAAAAATATGTAAACAACATATTCATTACGCTATCACATATAGGCTCAGTGCTCACCGCCTAAAGGTGATAGCGCAGGAATCACTAACTAGTTTCACTCGGGGTCTAATCAAATTCAAATCAAATAGCGAAGAATAATAGTAGCGCAGTTCGTTAGATCATTATTAAACTAAGGTCCGCACAAAGTAGGTTGGCGGTCCGGATTTGAACCGCATTTGAGTACTGTAATAGCGTGATGAAATATAATATATTTATTACGTAACCTGGGCCACTTAGCTACGCCAAGCTTCTTATATGTTATAAACGTTCGGGCAGACATACCGACAAACAGACAGAAACGTTTCCAAACATTTTGATTTCATCGTATTAGGTACCCCAATAAAAATTTTGGAAAAATTATCAATGTGCAAAGATAGTTGGTAGACCTACACTAATAATAAATTCTGATATCGGAACTTATTGTTCTAAAATTTCAGGGCGGTCACCATCAGCATATGGAGGGAGGCTCTTAATTTCAAGATCATTATTTATCAGTCAAGATCATTGTTTATCAACAATTAGACTTTTTGTATCTAAAAAATCGTCATGAAATACAAATATTTGTACATCTATTTCATTGTTTTTTAATACATGAGAAATCGATGTACATACATAACTCAATAGGGTGACATCATGACATGATAGTATGTGAACGATCGGACGAGTTATTACTAGATCAATTCAATTTCTAAACGAGTATACTCAGCAAAATAAACTTATCTCTATTCATATTGGGTCTTTTTTTTTATATGAAATTATTTGATGGCTGCAATAGGGTATATGCATGTATTTTTTTTTTATTTTTAATCGATTGTGTACGTTAGAACATTAACGTAAAAAAAATATCTCTTGAAAAATATCAATATTGACTCATAAAATAAATAAATAAATCTGCCATTAATTTCGTGAAGTTTAAACGCCATCCATTTTGGCGCGCTTCTCCTATGACGTCAGTTTACATAAAGGTACCAAATAAACAAACAAATAGAGTTACTTAAAACACACTTCTGACACTTCACAATTCAGACGTCGTGTGCAGTGTTATGTTTGTTTCTCGGATTTTCAATATTATGAAGTTCATTTACTTATTTAAACATGGAAAATGACAGGAAACTATTATACAAATACTGTGTTGTACCTATGTGCAAAAATAAAATGAGAAATGCGCCTGATAAAGTGTATTTTTATGTCCCACAAGATGAGACCCTAAGATAACATTGGTGTATCTATGAGAAGAGAAGATGTATCTCCAACGAGTTGTTTATATTGTTGTGAAGATCCCTTTATTGTGAGTACATAAGTTATTATTTTATACAACTACGTACTTGATTTTAAACATAACCTAATTGTAGAAGTTTACCCAAGTGATAAAAATTTGTATATATACTGTACTTAATATGTTTTCCCAAGATTTTAAATTAAGCGTAGGTACATACATAATGTATTTACAATTCTTCGTATTTAGCCGTGAGTTTCATATATTAATCACTTTAATGTCTTGTTTGCAGATTGAAGATGATTCAGAGAATTATATTCAATATAAGATAATGGCTTTACAAGAAGGGCAAAAAATTACACCACGATTAAAGAAAGGTGTTGGACCACATATATTCCAATGTCAGAAAGATAAGCCATCATGGGAGATAATGGGTGCTATAAAAATGAAAAGAAAAGCTCTAATTGAAGAAGCTTTATCTGAGTCAGCCTTTAACCAACATGACTCTCATAAAATTGGTGAATCTTCACCATATGATTATTATGAACACAACTTACTTGGTCACAGTACAAGAAGTGCAACTAAAATCAATTAATGTTTCATAAGTGCATGTAATTTTGCCTATTTGAAATAAAAACTGTTGACTTTGTAATCTTTATTTAATTTCTTGTACCCCAGACGGTCTTGTTAATTATATCTCTGATGGATATGGTGGCAGAGCAGAACAGATGACATGATAGTAGAAGACTCTGGTTTCCTTGATTACTTACCTACTTCCTAAGAAAGCCATTACGGCAGACAGAGGTTTTAATGGTCTATCATATTTGTTAGGAACCAAGAATTGTACCCTATAAGTCTGTATCCAACTCCACCCCAATTACAAAAGATGTTAAGCAATCTAAGCAAATAGCAGCATTATGGATTCATATAGAACATGTTATAAGTAGAATAAGAGAGTTTCATATGTTACTGCCTCATGTGTGTGTTGATCACAACTTGATCCCTGTTATAGACGAAATTATAATAGTGGCTTGTGGATTAATTAATATACAAGATGTGTTAATAAAAAAGATTTTTTCTTAAAAAACAAATTTATTTAAATAAAAAAGAAAATATAGCATTGCACCAAAACGGAGTGCATTTATCTAAAATATTTTCACACAACTCCTTGTCATACTCAACTGAATAAACTCTTGAGCATTTGCTGGTTTGCTATGGCCACACTCACTAAATGGTGAATGGATAACTTATCTATGTTACTTGGTTCTTTATAATACTTGGTTAGTTGATTATATGTACAATCAAAAGTGTAGCATTCATTTTTAAAAATTGATAAAAATTCTTTAAAAAACTTTTTATTTGTGACCTTTCAGCCCCAATACTTCTTTTAGATATTTCCTTAGCTTTGACAAATTTAAGGCCTTTCCCAACTGATGTCAATTTCGACTTTTTCCAATAGCAGTCAACACTTGTTGATGGTGGATCTTTACTGCATCTATGCAACCAGGCTAAGAAGGGAATAGCAAGCTTACAGCCACCTAAAACAAAAAAATATTCTTATTTTATTATTAATATTACCAGCAGATTAAAGGTAAATATATTATATGTAATCTACTGGTTCTTATTACCAGACACAATAGATTTTTATTGTAACAAAATATAATTTTATGTCTCCTGTAATCTTAAACAATCAGAATTTCACTACTTTTGAGTGTATATCTCTTACCTAAGTGTGTTGCACAATCCTCACACTCCACGGTTATGATGCATCCTTCAGTCTCATTACAAGTAGCTGTAATGTTATAACATTTCTGTCGAATATTATGCTCCGTTGTAATACGAGCCTTGACAACTTCGTTTAACTTGGACATATCCAACTGCTGAATCGCCATACGATTCTCGTTCCGATCTGTCACAAAGAATATGCATGTAAATTATTTAGATTCTCCACTTGAATCATTAAAACAGTCAGTGGGTCTTCGAGTTTAATAGTATGGCAAAAGGATAGCATTATTTTCTATGAAATATAAAATCACTGCATACATTATAGGTTATGTTATGTGCTCATCTGATGCATTAAAAATTAACTTAAGCATAAAAAGCTAATGAATATTTGTATTTTGCAATGAAAATTTTACAAATATCTATAACATATTTACCTTGCAGCTTTTACTTCTCTTAGTTCAGCAGACGTAGTCAGATTTTGATGCAAAATATGTAAGCATCTATTTTCGGAAGATTATCCAACTGTGCTTTCACAAAACCACTTTCAGTCATAGTTGTAACAGTCATAAGACTACTGTTCTCCAACAAGAAGTCAATAATTAGTTAAATGCAAAGCAATCATGATAAAACCGAAAGGCAACCATAAAAAAAAACTGAAAACAACGCCATGTTCATGTTGAGTTGTTGACACTTGATACTTCACGGTGTTAACTTATCACAGTAGTGCTTGACTCGATTCAACTTTATTCGAGTGAAAATTTTAAATAACACGTTAAAGTCTACTCGTATTAGGTTAAATGCGTTGTTTGCTGAACGATATCTACGTTTATATAAACTAGAAACTTAAATCATATCAATAAAAAAACATTTTTTGTTTGATAACATGAGATAAGTAATCGATCTTAGTGATCGAGTTACTCGAGAATCACTCGAGTGGTATTCGATTAAAATTATTAGATGACTAGGGAGCTAAAATCAGTCTCGAGTCACAGCACTTATTCAAGAAATGTGACGTCATATTTTGTTGCCTCCAATAGCGTTACGTTTTGAGATTTTAAATTTCCCTCGCATATTTTCGACTTTTTATTATTTTATTTCTAATATTATCACTGAATTAATTGAAAAAATAAAGGTGTAGGTGTGATTCAGTAGTAATAAGGATTACAAAAAAATATATTTTACTCATATTTAAATCACATGCATATTCCCTATTCCACGTTGTTTTTTCCTCAGAACATGAACGAATAAACCCTATTTCAGGAAAGGATTTTGCCTTGGTGAGATCGTGGCGCTACTCGTTCCAAGTAGAACACACCTCCAGTGTTAGCAGCAACCATCACAGTTATTGATTTCGGCCTATACGTAACTCGAAAGCCAAAGATACTATGTTTTAAATAAATATGTGCATTTTGTAACATTTTCTTTATATATCTCTTATATTAGGTACCCTATGGTGTGCTGGTACCTACACTTATGTATTGAAGTGAATGTTGGTGTGGCAATAGAGACATGAAAGTAGAATAAATGCTGTAAAAATGCGTGCCTTGCGAAGTACGTGTGGTGTAACTATGAATGATAAATTGAGGAATGATGTGATTCGACAACATTGCGGTATAAAAGTAGACGTGGTGACGAAAATTTAAAAGAGGATTCTTAGATGGTTTGATCATATTGAGAAAATGAATGAAAGACGGTTATTAAAGGTATCTACAAGGCAAGTATAAGTGAAAATGCCAGAAGGGGACGCCCTAGAAGCATATACACTGACTTTATTAGTGGTATCCTCAAAAAGATAAGGTGCGACTCGCAACCGCATCGCATGTATGACAAGATGTACGAACGTGGACGAAGCCTTTTGCATATGTAAGGATCGTAGCAGGTGGCGTTCTGTAGTTTTTGCCTACCCTTATGGGAGAAAGGCGTGAGTTTATGTATGTATGTATGAATTAGGTAACCTTTTATTATATCTAAGCCTTATGTCTTTCTGTCAGCTATCGGGCTATATGTTTCATATAAACAAGTGGAAACTTTCAAAGAATTTGTTTGTTAATATAGCCTCAATTATAAAAAATCTTATTTAAAAAATTATAGTGTATGTGTTCTAATATTACACACAAAGTAATAAAAACAATATGTTGGTAAGAAACTCAAGTGTGACTACGAAGTGACTAATCGTAAACTTCAAAGTATTTCTCTAAAATAGTAAAATTTAATCTGTAGTAACCACAGATCAAAATGATAATACTATGCTATACTAGGTAACAACATAGCAAATATATGTCGTGATATAAGATAATCATCGGCTGGACACTATACTAGAACGAGACAGGTATACCGTAAAATGAGACATCAAACTATTTCAAGGTCACCAAATATACGGAGAATATACGGAGGAATATACGGAGTGGGGAAGACGGTACGACATTTAAAAAAACCACGTATGGGGTGTCACTTTCTCTGACCGTACACAAAAAATCAATAAAATCGGATGGATAGTTTCGGCACAGGAAATTATTTTCATTTTCTGAATTTCGAACATGCTGTACTCGTAAATGTAGTAACATTTTACTAGGCAAAGATCATTAGGTCATAAAGCTGTGCGAATTCATTGATAATTACATCTCCTTCACAATATTAATAAAAGACAGAGAAAAGTGACACACGTTGCCTCTTAGACGCCCTTCATCTAGACAAATCAAAACAATAAGTGAGAAATAGTCTTTATTATTATTATATTATTTTATTATTAATTATGCCTTAGGTGAGTTATTCAGCTGCAGAATACACTGACATGATCCTTATCTATGGAGAATGTCTACAAAACTCAGCTGTAGCATTACGTAATCGGGAGATATATGGTGAAACTCGAACGTGCCCTACAAATAGTCATGTTTTTACACAGGCCGTTCAAAGACTTAGAGATAATCAGCCATTAGTTCCGCGACAGGAAGGCGTTCCTTCGCATGAAGTTGCAGTGCGGCTTGAGGAACAGATTCTAGAGTATTTTGCCAACAACCCTACTTGTAGGCTTCGAAACGCAGCTCGCTGGTTTCAAGTAGACCATAGGACTGTGCACAGAATTTTGAAAAGGGATGAACGACGGCCTTTCAAATACAGGAAAGTTCAAGCTTTATTACCCAGGGATAGGCCGGTCAGAGTAGCCTTCTGTAATTGGCTACTGGGAAAAATAACTGATGACCCTGACTTCCTCTTCAATATCTTGTGGACAGATGAGAGTACATTTACACGCAATGGTATTTGTAATCGGCAAAACTTGCGCTACTGGAATCGTGAAAACCCGCATGTGTGGCGAGAATCTGCATACCAGTACCGATTTTTAGTAAATGTTTGGGCTGGCATTCATAGGAACCAAATAATAGGTCCCGTTTTTATTGACGGAAATTTGATTGCGGCCAAGTTTTTAGAGCTTCTTAGTGGTCCCGTATCTGATTACGTAGATGACTTTAGACGTGTGTCGTCGTCTTTGGTACCAATTGGATGGTGCGCCTGCCCATTCCATCGTGCCTGTGAGAGAACGTTTAACGGCAATGTTTGGACAGCAGTAGATTGGTCGCTATGGACCCTGCCGGTGGCCAGCACGATCGCCAGACTTGACGCCACTGGTTTTTTTTTGTGGAGATCCATAAATAATGAAGTCTATGCTCGCGAAGTTCACACCTTAGATGAGCTAAAAATCAAAATTACTCGTGCGTTTGAGAATTTAAAACGTACGGCTGTGCAAGGTGATTTGTTACGGCGAGTCCGAAATAATAATACGAGACGATGCCGCTTGTGCGTAGAGGAGAACGGTGGGAATATTGAAAATTTAAAAATTTTGTTTACTTTGTTCGTACAGTGCAAAGTTTTTTTCATTTAGCGATCGTTTAAATTAATTATGAGACACTCAGTGTTTATAGCAATAGTTCTCCAAACGTAAAGTGAGTGCTTTGTTTATCACCGACAAAAGAGACCGACCTAGAGGTCTCAAATTGCACGTTGAGGCGACATTGCCGTCCATACAACAGGTCAGTCACTTTTCATTGACAGATAATTACAAATGGTGTTATTTTTTGCTCCGACAATTTTACTATTTATTATGTTTGAAAATTACAATTTTTTAATTTTTGATAAATAATTTTGTTGTGTGTTTGAAAATGCTTCTATAGGCTAGTAATAGCCGTGTATTCATATAATGTCGTAGCATCATCCCCACTCAGTATATTTACTAGATGTTTGGAAGAGATCTCTCCACTTTCATATATAACTTTTTTGGGTAGCCTTCATTGAATAAACTATTCAACCATCGATTATGGTTAAATATTACAATAGTCGATTAATCTATTGAATATATATAATCGATTATCAACATCACTAATGCAAACAGCAACTGCAAATGTCAATGCTCAAAGATCGTGAATTGGAAATACATTTGATGTAAACGAGAAATTCAATTTTATTGTTAATTGTTCTACTATTGATATAGTTCAGTAGCTGACATGCAGCTATCAATTCCTTTGTTTACAAAATATTTGTGTCTGATTAAAGATAATAGAAGGGTATGAATTTCTGGTAAGCAATATAATGGATAGAAATCAATAGGTCATGTGTTTATTTATGATAAATTTTTATTTTAATGTTCATCTTAGGTTTACGGCGAAAAATCTCAAGGGGACCTATCCACAGACTGTTTATTATCATTATGTTTTATTGCATTTATGATGAAAAGCTTGTAAAGTCTGTTTCTGTGCTAACTAAGAGTTTTATGACTTTGGAGGTATTTGTGCAGAATTTGTCCAATGGGCCATTGTCTCAGCTGTTTCAAAAACCAAGCTAATGCTGATATTACTACTACTCCTCACAGAAAAAAAGATGGTAAGTAGTCCTTATTATATTGTACAAACCTAATAATTGTTAGTATTTTTCTTAATTAATTTATCAGTAGCTTATTTTACTGTTTCAGAGATGACAGAAATAGCAGTAACGGTTTCTGTTTATCCACAACAAGAACCACTTCTTCATGAAAATCAAAACACCATTAACAATTTTAGGAACACAAGCAGTTCACAAATTTCAAGCTCATTGTCCAGAGAGCAGAGCCCGGTAGAGTCGCTCAATACACAGAAAAATAATTTAGTTATAGAGAGATTACCAAAACCATTTTATCAGAAGCTGCCATCTATACCACGGACCATGACATCTTTGGGTTCAAGTGACTCCCGCATATCTGAATCTAAAATTATCCAGCTTTTTGATCAATACAAAGATTCACTGGAAGATGCTATTTTGGCAGAAGGAATAGAAAATCTTTGCAATGATCTACAGTTAAACCCAGATGATTTTAAAGTTTTAGTTTTGGCATGGAAATTAAATGCTAGTCAAATGTGTAGATTTACAAAATATGAATTTGTACAGGGCTTGAAGAATATGAAAACAGAATCAATTAAGGGCATACAATACAAATTAAATGAGATAACAAGTGAGCTCAAAAGGGATACTGAAAACTTTAAGGATTTGTATAGATTTACTTTTAAATTTGGTTTAGATGTGAGTACTGGCCAGAGAATATTACCAACAGATATTGCTATCCTACTGTGGCGTCTAGTCTTCACTAACAATGAACCTCCTATTTTAGATAGATGGTTGCAATATTTAGAAAAGAACCCACATATAAGAGGTATTCCTAAAGACACTTGGTATATGTTTTTAAATTTTTGTGAATTCATTGGGGATGATCTTGGCAGTTATGATGACACAGAAGCTTGGCCTAGTCTCTTTGATGATTTTGTGGAGTATGAAAATGATCAAATGAATCAAAATGTGAAGAGAAATGATATCAAAACACAGGATTAATGTCCTTTGCCAAATTATAGCTACTATAGGTACTTAATTAAGATATTAAGACTGATAATCTGATAATGAATGTTCAATGATGTTAGTCTTGTATCTCCAATGAAGTTATGTTTTAATAAGGTATATGAATGTATTATTGAGTACTACTTACTGAACAAAATTGCATAGGTAATCTAGATACATATTGTGAGATTTAAAAATGTACATAACATACTATTTTATTTTATATCAGTTTATCATTAGGTTTATTTAAAAAATAATTTAACATTCCAGTAATGGAATTAGACAAAAATTGTGTAAATATTGTACTTGAATGCATCAAGGGTACTTTTTTCTTAAATGTTGTATATTTTTATCTTACTTTTACTTTTTTCATTGCTACTTGGAGTATATATCTTGTACTAACTAATTATTGCCTGAAAAATAATAGTATAATTATTATATTTAAGAAGTTTTATTTATAGTTTTGTGATATTATAGAACTTACACTGTTATATTAAGAGTGTCCATCCATTTGTAAAATCATAAAAATAAAGGAGCTTCTGGTTGCTCTCCAATAGCCTCATACCAAGAAGCAACATGCAGACTATAATAATAATAACATTCGACTATGATGAATTTCTTTAACATATATGTATGCTTGTAATAACAACATAATAAATAATTTACAATGAATGTAACAAGTAACAACATACATTATAATAAAACAACTTTTAACCGGATTAATCGCGTGTATTATTGGTTTGTTTTTCTTGACGCTTCGAACACTTTGCAGCGTTCATGGTCGCAGGAGGACTCGGTGTTTAAACGCGATTAATCCGGTTAAAAGTTGTTTTATTATAATGTATAGTGATCAAGATATTTCTAAGTAACAACATAGCACAACGTAGTGTTGCCGATTAACAGTAAACAAAAAAACTATACTATCTTTATTATTGAATTGATAGTATCGATAGTATTGGTCTCTCTGATTGAATTACTATCGATAGTATCGTGTAAAATCTAACATAAGTATCGATACTATAGGTAGTAACCTGTAGTTTGAGACTCCATCGTTTTACACAATACTACCGAAAGCTTGAAGGAATTAGTACTGGAGTAGTTTTAGCGGGCGTACCCCTCTCGCCACTGGCATATGATTACCAATCAAACCTTTATACCTTTTACCTGTATGGTTACAATGATAGTACACAATTTTATATTTGTGTATAGTTTATTTATGTGCGCTAATACTGTTTATGTAATGTCGAGTGCTATTGTTGCTTAAGTGCAAGTTCTTTTGTGCTTGTATGTTATCTCACCCTTCAACCAAAAGTGGCGAGGTCAGAAACCTCCCGTCTAGTCCTCTAAGGGTTCTTCATACGAGCGGCACGTTGTCAACGACTGCCGCAGCCTTAAGTTGACGGCAGTCGCCGAGCGTGTCGACTGCTGTTTAGGTTGAATGCAAATAGTTTGAGAGCGCACACGTCCAAAATGAGCTCCTGCAGCAATAATATCTCTATTGGCTTGTTAGTTTCTGAAATTACAAAATTTGATTTCATTTGGAATTCCAAAGGTTAAATATCCGGACAAGTTCGAGTACGACTCGCACACCAAGAGCTATGAAGAATTGAAGGACAAACTTAACTTTGCAGTTGAAAAAATATTTCGCCTTACATTGATATACTTACGACACTGTCGATTCTCTAACTGCGAATGTAATTATTTTTAATTTATAATCGTATTATTTTTGTTTCACGTTTATCTAGAAATTATAAATTTTCGGATTTTTCCTACTTGTGCTGAAAGACCTTGCTACATGCGATATTTTAAGATTCTAGGTCAACGGGAAGTAGATTTTAATGTAGATAGGCTTCCATATAATCTACTTCCCCATCGATTCGAGATCCCCATAGATTTCGATTTAGTGAAATTATTTCAAAATATGAAACATAAATGGGCGTAACTTTTGATGGAGTTGACTTAGAAGCTTGATTTTTTCACAAGTCTAAGGGGCCTTATACTACATACGCATCTATTTGATATTAATTTCACCTGATACCTTCACAAGTTCTTGACAGACAGACAGACGGCCAACAAAGTGATCATAAAACGGTTCCTTTTTTCGTTTTGAGGAGCGGAACCCAAAAAACAGAGCATGAGTAACAGTGTGAAAGGAAAATAAAACAAATTTCAAAATAAATAAGGATCTACCTGCAAGTACGTGCAAATGAAAAAAATGCAATCGGTAAGAGAATTGTTTAGCCTATTGAATTGTGAGAAATAGGTAGATTTAATTGACCTTTTTTCATTAATCTATCATGAGCATTGTAAGAGAACAAAAAAAAAACAAGTGTTAGTGATTAACAATGTTACTTTTTTCGAAACATTGTGATTGTTTTTTATTTGGACGGAATACGACTACATAAACTTATAGTCTCCTCCATAAACGTAGGATAGAAAAAGACCAACAAAGCCTACTATGGGAATGGAAACTCTTACGGAAATACTCACATGTTAGTAAGAGAAAGCATATTTAGGTTCAGTCAGCACTATTGGCAGATGTTGTTTTCTCCAGTGTCACTGTCAAAAATCACGCTAACTTATATTTGCTGTATTGTCAGTGAATCCTGTATATTTTATAGAGTTTTTAAATGTATAAGCAATGCCTACGTGTTGTGTTGGTGACTGCGATGTTTCTTATAAAAATAACCCAGAAAAAGATTCATTTCACAGGTAAATTGTCAACAACAGCATATATTTTCATGGCCATATTTTGGAAAAATCTGTCTTTAGAAAATTTATTTTGAAAACCAAATCCTATCAAGAAAATAGTGAATTTTCTCTATAGTAAAAACAATGGTCATAAAAGCAATATTGAGTACGTTGTTCTAATATAAATTTTCATTTCATGTATACAAAATAGTGACTTGTCAGTGTCGACTATTGTGTCGATGAAATTTTAGAACAAAGAGTTCCGATATCAGAAATTATAAGTGTAGATCTACCAACTATCTCTGCACAGTAATAATTTTTCCAAAATTTTATTTGCTGTACCTAATACGATGAAACCAAAATGTTTTGAAACGTTTCTGTCTGTTTTTCGGTGTCTGTCCGAATGTTTATAACATATAAAAAGCTTAGCGTAGCTTAGTGGCCCAGGTTACGTTATAAATATATTTCATCACGCTATCACAGTAGTCCCCAAATGCGGTTAGAATCCGGACCGCCAACCTACTTTGCGCGGACCTTAGTTTAATAATGATCTAACGAACTGCGCTAGTATTATTCTTCGCTATTTGATTTGAATTTGATTAGTCCCCGAATGAAACTAGTTGGTGATTCCTGCGCTATCACCTTTAGGCTGTGAGCACTGAGCCTATATGTGATAGCGTAATGAACATGTTATTTACATAATTTTTACTACAAATTCAAGAGAATTTCACATTTTTATGGTATATTTTTTTATACTAAAAGGTTTCCTGTCGATGCTAAGGAAAAGGAAAAATGGATGAGACTAATTGATAAAGAAAAGAATAAAGATAAAGAAGAAAAAATAATAAAGAAATAAGAAAAGATAATAGAATATACCTTTTTTTTTTCGGGGGGAAACCTTCTAAAACGCGCCCGGCCTTTATGGATAAGACCGGGGTGTGTGAGATTCTTACTTCACTCAAACCACCTCGGTGGTCAACTTATGGAGGGAGGCACTTAATAGACCAGCTCCAGCACCCCCGCTATGCAGCGCTTATTAAGACACATGTCTGGAGAGACTGTAAAGGGGTCTCCCCTAAGCCTCGCTGTGCACGATAGCACGTGACCACTATGCCACCGTCTTCTTTGGGATCACGATGAGTAAATAGTGTCCACTCTCTAAGCACCCGTGACCCCAAAGGGCCGCCTGTCTTAAATCATATAGGCGGGGTTTCAGCTGTTAGGCGCCGAGGCGGTTGCCTCCTAGACGCCTACTTCTCCGAGGGGGATCGGCCCTCTCACAATCCCACTCGGCGGCCACTTTCTGGACGACAGCAGTATCACAAAAGGAAGCCATTTCTCTCCAGTTCCCTAAATCTGCCAGCGTAGACCTCACTATTGCCGGCAGAAATAGATCTCACCCGATACTGGCTCTTAGTATCCGCCGCTCAGCGGTCTAGGCAGGGCACACCTCAAGCGTGTGCTGCGCTGAGTCCAGATCACCTTCATAATGGTATTAGGATAGGTAGGTAAAAATCATTCAGTCAATCATCTTCTCAATCAGTCATACTCTATACACTGCTGAGAGTCCTTAAAAGCTGCTTTCTTAACAAAGTACCTATTACCAAGGAAATATAATTATAGTATGAGCGCATGAAATGTTTGTATTAAAATAATGTAATTAATTAATGAAGTGCATTAAATAATACCTACGCTTGTGATTTAAGTTTTATTAACATAATTTGATTGAAAATATATTCATTTTATATACGAAGTCTTTACATCTGAAATACTGTTTATCGATAAGGGATATGTGTCAATATTTCCACGTTGTACATCACTATTGCACGCACACATTGACAATTCAAAAACGGTTGCATTTTTTTGAGCTCTATGTCCTTCTATGGGGTAGCCAAAATATTCTAATTCTATGGTCTCCTCACTCTATATTATATACCACCACCAACACAATGACATAAATAAAATTAATAAACAACCTATACCGAATCAAGTATCATAAATCGATAACAAGAGATCGGAATAGGTAGAGTATATTTACCTAAACTTCAAGGAAGGAAGTAACATAGAGTGGTTAATACATCCTCTAAAATCCCGGAATAATATATTTTAATGAAGTTTTAAAAATACCAATTATTTATTGGACTTTATTTATAGTTACAAATTATTGATTTGAAGTCTCATTTATCATTTTTGTAATTCTACGTAAATATAAATCCCACCAAAAACAATAAATTTAGAAAAAAAAACAAGTCTCTCTATGCAATCTTTCCACTGTAAAAAGTTTTGAGATTTTATAGAAGCCAAGTCCTAATCAATTTATTTTGTAGTTAGTAGTGTAGCAAGCAGCTTTTAATTTGTGCTCATTAACCAAGTCACTATAATTATAATATAAATAAAACTATTGATACATTCACTAAATGTTGATAGTTAACTACAAAATAAATGTAATAAGACTGTCCTGTTGGTCTAGTGGTTAGTAGCCCTGACTGCTATGCCGGAGGTCGAGGGTTCGATTCCCACCCAGGACAAATGTTTGTGTGATGAGCACGATCATTTGTTCTGTGTCTGGGTGTAATTTATCTATAATATGTATGCATTTAGAAATATATAAGTATGTTTATCAGTTGTCTAGTACTCATAACACAAGCTCTGCTTAGCTTGAGACTAGACGGCGTTGTGTGATAGTTGTGGAATATTATTTATTTATTTATTTATTAATAGGACTTGGGTTCAATGAGATCTCAAAACATTTTTGTAATTTTTTTACATTTATTGTCTTTGGTGGAATCTCATAGTTTTTTTGTAGGTCGGTCTCTTTCTTTTCTTTTTGGTTGACATACCTATTATTGTCTTGTATAGTCGGCCATAAAATTGCTTTACCACTTTTGACAAAAACTTCCATCCAAATTAAATTCCACTAAGACTCATTAATAATGTTCATATGTGATATAGACGTAATTGGTTGACCGTGATCCAATCAATGCATACCCCTATGCATTGATTGGATCACGGTCAACCAATTACCATTACATTACAATTACCGTCGAAAAGTGCAACATATTTTAAACTTTCTAAATAATAATTTCAACTTACTAAATACAAATGTCACTAGAAACTGTGGAGTTTTTATGTTAAAAAACGCAAAAAAAAAACAAAAATCTGAATTCAATTTTCTTGACACTTGTGACATGACCTTGTCAAATCGGAAAAACTAAAAATGTCACGTAATTTAAATACTGCCGAAAGGGCACAAATAATTTCATTACACAGAGCAGGATACAACATAAGTCAAATGTCCAGAGATATTTAAGTATTTCAAGTTATACTGTACAGTTCTGGATTAATCGAGAAGCCGAAGAGGGCGGTCTCTAAAGTTACAGGCATAGTGTTCGACGGCCTACAGTAACGAGAGCGCAAAGGGAAGAAATGAGACGTGCGTTTCAAGAAAATGGTTTTAAAATCTTTGGGGACTTATGGTGCAAAAAAGGGCTCATCACAATGACAGAACTAGAAGAGCAATTGAGAGTCATTGCAGAGAGATTTGGGAGGCTATGCGGGGTATAGATATTTGTGGCCTACTTGTGGGTCAATAAGAAGCCGATCGTTGGCACTCATTGAAGCGAATGGAACAGAAATACATGTAGGTAACTAATTAGGTATAGACATTTCTTGTTTTATTTTATTAACTTCGAAATAAAATGTTAGTTATCTCAAATATGATTTGTTATTCAGTTCTTTTTCATATTCATTTTTTACATATATTTATGTTAGTGTGATATTTATTTCTATCAAGTCCCACTCGGACTTGTATCGGGTATCATACGGAAGAATGTGCATGTAATTAAATTGTTTAACTTAATTCATAAATAGTTCGATACTAACGTCAAGCATTGATGACAACGTTATGTCACTTAATTAGTAAGTAGGCAAAAATATACCTTGTTGTTTTGTGATTTGCAAACGACATTCACTCTAAGGGTGGTTAAGCAATTTTATGGTCGACTACACATCAGCTGCTGCTTTGCTTAGAGCTCATTCCGTCTATCTTAACAAAACAGCTACCCATCTTTAGACGTAATGCAGAATGACATATCTACTGTGGGACAGGTTTGCTTGTTGTATAGGTATATTAAATGGATAGTCACCACTCAAGTAAAGATAGATACTGTATTCTGATTTGACTTTCCGTGGCTGGCTTCGCGTGGCTCCTAGTTTTGTGTTTGTAAGGTTAGAAAAAAACCTAAACACGAAGAGGATGACGGGGGTAGTTCGCTCGCTCACTGGCCCCCGTCATCCTCTTCGGACCTAGCCTGTCCGTGTCGGGATACACGAAACTCCCGAGCTCGCTTCGCTCGCTCATGGATCAATTTCGTTTATTTTCTTTCATAATCCCGATATATTGTCGACTATTACAGTGGTTTAGTATTTACGTCATTCAACATTTTCATTTTTTTTTTGGTATTGCCACGTAAAATAGAGTTAGGTTATTATTGTTATGACATACAGAGCCATATGCGACAAAATTTCAAACTAAAATCAACCATGTGACATCGCCGCGGGTTCAGCTCATGACTAAGGGCTCCGTTCGAGTTCGAAACTAGTCGGGCAATCCCGAAAAATGCACGTGAGTAGTAACTGGTGAACATTAATTAACCATGTGACAGTTCATTTCACAATGTTTTACACTTTGATTAGAATTGTGGAAAGCAAATAAAAATTTTGAGTTTGAGTTTAGAGAAGAGAGGTTTTACTTAATCTCTGTTCGTTGACTCGCTGCATTGATAAACGCAAAACGTTCATTCAATTCTGCGTGTTATAGTTCAGTAATTATGTAAAACCGCTAAACGTCGTTCAGCTGTTTTTCATAACAGTACTGTTTTGTAAATCAGCTAGCAGTTTTGGAATACAGCTGATTCTACAATCCATCTGCGAAATATGTATATGTACTCTTCGCTTATTAAATAAGGAAAATTAGTCCGGAACAAAATTCAAAAATAAATATCCTAAGAGTCGGGATCGAACTGGCGACTGCATGCGTAGTCGTTCAGTAAGGCGGACATCAACGCCCTGAGACCAAATGTACTATATTTAGTGAGGCCCAAATTATTAACATAATCTAATCTTTGTTCAAAAGTGGCGATATTTGTTAAGCAGCCGAAGGTGTTCTAATCTTGACTATTGACTTCAGAGGTCACACTCGCGGAACACAATAGCAATTAGCACACTTTGTACCAACAACATTTTAAAGTATAGTTTTTAATTTTTGTAATAATTTGTCACTTGTTTGTTTTTATCACAGCTTTGTTAGACACTGAGTTTTTATCAGAAATCTGGACTTTTAGGTTTGATTATCGTATAAATACTCTTTTTTAGAATTAAATAAATGCCGCGCTTTCAGAAACACGTCTACTCGCGGCGGCGCACGGTGGATCGAAAATCGGCTGTAGAAGACATATGATCTCGATGTCTTAAATGTTATGTTTTTTTTTGCTGGAAATGACTTCTGCCGATCATTACTGTTCTATAAAATGTCATATGAAGTAATCGTGTGCACAAATGGAAGAGTTATAATTTTTATAAGAAAAAAATGTATGGAGCGGACATGAAAAATGAGGATATCGCTAGGATGGCCATTATATCCTTGGACACTGTTATAGAACTATTTATTTGTGAATTTTTGACATACTTTTATAGTACTATTTATTTGCGTTTTTTTTTTTAAATCGTCAAAATTAAAAAATGTTTATGATATGTACATTTTAATGCTTAAATATGGCTATACCAAGTGTAACTTACAATATTTTTTATGCTTAGGCCAAAACATTCTAAGAATTCACAAAGTCGTATTACTTAATTATTTGAAATGACATGGTAATTATGAATTACATAATATGTAATCTTGTCTAATGCCTCAAGTCCACATTAGCTAATGATTAATAAAACTTAATACCTATATACCTAGTTAAAAGGATACGTAACAAAATAATTTGGGGTACTCGCTAATTTAGCAATTAGTGCAGGATTAACTTAATGAAAGTAATTAGATAAATGTGATACCATCATTAGTCAATAACAATAAATAGTCAAACATTGGATTCACAACTTCAGTTCATTTAGAGCATTTCTAATACTAACATCTATCCTACCGTGTCTTTTTACTCAGTGATCGTGAATAATGGAAAGCATTATTACAAATTTGGATTTGTTTGTTATTCTGAGCAATCAGGATGCTTCGTCTTTCGATCATGAAATATTGTTCAACACACTTGTTATTCGACTGGGCTCTAGCCTTTCAGATGAAGTCAGTGTTACCGTGAAAGAATTTTGTCGAAGATTTACACGGGCAGTTCAAAAGAGATGGTTACGATCCCACAGAAAAAGTGAAGTTTTTAGACGTGATTACAGTAATTGGCTTGAGGCAAATATTGACTGGCCAAACTGCGTGCAAACCAATTTGCTCATTCAAGAATCAACAAGTGAAAATATTTCTACTGAACCTGTACCATCAACTTCAAAAATGAAATCAACTTCAACGATGACAAAAAGATCTCGAAAGCCGTTTGAAGATCTAAGTAATAAGCAGCAGAAGATACGATCTGATGAACATATAGGCGATAACCCTAATGAAGTAGCTTATTCAGCTGCAGCACTTTTGAAAGGAGATGGTCGTGAGGATATTGCATCTGTTATTGAACATATGCTCCAAAATCCAGAAGCAGCAGCAAAAATCAAGGAAATGTTGAACAAACCAGCTCCTTCAACAATATTTTCACCAGAAAAAGCACTGGGTTTGCTACTTTCATTAAAACTATCGAAATGGCAATATATCACATTAAGGGAAACGACTATTCGAGAAGGTTCAAAGGAGATATATCCGTCTTACTATAATGTGCAAAAAGCTAAGCTACAGTGCTACCCTCCGAAGACATTTGTGATTGTAACGAATTTATCTGCTAAGATTGCACTACAAGCGTTACTAGATTTAACAGTGAACAGAATTTTTGAAACTATTCGTAGTCCTGATGCGATACAAGATAAACAATTGATATTATAGAGAGTGGTCAAGATGATTCCAGCATATTTATGACCTCTTTGGTTCCATTAAAGTTGACAGCTGACGGTGATACCGTATTGGTGAATCCAAAACCCTGCTCACCTAGGTATTGCCGTCCAGTCCAGTTTAGTTTTGTGAAAGAAACCAAAGACGTTGTCATAAATGAAAAAACTGCAATGGATAACGAAATTGAAGCTCTCGTTCCCTCAAAATGTCAAGGACATGAAATTAGTCACAAATTAATGATGACGATGATTGACGGCAAAATTTGTACATATCTGTCTGAAGCTAAGTCAAATGCGGCCCGCTACCTTTGTTTGGCTAAGCCTACAGAAATGAATAAGTTAGATGTCATTGCGTCAAAAACCATTTCTTCTGGTGTGTATGAGTTCATGCCCGCATTAATGTGATGGAATGTCTTCTACACATAGCGTATCGTCTCGACTTCAAAAAGTGGTCTGCAAGAGGAGAAGGTCATCAAGAGTTATTGCATTCACGAAAAAAACTCATTCAAGATCGATTCAAAGATGATCTTAACCTTTTGATTGACATCGTTAAGCAAGGATCAGGCACAACTAACGACGGGAACACAGCAAGGCGGTTTTTTGAATTTCCTGATAAAACTGCAGCGATCACTGGATTAGGTGAAGACCTAATACGCAGATTTGCTGTGATTCTGCAAGCTATCACATATGGAGAGATTGTAGACGTGCCGAAATTTCAAGAATACGCTAGAACCGCTGAAAAATACGTGGAACTGTACGATTGGTACTACATGTCATCAACCGTCCACAAATTATTGATTCACGGAGGGGACATAATTGCAGAAAATGCTATTGTACCAATTGGAAGTCTTTCGGAAGAAGCTTCAGAGGCCCGAAACAAAGACTTTAGGAGGTTCAGAGAACACCATTCGAGGAAAAAGAGTAGACAAGCATCAAACGAGGATATCCTCAATATGCTTATCGTCTCTTCTGATCCTCTAATTTCTTCCACAAGACTAAAATTAAATGCCCACAAGAGGCAGACATACTTTAAGGAAACAGTAGAACTACTGAAACTTCAGGATCAGGAAGCTCCGACAGAGTTCTTAGAAGTTATATCTATTGTAGAGCCTGATTCTGAAGTGGATTCTGATGGTGACGAAGTATAAAATAAGTTAACTTTTATTGTTTATGTTAGGTTAGGTTAAGTTTTTTTTTTTTTTTAATTTGCTTTTATTTTTAATCATACAATAGTTTACCATTTATTGTTATTGACAAATGATCACGTTTATCTAATTACCCTCATTATGGTAAGTATCCTTTTAACAGGTATATAGGTATTAAGTTTTATTAATCATTAGCTAATGTGGACTAGAGGCATTAGACAAGATTACATATTATGTAATTCATAATTACCATGTCATTTCAAATAAGTAGGTAATACGACTTTGTGATTTCTTAGAATGTTTTGGTCTAAGCATAAAAAATATTGTAAGTTACACTTGGTATAGCCATATTTAAGCATTAAAATGTACATATCATAAACATTTTTTAATTTTGACGATTTAAAAAAAAAAAACGCAAATATATAGTACTATAAAACTATGTCAAAAATTCACAAATAAATAGTTCTATAACAGTGTCCAAGGATATAATGGCCATCCTAGCGATATCCTCATTTTTCATGTCCGCTCCATACATTTTTTTCTTATAAAAATTATAACTCTTCCATTTGTGCACACAATTACTTCATATGACATTTTATAGAACAGTAATGATCGGCAGAAGTCATTTCCAGCAAAAAAAATACCATTATACATTATCATAAAATAACATTTAAGACATCGAGATCCTATGTCTTCTACAGCCGATTTTCGATCCACCGTGCGGCGTCTAAGCGCGGGGGTGATGAACTGTGATGTGAAATGTCATATGAGTAAATGGATTTCTCAGAATATGTGTGGAAAAAATTTAACAAAGATAATAACGTATGCAGGGAAAACACGAAAACATTATTTAAAAAAATATTGGGAGTCATGAGAAAAATATTGCAGTGGTATTAATAAAATTTTATTTTAAACAAAATAATATAGTCGCAGCCTGCCAGTGCTCGGTCGGTGTCGAGGAGCGCGCGAGGCCCCCGCGACCCCCCGCAGCTACTCGGAAGCGCTTAAAGCGGCCACACCGGGTCTTTATTACCTCAACTACCGGATGACGTCAGAATATAAAGCGTGAGTTAAACCGGTACGGGGGAATACGTGGGCCTCACATCTTGTCCTGATATACACAAAATATGACATTATACAAAGGCCCTTAGATTTAAATCTGATTATATTAACTGACAATTTATAAATCCATAATATACAGTATCATAACGATTCGGAGCTTGGGCCGACGTTGTAAGAAACATTATTCACAAAGCGAACTCCTTATATCTTTCCATAAGTACTCTCTCATTATATTCCTACTTTAATACTTCATATTGAAGTTAAAATAATGGACATTTCCGTATGTTTCAGTTATTAAGGATATGTCCAATACCAAATGCTCTAAAATATATAAAGATGTCTATTTGCTTTTATTTGCAAGAAATCAGTCATGTTTGAGACTTGGCCAGTGCCGTTTTCGTTACAATATAATATTGGTATCACTGCGACGAAAATAGTTGTCTTTGTATCGGCCACTAAGGCAATAAATTAAAATCTATTATCATAATTAGATAGTAAATATTGCAGATAAGTAACATATAAACATATATGTGCCAAGCTGATCTTGTTATACACAAATAAAACTTTCAGATTAAACTGAAACGAGAATAGTAATAACAGTGTACTGTCATTATAGCAAACTATTTAAAATAAAACATAATTTTGTTTTAAAATAGGAAACATTATTATAATTACCATTATATCCATAATATGTGAAAATATTATAATCACTAGTATAAATATGCGTCAGGGTGATCACCACATCAAGAGTACACTTAGTGTAAGTTTCGACTTGTGATTATGTGACTTTTTGGAATAATAATACAATGGGTCACAAAAATGTCAACCGCCCTATAGAAACACTAAATGGATGATCATTCTAACATTTTACACGAGTGCCTTATCCATCGAAAACCACATCGCTCTGTATGATAATAGTGTTACAGTAAAATAATTGCTGGTTTTACATAGACAAAATTATATAACATTTTGTAATGAACTTACAAATGGTCTCCAAGCGTCTGTATACCAAAATTCTACGCGATGCTCGACAGAAATGGCTGAAGAATTTGAGGTTTTGAATTTAAAACTGAGAAAGGACACTAAAAACCATGCAATGAAAGTACCTATATTGTTAAATACACTGCATTTGGAGAAATAGCAGAAGCTAATGTAATTACAAAAGTTAATGTCACTTTCACATTGGTGGTAGCAAAAGACATTGCACATTTAAATTAGAGCTTAAACATTAAAGCAAATATCACTTGCATGATAATAAATATTAAACACGTAAGAGCATCGTGAGGATTTCAGTATATGTGTCGCTTTATAGCTGTGACAGTAAGTATTCTTAAAAAAAGCCTAGCTGGTTCTATGATATGAGTAAATGGGAAATGATTTATTTAGTGACCATGAAGAAGCAATACACTCGAGCTCTCACAGGATCCAGATTCCAAAATTCAGGACTACATTTTACATGCTTCATCTGTTGATATAGGTTTTGGAAAGGCCTATCCTAGCTAAATTACAAATTATAGTGCCAAAATTACTCGACCACCTTAAGGACTTTTCCGATCGCAATCGTTTTATCTGAAAAGAAATGAGATTCAAGTTAGAATATAATTAGTACAGTAGGCGCTCGATAATCCGGCACCCGATTTTTTCAATCTATGCCGGATTGTCGGAACTGCCGGATTATCAAATTTGTATAGGAAGTAAAATCTTTTTACACATGTACAATGTAAAATAAAGTCTACATATCATAGATTCACAGTAAAAGACTATTTTAATATGGTTAGGTGAATTTATTATAAAAATAAAAAACACAAATATGTAGGTACATTATTACACATGTTCATCTTTTGTGACATTTTCAGTTGCGGAAGAGGAAGATGACGTTTTGACCAAATAATTGTCAATTTTCACTTGCTTCTTGCCATAATAAATTTTTTTATTATCATTTCTCTTAACTTTCTCAAATTCAATAAAATGTCGTTAATAGCGTTATTTTCCTCTGCCCAGCGGATACTGAAATCTATTGATTTCAAGGCATTTTCAGCCTTCACTGAGGTGTTCGTGGGACTAAGAAAGGTCAGTTCCAAATCATCTTGTTCAGAGCTAGAAACAGCATCATTTATTATTTCTTCATCGGTCATTACAGGGTGAGAATCCGAGTTTTCCGCAAACCATTCCTCAATATCTTGTTCAGTCAACTCTGTCTGATTACTTTGGAACAACATTTGCTTCAGTTCTGCAAGAGGTAATTCGTCTTCTGAATCCCACTCTTCTTCTTCACAATTTTGGTTTAGTGAAGGCCATCATTTTTTCCACGACGATTGAATCGCTTTTTGAGGTACCATGTTCCACGCTTCAGTTACGTTAAAGACCGCATCTTTAAGGTTCATGTCCTTCAGTGTTTTAGTGACATCATCATCCCGGATAACTGCATTCAACAAGAGTTTCTTCTTGTAGTTACATTTTATCATCTGAATTACATTCTGGTCCATAGGTTGAAGTAACGGTGTGCAATTAGGTGGTATAAAAAGTGTTTGAATCTTACCATCCCTAGATGATAACTCATCATTTGGTCCATGGGCAGGTGCATTATCCAACAACAGAACAGCTTTAGGCGGAAGATTCTTGCTTTTCAAAAATTTACGTACCTCAAGCACAAAATCATTGTGAAACCAATCAATGAATAATTCTTTAGTTACCCATGCCTTGTTTTGATTTTTATACACAAGTGGAAGATTAACATTTTTGAATGCTCTAGGATTCTTCGCTTTTCCTATAAACAGCAGCTTAAGCTTATGAGTGCCACTAGCATTTGCACAGGGCATAATAGTGACCCTGTCTTTTGACACTTTCCTGCCTGGAGCTCCTGACTCCTTTCTGTAAACATAAGTTTTGTTAGGTAAAACTCTCCAAAACAGGCCGTTTTCGTCAGCGTTATAAACTTGATCCGATGTTAAACTAAGGTCGTCAACTTTTTTCTTAAACTTCTCGACAAATGGAGCGACGGCTGATGTGACACTAGATAATTTTTCGCCGGTTACAGTCAACAAACGTATTCCATATCTGGATTTGAAATTCTGGAACCATCCATCACTAGCTTTAAAGTTGGCTTTCTTATATATTTTTTCATAAAAAGTTAAAGCTTTTTGACGAATAATATCTCCAGTAAGAGGCGTATTACGGGCTCGTTCTTGAAGAAACCACGTATACAACACGTCCTCCATAAGACGATACTCTCCATCCTTCACAGTTTGTCGCGAACTCGTCCCGGCGTCAGCAGTGTTGGCGAAGTTTTCGATCTTCTCACGATTCTTTTTTATATCGTAAATTGTTGCACGGCCTACACCATATTTACCAGCCAACTTCATCTGATTTTCACCACTATCTAACTTTCGCAAAATTTCCATCTTTTTAATTAAACTTAATGTTTCGTGTTTACGTTTTTTGTCCGCCATTTTGTCAAAGCGACGCTGCGAAACAAGAAAAAGCAAAACAAACACGTGGCTTCACTATTAAGGTTAGGCCCGGACTGCCGAGCGAGAGAAACTACTCGAACCCGCTCAGTAGTCCGGCGTTCAGCTGTGTAAAATGCCGGATTATAGAGCGGGCTACCTGAGTCCCAAAATGCCGGACTACTGAGCGTGCCGGATTGGCGAGCGCCGGATTATCGAGCGCCTACTGTATCTATATTTTGCAATAACAGAATAATCACTACATAAATCAAAAGTTTTTTAGTAGCTGTCTAAAAAGAAACTAACAACACTTCGCCTGAACCGCCGCACTAACGACAGCCAGACCACTTCCCTGTAGGAGTAACTCCGATTACCTACAAGCTAAGAACCTACGCGTTTCGTATTTATTTATCCCAGAGCAGATTAAAGACAAAACAAGGAATACGAGTACTTCTTCTGTATCAGATTTTAAAATGGAAAGTATGTGTAGTATTCATAAAAATGAAGAATAGAATGCCATAAAAAGGCCTACAGATTTTTTAATATTGTTCAGATGCCTTGTATTATATAATATACTACTGGCTGTTCCCTTACATTTTCAACGAACTCCTCAAAATATGAAATCACAAAAAGGTATTGGTAGCGACATCTATCTCGCTACATGGAAAACTACGTGCACAACACCCTGCATCGCGCAACCAAAGTTTGACGACAAGTTCCTACATATACCACCTCCCGACATTAACCGTTAGGCCGTGGCCCGCCAGGCAATATCACCCGCCTGGTTGGAGGATCCTCCCTTTTCTATGGAGGAACACTACACCTCGTTCCACCATATATTGATAAATTTAGGTAGGTTTAGGAAATTCTAATAAAACTTTGCCAGAAAACGTGGCATTTTAGAAATTTGAAAATATAATCACCTCGTTTAACTTAATTTTCTATAAAACGTGGTATTTTTAAGTGAGAGACGCGACCGACTCTTTGTGGTTCCGTTTCTCCGGAATGTTTATTTATTACATTTCTATCATATTGTGTTAATTCACGTTACAAACACCAAAACATAATACTATCTATAATCCGTAAAATGTAGCTTCGGCAAATGACAACTTCAATACGACTGAATTTTGTAGTTACGTCGTACGAGTGATATAAAATAACACATAAAAATTACTCGTAAGTAGCGTGTTATAATTTTTCGAAGTATAGTGCCACATGTAAATCAGAATATTAATATAATCAGCTATAAAACTAAAAAAAAAGCATTCTGATTCAAAATGTTATAAATTTGGGAAAAGAATACTGTCGCGAGCAGGATTCGAACCTGCGCCACTCGGGATAAATACTCCAGGCTCTTTGACCACTAAGCCATCTCGATCCGGGAGGCGCAGGTTCGAATCCTACTAGAAACCAGGCCCGCCGTAAGCGGGCGTGCAAGGCGTGCACCGCACGCGGGCGGCACGTCCAGGGGGGCGGCAAATCTAGGGATACATCACGTAATATTCAAAGTCATTGTCAAATACCCACCTCACCTACAATTAATATTTTCCTATAAATTATATGTTAACATCGCCATCTAATGGCATCCATTAAAACTAAAATGCAATGGCGCCCGCGCCCCCAATCGGCGGCGCCCGCAGGCTACTGCGCAACCAATCGCGCGTACTTCCGAGAGCTCATAAAGATTTGCGCGACCTCTACCATGTTTGATGAACAGTAACTATCTTTTGAAAATAGTTTTACTGAGATTGGTCTAGGTACCTATGATCCATCGTTTTTCATGGCCCCCGACGGGCGCCGCCATCGGGATCACACATCCTTGTTGCAGGGGCTCAGATCACTATCGAGTCAACCATGAAATACCGAGGTCTAGTGCTCGTTAGCCAACGTTTACTTTTGGCGGTTGGCGCCCAAGTTGATGAGCATGGTTGGGGCGCTGTCAACGCTCCTTCCCAATCTGGAAGGGCCGAGCACTGCCTGTAGGCGGCTGTACATAGGGATCGTGCGATCAATGGCCATTCTTCTACATGACCCGGTGGAGCTCTGACCGACGCAGCGTGATCTGTAGCTGCGCCAGCTCCCGTCCGCGCCTCCTCACGCCACGATATAGTGATGCGAGTATTTTCGCGTCCAGGTCCCAGGGCGGGGATCCGGCCGGTGCACACGCCGCCTTGTAAGAGATCGTGCGATATCCTCTGATGACTGACGGCCATCGCTCTTTACGGATTTAGCAATATTGCCATATTGCAAGCCGTCATGGTTTTTGTACAATTAAGGCGGTCCGGTCAGTGTTCAATTACTGGCTCGAGAGGAAGCACGGCTCTCTGACGTTTCGGGCGACGCAGGTGCTCTCGGGGCATGGTTGCTTCGGGAAGTACCTGTGTCGCATAGGCAGGGAACCGGAAGCTCGGTGCCATCACTTCACATTGTCGGGAAGATACGGCGCTGAATCCGCTGGCAAAGTGTGCCCTCGCCTTAGAAGTGGGAAATGACGCTGCCGGCTGTTGTTCGTTCACTGGTCGGTGGCGCAGTCCTGGGATACGATGATTTCCTTCTGTGAAACAGTTGTCTCACAGAAAGAAACTGCGGAAAGGGAGAGGGAGAGGACGAGCTCTTTCCCAGCCCGCAGAAGGCGCACTGGCCGTCGGTGGAGGGCGGATAACGCCCTCTTTCAGCCCCTCTAAATGGTTTCAGGAGCAAGGGAATTGGGGACGTCCGTTGCTCATCAAATAGAACCCGAGGTTGCGGCGCGTAGTGTTCCACGCGCGCCCCTCTTAGACGTCACAGGGGGAACATTACCCCCCCTCCATTAATTCGACGGGCCTTCTATAGAGGGCCAGCACCAGTCAGGGTCTGCGGACGATGCATCCGCTCCCGGGGCCTCTAACCTATGTGTGCGAGGGAACACCGGGGTGGTTTTAGTCAGTAAGAGTTTGACAGACCCCTCCGCCTTGGAGAAGGCATCCACGAGGATTTCCACCCCGGCAAAAAAAAGTACCTACAATTAATGATATTTTTACTTGGTTAGTGTGATTCTAATCGAAGAATGGAAGTGCAAAAAAATCGTAGTTTTGGAAAAAGGTACGTATTTGTCGACTTATCACAAGAAATCGCATCTCTTTGTAGTATTATTATACGAAATATAAAAAAAGAGTAGGTAGATGATGCTTATCATTGAATCACAGTGTATAGGAATTATGTACTTAGTTTTAACATATATACATAATAATAATTTATACGGTTTTACACTTATGTAAACAAAAATAAATATTTTTCTTCATTATTCTTTTCTTTTATCACACCCTTAAGAGACAACAATAAACAGCCTTTCTGATAAGCTCAGCTTAGGTAGTCGTAGATAAACAGGGGTGGCATATTCGGTATTGCACACGGGCCTTCAAATATCTAGCGGCGGGCCTGCTAGAAACCGTATTATTTTTCTAAAACTGTAAGGTTCGCTAAGCATGCTTAATGCTTTTCAAAGATTTATCTGTATACTATATCATAGTTTTAAATTATTACATACATTTTTATTCAATCGATTTACATTTCGATTGAATAAAAAAGATCTTTATTTTGTTATTGTTCATTTAAAGAGTACCTATTCCCTTTCCAAGAATAAAACCTTGTCTTCTTAAATACAGAATGACACTGAGCGCATTGAAGTAGCATCTTTTTTGTTTGTTTTGTTTTTTGTTGTCCCATGTACCGGGAGTCCCGAAACTCAAGGTCAAGCGGGTACCGGGCGATATGCTAGGTTATACCAGTTCTGGGAAAAAAAAAAAACGTCCATGTCGCTTAGATAAAAAGTCAAAGCATTTATTTCAATTAGACCATTTACAGGCACTTTTGAATTGTCAAAAAAAACACCATGTAGTTGCCACATTCCAAAGTGTAGATTCCTATGGAGAAGAATGGGCAAGTAACTCCACGGTTACTCTGTTTCATCAAACAATTACAATAAGGTTAATTACTTTTAACAGGTATATATTTTTTTATGTTGTAAATTGACACCTTAGACTACATCCTTGTGACTACATCCAGGTTCAGTAGTCACAATATTCCCAATTTTGCAGTGATTTTTATTGAAACGTAATCCTAAATAACCATGCTATGATTACAGTCACAAATCCATTATTGAGTATTAATATTTCATTTAAAAAAATAAGTTTTATTGAGCCATGGTTAACAATTTTTTTTTTTTTAAGGATGTGGATGTCAAAATGAGCTAACAATTCTATTTTTTTAACCATGGCTCAAAAAACTTAGTTTTAAAAATAAAATATTAATACTCAATAATGGATTTGTGACTGTAATCATAGCATGGTTATTTAGGATTACGTTTAAAAAAAACACTGCAAAATTGGGAAAATTGTGACTACAGCGCCTAAGGATGTAGTCTAGGGTGTCAATATTCAACATTTTCAAAAAGATACCTTTTACCACTTAACCAAGTGACATGTTTTTCTTTTCTTATTTTTGCCAGAACTGTTATAACCTAGCATATCGCCCGGTGCCCGCTTGTGTTTCGAGTTCCTGTATATACCATTCCAAAATACTTCTCGGTCACCAGGGCCACTTTCAAACTTCCTATTATAAACTCATTTCTAATTCTATCCATCTGCTTCACACCACTCACCCGTCATAGTATTCTCATTTCAGCAGCATGCAATGGTTTTTCATTCATCTCTGTTGTGGGCCAACATTCGGAACCATAAAAGACAGCACGTCTATTAATTGTCTTATAGATTTTTCCCTCAAGCTGATGGGGAATTTGGGGACAACAAATATGTAGTTCGCGTGACCTATCGCCATTTCATCCACCCTGTTAATTTGTCGTCAAATCGTGTTAATTTTGTGTTTTACACTCGGTGTATTTCCCCATCGCACTGAACGACATAGAAACCTAGGTACCGAAATCCGGAGAAAATTCGTAGTAGCGCACCACCCACTATGGTACCAAAACTGGTGATCCCCAAAATTACAGAACATATAAAATATTCTGTTTTGTTGGTTCTGCTGATTTAGCCAACGCTACCGTTTTTGTTGCCATTTCTTCTATCGACTCTGGATCTCGGGCTCATCTTAACGGACAAGAACAATGTCGTCAGTAAACAGCATGTCAGCATCATCAGAAAGAGGTTAGGACTTAAAGTCGACCCCAGATGCAAGCCTACAGCCCTAGTGAACTCGTTGGTGTTGCTAGCAGCTCACCGGTCGTATTAACTTAATTTTAAGTTCAACTGTCGACAGCTTAACCTTTGAGCTTTTGATAGACACATATCCTGTTTTTGTTTTTTTTTTTGTTATTTGATCAGTTCCTAAAAGGCTGTTGAAGAAATAATGTGTTCTATTGGAGAGATCTGATATTGGAGAGATATTTCTATCTGAGAGTATTATTGGTTTTTGTTTTTCCTGACGTTTCAAACATTTTGCAGCGCTCGTGGTCTCAGGAGGACTACAGTGTCAGGCGTTTAACAGTTTCTTTAAAATTATTTCAGTCTACCATACATAATATATATAATTGATCAAATTCATAAAATTATTTACGTCCCCGATACATTTTTAAAACTAAATCGCAACGGTATTTCCTATAACTATCCTTGAGAATAAATACCGAAAAAAAAAACTCAAGAGGTCAGTCTTTTTTAATTCAGAGATACAGTTTTATCGAATTATTAACTAAACGTGTTGCGATGCACGCAACAATCGCTCACGGTATCTTGATTTTTCGTGTGATGCGTAGTTTGGGACTTGATCATTTTGAGTACAGGGTTGTAAACCGGTGGTAATTGCCAATCATATTCTCCATTCAAATTGGGATGTTTTTGAATTTCAATATACTCGCGGAGCATTCTAAAGTACGTGACAGGTCGACATGGCAATTTTCTAGTGATGTGGCATCACGTACCAGGTAGTTTATATAGTTTTTTTTTCCACGCAGCAAAGTAAGAGTAAAATTTATTAAATAATATACCGGTTTCTCAAAATTCTCGCCACTCATTTGTCCATGATTGTCACCGGTAGTAGAGCCGACCTTAAATATCAAACAAGCCCCCGGTAGAAATCCGTTTTTGCCTCCTGCGCTAACTACTATGAGTCTACTCTACTACTACTAGTATCTGTGAGAATTCCTTTTGATCCAGTCATTTGCCAACACTTTTTGAAAGTTAAATTATTTTCCACCCACTTTTCATGTAAATATAAAATATTTCTGTTGTGTTGTCGGAATTCTCTAATTTTTTTAAAATATTTATAACGTTTAAAAACTATATCTGGCTTTTCAATAAAAACAGATCGTATGGTTTGACACTGTCGCCACTTGTAGGCCGTTTTTTTCAACAGCCATTTGGAACTAAAACATTACATTGCTCTTTACTCCGTGAAATGCGTCACTCGAGAGCGCGCGTAAGTCGGTACTTACTTCGCTCACTGATTCAGATTCCGAGTAAGTGGCAAACATAATACAGTCTTAACAAACGGGAAAGAGATATAAAATGATACGTATCTCACACTCATAACTTAGTAGCTTTCCCGCGACGCGACATAAAAAACGTAAAATTCTGTATTTAATTGAGTCGATGATCCAAATGAGCCAAATGAAACAAATCAGTATTTCGGAACATTTCAGTGATCGAGATGCAAATGTTCCAATCGCAAAAATGATACACTTTTCCCACCTCTACTAAGATGGCACGGACGATGTGCGGGTGGCCGGTTGATCCCTCCCCCGCGCCTCAGCTCATACCCTAATTGCCATGTCGAACTCTCGCGTACTATAGCTACATATCGGTTTTTTTTTTCGTGAGAATTTGGGGTTTATCGAAGAAAGTAGTTGGGTTTATCTACTGTATGTAGGTCGAGATGGCTTAGCGGTCAGAGCGCCTGGAGTATTTATCCGGGAGGAGGAGGATCGAATCCTGCTCACGACCATATTCTTTTACCACAAAAATTAACAACATTGCCTAACTAATGTTTCAATAGTAAAAGTTGTAAACATTTATTCCCGTATTATTATACTCACTCTCGTCTCTTAATGTGAATCTGCCCATTTGAGCAAACTTCTTGAATGGTTCTAAGCATATAATCCCCGCGCACTCTATCCTCATAATAGCCACTTGATCCTGTTTCACAAAACGCGGCCGTGTCTTTGACTTCTCACCAGTCTTTTTGTCCACCAAACAGATTAGCGCCTATAAAGTAAGAAAATAATTTATAATTCGATAAAATAATTTAGATCGGTCGATCGAGGTTAAGCTGCGCTTGCCGCGGTCGATCTATGGATTGGTGACCATCGTTTCATACGGAGACCCCTCCGTGCCTCGGAGAGCACGTTAAGCCGTCGGTCAAAGTCGGTAAAGTCTGACAACTAGTCATACCACGAATAACTGAAACCCAGTAACTGGGTTGTGGAGGTCAGATAGGCAGTCGCTCCATGTAAAATACTGGTATTAAGCTGCATCCGGTCTGACTGGAAGTCAACCCCAATGTAATTGGGAAAAGGCTAGGCAGATAAATATATATATCATCATCAGCCTATTTATAGCAATTAAAAACACAAACACGTCTGTCATGTATAAAGTATACAAAAAAAAAGTGAATTTAACTATTTGGTTTACTTTTGATGGGAACAAGATACTGAACAATTTTCATTGCAATAAGAAAATGTTCCACAGAAATCTCCCCCAACTATGATGAAAATTCATCAGTATTTTTTTCCCATTCAAAACGAACACAACTCTAGTTTTTTGGGCAGCTGTGTTACAAAGCATTTCATGGCCACACAAAAATGTATTGACCTAATCTATCACAGTCAGTGTATTTTGGGAAAAATTTTGCTCACTGCCCTGCGCATATATTTCTAGTCGCCAAGATTTATATCTGTAAATTACTGGTTATATCTATATATGGGTCTTTGTAGTATTTTTTGGCGGTTGAAATCTGGAAGACATTACCACATGAGGTATAAGGCTCGAGGAAAAGCTCATTCCCATTTACAGAGGAATAAAGTAATTTACCTTAACAGTGATTTCTTCAGCCGCGCAGTGTATGTGCATTACTGCCGAGTAACCCGCGCAAATGATAGATTTGTGTTCCAGAATCACTACTTGAGCATCAAACACCTGTAAATTAATATTGGTTTATAGTACATTGTTAACACGACGGTCGCGTTGTACAATAAAATGGAATGTAATATGATAATACAACTTTTCTTTTTTATAATATTTATATCATAATGGTCTTGATCCGTCTTATTCGTGCATATGCTGCAGATGGATTGTAGAATCCGCTGTTTTACAAAACAACGTTCTGGTGGATTGCCATTGCTATACATTTAAAAAAACTGCTACCCCCATTTAGACATAATGCAGAATGACTTAACTACAGTCAGTCAGATTGATTTATTGTATTAGGTAGCCATATTAAATGGGCAGTGACCATACCAGTAAAAGAAAAGATATTGTATTCTGAATTGTCTTTCCGTGGCTGGGTCGATGGAGCCCCACTTCGCGGGGCTCCTATTTTTGTGTCTGTAAGGTCAAAAAAAACCTATATAAACTCTTCAAACCTAACCTGCCCGTATCGGGGTACACGGAACTCCCGAGCTTCGTAAAAAATCAAGATATTATATTATATAATTTATAATATAGTAGGCACCGAATATAAGGAATTTCATTTCTTTATCTTGTTAGAGAAATAGAACATAATTTCAAGTCAAAGTTTTATTTATTCACTTTTCTATGGTAGTATATAATTTCTTGCATCAATTTGCGGACGTTCTCAAAAAAGTGATAGGTCAGGAGCCACCTAAATCGGCGAGCATGTATGAAGAGCTTAATGAACAAAGATGAAGCGAAAGAGGTGTGTCAGATATTCTCATATTTGGATCGAAGTCATCAATTTTTTTTGGTATGTTTCAGCACCTTCATCCATTTTGCATAGCTTTTAATGTCATGCTTTTTGCAGTTATTTGTTTGTTGTAAATGGTGGCCTTTTTGTTATGACGTGCAGGCCTGTTAAAAAGTGAATCCTTTTTCTATTCAGGTTTGACGTACTCATGTAGTTTCCAAACAAATTTGCACGATTTAGGAACTATTCAAAAGTCGATTAGACAATTTGAAAAAAAAAAGAAATATATATATAGAAGCGGGAACAGTTCAAAATGAAAACCGAGTCACAAAAACCAACAGAGGTACCGAAAAAACAGAGAAATCGCACATTGAGTCGGACGAACAGCGAAAAATAGCACAGGTGTCATTATTTTATTTAACACGTCATGCACAACAAATTGTACAAAGGCGAACTTAATGCCAAAGGCATTTTCTACCAGTCGACCTTAGAGTGAGGCAGAGATAACGTGGCGGGTGCATTAAAAGATTGAAAGGCATTTACGAAAGCAAAATATTATTCAATATACATACTTCCTTATACTTTCATAAATAAGTTGGAATATAATAAATACAACAATAAAAATAAAGATACACATGAAGAAATAAATAAAAGAAAAAAATACTCAGTGATGAGATAATTCTGCCAGTTTATTACTGAGATGTTTGCGAACTTTTAATTTAAACGAATAGCGACTTTTAGCCATCCTGATATTCTTAGGGAGCGCATTCCATAGGAGTATGGACTGAACAAAGAAAGAAGAGTGTAGAAAATTAGAACGATGAGAGGGACATTGTAAAAGACGATTACACGAGGAACGAAGATTTAATTGTGATTAGAGCAAATATAATTTAAGTGAAACGATAGATAAGAAGGCGAAAAAGGAGAATCTAGGAAAGAGAACAAAATTCTAATACTGTCTCGAATTCAGTGAAAAAAATCAACATTTGGGGGACAATAGACAACTCCAATTATGGTTTTCGCTCCCCCGACACAAACCTCAAGGAAGAGGAACTCAGCAGTTATAGTAGAATTTGAAGAAGCCAGAATTTTAAAAGGAATATTACTGCGTAAGTATATGGCTACACCACCCTCCCTCCTACCAAGCCTATCATTTCGTATGAGAACGAAACCAGGAAGAGAGTAAGTGGTTGACAAGAGAGTCGGTTTGAGCCAAGTTTCAGATATCAGGATGGCATGGACATTGCAGTTATGAAAAATGTCGTACAGCTCACCAAAATGACTGGCAACACTTTGAGCATTAATATGGCAAACATTTAAAAGCCGGTCATGTTTCTGTTAAAATTTGTTTAGCAGAAAGTCATTAAGAGTGTCTGATGTAGAACAGAAACTTTCATCTCCAGAAGAAATATTCGCAGAATAAAAGGAATCAGTATCAGATAGGGAAGACATAAATATTTTATACAAATATAATAAATACATTCTTTATATATACCTACTGCTTTATACAGGGAAAACTAACGAAAAGATCAAGTACGACGCGTGCATCTCTGCAAATACGCTGGTGTTACAGTACAACACCGTATTTTGACAATAGCAGAACGCAAGTGGAAAACAAATTGAAAATAAACAATATGTAAAACAAAACACAAACAAATAAGTAGTCCTACAGATACGCCACAAAACTATTAATATCTCTGCTCACATCGTATCGAAACGTTGCAAGTATGTGAAACGAGAATATCTACAGTAATTAAGTTATTTTTAATCTGTGTAATGGTGTAATGTTAATTCTGTAACAACTAATAATAAATGTATCCTAAAAATAATAAAGCTTAAAGAGGGTGACATGTTATTAAACATTGTAGCAATTAAATTTATTATATTAAATGGAAAAAGAATACGGTCGCGAACAGGATTCGAACCTGCGCCTTAGAGTTCGCTAAGCATGCGTTAATGCTGTTCTAAGATTTATCTTGAATTGTAGCAATTGTTATCACAACAAAGGTTTTATGATTAACCTTTATGTCATTTTCATTTCATCACTTGCTAGCGTCCAGCAAATTGTGATCATATTTAAATTAAAATTAATCTTAATAATACAATGTACCTATCTATTACGTATATAATATATCCTATAAAAAGTTTTTAATATAAAATTTTATATAATTATATTTTTTATACATGTTGAGGCCATGTAATGCCTATATTAATTTCTATTTTTCAAAGAAACATTGAAAAAATAATAGACAAGAACGGGGCTTGAACCCGCGACCTTTGACGTTCCGTGTCATCACTCTACCAACTGAGCTACCTTGTCGTGTTCAAACCTATTGAATTTTCAATCCTCTTTGTATACGTCTTAAGGAGACGCCTGGTGATATTTATCTAGTAATCATTACAGATTTACTAAACTCAGCGTTACCACTTTACAGTTGTAAATCGCCGAACAACATCCCAATCCTTTATAAATCATATATAATTATATCTATCTTGTCTATTATTTTTTCAATGTTTCTTTGCAAAATAGAAAAAGATAAAATTTTATATTGATATTTTAAATGATTATAACTATTCTATACTTCACATCACTTTATTTGAAAAAGGATTGACGGAGAACGTACATTTATTTATGATATTTTGACAGTACATAAATACGTATTAAAAAATATTTAAATGCTAAAACAATACGTTGGAAATTACATCCATGCTAAATAATACATGCCTCGAAATTTTATAATAATTCCATAATTATTATCAACTGTATATTCAAAATATTTTTTAATCACGACCAATATTAATATTGTCAAGTTACATTCTTTCCTTTTTTATTTGTGACAAATGTGGCTTTTTAGGTCTCTTCGACTATAGTATTTCATTATTTATGTCACTCTAAAAGTTAATTACCTATAACTTCTTTTATTACTATCTTACAAAATTTTATAAAGTTAAATTATTTTTAATAAGACACAAAGAGCCATAAGCGACAAAATTTATAAGTAAAATCTACATTCTGACGTTTTATTTCACGCTGGTTTACTTAACATTTGATCGTTAACCCGCTGCATTGATAAACGCTAAACGTTGAAACAATTTTGAGTGTTATACCTAGTTCAGTAATTCTGAAAAACCGCTAAACGTCGTTCAGCTGTTTTACATAACAGCACTGTTTTGTAAAACAGCTGATATGCAATCCATCTGCGACACATAGATTTATTAAAAAAATAGCATACCCTTCCAGTGGTGATTGGTTCAGCAGTGTCGCAAAGAACAAAGCCAGGAGAAACATCTTCTTCCTCAATTCCTTTGAGCTTGACTTTCACATTTTCACCAGGACCAATCGACGTAACTTCGATGTCGTCAGACCATAGCTGGTCTACAGTAACTTGTACCTGCATTCAGAACATAGATTGCTGTTGTATAAATCCTTCTTGAATCTTAAAATAACAAAAATAGTGATAAATAGATAAATTCCAAATGGCAATTTTTTTGATAAATGTTGTGCCTAATAAAAAAACGGAATTGCTATGAACTAATTATAGATTAATGCTATAAAAGAGTTTTCATGTGATGGTGAAACATGTTTTCAGACTCAACTCGGCATTGTGGTTTTGTATTATCCTGGTGTTGATTTAAAAGGAATCATAATTATATTCAAAAATAAGGTTATAATCGAAGAGTTTAAATAATAATAAGGTATTATCCGCTCTATGTTACTTCCTACCTCGAAGTTAGGTAAATATACTCTACCTATTCCGATCTCTGATCGTAATGTACTATTCTGTATCAAAAATTATCTGACCTATATAAAACAAATGTTATTAAATAAGAATTTTGAAATGGTATATGCATACTTTTTATTCAATAAATAATAATACTTTTTCACACGACCGCCAAACAAGGTGAAATATATGAATAAAACAAAAGCTTGGCATTTTTTTAAATTTTACTGGCCTGTTTGTTTTCCTTTTTTCCACCATAACTTCTAAATGCCTGAACCGCATGAATATGTATGGGATATATAGGATCCTAACTAGTCCCGGGTAACATAAGCAGGTAAGATTAAAAAAAAAAAGTAATGTAGTGGATAAAGTACACAAAAAGTTTCAAATAATACACACACATGGCAGGCGTGATTTTTATTAATTAATTTCATTTTGTCGTTGTTATAGGGCAGTCGTGTAAAAAAAAAAGGAGTAGTAGAAGTGTATTATGTCCTTAGGGTTCATGTTCATGTATGTGAGTTTCTTTATTCCACCATAAACTCTAAATGCCTGGACTGTTTAGATGCATGGGGTATCGTTAGACTCCTTACATTGTCCCAGGTAACATATGCTAATGAGATTTAATAAATAATAATATTGGAGATATGGTACACAAAAAGGTGTGAAATATAAAAATATAATTCAAACATGGCAGGCATGTTTATTAATGTTTTTTTAACATTTAATATTGTTATTAATACGAGCCGAGTACTTAGTATACGACACTTATTAAAAGTGTATCATCTGTTAATGCCAATGCAATAATTTGTGCATGTAGGGACATTGAGTCTTCAAGACGTAAAGGATGCGCTAGTGAATCTTAAGCCAAAACGGTCATCAGGCCCGGATGGCGTACCAGCGTTTTTGTTCAGAGACTGTGGCAGGGTGCTAGCAGAACCGCTGCATCATATCTTTAATACCTGTTTAAAGAAAGCGACGTTTCTGGCTCAGTGGAAGATCACGCGTGTCGTTCCGGTTCCTAAAGGTAAGGCAGGTCCGGATGTCAGGGGCTATAGACCGGTAGCTGTGTTATCTACGCCCGCAAAAGTTTTTGAGTCCGCCATCCAGCGCAGTGTGCAGGGGCAGGTGTGCATGCAGCTGTCGGATGCGCAGCATGGATGCAGGCCGGAACGCAGTATAGCTACTAATCTACTCAACTTCATGGCGAAGGTAGTACCGTCAGTCGATGCTGGGGTGCAGGTTGACGTGGCATACTTTGATTTTAAAAAGGCATTTGACACCGTCAAAAATGCTGTCCTATTAAAAAAACTTGCAGAAATCGGCTGTACACCACATCTATTGCAGTTTTTCGTGAGCTACATGAAAGATAGACAGCAGTATGTGGAATACAATGGGTGTGAGTCCAAGCTTTACTACACATGGTCCGGAGTAAGCCAGGGCAGCAATTTGGGGCCTCTCGAATTTATCACAATGATAAACGACTTGCCGGGGGTCGGCAGACATGGCTTATGTTTATTGTTTACAGATGACTTTAAATTGCTGCTTTAAGTTGAAGATAAGTCGGATTGTGAACGACTACAGGAGGACATAGACAGAGTGGTGGAATAATAAGCTCTACTTTAATGTTGACAAATGCTCGGTGATAACGTTCACACGAGCGCGGACCCCGATGTGGTACGAGTACAAAGTAAAGACAGTACAATGCAACGAGTGTCGCAGGTATGTGATCTAGGTGTGTATCTCAGTCCAGACCTTAGTTTTCGCGAACACATCGTTAAGATATGCAAGAAGGCGTACAGAAACTTAGGTTTTGTGCTGAGGCAGTCACAAGGGCTTACGAACATTACCATGCCTACCACCTTTCGGCTCAGTCACGTACAGAATTATACGTTGTAACAATAAAAATCTATTGTGTCTGCTAATGAGCGAGGCAACAGCTTAAGGTGTTGTATGACGCACTGGTTAGGAGCCATCTTGAGCATAGTGCGGTCATTTGGGCACCACATGAAACCAAATACTGTGTCTTGTCTTCACAACAAGTTTACAAGGCACTTGTATTTTAAACTGTATGGGGTGTATCCATTCTACCCGTTGATGTACCCCAGACTATTTGTTGTGGGAATGGTGGGACATAATGAGCTAAAGGTTCGCAGGGATTTTAGTCTTGCAGCGTATGTAGTGAAACTACTGCGTGGCTTAGCACACAATCCGGGAGTGCTGCGTCACCTGGAACTTAGCGTGCCGGACCGGTACGTGTGGAGGCGGCGACGTCCGCAACTGCTAAACGAACCGGTGACCAGAACTAATCTACTGACGAAAGCACCCCTCACCGGAACAATCCGTGTGGTGAACGAAGTCCATGAGAGACTGGATATGTTTTCGTGCAATTTGAGTGAATTCGCAAGAGTTCTTTTGAATGTAGTTAGTTATTTATGTAAGGTAATTAGAGTAAAACGATATATTTGTTGTTAGGTATTTAAGGTTAAATAAGTTACGATTATTATATAAGATAATGTATTACACGTATTAGTTGAGAACCACACTGTCGCATTAGGATAAGGCCTGTAATGATAGTGTAAGTTGATAAATAAATAAATATATTTTTTCCTGTTCTGTCCTATTACATTAATTTGGTCATTTTTTCATTTTCATTATTTCCTTTAGTCATTTGTAAAATCAGTTGTTTACAGAATTTGTCATTTATAGAAATGGTTGTTTAAGGAATCAGTAATTTTTAGATTATGTAGTGAATTAGTCACTCTTCAACTAAACAAAATAAATATTCTTACCCTATTAGGCATAAGGAATAGGGTCGCACCCTTACGAGTGACACCTGCTTCCACTTTTCCCATGAGCACGGTGCCCATATCCTTGTATTTGTCGACAACCGGCATTATGAAGGGACCATCCATTTTTCGGTTGAGTGATGGCAGCTCATCGATAAGCTGTATGAAAGACGGACCACGATACCACGGACAGATTTCCTCAGTCACCTGGTTGAATATATGTCATGATATTAGTTTATGTCTGTAGAATAGGACAATAATAACACACAAAACAAATTAGGATGTCTTGATAAAATAAACAAAGGCAGACGGTAGTGGGAGCTTAGTGCTATAAAAAACCAAGCACAATTCCTAACTCCAGGTGGCTACTCACATTTTCTCAAAAACCCAATGATTACACTTTGGCCAACCTAGGAATTGAACCCAAGAGCACGCACTCAGCAGTCGTGTTTTAGACCAATGACTCAACTTTTGTTGATATGATTGTTATATACTTACTCTTTGAAGTAAACCTTGTCCGGTCTGGCCAGATACAGGTAAGAAAGACAAATCCTTTGCTGGATTGAAGCCTAATTTTTTGAGGTAAGGCATGATCTTGTCTCGACATTCATTGTATCTGGAATTTAAAAACATATTATCTCCACTTATGTTTCATTTAAGTCGAAATTATTTTTAAATACACACAATAAAAAAACTAAAATTCAATTTAGTACTTACATGTACTAATTTGAATTTTGGAATCGTTTTTAATAGAGTTTATATTATAATAAAACAATTTTTAACCGGATTAATCGCGTGTATTATTGGGGTTTTTTTTCAGTCCTGCTGCGACCACGAACGCTGTAAAGTGTTCGAAACGTCAGGAAAAACAAAAACCAATAATACACGCGATTAATCAGGTTAAAAGTTTGTTTTATTATAATGTTTAGTGATCGCGATAACCTATGAGTTTGTATTTGTTTTATACATAATAACTTTTGTAGGTATCTCTTTGATGTACAATCCACATTTTTATTTTAGATGTTTTTTTATTTACATGGAAACCGGTCACGTGTGGGTCTAACTCCCGCACCGAAGGTTCCGATCAATTAGCATTACTGAAGTACATAAATTATAAACAACTTAGGTGTTCTCAGCAGTCCAATCTTCAATTGCAAATGTAAATTTGTAATCGCGAAATATATTTATTATGTAATATGGCTAAGTAACTACAAAATAACGATTTTCAGATTTTGTTTCTTTACTTGTGCCGAGACCTTTGCTTCATGCACAAATGCCAAGATTCCATGTTAACGGGAAGTACCGATACGTTTCGATTTACTGGTGAGTGTCAAAATAAGCGGCATAACTATTTTATCCCTACCTCATCACCTACCTACATCCTTACCTTTTATTAGTGCGGTAATATAACAAAAGCCGCGTAGCACGTTCACATTTATTTTTAAAGAACAAGTACGAACCCCTATTCAAATTTTTGTTGACATAACTTTTTTAAGTCTGCATATGTAAAATATTTAAAGGTTTCAGTCCCTGAACAGCTTTAATTCAAGATTTACCATTAAAATAAGGCTGTAATTAAAGATATTCAACTTAAAGTCTTGAGGGTTAAGTCTTGAAAACTTAGAAAATCAAATAAACAGGGCATTTTTAGGGCAAAATAAACTGCGGACTAAGTAGAGTTATTAATAGGCAACTGGTGACGTCGAAAGTTCAGATGAAAATAATTCTTACGATAACAAAGATCTAGATAACGTATGCTACATACATATATTATTAATCTGTGGATCTAGTGACAAGATGTCAAGTACGTAGATATATTATAAAACAAAGTCCTCCGCCGTGTCTGTCTGTCTGTTCGCGATAAACTCAAAAACTACTGCACCGATTTTCATGCTGTTTTGACCAATGAATAGAGTGGTTCTCGAGGAAGGTTTATGTATATAATAGTCAAGTTTTTGTATACATTAGCTAAAATATTATGATATTTGTTTGAGGTGTCGGAAAAAATAAACCATCTAGGAGCTTTCAACGAAAACGCTGCCTAAACCCTTTGAGATATAACAAAATGATGTATGGTGGAATAGTGTATCTTATATAGGTCTACAGAAAAGTCCGCGATGGCATATGTCTATCTGGATAACATACTATGTCCATTTCAATACTTTAAAAAATGGACAATTATAAAGCGGTAATTGGAAAGCGGGAACGGGGTCGAAATGTCATGTTTACTTTTGGTCGCGATAACCGACATCCACGCGGGCGAAGCCGCGGGTATCAGCTAGTAAAGGCAGTATAAAGTTATTTCATTTAAAAAAATGACAACGCTAATGCAGGTCAACTGAGAAAATACAAATTATTTGTCAATTGATTTTCAATAAAAATTGATTTATTTCTACTTAGAATGGTCTAAGGGATAATTAGAAAAAACATACGAACTTATTTCATTTATTTCTGTAATAATGACTATTGTAGATGCATTAGAATTTTATCAATTGCTATATTTCGTTAGACGTGCTAACAGAAAAACCATGTGTTAATTACAGCTTATAAAAGCAAGAGATTATAAAACCAATGGCAGAAATAATTAATAACCTTAATTTTACCTGACGTCTGTCACCTGAAGTGACGTCGTGACTTCACATTTAATTTATTCTGCAGGATGAAAGTATGATAGAAGAGGAAATAAGTATGTTGTAATTTTTAGTGATGCCAAAAGAAGGAAATATTTTCTGTTCAATTTTTATTGAAACTTTTTTAACTAAATTCGCAATTTATGATACGAATGTGTTTTATTTTTTGTACTAAGATTACATAGATTTCAGAAAGCAAGTATGTCAAAATAGATCTATACCAAAAACCTAAAAAACTACCGTTTTATATTAATAACGGTCCAAAGAAGAATGCCCATTTTTCTCCTGACTATGTATAGAAATAAAATAAATCTTAAAATTCAGGTAATTGAATAGTATATTTATTACGCTCATCACAATGTAAAATAAAACGCAGGAAAAACAAATATTTTCATTTTTCTTAATGCTTATTTTATGTAGTGAACGTATTATCATGTTTTGAACGCATCTCAAATTCTCAACTACCCTTTTTATTACGACGTTCCATTTTACGCACTGCCACTTGACTTTATTCAACTCTGTTTCTGATTTATACATTATTTTACGTTTAATTAATCAGTATTTATTTAATAGTCTTTGTACAATACAGATTAATTAAAAATAACATAATAATAAAATAAAATAATCATGCAGTATGTAATTTAGTTCACACGACTGTAACGGTATTTTTTGACATTTGTCAGTTTTCCAGTAAACAATAATCTGTCTACATTTTATAGAAAATAATGTGTCTGGCAGAGCTGGCATAGTCGAATGTTGTAATTTATGTTCGGTCGACGCACCATTGGATGTTGTGCTCATGTTATGGCAGCGTTAATAAGTAATTCTAGCACAGTTATTTCTTTATTACCTATTTGGTAATGGTAAATCATAACCTAAAAAGTAACATTCATTTTTTTTGTCTTCGTAACATTAACATCGTAAAAATAACGATATGACATTAATTTGTAAACTTCCAGGTAGTCTTTCGACTATAACTTATATACATAAACTTTCATTATCAGGTTTTGAAATGTATGGGAAGTGGGCATTGTTCTTTGTATACCAGAGCTGGCAACACTTGTCGGTTTGACGTTTGTATGCTAACATGTGACATTACCGACTGACAGGTGCTTGTTCAAAATCATCGAGTAACAATGGAGCCATAAAACTTTAATTGGAATTAGAAACTGCTTGTTTTGAGCAAAGACATTATATAAAGAACAAGACTGTGCACTGCACAGCAAAAATCAGTCAGAGCGAAAGAAATGCCAAAAGTTATGTGTCCCTTTCTATTTATGTGACTGAACTATTTGAAAATGCAAGATTTTCTTATTTTTGTGTCTTTGCAAACAAGTAAATAAATAATGTATTGATATTCTTGATATCATCAAAAAATGACTGGATGAGTGTGAGGTTGACTTTTCTCAAATACTATATATTATTATATTTTCACATTAAGTATATGACCAACATGCCATATACTTAAAGCATAGGCCACTTCCAGAATATGCTTCATGTTTAAATCCATTAACACAACAAAAGGTCACCATCTTTTAAGCACAATCAAAGTAGGAAATTACAAATGTAGAAATAAACACTATCACGAGAGCTCACAGAACAATAATGTTCGTTTCAAACCTTTATCTTGTTACAAATATACTACTAAAATTAATCAAATATATAACAAAATGAGCACAAACATATATACAAAATTGCATAATTAAACACATGCTTTATATTTATGATTAAAAAAATATTTAACTTCCCAGTTCATCCAATGGTTATATTTTTTTTTAGGTTTGGCAATTACTACTTTCGTTAGAATACAAACACTAGCTCATCATTGCGGTGACCAGCTTGTTTTTGAATTATTATAGTTATCAATCTCAAAGCAATTTAATCACTTATGTTATAAAGGTTATTTTTCTACCAATACATTCAACAGTGCACTGTCATGTTATAGTCTTTGGTTTTGAGTTCGTTTAGAAACTAGGTGTGTTAAAAATTGTGAACATGTGAGGTCATTCTGGGAAATGAAAATGAAATAATGTCCAAAAAATTAAATAGGTTAATTAGTTTAATGACAAAATAAGTTTAACATTTTTTTATCCCGTAACGATAAATTAACTTTGCGCGCGCATAGACTCTGCGTACGAAAAACTAAATTCGCGAGCCATTTTAACTTAATACGCAATAAATAATTAAGCACTAGTGCCTACATCTAAAATCGTAAAGGGCAAATCTTTTCCCTAAGTACTTATGATGATGAAATAATTTAACCTTTTCAACGCCAATTACTTGTATAGAAGTTCGAGATTCTCTTGCCCATAACGCCACAACTTCATTAGAACTACTGTAATAAAATAAATTAACGATACTTAAACTTTTCCTTTTTTGTTTTTATATTACACACAAAACAAGCTCTTGTTTCTTTTATATTAACGAAAATAAATACGCCTGAAAATATTTCAATGTCCCTAGCACCAACTAATAAAATATATAAAATCAGCTATAGATAAAAAGTCAGCTAGTGATGGGACACAATAGTTACCACACTAAGATTCATCCCTTCGAAACATTCATAAATATTATTATTAGAAAAAAATTTGGTCATTAAAAATTAAATATATAATAAACTGCAAAATTATAACTAGGTTTTTTTCACCTAATCAAGACTTCTACGTTTTTTTTTTTCATTTAATTATTGCCGTTACTGAAACACCGTTGAAATACCCATCCCTATGAAACGGCTAATTGTTGGTCGCCCTCAACGCCACGAGCTTATATAGAAGTAAACCTTTGACGTCACAAGCGAGCGGGTTTCAAGTAGGGATGCACGATCTTTTGGTTTGAATCGATTTTATGGATCATAATGAATCATATGCTTCTGATTTTTTTTATCGGAAGGACATCACCCCATGCCTACGGTTTACTATATATGCTGTTATACATATGTGTGGCGCTGGACGAGAAGTCGCGTATTTTATACATTGGCGTCGAAAAGGTTAATGTTTGTATAAGCATTCATACGTTTTTTTTTAATTCGCCGGAATGATCTTAAATTTGGATCGTATATTTGTAAAAATCGTACCAGTGTTTTTTTTTTACCAGACTTGTCACTTTGACCTTGTATTATTTGATACATATCATAATCTAATCTACTACACATATAAGCGTAAAATTAACTCATAGCAAGGTTAATTTAACTGTTTGCATGCACTACCTTTTTTCATCCCAGTTGACAGTTGGGTCATCCATCTTGTTTACAAGTGCAACTAAATGCTTTACACCAGCTGTTTTGGCTAACATAGCATGCTCTCGAGTCTGCCCCCCTCTGTCGAAGCCAGTTTCGAATTCTCCTTTACGCGCAGATATAACCTGTGTGACAATTATATTTTAACATTTACATGAGTTTTAGCAACTCAGAATTCAAGTGATAAGGTTAAATTATTACTAGTAATATACATTTTTGTGAGAGTTCTATAGGGAGTCTCCTGAAGTACTTGTCCTGGAGGCGCAGATTCGAATCCTGCTCACGACCGTATTCTTTTCCACAAAAAAATATAACTTTAGAATAACCTTATTCTTATAAAATGGATAATTTTAATTGGAAATGATGTCACATGTTTATTTAAATAGGTATTAAACATTAATTTACTAATAATATTAAAATGTGAATGTGAGTAGGTACTTTGTAGGATTTGTACAAAGTTAAACTTCATTAACGAGTATTTGTCGAGCGATTTTTGACATACGCATATGTCCTGTCGATCTGGTATCGTCTTGTGAAGTCTTAGAGCTCTCTTAGTTATCGTTCAGTTACAGGATAACCGATTCATACGTGCAGTCAGTTAGAACAGGTAAACTAACTTTGCTATTGGTCTTTTCTCAAAAGGCCACCCTAGACTTAAAAAAATTAACAGTAAAATGATATCTGGACTTCAAAAGAGACTGACATCCAAGTTTATTTGGGTTTTCTTATCAGAGATAGATAGAAAATGTCCACACCAAGTTAAAGAATCATAAATAATTAATAAAGTGTCTTTTACAGATGCATTAACAAAAATAAATATAATTTATCGCTTTACAAAAAAGATTATTATTCGAATAGATTTGTGGCGTGGTTTGTGATACATGGAAAGGCATTCATTATACCGGCAAAAAAGCAGTCGTTGCGGTGAATGCAGTAGCGATCCCGAGACCTTGGTAAAGGTTAATGGGAGAAAGTGTAGTTTTTTAGATGACAGGAGTCCAGCATAGAGACAATGTTGTTGTCATGCAAAGCTTAGTGCAGGTCAGTTAAAACTGAATATAGGTTTTAAAAATGAATGTTCATACATACCAGAACAGCTAGGTCAGCCTGAGCCGCGCCGCCTATCATATTGGGTACGAAGCTCTTATGGCCAGGTGCATCAAGAATTGTGAAATGCTTCTTGTCAGTCTCAAAGTATGCTCTTCCAACTTCAACAGTCTTACCCTTATCACGTTCTGAAAATGAAATTATAATATCACATCCGTATTTTAAATGAAAGCTATTCATCAATTAAATCTACATACCTTCTTGATTTGTGTCGAGCGCCCACGACAAATACCAGGACTCCCTAGATTTTTCGCGTGCCTCTCTTTCATACTTTTCCAATGTTCTCTTATCTACCATTCCCGTAAGTGACATAATTTGACCCCCAATAGTAGACTTTCCAGCATCTAATCAAAACATTAGTGTTATTTTTTGCTAATTTGTATAAAATTTACCCTGCAGTAGAACCTTGATTCACATACCTACATGTCCTATGAATACAACATTTACATGTTCTTTTTTGCTGCAAGTGTCTTCAACGCGTGGCGGCTTTTTCTTGGGAATTTTCTTTGCCGCCTCACCATCCTCCTGTGCAAATATCAAATTGAATTTATGAACAATTAGTTATTATAACACACTGTTAGTTACTCATACAACTAGTTTATCATTATCAATACACCATTTACCATGTTTACACATAATACTTGTTTACCTCTATGTCATTTTATTATAATAAAGTGTTTGTTTACAGAGCACACATAAAGCATTCATTACTGATATACTAGCACCATAATCTGTACCCAGCAGTGCCAGTACTGCTTCAACAATAAATCAGTATGAGTGAAAATATAATGTTGTAATCTTTGGTCAAGATATTTTCATACATACAAATTTAAATTTGGTGGATGTTGGAAGTTAATATCAAGTCATGTATAAACAAAACATAATAATTTAAAATTCATTACAAAAAGTTAGTGTTAGCTGTATTGGACACTTTTTATATAGCACTTGATTGTGTGGCCTTTGATTAAATCGAAATACAGCGCTTCTCACCTCCTGTGAGGGATTGTGTGATGGTACAATTTACTTTAAAACCCATAAGTATTACTGCAGTGAAAGTTCCATCTAAATCAGTTGATTCTTCAACTGTATATTAACCATTTAAATATACAAAGATATGTTGCACTGCTCAGCACAGATGATATAATATGTTTATTGTTTCCCGCACCATTGGTTCTCAAGCTACAAGCATACCAGAGAGACAGACAATGTTTCCTAAAACTGTGGTTTTAACTTCTGTATTGTTAGTATATTGCAACACAATTAAACTTTAGTTATATATTCAATGTACAAATAGTAAATTAAAGTAATATTATGGTATAGGGACTTGAAGAACATTTAAGTTGCTAACAATAAAAAAGCACCTTCATGACCTTCAACACACATTTATGAATCAATAAAACTGGTGACTGCTGGGTAAGCAACAATAGCATCCTATTTCCTATAGCATAGAAGCTTCTTAGCATACCACTAGGATCTGTTAGTTATACCCTTCCCCTCAGCCATATACAAAATTATACTTCATAACAATAAAAATCTAAAGTTATTATATTAAATGGAAAAAGATTGAATCGCTAAGCATGCATTAATGCTTTTCAAAGATTTATCTGGAATAAAAATCTATTGTCTGCTAATTAGTGAGCCAACGGCTTAAGACCTAATGAACACTGTGGTAGATGACAGTGTATTTTTATTTATTAGTTGGTAATACTTTGTACCACTTTTTGAATTTAGTGATTTATCTCATAAATTTTTTCTTGATCTAAATACACTAACTAGACTTTTAAGTGAATGTCAAGCAAAATATCCATCTTGATTTTGCCATTTAGTTAATGAGAATATTCAAGACATAGAACTTGCTAGTCTCTACCCAGCCCAATAGGATGTGTGTTTTTAAAGCTGAGAAATCACTTTGCTTCAAAAGAATTGTATCAAATGATCTTAAGCCATTATAACAAGAAATCTCATCCCTGATACTGCCACTTTGTTGAGTTGCAACATACCTGTTGTTCAATTTCTTCATCTTCAGGTTCATTGTTTTCCTCAGGGGTGAGTAGGGCATCATCAGCTTCAGCTTCCCAGCTGTCAGCAGTTGGGGACACATCGGTTTGTACAGGCAGCATGGCTGCGGGCAAAAGTGCAGGGTCTGTTTCAGCAGCAGGGGCACCCTCGGCAGGTGTGCCAGTGGCAGGTGTGCTGCTTGGCGAAGAGTCAGCGGCAGGCGGTACGGGAGGCGGCTCCTCCACCCGAGGCGAGGCAGATGCAGCCCCACCGTCTCCACTTTCACCACAACCACCATCACCACAACCTGATTTAATCATAAATACATAAAATATTAAGCTAAATAGTAACCTACAAAATCAGCTCAGTTGGATTTCAGATGAGCCTAATATATAAACAATTTCATGCAATATGTTAGGTTGAGTAGGCATTCACTTTGTATTATACAAATTAACACAACTCAATTTGCACTTGTCAAACTTTTGGAAAATTAGATTGTTAATATTCTAAAAATAAATCCCAATTTGTTCTTTTAACATTAAAGCATCAAACTTATTTCAATTAAAAATATATGCAATATGTGTTATCAAAGGGTAAATTGAATATATATTTTTCTATATTATATCTAAAGAGAATACATTGTGATCAACCTGCCACCAGATATTTTTTGGCTGAGAATGACAGAAACTCTTTTTGGTTATTAATACTCTAGTTTTATTATAAGAAAATAGTTAAAATATTTTTGCTATTTGAAGATCCTATTTCCTAAATAAATGTTGCAAATTGATAAAGGTATTGAAATATATGACAGAGAAATAACTTGATGATATCAAAAGATTGAGCAGAGTTAATACACACCTTTAACCATTATCCTTCTTATTATAGCTGAATCTGTTGTTTGATATCGATATTTAACGAAGAGAAAGTTATGAAACAGCGAATCTAAGGTATATAGATATAAAGTTGCGCGCCGCGTGTCAGTAATAACCCGTTAGAACTGGATTCAGAAAAAAAATAAAGTCATCGAACGTGTGTTCCGTTTTAGCAACCGGATAAATTTTCAATTTGTGTACATTGAAGATATTCGGTTACATTAATGAATACTAACAATTTGGAAAGAAAAAAAAATCCAATGCAGTTAATCAAGACAACTGACTTACCGTTCAAGACGGGACTCCCGGCGGAATTAGTGGAACCACTTTCGGATTTTAGAGGTGTAGTGGGGGATTCGGAATCGTCGGAAGCCTGAGAAGGCTTACAAAAAGAAGGCACAAACTCCACAGCATTAACGTTCAACGTGGAAAATTTAGCAGACACATCGTCAGAATCCTTCGCACCTTGTTCACTTATGACATCAGCTTGACTTTCCCAAGAGTCCGGAGCACCGTTATTGGACATATTAAAAACAGACAGTGAAAATTTATTATTGAAGTCTTTGTTTTCCAGTTATTTTTATGATTATTCGCGTTCTTTTCTCGATAGATCCGCGTGTGTCTTTATCTTGAACCGGAAGTTCATGGCAATTTGCCAAATATGTAGATATACAAATACAATCACTTGTTAATTTGCATTAAAAAAAGACCAAGTAAATGTGAAATATAAATAGATACTTTATTTTATTTCAGCTTTTTTTTCTATTCTCATTAATTGTAAGTGATATTTTATTCAAACGACAATAATGAATTAATATATTTTATGACCAAGACCAAGTTCCGGTTTAATGTTGCCATAACACTATTTTCAAATTGCCATTGAAAATAAAAACTAATTGTTCAATTGGTCTTTACTTAAAGAAAGATAAATATACAAGTGGAGGGAACACGCCTCTATAATTTACTAGAACCCAAAAATCTTAACACTTTTTAACTTTAAGATTCACTTTCGAGCACTATCTCTTCTGACAATATCTCTTTCTAATGTTGTCCACAAAAATTCTTTTAAAAATATAATGGCTATAAAAAAATTATATAATGCCTCAGTACATAGTCATCTTGAAACGAACGCCGTAATTTGGAATCCTTCATAATCATGACACCAAATACAGCCTCATGCTGGAGAAGATCAGAATAAATTTACACGTTTCTTATATCTAAAGCAGTGCGGGGTCTATCCATACTATCCGCTGATGTATCCGAGTCTATTTGTAATAATAAATTTGTAACAATAATGATATTTTTACTTTGTTTTACCTCTTTCAATATTTGCTTTTTTTTGTTCTTAACTTTTGTTAAACTTAATAATAATATTTGACGGATATTATGCATTATTTTATACAGCTTCTTTAGCTTCAACATTTTGTAAATGTGAGAATGCCGTAAACTTGTCAAATGCGCTATTCATTTAATATGGCTTATCTAATTATCTTTTATATTAGTGAGTCCTGCATCCCAGATTACGTTGTTTTTGCATCCCGCCCAAAATTGTATTTACAGAAATTTTAAAAGATATATAGTTTAAAAGAGTAACCATGGAGTTTCTTGCCGGTTCTTCTCCATAGGAAGTGACTTTTTTGAACCGTGCAAGTAAATTCTGACTTTTCATAAGTGTCATTCTATGGTTTATATAAAATAAAAGCCATTGACTTTGTCTTTTAATAGGTATGGTCGGGTACAGTAAGCTGCACATTAGGAGAGACGTCGCACTGGTTAAATATGTGTGGAGGGTATTGCGTGAGTGGATATATCATCCGGATGTGCTCACAGCACTGAAGCTGCGCGCACCAGATGAATTCGTGTTGTTGCGTCGTCGCCGCCCTCCGTTATTGCTCGTGCCCACCAGTAGGACAAATCTCCTCATGTATCTGCTCCTCTGTCACGTGCTGTACGGTTACTTAATATCATTTCTCACGATATTGATATACTTTCTTGTAACCAGTCGAAATTCACAGAACCTGCTTACAATTGTGTAGAAAATAATTAATTATTGTTTAATGTGTTAGTGTATAGAAAGTTTAGTTATAAAATTAACTTTTAAAACCACTTGGCTCAGCCAAGTACAAATACGTACTTTATAACAATAAATCTATTGTGTCTGCTAATAGGGTATTTGACACTGATGGAAATAAAATATGAAACTTAGCTATAATGATAGAATGTATTATATTTGACTCTTTGGTATTTTTGAAAATAATATTAATAACTCGTAAATACATTTAATTCGATAAACAAATTCATAATTTTTAATCTATGTGTCACGTGACTCGAAACACCAATGACTGCGTGACGTCACTACTCAGACGATTGATTGTCAATTTGCAGGGTTTAGGCGGGAAAATGTAAAGTGCACGTTGTCAATTTTATATTGTTTTCCAAAACTTGTGTTTCTCCGAAGTATAATGTGTAATTATGGTGGATAATTAACCATTATGTGTTCATGAAGGTGTGCGAGTGTGGGCAAATTGTATACAATTGAAAATCATGACTTTTTGTGTTCACTCCTAAACTCCATCGAAGACTCAGTAAAATTTCCACCGTTTTACTGGGGCAATAACTGCAATAACTTTTTATACTTGATTATAACAAGAAGGAAGTAACTGAAGACGAGGCTTTGGCCTTACTTTTATTCAAGAACACTGAAGACGAGGCGGTATGGTCTAAGACCTTAGCCTGCCCGATTAGGGCGAAGGAAAAAAAAAAAAAAAAAAAATCAATTTGCAGTCACTGTGACACATGACACTAAATTATATATATATAATATTTTCTAATTATATATATATATCGATTTATATTATATATATAGATTTATATAGCAAAATAAATCGATGAATTTGTTGATATTTGGGAAGCAAGATGCAACCACTTTCTTCATATTTCAGTTCAATTTTCGAAGTATTGGTATACTACGCACTAATGTTATGATTTACAAAATAATTTCCTTTGTTTACAATTGTTCTGTTGCGTAATGACGTCACAAAATGGCGATCGTCATTATCGCGCCTTTTGGCACGACCTTTGAAATTTGAATTTTAAACAGCTGTTATTTAATCAATAGGTACACAAAAAATTGCAAAATATTTTTTTTAGGTAATGTATACCATATTCTTTAAATTTAGGCCCTTTGTGAAATTTCGTCAATAACCCTATTAGCAAGCTAACAGATTATGTATCTAGTTTATAAGTTAGTTGATGAGTTTAAAATGTTTGTTGAGTTTAAAAGAAAATTAAGGGAAAAGTTTTACGGATTAGATGATGTATGCGAGATTGAAGATTTATGGAATGGTTTCAAGGAAGGAGTTATGGACGTCGCTATCGATGTATGTGGAGTGGCTAAACGAAGAAATTGTAAAGAAATGAAGAATGTCTGGTGGGATAAGGAAGTACAAAAGGTCGTGTGTGAGAAGAAAAAAGCATGGGTAGATTGGTTAGCTATACGAGCTAACCAGAAAATGCAAAAAGCGAAGGATGACGCTGTGGTCAAGGCCAAAAAAGAATATAAGAGAGTGAAAGAAATAGTGAAAGATATTGTAAAAAGGAAAAAGGATGATTTTGATAGACGGTTATCTGAAGATTTTTAGACGAACATCAAATTTTTCTGGATATCCATAGAAAGAGCCAGAGGAATATCTAAAAACTCTGCGCTCGATAAAATCAGAGACGGAGAAGGAAATATCATGAATGGAGAAGAATGCATTTTGAAAAGATGGAAAGCTTATATTTTGAAAGTTTGTTTGAAAAAAAGGATCAAGTGTCTGCGGTGATGATGGAAGAAAGAACAGAAACTGACGATAGGATTGGTATGGATGAAATTGTAAAATCGTTGAACTGTATGAAATCGGGAAAGGCTGCAGGGTATGGCAGAATATCGGTCGAAATGCTGAAGGCTGGACAGGGCGTGGTAGCAAGTTTGTTGTACCGCCTTCTCAACTTGTGCTGGAGTAGCGGTCGGGTACCAAGAGATTGGTGCAAGGCCGTGATTGTGCCGCTCTATAATGGGAAAGGGTAACAGCAAGACTGCAAAAATTACCGAGGCATAAGCCTCCTCAGTGTTGTCGGCAAATTGTATGCTAAAGTTTTGATTGAAAGGGTAATGATAGAGACAGACGAAAGAATGTGGGATGTGCAAGCAGGATTTAGAAAAGGCATGGGATGTACGGATCAGGTCTTTTCCTTACGATGCATAGCTAAAAAATTCTTGGCCTAATGCCAAAAAGTCTATTGCGTTTTCGTGGATTTGGAAAAGGCCTACGACAGAGTGAGGAGAAATGAACTGTGGGCGACACTGTCCATGTATGGGGTAAATGACAGCCTGATTGGGGCACTTAAATCTCTCTACGAAGATTCCAATGCTTCTGTTAGGATAAACGGGGCCTACACCGAATGACTTAGCATCGATAAGGGTGTTAGGCAGGGATGTGTAGCGTCACCGTGGTTGTTTAATCTATTCATGGACAGTTGTCTTAAGGGTTTGAAAGAGAGTGAATGTGGTTTAGAATTGAATGGGTTATTTGTCAAATGTATGTCTATGCCGATGATCAAGTTATTCTTGCATCGTCGGAGGAAGAGTTACAAAAGATGGTAACACTAATGGATGATGCTTTTAAGAATAAGGGCATGAAAGTAAATGTAAGTAAGACGAAAGTTATGGTTTTGGAAAGGGACGAAATTATGACTGCAATATATTGATAGGTGACCAAAGAATGGAACAAGTGAAAGAGTTGGTATATCTAGGATCTATGTTTACGAGGGATGGGATGCATGTGGAGGACATATAAAGGAGAGTGACTGCTGGTAACCAGGTGAATGGGGCATTACACAATTTCATGCATAGCGGGAATGTGTCAAAAAAGGCGCGACTGGCCGTTTATGGAGGGGTGTTAGTGCCAACTCTTATGTATGGTAGTGAAAGTTGGGTGTGGCAGAAGAAACATGAAAGCAGAATTAATGCAGTAGAGATGACGGCTCTTAGAAGTATGTCTGGCGTAACTTTAAAAGATAAAGTGAGGAACAGTGTGATAAGGGAACGTTGTGGAGTGAAAGAGGATGTAGTGACAAAGATTGAGAAGGGTATGCTAAGATGGTTTGGGCATGTAGAAAGGATGGATGAAATGCGATTGACGAAACTAGTACATGAGGCGAAAGTGGATGGAAGAGTCGGGGCAGGTCGAACTCGACGAATGTACCGCAATCAAATTGCGGACGTTCTCAATAAAGGACAGGTCAGGAGCAACCTAAGTCGGCAAACATGTATAAAGAGGTTAATGAACATAGATGAAGCGAAAGAGGTGTGTCAGAATCGTAGCAAATGGAAATCGATAGTCTCTGCCTACCCCAATGGGATACAGGCGTGATTGTATGTATAAGTTAGTTATAGCATCGATTTGGTAAAAAAAAAAAAAAAACTGCCTATACTGCCCTTTTTTTGACAATTATTTTCTCTAAATAGCAATAAATAACATTTCCATAATATCATCACGTTAAAACAAAGGTTAAGTTTCTTTTATAAAAACATACATTTTGCTGTTCACGTAAAAGCGTCATTAAAATGTATACTCATTTTAATGGTTTTAATTTATTATTTACTTTTTTTTATTATTATTTTAATATTTAAAAAAATCAGGCTCAGGGGAATAACCATAATCAAAGAGCTGTGGGAATATATTTTTATACTTTTTCATTTATGGCAACTCACTGACACTGACTGTCATTTAACATTTTAATTATTACTAATCTGCGATTTTAATCACGGCGTCAAGACTATATACCTCACAAAGACTACTTAGTGATGATTATACCGAAATTGGTTTCGTACTTGTATACGCATCACTTCCTTCTTGTCATTGTTATCTGTTTAGCGTCTCATTTTTATTAAAATTTCACACTGTAACGTAAAGTCACCGTAATCCAACCTCCCAACGAAATATGTCCACTAATTTTAATGGCTATTTTTGATTAAATTCATTGTATTTTTAGGCTAGATGCTGTTACGACTTGAAACTGATTATATGACCTTTTGCAATACACAATGAGATTGTATGGACTTTGTTTTGTTAATTGGTAAATTATAGTTTATTCCAGAACAGAGCGATTTCAACATAATTTTTTGTCATAACGTAAATCCAGACGTGCAACGATCATAAAGTTTACAAATAATCTATTTCGTCTTCAATATGTATGAAATGTTTTTTGGGTAGTATTATTACTAGTCTTGGGTTAGAAATAGTTTATTTGATTATTTATTTATCATTAATATGGAAAAACAAGAGAAAAAATAAGTACAGTACCTACCTACACACCGAACACCGCCCGGTGTACGATATAGCGGTTTTTTTCTAGTAACCATCAAGTATTAAAATTATCTACGATTAATTATGATTACGGCCTAGACTGTATTTTAATAGTTAATCTATAAGTTAAGGAATATCCGTTTTCTCATGTACAAGAACACAATGGTCATAGTGTGATTTTTAGTAAACTATACTCCCACTCGATCATATTGTAGTTTATTGGTGTCTCTAGTTTTTTTATCAGTATTGATTTTAGAGCTAATTAGTTTGAAAAGTAATAGTAAGTATATAAAATGAATAACCCTATGTAACAAAAAATATTCAATTATAACGTATTTTAATAGTTTCTAAGGAAATTCTTAAGAGAAAAGAGAAATGCTGACACAATAGCTATTATGCTGCTTTCAGCAGTGTCGGATACCTTAAACTGGATAGCGTATCGATAATAGTACTGCTCCCGACTAATATCAAGCTTTAAAAAAGAAAATCAGTGTTATACAGAATCTATAAAGCTTAGATAATTACAGTAGCCCAAAAACCATTCAATACAGCATTTAGCTTTAATACCTATGTAATAAAGTTTTAAACTATTTAATAGTACATCTTTATACTCTTAATTGACTTGTGTGTTGCTTGGGCGGGCAGGCCGACCCTTGAATGTTACAAAAGAGTTGCTTACTGAGATTATTAGTGATTATATACCCTTTGTTACTTTCTGAATGGTAGATCTAAGCAGTGGGGCTTCCAAAAATACAGTAATTGTATGTATTTATTCACAGTAAAGTTATATGCGCAATATAAATCACTTCTATTATAAAATATGTTAACCAACAAAAAATATAAATTATTAAAAAAAAAAACAACTGTTTAAAGTAGTTTCAGTAGCTGGTAAATTAAGTCCTTAATTAGCTACTTCGCCGCCATTATTTTCCTGTTATTCAAATTAAAGCATTTTATTTTGTCCCCAAATTGCTTGAATAAATTCTGTATATTAGGTCATACAGCCATTAATAAGTTAACAATACGGCTTTAAGAAATACTTTTATACATCATAAAGTACTCTGTGTTTTATACAATGATTATTCAGCCAATCTGTGTTGCTTGGGTGGCTAGCTAATCAGAAACCAAAGTGTTTGAATACAGAAAAATATCAGGATAGAACGGTTGTAGTCACTGTTTCTTATATTTCGCGCGTGCCAACTTTCTGTCAAACCACGCCCCCTATACTGACTTCATTGTGTGAGGCGACATCGACAGCTTGCCGAATTTATCGATACTATCGATAGCCCACGTGAAGGGAGTCATGCACATGATGCATAAGGAGTATTTATCCGGGAGGCGCGGGTTCGAATCCTGCTCGCGACCGTATTCTTTTTTAATTTAATATTATAACATAAATTTATATTACTTAAATAATACTTAACGTAAAAATGATTATTAAAGCACAAATAAAAATAAAATATAAAACCAAAAAATTCAAAATAATAATTATTGCCCTTGAAATAATATATATTTATTAAGCAACTGTCGCTTAGTAGTGTTAGACCTCAAAATTCTAGGAGGTAATGAAATCGAACATCTACATATACCTCAGCCACTGCTCGCACCAGGTGAATAAGGAGATCTTCTGTGGGAGACTGCTCAAACTGATGATAGTTAATAGAATTGAATATATGTAGTAAGTAATTAAATATATAAAAACTTTTATTTCCTTAAACATCTATATTTTTTTTAATTTAAAGTTTTTATAACTTTAAATTTTAAAAAAGTAGATGTTGTAGCTCTAAAAATATTATTCAAATTTCAAGTTTTTCAATTCTACTTCCAAAATTATCGACTAATCACTAACGCAATCTGCAATTCAATATGGCGCCAAATCGCCAATAGACCGCGATGCACTAATGCACACATAATTTTTAAATGTCATTTTTATTGCTAATATTTTACTCATGTGTGATAAGAAACGTCTCCTTTTTTAATATTTACTTCACAGCTTTTGTTTCTGCAGTCTGAAATAGCACAATATTGCATATTCCCGAAATTTTGTACTAGTGGTTTTTAGCAGCAAGTCTTAGCGCCACAGTGTACTTATTTATATACTGAAAGCGTACTGCTGAGTAAGCGTTTGAAATAGTATGCATCTTAAACGTAGGATAGAAAAAGACCTACAAAGCCTACAATGGGGAAGGAATCTCTTACGGAAATATCACTTGTTAGAAAGAGAAAGCATATTTAGGTTCGATCAGCACTATTGGCAGATGTTGTTTTCTCCAGTGTCACCGTCAAAACTCACGCTAACTTATATTTCCTGTATTGTCAGTGAATTCTGTATATTTTAAACAGTTTTAAAATTTATAAGCAATGCCTACGTGTTGTGTTGGTGACTGTGATGTTTCTTATCAAAAAAAAAAAAAACAGAAAAACATTCAATTCACAGGTAAATTGTTAACAACAGCATATATTTTCATGACCATATTTTGGAAAAAACTATCTTTAGAAAATTTATTTGGAAAACCAAATCCTATCAAGAAAATAGTGAATTTTCTCTATAGTAAAAAACAATGGTCAAACAAGCAATATTGAGTACGTTGTTCTAATATAAATTTTCATTTCATGTACACAAAATAGTGACTTGTCAGTGTCGACTATTGTTTCGATGAAATTTTAGAACAAAAAGTTCCGATATCAGAATTTATTTAAAGTGTACCAACTATCTCTGCACATTGATTATTATTCCAAAATTTTTATTGGGGTACCTAATACTGTCGATACAGAAGTTGAAACCAAAATGTTTGGAAATGTTTCTGCCTGTTTGTCGGTGTGTCTGTCTGAACGCTTATAAGATATAAGAAGCTTAGCATAGCTTAGTGGCCCATGTTACGTAATAAATATATTTCATCACGCTATTACAGTAGTCCCCAAATGCGGTTTGAATCTGGACCGCCAACCTACTTTGTGCAGATCTTGGTTGTTAATAATCATCTAACGAAAAGCGATACTAATATTAATTTAAAAAACAGACCCCAAATGAAACTAGTTAGTGATTCCTGCGCTATCACCTTTAGGCGGTGAGCACTGAGCCTATATGTGATAGCGTAATGAATATATTGTTTATATATTTTTTACTACAAATTCAAGAGAATATCACAATTTTATGATATTTTTTTTTATACTAAAAGGTTTCTTGTCGATGCTAAGGTAAAAGAATAATGAATGAGACTAAATGATAAAGAAAAGAATAAAGATAAAGAAGAATAAAAATAAAGAAAAAGAAGAAATAAGAAAAGATATACCAATTTTTCTTTTCGGGGGGAAGCCTTCAAAATCACGCCCGCCCTTTATGGATAAGACCGCGGTGTGTGGGATTCTTACCTCACTAAAACCACCTCGGTGGTCAACATAAGCATATGGAGCGAGGCACGTAATAGACCAGCTCCAGCACGCCCGCTATGCAGCGCCTATTCAGGCACATCCTTGGAGAGACTGTACAGGGGTCTCCCCTAAGCCTCGCTGTGCACGATAGCACGTGACCACTATGCAACCGTTTTCTCTGGGATTACGATGGGTAAACAGAGTCCCCTCTCTAAGCATCTGTGACCCCAAAGGGCTGCCTATCTTAAATCATACAGGCGGGGTTTGTGCTGTTAGGCGACGAGGCGGTTGCCTCGTAGATACTTTCTTCTCCGAGAGGGATCGGCCCTCTCACAATCCCGCTCGGCGGCCTCTTCCTGGATGACAACAGTCTCACAAAAGGAAGCCATTCGTCTCCAGTTCACTTTATCTGCCAGCTTAGCCCTTACTACTGCCGGCAGAGACAGGTTTAGCCCGATACTGGTTCTTAGTATCCGCCGCTCAGCGATCTAGGTAGGGCACACCACCGCAATGGTATTAGGATAGGTAGGTAAAAATCATTCAGTCAATCATCATCTCAATCAGTCCTACCCTATACCCTGCTCAGCGTCCTTAAAAGCTGCTTTCTTTACAAAGTACCTATTACCAATGAAATTTAATTATAATGTGAGCGCATGAAATGTTTTTAATTATAATAATGTATTTAATTAAGTGTATTAAATAATACCTACCCTTGTGATTTTAGTTTTATTAACATAATTTGATTGAAAATATTTTCATTTTGTATACCAATTCTTTACATCTGAAATATTGTTTATCGATAATTGATGTGTCAATATTTCCACGTTGTCCATTACTATTGCACGCACACATTGACAATTCAAAATCGGTAGCACTTTTTTGAGCTCTATGTCCTATGTAGCAAAAATATTCTAATTCTGTGATCCTGAATTTCTGTGCGTTTGAAGCTACCTGTCAGGCTGTCACTGATTGCCTACCAGAATAGCGCTACACAATACGTTTCGTTCTATGAAGATTATCACCCGTGGACCGTTGTTAAGTAAAACAGCTTGAAATAAACCGTCAGATTGTAGATTTTAGTTCTAAGTTCTGTCGCTTATGGCTCTGTGTGTCTATAATCAATAATTTGACTATATTATATTTTGTAAGACTAGTAATTTACAAAAAAAAAAAAAATGTAGAATGACGTAAATACTAATCGAATTAAATTAGCGCATAAGCGAACGAAGCGAGTTCGGGAGTTTCGTATACCCCATCGACATATATATTACTAGCGTACGGACCCGGCGACCGGCCAACCTCGAAACTAAATGGCACCAACGCGTTGGCCCTAAAATGACAGTTTAGGGCCAACGCAACTCAGTCGCAGCGCTGTGAATCGCGGGGAAAATCCCCGATTTTCGGGGAATTGAGGTTTAGTGCGGGGAGAGCGCGGGGACTGACAAAAATCGGGGAATTTCGGGGAAACCAGACCAACTTTTTCAGTGAGCTACAACTATTTTACGTTGGGTAATAGTTACAACAAAAAAATTACTTTCTGACTTGGCAGATACAGCTCGACACTATTAGACTAATTTTGAATGGCAACACCACTCAAATACGTAGGTTGAGTGTTGTTCATACAGTCGTTTGAACAAAGGCGTATAAATAAAAACTTTTTTTTGTATTTCCTATAAAATGAAGCACGTGGCCCTTACTAAGACTGTAGATGTAACAGTTAATTTTGTTATAGTTAGGTATAGTATTTTATAAAAGTTTTAGTAGTACATACATTTTTTTTTAATAAATTAGCGTTTTTATTCCAAAAATATCATTTCGGGGAATTTGTGGGGAATGATTCAAAAAGAAGCGGGGAATTTCGGGAAATTCACAACACTGACGTGGGGAATCGAGTTTTTTTATTAACAGCACTGCTCAGTCGACAGTGGACCGCACGCAGGGAAGAGCGAGTATTTGTTTTTTATAAATATGCCTAGTTGCATTGTAAAAGGCTGCAAAAATTACGATACAAAAATTGAAAAGGAACATGCGATGTCGTATCATCAGTAAATAACCCTAGATTTATTCTGTTCCAATTAAATTATTAAATTAACACATTTTAAAGGTATAATTATTTTAATACCGAAGTCCGTAATGGCGGCCATTGCGTGGCCGGCGCCCGGCAGCGCGCGCGAAGTAACGTTGAACGAACGTCATTTTTTATTTGTTTTATTTTTGTGTTAAGAACTTAGTGTAAGTAATTTTAGTAAGTACCTAATATGTTAATACTTAATTATTATAACAATTTCAAATAAAGCTGATTGATATTAATTTGTTTTACATACGTTTTTTTTGTGGCATGTATTATTATCGCAATAAATTATATTTTTAAAAACTAATATATTCAAAGTCCTCCTGCGACCACGAACGCTGCAAAGTGTTCGAAACGTCAGGAAAAACAAAAAATCAATAATACACGCGATTAATCCGGTTAAAAGTTGTTTTATTATAATATATTCAATTCATTTATTTGCATAATCTAACGACACTTCTCAAGCTAACATCCATCAACCCGTTTAGGCTACAGAGCGTGCCAAAGAAATATACATACATACACCCGAAAAACATATAAACCTTCTTCTAGCGCAGTCGGGTAAAAACTCAATTCAGTTCGTGATTGATGTGTGTATAAAAATATTGACCAATAATAAAATGTCATAAAAAAAATCATATACTTACGTACAAGGTTTAGTCTTCCACCTATGAAACGCGGCACTTACGTAGTTCGTATGAGTTATGACAGATGGCGCTACTTTTGCTTGTATGAAGAAGTTTTCTGTAAAAAGTTTAGATGGGCGTATCCTTTCTATTGAAATCATTGGTATACCCCAACACGAACAGGTCATATTGAAGTCATGAAAGCAAAATATGTCCTATTTCTATGTCCACTAAGCCATCTCGACCTCTGCTCACTACTCTGAATTCCATATTCATATACGTCTATAACTTAAGAGATCGCTACGCATGCGTTAATACGTTTGAAAGATTTATTTGTATTTGTAAGGATTACAACAATGTGGTTTGGATCTTTTAAAACTTTTCATAGTTCTATTTTCCGGGCTACCATGTCATATGGTTCTATTTTACCTGCTAAATAGATGCATAAAATTCAGTTGGTATCATCAATTTCAGTTAATTTAAGAAAATAGTTACTTCAGAGGTTTGGGTATTTTTTAGGTAAAGTTGATGACTAGGTACTATTTATGACAGTAGCTCAAAAAACGGATTTTGAGGGTTGTATCCGTTTTGCGTCCAATAGGGTTATTGACGAAATTTCACAAAGGGCCTAAATTTAAAGAATATTGTATTCATTACCTAAAAAATATATTTTGCAATTTTTTGTGTACCTATTTATTAAATAACAGCTATTTAAAATTCAAATTTCAAAGGTCGTGCCAAAAGGCGCGATAATGACGATCGCCATTTTGTGACGTCATTACGCAACAGAACTTTTGTAAACAAAGGAAATTATTTTGTAAATCATAACATTAGTGCGTAGTATACCAATACTTCGAAAATTGAACTGAAATACGAAGAAAGTGGTTACATCTTGCTTCCCAAATATTAACAAATTCGTCAATTTATTTTGTGTCATGTGTCACAGTGACTGCAAATTGACAATCAATCGTCTGAGTAGTGACGTCACGCAGTCATTGGTGTTTCGAGTCACGTGACACATAGATTAAAAATTATGAATTTGTTTATCGAATTAAATGTATTTACGAGTTAATAATATTATTTTCAAAAATACCAAAGAGTCAAATAAAATACATTCTGTCATTATAGCTAAGTTTCATATTTTATTTCCATCAGTGTCAAATACCCTATTATCACTTGCTTAGATCTGTGAAGGAAAACATCGTAAGGATACCAGCACATCTGAGAGATGTTCTCGATGGTGTGAAAAGCCATGTTCAAAATAATACGATAAAAGAGAAATTAGTTAAATATTTATCACATGTTTAGTAAATTGTGCAGGTAAATATAAATAATACGACAGGTAATTTTGTACAATTATTTTTTATAATCGATTACTTAATTCAAAATTGATTATTGTTCATTAATGAAATAATTGATTAATCGAGTATTGCTAGTCGATTATCCACGTCACTACTGAAAAGTCAAAAGCCACAAGTTCGAATCCAAGGCGAAACGACGAACAAACGTAGAACAAGACTTAGAACATAGGTAGAACATACCACTGACTTCGAAGTTATTTTCGTTTTGTAAATTAATTATGACTTGCATAAAATGATGAAGGAAACATCTAGAAGAAACCAGAACACCTGAGACTGTTGTTGATCGTATGTAAAGCATAAGTCAAAAACCTACGGGTTAGAATAATACGCTAAAAGAGATTGGATAAACATTAAAAATATTAATCTCATGTTGAGTAAATTGTGTAGGTGAATAGAAATTATGACAAGTACTTCTATAGGATTGTTTTTTGGAATTGATTAAAATATTCCAATGTCGATTATGTACGTTTATTCATAATCGATTCTCACATCACTACTAATTGTTTCAAAAATTAAAATGGCGTTGCACGCCGTTCAATTGCTTACCTTGTTTCATGTTTGGGTCGTTCTTCCGTTGTTCCTTTGGAATGTTAAAGCTATGTAATTGTAACGTATCTGCAACTATCTACTGACTGACGAAACATTGATAAAATGTAAATTTTATGTGAAATAAAACAGTAAGCTGATGTGCCTTATTTCGGGTCGGGTTATGTGAACCGAAAGTGAACTATTGTACAAACGTGTTTTTAAGTTTTGTCATGTATCACATTTTGTTAAACTGAAATGTCTGTACATTATAAGTTCAAAAGTGCGTTGGATTACGACACAGTTACTTTTGATGGGCTACACATATCAGTAGGAGACCTGAAAGCTGCCATATCACAGCAGAAACGAATTGGAAAGACGTCCGATTTTGATCTCCAAATTACTAATGCTCAGACAAAAGAAGGTTAGTGGTTATTTATTACGGCAAGGTGCTCGTTAATTTGATTCCTTTAGTCCCAAATATGGGGTCGTAATACTCCCTGATTTTTATTGCTTCGTTGTAACTAATAATCTCCGAAATTGATTGACTGCCGCGTTAGTCTAGTGGTCCCTAGCGCGACTACGGAGCATGGCGTCCCGGGTCCGGCAAAGTGTTAACGAGCTTTTCTATTAGGAATTTCTCAGTAGCAGCCCGGATTTTGGAATTGTGCCCGGTAGATGGCAATAGGCTAACCACCTATTACATGGGGGGATACAGGTGTGATGCTACAAATGCAATGTAAAATGTCTGAATCCCCCACAATGAATGTCCCTAAGATTGACCTCTTAATAGGTCATTGTCATCAACTGGGCATAATTCTAATCTCCAGGTAGGTTGTAAACCTGTGTGAGATTTTATATGCATGGAAGTTGGTTTAAAGTAAATAAGAAAGTCACCTTCATATTTTCATTAGAAACTTTTGTTGACCAATACCTCTTCTAGGCATTTTTGGTTTGTCTCCTTGCCTTGTCAGCCTGTACATGAACCAGTTGTTTCAAGTTTATAATCGTGTGAAGTCTATTTTTCTTTACCTGTCTTAAGTAATGAGCAGATATATTAAGGTATGGCGCACTGGTAGTCAAAGATACGTATTATAATTTTTTTTGTCTATTCAAAAGTGCCTGTAAATGGTCTAATTGAAGTAAATATTAAAATAAAAAGCTTTTACTTTGACTTGGAATGTATATTTTTTATGTCTCGACTTTGATTTAAAACTTACCCTATGACATATGATTAAATGACTTCAGAATATGTACATTCAAAGCAGACATTATACATTCGGCCCACCTATGACGGTTTGCGGACATCATAATAATCAAATCATTCATCAAAACACTCTGAGAAATGAAACTAATTTCAATGAATGCTAATGTTTGCTAATGTTGTTATAAAAAGGTTTTCAAATTTAAGAAAATAATTTTTGAACTATGACTGTGTTACAAAACATGATGTTAAAAACAAACTTTAAAAATTTAAGTCTATATCCAGCAGTAAACTGCGATAGTCTAGGACTCTGGGCGATTCAGACATTAATTTAGTCAAAATAAAATACAAAGCACATTTTTAATAAATAGAATAAAGGACATGGCTAAGCAACTGCCCTTACCTTGTATATATGTCGCAGATGGATTGCAGAATCCGCTGTTTTACAAAACTGGTAGCTGATTTACAATACAGTACTGTTTTATAAAACAGCTGAACAACGTTGAGCTGGATTGCCATTGCGATATGTTTAACAAAACAGCTACCCACCGTAAACGTAATGCAGAATGACATATCTACTGTGGGACAGGTTTGTTTATTGTATAGGTATATTAAATGGATAGTCCCACGCAAGTAAAAAAAAGATACTGTATTCTGATTTCACTTTCCGTGGCTGGGTCGATGGAGCCCCTCTTGGCGGGGCTCTTATTTTTGTGTCTTTGTGGTTAGAAAAAACCTAAACAGGAAAAGGATGACGGGGTAGTTGCCACTCTACGCTCGTTCACTGGCCCCGTCATCCTCTTCGAACATAACCTGTCCGTGTCGGGATACACGAAACTCCCGAGCTCGCTTCGCTCGCTCATGGATCAATTTCGTTTATTTTCTTTCATAATCCCGATATTTTGTTTAGTATTTACGTCATTCAAAATTTTCGTCTTTTTCTTGCTATTGACAAGTAAAATAAAGTTAGGTTATTATTGTTAAGACATACAGAGCCATATGCGACAAAATTTCGAACAAAAATCAACAATCTGACAGTTCATTTCACACTGTTTTAATCATAGAATTATGAGAATATAAAAATGAGAATATAGAATCAGAGAATATTTTTGCTACCCCATAGAAGGACATAGAGCTCAAAAAAGTGCAACCGATTTTGAATTGTCAATGTGTGCGTGCAATAGTGATGTACACCGTGGAAATATTGACACATATCGATTATCGATAAACAGTATTTGATATTTTCAAGACTTGGTATACAAAATGAAAATATTTTCAATCAAATTATGTTAATAAAACTAAAATCACAAGCGTAGGTATTATTTAATGGACTTCATTAATTAATTACATTATTTTAATAAAAACATTTCAGGCGCTCATACTATAATTATATTTCATTGGTAATAGGTACTTTGAAACTTGTACTTTTAAGATAGCAGCTTTTAAAGACCCTGAGCAGTGTATAGAGAACGACTGATTGAGATGATGATTGACTGAATGATTTTTACCTACCTATCCTAATACCATTGCGATGGTCTCGACTCAGCGCAGCACACGTTTGAGGTGTGCCCTACCTAGACCGCTGAGCGGCGGATACTAAGAGCCAGTATCGGGCGAGATCTATTTCTGCCGGCAATAGTGAGGTCTACGCTGGCAGATTTAGGGAACTGGAGAGAAATGGCTTCCTTTTTACTTTTTGTGATACTGCTGTCGTCCAGAAAGAAGCCGCCGAGCGGGATTGTGAGAGGACCAATCCCTCTCGGAGAAAAAGGCGTCTAGGAGGCAACTGCATCGGCGCCTAACAGCCGAAACCCCGCCTGTATGATTTAAGACAGACGGCCCTTTGGGGTCACGGGTGCTTAGAGAGGGGACTCTATTTACCCATCGTGATCCCAGAGAAGACGGTGGCATAGCAGTCACGTGCTATCGTGCACAGCGAGGTTTACGGGAGACCCCTTTACAGTCTCTCCAGGGGTGTGTCTTAATAAGCGCTGCATAGCGGGGGTGCTGGAGCTGGTCTATTAAGTGCCTCCCTCCATATGCTAATGGTGACTGCCGAGGTGGTTTGAGTGAGGTAAGAATCTCACACACCCGGGTCTTATCCATAAAGGCTGGGCGCGTAATTGAAGGTTTCCCCCCGAAAAAAAAAAAAGTATATCCTATTATCTTTTCTTATTTCTTCTTTTTCTTTATTATTTTTTCTTCTTTATCTTTATTCTTTTCTTTATCAATTAGTCTCATAAATTTTTTTCCTTGCCTTAGCATCGACAAGAAACCTTTTAGTATAAAAAAATATATCATAAAAATGTGAAATTCTCTTGAATTGTAGTAAAAATTAAGTAAACAACATATTCATTACGCTATCACATATAGGCTCAAAGCTCACCGCCTAAAGTTGATAGCGCAGGAATCACCAACTAGTTTCATTCGGGGTCTAATCAAATTCAAATCAAATAGCGAAGAATAATAGTAGCGCAGTTCGTTAGATCATTATTAAACTAAGGTCCGCACAAAGTAGGTTGGCGGTCCGGATTCGAACCACATTTGGGGACTCCTGTAATAGCGTGATGAAATATATTTATAACGTAACCTGGGCCACTAAGCTACGCTAAGCTTCTTATATGTTATAAACGTTCGGACAGACACACCGACAAACAGACAGAAACATTTCCAAACATTTTGGTTTCATCATAATAGGTAACCCATTTAAAATTTTGGAAAAATTATTACTGTGCAGAGATAGTTGGTAGGTCTCTACACCATGGACTAATTATAAAGGTCTAACTAATAATAAATTCTGATATCGGAACTTTTTGTTTTAAAATTTCATCGACACAATAGTCGACACTGACAAGTCACTATTTTGTATACATGAAATGAAAATTTATATTAGAACAACGTACTCAATATTGACTTTATGACCATTGTTTTTTACATGAAGCAATTATAAAGAGGAGATGTTCTAAGGGCCTGTTCTAAAGGAACACCGCGTGACGATTTGCGGGGTGAGGGGGGCTGTCAAACGCCGAAAACACCGCCCACTTCTTCATTCCCCACCCTAGCGGTGAATAGGGAAAACTGAAAGTTACAATATTCAATTCATTCTTACGTAATTCAGCTAAATTACGCTAGATGTCTCTAGTGTCTTTAAACTTTATTAAGAAATAAGTGTTCACACCGCTAAAAGAGAATTATATTTTTGTCGTGATAGTATTGAAAAAAGTTAATAAAATGACATATGTATTAAATTTTATGAAATATCATTATCAAAACATCGTAATTAACAGTACGACTCGGCCATTCAAGGATTGCCTTTTCTGCACTGTAGATGGCGGTTATTGAATATTCTATCATTAGAAAATTTGAAATAATGATAAATTTTAATACGATATTTTTTTGGCAAAATTAGCTTTTTAAAGTGTTAAATCTACTTTCATACGTTTAATTATCAACTGAAAAGTATTTTTCTATGACATTTTTAGCTATATAAGTGATATTTAAAGGTTTCGACGTCTGGCGGCGAGTAGAAAAACTATAGAACTAATATGACGTTTCATAGATTTTTCTGGAACTTGCCTAATAAATTGCGTCTAAAATTACTTACGAATGAAATGTGATGCCTATCATGGCATCAGAACGTTTATCCCAGTAATTCTTGCAGGATAAAATACAACAGTTCTTTATTTCTCATAATAATATCGAAGTATATAAAAAAATACTATTCGATCCCGATCGTCGTATGCACAGGATGACTGCTGGCAGACTGAGCACGAGTGGGCGTGGCTTGACCGGGCCACACACACAGTTGTTTGACGTCAGGACTCACTTAAAATCACGGTGCACAGTCGCTTAGGCCATGTCCTCTTTATAATTAGTCCATGGTTTTTTACTATAGAGAAAATTCACTATTTTCTTGATAGGATTTGGTTTTCAAGAAAAAATTTCTAAAGACAGATTTTTCCAAAATATGGCCATGAAACTATATGCTGTTGTTGACAATTTACCTGTGAAATAAATCTTTTTCTGGATTATTTTTATAAGAAACATCGCAGTCACCAACACAACACGTAGGCATTGCTTAAAAATTTTAAAACTGTATAAAATATTCAGGATTCACTGACAATACAGCAAATTTAAGTTAGCGTGATTTTTGACAGTGACTGGAGAAAACAACATCTGCCAATAGTGCTGACTGAACCTAAATATGCTTTCTCTTTCTAACATGTGATGTTTCCGTAAGAGATTCCATTCCCATAGTAGGCTTTGTTGGTCTTTTTCTATCCTACGTTTATGGTTTTAATAATCTCTGATCGTTGACCTGTTGCATTGATAAACGCAAAACGTTCATACAATTCTGCGTGTTATACTTCAGTAATTATGTTAAACCGCTAAACGTCGTTCAGCTTTTTTTGATAACAGTACTGTTTTGTAAATCAGCTAGTTTTGTAAAACAGCTGATTCTACAATCCATCTGCGACATATACATTTCTTACTAGCTTGTAATATTAAAATATTCATTTATTAATTAATACGTCTTAATTAATCTCCTAGAACTTTTGTGAACAAAACAAATAAATAAAAGATTTTACTTGATTTTTTCATGTAGTTGGTAGTGGTATTGTTGACTGCCTCGTTGGTCTAGTGGTCGCAAGCGGGGCTGCTGCGCGTGAGGTCCTGAGTTCGATTCCCAGGTCGGGCAAAGTGGTATTGGGTTTTTCTTTTAGGAAATTCTCAGTAACAGCTCAGAGTTAGGAAGTTGGTGGTGTGACTCCCTCGTGCTTCGGAGAGTTCGTAAAGCCGTCGGTCCAGTGCCTAATCACTCTCCGGTCGTGTCAGATTGCTGTCCCATCGGAGTGGAGGAAGAGGGAGTTCACCTGTGTTTGCACTTACACTTGTGCCCTATAATATCTCCTGCGTACTTGGCTAATCTTCATGGAGATGGGCCGCCTTAACCGAAATACGGTTGGGAGTATATTATTATTCGTATTGGTTAAGCGAGCTGGTTTCTGCAACTCCGAGCTCTTGGCGATTATTTTACGTCCGGGGTGGGAATGGATTATCCGATCCACCTAACTCCTCAACAAAGGCCAGGAGGAACTTGATCTTGCCGGCGACTTCTCGGAGAGTACCTGGGTTTCCGAAGTACTTAGCCCTGTAAGTCGCGACCCCAAGACAGTGAAGCACCACGTGAACCGCTGTTTCATCCTCCGTAACTCAGAGGTATATAAGTATAACAAAGAGGTGTTTATTAAAAGACCCATGGCCTGTGCCGTTGTGACTGTTCTTAGTTGTTGTGTCAGTTGGAGAAGCTGTCTGGTAATACGGCCATCGATGACTGGAACTCACCATGATTCGTCCAGAGGTTGCTGTGTTGGTCCCTAGTGCGTTGTCTTACCAGGGTACGCAGGTGTCCGAAGGGGAGAGGTACTATAGGTTCAGGACCTATAGCGGCCACACTCGATCCTCTCCTTGCGAGTTCGTCCGCTGTATCGTTGCCTCGAGCTCTTTTTCTTTTCGTTGCTCTGCAGCTGTGTCCTTTAATCCATTGTAGGGTTATGTTATTAAAAGTGATGACCTGATTTAATATTTGATGGCACTCGTAAATGAGCCCAGAGTTGACCGTGTGGCTGTTAAGGGCTTGTAGGACCGCCATACTGTCGGAGAGTATGCAGATTAGGTATTGTATGACTTTCCTGGTAACGACCGCCAATGCTGCCAGAAGGATGGCCATACACTCAGCCTGGAAAACTGTGTTGTAGAGACCTAGTGGTGTGGAAATGTGAATGTTAAGGTCTTCCGAGAAAATCCCGGATCCAGTACCAGTACCTGTTTTGGACCCATCTGTGAAAATCCATAGTTCCGCGGGGATTTGAACATCGCGCTGTGGGTCTTCGTACAACTGGATCTTATAGTTCTTGTCGAAGATGAACTGTTTCGGTATTCGGTCGCTGATCTCTCGCGCAATCGGGAAGTCCTCGAACGGTCCATCTAAAATTTTGTGCGTTTTGTTTTGCTGTCGTTCCACAGTGCATGGTTTTTTAAGACGTACTGCCGCCATCGCTGCTTCCTGCTTGATGAGTAAGTGCAGCGGTGGCAGGTCCAGCATGGCCTTTAGATCTGCTGTGGGAGTAGTTCTCATGCACTTGTGGTTGCCAGACATGCAAGTCTCTGAAAGCGCTGTAGTTTGCCTGATGCTGTGGCTAGGTTGGTCCTTGGCCACCAAACAACCGCCCCGTATGTTATCATGGTGCGGATCACCATTTTCTATAGCCACAGAATTATCTTGGGAGTTATGCGCCTCCATCTACCTCTTCCCTATCATTCTCCTGCACTGTTTATATCATAATATCTATGGAAATTGTCTATGATGGTTGTTCGGATTTTGCCCGCCAAGATGGCTATTGTAATTCTGACGAAGAATATAAAATTTCGTTATCTATTTCATTTTATTTACTGCGCCCAACTTAATTAAATCGAAGTAATAAAAACTCTGCGACCAATGTCTGCACTTCGTTACATATTGCATCTTGTTCGGGCTAGCGGAGGCTGTTATCCCTTCACGCTTCCGTATTTTTATAAACGCTCTTGGGGTTGGGCATCCAGGTATCGGGTAGGGTCGGGGATAACTGGTCTTATTAATCCGATTATTGAACCTAACCTCTCCTATTTCGGGTTGACTAATTTGGATGAACAGACGTATCTTATTGTATTTTAGTGGGATGACGAAGTATAATAAGCTGTTGGCTTACACAATAGATTATTATTGTTATGAAGTACGTATTTGTACGTGGGTGAGCCAAAGGGTGAGTTTCGAGTTAACAAAAGATGTTTTGTTCCTACTTCATTTTCTACTTTACCTGACTGTCTCCTAGCATTTTATGCAATACCTAGTTACCTAGGCATTGCATACATTGCCTAGGCAGGGTATATAACGATAAACGATATACAAAATAAATACAATATATTTTTGTAAAGCATTAACGCATAAAGCATAACGCGCGAACCTTAAAGTTATAACCGACCCCTCGAGTCGAGATAGTGCTCAGAGCGCCTGCAGAATTTATCCGGGAGGCGCAGGTTCGAATCCTGCTCGCGACCGTATTCTCTTTCCGCTTTTTTTTTGATATACCCAATGAGATTTTACCTATAGAGGCGTTATACCTGAACATTAGTGCTTTAAAAATCAGCGGCAACTTTAATATAGCTACCTACCAATACATACAATCATATAGCGCGCTGCGCATCCACGCAGAAATGGAAAGAATCGTACAGCATATCGGTTGTTAGAAAGAGATAAACATAGATCGTTTAGTTTCGGCACATACCTGCTGCACGGTCATTGGCGCGATAACACGTGACGCAGCTGTCAGCGGAATCTTCCCGGCAAAGTAAACATTACGAAGTTTTGATTCATAAAAATGATATCTTATTATTTCTGAATAAATATAAATATGTCGGTGAATGGTTTGAAGACTAGGGTCAGAGGTCTCTCTGTCCGTCAGGATTATAAAGGTAATCGTAAATAAAACCAAAATTAAGGCTCTCCGCCACTGAGAGCATATTTATTTTGGGTTAGTTATTAGTAGTGAATCACTTCATATTACGATGTACAATGTAGGTATTCAAATAACATTAAATCAGAGGTAGGCTAGAGAAGTCGGGGTGTAGAGGTCCGTTCGCCCCGGCGGCTCGCAGTGAACTAACGTAGTAACACACAACATATATACCCTAAAGGGAAGAATACCAAGTTCATAGAAAAAAGAAGCGAACACCTAGGCACACTAGCGCTCCAACATTTGCCCCAAGAAACAAATTTGAACATTAATAATGCTATTAAAAAATATTCTTGTATCATGAAACTTAAGCGAAGCGAGGTAATATTATTAGTGTCCAATTTCGTAATACTTACAAAATTGGACACTAATAATATTACCTCGCTTCGCTTAAGTTTCATGATACGATATTGCTATTTATGAACAGGTATTTCAAATAAAACAATATTATATTTTTCATGTATTTTTTAATATATTAATTTTTCGATTACAGGCTTTTTTTGAAGCTTCTTCAATAAATGCCCTGTTTTTAATAACGCAGTGCCGTTTTAAACATATACATATTGTCGAAACTATTATATGCATTTTATTATTATTATAATGCTCAGTACATATCATATCATGCAGCCACTCGAAATTTAATTCTTTATTTAATATTTCTATCAATTTTGATTTTATTTTTCTTTTATACCCCTGCTCATTCAAATATTTATTTATAATTGTAGCAGCAATCTCCACGGTGTCTGTAAAAACTTGCTTAACATAAAATAAACTGCTACGTAGACAGTTATACTCCCTAAAGCTTGTAAACAAATAGCTTACCTTGGTGTTCTGGTCTGCAAGCAAGGTAATTTTACATTGAGGACAATTGGGTCATAATTTTTTTACCATGAAACCACATACATATGCACATGCTTGCAGTTCCCCAGAACACTGAGGTATTACAATGTCTTCTGCTATCACAGTTTCTGTTAAATCATAACATGTCTCAAATTCAGTTCTCTTTTCATTTTGATTTAGATTTTCTTGTAATAAAAAAGATTTTAAGTCACTTAGAATTACATTATCATCATCTTGACAATTTTTTTATTTGCTGCTATGCAGTAAATTTGTAGCTATCGCCGTTTTGAGAGCTGCTACAAATTGTATTGTGTTGGGGTTTGGATTGCAACCACAGTTATTACGGATGCAACCAAAACAATTTTCAAGTGGGTCTTGATTGTGCCTCCGGGTTGACAAAGTTTTTATACCATAATTTTTATCTAAATTCGCAAATAGGCGCTCCACTGCATTAATAGTCCTAATAAAACCTTCCTGCGATGGCGGCTTGGATCTGGCTCCAATAAATTCCATTTCTTGGAACATTTTTTTTATTTCAATGAAAAACAGTAAATGAGGACTTCTTGGCGTTAAATTTGTTAAAAATTTTTTTCCTCTTTCCTGGTCAGGCGTACTTCCATTCAGTGAATCAAACAACTGATCCATATTTTCTATCAACAGGGCTGTTGTTATGGCTTCTTGTGGCATTTCGTCTGTAAGTTAAACATATTAATTGTGAGACATTATGAAAACTTAAATAAATCAAACAAAATACAATCAAATCAATCAAACTAATAAGAAGACTATACTATATACTATTAGTCGAAACTTCAGGCCCATAATTTATAATAAACTTTTCAGCCTAAACTTTAAAAAGAAAACATTTCAGCTATTTAAAATAATGTTAACAATAAAAAACAGAATATCTGTTTTAAAACATTCTCTTTGACACTATCTTTTCCATAATACACAATAAATATTTTTTTACTTACTGCTGCCAATCTTTGAAAGTATTCCTGAGGCTACTTTATGGCTTAGTACTTGGCAAGCTAAGCTTACTTTCATTTTTTGCTTGAAGTTTGGTTCAATATGTTGCTTGGTCAAACCAGGTGCATACACAAAATTTGGATTTGTGCTATCTTTTTCATAAAATTCTTTTATGTGGGTCCACTTTGCTACACCTGTAAGATAAATGTTCATTATAAGTTTATGTTGTATAAATGTGTTTTGAAACACACTAGGAATTACTAGCCTGTTGTAATGTATGTTCTTGGTAATGTGCGAGGACCAGGTAAGTTAAACTAGTTTGAATTAATGTTGCAACACAGCATCCTGCCCTAGTCTTAAGATACTTGGGGTCGGCACAATATTATTTTCTCTTAAATTAACGTGTCAGTCGTCACTTTATAGTTCACTCCACCACATAGGATTGGTTATATAATTTTAATATATTCATTTTAATCTAGTAATTCATTATACCTGCTATTAGTTTTCCATCATGTCTCATCACTTTGCATTTAATGTTATATTTCATCATATTGTTTCTAAAGCATTTGATTAAATGAGGTGGGTCCATAATTGTGACAATTTCGTGGTCTTTGAAGTGAAAAAATGGATGAGACACTGAAGAACCAAGACAATTTAAGGCTTTAATATTCACACCAAAATTGTCTGACACAGTAGCCATGATTCTCAGCCCAGCATGGAAGCTTGCATCAAGCACCTATAATACAAACATATAAATATTATTATATGAATTACAGTTTCATACTGCAATTCCTTATTATAAAACAATGAATTAATCACAAACCTCTTTAATAAGAACAGATAATCTATCGGCTGTAACACAATCCCCAGAAAAGTAGAAAGCCAGAGGTTGCTTCCAATTGTTTCGGATTCCAATAGCCATAAATAACAGTGCATGTGTGGCTGGCTCCATAGTTCGGCCTTGATAGCCATGATCTTGATAACCATCAATAATATCTAGTCTACTATTATATGATAAGTTCTTACGTATTGACATTTCATCAAATGCCAAAATGCACAGATTTTCTTCAGGTTTCCGATTTTCCGCGATTCCTTTAATAGTTTCAAATATTTGCGGATTTATACCACATGTCATTGGAATTTTATTTAACAGTGCATTTAGTGTACCTTCACTTGGCAGACAAAAAAGGCGCCTCAGCAACCTGTAGCATGCAGTTGATCTTTTATAAATGCTTAAAGCCATAACTTTGTGGTCTATGCTCCATCTGCGTCCAGTCCGTTTCCTGGGAGCATTTATAACTTGACTTTGCAACAATAAAGCAAATGGCCCCGATATGTTCTTGTCTATGAGACTTTGGATATTTTCATCTGATGCTAAACTGTCAAAAACGACACGACGTGGTTGTTTCTTAATTTTTTGCCTCAGTCTTATTATTTCTCTTTAGTTTCTCCGACATCTTTTGTAAAGTTTGAGTTTTTTTGGCGTCAGTTCTACAGATTTTCTTAAATCTAACTCCCTCAAAATTCCTTTAGTTGTTGGTACCTGAAAATATTGCCATCACATAGCATTAAATAAAACTTATTAACAAAAATAAAAAGTTGCAGGTAATAATAGGATACAGGTATTAACTGACTCAACTGTATCCCTTATTATTTATAATACTTAGTAATAAAATTGATTGTATAACATTAAGCTATAGTTACTTACACACCATTTAAATTAAGTTTAACACATTTAATTTGAGTTGATTAGAAAAACATAGAATGTAATTACAATTTTCATTAGAAGTATTGTACATACCTCAATAGGACGAGGTGAGCACTGTGGGGTTTGAAAAAACTGAGATGGTCCAGGTTTTTGTTCTTCAAGGTCTTGCGTAATACCAACTACCTGAAAAAATTATAGTAATGCTTTGAAATCATTAATAATGAGAGGAACATTTTGCAAGATGGATGCTTAATAGAGAGGCATTAGAGGGCAAATACATTATTTTAAATAGCTATACTGCTACACATAGAATAGTTACTAAATTCATTAAAACTTGATAATCACACCAGTACATCAACATGTTTGAATATGGATAAGTAATAGTGCCAGTAACTTGGCATCTTTTGGCTACTGCCATGAGAAAACAGAGTGAGTTGTTTTCTGGTCTGCAAGCATTGTAATATTACATTATGGCTCCTCCCGGCCGTCTTTGGTCACGGTGGCCTATCTCTATGGAGATTAGCCAAGTACGTAGGTGATATTATAGTGCACAAGTGTATGCGCAAACACAGGTGCACTCCCTCTTCATTCACTCTCAGAGGTTAGGCGCAGGACCAATGGGTTTACGTGGTACCGTAGGTGGTGTGTCACACCACCAACTTCCTGACTCTGCGCTACTACTGAGTATTTACTAACAGAAAAAACCCAATAATACTTTGCTCAACCTGGGAATTGAACCCAGGACCTCACGCTCAGCAACCGCGCTTATTTTGATATTATAAAACCACATGCATACATAATTATGCAAATTCTTGCAGTTCTCTAAATACCGAGGTATTACAAATCCTCTGCCAATGGCATCAGTGTTAGATTATTCAAATTTAAATAAACCTAATAACCTTGACAGGATGAGTCACTAAGCACTGTTGAGTTTCAATAAACTGAGATGGACCTGGCATTTGTTCTTCATGAGTCTGTGTGATATCCTGAAACAAGTCATATTATGTTATTAACATTATTTTGTATTGTCTTTTTATGCAAATATAAATTAATGTTCAAAAGGATAATAGGAAAATATCTCCCCACCCTCCACTCTAAGGGATTAGTTTTTTACTTAAACTTATTTTACTAACTAGAAAAATACAACATTACTGAAGGAGGGGATGAGGATTAAACAGAATCCTCCATAGTCCTTGTAGGTAGGTATGACACATGAACATTTAGAATGCATATTTTCTAGGCTTTCAACATTTAAAGTAGCATTGTTCATATATGATAACTATTATTACACTTACTTGTGATTTCTTAAGTGACAAATTCTTGTCAAATGTTTCACTTGAAGTTAAACTTTGTTCCTGGCGAAACTTCAACAGTAAGTCTTGAGCTCCATCTGGGATGGCAAAATTGTTCAATCGTTTCCTAGTACTGTTTGTATATGAGGAGTCATCAAAGTGCTTACTGCACAACATTCTGTGTTGCAAGTGCAAGTCTTTCAAGGATTCTTCAGTTGACCAATCTCCAGCTGGGTAACAGTATTCAGCCCATACACGTGCCCTTAAATAATTGGAAGAAATAAGCCGTTATACAATTGTTATTATTAGAGTGACTGTTAGAAATTGCTCAAATAAAGATAACATAAGGTTTATCAAAATTGAATTTTATTGTGATTTCATTAACTCAGTTACAAAGTTTATTTTAATCTATGCTGTTGTTTGTAATTATAACTCAATAGAATAACAAAACTTTATATTTTTAATTAAAACCCTTTATCAATTCTAATAATATAACAAATGCGAGGGGATCAAGGTTTGTTAATAATGCTGAAATGACTGAAGGGATTAATTAGCGCACAAATAGACAAACTTTTACACAAAGGATAACTTTTTATTCCTGTAACAGATTCCCTTGGGATTATATTTTATGACTTCGATTCAGACAAAATCCAAAAGCTAGTACATTAAGAAATGAAATCGTCACTCCGCCCCTAAGACGACCCTCTGACCAAATCGTCTGTAAAACGCTCCTCAATTTATTACAACAATTACTTACTTTAATAATCCATGTTTACCGGGCAAAGGAAATCTGTGGAATCTCAAGCTCATATCTTCTGCTGCAGTGATGTTACACTTAGCACACTTTCTACGAAGTTCAATATAAGTCATTTTTTTTTTAAAACAGGCAGTTATTACACAGTATAATTACAAAATGGGTCTCTGTCTCTTAAAAGTGTCCAGGCACGTGAAATCACAAAATGAAATTAAGAAAACGAGTTCGTAAAAGTTCACCATAGAAAACAAAAAAAACAGGGCACACACACAAAATAAGTATATAAAATGAATTATGACTCTATATATCTCGTAATTCACATAAAATAGTTAAATTAATAAAAGAAATAGAAAATAGCTAAATCAAACCGCCAAACAAGTTTTGAGTTTGACAAGGTTATGTCATTTCTGCTTTCATTTGATTGCCAGAGTAAAGTAAAAAATTTGTTCTAAAAAAAGAGACATGATTAATTAAAATAACTATAATAATAAATGAAAAGGACGTAAATATTATTCATAAATTAAATACAGCTTTATTATAATAATTTTTCTTTACAATTCTTCTACTACTGTTAGTCATGTACGATAAAAAAATACTCCATGAACCAGCTTTTCCTACCAAAATGTCAGGAATGTGTAAATTTATCAAACAAAACACCGTTAGTGTTTTCTCTATCTAGCGTATATCGTCATCACTTTCTCGCAAACTATGCCCCACGTTGGCATTGGCTCCTTAGAGACTTGACTCCCCCTACGTAGTAACGTCCTCCCTCCTCTCGCTGTAGTCACCGACGGCCCATAGCGCTCGGTGTTGCAACACCAATAATGTAAAATAGTGTTGCCATCTCCGACAAATATATTTTGTTATGTAGTGACTATTCTAATAATAAAGTGAGATTTGGACACTCTATTAACACAGGAAGGCGGTTTTTCCTCGTATTTCATTGAGAACTGTGGGTGATACGATAGTAGCCTGATTTAAGGTCCAGACTGGTAAAGTATCTTTTCCCATAAAGACGATCTAACTGGTCATCAATAACGGGCATAGGGTATAAGTCTTAAACAGTTTTTTTATTAAGGGTTCGATAGTCAAAAAGAAAAAAACATGTACCGTCATTCAAGCAAGAAAGATCGTTTTTGTTTTACTCCGTAAAATTAATTCCAAAACGTAGTAAAAAGAAATTATTTATACTTAAAAGTACTGCTGTTACATTGTTAGTGAAGTGTACTATTTGGAACTGAAAACTGGACTTTCATACAACCCCTGAGTGCATAATAATAGGTAAATCAGTTTTAAACTATTTAAATAAAATCTTCAAACGGCAGTGAACCCGGACCTACCTCAACCCGCGGAACGCTCGATACCTCCCGCGCGCCCCGCGCTTCATGCCCTAGAGCGCCTGAGATGCTCATGCATGCTAACGTATACGTTAATCACGAGGGAATAAAGCACGAAATCGCACCTGTATTGCTTGGACTTGTCAATTGAACACATACGAACTCGTACATTAAATTTGTAAACAACACCATTACAATGCCGCGCATACAACGTTCTCCCCCAACGAACATTAAGCAAAATACTCTGCTAATGTCGGCGGAGCCTGACTTAACACCATCCACTTCAGGGAGTAATAATACTGGTGATGACACAAATGTTTCTGTTAGGTCTAAGCGACCACGGCCAAATGAATCTCCCAATAGTTCCAATGAGCAAAACGCAATTTTAGACATCTCACCTGACCATATTTCGGAGGCTCATTTTGATATAGTCGATAAAGAAATAATATCAAAACTCCGCAAAGAAATAGAATCTGTGATAACTATTCAGATACAATCCTCCCTGAAATTATATTTCGAAAATCAACTGCTGGAATTGACGAACCTAGTGCAAGGTTTGAAGAATTCGGTTGAGTTCATGAGCAACGACTTCGACGATATGAAAATCGAACTTGGCAAAAACAAAGACCTTATTAACCAAATAAAAAAAGAGAATGAGGACTTGAAAACAAATGTCGCTGACCTATCCGTGAGGCTTAACATTATAGAACAGCAATCGCGCCTGGATAACATAGAAATAAACGGAGTCCCTGAAAACCAAGCTGAAAATCTCGTGACAACAGTAATCCAACTAGGAAAAACAATTTCATGCGATATACAAACTGATGACATTTCCTCAATAACCCGGGTCAAGAAACTTGACTCACAGAGCAGCCGCCCCCGTTCAATCATAGTTAAATTAAAAAATTCTAGGAAACGTGATGAAGTGTTAGCTTCGGTAACGAAGTTCAACCGCGCTAACAAAGCTGAAAAACTTCACACTAGTCACCTAGGCTATGCGGGTACCAAATCGCCTGTCTTTGTCTCAGAACATTTATCACCCCTCAACAAAACAATACACGCACAAACCAGAAAAATCGCACGGGAGAAGGGCTACAAATATGTTTGGGTCCGCGATGGACGCGTACTGGTCCGCAAGGAAGATGGTGCACGCGCTATTCACATAAAAAGCTTACAAGCTGCCCATATGTTGTAAGTTGGACAGAGGTTAAACCCGTGAGTTTATGGCTAAAATTCACTGTCTACTACCAAAACCTCCGAGGGATGCGAACAAAAATAAATGACATCAATTTTGCAGTCAATATTAACCAATATGACGTCATTGTGTTAACAGAGACATGGCTAAACGATTATATAGGCGACGGAGAACTATTTAATTCACGATATAATATCTATCGAAGAGACAGGGCCTCCAGCGCACTTGCAGGTAAAGAAGGAGGGGGAGTCCTTATTGCGGTCTCTAAAACTTATGATTCCGCCCGAGCGTGCCAATGGGAAACAAACGCAGAGGACCTTTGGGTGCGTGTTAAACTAAATGAGGGAAAGAAAGTAAATATTTGTGCTGTCTATTTACCACCACCCGTAACACAGCAGCATCTAGACGTGTTTCTGAGTTCAATCACTAGTGTGAACGAAACTACTGGCGAAGAAATAATAATAGTTGGAGACTTCAATCTCAGTTTTATCGAGTGGAAACGCGACGACAGTAACAATAACGGTACGTCTGCAATTCCATCAAATTATAATAACTTGTTGGGATACTCTCTTGTTGATTTTATGTCTCTTAATAATTTGTACCAATATAATGCCATTCAAAATAGTAACAATAGAACCTTAGATCTAGTTTTCTCAAACATGTTCGGGGCTACAGTTAAAAAGTCTATTTCACCCATATGTAAAGAAGACTGCCACCACCCCCCATTAGAAATTAATTTTATGATCAATACACATGTAACATTAAAATCCAAGAAAACACTGTCATTTAACTTCAAGGCAGCCGATTACAAACTAATTAACTATAAATTAAGAAAAATTTATTGGAAGGAAGAGTTCAAATCGTGTTTAAATGTTAACTCAATGACAAAATCCCTCTACGAAAACCTCAGATCAATAATTCATGATAATATTCCTAAGATCAAACGCGTCAATAATCTTTTCCCACCGTGGTACTCCAAGTCATTGGTTCAAATTCTTAACGAGAAAGAAAAACTAAGACAACGGTTAAAAAAATATGGTAATCCACGTGACGAAATTGAGTATAGAATGCTGGACGACAGAGCACGATCAACTATAAAGAAATGCTATAGAAAATATGTTTGCACTGTAGAGAAGAATATTAGGTTAAACCCGAAGGCGTTCTGGTCTTTTGTGAAGTCAAAGAAATCAAACCCCAACTCAATACCATCTGAAATGACATTGAACGATTCAACAGCTACAACAGGCGATGAAATATGCTCACTTTTCGCTACTCAATTCTCTTCCACGTTCTCTGCCACTAATAGTATACCCAGAGTAGCAACAACTGGGGTAAAATTTCTTCAACATACACTTAGTAGAATTGTTTTCACTGAGAGAGAAGTTTTTAAAACACTAAAAAGACTCGATGCAACAAAAGGTGCAGGGCCGGATGGGTTGCCACCCCTGTTTATAAAAAAATGTGCAAAGAACTTAGCTTTTCCCTTGACCCTAATTTTCAACAAGTCCCTCGAAACATGCACATTTCCAACAGAATGGAAAAAAGCAAACGTGGTTCCAATATTTAAAAAAGGTGACTGCTCTGACGCTAGAAACTATCGCCCTATATCAATACTATCAATATTCTCTAAACTATTTGAATCAATGATTTGTCCCGTATTAACTTCACACGTAAAATCACAACTCGCTTTCCAGCAACATGGTTTCTGCAGTAACAAGTCTACTGTCACCAATTTGGTATCGTATGTGGACGAAATCTCCATGAGCATAGATTCTGGACGGCAGGTCGATGCCCTTTACACCGACTTCAGCAGTGCCTTTGACAAGGTCGACCATAAAATTTTAATGATGAAGCTGCGCGATACACGGGCCCCTTTTGAGATGGTTTGGATCGTATTTATGCGATCGAACACAAAGAGTTGTAGTAAATGGGTATCGATCTGCAGAATACACAGCCACTTCCGGTGTACCACAAGGATCTCATACAGGGCCTATTCTCTTCGTCATATTTATCAATGACATAGTGCACTGTATCAAACACAGCCAATGTTCGTTGTTTGCCGATGATCTAAAAATCTATCGAGAAATAAACTCCCAAGAAGACATAACCCTACTACAATCAGACCTTAACTCGGTGCAGAATTGGTGTGTGGTGAATGGGATGGTTTTGAATGCCAGTAAATGTTTTCATATAACATTCACGCGGAAAAAACATAAAATAACATCAATCTACACTGTCAATGGAATACCTCTACAACAGGTCAACATTATACGTGACTTAGGTGTTACGCTCTGTAGCAACCTCACATTTACCACGCATATCAATAATGTTATAAAAAAGGCAATGAAGATGGTTGGGTTTATCAAAAGAATCGGCAAAGAGTTTAAGAGCACGTCGTCATTAAAAATACTCTATAACACGTTAGTGCGCAGTGTCGTGGAATACGCTTCTCCCGCCTGGAACCCCACATACGCTGTACACATAGATCGCATAGAGCGCGTTCAAAAAAATTTTACTAGGTTTCTGAGATTTAAAGATCATAAATGTCCTTTTAGAGCTGACTACACACAACGGCTGAGTTACTTTGGACTAGACTTCCTTAAAAATCGGAGAACATTTAACGATCTATCAGCTCTTTATAAAATTGTGAACGGCATATCATCTACTCCGGACCTTCTTCTGAAAGTCAATGTAGACGTTCCTCGACATCGCCACCGCCGGGCCCGTACCACCAAAACGTTTGCAACAAAATCTAGTCGAACAAATCTGGGTCAGCATGCACCACTAAACAGAATGATGTCCCTGTATAATAAAGTTTCCTCAGACAACACCGATATCGACATATTTTTTAACACTTTGCCGCAATTTAAATCTAAAATCATGACGTTGAATATTGATTTGTAATTGGTTGCCTTACCCTAAATTTTACTTTTAAATTTTAATTAATATTGATTGTTTTTTTATGTAAATGTTTAATAACTTTATTAGAATTTTTATGTTTTTTCATAAATTTGGCTATTTTAAATTAAAAAATATAATCTCTATATTAAAAAAATTCAATGAATAATGAAATAATATTAATAATAATTTTATCGAGCTATCTCTGTTTTGTCCTATAAATATTTCTACATAAATTGTTATTAATTATGTATTAGTTATATTCTTTATATCTATTCTGTAGCATGTTAGTATGTAGTTTACTGTAAATGGTGTGCATACCTGTAAGTGACGTATTTACACTGTACATGCATTTTGAAAATTATGTTACTAATCCATTATTGTAAATATGTCGTTGGTTTGCCTTATCAATAAATAAATAAATAAATAAATAGTCGACACATATCCAGTATTCCCCAGTTTTCTTTAAAAAAAAAAAAAAGTATTTATTGTAACCAAAAATAAAACACTACTTTGAGTACTTAACTTAGATGGAAATAGATTAATACAAATCTTTGTATACTAACATCTAAACTAGGCCGAGCCTGTATCTTAGATGTTAGTTCCTTCCATTGATACAGGACTATATTACTAATAATTAGCTACTCACTTAGCCGTACTTCATGTTATAAGTACAAGGATACCTTCAACATTCGTACCTTACAATATTTTTCCTTTTACAAAACAAGGGATTTGGACAAAATTTAGGTGATCCTACTACTTACAATAATATAAATCAACATCGGGTAGATCACGAATATAGTGTAAGTCGATAACAGAAACAAAATATCAACTTTTTATAGAAATACCGTCACATTAAAGACGTAATTATTTCAACCAGATTCTTATTACTTAAACTACCTACTTAAACTATGAACTTGGACATATTTATTTAAACATTATAAGTGTTTTCCTTAGTTAAATCAATGTGTTGTGTATTGTGTAATGTTGCACTGTTAAATAAAACAGTTGATGATTATAGTAATAGGAAGTTAAAAGTTTTTTTTTTTTTTTTTTTTAATTTTTTTTTATGTATTAATTTTTTAATATTGTACCTATTGTTTACTCTTTCTTATTAATTGTAATGATTATTTATTTTAAACCTTATAATTAAGTTTAAAGCCACAAATAAGTTGTTTTTTTTAAATATGAATTTAATATGATATTTGTAATATCTACTTATTAGCACTTAATTGTTTTTATCTACAAAGTACGAACGTAGTTATTATCCGAGATAGCGTATATTTTTTATTTGTGAGTTCATTTTAATACTAAGAATAGGTTTTCGATGTCTTCATAGTTTTGTGTTTTTAGCCAAATTGTTAGGACTTTCTTGCATTGATAAGTAGTTAACGGATATATTACTTATCAGTATTTTATTTATTTTATTGTAAACCATAGGGCCAATATAACATTGAAACTTGTTAATAAAGAATGAATTATAAGATTCGGTTGGGCACACTTTATCAATACGTCTAGACGTTTTTGTGTTACTGAAAGTTAGCTTTTGATGTTGAGACAATATACTTTGTTTATCAAAGAGCTGTCGAACACTTAACACATCACATTCGGAAAACAAATCAGCCGTTGGATATCAGAATGGTTTAAAAGTCATAACTTTGAGTAATGATCGTTGAGCTCGTTCTACTTTAATAATGTGAGTTTTACGTGCACCACCCCAAGTGGTAATACAGTAGGTCAAGATAGAGTGTGCTAGTGCAAAATATACTGTTTTCAGAAGGGTGAAGTCTGCCACGTGCCTTAGAATTTTAAAGACATAGATGAGTTTTCTTGTTCTTTGTTCTAATAACTCTATATACGGACGCCACGTCAGTGTTTGGTCGAGAACTATGCCTAGATATTTTATAGATTCGGTTCTCTCTAGATTCGTGCATTCACAAGTTTCATCAGACATGTCACACGAATGTAACTGAATTTTAAAATTATCTGCAGTGTTTATTGTTCTTTTAGTTTTTGCAAAAATCATAAATTTAGTTTTATATACATTTAATGAGAGCGGGTTTTGATTAAGCCAACCCAAAACTTTTTGAAGCCCTACTTCTATATGTTTCCGGATATCTTCCCAGGTTTTTCCATAGAAAATTAGCGCTGTGTCATCAGCAAAAGCGAATATTTTACAGTTTTGAAGGTGTAAGTTAAATAAATTGTTTATATAAATAAGAAATAAAGTATGACCAAGGACACTTCCTTGGGGCACGCCAGTCGTAACAGGTCTGTCATGAGTATAGAAATCACCTATCTTTACTCTCTGACATCTGTCTTTTAAATAGTCTCGAAACAAATCTAGTGTCACACCTCTAACCCCATTTTTTTCCATTCGGCTAATCAGGATAGGAGCAGAAACTGTGTCGAATGCCTTTGCTAGGTCTAGAAACACTCCTACACATTTGTCTTTCTGGTCAATGTGAGTACCAACAAAATTTGTTAATTCAGATACTGCGTGCGCCGTCGATCTTTCCGCTCTAAAACCATATTGATTATTAGATAAAATATTTTGCTTTTCTAAGTACGAGATAAGCCCCTTGTTCATTATTTTTTCTTGAATTTTCGACAGCGTAGGCAGCACCGAGATCGGACGGTAATTACTGACACAATCTCTGCTCCCAGATTTATGGATAGGGTGTATTATGGATATTTTAAACACTCGGGGAAATTTACCAGTCGCCATTGATAGATTTACAATATGTGTTAGAGGGGGAGCAATTATGTGTCTTGCCATTTTTATGAATTTTGTTGACAGCCCATCCCATCCCACGGCACTATCTGTTTTTAAATTCATAATCACAGCTTCAACTTCTTGTTCAGTAACTTGTAACATAACCATTGATTTAGTTGGTATGCACATAGATTCATCAATTACGTTGTTATTAGTTTTTATTTTGTTTGCTAGTTCTTGTGCTACGGTGGTAAAGTAAGTGTTTATTTTTTCCAGAGATATTTCGGGTGTAGGGCTGATTTTTAATAGTTCAGATGAAGGGTTCTTTTTATTTACTCTATTAGTGATGTTATTCATTATTTTCCATTTCATTTTTGGGTTGTTGGCGTGTTTAGTTATTTGTTCTTTTTCATAGTTACGCTTTAATCGTTTCAGTAAATCATTGCAGAAGTTTTTGTATCTATTGTAGGTTTTGTGTAAGATTATATTATTATTAGGCTCCTATTTGCATTTTAAATGCATTCTGTCACGGTTTTAATACATCTTACTAACCCAGGCTTTATCCATGGCTTAATACATCGGGTTCGCTTTGGTATCAGGACTTTAAGGGTATTGTTCATAATTGCACCATTAAGGATTGATAATAGATGCTCTGCGGACCAGTTAACATCATTAGAGTCTAAAACATTTTTAAAGTCTTTTAGTTTCAGTTCAGCAAGAACATCTTCAAAATTTACTTTGTTTACTGTATAATTTATTGTACTTTCATTTTTGTTTTTTAGAGTTATACATGACATAACGGGTAAATGATCAGTCAAAGGACATTGAAAAACCAATGTGACAGATTGAAACTTAGACTTGATCATTGCATGATCATAACATTTGTTTTCCCTAGTTGGATAGAGATGCCCTGCGAGAAATTCATAAGAGGCTAGCAAATCCAAATACTCAAAAGAGTTATCATCTTCGGTATGCAACTTCACATCTATATTTAGGTCTCCCATGTTAACTATATTGGAGTGATTTTTGTGTGTGTAATAAATTTTCCAGGGATCTTATAAAGTTATATATATTTCTGTAAGATGGTGATCTATAAATACCTATCACGATAGTATCGCTGTTTACCTTTATGACCATACATGTAGCATCAATTAATGTCACTTCCTCTACAGAGCATCCCAGTCCTTCTTTTGTATAAATTACAATTCCGACATTTTGGTTGCGGTTTATTGTTGTGTAATTAATCTCGTAGTTTGCTAAGGAGGGAAACTGAACAGCTTTTGAATTCCATGTTTCTGTTAGAATGATTATTTCGGATGTTATTCCAAGTCTGGATAAGAGAATTTCTAACGCCGCAAAAATTTTAGTGATCATTCTAATGTTTTGTGACAGAATGCTCAAACTATTTCCTATAGTACTATGTGATGCCAACAGATTTTTGCAAGACTCTGGATCTGTTAAAAACGATGGCCCAGCTAAAATGTTATCTATATTGTTTATCAAATTATAATTGTCCGTACAATCGAATTTTATAGTAAAAGATTTCGTGAGTAACAATACAACTTATTGGCAATAATATTTGTTTAATACTTCACAGGAAAAAGGTTCTATTTTTGATTGGTTTGTTGCACGGTATTGCATTTGGGTGCTCAAATAAATATGTGATATATATTTCAATTTTGGATTTTGGCGAGTATAAGACAACATGTATAGTATTGGGAATATTATTTCTATAGAGTGAAACATTAGTAATTTTAAGGAGAGCTGAAAACTGAAAACTAGAAGATAATACTAAATATAAAAGATAATACTAAATATAAAACAAAACCTAGTCGAATTTCATTTCTTAGGGAGATTATTTGTGACTCATCCTTTACTTCAATGCGTGGACCTTCCGTTCCTTTACGAAGGTAAACTTTTCCGTAGCTGGTCCAACAGTATTTATATTCTTTAGTCTTAGCGAGGTCTCTTGCAAGGAAGAACAACCTTCGTCCTTTGGAAGTTAATGCTTCTGAGATATAATCCGGAGTCTGTTGGTCACGGAAGCCTAAGCCTAAAGCCAGCAGCAGTAAGTTGAGTATCAGGATTTTTTTCTTGTGAAGTTTGATTCCTTGAATGATTTCGTTCTTAATTAGGACTGAATTTAGATCTACAATGATTGTCCTTTTCCCTGATTTCCCATTAATTCGAAATATATCTCTGACATCAGTTTTTTGTACATTCACATTAAGTATTTTGCAGGTATTTTGTACCACATTCATCAAATCAGATTTAGTTTCATCTTCAGAGCACATTGGCACGTTTCTCAATTCTATAGAAGACAATTTTGAATTTCTCTGCATATCTTCGACTGTAAATTCAAGTTCAGATATTTTTGATAAATGCTTTTTACGTTCAGTTTCAAGTCCATAAACTTTTTTCCGCATATCATCATATTGCTGGTTTATAAATAGTAGGTTTTTCTCAATTTCTTCGTTAGTGTGTTTGATTTCTAGATTTTGTTTTTTTATTGCAGCAACTTCTTCAATGAGCTTATTTAGAAGACAGTTTTGGCTCTCTTTCCATTCGTCTAACATATTTTTGATTTCGTCTTTGAAACAGTTTAGTTGTTCTTCAGACGATTGCCTCATTCTTTTATTACGTTGTGATACAAATGCTGGTGAAGAGTTAGCAGCTGCTGGGGTAGCAATGTCGGAATCTGACAAGGCGTGTATGCCAAGTGTCGGCGATCTCAATAATTTTGATATATTTAGAAGATAAAAATAATTAAAGCGTTAACCTGAAGTTCAAAGATTTCGTAGTCGCAGTGTGTAAATAGCACCGTCACAATCGTAGTCCAGTGGAGCTATGGGTGGCGGCAGAGCAGGATAGCAATGGCGACGGTTTCTTTCTATCGTATACGGCGCACGCCAGGTAGCAACGCGGTAAAACACTACGAAGTTTCGAGCGATACTATGCACTTTTAAAATGGTATAAGCGTTATAGTCCTGTATACGGAGTTCCAATAACAGCAAGAAATATTATTTAAAATTGAGACACACGTCTATACTCGAGCGCGGTTGCGAAGGAAGAGCTTTTTAACTAGAACAATCGGACTTGCATAAGGTGAGTCGGATTCCTCAACAATTTTGTTGTCTAATAATTCATTTATAAGATCTCTTACCACTAGGCGTTCACTATAAGGTAGACGATAAGGTTTATAAGAAACCGGCGAGTCGTCTGACACTTTTATATGCATTTCGCAAACAGAAGTCTTGCCTAATTCTTCCATAATTAATGTAAAACAATCCCTATATTCGTTAACTAGTTTTAGTAATTTGTGCTTCTGTTCATTAGTTACATCATGTCCTATATTTAACATGTCTAGTGTTATTTTACTTTTATTTAAATTAGTTTTACTGTCTGTTGTAATATCAATTTTATTTACGCTAAGTAATGGGGGTTGATCCTTAGACTTCATTTCAATTGGGAGAATCTGTGCCCGGGCTAGGAGTCTTCCTTTGTCCAAAGTGATTGCATGATGTGCAAAAGCTACAGCAAGAATTTTTCCTTTGCCTTCATTGATAAAGTATGCACCTGGTAATATAATGAATTCTTCACCATTTTTAAAACATGAACTTCCTGGTGCATATATATGTCCTGTGTATTTAGTACAACATTGAATCTCAATAAAACTCATTCCCTTTAATATAATTTTATGTGCATTGCGTACTTCTGTTTTAACATTAGCAGTTGACTGAGAATATAGAATCAAATTAGACTTAGTTTTGTAGACTATCACTTCCGGTAGTTCAGTTAAATTTTGTCCTAGGAGTAAATCATAATTGAGGAATTCATCAGGTACAATATATGCATCAATTTCAGCTTCCACAAAGTCGATACAAATATCAATTTTCACCCGACCTAGTGGTTGCACAGTGCCGAGTGCAAATCCTTTCAGAATAGGCAGGTCTGATGAATCAATGTCTAAGTTTAAATGTGTGAATGTACTTTTTTTAACCAGCGTACATTCGCTGCCGAAATCAATGAACGCTTGCTTTTCAGTTCCATTAACCTTTATTGTTTATGATATATATTATGTTTGTAATTTTGAGTTTCAATCAATTGAATTTTATTTGCATCGGTCTTATCAGTGGTGGTATTATTTTTGTTTGTGTCTGTATTATTGTATTTACGGCAAAAGTCTGCAGCATGGCCCATACGGTTGCATTTTGAACATTTTTGTAAATCCTTAGGACATTTTGGTACAGTATGTCCTAATTCAGAACAATTAAAACACCTAACGACTCGAGCATAGTTAGTTACTCTTGTCCTATTTGAGTCTGCTGTCTCAAAATCTCACACAAACCACCTCGGCGGTCACCATCAGCATATGGAGGGAGTTACTTAATAGACCAGCTCCAGCTTCCCCACTATGCAGCGCTTATTAAGACACATTCCTGGAGTATAGAGTCGTAGAGAGTTTTAGAGAGATAGAGTCCCCTCTCTAAGCACCCGTGACCCCAAAGGGCCGCCTGTCTTAAATCATACAGGCGGGGCTATTTCGGCTGTTAGGCGCCGAGGCGATTGCCTCCCTAAACGCCTTCTTCTCCGAGAGGGATCGGCCCTCTCACAATCCCGCTCGGCGGCCTCTTTCTGGACGACAGCAGTATCACTAAAGGAAGCAATTTCTCTCCAGTTCCTTAAATCTACCAGCGTAGACCTCACTATTGCCGGCAGAAATAGATCTCGCCCGATACTGGCTCTTAGTATCCGCCGCTCAGTTGTCTAGGCAGGGCACACCTCAAGCGTGTGCTGCGCTGAGTCCAGACCACCTTCGTAATGGTATTAGGGTAGGTAGGTAAACATCATTCAGTCAATCATCATCTCAATCAGTCATATACACTGCTCAGGGTCCTTAACAGTTGCTTTCTTAACAAAGTACCTATTACCAATGAAATATAATTATAGCATGAGCGCATGAAATGTTTTTATAAAAATAATGTAATTAATTAATGAAGTGCATTAAATAATACCTACGCTTGTGATTTTAGTTTTATTAACATAATTTGATTAAAAATATTTTCATTTTGTATACCAAGTCTTTACATCTGAAATACTGTTTATCGATAATCGATATGTGTATATTTCCACGTTGTACATCACTATAGCACGCACACATTGGAAATTCAAAAACGGTTGCACTTTTTTGAGCTCTATGTCCTTCTATCTATGGGGTAGCAAAAATATTCTAATTCTATGGTTCGAAATTCGAATGCTCCCCCCGCGCGCCCGCTCACCGCTGGGCGGAAATCCCCGGAAATCCGTTTCCTGCTTTTTATTATATCTTATTTTTAAGTGTTGCTAACAATCCATTACTTGCTTTTTTAAAACATTTATATTTTTATTATTACTTAATATAGGACTCGGTAATTTGTTATATAGAATAGGTGCCATTCCCAGAAAATTCTTATTAAATAGGTACTGACTTTTTATGCGGTCTTAAAATTTTTGAGTTTTACGTATACTCGGAAATTGATTCGTTTTTTTAACCGACTTCCAAAAAGGAGGAGGTTATCAATTCGGTTGTATTTTTTTTTTATGTTTGTTACCTCAGACCTCCGTCATTTGAACCGATTTAGAAAACTATTTTTTTATTTGAAAGGATATACTTTCAGATTAGTCCCATTTAAATTTTATGAAAATTGGTCGGGTAGTTTGGTATTTAAATCAAAATAACTGAAAAATAATACGTCGTCCAAGTAAACGAAATGGTGTATTTTGCTTTCTTGTAAGTTTCCGGTGGTGTTTACGGTCTCTAAAATAGTTCTAATGAACTGCCTATTTTACAGCTTCATCATCAGATGATGATGATGATGATGATGAAACCGGAAGATAAGCACCGGAAATCCGTCATATTTGTTTTGCTATAATTTAATACTTTTTAGCGTAAGACCGCATTCGTAAACATCTCTTTTTATTTTACACGAGTGCCCAAAAAACCGAGTGTATCTAAGTATGTATGTATGTAAGTATGTTTGTGAGTTTCTACCATAACTTCTAAATACCTGAACTGATTACGATATATGGGGTATCGTTAGAATCCTTACACTGTCCCGTGAGTAACATATGCTAGCCAGTTTTTTTTTTTTTTTTTTAATTTAATTTCATCTTGTTTTACCCAGTTCATTACTCTCTTTTGAAATAGCCTCAGATCTAGATTTGCTACTTTGATATAGGCGTTTCTCTCCATATGGATAGCGCGTTGAGTAGGTCTACCCATATTCACTTCCGATAAATCAGTTATGGAACGCAAGATTCACTAAAAAGTAAGAAATAAAATAATTTTTAACAAAAAAAATATTACTAATCTACGAAATACTTCCACAGATAAATCTTTGAAAAGTAATTAACGAAAGTTTAGCGAACTTTAATGCAAAATGATTGTACGTGTGCGAACAATACGCAAGCATTTCTTGGTGGGGTAATTCACGTGGCGTTAATGCGTAATTTACACTTGAGTGACAATTTGCTATATGAATTCAAAATGTAGTGGATTTTACCGACGGCGAAGGCGGCGCTCGACTGCATTGCTCTAAGGGTGATTAGGCTCAAATAAAATATAGCATCTGGGCCGGGTATTGGTAAAAAACATACGTCTCGCTCCGCTTCCCCGCACAATTACTCGATATCAAACATTATGGAGTGACAGACGTGGTGCGTTAGTTATTATAGTCGCCGAGATCTAAAAAGCCACATTTGACACCTATCATTTGATTTAATTATGGAAGTGAAGCGTCCAAATCGGTAACAAACATAAACGATTTTAAAATAAATCGATTTAAAATTCTAAGAGTACTTAATCGTTTAAAACTAAATATAACAAAAAAATCAAGATATTCATTCTGTTAAGGAATTTATAATATGGTAAGCACCGAAAATAAGAAATTGAATTTCTGTACCTTCTTAGAGAAATGGAACATAATTTAATGTCAAAGTTTACTTTTCTATGTAAGTATATAATTTTTTGTATCAAGTCTCATATCTGGATCGAAGTCATCCATTTTTTTGTATGTTTCCGCACATTTATTTTTCTTTTGTACAACAAACAATGGTGTATTTTTTGTTATAACGTGTAGCATAACCTGTTAAAAAGTGCATCCTTTTTCGATTCAGGTTTGACATACTCATGTAGTTTCCAAACCGATTTGCACGATTTAGGAACTATTCAAAAGTCGTTTAGACATTTTGAAAAAAAATAATATAAAAGCGGGAACAATTCAAAATGAAAGCCAAGTCACTAAAACCAACAGAGGTACAGAAAAAACAGAGAGATCGCACATTGAGTCGGACGAATTGCGAAAAATTCCACAGGTGTCATTATCATTTCATCACCACTTGCTAGCGTCAAGCAAATTGTGATCATATTTAAATTAAAATTAATCTTAATAAAATAATGTACCTATATGTTACTTATATAATTATAAACTATAAAAAGATTTTAATATAAAGTTATATATTGATATTTTAAACGGTTATAACGATTCTAGTGGTCACATCACTTTAATTAAAGAAGGATTAACGGAGAACGTAAAATTATTTATGATATTTTGACAGTACATAAATACGTTATAAAAAATATTTAAATGCTAAAACAACAAGTTGGAAATTACATACCATGCTAAATAATACATGTCTTAAAATTTTATAATAATTTCATAATTATTATCAAGTGTATATTCAAACTAATTTTTATTCACGACCAATATTAATATTGTCAAGTTACATTCTATCCTCTTTTAAATGTGTCAAATGTGGCTTCTTAGATCTCGTGGACTATAGTAAGGTATTATTGATTTATTGCCTGTTTATTGTGCCTGCTCGAACTTTTGCAACTCAACAGAATTCAAGCAGAGTTATTGTTTGTTGTATGTATATTTTAAAACACATTCTCATTTGTATTTTGACATCAGAGTTTTGCACTAAGATGTATTATTAATGTACTTGCTTTTTATTTCTCTTCAAATATGAAATAGAAATATTTTGATGATAAGTATCTAGATAAAAAATAAAACGTTTCTTTCAGTACAAATACAGTTTCCTTGGCCAGAATATCTTTTCCCAATTACATTGGGGTCGGCTTCCACTCAAACCGTATGCAGCTTAATACCAGTATTTTACATAGAGCAACTGCCTATCTGTCCTCCACAACGTAGTTACGGGGTAACACGATATCTCGTGGTATGTCTGATTGTCAGACTTTCAGGCCTCTGACTACCTTTAACGGCTTTCATAGATCTTAATTTGACAACCGGGGTTGATAGCTTAACGAGAATCTGAATCAATGTCTACAAAATGAATTATTTATGTGGTAATGGATAATACCTACCTTTTGAGTACGGTAGGTGCATTTTACATTTAATAACGATTTATTTTACACTTTGAATAGGTATATAAAAATATATTTATAAAAAGTAAGCATTTAGTCGTCTAGACCATAGACTAATTATAAAGAGGACATGGCATAAGCGACTGTGTACCGTGATTTTAAGTGAGTCCTGACGTCAAACAACGTGTGTGGCCCGGTCAAGCCACGCCCATTCATGCTCAGTCTGCCAGCAGTCATCACAGAGTACTTTATAATATAGGAAATAGAGACCTCTCTCGCTTTCAATTTAGGAAACAGGGCACACAGACACCATCTATAGTTTTACGAATGCACTACTGTATTGTCTACGCTCGGATCATGCCACGGTGCGGGACAGCGCGGGTCACGCTGATTACTGCGCAGCCTGAGGGGTGCGCGGCTGCCGCTCTTTTCCCCGTTTTGGCGCGCAAGCGCAACACTTCTCTACGACGATTTTCCGCGGCGCGGCGGTCACGTAGCAAGATCGGGCGCCGTTTGATCTATCTTTGTTTTTTATTATAACTACTCTATATTTATACAGTCCGCCCTTTTATTGCTGTAAACGATAGGACCCCGACATGCATATACATATGTTTATATAGAAACAGGTGCATTGATTTGGTAGATATACAGGCTGTGCAGTGGCGTGCCTAGGGTTTCAAAATAAGGCAAGCCCAATAAAATTTTAACCGATTTCAAAAAAAGAAAGTTCAGTTTTGGACTGAGTATGTAGGTACCTACGTATGTATCATCGCAATTTTCTCATAAACTACTGGTTAGGTACAATAAATTAAAAGTGAATTCATTCGTCTTCTTCTCGGCCCCGGTTTGTCACTTTCCTGATGCTGCATATGCTTTTCTAAAACGACATCGTATTTTGAAATTAACGAGACCAGTCCTAAAAAATTGCCTTTATTTAATGAAAGTTAAAGTCTTAAAGGAAGTTCCTGTTGTGCTAAATGACAAACAATATCGACTAATCTTTGAAATACACTACGGTTGTATCAACGCGCGTGTTATATTTTGAAATTTCCTCAGATAACTGGCGTGATATAGATGTCTCAATTCGTTGTTTACCATAATTACTGAAAGAAACCATTGCACACAGGTCTTTATGGGAATTTGCGTGCCTTTTAATGGCGCCAGATATGTTATTTAAATCATTATAACCAGATGTATTCGGAATCTGCATTCGAAAAAAATATGCAACACTAGCAATACAACTTATTAGTGTGCGAACAGCCAACAATCCAACTAGTTTTATACACTGATCTATGAAATTTTCGTTTATGCGATTTACTAGTCTGAGAAATACGCAGATTAGGCGTCGGTTTTAATGAAGAAATTAACTGTTTTTTCTGAGCAAAGTTTAAAGATTTTACCTTATCTTCGCCAATCAAAACTTGAACGCATTTTAAATCCTCACAAGGTACAATTACCTCTATTGTAAGTCACCAAAACAATTGTATCACTGAGAAAATCTAAGAAAACACACAAAAAACTTTAACAACAAAACTTTTCCCACTCAAGCAAATGAAACTGAAGTGAGTTGCACTCGGTACTTACGCAGAGTTGCAGTGTTGTCATTTAGGCAAAAAAAGTCGCCAGGTATATGAAAAATCTAGCTAAATGTCGCAATAGGGTATTTGACACTGATGGAAATAAAATATGAAACTTAGCTATAATGATAGTGAGATATTTGGGAAAAGGGTGCAGCTTCCAATAATACAATAATTTCTTTATACGATGCGTTGAGTTTTATTACAAAGTTGGAATGACTAACGGGCCAGGTACCCACAGTATATTTATAATAATATTTTCGGTATACCTACATTACACCTTCCCACTTAAATGTTACCGTAACTTTCCATATAAGTAATATCTTATTACTATATTATTTATTTATTTATTTATTTATACTTTATGCACATTGGTACAAAGGCGGTCTTAATGCCATAGGCATTTTCTGCCAGACAACCTTGGGGTGATGCAGAGACGAAGTATGGTAGATGCACTAACGGTAAAAAAAAAAAAAAAAAACAGATTTTTAATACATACATACAATATAATTTATTACTGTTATGATATATATAGGTATAATATAAATATTATATACATAATCATATATATATAAATATATAATATCAAAACTAATCAGAGACGAGATGAATCTGCCAATGTCTTATCATAAAGATGCTTCCGTACCCTGACTTTAAAAGAGTGCCGACTGTTTGCCATCCTGATTTCGACAGGGAGAGCATTCCACAATAGGATAGACTGCACAAAGAAAGTAGAATGAACAAAATCAGAGCGATGAGAGGGACAATGAAGAAGACGATTGTTTGTTGAACGAAGATATTTGGAATGATTGGTGCATACATATTGAAAATGAGAAGTTAGGTAGGAAGGAGAATTTGGAGAAAAAAGTAAAGAAAACAGGGTAGTCAATGCTCGCATGTGTCTACGTTGGCGAATAGGCAACCATTCTAGCTGCAAACGATATTCAGACACATGATCATATTTCCGGAGATTGAAAACAAATCGAATGCAGTTATTTAGAAGGCGGTCAAGTTTGTTGAGTAGCTCTGCATTCAGGTCAAAGTAGCACACATCACCATAGTCAATTATTGGGAAAATTAAGGCTTGCACAAGCATTGTTTTCGTTTTGGACGGGAGTAGGTTTTTTAGGCGATATAGAAAGCGTAGCGTTCCCGTGACTTTCTGACTAACGCTTGCAACTTGGCTTTGCCAGGTCAGAGTGGTGTCCATGTGCAAACCAAGGTCTTTGACACTAGGACTAAGTGGAATACTTCTGCCATTAAATACAACTGAAGGCAGAATGACAGAATTCAATTTACAGAGATTACGATGACTCCCTATTACGATAGCTTGGCATTTATCAGGGTTTACCGTAACCCCAAACATATCCGACCAATTTTTTATTGCTATCAAGTCATTATTTATTTCAGCAATTGCGTTGGCTACATTTTCCACTTTTGCTTGACAGTAAAGCTGCAAATCATCGGCATAAAGATGATAAGCACACTGAAGTCTTTTGGTTATGAAATTAATAAATATAGAAAATAGAAGAGGAGAAAGGATGCCACCTTGTGGGACGCCAGTTTCTAGTTCACGCCAAGTTGAGAAAGAATCCTCAACATGAACAGACTGCTGACGTTCCCGAAGATAAGACGAAAACCATTCCAGTGCTTCTTGAGAGACCGTCAGATGGGAGAGAAGGGACAGGAGGATGTCGTGACTGACGGTATTGAAAGCATTCGAAAAATCAACCAACACTAAAACAGATACTTTGGTTTCTTCCATACCTGCCTTTATATCGCCAGTCACTTTAAGGAGGGCGGAGACAGTGCTATGGCCTGGCCTAAACCCAGACTGGTAAGGACATAACAGGTTATTGAGATAGATAAAGCGGGAGAATTGTCTGTGCACGTAGGCTTCTAACACTTTGGATAGGAAGGGAAGAATGGAAATAGGTCGGAAGTGACTAGGAAGAGAGGGGTTGGAGATCTTTGGCAAAGGTCGAACGTAAGCTTTACGCCACAAGGAAGGGAAAAATCGGGATTGTAAGGAGTAGTTTATTATGTGTGATATAGCTGGTAGAAGGTGGTCTAGTATTGTGACAATCATTCTGCGACTGACATTATCACAGCCCACTGCCTTAGATTTGATGGACAGGATTATCTTTTTGATCTCGTCATGTGCAGCTGGAGAAAATTTAAAGGGGTTTATATTGGGACGCGTTAGACAAGATATTGAATAGAGTGTTTGTTGCTTTTTTTGACTATCCAGCATAGAGGTTGTGGAGAAATGTCTGTTAAGGTCATCAAAATTAATAGAATTTGGTAAGTCTAAATGTCGCGATTTTCCGATACCTAAAGTTCTGAGAAACTTCCAGATATCGGCAGAAGAAGAAGAAGATATATTATCTAGAATATGGCGGCGCTTAGCGTTGCGTATCATCTGGTTACACCGATTTCTTGCAGCCTTAAAAAGTATCCAGTTATCTTCGACGCGATCTCGTTTATATTTTCGAAAAGCGCGGTCTCTACGCCTCATCGCCATCAGAATCCCTTTAGTCATCCATGGTGCAGGAGGACGCTTTAGTTTGATTTTTTTAATGGGAGCGTGTACATCGTATATATTTGTCACCAACTGATTAAATATACGAACCTTGTCGTCTACCGTGCTGGCCTCCGTCAAAGGTTTCCAGTCTATTTTGGACGCATCTTCATTTAATTTTTCGACGTCCATCCGTGCAAAACAGCGCCTGTACAGAACCTTGGGCTGAGGTTTAGGGGGTTTCAGGATATAGGTTAGGAAAATTAGGTCGTGGTGGGAAAAACCGGGTGCAATGAGTTGGCCATGCGAGGGAGCGAGAGAAGGATCAGAGGTAATGATCAAGTCGAGCCATGTATCATCACCTACATTGTTATGATGAGTGGCTTGGAGAGGAAGAACATGCAGGCTGGCTGACTTGATCAGGTGCAGGAGTTTACGGGAACGAGGAGAGTTGAGCGAAAGGAGGTTTGTATTGAAATCGCCCATGATGATGTGATGTGCATATTCTGAACCCAAAGATTCCAATACCGATTCGAGTTCGGTGAAATAATCAATATTAGGAGGACAGTAAACAACACCTAGAATGACTTTAGTACCTCTGACACAAACCTCTAAGAAAAGAAACTCAGTGGAAGCAGAATAGTTTGAAGGGGAAGATGATACCAATTTGAAGGGAAAGTCGCTACGAAGATATATAGCAACACCACCCCCTCCCTTACCAATCCGGTCATTTCGTATAAGAACGAATCCCGGTAAGGGGTAACAGGTAGACAGAAGTGAAGGTTTGAGCCAGGTCTCTGAAATCAGAATGGCATGCACATTACTGTCCGAAAATGCTTCATAGAAATCACTGTAGTGACTGGGAATGCTTTGTGCGTTTATGTGGCAAATGTTCAGAAGGCGGCCATTTTGTTGGATGAATTTGTCTCGTAAGGTATCTCCAAGAGTGTCAGTAACGGAACAAAAGCTATCTTCGAAGGACATAACAGATTCATTAGCAGAATGAAAAGATTCGCTGTCATCAGACAACATTAATGTAAATAAATAAATACGTAATAATATAAATATAAAAATACGTAGGTGGGTATACCTACTATTAATACTTAATCTAAAGTGCAAATGTATATTAAATAATACTAGTCGCATCTCCGCACCACCCGCCAGCTAACAATAAAAAAACTAAAAAAAACAAAAATTATTCATACAACTTGAATACAACAAAAATGGAACGAATCCATAATGCAAAAGGTACAATGCATTTGGAAATGGAACGCATAACAATTTCCAATTGAAGTTGAATATCATATCCGAACGTAATAGTAACACAATAATATTTTTAATCTATAATTTACTCAATCTATGAACTAGATATGACCAGTGTAGGTAGTTAGTTTATAAACAATGTAAGATTTGGTCTAAGGTTATGTAGGTGCTAATGTTAAAATAAAGATTAATAATTGATATAAAACAAATCTTCTAAAAATAAAAAATCCTAGCTGAAGAAGGACAAAACTAATAATTACCATCCATAAGTGAGTATTACTGTTGACGAAACATCATGATAGGTATAAAATGTAAACAAATGCTAACTATTTACGTGTTTTGTTCTCACTAGCCTCATCACCGCCCCTGTTTGATGCCGAAGAAACACTTGACTGAGCCTTTGGATACTTCATCAGGAGTGGGCTTAGTTCGTCTAAATGTGTGATCTTGAACCGGCTACCGTCGGGCGTTTTTATGTTGATGATCCCATCCTGAGTCCAGCATGCACGCATACCGAAATGCAGACGAGCCCTTACGAAGATCAACTGTCTCGACTTTGTTAGAAACTCTTTCAAAGTAATGGCGGACCCTTTCAAATCAGTCTTCGCCCTCCAAACTGAAGTTTTAATGCTTTCACAAGAAAACTTAACAAGAACAGGCCGGTTATGATCCTTGTTAGAGGCCCCAAGTCTATGACATACCTTAATAGAGGCTGCAGTTATGTTTTTGAGAGACAGTTTATTATTTATAATACCTAGAACAACTGCTCTGCAATCCTCCTTATCCACTTCAGGAACACCCAAGAAGATAACTGCTTTCCGTCGGTGCCTCGTCTCCATGACGTCAATCTGCCGTGTGCACTCGAAGATCTGCTTCCGGAGGAGCCCGAGCATACAGAACATGAGCTCTCGGAAAGTTCGGAACTCCTCAGCTACCTTAGCCACGGTGTCCTTGGCAGGCCCCGCACTCTGAATTTGAGCCTCAAGATCTCCCATCTTCCTGTGAAAACTCTCCTCGAGAGTCTTTTGTGCAGACAGAACATCAGCAAGCTGTGACATTGTGTTCTCCGAGTTTTTAATTAAATATTGTGCTAATACGTAAATGTTGTTAAGCTGGCAGGTGGTGTTAAAATTGTGCTTTTATGACATTGAATACAGTGCAACCGTGAGTACTATTTATGAATAACTTAGACAAATTTTAAATTAAATTAAATTTTAAATAAAATTCGCAAATTGAAGACACGTCTTTACTTTATCGCACCTACCGCCGAAAAAACATTACATTTTCTGACAATTTGTTAATATACTTTTATACAGTAACATTAATACTACCATATTTATATGACTTATTCTATTTTTAACACTTATTACTTATGTAGGTATATAATGCTACACTATTTTAAATCTTTCCACGGGTCTACGAGTACGTATGGCACGATTCACTATGGGTGATGCCGGTTGTTGCGCTGGTACCGGACTGATTGGTTCAGTTTCCGGTATACTAGTACGTTTAACAACATCACCCGGTACTTCAACTGTTTCTACCCCTGGCACATGACACACATTCTCACTTCCAGTCCCCCCCGAATTCACCACATCACTTTCCAAGACATCCATTGCTTCAGGACAGGTAACATCTGATAAACGAGATCGACGTTTAATTTGATCTATATGTCTCCTTACAAATCGACCATCACCCCTATCTACCAAGTATTCTCTAGAGCTTTTTTGTGCCGATACTACTCCTTTCTCCCATTTATCTGCCTTTCCGAAGCTTCGAGCCCAAACTGACTCACCCTGCTTCAATTCCCTTAAGGTTCCCCCTGCATTCTCAGTCTGCCGGCGCTGAGCGTCATGTACCCTATCTTCTACTGCCCGTTCACTACGCAACAAATCCAACCGCGTACGCAATGAACGGCGCTGCAATAACATAGCAGGACTCTCCCCCGTGGTGATTTGGGGTGTATTCCTATAATTCAGCAAAAACGTCTGCAAGGCTGTATCAATATCTACCCCATCTCTATCAGCCTTTTTAATAGCCTTTTTACATAGTTTAACTGCATTTTCTGCTGCGCCATTGGATGATGGATGGTAAGCAGGAGAGAAAAGCTGCCGTATACCATTACTTTAAAAAAAAATGCTTAATTCGGCACTTGTGAACGGAGGCCCTTGATCGGACACAAATTCCACCGGTAAACCGAATCTCGCAAAAATAGATCTGAAAATTTTTATGACTTGCGACGCATTTGTACTGGACATCTCACTGATTTCTAACCATTTTGAACTAGAATCAATTAGAACTAAAAATGTTTTTCCCTTATATGGGCCCAAAAAATCCGCATGTACCCTAGTCCATGGACGTGCAGTGTACGGCCAGGGTTGTGGTGGAGCGCGTGGAGGCGCCGTGCTCTCCACCGCACACGTTTCACAACGCCGACAAACCTCTTCCACATCACTGTCTATATTAGGCCACCAAACATAGCTTCGAGCAACTGACTTTGTTTTCACCATACCCATATGACTGCTATGTAATTGTTTTAAAACGATACTTCTCAAACTAGACGGAATAACCATTCTGTATCCCCACATTATACAACCACCATCTATATACAACTCATTACGCCTTAAAAAATAAGGTTTATACTTTTCATCGTGACATTCCTTCGGCCAGCCTGATTTTAAATAAAGGATAATTCTACTAAGATCGGTATCTTTATCAGTTGCTGCCTTCACATCTTTGTTCAGCACAGGGAAAAAATCTTCAACGAAATTAAGATAAGTTATTTCTTCAGTATATTCACTTTTACTCAAACGACACGGAAGCCTTGACAGCGCATCTGCACAGTTACTTTTTGAAGACACATACTGGATTTCATAATCATAACCGGACAACATCACCGCCCAACGCTGTAATCGCGATGCTGCCATTGTTGGAATACCCATCCTATCCCCGAATATATACGTAAGGGGCTTATGGTCAGTCCTCAAAATAAAGCGCCTTCCATACAAATACTGATGGTACTTTTTGATACCGAATATAATGGCGAGTGCTTCCCTATCTATTTGCGCATAGCCGCGCTCGGCCACAGTTAGCGACCGCGAAGCGTAAGCTATAGGGCGCTCGCCGTCAGGCGTGATGTGTGAGATGACAGCGCCCACTCCTACACTGCTTGCATCCGCTGTTAGTACCAGCGGCAGCTCTGACGAATAGTGTACCAACACCGCACTAGAACTTAGCAAACGCTTTATTTTACTAAACGCCTCCTGACAACTACAGCTCCATACATATTTAACTCCTGTTCTGAGTAGATTATACAATGGCGACAGTATGGTACTCACATTTTTAACAAACTTAGCGTAATACATCGTCATACCAATAAAAGCCCTCAACTCTGCTATGTTGGATGGTGCTGGCGTATTAACTATCCCTTTAATCTTATCAGGGCACGTATGCACCCCTTCTTTGCTAATAACATAACCTAAATATTTGATCGAATCTGCAAAAAACGTACATTTTTCCTTCTTTATTTTTAATCCACTGGTTTGTAGCCTATGAAATACCTTATGTAAATTTTCTAAATGTTGCTTTGATGTATGCCCGCCCTGTTATAATAATGTCATCGAGAAACACCCCCACATGGGGTATATCCGCAAAAAGTTGCTCAAGACGTTTCTGGAATACACCAGGACTAGACCCTAAACCATACACCAACCTGTTGTACATAAATAACCCTTTATGAGTGTTTATAACGGCGTATTTTTTTGATTCATCTAATGGAAATTGTGCGTAGGCTTGGGATAAATCAATTTTACTAAACTTCACTCCCCCGTGCAATCGACTCAAGAGATCTTCTACCTTGGGTAAGGGGTAACGATCGATTTCCAGAACCTTATTTAAAGTAATCTTAAAATCAGCACATATCCTAATGTTACCGTCCTTCTTCACAACGGGTACAATGGGTGTGGCCCAATCTGAGGGATCAACTGGGGTGAGGATACCGTCGCGCACCAGTTGCTCCAATGTGCGCTCCACCGGTTCGCGCAGCGCGTATGCCAGCGGACGCGCGCGCATGAACACCGGCCGTACGCCCGGGCGCACGCAAATGCTAACCGGACCACCCGTGAATCGCCCCAGCCCGTCCTCGAACACCTCACAATATCTGGAAGTGAAATCATCAATATTAAATTCCTTATCTGATATTTTATTAATACAGTTATTATACTCAATACAAGGTGGCTTAATTTTTAATTCTGCCATCCATTGCCTCCCTAATAAACATGATTTTCCATTCCTAAAAACAAAAAGCTCTAAACATTTCTGTCTATCTTTATATTTCACGAGAGATTCCACTACTCCTAGTGGTCGTACCTGCTCCCCCGTGTAGTAATATAGCGATAAATGACAATTTTGTATTACCATCTGTGGGAATAATTTCCGAAACATAACATCGTTGATACAAGAAATGGCACTGCCTGTATCACACTCCATATCCACATCTATACCATTAATATTCAGCCTTACATACTTTGGTTCACACTCAGCTATTAACAACCTCTGAATATAAATTGGTACCTCATCACTGTCCTCATTCATAGTATCAGATGATTCGCTGTAACTGGGCTCAGCAACATCATGCTGCTGCAGTAGATACGGGCACATGCGGCGCAGGTGACCTGTTTTGTTACACACCCTACACACGTAACGGCTGTACTTGCACGATCCAGCATCGTGCGCCCCTCCGCAAACACGACATTGTTGCTGTTGCCGATCCCGCTCAGCCAGTGCCGACGATGTCACTGTGCCGCGCGCTCTGCCACCCTTGCTACTTAGCCAGCGCTCGCTGCGTGCTGGCCCCGCTCGGTGCGACTTCATTGTTTTGTCACTATTTCCGTATCGACGCGTCTCCGAAATTACGTGGCACTCCGTGACCTTTGCACTGCTGGATGACCCCGCATGGCATTCCACCGCGGCGGCGTCTTTCTCCGCTGCCTCTAAGTTAACAGCCAGAGTGTACGCCTTCCTATAATCCAACTTGTCCTCCGCAAATAAACGTTGTCGTATTACGTCGCTGCTTAACCCACACACAAACTGATCACGAATACTTTCCTCTAACCACGAACCAAATTCACATGTTTTAGACAATTTTTTTTAAATTGTTACGTATTCGTCAATGCTTTCGTCCTTCTGCTGTTTCCTTTGATGAAATTTAAATCTTTCAGCAAGTACGCTAGGTTTTGGCTGCAAGTGTTTCTACATAACGGTCGACAGCTGTTCAAATGTCTTCGTGCTTGGTTTGTCAGGGGTACACAAATTAACGAGTAGTTCATAGCTTTCTGAACCCATAACGGTGATTAGCGTGGAAACCCGTAACTCGGATTTGATTTCATTTGCCTTAAAATAATGATCGAGGCGCTCGACATATAAATTCCAATCGTCGGCCGCAACCTTGAATTCGCCTATCTTTCCAATGGGCATTTTTTTCCCGACGATCACTTCACTAACACGCGTAATTCCAATTAAATCCTCGTCGCCACTGAGATATTTGGGAAAAGGGTGCAGCTTCCAATAATACAATAATTTCTTTATACGATGCGTTGAGTTTTATTACAAAGTTGGAATGACTAACGGGCCAGGTACCCACAGTATATTTATAATAATATTTTCGGTATATCTACATTACAGATAGAATGTATTTTATTTGACTCTTTGGTATTTTTGAAAATAATATTAATAACTCGTAAATACATTTAATTCGATACACAAATTCATAATTTTTTATCTATGTGTCACGTGACTCGAAACTATTAATTATTTTAAAAAGTCGCTAGTTTTTACTGTTGCTAAATCTTAAAAAAAGTCTCCAAACTCGTTAAAAATCTCCAAGATCTCACAACGTCGCTAAAACGGCAACACTGCAGAGTTGGCAAGGTGTGCATACGCGTGCAACTTCATAGGCATGCACGGCTTAAATCTTCCATACTGATCGATTTGTAGACGCACAAGGTATATACTCGTTATACGGCACATCGCTATAAGTGCGAAAGTGACAGAGATAGTATTTGAAAGCCCGGTAAAAGCCCGTACGTGTAAGCGAGATAGCTATATGTAGATGCTGCAAATGCGAAACTCTGCGCGCGAACAATCGCGATGTGTAGTAGTGTGGCATAGGTAGATACTTTGTGTTATTTTGATAAGAATTAAGCGCGCGAACTTTTAAATAGTTCGGGTTTGATATTGATTCTCTATCGAGCATTTTAGTAAGGCTTTTGGGCTTATATGAAGGTACCGCCACTGAGGCTGTGGTTTTGAACAGTGTGGCATAGGTAGATACTTTGTGTTATTTTGATAAGAATTAAGCGCGCGAACTTTTAAATAGTTCGGGTTTGATATTGATTCTCTATCGAGCATTTTAGTAAGGCTTTTGGGCTTATATGAAGGTACCGCCACTGAGGCTGTGGTTTTGAACAGTGGCCATATTGTAGGAACATATACAGCAACTGGTTATATGTTGTATAAAAATAATCATAACAATAATAGCCAAGAGGTCAACGTCCTATTCGTCTCGTAACAGCTGACGCTTCTCTGTGAAATTTTCGCATATTAAGCACAACGCAGCAACGAGCGCGCCACCCGACAAGTAGGTAGGTTGCATACAAGTCGATAAGATAAAGACCTAACGGACATAATAAGACTACAATGTAGTTTTAGGATTGTGTTTTTGTCTCACATTGGTTTCTAAACTCCCATTCATAAATGATTTTTTTAGATTACGTGAGTACGATATTATTACCGCGAGATGCAAGCTAATTACGTAACATAATCACATTGATTATACAGTGTTCATCAATACAGTATAACGTGTAGTTGCCGAGTTGATTGACGAGAGTCGAGATCTTCTGCGCCGCGGTTCGCGGGTTTGGTTATGTTCCAAGTCTAGGTGTAGGTACATACCTAGAAAAAAACCTCTCATACACATGCATGAGAGGTTTTTTTCTGTAAATGCTTAGAAATGTAAACAATGCAATGCAACGCAAGTGAGTTACAAGATTGGGTTATTAAATTATTGGTATTAAGGTCAACAGATCAGTCGACCATGCCTACGTGCGAATAATTAAATGTACTTACGTATTGAATTTTCACTACTGAACTTATGTTACTCGTAACATAACGAGCGATACATAACTGGGCACGTCGCCTATTGTTGTCTTTTAAACTACCTAACACCAGCACACTCCCACTCACGCACGCAATTGCACTACACTTAAATTTAATCGGTGTACACTAACTTTTTTACGTCACCACACAAATAAGAGTCTAGCGGCGTAAAGTCCGGGGACTGAGGAGGTCAACGCACTGGGCTATCACGTCCAACCCACTGAGCCCTAAACGTGTCGTTGGTAGTTGATGGTGCACCATCATGCTGGTTGGTAATACGGGTATTTCAAACTGCCTGTAATGGACCCAGTACAGTATGGTGTAATGGTGTAGCAGCCAGCATCGTAGCATGCAATGGCGTCTGTCGGACTGGCCACCTCCCCACGTACATACGCACTGCACTACTCAACCACTATCACCAGCGAGGGCATAGATGCGCACCATATCGACGAACTTACAGTTTGAAAACTTCGGCATTGTAGGTACCCGATCGTAAATTGACCGCGCGCGATTTAACATGTACGCTCGTTCGCGTCAACCGACACACTAACGAACAACCGTTGAGCCGCGGTGCGAGCGTGCACGGGTAGGTACATAGCGCGAGCGCCGGGCCGCGCCGCCCGTCTTTGGCGGTACCTATGCTCGGCCTCTGTCGGCGCGCCGTGCCGTCTTTATACCTACTGCGCGTGACGCGGCGTAAATCCAAAAAACAGTAAGACTGCGAAATTAATTCGATTTTCTAAGGTATACTTTTTTATTGTTTTGTAATCAGTTACACCTATAGATTCACCTCCTTCAATTTGGCCACTGTCTAGAACCACAGCTTGTAGGTATCTACTTAGGGTCCAAACAACAAAGATATAAAAATGCGTGATTCAACCGATTCTAATATATTGTTCCATTAATTTTTTTATTGCTCATACATCTTATGAATAATTTGGAAGAATATAATGAAATTAAATTAATGCTTTTCAAAGATTTATCTTTTATCACCTTATACATTTTTTTTGCCTTTAATTGATTGCTGTCCATAACATTGTCACAGTCCTTCTTTCCGCATAATATTTTATTTAAATTCAATCTATCAAGTTTTCTTTATGGATTTGGCTATACGGGAAGTCGAAACTGAAATGTACAAATATTATTATTTTTATAAGGTGTTTTAAATTATTTAATGTTATATTTGTTTTCAATATGTCATCATAAATGTCTTGTAATTCGGTTAAGCATTTTATGAATGAGTAACTGGGACTGCGAAGCCAGTTCCGACCAGCATACTCCCGATATTGAATAAATTCAAGTTCACTTTTACAAAATAAGTCTTCCTTACATATTTGAGATATCTATTAGAAAATAGCATTAAGCGCCATCTATTGTTTTACGAAGGTAAAAAAAATATTGATATAACCCTACCAAATTGCAAAAGATTGATACGACTGTTGTGCGTGTTCTGTGTATGATGAGATAAATAAAGGAAATATGAATGGGATGTTTAAATGAGCTACTTTATTTTGTCGATTTATAATTGTCCACTTTCCTGCTCACTTGTATAAAAACTTTCGTGAGACATAATCATATCAATTAATGTTCACCGCACCGGTTACTACTCACGTGCATTTTTCGGGATTGGCCGACTAGTTTCGATCTCGAACGGAGCCCTTAGTCATGAGCTGAGCCCACGGCGAAGTCATCGCAGCGGGCGAATAAAAAATAAAACTTTTCAGTTGATAATAAAACGTGTGAAAGTAGATTTAACACTATACAAATTAATTTTGCCAAAAAAATATCGTATTAACATTTAACATTATTTCAAATTTTCTAATGATAGAATAATCAATAACCGACATCTACAGTGTAGAAAAGGCAATCCTTGAATAGCCGAGTCGTACTGTAAATTACGATGTTTTGATAATGATATTTCATAACATTTAATACATATGTCATTTTATTAACCTTTTTTCAATACTATCACGACAAAAATATAACTCTTTTTTAGCGGTGCCAACACTTATTTTTTAATAAAGTTTAAAGACACTAGGGACATCTAGCGTAATTTAGATGAATTACGTAAGAATGAATTGAATATTGGAACTTTTAACAGTTTTCCCTATTCACCGCTAGGTGGAGAATGAAGAAGTGGGCGGCGTTTGACAGGCCCGCTCACCCCGCAAATCGTCACGCAGTGTTCCTTTAGAAAGGCCCTTAGAACATCTCCTCTTTATAATTGCTTCATGATCTAGACCAATGGCCTGACACAGGCCTAGCGAGAGGTGTTGGTCAAGGCTGTTTGCTATTAGTCCATAAGTAAACAAGGAATTATGGCCATTTCATCCGACGAAAAAATTAAGATGATCTCAAGTTTAGTCGTTTTGTTTTATACCACAAATTATTGACTAAATATTATTGTATATTTAGCTATGTTAATTTAAAAATTATAGCTTAGAATCGCAATACGAGGTAAATAGATGATTAAAACCAATTTATAACATTTTTCGGGAATTGTTCGCTACGCCAACACTTAATGGTAACCTTATTTTGCTTTGAACAGTCAAGTTAGTGCACCAAAATAAAAGTCCAACTACGTACCTATAGATTGTGTCTGTACATATGTCGCAGATGGATTGTAGAATCCGCTGTTTACAAAAGTGCTAGCTGATTTACTTACTGAGCTAGCGTCGGCCACCTTCCACGCGAGTATCAAATTAGTTTTTTAGTGAATTATGACGTTTTTTATATTATATCTTAATTTTTATAGACCTTAAAATTGTCTATATTCTGATATTTCTGATGAAAAAATAATTAAAATCGCTTGAATAATTTAGGAGGAGTAGGAAAATTTATACGTGAATCGTAGGTAACTTTGGATTTTTTTTCTGTAAAAACTAAACATATAAAAAAATAAAATAAAATGTATAGCTTAGTAGATCAAAATTATGATATAAGTATTCTTTTGGAAGCATTTGGTTCATCCGTTTACGAGAAGTAAGCCTCCAAAGATATGTCTAATTTGGAGTTGGCGCATCTAATCACCTTAAGTGCTCTCAAACAGTGAAATGTTGATCAAGGTATTTGGAATCCGCTTGCCAAATATGGTGATCCATCTGCGACGGGGGTATCGTGTCGCGGTTCTGAAAATAGTACTGCTTAAATGTTTATAACTTATCTTTTAAAATATCATCAATATATAATAACTACCTGTGGCTCGCGGTTTCACACGCGTATAATTATATTATAATTACCTACATATTACTAGCAACAAATAGAAAATAATTCACAGTTCGTCTCTTCTAGCCAATGCTCAGTCTCATCACGCGGCTATATATTTTCATTTTAAATGATTTAAAATATGCATACAAATAACATGCTGTAAAAGGCAACGTTTATCTTCATAAAATTGTGTTGATGATGATGTAACTTCGTTCGCAAGGATAAATAGCAACGCATCATAATAAAGCTTATAAATCACCACATTTTATTTATTGTGGCTTATGTGTAAAAGATAGACATGGAATTGAGGACATTTTTTTAGATGTACTTAGGACCAATATTTTTATAGAACATTGTATTTATGTCGCAGATGGGTTGTAGAAAACGCTGTTTTACAAATCGGATCCGTTTATTATATAAGAAAGGATAAGTATTCTGATTTGTCTTTCTGTGGTTGGGTCGACGGAACATCTATGTTTGTGTCTGTAAGGTCAGAAAATCTAAACACGAAGGGGCTGACGGGGGCCAGTGAGCGAGCGTAGAGAGAGAGTTTCCCCCGTCATCCAATTTGAACCTAACCTGTTCGGGTACACAGACCTGCAGAGCCCGCTTCTGTTGCTCATTTTATTTTCTTTCATAATACCGATTTAGTTCCGATTAGTATAGTAGTTTGGTGTTTATGTCATGCAAAATTTTCATTTTTATTTTTCTTGCTACTGATTTACAAAACCTAATAAAGTTATTTTATTGTTGATAAGACACACAGAGCTATGAGCGACAACATTTTGAACCAAAATCTACAATCTGAATACAAGTTGACCAGCTGCATTGATAAACTCAGAACGTTTATACAATTCTGCGTGTTTAGTTCAGTAATTATGAAAAACCGCTAAACGTCGTTTGGCTGTTTTTCATAACAGCAATCTTTGTAAATCAGCTGATTCTACAATCAATCTGCAACATTTACGTTTCATTAACCATTACGCCACACATGCGGGAAAGCAGTTCGGGAGCGCTTTTTCTTCCGATTTTCTTCACAAAAATCAATATTTAACGCTAGTTGAGAGGTGAACCTTAATATAGCCTATACTAATCCTTACGAACCTGGCTTATAAACACATCAACACGGTCTAGGGATATTTTTAAAAAAGCGAATTACTATCAATATGTTAATTATTTATATGACATGTATATATTTAAAAGATACGTTATTTAATATTCTACCATTTTCTAGTAATGGTTAAGGTACTTCGATTAAAATTTCAGGATTTTATGGAAAAAAAATGAAGCATAGACGGAAACCGTATATGAATTAACTTTTAATTTATGAGTAAAAACTGAAAAAAATAGAAAAATCATTTAATTTGTGTTTATAAACTTGAAGTTAGTAGTCTGAGAAAGCGCCCATGATGTTCATAACACATCGGCAACGATTCGGCATGCTCAGAACAAGGTTGTCAATGTCTTGCTGCGGAATATTGTCCCATGTCCTTCTGTGGTGCGCAAAAAGTTGATCTTCTTTAGCCAGATTTTCAGGAACTTCCTTCAGAGCTCTTCTTTGCAGCATATCCCACGCATGCTCAATGGGATTTAGATCTGGCGATTGAGCAGGCCAGTCTAAGGCCCTAACATTGTGTGTATGTAACCAAGCTGCTACCGTTCTCGCCGTGTGTGCCCGGGCATTGTCGTGCATGAGCAGGAAATCTTGCCCCATTTGTGTTCTGTGGGGCAAGATTACGGGCCCCAGCACCTGTTGGACGTATCGTTCTGCCGTCATATTGCCCCGCACCCAAACGAGATCCGTCCGTCCTCCAAGACGAATTCCTGCCCAAACCATAATTGTTCCGCCTTGGTATGGGTGAACTTCCTGAGGGTTCTGAAGACGGCTCCATCGTCCAGGAACTCGCCAAACACGCGTCCTTCGTGAATCTGGATGGAAGCCGAACCTGGATTCATCCGTGAACAGCACATTGGACCATTGTTCATGGCCCCAGTCCACGTGGTTCCGAACCCATTCTAATCGTCGTCCACGATTGCCTCTCCGTAAAGGTGGGACCCGGAGTGGTCTACGAGAGCGTAGATTGCTTTCATGCAGTCGCCTTCTTACAGTTTGGTCACTCACAAGCACTTGGTGTTCCACTCGCAGCCTTTGGACCAATTGAGTCGCCGTCGCATTTGGTTGCGCTCGCGCAGTAATTTGCAAAAATCGGTCTTGTCTGGGGGTAGTGATGCGACTTGGCCCCCGGTGCCTCTCCGCTACTTCACCTGTGGCACGATAGCGTGTCCACAATCTTGAAATTACATTTTGGTGGGTCCCCATGGCCTCAGCAACATTACGCTGAACAGACCCAGCTTCCAGCATTCCCACAGCTCGTAACATCTCCGCCCTCGTCAAATGTTGGCGTTGCATGGCTACAATACCTCAATTTTAACTTTATCTTTCGTTTAAAAATGAAAAAAAAACTGTAACTAAATGTAATTCGTATTGTTTTCTAAATTTCGCACAAATGAAAATTCCCTCTCCTACACATCAAGAAATTTTTATGCCACCGAAACAAAAGAATTTTCAAAAATTTGAATTTGGAATTAGTCTGAGATAAATTACAAACAAATCGGTGTATAAAAGATTCCAATGCGGCCAGTACTTTTCGAGTTATTTAATTGAGTATGAAATATCCCTAGACCGTGTTGATGTGTGTATATACAAAATGTTTTTTTCAATCTGACTGATAATTCCAGACATTAACGGGTTTAAACAAGTTTAAACAAACAGAAAATCCACAAACTTCCGCTTTATAAAGTTAGTATAGACAATCTATTTTTTACTAATTTTTGTGTCTGGTGGTGACAGATGACTGTATAGGGACTGAAGGTAGTGATTGTGATCTATTCATATTTATTTACTCTTCATTGTTAAAAATATATATTTAAAACAGTATAGGTATGTATACTTCCACTTTAAGTGTATAGTTTTGTAACTGTTAAATGTTTTTCTTTTTCAGTTTATGTGGATGATAACACTCTAATTCCAAAGAATACATCGCTCCTTGTGGCTAGAGTGCCACTTTCACAACAACCTAAGAAACAGTGGGAAGGATCTAACAGTAACCAATCATCACTACACAAAGATGTCGCTCCTAACAAAGGATTGGCTGATCTGTCTCGCATGGAAGGTAGCGAACAGGATAAAATAAATGCTATGATTTCACAATCCACTTTTGACTACGACCCTAGCAAGTAAGATAAATACAGGATTTTTCTTCAACATTTATTTGTTCCTTATGAATTTGCATTATAATATTTGCTTACTGACACTGAAAATGGGATGTCTAGGTGTAGTAATAAAGTAAATTATGATATAAGTGCCCTAAGTTGGTAATTACAGTCGAGGTTGAATTGGTAACCGAGCTTGGGCGAGGGAAGCAATGACCGACCGAATATATTCCTCCATTGAGTTCTTCTGTTAGAAAATTCTTAGTACCTAGTAGCCCGGAGTTTTGAAGTGTGCCTGGCAGATGGCAATAGGCTCACCACCTTACATGGGACTTAATAACAGTAATGGTGAAATGTGGGTGTACGACTGTGTACACCTCTGCACACCTTTGCCTTCCCCTTCGGGGCATACAGGTGTGATGCTATGTTATGTTATAAATGCGCGCTTGGTACTTGACCATTATTTTGTTGCCGAGTTATTTTAAAACTACGATATCTCCGAAGATATATCTGCCTAGCCTTTTCCCAATTAGATTGGGGTCGGCTTCCAGTCAAACCGGATGCAGCTTAGTACCAGTATTTTACATGGAGCGACTGCCTATCTGACCTCCACAACCCAGTTACTGGGTAACACGATATCTCGTGGTATGACTGGTTGTCAGACTTCAGGACTCTGACTACTCGTAGCGGCTGTCATAGATCTTAATTTGACAAACGGGACCGACGGTTTAACGTGCTCTCCGAGGCACGGAGGGGTCTCGGTATGAAATGATGGTCACCCATCCACAGACCGACCGTGGCAAGCGCAGCTTAATCTCGATCGATCGATCTGTGCGGCAGTTACTTAGCCACGAGCCCCTCCACGATATCTCCGAAGATATTCATTGAAATCAAATGCCGTCAAGGGCAATTTTGTTAAAAAAAATGAAATTCTTGTGATGAATAATAAAATAATTAAAATATATTATTAAATAAAAATATTTATTTGGATACGGATTAATATCATGTTTATAAAAACACCATAAAAGAGGATAGTGTGTCAACCTTTAAAAATAGACATATGCTATCGCGGACTTTTTTTTAGAACTTTTAATGGGGATCAATTCCGACATACATGATTTTTACGTAACTAACCGTTTACGCAGAGCATGCAAGCAGGAAGCTCTGAAAAGGAATATATTTTTCCCGTTTTTGGATTATTTTATTGATGCTCCGCTCCTATTGGTCATATCATGATGTTATATAGCCTATAGCTTTCATCGAAAAATGAACTATCCAACATAAAAATATTTCAAGATAAATCTTTGAAAAGCATTAACGCATGCTTAGCGAACACTAAAGTTACAAAATTAAATGGAAAAATAATACGGTCGCGGTGGTGAGCAGAGAACGAGATGGCTTAGTGGTCAGAGCGCCTGGAGTATTTATCCGGGAGACGCAGGTTCGAATCCTGTTCGCAACCGTGTTCTTTTTCTATTTAATATTGTAACTTTAGAGTTCGCTAAGCATGCGTTAATGCTTTTCAAAGATTTATCTTGAATTATTAAGGTAATTGCATTCTTTACGACATTGTATTTAGCTGCAAAGTTGGTAGTGTCGGTTCGGTCACCTGTATAGGTAGTGAATTGATTGCAATGACGTCGCCATAAGACGTGTTAAAATATGGAAGAAGAATTCTCGGTGGTGAGCAGAGGTCGAGATGGCTTAGTGGTCAGAGCGCCTGGAGTATTTATTCGGGATGCGCAGGTTCGAATCCTGTTCGCGACCGTTTTCTTTTCCATTTAATATTGTAACTTTATGAAAATATTTTTTGAATTCGAACCAGTAGTTTCTGAGATTAGTCAACCTAACAGAGAAACGAACAAACTCTTCAGCTTTATAATATTAAGTATAGATTATAAGTAAATAAAAAGTATGCTCATGCTCCCCTTGACGTCATTGCTTGCGGTAGCGTCATGGATCGGGTCGCCACCTTCACTCTAAAATGGCGAGGGAGGCGATGGCTGATCTTTGCGTTATGCTCGTGAACCGGTGCTGCTTGTGGTGACTGGTCGTCTTGCTGATCGTAGTTCCTAATTAATTAAAATGCATTTATTGAATTAGCCAAGCTGGTCCCAGTTAATGTGCAGTTTGTATCTTTTGGCATGTGTAAGTGGGCACCTTCATAAGAAATAGTTTTAGATTGGAGGCTTTCGGTAATTTTACATATTTTTTTATTAATTTAATATTCTGTGCGTTGGTACATAGGCTCATGCTAGCTAACATGTGCCCAAGATATTTCATCTCAATAGACACAATTATTTTATATAAATTCAATTTTAGATTTGTATAGAATCTATAAATAATTTTGATACAGACAGACGTGTTGTTGGGAAGTTTGTTCCGCCGCTTCGACTTTCCAGCTAAAAAAAAACACTAGGAAGCGGTGAATGGTGACCTTTTTTGGGAGCTGTTTTAATGCTTGACGTTCAAAAAGCGCTTATTTTTTGCCTAATGAATAATAAAGAAATTTAGATTTTGAGTAATATTCTTCCATTTATAAAAAATAATAATGTTAATTTATTGCTACAAAGAAATATATGAAGAATCGAAATGTTTATTTGTCATATTTAAATAGCCACAAAAAAAAAATTATGTCATCAAAGAGTTTTCAAACATCAAAACTCTTTGCTGAGGTTTAAAAGAAAATGTAAATGTCACGCTGTTTTTTTATATTACCGCACTGAAGCAGTAAAAATGAAGAAAATACAAACGTGATTAATAAGCCTCATTATGAACCTAAAAGTGGTGCAATAAGAGCCACTTTACTAACAAGAGTGTTGAAAAATATATTATTGTTTAATCTTCAACACTAATAAATAAAATTGAAATGTCTATTTGTTATGTCAAAATAATAGTTTTTTAAGCTCATACAGGTATTTGCACGATCCCAAAGCCTAAAAATTTGTTTTTATTTTTTTTTCTGTATATCTGTTTGTTCCGGCTAATCTTCGAAACGGCTGGACCGATTCTGATAAGATTTTACTGGCAGGTAGCCGACTATTTATGGAGCAACTTAGGCTTAATCTATACTAATATTATTAAGCTGAAGAGTTTGTTTGTTTGGTTGAACGTGCTAATCTCAGGAACTAAAGGTACGAATTGAAAAAATATTTTTGAGTTGTATAGTCCATTTATCAAGGAAGGCTATAGGTTATATAACATCACGCTACGACCAATGGGAGCGGAGCGTCAATGAAAAATTTTATGTGTGTTCTAACAGAAAAACTCAATAACAGTGCCCGACACGGGAATCCAACCCGAGACCTCATGCTGAGCAGTCGCGCTTGGGACCACTAGACCAACGAGGCAGGCGCATTTATGATGTGGCGCGGTCATGAGGGGGGAGGGCGCTGGTGGAATGTATTTTAGTAGGTTATTTCCTCAAATTAACGGGGGTTAAACCGCGGGTCACAGCTATAAACAATAATCTCTTTGGATTGTTAAACGTACGTTAAACCGAAAACTTTTCTATTAATATAGAAAAGTTTTCGGTTTAACGTTTAAATTTTGATGGTTCACTCATTACTCGCTAGATGGCGTTGTGCATATGACGTCTCTTTCTGAACCGCGGTGTTAAGATTTTCCGCGTTATAATGACCCTCGCCCATTTGGGCAAGTAAAATTTTTGTCTTGATATAATATACAATCACGAAAAATTGATTCAAAAATGTTTTATATGCTTTAAAACTACAAACTGGGCTGAGTTAGCCGAGTTTAACATTTTTAATTATTATGAATTAGTGTTCATACACGAGATGGTGTAAATTTACGATATCCACGCGGTTGGAGCCGTGGGCACACCTAGTTATAATATAATAATATGCGGGTGAAACCCCGGGGCACAGCTAGTAAATAAATATATATATAAATTTTTCACCATTTATGGAGAATTACAGGATAATAGCAATACCGAAACTGTGAGAAACAAGTGGTCAATATAGTCACGTCATGGGCTAGCGATATTATTAATGATAGTTTGGGATATTAATTTTAAGACTACTGTAATACTCTAAAATAGAACTGTTTTGCATAAAAACAAAACAGATATTATGTTAATGAAAAACACACAGCGTTGGTTGAAGAAGCTGTCCATAGATTTCGCCTTTTCCTTTAAATAAATGAAATAACTCACCAGAATCCTTTGCTCTTTAACTTTCCTTTCCTTCACTATAGCACTAGCTCGCAGTAATCTATGGTTCCAGCGAGCTGTCATCTGTCACTCATAGAAGTCTTCACAATTCGCCAGCAAGAACCTTGCTGCAACGCTGTGTGTTTTTCATTAACATAATATCTGTTTTATTTTTATGCAAAACAGTTCTATTATGTTTTCTTCAAAACACACAGCGTTGGTTGAAGACCTGTTTGGTATCTGCTGGTGAAAGAATATGTAGACGCTATGTGAAATAATGCATTGCTTTAGCATTAAAGTTCTGAAATATGAATGATCTCATAAATTAACCAAAATATTTAATCATAATATATTTATTTCAGCAATTATTATGTAGTGTTCTAAATGCTTAGCGTAGCAAATAATAAACAAATCACTTAAATTAAAACAAACCCAAAATAATATTGAACATTAACTTTTTAACAAAACAAAGTATACTTCTTTAAAAAACAATAGAAAACAATAACATCTCTTATAAAATAATTAAAGAATTTGTTGAGATCCATCAAGTTAATCAAGTGCCTTTTCATCTCCATATTTACTTGACCACTAGCAATTTTAATTTTAATTTTGTCTCTAAATATAAGAAAAACTGTCATATAGTAAATCTTCCTGGGGGGTATTTTTCTTTTTCATAATCTGACGACAGTAAAATTTTGCAAATGTTTCACTGCTTTTCCAGTTTCCCCTATTTAAAATCTCCTCTAATGATCTATTTTCCAGCCAGCTTTTTGATGCTACAGCAGACCTGATACTACCTGGAGGGGCTTGAATGGTTGCCTCTTTGAAAATAGACTTAATCCATCCAGAGATTATAGTCTTTGTAGCAGGCCTAACTATACCTGTTATGGATACAAACAAGCTAGTTAAGTTATTGACCTGATCTCGTCTATCTTGTGTAGATTGTATGAGAGATCTTATATGTCTAACTGGACATAATTTAGGGTCCGGGTGAACTTTAAGTAACCTCTGTTGACTTCCTTATCCAATCAAATAGTATTGTTGTATCCCATACTGGTAATTTTCGAGGCTGCGGTTTAGCTACAGATATTGCCTTTAAAACTTGATGAACAAAAAAGTTCTTTGACAGAGTCTCTGTTGGTACAGCACAGTATGTGGAAATGGCTGATTTATGTAAACGGATAGTGTTAAATGCTAGGTTATCTACTAGGTATAATTTCGCTAGAAATCTAGCTACATCTTTTGCATCAGGAGTTTTATGATTTATTCCCTGGGAATTACACCATGAAACCCATCTCTCTATTGGGGCTTTATAAGTAATGAGTGTAGACTTTCTCCAACTACTTTTTAAAAGTCGTTTTTCTTCTGCTGACCACTGGACAATTTCATTGGCCCACCCCCAATTCTCCAAGCTAGCAGCTGAAGTTTGTCTATCTGTGGAGGGTTCCTGCCCGTTGACAGGTCTATGAGATTCCTGCATAGGTCGTGTATCGGTAGCGGTTCTTCGAGGGCTCTCATCTTCAAGTCCAGAAGCCACGCACACTGGGTCCATTGCGGGGCAATCAATATGTAAGTTCCCTCTGCAGAGTTCAGATGACTGAGTACTCGGGGTATTAAGTTGGGTGGAGGGAAGACCCACGCGAGCCGAAACTGCCACTTTCGACTGAATGCGTCGCAGAAGCTTGCCAAGCCATCGTTTGGGTCCCAAGTGACGTATCGTCGCACAACGGCCGACTTTTTGGACGCAAAAAGGTCCACGTCTGGGACGCTCCATTTTTGGAATATGGCAAATGGGGCAACAGGTGCCATTCCGGCACTGGTCTGTTCCTTGATAGGCGGTCGGCTATGCCGTTGTACCTCCCCGGGAGGTAAGCCGCAGATAGGGTGATGTTCAGTCGATCTGCTAACTCCATCAATTTGGTAGTTAGGTTTAGGAGCGACAGAGAGCGTGTGCCGCCCTCGTTTCTTAAATAAGCTATGAGTGTTCTGTTGTCTGATTAGACTAGAACATGTGCACCCTGAAGGCTGGCTGCTTGTCTGCATATTGCCCCGTACACAGCAAACATCTCTTTTAGGTTTGAGTGCCACCTTATCTGACGTGGCTGCCAGGTTCCTGACAAGAGAAGTCCATTGAGGTGTGCTCCCCACCCCTTGTCCGCAGCATCTGTGGTAAGGAAATGGGTTACCGGTTCCCTGTGGAGAGAGACTGCACTGTGGTTTATGGCTTCCTGCCACCACATTAGCTCCTCGCAGACTAGAGGGGGTAGTAATCTTCTTTGCCTGGGTCTGTTCTGTTTGAAGGTTTTTAGAAATATCTGTGTGTGACGGCAGTGCAGTCGCCCCCTTGGAGTTGTAATGTTCGCAAAATTCAGAAGACCTTATAGACTTTGAGCTTGTTTTAGGGAACACTGTTTTCTTTTTATTAGTGTTACAATCACTTTTTTTACTCTTCCTACTTTGCTTGAAGGTAGGACTTTGAGATTTGTGGCAGTGTTCCACAGGAGCCCTAAGTATTCTAGTTCCTGTGAGGGCATAAGAACCGATTTTTGGAAATTCACTTGCCATCCCAGATTTGAGAGTAATTCCACTGTCTCCGAGACATGGGAAGCTAAGATTTCTCTGTCCTGGTGGGCTAGTAAAAAATCGTCTAAATACACCAGGATCCGAATACCATGGGCACGCAACCTCTCTGCTACCCAATTGGTTACTGCTGTAAATGTCCGGGGTGCGGAAGAAAGGCCAAAGGGAAGTGCGGTCAACTGCAGTATTTCTTTGTTGTAGATTATTCTTAAGAACCGCCTGTGTGACTTCGAGATTGGTAGATGAAAATATGCTTGGTGTAGATCTATTTTTACAAGCCAATCCTTTGGCTGCAAGAAGTCCGCAACATCTACCTGTGAGATTAGTTGGAAGTGTCTCACTACCAAATGTTGATTTAGTCCCCGTAGGTCGAAAATTGGTCTGTGACTGCCGTCTGACTTCTTCACTAGAAACATCCTTGAGTAAAATCCTGGATTTAGTTTGTCTGGTTTTTCTAATATTTTTTGTTCTTTTAATTTTATTATTATTTCTGACATCTCTGGTGTATGTTGTGTTGAAAATTGTTTCTTTAAACTTTTTGTGGGATATTGCATTGGAGGCTTGGTTTTGAATGGTATCCGACTTCCTGTTATTATTTTTAATATGAATTGATTGGCATTTATAAATTTCCAAGCCTCCACATGGTTTTCTAAGCAACCCCCCTGAAAACTCTGGTTTTTTGTCCGGTCATAGTCATTTTTGTATTGATCCTGTTCGAGGTTCAGTACTGGGCTTGTCATTTCGATAGTTCTTGGAACGAAAGGACTGATTCTTCTTGAAACTTCCTTTGAATTTTTTATCAGTTTCAAACTGTTTTGTCGATGAGCTGGGTCCTTTTTTGTAGGAGTTTGAACGTCGGTCATGATCCCTATGATAATTTTTTTGCTTTATATAATCCGCCATGTTCAGCCATGTTTGTGTGCCACCTAATGATTGAATCAGTGGTTGCAATGCTTCCCTGCTAAATAGGTACTCCTAACTAGGTGGTATGTTCATCAGGGAAGATCTTAAGTTCTGACTGGTTATCTCTTTCAAAATTCTACTTCTTCTTATCTCTATACACTCACTTCTTCTCCCACAGACTATTTGCATAATGTCATTAAAACATTTTTGTATAGGAGAACTTGGACCAAAGAGATTAGTAACCTTCTCAAAAAGAGACTGAGTGGATAGCTCTTGTGGATTAGCTGCTGCCCAATTCACTAACTCCTGAAGGCCTTGCTTTAGCAGTTCTTTTTGCTCTAACCCTACATTAGAGAGCCCAGCCAAAACTCCTTCTGCGGAGGCTAAATAGTCTCTAGTCTTATTTAAATGGCATAATTCTTCATTGACCCTCAACTGTGTAAACCCTGGTGTAGCTGTACATGACCTTAAGGTTTTCTTGTACCGAATTCCATGCTGGAGTATCAAACTGCTGGAGTCGTTTCAACTCTTCAAGACGTTCTTTATTTGCTTTAGTAATAACTACTTTTTCATCATATTCTACATTCACATCACCAAGCTGTAATGTCTCAGATCCCCTACAGCTAATAGGATTCTCTAAAAAATTACTTTGAGTTTTTGAATTACATGCACCATTATAATCGGGACTGTTCGAGTTCGAAGTAGGTTGGTGTGAATTATGCGTATGCTGTTGAGTCAATGCTGAGATATAATGTGGGAATTGTGTCATATAACCAGATATAAAACTTACTTGGTTCATAAGATTATCAATGCGCGGATCCGCAACAGGTTTCCGCTTTGACCTTTTTGACCGCTTGTTTGGCGGTGGAGAGGCGGTGCCTTATCCTCCGAGGATGAAGATCGTTCTTCCTCACTTTCATCCGGCATTGGCCGTTCGCTCGCACTAGTTTCCGCTGACCGGTCTCCATCCGAAGCACCGGTAGGAGCAGCGGCGGTACCGAGACGAGAACTTTCGCTCTCTACTTCGATAATACGTTTACTCATTATTGAAAAAACACAATATCACTTACCACAAGCACTGTTAACAACTTTTTATAGAGTTTAACAACAATTAAACAAAACTATTGCAAAAAAATTAACGCTGGAAAATTTTGACGCAATGGCGGCAAAATCTTTAGACGCTATGAGTGACAGATGACAGCTCGCTGGAACCATAGATTACTGCGAGCTACTGCCATAGGGAAAGAAAGGAAAGTTAAAGAGCAAAGGATTCTGGTGAGTTATTTCATTTATTTAAAGGAAAAGGCGAAATCTAAGGACAGCTTCTTCAACCAACGCTGTGTGTTTTGAAGGAAACATAATATCCAGTTTTGTAACTTTTTTGCCCCCGGCGCGCGCTCTAAGAACTTAGTACAAATACGTGAGTATAGGGGGCGCCACCAACGGAGAGGAAGCGGAAACCGCTGACGACAGGTAGAAAGACAAGTGCATGACTGAAGATGGATTCCGGATATTGATACAAAACAAATAATTTAAAGTTTTATTGCTCTGCTTTGACTCTGGTAATTTCTTTTAAAATTATAGTTGCGAAGTCTGAAAATAAAATAAAATTTTAGAGTACATGTCAAGTAGCAAACTATTTTGGCCAGAATTTAACCTCTTGACATGAAAACAGCCTATGGAAATGGAACATTCAATATTTATATGATTTCAGAATATCTTCATGTTAGGAAATAAACTCGCTGAAGACTAAACTTGTCGGTAAAAATGTTGGTTTTATTTTGGACTTCTTTGTTTAAACATTATGATTTAAAAGTTATAAATAAATCATTATGAAGTTCAGGAATGTGCGTAAATTTAATGAATAGCACTCCTTATCCTTTTTATCTATCTTACCAGTCTTGGTGGTGTGGATGTGGGTCCTTAGAGCTATGTTCCTTCAATGTAGTATCAATTATACTTTCTTTTTGAAAAACGGTGTAACTAACACCAGTTCATTTGCTTTTGCGACCCGGAACACATATAATATTCTTCATGTTAAAGAGAAAACAGGTTATGAAAGAAGATAAAAATGTTTAATACATAAACGTAGGGTAGAAAAAGACCTACAAAGCCTACTATGGGGATGGAATCTCTTACGGAAATATCATATGTTAGAAAGAGAACGCATATTTAGGTTCGGTCAGCACTATTGGCAGATGTTGTTTTCTCCAGTGTCACTGTCAAAAATCACGTTAACTTATATTTCCTGTATTGTCAGTGAATCCTGTATATTTTAAATAGTTTTAAAATTCATAAGCAATACCTACGTGTTGTGTTGGTGACGGCGATGTTTCTTATAAAAATAATCCAGAACAACATTCATTTCACATGTAAATTGTCAGCAACATCATATATTTTCATGGTCATATTTTGGATAAAACTATCTTTAGAAAATTTATTTGGAAAACCAAATCCTATCAAGAAAATAGTGATATTTCTCTATAGTAAAAAACAATGTTCATAAAAGCAATATTGACGACGTTGTTCTAATATAAATTTTCATTTCATGTACACAAAATAGTGACTTGTCAGTGTCGACTGTGTCGATGAAATTTTTGAACAAAAAGTTCCGTTAACAGAATTTATTTCAAGTGTAGATGTACCAACTATCTCTGCACATTGATTATTTTTCCAAAATTTTAATTGGGTTACCTAATACTATCGACACAGAAGATGAAACCAAATTTTTTGAAAACGTGTCTGTCTGTTTGTCGGTGTGTCTGGCCGAACGCTTATAACATAAGAAGTTAAGCGTAGCTCAGTGGCCCAGGTTACGTAATAAATATATTTCATAACGCTATTACAGTAGTCCACTAATGTGGTTCGAATCCGGACCGCCAACCTACTTTGTGCGGGCCTTGGTTGTTGATAAACTAATCTAACGAAATGCGTTACTAATGGTAATTTTAAAAACAGGCCCCGAATGGAACTAGTTGGTGATTCCTGCGCTATCACCATAGGCGATGAGCACTGAGCCTATATGTGATAGCGTAATGAATATGTTGTTTAAATATTTTTCTACTAGAGAATATCACAACTATATGATCATTTTTATTTTATTTTGGTATTGGTTTCCTGTCGATTCTAAGGAAAAATAAAAATGGATGAGACTAATTGATAAATACAAGAATAAAGATAAAGAAGAAAAAAAATTAAGAAAATGAAGAAATAAGAAAATATAATAATAATATACCTTTTTTTTGGGGGAAACCTTCAAAGACGCGCCAGGCCTTTATGGTTAAGACCGGGTTGTTTGGGATTCTTACCTCACTAAAACCACACGAACAATCGCACAAAAGGAAGCCATCTCTCTCCATTTTGCTCAATCTGCTAGCGTAGCCCTCACTACTGCCGGCAGAGACAGGTCTCACGCGATACTGGCTCTTAGTACCCGCCGCTCAGCGCGCAGCGGTCTAGTTAGGGCACACCTCAAGCGTGGGCTGCGCTGAGCCCCCAGACCACCTCCGCAATGTTTTAAGGATAGGTAGGTAAAACTCATTCAGTCAATCATCATCTTAATCAGTCATACTCTATATACTGCTCAAGGTCCTTAAAGCTGCTTTCTTTACAAAGTACCTATTACCAATGAAATATAATTATAATGTGAGCGCATGAAATGTTTTTATTATAATTATCTAACTAAGATCATTAAATAATACCTACCCTTGTGATTTTAGTTTTATTAACATAATTTGATTAAAATATTATCATCGGTATTGTTTATAAATTAATAAAATATTGTTTATCGGTAATTGATATGTGGCAATATTTCCACGTTGTACATTACTATTGCACGCAATGCAATGTGTATTGACAATTCAAAAACGGTAGCACTTTTTTGAGCTCTATGTCCTTCTATGTGGTAGGAAAAATATTCTAATTCTATGGTTTAATATTATGTCCACAGACTAAGAGAATCATTAGGTCAGATACTTAACTACTAATCTGTGATTCACATGAACATGTGTATGAACGTATACATAGCTATAGTTATATCTAAACTAGGTAGTAGGTTTTTTCCTCAAATTAATGCGGATGAAACCGCGGGGCACAGCTAGTTTTAAAATATACGTACTTCGCCATTTTGGATTTAAAAGCTGATGTCATATTCGCAAAAGACATCGTAAAATACCTCGAAATTGACACTCATAGATTTTAACTATGGGTCAAAATAACATGCTATCAAGGGCAAAGTTTATCTTCATAAAATTGTCTTGATGATGAAGTAATTTTCGTTAGTAAGAATAAATATGTCAGGCCTAATAATAAAGTTCATAAAACACGTCGAAATAAAATTTTAGGCACAGTATACCGTATTGTGGCTTATATATAAGAAGCATATGCTTTTTAAAATGTACTAAGGACCAATATTTATATATATATATGTCGCAGATGGATTGTAGAATGAGCTGTTTTACAAAACTGCTAGCTGATTTACAAAACAGTACTGTTATGAAAAACAGCTGGACGACGTTTAGCGTTTAACTATAACACGCAGAATTGAATGAACGTTTTGCGTTTATCAATGGAGCGGGTCAACGATCAGAGATTAAGTAAAACAGTGTGAAATGAACTGTCAGATTGTTGATTTTAGTTCGAAATTTTGTCGCATATGGCTCTGTATGTTAACATTAATAACCTTACTTTATTCTACTTGTCAATAGCAAAAAATGATGAAATTATTGAATGACGTAAATACTAAACCACTATAATAGTCGACAATATATCGGGATTATTATGAAATAAATTAAACCAAATTGATCCATGAGTGAGCGAAGCGAGCTCGGGAGTTTCGTGTATCCCGACACGGACAGTTTAGGTTCGAAGATGATGACGGGGGCCAGTGAGCGAGCGCAGCGAGCAACCTACCCCATCATCCTCTTCATGTTTAGGTTTTTTCTAACATTACAGACCCAAAAATAGGTCGACCCAGCCACGGAAAGTCAAATCAGAATACAGTATGTTTTTTTTTTACTGGAGTGGTGACTTTCCATTTAATATACCTATACAATAAACAAACCTGTCCCATAGTAGATATGTCATTCTGCATTACGTCTAAAGGTGGGTAGCTGTTTTGTTAAACGTATCACAATGGCAATCCAGCTCAACGACGTTCAGCTGTTTTATAACAGTACTGTTTTGTAAATCAGCTAGCAGTTTTGTAAAACAGCGGATTCTACAATCCATCGGCGACATATACACTACATTGGACCAATGTAGCGATACTACGCGAATACTACTACGTACTATTTATAGTAGTAGTATAATACTTAGTATAATAATAACTTAGTGTTAGCAGACACATACATACACAATAACAAATAAAATATAACAACCTTAATAAGAGTTGCCCACCATATTCACTGTTTTAATGTATAATTGATGTATATATTTTCTATTCCAGTTATCAAAAAATTAGAGGACAGAATCAGAGAGGTCTTGTTCCTACTAATTATATCTGTTATAAGTGTCAAAAACGTGGGCATTGGATTAAGGATTGCCCAGCTGCAAATGCGGTATGTATGAACTTATTAAGCTAATATTCATCATTGTGTGATCTTTCAGCATCATTATTTTTTAAATCATTCTATACCTATCAAAATCTTTATATGCTGTGATGCTTTGATAAAAATAATAGAGCAAGATCCCAGGCCCCAGACCTTACTTATTTTCTGATGGACAAAATGTATATGATAGAGTAGTGTTAGTGTGTACAGTGAACGCATACATACCTGCTAGCTTGGGCCGACGGCCAATTGTCAGGTACCAGTGCTACACGTAGGTATGTAAAACAAATGTACAAGAAAACAACTATATAAGAAGTCACTTAGGCTAATTTTTTAGGTGAAATAATTTAGACGTCTGAGATAAAAAAACCCGATTTTGATGGAATTATTAGCAGGTAGTTCAATAAAGTTTACGAGTAACTTAGGCTTCTATAAAGCCGAAAAAAGGAACTTCTAAAAATAAACTTTCATAGAAAACAAAAACTATCAGTAAATCCAAATTGTGCTAGTAATAAATAAATTCTAAGTCAATCGATAAATACACAATAACTAGCTAAACGCTGGAGTCGCCAGAGTGACTGATCAAACTAAGAAAAAGAATTATCTTCCGCCATATTTTGACGTTAACAGAACAAAAACAGTTTTAATTATGTTTTAAACTAATGAAACCTTTAATAGATGTTGCAATACTTTCGGGATTTTGTTAATTATATAGGAAAATAAAACGTTATGAATATTCCTTGTTTTAAAGTTATTTATGACTGACATTGATAGATTTTTTATATTGTATAGTTCTACTGTACTTCCAATTCTCCATTACTTTATTAATAAGCTATTACTTCGTAACATTAATATTATTTTGTTATTGGAAACATCCTTATTATTGCTAATGTTTTCATTCTAGGGAGATCCCATAGAGATAAGGCGGAGTACAGGGATTCCTCGTAGTTTTATGGTCCCAGTTGAAGGTCCAAAAGCTCCAGGCGCAATGATGACTCCTAGTGGAACATATGCTGTGCCAGCTGTCGATCGGTAAGGTTACTTGGTTACCTAAGACACATAAACATTCATTCATACGTCATAAAATAGAATTTATCAGGATACTCCAAATCCACTCTTTCACTCAATTATTTTACAGGGACGCATACTTGGCTTCCGAGAATGCTGGTGGTGCAGACACGCCGACAAACGCGCCGGCCGCGCCAGAGCCCAACATACCCGACGAACTAATCTGCAGTTTGTGTCGGGACCTACTCACTGATGCCGTTATGATACCTTGCTGTGGCAACTCGTTCTGCGACGAATGTAAGTAGTACCATGACTATGAAATGAATTTGTTTGAACAAACCACGTATTTATTAACTTCCGAGTTCGGTTTAAGGAGATCTTTCTGACAAGTTAACATGTGAATGTGATAATAATACAAAAAAAAAATACTCATAATTTAACCAAATTTCCAGGTATTCGAGGCGCACTCTTGGAATCGGAAGATCATGAATGTCCTGACTGTCGTGAAAAAGAAATCGCACCTACAACCTTAATTCCTAATAGGTAAAGATTTGTTTTGTATTTGAAGGTGGTTTTATCTATAGTCCATAAAATATAGCTTGATTAGAATGACAGCTGCCAAACCAATGAGACTAGTGCTGAGAAAATTCTGATCTAATCGATACCTATAAATAAAGTACTGATCAAATCGATATAAGTAAATTAAAAATAAATATATACCTATTTAGTCAATATTTTACAGTATGTAAATATTGGTTTTAATTCAGACAAATAATATTAAACAATAGGGTGATATGGTCGCTACGCGACAAAATCCATGAAGAAAAAACCGTGTCCGCGGCGCGGTTGGTGCAGTGTTCGAGAGACTGACTACTGCCCTGCGTGTCGCGGGTTCGATTCCCACCCGAAGCAAATATTTGTATGACCTGAAGTAGTAGTGAGTGTTCATCATTAAAATCAGGATCGCTAAACAGACAAGAAATATGCCACGTCAATGCGCTCATTGTTAATCTATATTTAAGAAGACGAGGTATTATTTTTGGAAAGGGATAATTACTGTTTTCATGAACAATAACAAAATAAAGAATTTTGTATTCATTCGAAATGTAAATCGATTCAATAAAAAATTCTATATAACTTGGTCCCATCCCTATAATTTTTGCAACAAGACATAACCTTGTAAAGACGTCATAGATAATTAGGTTAATTTTTGGAACTATCTATGAGTTTTCTTTTTAGTTTTATAACTGATTTTATATATTATGCTGATTTACATGTGGTACACTGTACTTAGAAAAATGTTAATACGCTAGTTACCAATAATTTTTCATATGTTATTTTAAATCTTTCGATATGACGATATTTAAAAACCACAATTTGATGACATTTCCGTGCATATACATTCAGGAATGTGCTATGTTCATAAAGCAGAACATGGATCTCTTCGATAAAAGACTTAGATCTCGTCACGCTGATAAACTATGCGTCGTTGCTAGTAAGACAGCCTTAATGCATAATAGCATATACTGTAAAGCCCCGCTTATCTATAATAAAATACCAGCAAATATTCGAAGCATAAAAAGCATGCATCTTTTCAAAAGGGCCATCAAAGAGATGCTGCAGTTAAAATGCTACTACTCTTTTCGTGAATTTTTAGATGACAAACTTATTGATTCCTGACTGATGGTTTCCTTATTAGTCCATGACCATTTATGTTTAGTGTAACTCAAAATTGTACCTTAAACCATTTAATATTCTGCATGGAGTCGTTGTTGCTGATATTATAATTTTTCATGTTATTTAATCAGTTGTTATTGTATTGTTTAATTTTTAAAATCGTGTCATAATTAATTTGCATACCGTTAATGGTTAAATGTGGTGGACTTTATTTACTATTATTAAGAACTCATGTACCCATATTTCGCAAATAAATGAATTGAATTGAAAATTGAATTGAATTGAATTGAATTGAATTGACGTTACTACAAACTTCAGTCGCATTGTAGTTGTCACTTTTGTTGACATCCGCCATTTTAATCATGCTATATTTTACGGACTGTAATTAATAATTCATTGGTATCATACAGATAAATTATTAAAAGCTTTAACGCATGCTTAGCGAACCTTAAACTTATATTTTTTTGTGGAAAAAGAATACGGTCGCGATTATCATAATTGATATCATCCCTGCATAAACAGTACATTAGCGAACAGCGAGGTTTTATTTATTTACTAGCTCTGCCCGCGACTACGTTCGCGTGGGACTTGGACAAATTGAACTTTATATTTATATTACTTATTCATTTATTTATTTATGTACACACAAGAAAATTTGAAACATCAAATTAAAAACAGAAAGTTGAGCACAAGGGTACTGCTTATTTCATAAAGAAATTTCTTCCAGCAGACCCGAGGCGCAGACACAGTGTTTAAAAAGAAACGAAGAAAACTGTAAAACTATATTAACTAAAATTAAATATACTACATACGTAGGTATACGTAATTATCATACAATACATACATAATAATAAAATAAATAAATATATATATATGCAAAGATATATCTGATAATAGCCTCCGTATCTCCTTATTACATCAGCTATCTGTCAGTATAAACCCCGTCAAAATCGGTCCAGCCGTTTTGGAGATTAGCCGGAACAATCAGAGAGACGGACAAATTTAAGAAAAATGATTTTTTGTTATAAGTACCGTATATACTTTCATATGCATTTAGAAATAAACTGTTTATTTTTTATTTCGAATTTTCGACTTTACAAACAGACACTTCAATTTTATTTATCTGAACGTATGTAGTACGTATTTGCGTAGATTTATTCATTAACAATTCTCTTTGTCATCTTGGTGTTTGAATTTTATAACACACTTAAAATATTGCATGTAGAGTATCCTTCTGATTAATTTAAATTTCACAAAAATGATAAATATAATATACATATACAACACAGAGATTTAAGTCAATTGAATACAATTTAATTGTGTATATACATGTGACAAATAATAAACTCGGTAATAAATTTTTATGTCTAAGGCATCATTTATAGTCAGGCGTGCTGGGTTGTACAAAGCGTGCATGTCAATCGTGCCTGTCACTGCTTTTTAACCTTATGAGCGCCACTAGTCTATAAAAACAGGTAATTTTCTTGCCACCAGAGCGCCATGATTTTATTACCTATTAACAATGTCCCTACAGTATTTAAAGTTATTATATTAGTTGGAAAAAAAGCTTTAGAGTTCGTAAGCATGCGTTAATGCTTTTCAAAGATTTATCTTGAATCATACAGTATTTGTCGAAAATATCGGTAAGTCCGCGGTGTTCAAAGGGTTGAATGGGCAGCATTGATCGGAGCGGTAGCTAATCAACGATGAAACATTATTGGTTATATACATAATGATGAGCATTATTAAATGAGTTTTCTTGGTTTAATTAATATTTGTCTGTTTAGGTTTTTAAGGAATTCGGTGTCGTCTTTCCGTAATCAAACGGGCTATAGTCGCCGAATGCCTCATCGACCTGCCGCGGCACCTATTCAGCAACACCCGCCCATATTAGGTAATCTTATTTTATTATTACCCTGTGATTATACTTGTACACGTTAATTTAATGCATACTTACCTAAAGCCTCAGTCGCAAAACTGACCATCGCGGAAAATGTCACTAGGTGCAAAAGTTCCTTTGTTGTGTAATGTACCCTGTTGAAGTGTGATGTATAACGGTGTACCATTCTGCCGAACCCTTAGTGGAATACAGGCGTGATGCTGTGAAGTTATGTTTATTTACCGTAAATATGTACAGAAATCTGTAATTTCCCTTTTTGTATTCGTCTTTTTTCGATTATAATGCATATTATGTTTTTATTTTTGTAGAACCACCTCCAAATGCACAAGTCCAGCCTCCGCCAAATGGTCCGATTCAGCCTGGCTCAAGTAATGCTGGTTAGTATATTTTACTTTTAAAGTTTTTTGAGTGCAATAACAGTGATTGAGTGTATTGGATTCCTGAATGTGAATCTCTATTTTGCAAATAATGTATAGGTCTCATAGCATGCTTTCTATGATTTGAAGTCACTTTTTCCTTAAGTTTTCCGTTTTTTTAGGGTTAAATTTTTAACTTTGTTGACTCTCGTGTTGGGCGAATGATGGCGTCACGCTATATCAAACGTTTGAGCGCATTTTCCAACAGACGGATGAAGTAAAACGCGATTTTTGAAGAATTTCTGGCATATAACTACTTAAATAAACATTCACTGGTATTATTATATTAAATGGAAAAAGAATACGGCCGTGAGCAGGATTCGAACCTGCGCCTCCCGGATAAATACTCCAGGCGCTCTGACCACTAAGCCATCTTTCGACCTTTCAAAGATTTATCTTTATTTGTTAAGGTAATTGCATCTTTACGACATTGTGTTAAGAGGGCGTACCAAGCCAGCAAAATTTCGAAATTCACCCGCGCATCTCGCCCCCTCGTTGATAAGTACGCTTTATGACCACCCGGCGTTAGCGGCGCGCCACCGCCGCCGCCGCCGCCCGCTCGCTCTTGTACTTACGGGGTCACTATATAACTGATCGTAGTATAAGCAAAATAATTATCGCCCGATCAGTCTTCTCTAAGTCTTCGGAAAGATCTATGAAAGGCTAATTTATATTCGTTTAAGGGATTATGCCGAATCCAATAAGCTTCTTCCTAACGAGCAGTTTGGCTTTCGAGCTAAACACTCATGCATCCATCAGTTGCACCGTATCGTTGAGCACATAAGCGCAGGCTTCATGGGCAAGATGAAAACGGGCGTATTATTCTTCGACGTAGCTAAAGCCTTCGACAAGGTCTGGCACAACGGCTTAATCTATAAGCTGTACCAATTCCAAGTGCCTGACCGTCTCGTACTCATCATTCGAGATTATCTATCGAACCGTAGCTTCCGCTATCGCGTAGAGGGCGTTCTATCGTCCCCTCATCGGATCCAAGCCGGAGTCCCTCAGGGCTCCGTGCTATCACCTCTTCTCTTCGCGCTGTACACTAGCGATATTCCCAAAAGTGGCAAAACTAAGTTAGCTCTTTTCGCCGACGACACGGCCATCTATTACACCGGTAGGAGTCTTGACTGCATTACTCGAAATCTCCAGACCTCGGCCAACGCCTTAGGCGCTTGGTTCAGGAAATGGAGGATTGAGGTCAATCCAGATAAGAGCGCCGCCGTTCTCTTTTCGAGAACGGGCGCCGAGGAATTTCTTCCCCAGCTTCGACCTATTACAATGTTCGGCAAGCCAATCCCTTGGGAACTTGAAGCCAAATACCTGGGTGTGATTCTAGATCACAAACTGTCCTTCCGTCCGCACATTAAGACGGTACGCCACCGCACGGCCTTCGCTGTCGGCCGTCTATTTCCCATGACAAATGCGCGCAGTAAATTGTCACTTAACCTTAAGATTAGGCTATATACTACGTGCATTAGACCCATTATGACGTATGCTAGCATTGTGTTCGCACACGTTAAGTATTACAAAATCCATAGGATGCAAACCATGCAAAATCGATTCCTTCGGAAAGCGACAGGCGCCCCATGGTTCATTAGGAACCTTCAACTCCATCTCGACCTCAGAGTGCCTACTGTTAGGCAATTCATGAAAAGGGCATCGAAGAGATACTTCGAATCTGCCCCTAATCATCCGGATCCCTTAGTTGTCTCTTCCGTTGATTACAGGCCGTCCCAGATCAACAAAATCCGCCGACCACGTCACGCTCTCCTCCGTCCCGATGACAGGATCACTGTAGCTCAAGAGTCTATCAGACACACAAGCACACTCCGACGCGCTCGACCGCCTCGTTATAGACCTCACCGGCGAGGTCCGCGTCCGTCGCGATATGTTTCATCATGTCCGCCCCGACCCTTGCTCGAGCCGGCCCGCGCCGAGCTAGTAGCTTTAAAATCGTCCCTTAATAATAATGAAACTGATATGATCCAGCTAGTCCCTAGTTGTCCCCCCAGCAACGCCCTAAGCCGAGGTTCGTGTCCCGCAGGGGACGCCCTTAGCGTTGTTGCTTAGTTTGTAGTATTTTAAAATATGCTCTGGCTGGAGGCATCAAACTGCCTTGCCTTAGATATTGTCCGGTTACGCAGACAAAACCCCTCCGGGTTTCTGCAAGAGGCCATTTATAAAAAAGAAAAGCAAAATACTTAGATAATATTGTTTTGCATGACTGGCATCATGCAAAATTTTCACATAATTTTGTTGATGCAGTGGTTTATGTAGGTATTAAGGCATATTATTATTGTTTAATAAACTATACTGATATATTTTATTTTTACGTTTATTTAAACATATACGTATGAACTTATAGTATTTGTCTGTTCTGTATAGTTTTTTTAACTACCTCATTGGTCTAGTGGTCCCAGATGCGACTGGTGAGCGGTGTTGGTTTCGATTCGCAGGTCGGGCAAAGTGTTATTGGGCTTTTCTGTTAAGGAATTCTCAGTAGCAGCCCGGAGTTTGGAATTGTGCCCGGTAGATGGTAATAGGTACCACCTATTACATGGGACTTAATTACAGCATTGGTGAAATGTGGGTTTACCATTATGTATACCTGCCTATCCCATGCTATGTATAGTTTTTTTTCTGAACAATAATCATGTATAGAAATACAATTAAAATGGTGGGGGTGATTAGTGGGTATTTTATTAATCTTACAGGTATAAAGACCCACATTTTGCAAACTAACTGTCGTTTGCAAAATGTGGTAAAATATACCCATAAAGTTAAGAAGTATATTTTAATCATTGTTATACACCGTTATTTTAGTTTATACGATACCAGGGGTGTTACTCCGAAATCCGATCATCGGTAGTTCGGATCGAAACGTTAAAACGTCGACAGCCAAACTACGACCCTACCACCAAGTTTCTTCGGATCCGACTAGTACGTTCGGCCGTCGTCGCTTCGAAACCAAAACCAAAACCAAGCAAATGAATTAACCTATTATGAAATATGAATTAATGTCAAATTAAGTTTTTAGGAGGTACACGCACTAAAACGGCAATTAACCGAAAAATCAAAAATATTTTGTTATATATATAGAAAACCTGGTAATTTTATGGTAAATATTATTTTATATTCATATTCTACTAATTAAAACGCTAAATAAGTTAATCTAATTTAAAATAACCTACTTTTTATATAGTGATGAGTTTTATGACATCTAAAAAACCCAAAATCATGCTGGCGGATACCTACTATTTAATCTGTGGTAATTTTGAAGTATTCAATTAAAATGTCTATACTTCTATAGTGTCTATTATAATTATTAAGTTCATCGATTTGTGGGAAAGTCTTTATTGTATAAAAATAATTATTGTTTTACATTTGTATCGCTTTTTACAGCTTTTATTTCAAGCTGCAATTTCTTTCAGAATAAACAGACATTCTCCTCCATTCCCACGCATTATCCATTACAATAATAATTCTAGTTAGGAATGGAATTAAATTCTCTTACCAAAATGTATAACTTTATTGTGATACGAGATACATATGTACCTAACGACAATATTTTTGCTAACAACAGTTGCGAATAAGGGTATTAAAACACATAATTGTAATTATAACAAATTTGTATTTCTAAAATAACTTCGTTTATTGCCATGGCTTTTGAATAACTTTTTCTCACGGTGGTCTGCCTGATCATCCTGAATCTTTATCTATAACATGAAATAATTTGAGTTGAATTTATCATCAAGTAGTGTAACTATTGTATTACAATTTTCAATTGGGCATGCCTGATTTTTCGTAAAACGTGCTAACGGAAAAACCATTTTGAGATTTTTTGATTATGTGCTATATTTTTTTAATTTCCACTCATAAAAGTAAGCGATTGCAAAATAAAAGGCAAAAATAACTAATAATTTAACCTGAACCACTTGCAGTGACGTCACATGTTCATATTTTATATAATATGTTCAGTCACGGCCATTTGTCATTTTTAGTGATGCGTCTGGCATCACTAAAAATGACAAATACGTAAAAGGAAATGTCTTCTGGCATTTTTATAGTGAAGCAATTTTAACTAAAACCGATATTTCATGATACGAATGTATTTTATTTTTTGAACTAAGATTACTATGTTTATTTCTACAAGTTTAACAAAATAGATTTATGCCCAAAAACGTAAAAAATCATGCGTTTTATATTAATAAACATCAAAATTTTAATACTAGAGCTGGCAATACTTGTTGGTTTGACGTTTGTGACCTTCATTTGCCATTACTAACTGACATGAACTTGACAGCTTTTTGTTTTAGTTCGTTTAGAAACTAGGTGTGTTAAAAATTTGTGAACGCATTACGAAATTGGGGGAAATATAAAAAAAAGAAAAAATGTTCTTAAAAATAAAATAGCCAAATAAGATTTAACATGTTTTTAATTATTGTAGACGCATATAGTAAATGGGTAGAATGTTACGAGATGTCCTCAACATACAATTCAAAAGCAGTTATAAATAAGTTGTATGATTTTATGTCGCGGTTCGGAGTTCCACACACGTTGGTGAGTGACAACGGTTCATCATTTACATCCTTAGAATTTAAAGGATTTTGTCGACTTAACGGTATCGAGCATGTTTTATCTCCGGTATATCACCCGGCTAGTAACGGGCAAGCGGAGAGCTTCGTGAAAATTGTAAAAAAAAGGGCTCAAGGCTGTCATTTTCGAGGGCTATAATAAGAAAACTATTCAGGGAAAAATAGCAAAATTTTTGTTTGATTATAGAAACTCTAAAAATAGCACCACTGATATGTCACCCGCTGAGATAGTTTTCGGGCGCACGTTGCGCTCACGATTAGATCTATTGGACCCGATCACGCCGTCACCTTCGTCCACAGACCTAATCCGAACCGTCGAACGCAATCAGTCCTCACAGGCTAAGAACTATCATGGTGTACAAAGATCAAATTTCAAAGAAAATGATAAAGTTTGGATTACCAAAAACTCAAACGTAAAAAAATTCTGTTGGATTCAAGGGATCGTAAAAAAAAGAATCGGCAAAGTTATGTACTTGGTATACGTGCCAGTTCTAGATTGTGAAGTCACCAGACACATGGACCAAATAAGGAAGAGACTGAACTCCACACCTAGCGACGCCCAAGACTGGGATCCGGACATTGTCCCTGATGTGACGCGGGACACTGCCGCTCACCCAGAGCCCGTCGCACAGCCAGGGGAGGGAGGAGAGCAGGAAACGGAGCCTGAACTGGAATCGGTGTCCACAGATACTCTGGTGACCCCACCGCGTAACACCGCCGTTGTATCACAAAGGCGACTAGAAATTAGTCCGGTTTTCTCGACGCCAACGATTAACCAGTAGTTACAATGACAGTGATGAGGTATAAGACGATCCAACAGATACAACATAATTATAAAATAAATATAGTCATAGTTAATTGTAAACTAAATTGTTAAGTGCAAGTCACAGCTAAAGGGGGAGGAATGTTATGTATGTGTGTATGCGCGGGCTGCATCCCGCCACCCCCGCGCTGCGGCCCGTTCCTATTGAATAAACCAGTGTGGAAATAGCTTGCGAGTTTGATTGACGTGTGTCTTCCGTACATACCTAACATAAAAGTAATAATATTTGTACATATTAGTTTTGACTTCCTGCATTGCCAAATCCATAAAGAAAACTTTATAGATTTAAGATTAATTTGTATTCCGATTTTTTATTCGCCATTATTGCAAAATTTAAATAAAATATTATGCGGAAAGAAGGACTGTGACGATGTTAAGGACAGCAATCAATTAAAGGCAAAAAATTTATTATGTGATTAAAGATAAATCTTTGAAAAGCATTAATTTCATTTCATTATATTCCAAATTATTCATAAGATATGAGCAATAAAAAAATGAACGGAACAATATATAAGAATCGGTTGAATGACGTATTTTTTAATCTTTGTTGTTTGAACCCTATGTAGATACCTATATCTACCATATCAATGCACCCGTTTCTATATAAACATATGTATACGCATGTCGGAGTCCTATCGTTTACAGCAATAAAAGAGCGGACTGTATAAATATAGAATAGTTAGGCATAATAAAAAACAAAGATAGATCAAGCGGCGCCCAATCGTGCTACGTGACCGTCGCGGAAAATCGTCGAGAGGTTGCGCGCCAAAACGGGGAAAAGAGCCGCAGCCGCCGCGTCGCTTCCCACCCCCGCGCAACCTTCAGGCTGCGCGGTAGTCAGCGCGGCCCGCGTTGTCCCGCGCCGTGGCATGATCCGAGCGTAGACAATGCAGTAGTGCATTCGTAAAACTATAGATGGCGTCTGTGTGCCCTGTTTCCTAAATTGAAAGCGAGAGAGGTCTCTATTTCCTATATTATATAGTTCTCTGTGCACACTAACGAACAACCGTTGACCGGCGCTAGCGTACACGGGTAGGTACATAGCCCGAGCGCGAGTGCCGCGCCGCCCGTCTTTGGCGGTACCTACGCTCGGCCTCTGTCGGCGCGCCGGTGCCGCCGTGCCGTTTTTTATACCTACTGCGCGCGACGCGGCGTAAACCCAAAAAACAGTAAGACTGCGAAATTAATTCGATTTTCTAAGGTATACTTTTTTTTATTGTTTTGTAATCAGTTACACCTATAGGTTCACCTCCTTCAATTTGGCCACTTTCTAGAACCACAGCTTGTATATTAACCCTTTAAGTTCCCTAATAAATTAGGATCTCATATAATATTTACGATTCTAAAGACGCTTGGTGCGGCGGGCAAAGTGACATATTCCTCTCGTCTCAACAGAGCGGTAGCGACTGACGTAGTGAAACAACGATGCTCGAAGTACGCGCGACATACCACGAAACGATAGTGCCTACCGCGAAATAAAAATGTAGTAAGCAACAAAAGTATTTTATCTTAATAACTCAGTCAATTTTGGTAATTTAAAAAAATCGGAATTATGAACCTCAGTAATATATATGTGATATTATTTATCCAACTTAATGTAAGTAAGACGAAAGTTATGGTTTTTGAAAGGGACGAAATTATGACAGAGTGCAATATATTGATAGGTGACAAAAGAGTGGAACAAGTGAAAGAGTTTATATATCTGGGATCTATGTTTACGAGGGATGGGATGCATGTGAAGGACATAGAAAAGGCATTACACAATTTCATGGATAGCCGGAATGTGTCAAAAAAGGCGCGACTGGCCGTTGTTGGAGGGGTGTTAGTGCCAACTCTTATGTATGGTAGTGAAAGTTGGGTGTGGCAGCAGAAACATGAAAGCAGAATTAATGCAGTAGAGAGGAGGGCTCTTAGAAGTATGTCTGGCGTAACTTTAAAAGATAAAGTGAGGAACAGTGTGATAAGGGAACGTTGTGGAGTGAAAGAGGATGTAGTGACAAAGATTGAGAAGGGTATACTAAGATGGTTTGGGCATGTAGAAAGGATGGATGAAATGCGATTGACGAAACTAGTACATGAGGCGAAAGTGGATGGAAGAGTCGGGGCAGGTCGACCTCGACGAACGTACCGCAATCAAATTGCGGACGTTCTCAATAAAGGACAGGTCAGGAGCAGCCTAAGTCGGCGAGCATGCATGAGGAGTTTATGAAAATAGATGAAGCGAAAGAGGTGTGTCAGAATCGTAGCAAATGGAAATCGATAGTCTCTGCCTACCCCAATGGGATGCAGGCGTGATTGTATGTATGTATGGTCTTAAATTTCATACCATATTGAGCTCAAAATGAAGGATTAGAATTAGGTGGAACTTTGAGTTTTTTTTTATCGGATAAATTTTATTTTATTATGTTTTCGGCCATTGGGAGCCCAAGTATATATAATGAACTACCCATAGCTTTATTTTATCAATTTTCAATTTGATTTATATATGTCAATAACGTTTCCAGAACTGGGAATTTGCTTTATCCGCCCTCTTAACTGCAAAGTTAGTCGTGTCGGTTCGGTCACCTGTTTAAGTAGAGGAGACCGTGGGAGAACGACCTTCACCCATCAGATAACTTGAGGAGACATATTTTTTATCAAATATAATTTATTAACAAACATGCCTGTGATAACTTGCCTATCGAAAAGTTTACATAGCTATTTTTAATTGAATTAATTTTAATCAATTTTCATTCATCACCTTTACTTTTTTCATAACCGAATGAATTTCATCTCAACAGATAGTTTTTAACACACAGAATATGCCTAGGTAGGCTTGCCTACTTATTTCTTTGCATGGCTACCTGGCAGGCAGATGTGAACAGGTAAGTCAATATAGGTAACTACACCGATCTGTTAACCGATCGAAATTGATATCATAAGTAAGATATTTTAATTACAAAACCAAACGTATAGGCTTGCCTGCAAAAAATCGTACATGAAATATTATTGCCAAGCTATAAAGTTTGATTTGGAGCTATTTGATAGGTGCGAGAGAGAAAGTAGAGCGTCCGAGGTCCGTGTGATAGAACAGGACACAACATTGCAGCTGCACGCTACCTGACCGTTGAATGTATCCGAGTGCGCTTGCTCGTGTACAGAGTGTGTGAGTGACAGAGACAGCATTTGTTTACACTCGACAGAAATTTTGAACTCAAATTTATTATGACGCTGATTTCGATGACAATTTTTGTATTATTTCATATTATATATACATACAGCTATGAAATAATCAAAAAAAAATATTTATTAAATTTATTTATAAATATAAAAAACCAACGAAACTTTTTTCTTATTTTAAAGTTAATTATAAAATATTAAAATAATATAAAAATCTATATTCTTTAATTTATAATTAAATTCATTTAAAATTTAATTTTAGTTGTAAAATTAGCACTTTAAGCGTGAAATTTATAGCACCAACTTGGAGTTATCCTCAATCCAATTAAAAAATTATCCTCAGAACCGGACTATTCTGTGAAAATGATACGAGGTCATACAAAAAAAGAAAATACGCGTCGAATTGAGAACCTTCTCCTTTTTTTCGACGGTTAAAAATACGAAGGGGTTCTCTGCCAAATCACCATTAGCAATCGTGTCCACCGCTAGCGAAATCGAATCTTTCCTTCACCTTTTAATACATCTAAAAAAAATATCTTAATCTCCTAATTTTGCTGTGCCCGACAGGAGGGTGTCCATGATGATCTCATAAATTAGACCTGCCACCGGAATTCATATTATGGAAAAGCAATCGATATACTGAGTATTGAGTGATATTTAGTGTTAGTTATACCCAACCTTCCCTAATCTTTATTTCTTACTAGCTGTGCCCCGCGGTTTCACTCGCGTATAATTATATATTAATAATAAAATAAGCGTATGTTACTCCTACTCCTACTCCTTAAATAGTCAGCCAGCAGCAGTTTGCTGTTAAGCGTCATACTGTCACACATTTCAACTAAAAGTAACAGAAAAGACACCAGATTGCAAATTCAAATAATTTATTGGGAATAGGTATAGGTAGGTTGATACAGTCGGTGTTTACATAGTTTAACGGTTATGGGACAAACATTTAGTGCAGCTATATTCCGCCATTTGGCATGCAATATACATCAAATTTTATTATGTTTAATTGAAGTTCACGTGACACATAATCAAAAATAATAGAAATAAGTCAATTTAGATAATATTATATAAGTCATGTGTCACGATTTAACTATAGCTTCAAATTAAATGGTGTTTTTAACCGACTTCCAAAAAGGAGGAGGTTATCAATTCGGTTGTATTTTTTTTTGTTTTTTATGTTTGTTACCTCAGAATTCCGTCATTTATGAACCGATTTGGAAAACTATTTTTTAATTTGAAAGCATTTACTTTCAGATTGGTCCCATTTAAATTTTATGAAAATTGGTTTAGTAGTTTGGTATTTAAATCAAATAACTGAAAAATAATACGTCGTCGAAGTAAACGAAACGGTGTATTTTGCTTTCTTGTGACTTTCCGGTGGTGTTTACGGTCTCTAGAATAGTTCTAATGAACTGCCTATTTTCTAGCTTCATCATCAGATGATGATGATGATGATGAAACCGGAAGATAAGCACCGGAAATCCGTAATTTTTTTTTTTGCTATTTAATACTTTTTAGTGTAAGACCGCATTCTCAAACATCTCTTTTTACACGAGTGCTCAAAAAACGGAGTGTATATAAGTATGTATGTACGAGTATGTAAGTATGTTTGTGAGTTTCTTTACATATTCCACCATAACTTCTAAATACCTGAACTGATTTCGATATATGGGGTATCGTTAGAATCCTTATACTGTCCCGTGAGTAACATACGCTAGTCAGTTTTTTATTTATTTTTTAATTAATTTCATCTTGTTTTACGCAGTTTATTACTCGAGATAATGTAAAATGAAAAAACATCAACACCCGAACGTGCCCTGTGACGCATAACGGCATAAACCTGGCCCATGAAAACTGAGCATTAGTTAGAAGAACTGTGAATTATTTATATTTGTTGGTTAGTACCTACTAAGTAGGTAATTACAATATAACTAAACGCGGGTGAAACCGCGGGGCACAGCTAGTTCATTATATACATGTCGCAGATGGATTGAAGAATCCGCTGTTTTACAAAACTGCTAGCTGATTTACAAAACGTACTGTTTTATAAAACAGCTGAACGACGTTCAGCTGGATTGCCATTGCGATACGTTTAACAAAACAGCTACCCACCTTTAGACGTAATGCAGAATGACATATCTACTGTGGGACAGGTTTGTTTATTGTGTAGGTATATTAAATGGATAGTCACCACTCAAGTAAAAAAAAGATACGGTACTCTGATTTGACTTTCCGTGGCTGGGTCGATGGAGCCCCGCTTGGCGGGGCTCCTATTTTTGTGTCTGTAAGGTTAGGAAAAACCTAAACACCTAGGAAGAACCTAACGTGTCCGTGTCGGGATACACGAAACTCCCGAGCTCGCTTTGCTCGCTCATGGATCAATTTCGTTTATTTTCTTTCATAATCCCGATATATTGTCGACTATTATAGTGGTTTAGTATTTACGTCATTCAAAATTTTCATCTTTTTTTTTTGCTATTGACAAGTAATATAAACTATATACTAACAGGAATTAACGCGCAATAAATACCTTCGATTCGCTTGACGTTTCGACCAGGTTGCACTGATCGTGGTCACAAGCAGACTGATTAATTCCTGTTAGTATATAGTAATATCATGCAACGCGATAGTTTAAAAGTTAAAAAGTAATATAAAATTAGGTTATTATTGTTAAGACATACAGAGCCATATGCGACAAAATTTCGAACTAAAATCAACAATCTGACAGTTCATTTCACACTGTTTTACATAATCTCTGATCGTTGACCCGCTGCTTTGATAAACGAAAAACGTTAATTAAATTCTGCGTGTTATAGTTCAGTAATTATGTAAAACCGCTAAACGTCGTTCAGCTGTTTTTCATAACAGTACTGTTGTATGTATTATGTTGTAAATCAGCTGATTCTACAATCCATCTGCGACATACAGGCTGTGGTTCTAGACAGTGGCCAAATTGAAGGAGGTGGATCTATAGGTGTAACTGATTACAAAACAATAAAAAAAAGTATACCTTAGAAAATCGAATTAATTTCGCAGTTTTACTGTTTTTTGCGTATACGTCGAGTCATAGCCATCGCCGCGTCGCGCGCAGTAGGTATAAGGACGGCACCGCGCGCCGACAAAGGTCGTACACGAACATTTCACAGAGAAGTGTTAGCTGTTACGAGACGAATAGGACGTTGACCTCTTGGCTATTATTATTTTAATTATTTTTATACAACGTATAACTTGTTGCTGTATATGTTCCTACAATATGGTCACTGTTCAAAACCACAGCCTGTATATAAAGAAAGATAAAGAGGTTAGGCAGCGCTTTTCCTTCCGAATTACCTAATTAAGATTAATATTTAAGGCTAGTTGAGAGGTGTAGTATATTACTTCCGCTTTATAATATTAGTATAGATTTTTGTTATACGTAGATACTTAGATAGGCTACGGAACTTATTTTCTTTTTGTTGTCTGGTGTACTTTAGAGTGGATAAAGTTAATGGACTAACCTGATTAAAAGAGTATAAAAAAAGTGACTAAATATAATATCTCTTATGGCGATCCATTAGGATTCTCGCGTAACAGGAAAATATGTGAAAAATAGATTTAAGAAGACAGTTGTAGAACTAATGACGCTACTACTAATAATAGATTAAAGATGTCATATCGTAATCATTTCCGTCACAAATTTTTCAGTGCGTTGGACCAATGTAATTTAGATTGTTAAAAAGTGCTGACATTATTGCTCTCGTGTCGGTTGTGGTATTATCTGACTTAGTTTTGCGTTGGCTTCCCTATCAAAGAAGGTCGGGTGGGGGCGAGCAGGCCGAGCGGGGCGGGCGGCGGGGCGGGCGGAGCCGGCGACGACTCGGACGGTTCTGCCGACGACAACATCACGCTGACGTTGCCGGCAGCGCACCGCGCGCCCGCGCACTCGGACCACCACCGACACCCGCGCTACGGTATATACACCGTCCTCGCATGACTGCATGCTTTTATCGGGCCCTACCACAATTTTTATTCCGATCTCGGTTTCTGAGCTGATCTCATACGTCTTAGGCTCAATTCTCATTGACCCATTCATGTTTGAGTCGAAGTGGAGCGTCAAACTTTGAGGTACCGTTCAACTTCACCCGCTATTTATCCGTCTGTTTTTTACCCGACTGTAAAAGGAGGGTTATGTTTTTTTGCTTATATGTTTTAAGAGATAAAAATCAATATGATATGAAACATTTTATAGTGAAAGTAAGATTTGCTTCGATCGACTCTGTGTCAATGGCAATTGAGCATCAGACTCACGTAATTCAGCAGAAGCTTTAACTTAATTATCTGACCTGTTAAAATCATGAAAATCACGTCATACTAAAATTAATAAACAGGTCAGTTGATTACCATAAATTGATTGGAAAGTAATGTGGTAAGACCAGTGGCATGCATTGGTTTTGAACAAATTAGGAAGGCAAATAGAACCCGTCGATTATAGTCAAAGATTATGGATATTTAGTAAAAGCGTAATTTGTAAATAAAATAAAATAATAATTTATTACCAACTTCATCTCTTTTTAACATTTGTCAAGGGGATAATTTCGTTAGTCATCTCAAAAATAATTAAAGGTTAACTAATCCATCACACACAAGAAATCAGACATTTTAATGGATATTTTGTTTTTGTTAACAAATGCAAACAAGTTGCCAGGCTTATGTTTGTACGGTAACATTTACGTTCGGACAGTAAATTTCTCTAAAAAAAATATGTCTTCACTACAATACAACTAACACATCAATTTATAAATTTTCACCGATCAATTCACAACAATTTATTTTTAAATTACTTCACAAATCATAATAATCGTAAGTAAATAATAATACAGATAAACAAGAACATATTAGTTAAAAAACACAACTAACCAAACGAAGCATTAACAATCTGTCTCCTTCCCTAATCTCGCAATATACATCACTTTCTGTCTCTTTAATTTTTCCACGATGCGGTAAATTTGCTATTTTGGGCTCTCTTTTATCCGGTTTTATGTATGCCGTTCTTATGAGATGCGACCTTAGGCATCTAAACTGCGAATGTCAAATGAGTGTTATTACGGCATAACAACAAGTGAAGTTCCCTTTTATAGGGTTATCTTAAGATAGTGTGTGTGTGTGTATAGGATCAAGAAGGTATTGTTTGGGTGTTCGTGTATTTCATAGGCAAAAATCCGAGTACTTACTGCCGTCTGCCGTATCTACAGTATTAGGTGTAGTATTTATAGCAAATGAGTATGATGATTGATTGATTTTGTTTATGTAGTAACAGTTAAAGTTGGTTTAGGTTATTGGTTTACTTTTTAGTACAATGACTAAATAATTTTTACAGATATAGTAAACGGTGATATAGGTTGTACTTAGGTAATTGAAGGCACTGATTATTTGCCTATATGCAATGCACGCCACTGGGTAAGACCCATATTTCATCATGTCTGTTTGTTGCTTCTTCTTAGTTAGTTTGTCACTAACAGAGCTAGTAACATGGAATTCCTGCTTTGCTCCATTGACTAAGTGATAAATCTGAATATGGTGCTGACTGCCTAAAATGTTATCTAACCCTACAAAAACTTAGGATAAACCCAATGATGTTATAGCCAGAACACTTTATTTCAATTATATTTTATTTGTTTCAGGACCACCTCCCGGCTTGAAGCCTCCGGGCATAGAAACTCCACCAAATATTCCTATTAATGTAAGTTTAAATAGATTTAAATGTATATATAGTGATATTCATATAATAAAACAACTTTTAACCGGATTAACGCGTGTATTATTGGTTTTTTGTTTTTTCCTGACGTTTCGAACACTTTGCAGCGTTCGTGGTCGCAGGAGGAATAAGGTGTCAGGCGTCTCAATAGTTTATTTAAAATTATTTCAGTCTATTAAATATGTATTCAAAACGTAAAGGAAAAAAAATACAATAATACACGCGATTAATCCGGTTAAAAGTTGTTTTATTATAATGTGTAGTGATCGCGAAAACCTAAGATATTTATTATGGTCATATAATTTAGAATACTTGCTTATTGGATAGATTTTTTCAAACAAAGGTATTTTGAAGTTATAATATTAAATGGAAAAAGAATACGGTCGAGAGCACGATTCGAACCTGCGACTCCTAGATAAATACTCCAGGCGCTTTGACCACTAAGCCATCTCGACCTCTGCTCACTACCGTGAATTCTTCCTCCATATTTTAACACGTCTTTTGGTGACTAGAATCCGCTGTTTTACAAAACTGCTAGCTGATTTACAAAACAGTACTGTTTTATAAAACAGCTGAACGACGTTCAGCTGGATTGCCATTGCGATACGTTTAACAAAACAGCTACCCACCTTTAGACGTAATGCAGAATGACATATCTACTGTGGTGTCCCGGTTTGTTTATTGTGTAGGTATATTAAATGGATAGTCATCACTCAAGTAAAAAAAAGATACTGTACTCTGATTTGACTTTCCGTGGCTGGGTCGACGGAGCCCCGCTCAGCGGGGCTCCTATTTTTGTGTCTGTAAGGTTAGGAAAAACCTAAACACCTAGGAAGAACCTAACGTGTCCGTGTCGGGATACACGAAACTCCCGAGATCGCTTCGCTCGCTCATGGATAATTTCGTTTATTTTCTTTCATAATTCCGATATATTGACGACTATTATAGTGGTTTAGTATTTATGTCATTCAAAATTTTCATCATTTTTTTGCTATTGACATTAAAATAAAGTTAGGTTATTATTGTTAAGACATACAGAGCCATATGCGACAAAATTTAGAACTAAAATCAACAATCTGACAGTCCATTTCACACTGTTTTACATAATCTCTGATCGTTGACCCGCTGCATTGATAAACGCAAAACGTTCATTCAATTCCGCGTGTTATATTTCAGTAATTATGTAAAACCGCCAAACGTCGTTCAGCTGTTTTTCATAACAGTACTGTTTTGTAAATCAGCTAGCAGTTTTGCAAAACAGCTGATTCTACAATCCATCTGCGACATCTCTATAACTTTGCAGTTAATACAATGTCGTAAAGATGCAATTACCTTAACAATTACAGATAAATCATTGAATTTTTTATTTTTTTATTTATGAATTAGCTGCAAAGTTAGTCGTGTCGATTCGTTCACCTGTATAGGTGAATAGATAGTAATGACGTCACCAAAAGACGTGGTTTTTTTTTACGATCGTGAGCAGGATTTGAAGCTCTGCCTCCTGGATAAAGTCTCCACATTGATTTCACCTATAGGGACTGAATAGGTGGCGATGACGTCATCATAAAACTTAATAAAATGTGGGAGAACACGGAGTAGTGAGTGGAGGTCGGTAAGGTATAGTTGGCAGAGCGCCTGGAATATTTATCCTAGACTAGACCTAGGTTCAAATAGGGGTAAGCTAAAACAGTAGTTTCAAGGACAAGATTTATTATATCTTGCTTGTTTGTATAGTATCGTAAAAAAGACATTGCCATAACATATAAGTTTTTATTATTATATTTCTTTGCAGAGGCACTGTTGGGTATTTGTGTAGGCTTTGTGGAATAATATAACGTTTTTGCGTTGTTTAATCTAAATCCAATTTGTTTTTGCCGACCGCCTCCCTTTTTCGACCCAATTTTATTGCCCCAAAATTTGCCGCTCCAGGCAAATCCCCAGGCCCTGTATATACTTAACTAACATAGAATCTATACCTAACGTAGAAGTTTTTTTCGCTGCAGCAAGTTGGTGCACGCGTTAGGCACCGCCAGCAGCTGTGGCCGCCGCTGCCGATCCACGTACTCGACCGGCACGCATAAATGAATTTCCGTTAAAATATCGGAGTGAATTGTTTTCCGCGCAATACCTTAAACATATATGCTACCTCACGCCATGTTCCTGTAAGAAAACTGCTCACTCTGATTTAATAATAACGTATTTATTTCTGTACTACAATTTTCATATAATTTAGGTAACACAATGATCTTATACTAAATGGCTATCCGATAACCAGAATTACAAAAGACTAACTGTGCGTCCGACCTCGACGAGCGCCAACGGAACAAAAAGGTTTCAAATGCCGCCCACGCCATTACGTTACACTGACAGCTTTGCCAAAAATAAATAGTTTCGGTGTTGCCAGCACAATTAGTCGATTGCAATAAATGATCGATTACCAAAACCATAAAAAACATCTATCACACGAAATTGTTTCAAAATGTACAATATACATAATAATACCTAACATTCGTCCATCCTGACAGCGTGTATGTCCTCATACACGGTATCAAGCAAGGACTAAAACCAAAAACTCATTACATTACACTTAATTTAATCGCACACAGCAGTAGGTACATAATCAGAAGGTAAATACAGTATTACATACAATATTCCACACTTATACAATATATTCTTAACTATAAGAGTCGCTAAATATCTCGAGCATTTGGAGTTTTGTAGACTCCTCCAACTTTTGGAGCTTCCCATATCTCCAACTTTTGGAGTTCCCCATACGCCTCCAACTTTTGGAGATCCCCATACGCCTCCAACTTTTGGAGTTCCCTAAGTTTCTCCAACTTTTGGAGTTACAGAACTTATCCTACTTTTGGGATTTCCCACACATCTCAACCAAGGACGTCCCTAAACTTCTCCAACTTTTGGAGGTTTCCCATATCTCCAACTTTTGGAGTTCCCCATACGTCTCCAGCTTTTGGAGTCCTCCAACTTTTGGAGTTCCCTAAGCTTCTCCCAACTTTTGGAGTCACAGAACTTATTCTACTTTTGGAATTTCCCATACATCTCAACCAAGGAAGTCCCTAAACTCCTCTAACTTTCGAGCTCTCCAAATATTTCAATACGAATCCAAATAGTGCAACATCTTTATTACGTTTTTAGACAATCATAGGAATGATACATAAAAACACAATAACTTAACGAATATTTCATATATAATTCTTAGACCAATTCAAATAATTAGCAATTTCTTCTATCAAACATAATTAAGTAATTGTTATAACTATAAACATCATTTACAATTTTAAATTTAATCATCAGATTCAATTTCATCAGAACATTCACTACTAGTACTTTCATTAAGCTGTAAAGCGGCTACATGAACCCATGGCAACATTCTATTAGCAGCTACTACCGTCTTTCGTTTATTTTTCGTGCTACTTAATCCGGGAATCGTGGCCAACTCATATCGATCATTACCCAGCGACGCAACTACGCTGTATGGACCTACATAAGCCGGAAGGAGTTTTTTGCTTTTACCGTCACTACCAAACGAAGCTTTCGTAATCTTTACTAATTCTCCTACTGCGTACGCACGAGCTGGACTGGATAGCGTTGTTTTTGTTTAGTTTGTTCTTCGTCAATCTTATCTTTTACTTGTTCGCGAATAGTTACAATATCAGTCGCGTCCCTAGTAACATGACGTATTTCATTCAAGCGTGAATCTATTTCACTACTCATATGAGTGCCGAACATTACTTCCGCTGGAGTTCTCCCCGTCGTCTTCTGTACGGTATTATTTAAACCCCACTGAATGTTACCAACCTTGGTATCCCAAACCCTTTCGTCGTCCCCGAGATTTTGTGCCGTCAAGGAATTCAAAATGGTACGGTTGTACCGTTGTACTTGCCCATTCGATTGCGGGCTGGCGACTGCATTCAACACATACTTGATGCCCCTTTCAGCGCAGAATCCCTTGAACGCATGAGAGGTGAAACATGTACCACGGTCACTAATTATGCGATCGGGAGCTCGAAAAATGTCAAAAATGCCTACCAATGCAGTTATTGCAGTCAATATTTTCGTATTTCTCACCGGTTTTATGAAAACAAATTTAGTAAAGGCATCGACTATTACTAACAAGTAAGTATTACCCTCCTTTGACTTGATAAAGGGACCTAGATGGTCTATGTGGAGCGTGTGAAAGGGGATTTCAATTTTGGGTATAGGATTAAGTAAGCCTTCGGACCTGGTTGACCCCTTTTTCGAGTATGCACATTCAAGACACGCATTCACATATTTTTTTACGAATTTTGCCATACGAGGAAACCAATAAGTCCCTTTCATACGCTCCAAAGTCTTTTCAACGCCAAGATGACCTATATCATCGTGGTAAAGAAGACATAGCTGCCACCTAGCTCCCTTTGGAACTACCCAACGAAGTTTAGAAGTGTCACCATCGATACACTTGTATAGCCCATTATCTTTAATAACATAATGATCCTCAATGTATTTCAGCCCTTCCGGGTCCAATTTCGTATTCAAAATGTCGCGTATCCTATTCAACTCGGGAGTCACCTAACTGAAGAGTAAGCAACCAATCATCACTATTTAATAACATGACCATAAAATATGTATCAACCTCACTGGACTGATTTTGAGTTTGGGACTCCTAGACAAAGCATCAACATGCGACGTTTTAGCACCAGGACGGTACTCAATTGAGCATTCAAACTCCTGCATCATAAGCCACCACCTTGCGATTCGAGGGATTAAATCGCGCTTGGTAAAGGTAGTTCGAAGTGCTGCACAGTCTGACACAATTTTAAATTTCTGTCCCAATAAATATACCCTAAATTTCTTTAAGGAACAGACGACCGCCAGAGTTTCTAACTCATATGAGTGGAAGTTTTTCTCTTCCGGTGAAGTTTGCCGACTATAATAAGCTACGGAACTAAAGGACTTTGAACTAGACGGGCGTTGCATAAGAATTCCACCAATTCCAACTCTACTCGCGTTGGTGTGCAGCTCAGTCTCGGCAGATGGATCATAGATCGCCAGCACTGGCCTTGCGACCAGTTTATCTTTAAGGGTACTGAAGGCCTGCTCTTGTTCGCAAGACCACGCCCAGGGTATTTCTTTCTTTAACAATTTACTCAGAGGGTGTGCAATCTGAGCAAAACTCTGAATAAATTTGCGAAAGTAGCTCGCTAACCCTAAAAACTGGCGTACACCATGCTGATTTATAGGACGAGGAAAATCTGTAACGGACTGTATTTTCTTTATGCCAGATTTTACGTCCGCGGAACTATTTTCGTAGCCTAGATAATCTAATTTATCTTTAAGAAATTCGCACTTCGTCAAGTTAAGCGTCAAGTTAGCCTTTTCAAGCAACTTTAATATGTGCTCTAACTTGATTAGACAGTCGTCTATGCTAGTTCCGTAAATAAGCAAATCATCCAAGTAAGCTGTAGCTTCATTTAACCGCGCTGAACCCAAAACCTTGTTCATCATGCGCTGAAAGACTGCTGGCGCATTCGCTTAACCGAACGGCATACGATTAAATTCGTACTGACCATCCGGCGTCACGAAAGAAGTCAACGGTTTTGAATTCTCGGAGATGGGCACCTGATAGTAACCGGATGCCAGATCCAGGGAGATGAAACAAGCTTGTTCCGACAACCTAGCTATTTCATCGTCTATTAATGGCATGGGGTAACGCTCTTTCACCGTGATAGAGTTAAGCATCCTATAATCAACGCATAACCGAAGTTTACCATCCTTTTTGCGAATTAACACGATAGGACTTGCATACTCGGATGCCGAGTCTCTGATGATACCAGCACCAAGCATGTCATCGACCATTTCGCGAACCTTTTGTCGCTCATTATGGGATAATCGGTATGGACGGTAAACGACAGGGGATTTGCTGTTCAATTCGATGCTCATCTCTACAACATCAGTGCAGCCTAGTTCCTCAAAGGAGGAAGCAAAACAATGCCTAAATTTCTGCAATAAATCGAACAACTTAGTCTTGTCAGATTCATTCACTGACTCTCCCACTCGAATCTGACTAATATCAAGACTATTTAGGCGACTTGAAGAAGTTGAGACGTCTGGCGAAATAATTCGATTCACAACTTTAACGACTACTGCTCGGCCTAAACTAGATACTAAAGGTAGCCAAAATTCGGAGACAACAGGTGTTAAATCGATAAATGTCCTACAATGATTAACCCAGTATAATCCACCGACAACAACGCACTGCTGACACGGCCTACCGATCAGCTTGCCATCTAACAAAATGTATCCCTCGCAACGAGGGTCTACTGAAACTCTCACCGAAGCTCTTCCACACAACAACACGCTGCTGGGCACGCTAACTTTGACTAGATCTCTATCTGTATGTGTATGTGAAAACGGCATCTCGTTATCAATGCTCATAAATTGCAAATCTGTAGCAGTTTTATGCACAACAACGTGAGACTGTTCTGTGAAACTTTGGCCAACCAAAACTGGCACATCTAAATATCTGTCACTAACCACACGACAAGAAATCTTAGCTGGTACATCGTCTACAGAAAGTTCAACATTTACTTTACCCACGGATTGTACTAATTCGTTACCAAACCCTTTCAAAATCGTTTCTACACCATCGTGCTGAAGTCCTAATTCGACTCCGAGAGACTCAGTGATCAGCGAAACTTCGCTTCCAAAATCTATGAAAGATTTTACATGCCGACCATTAATTTTTATTGTTTTAATAAACTTAGAATTTGGTTTAGATGCCGAGATACGCATAGTTTTACTCGGATCTTTAATATTTCTCTTATCGGAATTTAAATAACATTTGTCAGCACTATGACCGATTTTACTACACTTTGTACACGTTATGAGAGGCTTTGGACAACTAGAGAAAGTATGTCCTTTTTCCTTACAGTTAAAACAAAGAAAATTGAAGGAACCATTACTTTTGTTAGTTGCTCTTACGTTTGCTACGTTTGAATCGTTCCCCGATTTATTCCGAAGATTAGCTAAACGTTCACCTATATTAGTATTTTCCTTACTGCTTATTAAATACTGCAGTAACTGATCAGGATGACTGCACCTTAACGCTAAAGCCGCGGATTTTATAGTCTTATCACTAATGCCGTAAATAATACAGTCAACCGCGCGTTTATCATAAATATCACACTGATTTAAGGAGCAAGTTTGTCATAAAAATAGTTTTCAATGGGTTCATTGTATCTACTTTTACGCTTCAACATCTCCTCCAGGTTTTGGCCATAATTTTGTTCGAATGGAAATGCACTTAGTAATTTTTCTAGCCACTCAGGCCACGTAAACAAAATAGAATTTAAACTTTCGTACCAGGTTTTGGCTAACCCCTGGAGTTTTTGCATCGCATGATGAATGGTTGTTCTTTCATCCCATCCATAAACAGATGCACACTCGTTAACCTTCTTTAACCATACGTCAATGCGTTGATTTTTCAACGAAGGATTGAACTCTGCTAAAATATTTTTAGAATCGTTACTTCGGCTCGAGGGTGTAGACACCGTTGATGATTGGGATGAAAGTTGTTTAATGGTGCTTAACAAATTATTTATATCTTTCGTACTAAAGGAAACGTTGCTTGATCTTTCGGGTTGTTCCGCCTTATTGGCAGTAGTAGCATCATTACCGATATCGTTACAACTATCCGTACGACGACGATATGGTTTCGCATAGTTTTTACGATGCACGGAAGATTCACGAGAACATGGACTATACCGACTTTGAGGATAAACGACTACGTGCTCTGCTCACCTCGTCTTCCATGGCTCTGAGACGCTTTCGCTCCCGTTCCAGCTCCTTTTCCTTCTCGCGTAGACTTGAGGAAGTGGGGCTCCGGCGACGACTGCGACTGCGACTTCGACGAAGGTGCCTCTGACTGCATTGCCTCGCGCTGCCACCGCTAGGTACTATCACTCTGGCTTCAGCGGTGGGGTGACTTCGACTGCGACTTCTGACTTCAGCTCTGTAGCAGGATTGACCCCTCATCGGCGTTGATAGACGCCGTGAGCTAGGGCCTTGATCGCGTGTTTACCAAATTATATAATCTACTACCCCCCGCACCACTGATACAAAGACACGACGGCTCTCGCCTCGATGTCACAGGGTGGTAATCCGGCTCTAAGGCTCGCCGCCTCGAAGGAGATCGTACGGTATCTCCTAATCAGCCTGCCGGCCATCGCTCGCTGCGGACTTCGCAGCATCGCGATGTTGCGGGCCGACAGGCCGTCCGCCTAAACTGGGGCCCCGGATACGGCCATGGACATGACGACCCCCATGTACAGCCTTCGGCAGGTGTCAGGCCCGTCCAGGTTCAGCCGTGAGTTTTGGGGTGAGCCGTCAAAAGTGCTCCTCGAATTTCCATCGACTGTCGAGGACGAGTCCTAGGTACTTCATTGTCGATTCGGCGCCGATGGTGGCACTTCCCACCACTATGTTGAATCCCGGGGATGGCCGTGATGTCGACACCGTCGCTGCAACAGTTCTTAACGACTGGGGTCACTCTCCTGCTCCACAAATCGGGCAGCACCGCGGAACCCAAAAATTATAAACCGATGACATGCTCACCCGTAGGAGACATTTTTATTCTCAAAATGGATATAATCAGTTTATAGACCGTAGTCTATAAACTGATTATATCCATTTTGAGAATAAAAATGTCTTATCATATCGACAGTAACCAAATCATGTCCCCAACTCAAAATGGATGACGCGGCTCCGTCGACCCAGCCACGGCAAGTCAAATCAGAATACAGTATCTTTTTTTTACTTGATATATACGGATAGTCACCACGACTATCCGTATAATATACCTATACAATAAACAAACCTGTCCCACAGTAGATATGTCATTCTGAATTACGTCTAAGGGTGGGTAGCTGTTTTGTTAAACATATCGCAATGGCAATCCAGCTGAACGTTGTTCACCTGTTTTATAAAACAGTATTGTTAAAATAGCTGAATCTACAATCCATCTGCGACATATTTAACCTTCCACAAAAAAAAAAACGACCCAATCATTCTTAATGATATGGCCACATATAATTTATTGTATTTTACCTCGCCTGCCGGGTATTCGACGAGTTACCAGTAACCCTGTATGTATGTCGCAGATGGATTGTAGAATGAGCTGTTTTACAAAACTGCTAGCTGATTTACAAAACAGTACTGTTATGAAAAACAGCTGAACGACGTTTAGCGGTTTTACATAATTACTGAACTATCACACGCAGAATTGAATGAACGTTTTTCGTTTATCAATGCAGCGGGTCAACGATCAGAGATTATTGTAACAGTGTGAAATGAAATGTCAGATTGTTGATTTTAATTTTGTCGCAGAGTTAGGTTATTATTGTTACGACGTCCAGAGCCATATCTCTGGACGTCGTAACAATAATAACCTAACTTTATTTTACTTGTCAATAGCAAAAAAAGATGAAAATTTTGAATGACGTACAAATAAACCACTATAATAGTCGACAATATATCGGGATTATGAAAGAAAATAAACGAAATTGATCCATGAGCGAGCGAAGCGAGCTCGGAAGTTTCGTGTATCCCGACACGGACAGGTTAGGTTCTTCCTAGGTGTTTAGGTTTTTCCTAACCTTACAGACACAAAAATAGGAGCCCCGCCAAGCGGGGCTCCATCGACCCAGCCGCGGAAAGTCAAATCAGAGTACCGTATCTTTTTTTTACTTGAGTGGTGACTATCCATTTAATATACCTACACAATAAACAAACCTGTCCCACAGTAGATATGTCATTCTGCATTACGTCTAAAGGTGGGTAGCTGTTTTGTTAAACGTATCGCAATGGCAATCCAGCTGAACGTCGTTCAGCTGTTTTATAAAACAGTACTGTTTTGTAAATCAGCTAGCAGTTTTGTAAAACAGCGGATTCTTCAATCCATCTGCGACATGTATATAATGAACTAGCTGTGCCCCGCGGTTTGACCCGCGTTTAGTTATATTGTAATTACCTACTTAGTAGGTACTAACCAACAAATATAAATAATTCACAGTTCTTCTAGCTAATGCTCAGTTTTCATGGGGCGACCAGGTTTATGCCGTTATGCGTCACAGGGCACGTTCGGGTGTTGATATTTTTTCATTTTACATTATCTCCTAAACTACGCGTCCAAATAATATGCTATAACGGGCAAAGTTTATCTTCATAAAATTGCCTTGATGATGAAGTAACTTTCTAACTCACTAAAAAGCTTAATATCTCTCCAAGCTTACCAGTTACCGCCGAGGGTGAGAATGACCATACTAGAATAGCTAATACATTTAATAACAGTTTATTGTGAGCTCACCTCTTGAGTCGATGGGGAGGGTGAATGAAGCTGAGTCCTATCAATCAGGAACACGCATTAGGTTTACATGTACAGATATAAGAGCAATCATTAAATGTATGAAGCGGGGAAAAGTAGTAGTAGCAGTCTCCTGGTCATGATGAACTCAGCATTGAGCATCTTCAAAATGCTGGTTTGCACTTGCCAAGAGTATTCACTATGTTTTTTAATCTATGTGTGGGGCATTCTTACATGCCACAGCAGATGCTAGATAAATTAGTTGTACCTATTGTAAAGAATCGGACTGGAGACATAGCAGAAAAAGGAAATTATAGGCCAATCTCACTGGCAACTGTGATTGCCAAAGTGTTAGACAGTGTGCTTGACGCGCACCTCAGTAGGTATACAACTACATGACACACAGTTTGGTTTTCGTGCGGGGCTGTCTACTGAGAGTGCAATACTTGCCTTACACTGTCAAAACGACACTGGCCAATATTATACGGACAGAAAAACACCAGTGTATGCTTGTTTCCTGGATCTTTCCAAAGCTTTGGACCTGGTTTCATATAAAGTTTGATGGGATCGATTATTTCGATATTATGCAAAAAAGTGGCATCAGTGAATCGCAGGGTGAGAAGATTTTTTTTTGTAAACTTATGTCATTAATGCTCTAAATTACTCTAAAATCACATATATTTTCATTAAATTTTTGACACAAAAAACCTTATTGTGGTTTATGTATATGCATAGGCATTTGGCATCGCCGACTTTTTTTTTAGAGGTACTTAGGATAAATATTTTTGTAGAACATTGTATTTACGTATCACTAACCATTACGCTAGCGCACGCGGATAAAGCAGTTCCGGCGCGCTTTTTCTTCCGTCTGACTTAACAAAAATATTTAAGGCTAGCTGAGAGGTGTAGCCTAATATAAGATAGCCCATACTATTTCTCACGAACCTGGCTCTCATATACAAGAAGAATATTTGAAATCCAACTGCTAATTCCAAAGATTAGCGCGATTAAATAAACAAAAAAATGACCGTTTTATAATATTAAGTATAGATAGTAAGAAATGTTATGAATGGGTAAATTTTTTAAAGATGCCGAGGATTGATGAGCAGAGAGCCAGTACACCAACCATTGATGAGAGAAGAGATCCCATGTCTTCCCAGGTAATATATGTATTTCTTGAAAATGTGTATTATTGGGTCACCTACGTAGGTAGGTACCTACATTATGATACAAGTGAGCTAAGTCTGTGTTGAATAAAAAGCTCAACGTTTTTCAATACTAGCGAGGAAAAAGTAATAAATTGTTATTAAAATAGCGTGCGGTTTTTTTTTTGCGCCAAGTCTATGATTTATGCTCGCGAGAACGCTGGAGAACCAATGTCAAAGTTGCTTTACTGCCTGATATTAAAATTAATATTTCTTTAAATAATAACCCACTTATTGTTAATTTGGCTTTAAAAATGTATAATTTTATGAATTGAAATGATTATTTATCTAATTTTAACTAACGCAGTGTATTTAATCACAAAAATGTTAATTCTCATCAGATAGATTGTAGAATCAAATCTCCTTGCTGAAATTCAAAATAACTACTGCGCTACTAATGCGCGGTACAAAATTTTAAGACAAGATTGACAGAGCGCTTGCGCGATCTGGTTGGAGCGTAGTAACAGCGTGCTGTGACATTCACTGCTTTACATTCTGTCAATACAACTGTTTTGCTCGCTCCAGGGGCCGAGAATAGTCGGTATCATGGCACCATTTTTTTTGCAGTCTTGTTGATTTTCTTAACAAATTTAAATATTTTAACACTTTTATATACAACTGCACCTACCAGGGCGGCTGTTTGGAAAGCTTAACCTTAAACATTCGGTGCAATAAGAGCCACTTTACAAGCATGAATGTTGGAAAAATATATTAAATAAATTTCTGATTTTTAAAGTTACAATATTAAATGGAAAAAGAATACGGTCGCGAACAGGATTCGAACCTGCGCCTCCCGGATAGATACTCCAGGCGCTCTGACCACTAAGCCATCTCGACCCCTGCTCACCACCGCGAATTCTTCTTCCATATTTTAACACGTCTTATGGCGACGTCATTGCAATCAATTCAGTACTTATACAAGTGACCGAACCGACACGACTAACTTTGCAGTTAATACAATGTCGTAAAGAATGCAATTACCTTAATAATTCAAGATATGTCTTTGAAAAAGCATTAACGCATGCTTAGCGAACTCAAGTTACAATATTAAATGGAAAAAGAATACGGTCGCGAACAGGATGGCTTAGTGGTCAGAGCGCCTGGAGTATCTATCCGGGAGGCGCAGGTTCGAATCCGAGCTCACAGATGCCGTGGAAACGTGTGCATATTATGAAGAACACAACTTTTTCAACTTTTTGTATCATTATATCCAAGAAATGGTGACTCTTAGGAGAAAAAGTGAAAAGATTTTTATATAGATAGTTGCATGATCTATAATTTTAGTTTGGCCTATTTTTATGATAAAACTTACCGTTTGAACCAGACGTATAAACGCAAAAAACCCATATTTGCGAACTTTGACATTGTTTTTTTTTGCATATGTATCGATCGGGCTTTCCCCATGTCAATTATAATGGTGTTCCGAACATTCGTACAAATTTTCAGCTCTATGAGAATTTTTGTAACCTTACCCCTATTTTTTGGGTTAACTTGACCGGATTAGTATTACTAAAAACTAGTTGAACTCTTATTTTACTCGATAACGCGTAGTATTGTCAGTTTGAACGAAGCCAAATTCGAGAAGAGAAGACATCCAACGTTTAAAATTTGAATATAAACAGTATTTCCCTTCATATTATGTGACTAAAGAACTTGGCTATCAGTTAAGATTTCTATGTCTCTCCTCTTCTCACTCTACGATATAATGAAACTAAACGATTTTATTCTTGTGTTTAGTTTTGTGTGCATAATGCATAATGACGAGAGCTATCGTTACTTTAGTGTTAGTATTTTCAGCCTCCCATCTGGTCGTCCAAGGTTACAATTTACTGTTAGTTTCTTAGTCTGCTAAGTGGTATTTATTTATAATTTTTACAGGTATTATTCAACCGCGGACCCCCACCTTTCATACCGGGTGTTCCACCGCCGTCGCGCCGCTATAAGTAAGTTTGAAATGGATCCATCATTTGCTTGTATTAATACAAGGACTATTTGTATGTATTATTGACATCGCGTGTTTCTGTATCAGTTCACCATTCGGCAGAACATTGGGACCCGCGGGCCCGCGGCCGTACAATGACCGCTTTCCTCCGGAACCCTACCAGCCCCCTCCACCTGGCATTAAAGATTCGCCCACCAACGGGTATAGTATACATAATATTACGCGTGTTTGATCTCGTGGTTTTAACATCGAATCGGAGACTACAGTCGTGATTTGTTATTTTAATATTGGTTAGACATTTTAGTCCTTATACTGGTATTCTGTGTTTCAATTAAGGAATTGTTTCCACGCTGTAAAACATATTCGTCTTGTAAAAGTTCTATTTCAAATTAACATGGCGTTAGCCTTCGTTATTTCGATTCACTAGTTAATTAAAATTGACGGTCGTCTCCCTCGATGGATAAAACCCGCTCGAAGACCGCCTCGAGCGCCATACCATTCGGCTAAGTACCCGTTGCATATGTTGTCGTAGGCATGGCGAGGATCCTCTTGAGGCCTTCAACCGAATGATTCGCGAGAAGGAGATGCGAGCGAAGCGGCGCGAGGAAGAGCGCAGACGGGCGCAGTCCGGCTCGCGAAGCACGCGATCGCGCACGCCGCGCTCGCCGCGTTCCCCGCGCTCGCCTCGCTCGCCTCGCTCGGTGCGTTCGCCGCGGCCGGCCCGCTCACCGCGCTCCCCCCGACCGCCGCGCTCACCTCGCTCGGTGCGTTCGCCGCGCTCTCCACGCTCACCGCGTTCGCCACGCGTCCGGCCCCGTAGTCGAGGCTCCAGCCGTCTTCGATATTCTAGGTTCGTTGATAGTCATCATGTTTGCACGTTCTCCATGCATTAAATGTTGGTTCACGTTTGTTAATTCGTCTTTGCTTCATATTTTTGTGCATGTGCTTGCTAACTTATAAAGCATAAACTGTTATGTAGTCTTGTAGTTGCATGTCCTTCTTCCAGTTAATTTTCCTTTTACAGTAATTCAAATCTACAAGCCTTATATTTAAAAATATTAAAATAATTCATAACGAGTAAATATCAAAATATCATGACTTTATTTCGTGTTACAATATAATATTTGGCACTGAATCTAACATGATATTTTGGAATTCTAGTTGAAGTCTAATTGTGTGTATTTAATAGGTTTTGTAATGTTCGCGTCATATCTATTGGTGTATTTACTATGACCCTGCCAACTGCACTCCATGCATCTGTTGCTGCTTCAAAGGTTTGCTTTAAATGGGCAGCTTTTTGCCAAGTGCAATGCGCTCAAGGGACGTTAAAATCTGACGACTTATTATTATAATCAATAATAGTCACATGCAAGCTCGCAAAGCTCAGTTAATGTGTAAAATTAGAAGTTACACACCAATAGACATCAAAATTATTAAAATGCGTCTTTCGTAATAATTTTTGATACCTTCATAGGATCATGTTAAGCTTTTGATTTTCCAGATCGCGTTCCATATCACGTGGCCGGTTGCGTCGGTCGCCTTGGTCGCCGCGACGTCGCCGCACTCGCGAACGGACATTGTCGCTTACTAGGTTAGCATCCATGGCTTACTAATATGCGTGTGTAACGACCAAATATGGATGGGTGGACGTTGTCGTTATAAAGTTTAGTTATAGAATAAAAAATATCATTTGTGAATTAAGGTTTTCCTTTTTGACGATTTTGCGACATATTTTTCTAAAACACGTAGTTAACAGCTACTTTGTGTTGAATTATTTACTTTGTGTATGTCTCCGAGTCGCAGTCAACCGTTTGGGAAACCAAACAGTAAATTTCTTAACATGTAAAATCAACTAAATACTGAAAAAGTGATGCGTAGTTTTGATAGCAACCATGTTAGAGTGAATTTTTGTCTGTGTGTCCCATAGATCGCCGTCCCCGCGGCGCCGCCACCGCTCGCTGATGCGGTACCGCTCGCCGCTGCGCTCACCGCCACGCTCACCGCTGCGCTCGCCGCCTCGCTCGCCTCTGCGTTCGCCGCCTCGATCGCCGCTGCGATCACCACTTCGCCCTCCCATGCGCTCGCCGCCGCAGCCAAGGAATATTTCTCCTCATCGGTTAGTTTATCTATTTGTTGTACATCGTCTCTTACGTTTTATATGGCTACATTATTGCCCTCAAGGTTAGATTGTGGTTGAGCCCACATCAAAAATTTCAGATAATGTTGTCTGAGAAGTACATTATAATTTTGTCAGAGTAGAATAGCTGTCAAAATATCAAAAGATATTTTATTGTTTTGTGCCTCGCGGTTTAAACCGCGTTTAATGAATTATATTATAATTTACCTAACTATATTATAATTTACTAGCTCCCGCCCGCGACTTTGCCCGCGTGAGTGTCAGAATTAGATCCAGCCGGGATAAAAAGTATCCTATATGTTAATCCAGGCTATAAACTATCTGTATGCCCAATTTCATCCAAATTCGTGCAGAAGTTTTTGCGTGAAAGAGTAACAACATACAAACAATCGCGTTTATAATATTATATATAAGTAGGATTAGTACTAACCAACAAATTGAAAATAATTCACAGTTCGTCTCTGCCTCTCGCCAATGCGCAGTTCTTATTTGCCATGGGTGTGTGTGCATGTGAGATTATATGTCTGTAAACGCAACCCCACTATACAGGAAGAAATTCCTAGTGTAGAGCAACGTTAATTAAAAATTAATCGAAATCAATCAAGCAATCTTCGAGCTGCCAGAGTTATGCCGTTATGCGTCACACGGCTCGTTCACGCGAGTGTTGAAATATTTTCATCTAACATTACCTCCTAAACTATGCGTCCAAATAACATGATATAAAGGCACAGTTTATCTTTATAAAATTTCCTTGATGATTAAGTAACTTTCGTTCGTAATAATAATAATGCTCATAAATCACTTTTTAATTTTCAATAACTTTTTTGGCACAACATACCTTATTGTGGCTTATGTATAAGAGATAGGCATATACCATCTGGGACTTTTTTAGATGTTCTAAAGACCAATATTTTTGTAGAACATTATTTTTACGTACACGCGGAAATAACTTCCGACTTAAAAAAAAAACAACTTTAAAAGATACCTGGGAGATATACCCGAATGTTAGATAGCCTATTCCTCATGAATCTGGCTATCATATTTAAAAAGAAATTTTCAAATTGGGCTGGTAGTTCCAGAGATAACCGCATTAAAACAAACAAACACGCAAACTTTTCCGCTTTATAATATAAGTAAAGACATGTCGTCGATTTAAAATCTAGCATTGTGGATGATTTTTTGGAAAAGTTGATATGGGTCTCTTTTTTGAGGAAATTTATGTAAATGTTTTAATAACGAAATTGTTAATGATATTATTGATAACGAGATCCTATATAAAGTGCTAAAAAGTTTAGATTGCAAAAAGGGTCCAGGACCTGACGGAATACCTCTAAATTTTATCATAGCTTGTTCTGTAGAGCTAGCTAGATAAATCTTTAGAGACAGGTATCTTTCCTTCGAAATGGAAAATAGCAAAAGTGGTTCCTATTTATAAATCAAACGATAGTGACACTGTTTCCAATTATATACCCATCTCTATTTTATCAACGTTTGCTAAGGTATTTGAGTAACTTATCTGCCGGCATTTCCAACTTCACTTAAAATTGTATCTAAGTGACCATCAGCACGGTTTTGTTGATTTTATTGTCTTAAAACTTTTTAAAACAATAAAATCTAGTGATGATGCCACGCAACTTCAAAGGGATTTGAATAGGCTCACTCAGTGATGTCAAAATAATAAAACGAACCTCGATACAAAAAAATGCTACCATGTAAAATGTTTGGGATTTGTGATCAGAACTTGTGAGGTCTTTCGTCAGAGTGGAACCAAAATATTGATTTACAATAGCTTGGTTCGGAGTATCCTGGAGTACTGTAGCACAGTTTGGCGGCCACACTACGCTGCGCACTCACTGCGTCTAGAACGTGTTCAAAAACGTTTAAGATTATACACACACAATTTGCAGCGTTCGAAACGAAAAACCAATAATACACGCGATTAATCCGGTTAAAAGTTGTTTTATTATAATGTGTTGTGATCGCGCAAACCTAAGATATTACAACGTTTAAGATGGCACCTGGCTTTAACTTTAACTTTAAGAAAAGGTTGACACTCTTCAATATTCAATCCTTACATAAACGTAGACATGTACTGGGCGCAATGTTTGCTTGTAAAGTTGTTAATTATAAAATTGACTCCCCAATTATTTAATCTGTTCAATATACGTGTTCCCTCAAGAATCCCTCGCACCCCAATACGCCACTTTATCCACCTCTGCGCAGGACAGTCCTGGGTGCAAACTCCCCCTGTGCAAGGCTATGCAAGATAATTAATTCATGCAGTGACCAAATTGATATACATTTCGAGTCTCTTACAAAGCAAAAATACATATTAAACCGTTTAAACGATTTAGATAAACTCCTTGCCATTCTTGTTTATTTGTTCATTCCATTCAATTTTAATATTTTTATTAAGTTAAACCTGCTGTTTATATAATAAGTAACCCGGAGATGAATATAATATTGTATATGGTGTAGTAGGCTATGATGTAAACTGTTGTTCTTTTTATTCCATTTCCAGTTTTGATTTACCGTGTGTATTTTTTGTGCACGAGAAAGTGTAAAAAACACTTGGTAGAAAAAAAAAAAGTTGGTAGTTCTTCTTTAACTAATATATTTTGTACTAGCTGTGCCCGCGACTCCGTCCGTGTGGAAGTCGTAAATTAACAAATGTTCAACGTGATTCTTTAAATTGGCATTACTTTTTTATTTCTGAACCGATTGAAATGAAACAAATACTAAATGTTAAGTGAATCTTACCACAATATATTAGTGAAAACCACATCTAAATCGGATAAGCCGTTGAGATTAACGTGCACAAACGCACAGACAAACAGTCGACAATTCTAACAATCATTGTTTTGGGTGCTATTTGCGTTGATAAAGGTCCCAATAATATTTTTTCTCATATATCTTCCATGTACAGACAGGGATCCATTACATTTTTATTATATGTATGGATAAATAATTATAACATATAGGTAATTGGAAAAACAACTGTAATTAACAAGTATATATTTTGTCTACAGTTACGCTGGTGTTTATGACGAACTGTTGTCTCCGCCCCGACGTACAGTTGAGCCGCCCTACGGAGCCAGGTACGATTGTAACAGTCTAAATAGTGTCTTCATGCGCCCCTTACCGCCACCTAAGAGAATGCGTTTGTTCGTTGATGTTATGAAATTGCTGAGCGGATTGAACCTGTGTTCGCGTTTCAGTGTAAAAACTCGACTTAAAGCGGATGCCGTCATTTCCTCGTTACGTATTTTAAATTGTGCTAGTGTAAGCTGTTGAAATGTTATTACTTGTTTTATGTATGACATTCTCATTACGAAACCCAAAAATATTAAAATTTAAACTTATGGTAAGTATGATAAATAATCCAAAAGTTAATCACAGATGTTATTAAACATGGACGAGTGAAATTTATCTCCGAAGCTGTGATAATAAATAAATATATCATAAATTATTGTATCACAGTTATACAATAATTTATGATTCCTAATATTGTGATAAAGATTTTTGTAAACACGATTTCAAACATTTTTTTTTATTATGAATAAAAATATACAAAGTTATATACTTTAATACTATAAAGGTACCCCGCATATTACCTAAGAGCATACCTGAATGCTTTAAAAACTTAGTCAATGATAGTGCTGAGTAGACATGCGCAAAATGTGTCAGTGAAAAGAAGTGAATGAAGTATATCTTTTCGCTCAACGAAGTAGTCCACTCATTTAGTTCAGTACTTCATTTAGTTCAGCAAATCAGAACAAGTCCATCAGATCAGATGAGATATGAAGCTCGCATAGAGTGATTTAGTTACGACAAATGACGCATTTCATTTAGTTCACTTTTTTGTTAATTAAAGATTCGCCATCATATTTACCTGGTACATAGTTTCGACTAAGTTTGGTGTTGAAGTATTGTGACTCGAAAAGAAAAACTGAATCACAACTGAACTAAATGAAGTAGAGACACATTCGAATGACTACTGAATGAGAGATAACTTTATTTTTCGAAATGAAGTAGTCCATTTCCTTCAATCGTTCGCGAACTACCCATCTCTAGTGCTGAGTCTTGTTAAGCTAGACAGTTTGAAATCGTGTGTTAATTGAATAATATATGACATGTTGTGTACCTTAATTATATTGTATTGCTAATTATATAGAAGAAAAATGCTGTATATTTGAGTCATTTCACATTGACGCTTAATAGGACATTAAGATACAAGTGCGCTAAGTTGGTCTTTACAGTCGAGGTTGAATTACTAGCCGAGCCAGCAGGTGAGGGTAGCAATGACTGAGACGTGTAGTGACCGTAGCGCATGCGCCTCATACGATGTTTTTCAACACACCTGTGAGGGAAGGGGAAGTCCCACATAAAATTGCATTTTACAAAGACATTCAATTAAATAAATTCAAAATGGAGTGCGAATTTCTTTTTTCATACGCAGTGTCCATGCGCGCGCTGGTGGTAGGAGAGAAACTGACGAAGTTGCTAAGCAGTTGCTATTACTATAAAATAAAATAAAATAAATTCTATATATAATCCAAATTATTTTCAATATCGCGACAAAAACAATTTGTTTTATTAATTGATACGTTTATTTTTCACATTTTATCCATTCACTGGTCACATGGTAAATCTGAGCAAAGAGTTTGTAGACATCAAAACTTCGCATAATTTTTAAGGGGTTTTTTAATTTCCACTTGTATGGGTGTTTTGCCCTGGAGTGAACAGTCGCTGAGAATAAAAATTATATGAAGAATTCGTAGTTTAACCCAGTAGAAATTAGAAAAATAATAAAGTTTTGTGTCCAGGTGTTTCTAATAGTTTCTTATAAGAAACATTTATGAGAAGGGTTTTGAAGCAAAGTAATCATTTTGTTTTTCAAAACGATTATGAATAATCGTAGATGTAACTGTTTTTTTTATGCACACAGCATAGAGTATAAAACCAATGCTCACGAGTTTCATACGACGTTTTTAAAACACACGAGGAAATTTATTTTTCGTGTCCCGAACCTATGGTCTATCCGCGCGCAGGCAAGGCATATACAAAATTGGATTATATTAAAATATAATAAAGTGAATATTCTTCCTTATTTATAACCCAAATTAATGTCAAACGAAAATGAATAATTTGAAGTATCCAAATTTAATTTGTGATATTTAGACTCACATAAATGTGAAATCTCATAATAAGAGCCACTTAGGTGGCTTGGTTGTAAATGGCTCTTATTGTACAACTTTTAGGTTCTTAATAAGGCTTATTATGTAAGCGTGATTTTCTTTAGATAGCTGCACTAACGAGGTTATCTAAAAAAAAGGGTAACACCTTTTCATTCACTTTTAAATCGATAGATTTTTGTGACTGTGCTGGTTCTAATATGACAAATAAACATTTAATTTGTGCTATAAATGGAAGTATATTCACTTTATTTTAATATAATATAAAATATACTTAGATGTCGAACTAAAGTTCAAGTAACTTCCACATGCGCGTGCATAGACGCGAAAGAAATCCGCGCGCCCTTTTGACAAAGTAAGTTTAATAGACTCAACCTCCACTGTAATGACCAACTTAGAGCATTTGTATTATAATGTACTATTTTTAAATTAAAACCAGACCGTTATTCAGCTTACACCGCGTCATCGTTATATGCAAGAAGTATAATATATTAGCCTAGATTCATAATCCTTACGAGCTTTTGAACCTAAAACTATTTGTTCTGTTCTCGTGATCTGTTGAAGATGCATGCGTTATAATGAAATAATAGTAATCATTAGTAGTCATAGTGTATTTTATTTTGGAATAACCAATACTTAATGCCAGCTCTATTCGAGGTGCACTAGTCTAACCAACTTGCACAAGTATACCTTTAATGGGGCGTCGTGATAATATGGATATTAACTATGACATATGTATAGTAACATGTGGTACGATATTACTTCGTTAAAAAGTAAACACGTGCCAATAAATATTGCAAAATCTACTGAAACAGATGTGATATTACATTATTATTTGTAAAAAATTATTCTTAAGATTTTTGGCAGCGTAATGTCGTTACGTTTTGAGGAAAATAATATCGTCGTGAGACTTAAATACCGCGTAACTAGCAATAGGCATATTAGGTTTAATTTGAAATCTGCTGTTATATTGTAGGTACACGTCTATTATTACCGAAAAACACCTAATTTCAGCAATAAACTTAGTTTTAACGCAAATTATTGCATTTAATCTATCCACTTTGAATTAAGCGCAAAAAAGCTCGTGGGTGTCATGGCGTCCGAATGTGACGTCACACCTGGGTAAGTATTGCATGTTTATGCTCAACGAAGAAAATCAACAAATTAATACATATTTCGTTTGTTAGAAATTAATTCTAAAGTTTTCTTTGGAATTGGATTGGGTACGGTTTCTTTGTGCAAAAATACATACATACATTGCTTATGTTACAAACAAGAAAATATCCCAACAAATTTATGTAGTTACGAATTAATTAATACTTGTGGAGTTTTAATAAATAGGTATATTTAGTAGTTAAACTAGTATTAGGTACTTTCTTCGGCAGCGAGTTAGCTATCCTCAAAAACAACCGGTGCCGTAAGTGTTCCACTGCCACAATTGTTAAAAAAGGCTTGTGTGACTTAAATTTTACTTAGCAATAAAATTATTAATAATGTACTTACAAGGAAGTTCTCACATTTTGAAATTCAGATGAGCAAAAGTCTTCATTTTACGCAAGAAACTCCCATCATCAACAAATCAAGTCTGGGCAAATTAGAGCTATTTGCCTTTAGGCTATTACATTGCCCAATGACCTTGAGGATTTGGTCATTGTACCAGTACTTATCCCTAGGTTATGAAAAAAAACAGACGCGTAGTAATGTCGCCTTCATCTTTGCTTAATTTGTTTTCTCTCTGATTGTGAAAGACACTAATAAATATTCTTATCTTGTATAATAATAATTTCTGTTATTTGTTGGTTTTATCAAAAATGGATCTACGTTTGGCTACCAACTCGTCTGACGCTATCTTTAAAAATCGAGTCTTGGTTTACCCAAACAGGAAACAGGCGTGATTTTATGTATCTATTAAAAATAATTTTAAAAAGTGAGGTGCTTTTGATCTCCGTTTTGACCAAACGCCTCATTAAACATAAGTGCGACTACATAGTATTTTCTGAAGGTTTGATGATGATCAGGTATAAATACTAATGGAACTTAACAATGAAAATAATTAGGTAACCTTGTTTTCACTAAAAGTCATATTGAGCTTGAGCGGCTGTACTATCTATACTAGATATTAATTTCTGAAAGTCTGACGATGATGTAAATATAGAACGGATGAAACACAATTCAACAATGAAAGTAATAACGGTGTCCTTGTTATCATTCGTTATTTTATTTTGCACGCATGCTGTTTCATGATTTCTTCTAAGGGTCTGACACACATCTATATACCTAAGTTAACTAAAGTCAGCAGATTGAATATATTTTCGCTAAAGAGATATAAGTAGAAGAACACAAATCTATCCTATTTAGAATTTATATTTGTTGCCTCACACCACAACACGTGAAAGGAGGTGAACAGATTTCAATGTTTTTATTTAATTGATTAGGTACTGCTCCAACTGCTTCAATAAAATCTGTCAATCATGAAATACAATTTGACCCCTATTATGTTCGAGTTCCGTACACCGTAAAAGTTATTTTCAATAGTTGTATAGTAGTACATGTTCTCTCCTTACCTCAACAGTTTTATGCTCTCGAGCTTGACGAGCCAGTCACACTTGACGAGGTTACTCTTGCTATTAAGAAACAACAAAATAAACGCGCGGTCGGTTTTGACTCTATACCGGGAGAACTATTGAAATACGGCGGTGAGGATTTGTACTCGGCGATGTGGAAACTCTTTGTTGTTATGTGGGAACAAGAACAAGTCCTTAACGCTTTTAGTATATCTCTCATTCGGGCCCTATATAAAGGCAAAGGTGACCGACCTAATTGTGATTCTTACCGTTACCTTACTCTCAGTGCCTGGGAAAGTCTTCGCCAGAGTTCTCTTAAACCGCCTCAGGCATTTATCTGAAAAGAATTTGCCAGAATCCCAGTTTGGCTTCCGACCTGATCTTGGTACCTGTGAGGCAATTTTCTCATTGCGTATTACAAGAAAAAAGCAGGGAACAGGGTCGTAATATGTATCTCTGTTTTGTTGACCTTGAGAAGGCATTCGATAGGGTACCGCGAGAAGCCCTCTGGATAGTGCTGCAGAAACTTGGATGCACGGAGAAATTTGTAAGACTTCTGCGACTCCTGCATGACGACATGCAGGGCTGCGTCGCTGTAAGCCTGATCAGTCAGAATTATATCCCGTTACCTGTGGGGTAAAACAAGGGTGTGTCCTCGCACCCACACTGTTCGCGTTATACTTTGCAGCCGTAGTCCAGGAAGTCTTGACAACCCCTAAAGGAATCCGCATTCGTTTCCGCAGTGACGGTAATCTTTTTAACTTAGCCAGATAAAAGGGTCGTACGAAAGTGTCTTACGCACTTATCACAGAGATCATCTATGCAGATGATCTATGCTTTGTGACCGATTCCTCAGATGGCCTGCAACAACTTATGACCACCTTTAACGAATCCTGCCGTAGTTTTGGTCTGAAGATTAGTGTCAAAAAGACGGAAGTGATGTCTCAAGATATGTCTTTGAAAAAGCATTAACGCATGCTTAGCGAACTCTAAAGTTACAATATTAAATGGAAAAAGAATACGGTCGCGAACAGGATTCGAACCTGCGCCTCCCGGATAGATACTCCAGGCGCTCTGACCAACTAAGCCATCTCGACCTCAGCAGGGACCTCAGGGAGGCGTAGGTTCGAATCCTGTTCGCGACCGTATTCTTTTTCCATTTAATATTGTAACTTTGGAAGTGATGTCTTTAGATATCCACGGTCAAGAGACACTGATCATCAAACTCGGTGAAGATATACTTAAGCAGGTCAATACATTCCGTTATCTGGGGAGCACTATAACATCAAAGTGCGACCTTGAAGCTGAAATCAACAGTCGAATTGGCAGCTGCGGTATTTCGCAAACTGGATCGCAAGCTCACATGACCTTAAGCTGGCTACCAAAATCGAAATCTATAAGGCGGTGGTGTTGCCGAACATACTGTACTCTTCAGAGTCGTAGACAGTTTACCCCCGCCTCGCTGGACCGTTTCCACCTGAAATGTTTGCGCAAAATACTCAACATCCGTTGGTCTGATCGCATTCGGGATACGGAAGTGCTGCGGAGAGTCAATATTATGGGGATTGAGGCTTACCTCATGCGGTGGCAACTCCGTTGGTGTGGACACGTCTTGCGAATCAACAGAGATCAGTCAGATCAACGTATGGCAAAATGCATCTTTTTCTCTGAACTTGAGGAGGGCAAGCGGCATGGTGGACAACTCCTCAGGTATAAAGATGTGCTTAAGCGACACATGAAAAAGTGCGACATTGAACCTTCAGAGTGGGAACAAACAGCCGCTCGACGACCGGAATGGAGTTCTTTGGTGAAAGTCAAAGTCAAAGACTTTGAGGAGAATCGCTGCTCGGAGAAGGATGCTCGACGCAATGAACTGAAAGCACTCCCACCTTGTGCTATCACTTATAATTACTGTAATGGTGTGCTAACCTGCCCCCATTGAGCGCGAACTTTTGTTAATAAGATCGGCTTTATTAGTCATACACCAACGTCAATTAAAACGGAGTTGAAGAGGTCGCCGTGGCCGAAATCGGTCGAGGAGGTATTATTATTATTTTCAATAGGTCCTTACAAAATGGTTTAACTTTTTCTAATTCTATTTGGTGATAGGTTATCAATTTAAGGCGCTTGATTGGATATAAGTTATTCATTCATTGATGTCATCGGTGCCTTATTGAAGGTGGTGGCGTGATGGTTAGTGATACGTAAATATAATCTTATAAAAAATATTGGTATGTAGTACATTTAGAAAAAAGACCGCAATGCTCTATGCCTATCTCTTATACATAAACCACAATTAAGTACTTTGTGCTAAAAAAATATGGATAATTTAATAATGATTTATGAATATTATTATTACGCATACTATATTGATCCTTACCAACGAAAGTTACTTCATCATCAAGACAATTTTATGAAGATAAACTTTGCCCTAAATAGCATGTTATTTGAAGGCATTGTTTAGGAGATAATGTATAATGAAAATAATTCAACAGTCAAGTGACCGAGCTGTGTGACGCATAAACCCCGCCTGATGAAGATGAACTGTGAATTATTTTCAATTTGTTGGTTAGTACTAAATAAGTAAGTAAAATATAAAAACGTGGGTGAAACCGCGGGGCACAACTAGTTGTTTAAATAAATCTATTCAACCATTCTTAAATTTTAGGTAACCAGTAGATAGATAGACACAAATTTTATGTTATTATGAATGGTTAGGGTTTTTTTTTAATCAAAAGTAGGTCTATGGTTGACCACCAATTTGCCTGATGCTAAACGATCGTTACGACCGGGATTTTGTGTTTCTCTGAAAGATAGAATCCGGAAAAATGTAAGCCGACACAGAATCAAAGTTATCGACATAGGCCACCAAATGAGAAAAGCTTAAGATCGAGCTCAATGGCGTGCACTTGGAGAGACCTTGTGTGTATGTCCAGCAGTGAAGTGCTACCTGACAGGCTAATAATGTTATGATCCATTGAAATACATAATGATACGTTATACTGCGCTAGCGCCTATAAGGTATAGCGTGATGATACTGAAACGTTATAAATTTTTGATTAAAGAAAAATGCGCCTTTAGCAGGATTTTAACCTGTATTCTTTATGTGCTACATATATTACATGTATTAAGTTATAATAAAACATCACAATCTCTGGATGAAAACACCGTTAAAGTTCTAAAAAAGGGCCTTAATTTCGCGCTAGCACCGAGAAAAATCCCGTACGAAGATATAATATGCAACGTTGAGGACTGTCTTATAAAAAACAACGTAAAAAAGGAAGATTTGGAGGCGATTCGTCAAGACGTGTCATGTGTACTACGTCGAAGCAAATTGTCCAAACCAAATCTTTCTCGCGACGAATACCTCGCTCTAAAAAACGTGAGTAAAGACCCCGAGTTGACTATCCTTCGCGCCGATAAGGGTAATGCAACGGTAATAATAGATACGTCCGATTATAATAATAAAATTCGAGATCTCTTGTCGGATAATAGCACATATAAAAAGGTAAACAAAGACCCAACCAATAAAATTCTAAAGAAAACATCAGAATTAATATCAAAATACTCCGACACCCTGGAATTAATTGGACGTAAACATATTGATTCCATCTTGCGCGAAACCACCTAAACTGTACGGGTTGCCTAAAATACACAAGGAGAACGCTCCACTACGACCAATAGTGAGCCAGATTGACACACCAACCTACAAACTGGCACAACACCTAGCGAAGATACTCTCAAAACTTCGTGGACAAACTAACACATATGTGAAGGATTCTTATCATTTCATCAGCCAGATCAAAGACCTAAAACTGACTGAGGATGAAGTGATGGTTAGCTTTGACGCGCAGTCCTTATTTACCAACTTACCAGTTAAGGATTGTTTGGAAATTGTCAAGAAGCAGTTGAGTGACCATGACATGCCTCTAGCATATGCAGAGTTACTTGAGCACTGCCTTACCAGCGGCTACCTATTGTGGGACAATGAATTCTACCTGCAAGTTGACGGTGTGGCCATGGGTTCACCGGTCTCCCCGGTGGTTGCCGACATCTTCATGGAAGATTTTGAAAGGAGAGCCCTCCTGACGGCCCCGGCTATGCCGAAGATTTTCAAGAGGTATGTTGATGATACTTTCACCATCTTGCCTCACAATGGGGTCCCTGCATTTTTAGACCACCTAAATTCCATACATAATAAAATTCAATTCACTATGGAATTAGAGAAAACCAAGTCACTGGCCTTCCTTGACATATTACTTATCACTATCTTATCATTTTACATCCATAATCCGGATCATTCTGTTAGTCACACTGTGTATAGAAAGCCCACCCACACAGAAAGATACTTGAACGGTGAATCTCACCACCATCCTTGTCAGTTAGCTACTGTCGCCAAATCTTTGTTACAGAGAGCACAAGGCATCTGCGACGCCGACCACCTGGCAGGGGAACTCAACCATGTGAAGCAAGTTCTCAAACATAATAACTTACGAGCTCCACATCCCCGTCGCAGAAGCCGCCCAAAGCCCACCACAGTTGATCGCAGACCTGCTGTCCTACCTTTCATCAAAGGGGTCACCGATAGAATTGGTCACATCTTGAAGCGTGCTTCTATCAAAACCTACTTCAAGCCACATAGAAAGATCAGCCAACTTCTCAGACCGGTGAAGTGCCACATTCCCTTACAAGATGCAGGGGTCTACAAGATTGATTGCGATTGTGGGCTATCATACATAGGGCAAACAAAGCGTAGCATTGGCACCAGGTTGAAAGAACACATAGCTGACGTCAAGAATAGACGCTCAACAAAATCTGCAGTCTGTGAACATACAACAGACAAACCCAACCATTTTCTACGTTTTGACCAACCCCAAATCCTCGCGAAAGAAAACCGATATATACCGAGAATGCTCCGCGAGGCTATTGAAATTAAAAAACACCCAAATTTCAATAGAGAAGATGGTTGGCAATTACCACCTGTTTGGAACCCTGTACTGAAAATAATCAAGTCCCAAACAAAGTCAAGTCACAAGAAAAATCAAGATACTGTGAGCGATTACTGCGTGCATCGGAACACCTTTTAGTTTATAATTCGATAAAATTTTAAAATTGTATCTCTAAATTTAAAACGACTGTGACCCCTGAGTTTGTTTCGGTATTTCTTCTCAGGGATAGTCTTAGGAAATACCGCCGCGATTTAGTTTTAAATATGTATCAGAGACAAAAATAATTTTATGAATTTATCAATTATATGTACGGTAGACTGAAATAATTTTAAATAAACTGTTGAGACACCTGACACCTTAGTCCTCCTGCGACCACGAACGCTGCAAAGTGTTCGAAACGTCAGGAAAAACAAAAAAACCAATAATACACGCGATTAATCCGGTTAAAAGTTGTTTTATTATAATGTGTAGTGATCGCGCAAACCTAAGATATTACTATGTATTAAGTTATCTGGCTCATTAAGAGCGTTATCGGTAAACGGCCCGCCCGCGATTTAGAACGTTGACGTGTCTGTGTGCAACCGCACGACACACACACACGCAGATGTAGCGCGGTGTGAATTTCATGAACCACCAACTAGTTTTGATCTTTTGGATCAATTATATAAATAATTAATTAATTATTATTAAATATCATTTATTCCAGACTTCAATCCATTAATTTTACTCCGTTTATATTATATAATTAAATATATTAATACAAATAAATATAAATAAATAGCTTTAGCTGTTTGACGGATATGGAGGGAAATCCAATATTGTATAAAGGGACTGTCAAGCCTGTCCGCTATTACTTTCAGAATGCTGTTGGTGCTCGTCCTGATACGGTGCATTACTGAGGCTGCTCTTTTTCTCATGATGGCATGAAAGCCATCAGTGTGAGCCTCCATAAACAAACCGGACGCACTACAATATCTCGGTAGCCCCAACAACATCCTGAATGCATCATTATATTGTATACGGAGAGCATTGAGTGTCCTCTGAGTATAGCTGACCGACGTATAAAAAGACTGGCAGTATGCCTTGAACACGTCTATCTTAACTTGTTTCATACATTGCTAACCTACGAGCCAGCATAGTCCGGGGAAATATGCTGGCTCGTGGCACGTCATCACAGAGATACTCCGTGACCCAAGTACTTGAATTGCGCGACTCTATTTAGCGGTGTGACGTACGAGTATAATGTATAACATGTTTTGTGACTGTGCTAACTTCAATATGACAAATAAACATTTCAAATTATTTCTTTTTATCAAAAAATTAGCATTAATTAGTGTTATAAATGGTAGAACATACCCTTTATTTTATTTTTTTATAAAATATAGACGTCAAACCAAAGATTGTCATACCTACTAAAGTTCAAGCAACTTCGTCAAGTAAAGACTCTGCCTTCTACTTGCGCGTGTATAGATCATAGACTCGGGGCACAAATAAGTATCCTGCGCTTCATTAAAAAAAAATAAGGTTAATCGATTTTATTATCATGTTTTTTCGCAAGTGTTGATATACGTCGTATAAACGCCAATTGGGCCTGTCTGATTTTTTGTAAGACGTAAAAATTGATTTTTTTTGATTATGCGCTATATTTTGTTAATTTCCACTCATAAAAGTAAGAGATTATAAAATTAACTAATAATCTTAATTTGACATCAGTTTACATTTTATTTATTCTGTGGACTAAAAGTATGATAGAAGAATTGAATAGATTCAGGCGTTACTTTGCGGAAGTCCATTACAATGGATGCAAATAAATAAAATATCTAGCTACTTCCACAAAATTCAGGGTAGTCACGCTTGCGTATGTGCATATATTTGCGGGCGGGCGGGCTGTGCACAGGTAATGCATGACTACCCTCAATTTTGTGGAAGTAGCTAGATATTGTATTTATTTGCATCCATTGTGATAGAAGAGGATAGAAGTACATTGGCAGTTTGAGTGATGCCAACTCCGTAAAAGGAAATGTTTTCTGGCATTTTTATAGTGAACCTATTTTAACTAAATTCGCATTTTATGATACGAATGTATTTTATTTTTTGAACTTATATTATTAAACTTATATTTTTACAAGTATATCAAAATAGATCTATGCCCAAAAACGTAAAAAACGTCCGTTTTATATTAATAAACATCAAAGTTTGAATACTAAAGCTGGCAACACTTGTCGATTCGACGTTTGTGACCTTCATTTGACAATACCAACTGACAGGTGTTTGTTTTGAGTTCGTTTAGAAACTACGTGTGTTAAAAATTTGTGAACACAACACGTAATTACGGTTTTTTTTTTTTTATAATGTTCTTAAAAATTAAATAGCCAAATTAGTTTTTCATAATTAGCTAAACATTCGAAAATATATATAAAAAAATACCTTATTTTTTTTTCATGCATTCCCAATTAAAGCGAATGACTTCACCCCTCAATTGAATGCAACTGCCGTGGTTTTACTTGACCTTTTGTCAACTGATAACGAAGCGTGACGTCACAACTCATTATAAGCGGAGCCATGGCACCCATGAGCGCGTTGGCGCTTAATTCAAATTAGATAGATAAAAATGCAATAATCTGCGTTAAAACAGAGTTTATTGCAGAAATAATGTGTTTTTCGGAAATAGTAGATGTGTACCCATATTATAGAAAAATCAGTCATCGTGCCTATTATAGTAATATCACGATAAATTTTACTTCTTCTTATCGTGTGGTTGATGAACAACCTAGTGTCAGAGTTTAAACCACCCGTAGGTCTCTGACATGGCTTTACACACAATCGAGAATATCTCTCAGGTTTGCTGGTTTCCTCACGATGTTTTCCTTCCCCGTTATAAGCAAGTGATAATTAATTTATAATACGCACATGACTACGAAAAGTCAGTGTTGCGTGCCTTGGATTCGAACTTGTGACCTTCGACTTCTCAGTCCAACAGTCAAACCAATAGGTTGTCACTGCTCAAAAAAAAAATTACATTGCCGATACGGTTCGGTTCAACCACTAACTACTAAATCTAAAGGCAAGTTACGAGTAAAACACTACTAAATAATTGTACATTGCCAATAAATTAGTTAATATACATCAATGGTCAGCAATCACGAATTAAAGAATTACCTACAATATGACCTGAATACGGAAAGACTACAGTTTGAGGTAGCTAAGCTATTCAATAAATTGCCAATAACATTAAAAGATTTAGTATCTCTTATGTGTGAAATCAAAATTAAAGGATTATTGAATGTCAGTGAATCAGGTAGTAAGTATACAGAAAAACCTAAATTGGTTTATGTTGACACTGTCTGTCTATTAACTTTGTATTTTTTGTGGAAAAGGTAAAATAATAAAAAAAAATTAAGACAAATATCATAAGGCTTACATAATGCTATACGTCTTCTAAAACAGCTGAAATTTTTTTAATGTTAACTAAAGTTAACATAGTAATATCTTAGGTTTGCGCGATCACTACACATTATAATAAAACAACTTTTAACCGGATTAATCGCGTGTATTATTGGTTTTTTGTTTTTCCTGACGTTTCGAACACTTTGCAGCGTTCGTGGTCGCAGGAGGACATCCATCCAGTCCTCCTGCGACCACGAACGCTGCAAAGTGTTCGAAACGTCAGGAAAAACAAAAAACCAATAATACACGCGATTAATCCGGTTAAAAGTTGTTTTATTATAATAAAGTTAACATTTTAAATGAAATGTCTTTTGCGAAATACTGTGGCGTAACTATATCATCTGGGGCCTGCGGCAAATTCATTGGACTGCCCCAGAAAAAAACAGTTTTAAATTAAATTTTTATTAAAACTGATTTTGTTGTAATTCAATTTTAATAAATCTCTGACGTAGTTAACCAACAGTATTAATATAAGTACTTATTGTGTGCATTTTAATTATATTAATTTTCTAAAGCATAGGTATTACATATTAATAACAAAATAACAATTTAATCTTTACAAAATTATTTTTATTTACTTTCTTCGAGGTTTCTGTTCCACAGAAGTTAGTTATGGCTACGTATAGGTCGCGGCATGGATCTTGAGCGCTAGGCAAAAAGGGAGGGGATAGTTGCGCAGGTGTACATGCAAGCACACAATTACTAAATTGTTTTACTGGACATAATATTATTTTTCTCTATTACATTGTTTTTATACTTATAAGCGTAATTTAAAAGATAAGTGTGAAAACTAAGTATGCATAGAATCAAAAATCAGGTAAATAATTTATCAAAACCTAGTATGAGTATGTACAAAAAAATATTATCATATAATATTGTTAATTTAAACGCTTGGCAGGATTTATTGCTAGCTTCTGTCCTATTTTCGATCCAACGTAAACTAGTAATGGCATTTTTTTTTTATAAATTGTTGAGTAGCTTCATTGGTTTGTTTTTTAATCTGTTTTAAATTATTAACAATGTCTACACACACCACATCGTACAGCATTTTCCTTGCCTGCCTAGTCAAGACATTGCTTCCTTTCGGCATCTTGTAAAATACCTACGCTACGAATCAATAACACGTACCAGTATAAAAAAAGGAATCTTTCGTTATTAGCTAATTAAATGGTAATAAAATATGTAAGTTGAGTGAGCGCAACAGTACCTACTTCACGGGATGCGAGACGTATGTCAAACACTTTCACCAATGCGAATGACAACGTCATACTAATTAACCAATAGCCATAGTGTGATGCATTCATGCACCGCACGCGGCGACCAATTATATTATTTCACGCCCGCCACCCCGCTACTCCCCGCTAATCGGACCTAAATTTTGACTTCTGCGCATTCAAGGCCAGCGCTCAAGATGCGTGCCCCTATTTATACCTTGGCTATTCTGTCTACTTATTGAAAATTCTATGGCCTTATCTCTAAACTTTGATTTTGTTATTGATGGGTACTTTTGCGGAACAGAAAGCTCAGAGAAAATAATTTTAATAATAAATACGTATATCGTTAAGAATAAATTGTTATTTTGTTATTAATATGTAATACCTATGCTTTTGAAAATTAAATTTACTTATAAGTTTTACAAAATTTTGTTAAAAATGTTAGGTTACTTCTGTGTTCGCGGCATCTCGGGCCGGGGGCCCGTGGCATTTTCCCAGCCCTGCCACCCTATAGTTACGTCACTGGCGAAATATATTCTTTAAACCGTAACATCTAATAAGTGCCATCATCCGTTCCTGATGTTGTAGCTATCAAATATTTAATATTAAGTAATTATTATAGTTGTTGCATGTAGTGATGATTCGTAAGTAAGGACCTTATCGTGAAAGCTGCTATCAAGAAACTGAATTCAAAAATGGAAGGAACTCAATTGGACTGTATGTAAAATATGCGTGCCTATATAGGTAAATATACAGTAAATTCGGCCACAATTAAATCCTTGCCCATAGTGTAGAATGGTAAAATAACATAAGTATCCATGCTTGAATGCTCTTTTGTAATCTGATAAAAAATATTTAGAGTACTGTATCTACAGAAAATAATATTGGCTCATTCATTCATCCACGAAAAATGTAAGTTATAAAGAATTTGAGGGAGCTTATTCTTCCCTGAAATCATTTATTGTGGCTGTGTTTTGATTTCTTCTACTTCTTCTTATCATGTGGTTGATGAACAACCTAGTGTCAGAGTTTTTAAACCACCTGTAGGTCTCTGACATGGCTTTACACACCATCGAGAACATCTCTTAGGTGTGCTGGTTTCCGCACGATGTTATCCTTCACCGTTTTAAGCAAGTGATAATTAATTTATAATACGCACATGACTTCGAAAATACAGTGGTCTTTGCCTTGCCTTGGCCTTGGATTCGAACTGATGACCTTTGACTTTTCTGTCCAAAGGTCATACCACTAGGCTATCACTGTTTTGACTCATATCATTTAAAACGGGTGTTGTTCGTATTTTATTTGTGCTGTATTTTCTTATTGATCTAAGAAGAAGTCTTTTTTTAAGTGTACTAGTTAGGTAGATAAAATATTTGATCATTTAAATTTTGTTTTCTCTTAGGGTCGTTTAGAGATGTCTCATTGTCGCCCATAAAACAGACGGTAATCCAAAAATATGAAGAGATACCACGAATAGAGGAAAAATATTTTTCCTGATTACTTCGGCACAAAAAATAATAGTTTCTCCATTATTTTATTTTTCTGTTCAATATACCGTTGTCTTGCGTTACTCATAGTATTGCATAGTCAGCTGTCGTTCCGAAATCATGTCATATTAATATAACCGGTAGACGTTAATTAAATGATCTGACAAACATTTCTAGATCGTCACTCTCCAACCTGTCATGGCTGTCTCACGACAAAAGTCAAGCATTATAATTTAATATGTGCCGAAAAATAACTACTAGCGTAATATATAAAACAAGACTTTATTTTATCCAGGGGTATGCTGGGACTCCACCCATATAAAAATAAAACGTCGCCTTTGTTGGCAAAATCAAAAATGTCAAGGACTGTGCTCTGCCTGTACTATTGTACTACTGTACTCTGCTTGTCGGAACTATATATAACAATAATGAAGCGAGACGCTACGCTATTACTGCGCGGCCACTTGCGTATAACAGACATGGACAATTTACGAGTACTGTATTTAGGGTCGTCATGTACAAGCGATTGCATCTAGTCAAATATAGATAAATTATTAACGTTTTGCATTAATGCACTATACATAGAGAGTAAGTAAGTGTGAATACGATCGTATTCATTTTAAGCATTGTTATTTATTTTTATGCATTGTTATATTATTATATATTTTGTTGCTAAATACTGTCAGACGTAAAAAAAAACTGTAATGGACATAAATAAAATATATATTTTCATACAATCGTTTTTTATTTCTTCGGATTAGAATATGTTACTGATAAATCTTATTATAAATAATCCATGAACTACAATTTCGTTTTATATGTTTAACCAAAAACATTTGAGCTGTTGTGTTCTGTTTGCTACTTGTTATATTAGTAATAATAAAATGTTGTTCTATTTGCTTTATTTATATGCAATTGAGTAATTTTGAATATGTACTTTTTTAAGGACGTGTTTGTAAGGCATTTCTCTGAAGGAAAACTTGTGTCATTGTTTCATAATCGACAATAAGGTTTATTTAGTTATTAAAGAAAATTTAAATCTTATTTATGCACTTACGAAACAATGTCAACGAGTTCAGATTATTCGATGTGTATGTTGTTAATCCGCCCCTAAATTTAACGTTTCGGATAATATTTATGTTGATTTTTAGTGCATATGAAACTGTAAAACTGAATTTAAATCGGGGCAACATCTTGTAATATTGTGGCATCTTATGGTGTTTCAAGGGCAAATAAATTATATATTATATTTAATAATGCGCCTTTTGTTTTGAGTTATGCGACAAGTCTCGGCAACGATCGCTATGAATTCTGTGAGGAATTTTCCGCGCGTCTAAACGTGTTTATATAGTTTTACCTGATTCACATAATTCGGACATTAAGAGAGAAATAAAAGATTAGGTATGATACTTTGAATAAGTACATATTAAGATTCACGAATGTGGCACCACTGTCGTGGCAGTGTATCTTCATTTGAAATAAGTGGTTTAATAAGCTGCAGTAAAATTGAAAGTAGGTATAGTTTTTGCAATTCACGAGTGTGGCCGGCCCTTCGTTGTGGTAAAGATGTATCTGTATACGTCTTAATGTGTGCGTGTGCGCGGTTGCGTTTACGGTTAGCAAAGTTTAAAATAAAACTCTTTTTGTGTTGTAATTCATTTGTTTAGGGAAACAATTATGAGAAATAATATAATTTATTTATTCATAGATTAATTTTAATAATTCTTCGTCATAAAAACTATCACTGTCTTCGATATCGCTGTCACTACTGGATTCACCTACATTAATAACAAATTCAAAGTCGTAATCAAAGTATGTCATGTATTCATTTTCGACTATTTCTAAATGCTTGCAAGTGTTAGAGCAGGTGGTATTGTCAATGTTGTTCAACCCATCATGTATTAAATTTTGTATTGCAGTCATATTTTGTTCAATTTTTTTCGAGGCAATTTGGTTTTCTTAATTATTTTAAAGACACTAGAGACATCTAGCGTAATTTAGCTGAATTACGTAAGAATGAATTGAATATTGTATCTTTCAGTTTTCCCTATTCACCGCTAGGTGGAGAATGAAGAAGTGGGCGGCGTTTTCGGCGTTTGACAGCCCCCCTCACCCCGAAAATCGTCACGCAGTGTTCCTTTAGAAAAGGCCCTTAGAACATCTCTTTATAATTGCTTCATGGGGTACCCATGGGAGAAAGGCGTGAGTTTATGTATGTATGTATGTATTTTAACGGTTTATCAGTTTTATTAATAAAATAACATAAACAAAGATGAAACAAAAACAATGTTCTGTAGTCCTTCATATCTTGACTTTTCATATGTATGCGCGGGAGTAGCAAAAGGAGTAAAAAGTAACAAATGCGAATTTAAAGAATAGCGCGCCAAGGTCAACTTAGATCGTCTTTAAAATTCACAAAAGGGAGTACACGTGATGCGTCACAAAGCTGCGCAGTGCAGACTGCAACTCATTACGTTCTCGCCTCGCTTTCCTAATAGGCGAACACTTTAAAGGGGGCGTGGCCTAGAGCCGGCGCAGGATTTAAGAAAAAAAAAAATGTGGCGGAATACGTAGCGATTGTACATGTCGAACCACATCCAAAGGTCGACCGCACTCGTGAATTGCAAGAACTATACCATAAAGGTAATATTAAATAGGCACTCATTTGTAGACTTTTTTTTGTTTTTAAATTAATTACCTATATGTGCCACGTGCCGCATAGGGAGCAAGATGTTTGGTCTCTTAGTAGAGAGAACGACGACGCTTGCCAAATTATATATATATACAATGTTGCACCGGTGTAAATTCAGCTGTATAATATCTTCTAATGTCGAATCAATTGCAATTTCTATGTTTTTTTTTTTAATTTATGTATTTTATTTAATAATAAACTTTTGCTGGCTTAACTCATTGAGGGGTAGTAGACGCCTATAGACGTCATAATAAAAAATATATATTGTGTATGGTCTAACGTCCGTCAATGGGTCAAGGATATACAGTTTTAGGGCTGCATTAATACTCCATCGGGTTGAGCCTGTGCATTCAAACATACAGATGGAAATTGGAACTATCTTGTTTGAATTAACTACGAAATAAATGTGCTAAATTAAGATTTTGTCGCTATATTATGATACTAAGAGATACCCATACTTATTGTAGCATATTGTAGTATTAAAGGTGTTAAGGCTTACTCCAGTTTTACTGATGACCTATGGGATTTTCTAATATATATATATAAGGTCCTAATTTATTAGGTAATTTCTTTTTAAGAGGTCAATGTGTAAGTGATAAGGATTCATTTAAGCTATAATACAAATTTTTAAAACAATTTTATTTTTTTCTTAATGTTCGCCGTTCAAGGAGCAGTTTTTGTCTTGCTAGTACTATGTTAATTACAAATAATCTGTTATATCCATTTAATTCTTAGCTTAAGTGAATGTATTTGACTTATATATTATCCCTTTCAAAGGAAATTACCTAATAAATTAGGACCTTATATATATGATTTTCTATCAGACTCGCAAAATATTGTAAAGAGTTCTTGATGACCATTCCATTTTTATAAATCTGTAATACGTGTCCTCGTTCAAGAAATTGTAATTGCGACGGTTGTGTCGAACTTACAAAGTATGTATACTTAAATATTGTGCACTGTATTACATCTTGTTCTTATCGATATCGGTCGATGTTGTTTAACCTATGACTGATGAAATTTTGTGTTTAATAATTTTGCAATAAATTATACTTTAGCATACTTAAATATAAATAAAATATTTATATACTTTCATTTTTTTTTGCATGATTTATATATATATATATATATATAAATCATGCAAAAAATAATAATTGAAATATACAAATATTTTTCTATTAAGTTCAGTCTTAGTGTTTAGTAGTAAGCCGAGTCCAATACATCATAAGCAATATTTTAAATTCTTTATACATATATTATGTATATAATTTTACCCTCAATTGAAAATAAGGATGTTTTCTGTATTGAATTTAGTTCATAACTAACTTTGCTATTTTAAGGCTGCTTCGTATGAAATGCTTTTCTAGTGAAGAAGATGGCTTGTCTCTCCATGCTGCTGAAAGAATTCAGCGGCAGGCCAGGGATGGCTGTTTCATCAGACAGCGGGTAAACTAGATCTCAATATGAAAAGGAACTTATTTATAAAAGGCTGTATTTTATGTACACCAAGGGTGACCTTATCAATTTGAATATTAACTTCGATAGTATCGCAGTGGATTTCTCCATCGTAATCAAAATTATAAGCTTAGTCCCCAAAATTAAAAATATTATTATTACTTATCAATGTTATGTAAATTCTTTGTTTTTTAATATGAGCAAACATACTCTTAGTAGTTCCAGGTTTATACTCGTAATTTTTGCTCATGGGAACTGGGCTTTAATATTTAAAATATGTTTATTTCATACATAGATTGTGTGTAAATTACCCAGAACTAGCTATGTGCAACCACATATGAGTTTTCATATGCCGAGGATCCCAAGCGATTACGATTAAACTTCGTTTTTCGCCAATTAAAACTTTTAATACAGCTGTTCAATAGGGCGGAAACGAGCCGATGATTAATCAATAACCGACTTTCATTCGCTTACTGTTAATATCTCATTTTACTAGTTATTATCTATCCTGTTTTAATACGACGAAGTACAGTCGAGGAGACGAATTATGACTCAGCTTTCAAACTTACTTTTTTCTATGAATTAATTTAATGTTTCAACGAAATTAGCTTGTTTAGTTTGTCTATTGTCATCAAGACGTATTCCCCTTAATTTAAAAAGTTAAGTGTAGCTAGGTATCTGTTAGTTTAACTATTTTAAACTAACAATATATATTTGGATAGATGGTTCATGGTTCCATTTAATCAGTTGTGAACTTTAATCTATGTGTATAACTGTATACATAGATTAAACTTTTTGGTGACAGGAACAGACTTCCAATATTAACTAAGATTGGTTAGGAAATCAAATCCAAAACCATTAAAAAAAGGGAAATTTGTTCTAAAGAACAAAGTAAATTTTTGAAAAAGAAACTGCTGTGTTGGAGCCAACTCATTCATCATCAATCATTCCTTTGTGCTTATGGCACCAATAGATATCATCTTTGATCGAAACAAACTCATTCTATTCTTGGATCTTGGACGTATTAACAACGATGCAAGTGCGTTCACATGCGCTTATCAATTCCCGATCAAACGAGGTGTGCGAGGATAAAACATCACCCAAGCTTTTTATGGCTGTTTTGGAGGACGTCCTTAAATAACCGAATTGGGAAACCAAAGCAGCTCAATTGAGGATGTTCACTTTTCGAATCTCCGGTTTCAGGCGACTTGATTCAATTATTGAACCAAGATCGGATCTCAAAACGGGGCCTCAAAAGTGATGGCTATAATATTTCAGGTGGATCGATGCTAACCGTTATGGTCGGTGGAGAAATAATTGAGATACTATTTTTGGCACAAACCATAAACAAAAGGTTGCCGCAATGCCTCAAACAGCGTCTAGCCAATGTGTCTTGTCTACAGCGATTTATAGTGCTGAAACATGGAAATTTAATTAGGAAGGTGCACAAAATGAGGGTCGCGCAAAACGCACGCGCGAGCATTAATATTAGGGCCGAAATCGAGTTAGAAACACAGATATCCGAAAAGATTTCCTGCGTGGCGCTGGGAAGGAATCATGGCTGTGGTAGTCGATTCCGAACCAAATGGCGGATAGAAGAAGGCAAACGGAGTGTAGAGATGTTTCCATGATAAACAAAGAACCCAAGACCTGCCCAAAACAGGAAATGCTGGCATAAAATAAGTATGAATAAAGGCGTTATGTCCTGCAGTAGTCGGACAACAGCTATGAATGAGGAATGCAATTAGATTTCGTTAATTTCGAATACATTTCTGAAACGAATTGCCGTATTCGTAGAGGAGCTCGTGGCTAAGTAACAGCCACACACATCGATCGACTGCGTTTTCCGAGGTTGGCCTATGGATGGGTGACCATCATGTCATTTCGAGATCCCTGCGTGCCTCGGAGAGCACGTTAAACTGTCGGTCTCGGTTTGTGAATTAAGATCTATGACAGGCGTTACGATTAATCACACGCTTGAAAGTCTGACCAGTCTTACCACGAGATATCGTTTTACTGGGTAGTAACTGAGTTGTGGAGGTCAGATAGGCAGTCGCTTCATGTAAAATACTGACATTAAGCTATATCCGGTTTCACTGCAAGAAGACCCCATCGTAGTTGGGTAAGTCCAGGGAGATTGATTATCCTGCATTCGAAGCGTACTCCAAAGTTATCATTTTATGCATAAAAAAACACGACGCGACAAAGTGTGTAGTAGCTAATCTAAGGGGTGCCAAAGGGTCCAAGTGCAAATAAGCTATTCCGACCACCTCTCACTAAGCCTAAAACATCCTCAATTTTTTAAATACATCTTATGTTGACGTCAAATTTGCTACTCAGTCACTACAGGGAGACAGCCTACATGACACTTAGAACAAATTTCCCAATTTCTAATAGTTTTTCTTTTGTCTCATACAAATCAGCTGTTTTGCCTCAAACTGACCATTTGAGAGGTACAAATAATTAGCATACAATAAAAAAAAAACTGTCCATGAGAAAGTTTAATCAAAAGGGTATGCTCGAATAATTGGAATTGTTGCTATTAGTATTCACAGTAAAGTTTATCAGAAAATGCATGTAATTATTTTAAACGAAATATTTCTTTATATAGTGCATCATTGAGACTCATTGCAGGTTCGATTCGCGCGGCAAATTTTCGTTTTGGGTGCTATTCAAACTATGTTTATATATGTTTATTCAATCAATTACTATAATCTTTACCGGCAAATAAAACTTAAATTCTGTCAGCAAATGGTATTTTAAGCATTTTTGTCTTTACGATCAAATTCTTAAATAAATTTGACTGCACATATTGGAAGTTAGATTGGATTACTATATAGTTTATATAATGCCAAAGGACGTCGGATACCGGTTAGGGTGCGTCGCACTTTTTATATAGGAAATGTACGGATTATGTTTGATAAAAATAAGATAATATCAAAGAAAACTCAGTCCATTAACTAAAGACAATAAACAGTTCTAACAATTACCAAGGCTTAAAAATGTATTTCTCTTCTAATACCGATTGTCTTTTCGTAATAAAATGTTCAAAATATCATTAGCCAGAAATAAACTTATGTTTAGGTCCAAAATGATGTGTCTTTCAATTTATGTAGTTCTAAATAAGAAAGTCAAATGTCTTTATTTACAGATATGGGCCTAGAAGCAGTGCACCGCCACCTGGTTACCCACCAATGGGCGTTAAACAGATGCCTCCAATGGGTAATATTCCCGTGCAACCCGATCAACCGCCGGGTTATCGAGGTCGCTATGACGCACCTCCATTTGAAGATATTCCTCCTGGTGTTGAACCACCTGTTCCTGGGTTTGAGCCTTCACCGTTTGAAAAGCCACCATTTGGACCACCTGGTCCTATTGATCGCGATCGTTTACCACCTCCTAATTATAGGGATCCGTACAGACCGCCGCCATATGGTGATGGGCCAGCTGGTTATAGGGATTTGTCGGTACCACCTCCAGTTCAAAGCGAGATTCCAGTTCACGTAGGGGACCAACCGCCGCGTTATAGAGATAATTATAGACCTGGACATTATCGTGATCAAGGACCTATGCCGTTTAGAGATGGACAACCATATCGAGAATCTGGGCCACCTGGACCGTATCGTGACCCTAATTTCAGAGGAGGACCACCTCCATTCCGTGATAATTCCTACAGGAATGTTCCTTACAGGGATGGTGGGTTTCGTGACAATCCACCTCATAATAGTTTTCGTGACCCAGGTGTTCCATTCAGACCGCCTAGTACCGATCCTCGAGAGGCAGTGCCGCCTAATTATCATGATCCAAATTACCGTGAAAATTACAGAGATGAAAGTGGCGCTCCTCGAGATCACTCTCGGCCTGGATATAGATCTAACGTTCGTAATAGGGGTGGGCCGAGACGTAATGGAAATGTTGAACACGACAGACATAGAGAGAGAGAAGGCCGTGATAGGGAAAGGTTTAATGATAACCGAGAGCCTATAGATAAAGTCGAAAGGACTCGAGATCCTGAAAAAAGAGCAGGCTACGATAAAACCCGGGACACGCGTGAGGGGCGCGAAGATCGCCCAAGGGATTATGAAAGGAACCGTGATTATGATAAAGAACGTGAGCATGATAAGACCACTCCGGATAAAAAAGTTCGTACCTCACCGAAACGAAACCGCGAAACCCGAGAGAAAAAACGAAGTGAATCTCGAGGTCGTTCTCGTGAGCGAGATAGTAGGCGGGAAAAGAAAGAGGAAAGAGCTCGAGAGAAGTCTTCTGCTGATAGAAGTAGAGATCACAAAGATAAAGAAAAGAAAATGAAAGAACGAAAAAAGAAAAAAAGAGAAAAGGAAAAAGATACTGAGAAGAAAAAAAAACGAGAGAAAAAAGATAAGAAAGATAAAGATCATGTCAAAAAAGAGGATGATGACCCCGAAAAAGAAGAAGTTAAAAATGATGAAAAAGAATCGGATAAAGTGGATATTGAAAAAGAAGTTGCGGTTAAATTAGAAAATAGCAGCACTGAAGTTGTTACTATTAAGCAAGAAAATTCGCCTAAAGTAGAATCCCCCGAGAAACCCGCTGATGATTTATACGGTGATGAAGCTTTGGGAGCTGTTGATAAAGAAATAATTGAAAATTATGTTAAAACTGAGGAAAAGGACGTATCCACGGAGGTCAAACATTTTGAAAATATAAATAATTCTAGAGAAGAACCATTTGACGGTATCGAGCTTCAAGCTAATACTGATGAATTAGATTTAAAAGCCGAAATAGAAGTAAGCAATCCTACTAATAAGGAAATGTTGGCCACTTTACCTGAATTATCCAAATGGGAAGTAGATGAAGATAATATAGAGAAAGCTAAGGAGCCTGGGGAGATTACTTCACCTGAAGAAGAAGAAGACGGAAGTAAAGTTACATCAGATGTCATTAAACGGGCTGAAAATGCAATATTTGCCAAAGCAATAAATTCACTGAGGCCTATAGAAATTAAGAAAATAAGTAGTGACCGTTTGAAGCTTTACGGTGATGAAGCGCCAAAACCTTCTATGAATAATATTCAAATTACTGTTCCAGTAACTGATTCTGAGGCCAGGTCAATAGAGATCAATGACAGAAAAAAGAGATATTCTAAAACACCACCTCCACGATTATCTGTTAAAGATCGCCTTGGTGGGAAAGTAGAAGAAGCACGTAGAGGCAGAGAAGCTCGAGTTGTTCAAAGTACTGTAGAACGTGTTAAGTCAAGATCAAAGACTCCTAAACGTGAACAACCGTATAGACGAGTGACCGTAGAAAGAGAAAGAGGTCGTAAACAGGATACTATTAGACCAGAGCCGTCTAAAAGCGATAGGCGGGTGATGTCTGAAGCTGTAAAAACTGGTGAGAAGCATCGACCACGAAGCCCAAGTGAAAAGAAATACAATAAAGACGAGAAAAAATCCAACACCTATGAAAATAATGTTGTCCGTGATCGTGCTCAGGAGAAAAATGTACCAGGTGACGCAAAAAGTTCACATATGGATCGTGAGCGAAAGAAATCCACATTGGACGAGGCACACTTCGAACCGGATTATGATGAAACTGTAGAATCTGATCATGAACATAAGGAAGAAAACGTTAAGAAACGTGATCGTTCAGCGTCACCCAGTGGGTATAACGAAACTAAAAAAGCTAAACTTGATAACGAAACTATAAAGCTAGATTTAACTAATGTCAAAAAGAAACCTGATTCTGAGAGTGAATCAACTAGTGATTCTGAATATTCGTCATCATCATCATCGTCTGATGCTCGTAAACGTAAGAAGAAAAAGAAGCGCAGCAAGAAAAAGAAAAAACGAGCAGCGAGTGACAGCGAAAGTGAATCTGGGTCTAGCTCTGACGATCATAAGAAAAAGAAAAAGAAGCGTAAGCATAAGAAAAAATCTAGTAAGAAGAAAAAAAAATCTAAACACAAGTAAAGGTTTATTTTTCTTTGTTCTTATGAGTAATGCAGTTCTTTCAAATTCATCGGATAGGTAGGTTAAAAGGTCTAGTGTTTTTCTCAGTTTGATTGCATATGTTGTAAGGTCTGTAGGGATGTAAAGAAAGATTAGCCTGCTGTTTAATAAACTTGTGTTTTAAACAATAAAATTCTTAAAAAAAAAGTTTTATTTTCCATGTTTTTTATTATTATGGCAGTATAGCACTGCTAGGTTCTAACGGGCTACCGGGCTGACGGGGTTGGCTAACGGTCAACCGCACGTTAGTTGTATTTAACACTTGTACTACGAAAACTATCCTTACCGCAACGGTATAAAGGTGCTGTCAATATCGAATTGTTACCACAGACGTGTGGTTGACTGTACAAGATAAAATCAATCTGTGAACCGACTGCACAAAGATTCTTTACTTAATGAGGAGGCATGTTATACCATAAAATAATTAACATAGTTACTTAATAGGGTATATGTGTATATTTTTATGGTTTATATTAGTAAACGTTGGTACATATAACACTTGAAAATATTATTATTGAGTATTAAATTAAACAAAACGGCAACCAGTTTTAAGTGTTTGAAACGCTGCCATTTTAGCGCGCTTCTGTGACGTCAGCGCTCGCGATTTAACATGAAGAACACTCAGTAACTCTAACTCACTGCTGCATACTTGTAGACAATGTCATTGCCAAAGATATTAGAAGGAAGGAGATATGTTATGTGTTTCAAAATGTACGAGAACCTAGCGATCCACTTTTGCCCCTCCATACAATGAGCACAACGTTATAATTGGCTACTCACGCTAAATAAACCAAATCCACAATGTTAGTAGCCAATCATGCCGATCGTAGGTACTGTAAAAATATTTAATTCAAATAGACCATGTAATTGTCGATAATTGTTATCGATATTCTATATAACATTACTGAAATATATAGTGTGCTTGATTCACAATAGTTTCCATTTTCAGTTTCAATCATAATTTAAAAGTTTAAAATGATAGAGGGTATAAATTAACTTAATAAAACGACTATGTAATTACTAAAAAGAATTACAAATCAAATAAAAATAATACCTATTGAAAAATATCCATCTTGTAAACCATTTTACAATTAAGTAGAGTCATTTTAAAAAGATACGTCGATATAATATGTATAATAGGCGATGTTATCGCTAGTAACGTTCTCTGAAGGACAACTTTTGGATGAACAAAACTAAAAATCATGGAAGACAAACAAGGGGACATGGACTGCCATGGTATGCTTTATGTATATAAACAATAATTAAAGAAATATACGTTAGTACGTAATATAGGTATATTTCTTTAAGCAGACGAAGTGGCGGTCACCGCCGGGACCGCCACTTCGTCTGCTTAACAGATTTTTCGGCGCTCAACTCTAATTCGTTTTCTAAAATAAATGTAGCCTAAGTTAATCCTTATAACATGAGCTATCTGCCCGTGGAAGCCCCGTTAAATAGGTTCATCCGTTTCGGAGATTAGAAAAATTTTGAAGTTTCATACAAACTCAATTTAACCCCTTAGAGGATGAATTTCCAAAAATCCCTTCTTAGTGTACACTTACGTCATTTAAGGAAAATTTGTGCAAAATTTCATGCTTCTAGATCGAGCGGTTGCAGCTGTGCGTTCATCGATCAGTCAGTCAGTGAATCAGTCAGCCAGTCAGTTTCTTTCTTTATATATATATAAATATAGATGTAACAGTAATATATTGGTACTAACTGTACCCCGCAGTTTCACCCACGTATAATTAAACTATAATTACCTAGTTAGCACCAACAAATAGGAAATAATTCACAGATTAATTATTATTATTAGATATTTAAGACTAGCTGGGAGGTCTATCCGAATGATACATAGACTATTCTATTTCTCGCAAATCTACCTATATATTTTTTTTTTAAATCCGTCCGGCAGTTCCAGAGATTAGCGCTGTAAAACAAACATACAAACAAAAACACTCTTCCGCTTTACAATATTCGTATAGATTAATACAACTTATTCATAAAAAGTTATACATATCATCAATATTCTACGATTACTATCGTAGATTATCAATAAAAGTATTACCGTCTGCAGTCTGCACGATCACATCACCAACGATTCTCTATTCAAATTTTCAAAATACCGATCGTACCACGCGACGCGTGTGTTTATTGAGAGTATCGGTCGCTGTTCTTTATATTACGTTTTTTATTGATCGATTGCTAGTTTAATTAGTAGATAAGAAGCAATGTATTTCGTACAAAAATACGAATGTCATCTTGTTCCATCGAGGCGAATGTAACTTAGTATAAATAACAAGAATTTTTAATTTATTGATAATATAGTTAAATACAACAAAATTCGTGTAATTATATATCATACGTGATACCTTCCATAATAAAGGTATTAAAATCACTTAGATTTTTGCAGTATATCACCGTACAACACGGCATTTTCACAACATTTCACGAACGTGGTCAAATGTGAACTGATCTATTGAAACGGCCATTTTTCCCGACGTGCGCAAATTGCTCTTATCGCGATCACGCGGACACGCCCACTTAACATTTCTCGTCCATTCTTATTTCTATGGTTCCAACCATAGAATTAGAATATTTTTGCTATATATAGAGCTCAAAAAAGTGCAACCGATTTTGAATTGTCAATGTGTGCGTGTAATAGTGATGTACACCGTGGAAATATTGACACATATCGATTATCGATAAACAGTATTTCAGATGTAAAGACTTGGTATACAAAATGAAAATATTTTCAATCAAATTATGTTAATAAAACTAAAATCACAAGCGTAGGTATTATTTAATGGACTTCATTAATTAATTACATTATTTTAATAAAAACATTTCATGCGCTCATACTATAATTATATTTCATTGGTAATAGGTACTTTGTTAAGAAAGCAGCTTTTAAAGACCCTGAGCAGTGTATAGAGTATGACTGATTGAGATGATGATTGACAGAATGATTTTTACCTACCTATCCTAATACCATTGCGAAGGTGGTCTCGACTCAGCGCAGCACACGTTTGAGGTGTGCCCTACCTAGACCGCTGAGCGGCGGATACTAAGAGCCAGTATCGGGCGAGATCTATTTCTGCCAGCAATAGTCTAGGTCTACGCTGGCAGATTTAGGGAACTGGAGAGAAATGGCTTCCTTTTGTGATACTGCTGTCGTCCAGAAAGAAGCCGCCGAGCGGGATTGTGAGAGGGCCAATCCCTCTCGGAGAAAAAGGCGTCTAGGAGGCAACTGCCTCGGCGCCTAACAGCCGAAAACCCGCCTGTATGATTTAAGACAGACGGCCCTCTGGGGTCACGGGTGCTTAGAGAGGGGACTCTATTTACCCATCGTGATCCCAGAGAAGACGGTGGCATAGCAGTCACGTGCCATCGTGCACAGGGAGGTTTACGGGAGACCCCTTTACAGTCTCTCCAGGGGTGTGTCTTAATAAGCGCTGTATAGCGGGGGTGCTGGAGCTGGTCTATTAAGTGCCTCCATATGCTAATGGTGACCACCGAGGTGGTTTGAGTGAGGTAAGAATCTCACACATCCCGGTCTTATCCATAAAGGCCGGGCGCGTAATTGAAGGTTTCCCCCCGAAAAAAAAAGGTATATCCTATTATCTTTTCTTATTTCTTCTTTTTCTTTATTATTTTTTCTTCTTTATCTTTATTCTTTTCTTTATCAATTAGTCTCATAAATTTTTTTCCTTGCCTTAGCATCGACAAGAATCCTTTTAGTATAAAAAAATATATCATAAAAATTCCCATAGTAGGCTTTGTTGGTCTTTTTCTATCCTACGTTTATGGTTCGTTTTGTTATTTTATACTTGCCTCCTATTTTTCTCACTTTTTAACAATTAAATTGTATTATCAATTTAATTGTTAAAAAGTGAGAAAAATTTATACGCTATCAATAAAAATAATAAAGTTACAATATTAAATGGAAAAAGAATACGGTCGCGAACAGGATTCGAACCTGCGCCTCCCGGTTAGATACTCCAGGCGCTCTGACCAACTAAGCCATCTCGACAATTTTTTTTTTCCATTTAATATTGTAACTTTAGAGTTCGCTAAGCATGCGTTAATGCTTTTTCAAAGACATATCTTGAAATAAAAATAATATTCGATAGATCTACAGTAATAAAGATTACAAATAAAAATATTTAACATATTTATGAATCACAAGCATATATTTCCTATTATAATGTGTAGTGATCGCGAAAACCTAAGATATTACTATCTTTTATATAAAGTAGAAAAAGATTTTAATAGCTTCACTGTTTGTCGCTATTGTTGTTTTTACTTTTTGCAGTTTTATGTATTTCTACATCGGTTTTTGCTGACTCTAATTTAGTATATAATTTACCTACTGTTGACCGCTGCCATTGTTATTGCGATTTCTTTCTTAGCTTCCTTTTTTGCTACGGTGTATTGGTCTTTATATGTTTGCTGCTTTGTAACTTGCCACAGTTTGAAGCATTCTTTCTTCTTTGATACAACGGTTTTAACGCTGTCTTCCCACCAGCTGGTCTCTTGTTTTTTGGGTTTTATTCTCCCAGCACGTTTTTCTGCGCATTTTCTACAAGTATGCTCAAACTCATTCCATATTTTATTTGCACTTGCGAGCGTTACATTAGTCGAACTAATCTTCTCCGCTAGCTCTTTGATTAGAGACTTTACCACACGATTCGTGTATTCTTTGCCATTTTAGTTTAGGCGTCATACATCGGCTGAGTTTTAAGGGTTTTGGAAGTTTATGAACTGTAACTAAAAGTCCGTGCTGGGTGGTTAAAGCTTCACCGGGGATATCTTTGCTATCTTTATAAAGACCTAGGTGTTTACGCCTGCTCGGTGAGTAATCGAGCTGTGTTGTATTTCCGCCAATCCCAGAGGTTAAAAGGTGGGCATCTTTCTTTTTACCCAACTACGGCAAAGCCAAAAGGAAGGGTTATAATTTTAGCAGTCTATATGTGTATGTATATCTATGTATGTTTTTCAATTACTTATGTTCCACCGTAACACCCAAACTATTGAACCGATGATGATTATTATATCAATAGATTGATAAAATAATGGCCCGGGTGACATAGGCTATATAAATTCTCCATAAAAAAATATATACCGCGTGACTTTTTTTACCGTGAGGAAAAAAATAGGGCATGTTAGGTAAACGGAGTAGGAGCATATGTCGTATTTATTACAGTTTTTTTTATTTTTTCATTAACATTATGAAATTGATTAATCAATAAATACTCCTTATTTCAAATAATAATTTCATACAAAAAACGTAAAACATTTTTTTGTGAAAATAATAATTCTACCAAAAAACACCAAAATTCAAATCACAGACACCCTACTTGACGCGGGGAAATTATCAATGAATTAATAGGTAGTGAAATTGTATCCTTTGAAGCCTCATTGAAGCCGGCCCATAGGTACTCGCCGAACTTGCCGGCGGCCTCTTTGATATCCTGTCGCATTCACACATCGTGTGTGCTTGCGCATATCGTCCCCCGCGTCCCGTGATCTCATTTCAGTCACCTGCGATTAGTCATAGCGTGACGTCGCTGACGGTTGTGTTTACGCGTGTGTATCGGCCGCCTGGTGATTCAAATCATAAATATGACGTAAAAATATTCCAACGTAGAGTACCTAGCGATGGTGAGATATTATATCCTGTCTGGTGAAAACTTAGAAAGTGCGAGGCGAATGTACCCCGAACAAGAACACTTACAGTTGTTGCGAAGAAACGGTATCCCTGCTCCTCAAATTCCCAGAACTAATCTAATATTACGGACGTATCACCGGTTACGTGATCATGGCCAGTTCCAGCTTCCGAGTCATGCCACAGGCAGAGGCCGGCCACCCCTGTCCATACACGATGAAGACGCCATACTGGATTATTTCCAGAGACACCCGAGAAGGAGCACTCGGCAAGCAGCTCGTCGATTTAGTGTAAACCAGTATGTATGGAAACTACTTTATGCAGTAGACATGCATACATACCATTTCTCACGCGAGCAAGCTTTGCATGCACCGGACCCCGGACCTAGCATAGAGTTTTGTCACTGGCTGCAGAACCATCCGCAAGCGAACATCTTGTGGAGCGATGAGTCCATATTTATTCGTGATGGTATTTACAACGTGCATAATGAGCATTAGTGGAGTTTTCAAAACCCAAACTAAATTAAAGAACATGCTCATCAAATTCGGTTCAATGTGAAGGTTTGGGCCACGATTATACACGATCGCATAATTGGCCCAGTTTGGATAAAAGGCCGATTGACGATTGTTCCGTTAACAACACAATGTTGGAAGAGGTTCCTGTGCTGTATCTACGAGGCACGTACTTCCAGCACGACGGATGTCCAGCTCACTACGAGCGATCTGTGCGTGCGTACCTGGATAGTCAGTTCGGTGATCGGTGGATAGGTCGCGGTGGACCTGTGAACTGGCCGGCGAGATCACCAAACCTAACCCTTTAGACTTTTATTTATGGGCTGAACTAAAACGTTTAGTGTACACTGAAGAAGCTCGTAGTGTAAATGACTTAAAGCAGAGAATAATAGACGTTTTCAATATTCAAGTGATAGAGACACGCTTCAGTTTATCAAACAATTTGCAAAGACGTGCTAGTTTGTGCTTAGAAAAAAACGGTGGACTTTTGAACAATTACTCCGATATCGCTAAAAAGGTACCTACTTTTTTATAAATAATATTAATAATGTAATTTTGTAAACATCAAACACAACGAAAAAGTTCATAGAAAATTTTCATCACTTTATTATATCAAATGTTTATGTAATTTAATTTAACTAGGTAAATACAGCATATTAGATAGAGGGTTCTAAGCCCGAAAAGTATTAAGAAATGATCGAAATCAAAAACATATCGGAAGTAAAATACGGAAAGTTGCGTACTTAGGTACTTATTTTATTCTTCAATTCGCTCACTCTAAAGTCTCCTCACTCCATTTCCAATATCTGTTATAAATTTTTAAATAAAATTGTAAACAAACGGGTCATTAACTTGATCTTAGATGGTTCCGAACAACGGTAACGAACCTAAGCTCATTTATTTATTTATTTATTTATTTATTTCACAGAAAGAACGGCACATAATACCACTTACACTTTTGCTTAAAAGGTTACATTTTAAAAACTTACTATCCGAACAAGAATTTATAAAAAATGACACAGTAGTCTAATTAATTATTTCATCCATTATTCATCTCACAAAACTTCAAACATTCCAACATAAAAGATCGTCTAGCACTCGATTCCCTAGCAAACACGTCACACTCTGGTTTTGAATCCAGGAAACGGTTTAACAATTTCAAAATGCGTGGAACCGGCGAATTAGCTCTACTTACAGTCCTGCAGCTAGGTACCGCAAACAGTTGGTGTTTTCGATTTCTAAGGTAATTATCGGGGGTGAAGATTTGAAAGAATGCATTGTGTAAATCCGGTGCGTTTATTTGGTTGTGAATGATTTTCATAAAAAATAATATTTGCTGCATAACACGACGTACTTGGAGAGAATTATATCCTAAACAGCCCAATAAAAACAATGTAGGGTACAAAAATGGATAGACACCGTAAACGCGCTTGTAAAGGTTTCGCAAGAAAGATTTTTGGACCTTCTCTATTAACAGGACGTATGTGACTTCGTGCGGATTCCAAACCGTAGCACTTGACTCCAGTCTGCTACGGACCAGAGTATTGTATAATAATTTAATTACATTGTGATTGTGGAAATCACGAGAATTACGGAGAACGAAACCGAGTCTGCGATAAGATTCCTTTGCCACCGTTGTAATGTGGTCATGGAAGGTGAGCTTTTGGTCAAACAAAACGCCCAAGTCTTTCATGTTGACACTCCTTTCGATGACAGTGTCACCAAGCTGATAATTAAAATAGATTGGCCGTCTCATTCGACCAAAAGCCACCACTCGACATTTGGTTATATTAAATTCCATTTTGTTTGCCGCACTCCACTCATTCAATGCATCAATATCCTGTTGTAGCGCAAGGGCATCAGCTTCTGATCTTATTTTACAGAATATTTTTAAGTCATCTGCGTACAAAAGACATTTAGAATGTTTTAGAATTGAAGGTATGTCATTAATCATGATTAAGAAAAGCAATGGACTGAGCACGGACCCTTGACTCACGCCAGAACGAGTATGGTAAGCACTGGATTCATATATTCCTAGGCGTACGAATTGTTGGCGATCACGCAGGTAGTCGGCAATTAATCTTAGAAGTTTTGGGGCGAAACCAATACTATTTAGCTTTGCAAGTAAGGTGTCATTATTGACTCGGTCAAATGCCTTCCTGTAATCAAAATACAACACGTCAACTTGGCATCCCCTGTCAAGACTGGTAGAAATGTAATCTACAAGAGTCAAAAGGTTCGTGTCTACTGATCTTTTACTCCGGAAACCGTGCTGTTCATTACACAAATTAACCTCTACTTGTCTGTAAATATGTTTGTGCAAAATGTGTTCAAAAACTTTTGCTAGTGTAGGTAGGATGGCTATGGGGCGATATTCCTCAGCAATGGTTTTGTTAGAGCTTTTAGGTATAGGGGTAACCCTGGAAAGCTTCCATTGCTGAGGATATTCTCCCTGTTGCAAAGCTATGTTAAAAATGTGGCATAATGGAGTCACTAAAATTTTAGCCAAGCTCTTTAGTATGTAAGGTGGTATGTTATCTGGGCCTATGGAACTATCGATTTTTAATTTTTTTATTCCGTATTCTACTTCTTGTGGTAAAAATTCATGTATATTAACTAGGCAACTATTAGATGAATCATAATTGTTATTGTGTCTAAGTAATTCTATATCAAGATGTGGAACCTCATTTAAAAAAACACTTGAGAAAAAAGTCGTAAAAGCCTCTGCAGCTGCGATTCCGGTCACAGTTTCACCTTGGAAGGTAATAGTTGGTTCAAATCCACCTTTTGAACGCAAGCTTGTGACGTAATTCCAAAATTCTTTTGGTTTGTGTTTAATATTACTTTCAATTTGACTCAAGTGTGATCGGTGCGCTTCCTTAATACGTAATTTTAAGGTTGATCTATGGTTAGCGAAAATCTGATAGTCATCCGTTGATTTACTTCGTTTCCAGTTGGAATGAAGTTTAAGTTTGAGTTTTAAATCTTTTATAATTTCTGAAGTGAACCAAACCGGATATCGTCTACTTTTGTTTTGACGCCGCCGTCTCTTTTTAGGAATACAAGTATCAAATATATTATACGCTACATTGTAAAAATGTGTAGTAGCTAAATGAATGTCTTTACTATCAAGAACAGTGTCCCATGATGCCTCAGAAAATAAAGAGAAAAGTTGGTCGAAGTCACACTTACGGAAATTCCAATCAAGATCCGGGTTGATGTTTGTCGGTTCAAGAGCAGGCAATCGGCGTGGTGTACCTATTTCTGCTGCAATATCTAGAGCTGGATGGTAAGCGTCGGGGGGTACAATACCCTCAGTCTCCACAACCTGTGCGTTGTTTATGTTTCCGTTTTCCTGAACCAAAACCACGTCTAGCACACCTCCATACGAATTCACCACCTCATTCTTCTCATTCAAACTACAAAATGTTAAAAAATAACAATAATAACTTTTTATATTATTAGAAGCACTATTTAAATTTAAGTCGCCCAAAATAATAACATTGCCCCTAATATCATGAATAAAGCTTTCAACTTTACAGAACCATCGCATATAGTCCTCATCTGTGGCACTTGGTTTGATATAAACAACACAAATATGAAAAGATTGTCCACTAAAAGATAAGGTAGCCCACAGGTCTTCGCCCCCAACTGTTTCGAACTCACTGCGCCTTGTAAGAGTGATATCTCATGTCATATGTCATATACGGTTTACGGTTTAAGACATTTATTCCTCAAAAAGAATACAATTCACTTAATATGAGAAATACAGGTTATTCTTAAATACTAGATACGTCGACTTAAGAAATGTAAGTACTCAAGTAGATTAGTAGGTAGAAGATGCACAATACTTTTAAAATGTTGTGGGATATGACTCGATTTGATACAAAATGATCGTTATCTAATTCTTATTTCTTTCATAAGTTAACTTTTCGCTAAAGATTTCTCAATTTAAATTTAATAATTGGAACAAAAGGTTCAATAAGTAAGAATAAGTCAAGTTAAAACAGGTGAAGTGTATTCACGTAAGTGATTGTATAAGAATTTTAACTAAACAGATTTGTTTACATTAATATCAAAAGCTTGAAGAGATCTTAGGTACGAGTCGGTTTTCGGTTTCAGCGTGTGTTATGCTACACTCGAGCGTAATCGCCCGACGCACGGCCTGTTAGGTACCTAGCGAAATAAATGTGTGTGTGTCTCGCTCACACTTTAATTCATACACGATCGCACTTCTACATCGTTTACTATTTCCTATTTTACCTACTATTATTTTTACGCACGTACCGTAGGATGGATAAAATCCTAAAAAAACACATAAAATTAATGTGTTTTTTTAGGATTTTCGGAACTTCTACAATCTTAATAGTACAAAGCAATTATCTTTGCGTATGGTTTATATTCCACTTACAGAACACACCATTTTTTTTTCCTCACGGTAAAAAAATTCATCCGGTATATATATATCTGTAACTTGGCGATCTGTATTTAACACAATAAGCCATTCAGTTGTCACGTTTTGTGTTTAAATAGCAAAAAGAATTCTACGGAGTCCCTTTCATGTGATGTGATCAAATCTCGCGGTAAGCGTAGAGGCACTATGTCGTTTCAATCGAGAATGTATGATACTTCTGTGCCTACTAGTTTTGATGCCAGTTCGTTGACGTGAGTTGATATTCTCGTCTGATAGCTTTCGCTGTGTCTAGCAATCTCTTGTCTGACAGTGTTGATCTTTAGATCCACGTGTATGTATTTGTTGCTCACGTAATAGGGCATATCTAGCATGCATCTCAATGTTGCTAATGCTAGCAGTAACAGTAACAGCTGGATTCCGTAAGTCCAGATTGGTTTGAGGATGGTCTTGTAAATAGCTATCTTGTTTTCATGTGACAGGCTTGATTTACGACCAAGCAACCAGTACATTGACCTGAATGTCACATCCATCTGTTTGCGTTTGGTCCAGATGTGCTTTCTCCAGATGAGTCTTCGATCCAGATGCACTCCCAAATATTTGGCATCTTCAGCTTGGGGAATTTCCTCAATATGGAGTTTTATTGAGGGACATGTCTGCCTTCTCAGGGTGAAGGTCACATGGACAAATTTTCCCTGGTTAACCTTAATACGCCATTTATCTAACCACTTCACTTCATCTAGGTGTGCTTGTAAATTGGCTGATGCTATTGCGGTATCCTCGTTTACTGACAGAAGAGCTGTGTCGTCCGCATAGGTGGCTGTTATAGTATTAACGAGCGTTGGGATGTCTGCAGTAAACAGCAAGTATGGTATGGGTCCCAATATACTTCCTTGTGGTACTCCTCAGAGAATTTCGTTTAAAGGAGAAATTTCATTATTAAATTTCACTTCAAAACATCTCCCGTGTAGATATGACCGTAAGATCGGAAAGAAGGAGTGGGGCAGCATCTTTTTAAGTATGAAGAGAAGTCCCTCATGCCATACTCTGTCAAATGCCTGGCTAATATCTAAGAAGATAGCTGAGCAGTACCGTTTGCATTCTAGTGCACGACTCAGAGTATCCGTTATACCAGGGGTTCCCAACCTTTTTTTGTCTACTGCCCACTTTAAGAATAAATTATTTTTTAAAGCCCCCCTTTTTAAACATACTTAAAAACCGCTAAGTACTTATAACTGATTATTGAAACGCAAATTTATAGTATTCGGACAGAGTATCTTTTATTGAAAATAAAACAAACATAATCAATTCTTATATAAAAACTAATGTGAAGGTTGAATCTGATGCTGTTCAATAAGTTTGTTGATGGATATCAGGTTCCAATTTACTCAAAAACAGCCGCAAGTCGCCACGTTCGGTAACACGCAAACGATTTCTCTTTTTAGTAAGCACCGTTGCCACAGCACTAAATCCACGTTCACACAAATATGACGATGGGAATGCTATCAAAAGTCGTTGAACAATTGACCACAATCCAGGGTACAATTGCGGGATCGGTTTTTGTAGCCAAAATTCTTGATATCCATTTTTGAACTTGATTTTTATTTCTTCGTTTGTTGTCAATTCTATAAGTTCTTCTTCCAGCGGAGGTGTCATTGCTGTGTTGACATTTGAAAACGGATCCAACACCCAGTCTGGTATTTCCAAGTTTAAAATGTCCTGGTATCGTTTGGTGAAGTCAATGTGGAGGTTTTCCAAATGTTGGCAGTAGGCAAAAAAGTCGTCGTTACTGCAGTATACTGATAAATTCGGAAAATTGTGAAACTCACGTCTGCCCATATTCTTTTTGTGCAGAAGCAGTTTGGCTGCGAAAGCAGCAACGACATTTTTTGTTTTAATTAAATTTAGTTCATCGCCTTGCAGTTGGAGGTTCATGTCGTTGAACATTTTATACAGGTCTGTCATGTAAGCTATATCATTCTTTGATGTTATGAGCTTGTTGCGCAGTTCTGTATCTTTAGTTTCCAAGAACTCTTTCATAGAGTCAAACAGGTTGTAAAATCGAATCAGACAATTGCCTCTTGACAGCCAACGAACTTCAGTATGAAGCAACAAACGGTTGAAATCTTCGTCATTAGTAACACAAAGCTGATGAAATAATCTATCATTCAAAGAGCTGCTACGGATTTTATTGACTGCTTTGATGACATATTGCAGTGATTGAAATAGTCGTTCACTTAAGTTTCTAGCAACCAAATGTTGTCTATGAATAACGCAATGTATAGCAAGGACATCTGGAATTTTATTCTTTAAGTATGCTATGAAGCCTTTATGGCGTCCTGTCATAGCCGGAGCGCCATCCGTAGCAACTGATATGATATTTTTCAAAGGAATCTCTTTCTCTTCACAAAACTTTTCCAATGTATTGAATATAGTTTCGCCTTTTGTATCTGTCTCCAAATTTCTGGCAAACAATAGTTCTTCACGTATTTTCTCATCTTTAATAAACCTCACGTAAGATAGCAACAACGCTTCATTAGTTGGTAAAGTGGACTCATCGAGCTGAATTGAGAATTGACTAGTCCTCAGATGATTGCACAATGATTCTTCAATGTTTTCAGCCATTTCATCAATTCGTCTTTGCACAGAATTATTATTCAAAGGAATTTTTCGGATAATATCTGCGGCCGGTTTATGAAGCACAGTAGTTATTACTTCCTTTATTGCTGGCAAAATTAACTCTTCTCCGATGTTGTGTGGTTTGCCTTTTTGAGCAATTAACAAAGAGATATTGTACGAAGCTCGAAGTTCGTCGTCATCTTGCTTAGCAGCCGCCGAAAATAGTTTTGATACACTTGGCTGAGTATTATACTTCTTCTCTAGGTCTTGAAAATATGCTACATTCTTTTCTGTCTTATCTGGATGCATTTTATTCAAATGATCTTGCAGTCTTGAAGGCTTCATTGCTTCGTTCGAAAATGTTTTTAGACATAGAAGACACAAAGGCGACGACGGGTTTGTGGGATTTTCAATAAATCCGAATTTAATATATTTCGCAGAGTATTGCCGTCTCTTCTTTTTTACTTCCGACATTGTTTTGTTTTAAGAAATACGTAAGTGTTGAAATCAAGTACTGCTTATCTATTATGCGCGAAACCGCAAATGAAAATAAAATAAATTTACGTCGTTTATATAGGATTGCATAAGCAGCACGCACCAACAGGAATAAGACAAACGTGCATAAACTCGTTTATCTCATTCGACGCCCAATCGTACTCGACAAGCAAGAACAAGTATTATAGAACCAGCCGATTGGTATAGGAATGTACAATTCGGATTATTTAACAAAAACTTGTTAAAACATGATTGCCCGCGGTCTTTTATATCGAACCGAGTTTGAGCTATATCTTAATTAATATTAGTTGATGTTCACAAGATGTAGTCGAGAGTCGAGAGCTCAGTCGGTGTCTAAGAGTCTTCCTAGCTAGGTAGATGAAATTATAAATCGACCCCAAAGCCCTACACAATGCCCCCTTTTTTTTCTGGGTCTCTTACCGCCCCCCTTTAGGCCTGCAGCGCCCACAAGGGGGCGTTATCGCCCACGTTGGGAAAGACTGCGTTATACGGTGTATCTGTTCAATAGTTCCATGTTCCTGTCGGAGGCCAAACTGGTGGAGAGGAATACTTTCCCGTAGATAGGTGCGCATCCTATTAAGCAGTATTTTTTTAGTACAGTAGGAGTTTTAGCCTACTCACAGTGTTGGGTTTCTACGGTCTATAGGAGCTTACTTCATAGAGTGGTTTGCCTGGTTTGGGTATCATTATAATTTGGGCAATTTTCCACTGAGCGGGATATAATGCTAGTCCCTCGCAGGCATTGAAGATAGTCGTGATATGAATTACTCCCTTTCTAGGCAGCTGCTTGAGTAGTTAGTTTGGCATCAATTAGAGCGTATCCTGGTGTTTTTACCTTCTGTAGTTTTAAGATTTCTTTCCATAATTCTTTGGGGCTAACACTTTTTGAGTGGTAGGCTCATTTGCAATAGTGCATCTAGATATTCAGGAAGTTTGCCAGGCAACGGTCTGAAAATAGATTTTAGATGTTCCGCGTATACCTGAGCCTTCTCAATGTCTTTTTTTGCCCACTTGCCATCAGTGGCTTTTATGGGTGGTATATATTCTGTTGGTTTTTTTAGCGTTTTTTTTTTATCTTCCACAGGGAGTAGTTGGTGTCTCTATTAGGATTAAGATTAGATAGCTGATTTTGAAGGCACTCATTTTCTGCTAGGCAAATCATGTGCTTATGTTCTTCAGAGGCCTTGTTGAAAGCTTTTTTGTCACAAGGATATTTTGTAGTATGCCATTTTTCCCACAGCTGTCTTCTTTCATTTACTTTATCCTTTATGAGTTTGGAGTAATGGGCATTGCGTGTAGATTTCAGTCTCAGAAAAGGTGTAGATTCATTAACCGCCAGGTGAATAAGCCTGTTGAGTGATTCGATCGCTGTTTAGACGCTATACGCACTATTTAGTGGCTAGTTCAGAATAATGGATTCTGATATTTTGTTTACCTTTCAGGTGTTCTTTGAAGGACCAGAAACTCTTCCATGCATAATCAATTCGTCTTTCGACTTCTGCAACTTGTCGGTTTTTGAACGAGACTATCTGGCCAAGGTAAGTATACCTACTCATCGACATATTGTCATTCTTACACAATTTACTTATATCGGTTTTCGCAAATATTATAACAGTATTTCAGATAACGGTGCCTGAGTTTTCCAATGGCAGGTTATGAAATAATTACCAATACTTTTTTGAAGTTTTTGTTGCAGTTTGGAACCCTGTTGGGATCTGCTAAGATAAGGATTTTTTTCTTCCTGACTATACATTTATGGCTTGTAACTAAGCCTAGTGGCCTAGTGTGTATTGGTGGGGTTACGATATTTGCCATTTGGTGATTTGATATTTTAAAACATTCTTCATTTTTGGCAATTCTTTTTGGGCTGTGAACGGTGCACCGTTTGCATTACTTCTTTGGAGAATTCTACTAGCGCCGTGTCAAGCATCTGTAGCGTCGGAGTGTGAAAATCAGTCTGCGCCCCCTTGACTCCATAACTTACACATACATACAACATAGTTAACAAAATAATGCGATGTAATTGTTAATTAATGTCGTAATTATGTAATTTTGTCGAAACATCAATTTATTGGTTTGTGGCATATGAGCTGAATTTGCTTACGCATTGTAAATGTACAAGGCACTTGAGGCGTCTTTATTAAAAATACCGGTGATTATTTTATTGTTACTTTTAAAACTTTAAATTAGCAGGCACGGTATGAGTAGTGTTCGCGCCATTTTTTCATACCTAATTGCCTATATAATATTTATTACATTCGAGGAGCTGTCCACTTTACTTTGTCAAATAGAGGCAGTATTGAACTCGCGCCCGCTGACACCGATGTCGTCGGACCCATCTGATTTTACCCCTTTAACGCCTGGGCACTTCCTCATTGGGCGTCCTTTAGTTTGTCGTCATTGACTTCTCCTACTAATACTGCCTCGTTGGTTTAGTGGTCCGTAGCGCGACTGCTGAGCAGGAGGTCTCGGGTTCGATTCCCGGGTCGGGCAAAGTGTTATTGAGTTTTTCTGTTAGGAAATTCTCAGTAGCAGCCCGGAGTTTGGAAATGTGCCCGGTTGATGGCAATAGGCTCACCACCTATTACATGGGACTTAATAACAGCATTTGGTGAAATGTGGGTGTACAATTGTGTACACCTCTGCCTACCCCTTCGGGGAATACAGGCGTGATGCTATGTTATGTTATGTTATGACTTCTCCTACCACCGAAAAATTCACTATTAACCGTTACCAACGGTTGGAAAAGATACGGCAGCATTTTTGGGCTCGGTGGTCACAAGAATTCCTCGTCGAGCTCCAGCAACGGGTCAAATGGCGCAGATCCGATGCTCAACCTGTCCAGGTCGGAGATATGGTTGTCGTCAAGGATGACCAGCTGCCGCCAATGAAATGGATCCTTGGCCGAATAGAAAGGCTATATACTGGAACAGATGGTCAATGCTGAGTCGTCGATGTAGCCACGACGAGGGAACCATCCGAAGAGCACTTACCAGGGTCTGCTTACTTCCGGTTAACGAATATGAACAACTTGAAAGCACGGCTTCCAAGGGGGCGGAGGATGTTAAGCATCCCTAATGCGCCTCTGATATCCGCGGGGCCTGAAGTTCGTTCGCGTCTTATACTATGTTCGCGCCATTTTCTTATACCTAATTGCCTATATAATATTTCTCCAATAATGTGCTATCCCGCACTAGTAGATATAGTGAATAGATAGGTAACCTATTAATTATTATTTATTCGTATAAATTATACATATGTAGGTACTTAATGGTAGTATCAAGATATATGGCGGTCAACTGTCACCCCCTAGGACCCCGCACCCAGGTGCTCCGCACCCCTTGAACCCCCGGCGCTCCGCATCCCTTGCACCCCCGGCAAAGACGGCCCTGAATTCCACGTTAAAGTTCATTAATTCTTCTTTCTTTCGTTTCTTTTTTATATTTTGGGAACTCGACATTCAAAATAGTTACTCTTAGTAAGTAATAAAATTTTATTTTTCCCTTCAGTTTCCTTTTACTGCTGTTCAACTTTTTGTAAATGTTTTTTTTTTCTTCGTGGCTTTAATCTTCAAAACACGTCTCTCTGCTCACGTCTAAAATTCTCGTCAAGATTTTTTTATTTTTTATTTAATTTATTTAATTATAACATTACAACATCAAACAGATCATTCCAAGGCGATGTTATACGCATATATTAAAAACTAAACCATAAAATATAAAAATAAAGTCCACAATAAAAATAAAAACAACAAATATTATTTAATCTCTCATTTGAAAGTTATACCTCTTACGATATGTCTTTAAAAATATCTTCGGACGTCATATTATTTATAATACGTAATGCTCGTGATATTGGGGCAAACAAAGATAAACGAAATAAGCCCAAACATTAGGAAGCTGCTGCAAGCCGTTGAGGAGTTCCCTCGACAGTCATTCATCTCCATCAACAGATTAAGTCCATGTTACTAGTCTAATAATAACGTCATCGAAAAAACATAATGTATGCAAAGTTTCAACATAATTGGTTTATTCCCTATTTTTTCGACTATATTCTTATTTATTTAATAGGGACCAATTTTGAAGAACGTCTTTAAAAAAATTAAACAAATATAGGTACGCGTCGACATCAGGACCTCCTCCTTTTTTTGTCGGTTGAAAATGTCTGATGATTGTATGACTTATTATTATTCAATCATAGGCCTACTTAATCACTATTTCCCCTTACCTTTAATCTTTAAAAGTAGTATTAATAAACTACTAAACTTATAGGAAGTGCAACAAAAATACCTGACCGTATAAATTCAACAAAAGTCTATTAACTACAACTAAAATATTGACTGTCCTGTTGGTCTAGTGGTTAGTAGCCCTGACTGCTAGGCCGGAGGTCGTGGGTTCGATTCCCACTCAGGACAAATGTTTGTGTGATGAGCACGATCATTTGTTCTGTGTCTGGGTGTAATTTATCTATAATATGTATGCATTTAGAAATATATAAGTATGTTTATCAGTTGTCTAGTACTCATAACACAAGCTCTGCTTAGCTTGAGACTAGACGGCGTTGTGTGATAGTTGTGGAATATTTATTTATTTATTTATTTAATATCAAATATATAAATGTTAACCGACTTCTGTACTGTTAGTGTATTTAGATAATTTGTTTTTATGACGTTCACCGATATTTGTAACTTTATAATGGTCACAGTAATAAGTAGCCAGAGCTATTCAGCGACTTTTGAGGCTACGGTGTTAACGATTTTTGGAACATTAAATCTGTTCATCGACTTTTGTCGCTGACTGTACAGTTGTATGGAAAAGTGTTGAGGTGCTAAAATGACCCTACTGACTGTTCTCGGCCCCTGGGCGAGCGAGACAGATGAATCGACGGTATATAGAGGAGTGAGTGACATAACACGCCGTTACTACATAGAATTAGAATATTTTTGCTACCCCATAGAAAGACATAGAGCTCAAAAAAGTGCAACCGTTTTTGAATTGTCAATGTGTGCGTGCAATAGTGATGTACAACGTGGAAATATTGAGACATATCGCTTATTGATAAACAGTATTTCAGATGTAAAGACTTGGTATACAAAATGAAAATATATTCAAACAAATTATGTTAATAAAACTAAAATCACAAGCGTAGGTATTATTTAATGCACTTCATTAATTAATTACATTATTTTAATAAAAACATTTCATGCGCCTATACTATAATTATATTTCATTGGTAATAGGTACTTTGTTCAGAAAGCAGCTTTTAAGGACCCTGAGAGGGCCGATCCCTCTCGGAGAAGAAGGCGTCTAGGAGGCAACCGCCTCGGCGCCTAACAGCCGAATCCCCGCCTGTATGATTAAAAACAGGCGGCCCTTTGGGGTCACGGGTGCTTAGAGAGGGGACTCTATTTACCCATCGTGATCCCAGAGAAGAAGGTGGCATAGTGGTCACGTCCTATCGTGCACAGCGAGGCTTAGGGGAGACCCCTTTACAGTCCTTCCAGGTATTTGATTTAATAAGCGCTGCATAGCGGGGGTGCTGGAGCTGGTCTATTAAGTGCCTCCCTCCATATGCTAATGTTCACCGCCGAGGTGCTTTGAGTGAGGTAAGAATCTCACACACCCCGGTCTTATCCATAAAGGCACGTTTTTGAAGGTTTCCTCCCGAAAAAAAAGGGAAATATCCTATTATCTTTTCTTATTTCTTTATTATTTTTTCTTCTTTATCTTTATTCTTTTCGTTATCAATTAGTCTCATCCATTTTTCCTTTTCCTTAGTATCGACAGGAAACCTTTTAGTATAAAAAAATATATCATAAAAATGTGAAATTCTCTTGAATTTGTAGTCAAAATTATATAAACAACATATTCATTACGCTATCACATAGAGGCTCAGTGCTCACCGCCTAAAGGTGATAGCGCAGGAATCACCAACTAGTTTCATTCGGGGTCTAATGAAATTCAAATTCAAATCAAATAGCGATGAATAATAGTAGCGCAGTTCATTAGATCATTATTAAACTAAAGTCCGCACAAAGTAGGTCGGTCGGCGGTCCGGATTTGAACCGCATTTGGGGACTACTGTAATAGCGTGATGAAATATATTTATAACGTAACTTGGGCCACTAAGCTACGCTAAGCTTCTTATATGTTATAAACGTTCGGACAGACACACCGACAAACAGACAGAAACGTTTCCAAACATTTTGGTTTCATCGTATTAGGTACCTCAATAAAAAATTTGGAAAAATGATTACTGTGCAAAGATAGTTGGTAGATCTATACTAATAATAAATTCTGATATCGGAACTTTCTGTTCTAAAATTTCATCGACACAATAGTCGACATTGACAAGTCACTATTTTGTATACATGAAATGAAAATTTATATTAGAACAACGTACTCAATATTGCTTTTATGACCATTGTTTTTTAATATAGAGTAAATTCACTATTTTCTTGATAGGATTTGGTTTTCAAAATAAATTTTCTAAAGACAGATTTTTCCAAAATATGGCCATGAAAATATATGCTGTTGTTGACAATTTACCTGTGAAATGAATCTTTTCCTGGATTATTTTTATAAGAAACATCGCAGACACCAACACAACACGTAGGCATTGCTTGTAATTTTAAAACTGTATAAAATGTACAGGATTCACTGACAATACAGCAAATATAAGTTAGCGTGATTTTTGACAGTGACACTGGAGAAAACAACATCTGCCAATAGTGCTGACTGAACCTAAATATGCTTTCTCTTTCTAACATGTGATATTTCCGTAAGAGATACCATTCCCATACTAGGCTTTGTTGGTCTTTTTCTATACTACGTTTATGCGTTACTATGCTCTGACCAGTGGGCTTACTCTTGAAAATAATTCCGCTCGATTGTCATTGGAAATATGTCAGTTCGTACTTTTAAATACGAAAATGTCTAAAATATAATTATAGATTCGGGATAATATGAAGAGAACATGCTTTAAAATTGAGGCAACTGTAGGTAAATTTATTTTAAAATTACGTGTTGTTTTAAAGCGTCTATTTAATATTGGAATTGGTATTAGTTTCAAGAGTAACCCCTCAGATCGCGTTTGTGCCCTGCCGATTTTATCGCAAAATTAAGTACCGCTTATTACATATAGCAAATCAACAAAGAAAAGAGGCAACGATAGTGAGTGGGCTATGAAAAAAGAAATAGCTGAAGTTCAAAAACATTTCATGTTAAGTTGGTTGCCAAGACTCAAAACTTCAAAAATATTTTACTGATAAAATTTATGAGATGTCTAGTTGAGCCAAACCTATAGCTGAGCTCAAATTTATACTGCGCGTCATAGTCTATAGGGTCTGTTCAAAATCCCATGATATTGACTTGACTGTAGGTACCTACCACATTTTTAACAATGAAAAACAAATAACTCTTCCAGCCCTGACTCTACAAACTCTACATCTTGGCTAAAAAATAGATATTGTTTGGCCGTTTTGTCATTGTCGTAAAAACTATTCCTTATGGACTTGAATCGCATATTCACAAAGTAAGAACAAAATTATGTAAGTTTACATACGCCCTCAGAGAAATCAAGAAACCAACAGATCTCTAAACAGCATTAGTTAGATACTACGCGTAAGCATTTGCATGGCTCAAATATGGAGTCATCTTATGGGGAAATAGTACTGATGCGCCTCCTACACTATTAACTTTACAAAAAAAATGATAAGATTCTTAACGAATATCAAGGATACCGACTCCTGTAAGCCGCACTTTAAAGAGCTAAAAATATTAACGCTGCCCTGTCTTTATATATTTGAAACTTGTAAATTTGTACGAAAATATCCACATTTCATTTATATATCAAAAGAGGAAACATCCAAACTAAAATTAATCTTGAAATGACATGAAAATAGACTAAAATTACTCACTTTAATTAAAAATGCACTCTTCTAGTACATTTGTTAAGTCCATTAAAATACAGGCTGTGGTTTTGAACAGTGGCCATATTGTAGGAACATATACAGCAACAGGTTATATGTTGTATAAAAATAATTATAACAATAATAGCCAAGAGGTCAACGTCCTATTCGTCTCGTAACGGCTGACGCTTCTCTGTGAAATTTTCGCATATTAAGCGCAACGCAGCAACGAGCTCGCCGCCCGACAAGTAGGTGGGTTGCATACAAGTCAACGATAAAGACCTAACGAACATAATAAGACTACAATGTAGTTTTAGGATTGTGTTGTCTCATTATTGGTTTCTAAACTCCCATTCATAAATGATAGTTCTTTTTTAGATTACGTGAGTACGATATTATTACCGCGAGATGCAAGCTAATTACGTAACATAATCACATTGATTAGACAGTGTTATCAATACAGTATAACGTGTAGTTGCCGAGTTGATTGACGAGAGTCGAGATCTTCTGCGCCGCGGTTCGCGGGTTTGGTTATGTTCCAAGTCTAGGTGTAGGTATGTGCATGAGAGGTTTGTTTCTGTAAATGCTTAGAAATGTAAACAATGCAATGCATCGCAAGTGTGCACGCCAAAGTCACTGCACATCACTACGTCGTCTGCGGGGGGTGCGGTGTGCGGGGCGACCACAGCGAGCCCGCGCCGGAGCACCGCGCCGCCACTAGTGCACTGCGTGTCGCGTACGCGACGACATCTATTCAGCACTCACGAGATATAAATGTATCTCACTATAATCTTATAAAAAGTTAATGTTTTAATAATAATATTTTTGATAACAAGAAGAGGACTTTCATTAACAATCCCCTTCAGCAAGTGAGTTACAAGATTGGGTTATTAAATTATTGGTATTAAGGTCAACAGATCAGTCGACCATGCCTACGTGCGAATAATTAAATGTACTTACGTATTGAATGTTCACTACTGAACTTATGTTACTCGTAACATAACGAGCTATACATAACTGGGCACGTCGCCTATTGTTGTCCTTTAATTTACCTAACACCAGCACACTCCCACTCACGCACGCAATTGCACTATACTTTAATTTCATCGGTGTAGGTACACTAACTTTTTTACGTCACCACACAAATAAAAGTCTAGCGGCGTAAGGTCCGGGGACCGAGGAGGTCAAGGCACTGGGCTATCACGTCCAACGCACTGTGCCCCAAACGTGTCGTTGGTAGTTGATGATGTACCATCATGCTGGTTGGTAATACAGGTAATACAGGTATTTTAAACTGCCTGTAATGCACCCAGTACAGTATTGTGTAGCAGCCAGCATCGTAGCATGCAATGGCGTCTGTCGGACTGGCCACCTCTCCACGTACATACGCACTGCACTACTCAACCACTATCACCAGCGAGGGCATAGGTCAATGCCATAGAAATAAGAATGGACGAGAAATGTTAAGTTGGCGTGTCCGCGTGATCGCGATAAGAGCAATTTGCGCACGTCGGGAAGAATGGCCGTTTCAATAGATCAGTTCACATTTGACCACGTTCGTGAAATTTTGTGAAAATGCCGTGTTGTCTGGTGATATACTGCAAAAATCTAAGTGATTTTAATACCTTTATTATGGAAGGAATCACGTATGATATATAATTACACGAATTTTGTTGTATTTAACTATATTAACGATAAATTAAAAAATCTTGTTATTTCTACTAAGTTACATTTGCCTTGATGGAACAAGACGACATTCGTATTTTTGTACGAAATACATTGCTTCATATCTACTAATTAAACTAGCAAGCGATCAGTAAAAAACGTAATAAAAAGAACAGCGACCGATACTCTCAATAAACACACGCGTCGCGTGGTACGATCGGTATTTTGAAAATTTGAATAGAGAATCGTTGGTGATGTGATCGTGCAGACTGCAAACGGTAATACATTTATCGATAATTTACGATAGTGATCGTAGAATATTGATGATATGTATTACTTTTTTATGAATAAGTTGTAATAATCTATACTAATATTGTAAAGCGGAAGAGTGTTGTTGTTTGTATGTTTGTTTTACAGCGCTAATCTCTGGAACTGCAAGACGGATTCCAATTTTTTTTTTATATTCTACCAAATTTGTGAGAAATAGTATAGTCTATCTATCATTCGGATACACCTCCCAGCTAGTCTTAAATATCCAATAATTATTATTATTCTGTGAATTATTTCCTATTTGTTGGTGCTAAATAGGTAATTATAATTATACGCGGGTTAAACTTCGGGGTACAGTTAGTACCAATATATTAATGTTACATCTATATTTATATATATATAAAGTAAGAAACTGACTGGCTGACTGATTCACTGACTGACTGATCGCAAGCATGAAATTTTGCACAAATTTCCTTAAATGACGTAAGTGTGCACTAAGAAGGGATTTTTGGAAATTCATCCTCTAAGGGGTTAAATTGAGTTTGTATGAAACTTCTTAATTATTCTAATCTCCGAAACGGATGAACCTATTTTGACGGGTCTTCCACGGGCAGATAGCTCATTTTATAAGGAGTAACTTAGGCTACATTTATTTTAGAAAACGTATTAGGTTTGAGCGCCAATAAATCTGTTAAGCAGACGAAGTGTTATATAATTATTTAAATTATAAAGCATACCATGCCCCTTTGTTTGTCTTCCATGATTTTTAGTTTTGTTCATCCAAAAGTTGTCCTTCAGAGAACGTTACTAGCGATAACATCGCCTATTGTACATATTATATTGACGTATCTTTTTAAAATTACTCTACTTAATTGTAAAATGGTTTACAAGATGGATATTTTTCAATAGGTAGTATTATTTTTATTTGATTTGTAATTCTTTTTAGTAATTACATAGTCGTTTTATTAAGTTAATTTATACCCTCTATCATTTTAAACTTTTAAATTATGATTGAAACTGAAAACGGAAACTATTGTGAATCAAGCACACTATATATTTCAATAATGTTATATAGAATATCGATAACAATTATCGACAATTACATGGTCTATTTGAATTAAATATTTTTACGTTGGCAGTACCTACGATCGGCATGATTGGCTACTAACATTGTGGATTTGGTTTATTTAGCGTGATTAGCCAATTATAACGTTGTGCTCATTGTATGGAGGGGCAAAAGTGGATCGCTAGGTTCTCGTACATTTTGAAACACATAACATATCTCTTTCCTTTTAATATCTTTGGTCAATGCGCACCGTATCGACGAACTCAGTTTGAAAAATGCGGCATTGTAGGTACCCGATCGTAAATTGACCGCGCAACATGTACGCTCTTTCGCGTCAACCGACACACTAACGAACAACCGTTGAGCCGCGGCGCGAGCGTGCACGGGTAGGTACATAGCGCGAGCGCGAGCGCCGCACCGCCCGTCTTTGGCGGTACCTACGCTCGGCCTCTGTCGGCGCGCCGTGCCGTCTTTATACCTACTGCGCGCGACGCGGCGTAAACCCAAAAAACAGTAAGACTGCGAAATTAATTCGTATTTCTAAGGTATACTTTTTTTTATTGTTTTGTAATCAGTTACACCTATAGATTCACCTCCTTCAATTTGGCCACTGTCTAGAACAACAGCTTGTATACAATAAGTTACCGGAATACATAAAAAATACAAGTACAAATATCAATAAATTCAAGCAATTTCTAGTAAACAAATCTATTACACTATAGACGAATACTATAATGATAAAAGACTTGTAAGATATACCTATCGATTCAGTAGTAAGTAGGTACCTTGATTGATGTATCTCAAGATCACACAACCATGATGTTAGTTTCGCAAGCAGAGCTAGTTAGGTATGTAATAATACTCGTCAACATCTTGGTTTATATTTATTTTATTTATTATACTAAAAAATAAACGGTATTATACAATAAATAAATAATAAATTATTCTAGTAAGTAGTAATTCTAATTACGAACTCGTCGATATCCTCCTATAAGACTTAAACCTAAATGGTGGAACCAATTTTTGTGTTGGAGTTTTCGTTCATATTTGGCTTCACTGCGGAACTCTTGCCATCTTTCGAAGTTCGCAGGTATTCTCGGTCCGTAGCTTTTCTTTGGCCTGAACGCACTTTTTACGGTCTGAAAATAAATAAAATACAGGTAATATTTCTTTAGAGATTTTAATTTCCTTTTGACAAGCTTTGAGGGTAACAAACAAAATTACAATCTCTTTCATCGATAGATCGCCCATAGGCTTAGGAATGGTGATCTAAGAAAAATGACTGACAGGTGTCGGATGAGAGCCTGCCCCGTGGATATGGCGCAGAGCATGGTGAGGTGTATCCTGCTTCGGAAGGGCAGCGCCGTGACGTTATTGGGGCTAGTAGGTCAGAGCGATCTTTCGCTTCCGGTTCCGGACATACCTATCCAGTCTGCGAGGAACGGACTTGAGTAGTTCGTATTCCAACTAGCGACAGGACCGAGAAGGAGGAATGCAGCGCGTTCACGCGCGTGCCCCTTGGCTTTAGCAGATGATCATGCCCAGGGTGGTGAAACTAGAAAGCTCTTTTGTCCAGCAATGGACTTTATTAAGCTAATGATAATGATTGCACTGTGGTATACTGTTAGTCTAGTAAACTTAGACCTATTATTTCTACGTACCTCAATAATAGTATCAGATTTATGTTTCCAGAGTGTAGCTAGCATGAATATGGGAATCAATACAATCCCCAAATATTGAAGGATCGTGCCAGCAACTAGAAAGTAAGGATATGTATAAGTAACAAAAAATATTGTGATAAAATAAATTACAATAAAGAATTTAAAAAAAACGTACTGTAGGCCTCCGGAGGATATTCATACGTTCCACCGAATAAAAGTTGTTCTGTAGTAATCAAAGAATAAAAGAATACGACCATCATCATGAAAGGCGTAACAATGCCCCAACATAGGCGCCAGTAAAAATTACTCGTTAAGCCCAACATAAATTCAATGTCCAAACACATGTTGTCCAAACCTGGAAAAGATAACAATAACATAATCAGTCACATTAAATTCGGATGCGGGACGCAATCATTCTGCATTTGCCCTGTAACGCGGCGCGAACGTCCCGCGCCGCCGCCGCCAGCGCCATACTCTACTTTTGGTATCAAATGCGCGTGACAAGAGAAAGACCACAAAAAATCGGTCCTATAGCTTATCAACATAATTGTAAAGACATGTTAACGGTTTAAAAACTTTCAAAAGGAAATGGCAGTGCTGTTCCAAAATGTTGTACTGTCTGAACTGGCGTCCGAGTACGGATCTTTGTCGACAAACTTGTCAGTCGATAAATGTTTAACTGTTATAAGTATATTTTCATCAAATAATACTGCTACTCGTGTTAAGAAGCGATACATAACGAAATTAATGTCATTATTAGATATATATATTTATGCCTACACAAATAATAGTAAGGATAACAGGTTTATTTTCTAATTTTCTTATAAAAGTAAGTCGAATCTAACCGTATATCCAGGAAACTCCAATGGTCTCAACAATAGCAGCGAATAATCTCATGAATGTCCCACCGTAAAAATCTACCAGCTCTAAAACATACTGTCCACCCTGAAAATGATAAAAAGTTTAAACAGTAAAATATACAAATTACCTTTCAAATATACTATGACTAATCTCTCTCTATAGAATTTTCGATTCTATCGAGATACAAATATTTATCCGATTTTAAGCTTTCGCGATTTGTACACATTCAGTCGAATCGTGTATTCGGTCGAAACGTCGGGAGAGAAGGCAAAGTAGAAAGAGCCACCCAACGCCTTTTATACTAAAAACGCGACCTAGACCCGATTAATTATATTTCTAAAACAAATATTAGTTGGAACTACAAATTAATAGTTGCACCATTTCTAGATGAGTACTTATATCCGATTCGTGTTTTGTAACACGAAAAAGATGTTTCTTTTGACCTTAGTATGGTTCTATATTCAAAACTTTTTCGATTCGATTTAATCACACAGCTTACCGGGGTAACATACACCAGGCCAATTAAAAAGAAAGATGAGCACGTCGTTGCAGACATGTAAATAACGGGTATTTTGGGAAAGGCATCCAAAATTATTGTGTTTACTGTTGAAAGTAAGGCCACTCCTGAGCCCACACCAAGTACTGCCATCATCAGGAAGAACAGGGCGGAAAAGAGCTGCAAATGTAAACATGAAATATCATGAGATGATCACGTGTTCTGGTTAAACAGCTTGTATTGCAAACACATCAGTAGCAAGAAACAAATAAGGTATCAAAAGTTAATACGTAAGTACTAGGTACATATTATACTTATGAAAAGTAGCGCACCCGAGGACTGGGAAGATATCCTGCAAATACTTACCTGGGGTACAAACGGTGACTGTGCAATAGCGTCTGGATAAGAAATAAAAGCGAGACTAGATCCTCCAGAACCGATAACGTCATTGATATTGTCATAGCCAAGTTGATACGCTAGATTGCCCAGAATTCCAAATATAGTGATTCCAGATATCAAACTTGTGAACGTGTCTAAAGTTGTTACAATTAGTGAATCTCTGAAAATATGAGAAAACAGATTAAACATATTTGCATTGAGCTTAGCCACCACATCATCCTTAGTGGAACCTAAACTGATTCACCATCCCTGCTAAATAAAATGAAAATTATCTCGAGCTTAGGTTATTGCAAAAGTGAACTTTAAAGGTAACATGGTGTTGTAACCTTGCCTTCCACTTCTTTTTTCGACTTAATACACTGATAAAAAGAAGGCAGGTTAATCACTGTAGCGTTGTAAACTGAGTGGAGTTTGTAAAAGTTTAACTTGTGTATCTATCTACAAGCCAATTTCTGACTATCCTCGTAACATGTATGTAAGTATTATTATCAAAGAATGAAGGTTGAATAATCTATCCTGGTTTAGAGAAAGTTTTACGTAAGGAAGTATTTATTTCTTTATTTGTTCTAAATCTATCTACATATTTATTATAATTTTAAATACATATTATATATAGAAAGCAATTGTATATTTAGAAAATTTTATATAGTAGGCCACCGGCGTCGGGAACAGGACCATAGCCACCGGTGGTTATGGCTCCAGAGAGAGAAACCTGACAATTCCTAAGTATTTCTTATTAATATCAAATGGCGCTACTGCAAGAGATCAAAGTGAGGTTGTGCCCACAGTTTCAGACCTAACTCCATCAGTCAGTAATTAAGGAATTTTATTTATATTATAGATAGGTAGTAAATACCCACCTGTAAACATTTTGCGAAAAGTTGTTGTAAGATGAAAACATAATGAGAGCTCCAGAACAAGCCGAGAGAGAAAAGAAAACTTGAGTAACTGCGGCATACCACACCTAAAAACAAATAAACAGTGCTGTGAATGTAGAATACACTTTTTGATTATAAGTGTGTAGGTCTGAAATTAGGCTTTCCAAACGGCCTGGCAGTTAAAGTCGTCTAGAAAAGTGTTATCGTGCTAAAATATTTAAGTTTATAGGGAAAATCAACACGACCGTGAAACATTTATGGCACCGGCTGTGCTCAGGCCTCAAGTATAACGGATGGTAAAAGAGTGATTGGGACAGCACGCCAGATCGCGCGTCCCGCTGATATTATCATAAAATTGACTAACTGCGCAGCCACTTGCCTATTATTTCATTAATTCAGACATGCAGTTATATACAACAAGTGTAATTTGTCATTCTAATATATCTGAATTAATTGCTAATTTTATCGATTGCATTAAGTAAAAATGCTGTCAAATTGGTCCACAAACAGATTAGTTAAGTAATAGCTTTCACCAATGCAAACATTCGTGAAAGCAGTTGTTTGCATTGGTGAAAGCTATGAGCATCATTAGAAAGTATTTAGTTAATAAACTTCTTATAAAATATGCAGGTAGAACAAAAACGTATAAATATTGAATAGATTGTCACACACCACACTGTCACTCGGTGGCGGACACTGTACGGTCTAACAGCACCTGATGATGCCCCGTGGGGGGGTGAAACACCGCTTGCGTATGTGCATATATTTGCCGGCGGGCGGGCGGTGCACAAGTAATGCATGACTTACTTGTGCAATCAATATTGTGGAAGTAGCTAGATATTGTATTCATGCATTCATTGAAAAAATATTATCAATAAAATTGTTTGTGTATATCGCCCTTCCAGTTTTATTATCTATTATTAACCCGGACATATTGTATAGCGGAAGATTCGAGCACTTCTGCAACTTAGATAAGTCGACATGTTTATAATAAACGAATAAAATATATAAGATGCAGACAACTAATATTATTGAGTTAATATCTTAGAGTTAGAGTTAATATAAACACTTACCCTTATTTCTAAGATCATTGACCATTGCGGTGTAATAAAGAATAATATTCCCATACCGGCACCGGGTAAAGTGACAGCCCTGCAACACACGTATTAATATGTTAATTTAATAGCTTCGTAACCAAAGTTCGTAACACTGTAGATTTCGCGCCTTCCAATGAGTTTTTAGGAGCAGTTACAAAAGAAAACCATAACATACGTGTAAACTTATTGTACAGATCGAACAACCAAACCAAATGGGTTATACTTTCAAAACCTCTTCCATACAGTGCAGCAGTGAAACTCAATAAATAAATTTCAATATGACGCAGTGAAATATGAACTCTTAGTAATTACCATACCGCGCAGGTGCTCATGTTGTTTTGCGAATATTATATGAAACACGTAACAAAATTGTTTATGGCTTTCTTCAATGTGCAAACAAAACTACAATACTATGGCCGCTGCTGTGGTAACTTTAACAGCAATGATACTACGAAATCTACGTTCATACTACGAATGCTACGATAATACTACGATTGCTACGATAACACTACGGTTACTACGAATGCTACGTTTAAACCAGAAACTTGCACGTCATCTGCATATTTCTAATAGTAAGGATCTACAATGTAAATTGTGAGTAGTTAAGTAAATCATAATTATGCATACATAGCATCACGCCTGTATTTCCCGAAAGGGTAGGCAGAGGTCTACGCATCTGTACACCCACATATCACCAATGCTGTTATTTTAGTCCTATGTAATAGGTGGTGATCTTATTACCATCAACCGGGCACAATTCCAAACTCCGGGATGCTACTGAGAATTTTCTTTCATCAGAACCCAATAACAGTATGCCCGACCCGGGGATCGAACCCAGGACCTTACCTAGTTTAGTAGGTATGTGTAAATAAATTATATGTAGTTTAGTGGGTATGTGTAAATGAAGGCGTAATTTAGTGTGAATAATGGGGCTTCTAATCGGTAACTGGATATAATGGACGAAAACCGCTAACATTTTAATTGTTTGTAATGACTTACCTAATGAGCAGAATAAACATAACAATATACGGGAAAATGGCGAGGAAATACGCTGCCTTTCCGGAACTTTTGATGCCTCGAGCAACAATCACGAAGACAATTAACCAGGATACGAACAAACTGAGTGTGAGGTCCCACAGTGGCACACCTGTAAATAAACACACATACACGAGTGTTTTTTTTTGCTAGGAAATATATAAAATAAATCAATATTTGAATATTGAACTTTTTCAATGCCTTGGAATGATTACGCGCGTAATTCTTATAAAAAAATAAAGTAGACATTTCGTTATATATTCTTTGGGACTATGAATCAAACAGTATCTTCACGATTCTATTAGAGTATCTTACTTTAAATGCCTGCATTAATAATACTATAATCTCATATGTGAGTAGTTCTTAAATGTTAGGTAATCGGCAGGCGTACTACGGCAGTTTGTGGTATGTACATTGCACAGATATTATAGCTGCTACGGCAATAATATGCTGTATTTACGAGTGATGAAATACATGAATTTATGAAGGACATTGAATAAAGACTGAGTTCTGGCGCTACACAATTTCACGAATAGCCGGAAAGTGCCCAAGAACGCGTGGCTGGTCGTTCATGTAGGGGTTTTGGTGCCAACCCTTATAAATATGGTAGTGAAAGTTGGATGTGGTAGAGAAACATGAAAGTAGAACCAATACAGTAGAGATGAGAGCTTTAAAAAATATGTGTAGAGTCACTTTGAAATATAGAGTGAGGAACACCGTGATAACCGGCATTCATACAATGACGCCTTTTCCCTATTGGGGAAGGCAGAGACTATTGATTTCCACATCTGTCCACCTCTTTTGTTTCATATATGTTCAGTAACGTCTTTATGCGCCATTTTGATTAATTATATTGGCATATATCTAAATACGGATCGAATAAGAGAGTATTCAATACGTTTGCTTACCAATTCCATCATGAATGCCATCCGACTGCCGCAAAATTGTGCGCCTGAAAGGAAATAATTTTCCTCTTAAACCAATCACAAATGACTGACGATAAATAAACTAAACCTGTACTTAATACTTAAGTTAAGTTCGTACCATATAAAATTAAATTTAAGCAAAGGTCGCCGATACGGTTTGGAGTTTACCGAACAATCATTGTATAAAGGTTAATTTCTGCTTTATTCTTGGAAATATTACAATGCTATCGTTGATTTTACAGCCGATTTGCAAAAACGATAACACACCGATAATACAGAAGAATTCCGAGATTGGGGAAACAATTTTCTTAAATTTTATTGGCCACCATTTCATCGATATAAAAGGGGTACTGATGTGATAACCACGAAGATCAGATTACATCAACGTCAATGGATTGTCGATAATTTGCCAAAAGGCCCATAAAAAGACAGCTTTTATACAGATAAATCTTTGAAAAGCATTAACGCATGCTTAGCGAACTCTAAAGTTATAATTTAAAATGGAAAAAGACAGCCTTTATGTTGCGTTTGCCGTGCCAAACGAAAAGACACAAGAAACAAAATCTTTCTTACTCTCATCAATGGTAGCACAAAGTACATAGACTCGTTTTTGTTGTATGTGTGTCGTATGAAGTGTCGTATTCAAAATAAATAAAAGCATAACATGATCAGCCTTATAACTATTCCATTGCAGGGCAAATGTCTCCCTACGAGCATTCACCACCTGGCTAGCTCAGGTTGGCAACTATTCCAGGTTTACAAACGATGTTTCTTTACCTTATTTTTGTAGTGTCTTATATTAACTGCGAAAGTACATTACGATATTGTTAAATCACATTGGTACGGCTGGCTACACATTAGTGGCCGCACATAGGTATCTACCTACTATTAAAACTCCTCACTTGGTATACGGTCAAAGTTTTACCACCGTCGTGCAGCCTATTCTTTATGCCAGGTTAAAACGCATATCCTGTGGTTGCCAGCTAAAATTGCAAGTCTATGTTGATCTACGAAACCATTGAAAAACGTTAAGAAACTGAATAATTGTTATAGTTTTCCTGCAGCGACACTTATCTTTATAGTACACTAGCTGGTGCCCGCGACTTCATCTGCGTGACAAAAAGTCCTTCTCCAAGGTCCAATCTATCTCCTTGCCAAATTTAATTACGATCCGTTCAGCCGTTTGGTCGTGAAAAGGTAACAAACAAATAAACAGAGTTACATTCGCATTTATAATATTAGTATATATCGATAGCTCATCGAAACTTATTTATAATATTTTGATAAGATATTTTTATTGTTATACTTTCTTCGGATATCGCCTAAATTCATTCCATCATTTTAATACTCAAAGTTCCCTAAACTAGAAACTCGATATTGTTAAGCCGTAAATAAATAATCCATCAAATTATTAATACTCTAGTCTACAAGATTTAAAAACCCTTGATTGATGAAACCTTGCACTTCATATGGTTATACTGTTAAACAGTTTAGCAGTGATAGCCTAGTTGTATGACCGTTGGACTGACATGACATGTTGGTCGCAAGTTCGAATCCAAGGCACGCACCACGGACTTCGAAGTCAGGTGCGTATTATAAATTAATTATCACATGCTTATAATGGTGAAGGAAAACATCGTGAGGAAACCAGCACACCTGAGAGATATTCTCGATGGTGTGTAAAGCTATGGCAGACAACTACGGATGGTTTAAACTCTGACACAAGGTTGTTCATCAACCACACGATAATAAGACTGATAAGCTTCAACAATGCATGCATTTCATACATGATTTACTTTCTTTTATCGATATAAGCGCGCCATTATGAATTGAAGGATATAGATTTATCTTATCAGTTTATGGATTAATAAATATATCGATAGCAGAGTTTAACGCAACGTGCAAAACATTATCGGACCATTCCTATCTGTAATTTGGTGATTACTTAATAAAAAGAATTGTTACAATGTAACATTGATAAAACGTTTCTATTTCTAGTCACATTCCTTCACGTCTCGTCGTTATAGGTTAATAACTAATATGATGATATAATTAGTATACACTCGTGTTTTTTTCTAATTACGAAGGTCCCTTCGTATTTATAAAATAGCACGATTATACAATCACAATACTTGCAACGAATTGTTAATCAGCTACATATAAGTAGGTATAAGGTTGGGCAATAACCTTAAATAGAATTTAATATTTAAAACGGGAAAACAAATAGACAGACTATTTGTTTTCCCGTTTTAAATATTAAATTCTTAAAAATATTTATCCCACAACCACAATCAATCATCCCACAAACAAAACTAAATCAGATCTGGAAGTTGCTACAGCATTTGAAAAATTATTTACGGACATTCCAATCTCAACCACTAAAACCCTGAAGTCATGTACCATTGTTACCGAGTCTTTATTAAAAGTAGTAGTTTAAAAAAATAATTAAATATATGTGTTAATGCATTTAAATTCAGTTATATAAATGGCGAAGATATTGTAAAAATGTTTAATACCTTAAATGTTAAAAAGACCGCCGATCTTTGGGTTCATTCCGTTGAATTTACAAAATCAATTATAAACATAGTAGCGCCTGAATTGGCCATAATATATAATAACTGTATTGATTTTGGTGTGTTTCCTGATTTAATGAAAAGTAGTAAAATCACACCTTTGTTCAAATCGGGCAGCACGAATGACCCCACTAACTTCAGACCTATTTCTGTGCTACTCACCTTCAGTAAAATATTTGAAAAATTAATCCTTGATGAGCTGCAAAGTTATTTTAATAAAAACAACCCGTTACACCATAAACAATTTGGTTTTACAAGGGGTCGCTCAACAACCGATGCCGGTGTTGAGCTTTTAGATAATATTTATAACGCCTGGGAAGATTCATATGATGCTTTAGGCGTTTTTTGTGACTTGCCTAAGGCGTTTGATTGCGTATTTCATGAAACATTAATCAGGAAATTACAACATTATGGAATAAAGGATACTGCTCTGGATCTTCTTATATCTTATTTGAGCAATAGGATTCAGAGAGTGGACGTTAATGGAAAGCAATCCCAATCCCAAGGCTCCATTTTGGGCCCATTTCTATTTCTCGTTTACATAAATGACTTACCTTTCATTGTAAAATACTATCAAGATATCGTGTTAAACGGCAACAACCAGTTTCTGACCATGTAAATAACACTCTTTCTTTTAAACGAGAAGAAGACAAAATGTATTAGATTTTTATTACCTAATGTCAAGCAAATAAAAACCAGTGTATTGATAAATGATGAACATGTGGATCTTGTAGACACCACAATGTTTTTGGGTATTACTTTAGATTCGAAGCTTCAATGGGGCCCACATATTAATAAATTATCGAACAGACTCAGTTCTGCAACATACGAGGTCTATATGATACGTCAATTAACTGATATAGAAACAGCCAGATTAGTATACTTTTGTTATTTTCATAGTGTAATGTCATACGGCATTTTGTTGTGGGGAAATGCTGCTGCATTCAAACTATATTTATCACATTTATAACAGATGAGGGCTATTCGAGCAATTTATAATGTTAGTTTTAGGCACTCACTGAGGGATAAATTCAAAGAAATTGGGATAATAACGGTCGCATCTCAATATGTTTATGAGAATTTGATGTACGTTAAGAAACATATTAATCTATACTGTAAAAACAGCGACATTCATAGTCTCAATACGAGGAACAAAAACAAACTCGTGCTACCGTCGACCAGGCTCCAAAAAGTCAGTAATTCGTTTAGATGTCAAAGTGTACGCTTCTACAACAAAATCCCAGGCAATATTCAAGAATTAAACCTCAATAAATTCAAGTCATATGTTAAGCAGACTCTTTGCAAAATGTCCTCCTGATCTGGTATCGTCTTGTGACGGGTTGTTGAGCTCTCTTAGTTATGGTTGAGCTACACGATGACTGATGCATACGTGCCGTCAGACAGGACAGGGCACCTCAAAGCTGCTATGGCTCTTTCCTCAAAAGGTCATTCCAGACGATCCCTGCATGGTTACACTCACATAGATATGTACTATTATGTCTGGACTTTAAAAGAGACGTTGTCCTCTGAGTTTGTTTCGGCATTTCTTCTCAGAGATAGTCACTAGATAGATAGGAAACGCCGGTGCCATCTAGTTTATTAAAATGACTTGTAAAAGTGTCTTCAAATGATCTATTTTCAGAAATAAAATCATTTATCATTTATCAATCAAATTATTCACAACCATATACATATTTATAAAGTTGGTAGGTTGTCAAAGGAACCTTAGCTTATTTTATGATCTATTTGGCGCAGCCGCTAGGCAAAAACGTACCTACCTGTACTAAGTTTTATAACATTGTAAAAGTCATCGCTTTATTTTTCGCGAATATTATCTGAATGGAAAGCACTTAAATAAGCAATAGACCAATAGATGCGCACACTTTTAGAATTGATTTCTGTACAAACAGACTGACAGCCACATGAATATTTCAAAGTTGTACCTAATGTACTTTCATACACACACACCTGAGAGATATTCTCGATGGTGTGTAAAGCCATGTCAGAAACCTACGGTCGTTTTAAACTCTGACACTAGGTTGTTCACCAACCACGCGATAAGAAGACGATGTACTTTCTTTGTCTAAATCACGCAGATACAGTGCAACATATTTTATGGATATTATTAAATTAATATGAATATTATGGAGATGGAGAATCCACACAGATTTAGATGGGATTTTCACTGCTGTGTTACGTTAAGTGGCAACATTTTAACAGAGCATTTAAATAATATTCTGTTACCAGTAGATTGATTGTAATTGTTTTTCAACTTCGTCATGCATAGTTTTTCAACATTACCCACTCGCATTTTACTTTAAAATGTGTGTGTACGTAACGTGTCAGTCAAGGATATTAGTGTAGGTAAGTCCCTCTTTTACCGCACTGCTCATGTAGCAACGTTTCATAATAAACAATCATATAAATGCAAATTACATTGATAACATAAAATGTATCTCTTTTTTTGGACCACGGTTCATACCGTACGTTGTCCTTGGCAACGCATTATAGGTTGACGGTGATCCATCAAAATATGTATATCGCAAAATTGGTATTTAGATCCCGATAAACATCGATTTCCGGTAAACTCGCGCGCGACGCACTAGCATAATTATTACTATTTTTCAAATTCCTGTGTAACACGTAAATATATAGGCTTAAGTACTCACGTGAAATATAGTTCAGCACTGCTTACGGGTTCTCCGGTCATTTCAGTCAAATTAGCAGTCTGCCCAGATGGGACACAGTTTTCCCATTCTGGTTGACAGAGAGCCCAGGGTAGTGTGCTTTGAAAACTCATTATTAAATAATATAGGCACAAACCCACGATTGACATATAGTAAGACACCACGTAGATAGCGCTAAGAGCTTGAGCATAGCCGGTCCCTTAAAAAAAAAATGAGTTGCGTAAGTACATAAACCGTTAGATATCTCAAATAATCTTTTTCCAATAGAACTGATGACTTACCTTTCATTGCTGGAGATAAAGCCCAGACCTTAACACAATTACTGCTACTGAATTGACCAAGAGAGGTTTCTAAGTAGTACATAGGTTTTCCTATGAGTATAAGTACAATAATATAAGGGATGAGGAAAGCGCCGCCTCCGTTCTGATAGGCGATGAAGGGGAACCGCCACACGTTGCCGAGGCCGACCGATGTGGATATACAGGACATAAGAAACTGGTACTCGTTATCCCAGGTCGGCCTTTCGTTTCGTGGATTCGCGTCATTCTATAATGAAAATGACACTGGTATTATAAATTATAGTGGTATTGAAATTAGCACAAATCAATGAACATAAGCTGTCTTGATTTCCTAACGGGCTTCTATGTATTTTACTTTATGTTATAATTTTATAATTTACTCGGACGTTATCCCATTCATTGTGTTGTTCCCCCAGCTATTTACTTAAAATGGAACGGTAAAATTTTGGGCTAAGAAAGATAAATCTTTAAAAGTATAGTTAAACAAAAGCTTAAGTTAAAAATTTTTCCTCATCAGATTCTGATCAACACGAATATCATTTATATCGCAAGAACTAATTCGTTACCTTTTTAGGAATTTCCAAATAGCTTAGGTTCATATTTACAATAAAAACAGTTTTATCTTATATCATTCTATAATTGCATTCAACTGTAATGAATTGAAAAATGTGACTTATTATTTATTTATTTTAGCCTATTTTATCCCAGTGCTGGGCAAAGGCCTCCAATTCTTGTTCCACTTTTCTCTATCTATTATTTATATGACTATAAATGGGCCTAGCTTGTCAGGAAAGTCTTGTTCTTTCGTGAGGTGAGCTAACCTATTGTGAGTGTTGTTCAAGCCTCCCGCTCTAATTTCTAATAGCTGGAACCAGTGGATTAACATGCCCTACAAAGCACGAAGATGCTCAAATAAAAATGCTCATCATCTATCTACAGACTGCCCATGTGAAGCGTTGGTTAACCATGACGATATCTTACTGGGTTGCAACGAGATATATGAGCTTCTCTTAACTCAGGAAAACTAACAAGGGATTTACAGACAAAACAGTCCACAATTCCACATTCTTCGTGGTAAATAAGAAAACAAATTGATTGATTGAACGCTGTAAAATATCTGAGATATCCGTCTAAACCACAAATGTTTACCTATAGAGTGGCAATATATTTATAGAGCGATTAGATGATATCTACGCCATATTGCAAATAAAACGTAGGTAGCCTACTAACCTAATAACCCTTCAAAGACGGGTCTTTTCTCCTAAAAAATGACCCAAATGCTTAAAAATATAGGAGATAAGTAGGTATGATACATTAAACTATAAATTAAAGTTTATTTCTGTTTTTATTTAGTTCGTATTACAGAAACTAAAAGCTGTTTTCGTATTTGTAGAGGTAAACAATTTTGATTACAGTAATAAGTTGCAGTACTTAAAGTGCAAAATACTAATACCAAAACAAAAATGTGCTGGTGTTTAAAACACTGCACAACAGACAATAACTCTGCTTGCATTCTATTGCGTTATAGTTTGTGTAGGCAGCATAAACAGGTAATAACTAACGCGTCGCATCTATCAGTATTACTAATGTTTGATTTCGGTTGTCTCTTTATTTTCCCGCCCTTGCCGAAATTCATTTAAGGCTCTAATCGCCATAATAGACGAAGAAGAAATTGATATTCAAGAACTATTTGCTTTTAAACCAATAGGTCATTAAGATACAAGTGCTCTAAGTTGGTCATTACAGTCGAGGTTAAGGCGAGGTTAGCAATGATCGACCGAGACTAGTTGACCATTAGGGCACGTGTCTTGTGAGGAGAATAAAGAATAAAACTACATAAAATTATCTTTTTGTAATAATGACGGCGAGCGAATTTTTTCTTCGAACTCCGAGTCTATGAGCTATTTGCATGCAGGTGGAAGACATCAGACTCACTGACGAAGATGCCAAATAGCCTAATATTATAAAAAAATAAAATGAATGCTTTTTTTATTGATAACAATGATTAATGCTAATTCGACTACAGAAGCTTTTTTTATTAATGAAATAAATTAAATAAATTAATAAAGTAAATTTCAGCAAAGAGTTTGCAGACATTAAATTTCTTTGCTTTTCAAATTTTAAATTTTCAGCCAATACTTTTGATGTATACAACTCGTGAATATAGATTCACGTAATTATATTGTGTATTTCATGACACTTGCGAGGAAACTTAATAATAAAATCGGTTAAATTTATTTTGTTAATATGATTCCCGGATTTCTTTTTCGTGCGCCGGGTCTATGCACGCGCGAGTAGAAGCAGAGGCTAGACTTTATGAAGTTGCTTGAACTTTAGTTTGACAATAAATATATTGTATAGTAATTTAAAATAAAGTGTATATTCTTCCATTTATAACACAAATTAATGTTAATTTGTTGATAAATAGGAACTCATTTTGTAGAAACGAAATGTTTATTTAGCACAATCACAAAAATGTTAAACCTCATCAAGGAGTTTTCAATCATCAAAACTTTTATTAGAGATTTAAAAGTAAATATAAAGCTGTCACGCTGTTTTCTTTTTTTATTACCACACTAAAGCGGTAAAAATAAAAAAACACACGTGTGATTAATAAGCCTCATTGCGAACCTAAAAGCGGTGCAATAAGAGTCACTTTACGAGCAAGAGTGTTGAAAAATATTATGTATTTCTATGTTTCAGCAAATAATTTTAAACTTATTTATTGGAACTCCTCCTATACATATAGGGAAAAAAGGAGTCCGCATTAATATATTTTCTTTTTAGGTATATATATATATATTGGCTATCACCAATTAGTGTCTGTAATCTCTCAAATTAATCAAATGTGACGACACTTCAGACAGGTAATTATAAAAGAAAAGCGCCTGATAACGGGATTTTTAAACTTACGTTACGATAGATATAATGTACAACTATATGTTATATTTATATAGACTTGCTGATAACATTTTATGCCGCATCTATACTCGACACTAAGTATTTACCTGCTTACTGTACAAATGCGCTGTTCGTCTTGTTTATTTCGATTGAGCATTTTTAGTCAAAGCAATAGTTGTAGGTATTGTGAGTGATCTGTTAACTAGTTTTTCAACGCACTTGCTCGTAAACTTATTCTTATAACAGTGCTATAAGGTTCATAAAGCAGTTTAACACACGTGCTTTTTATTTTACATTACTGTACTAATTTTAAGCAAAAGCAGCGTAATATTTATTTATATTTATTTAAAATTACACGAATGTTAAGAGATTATAAGTAATCTAAGCTCTTCGCTGAGATTTAACATTTTTGTGATTATATAAACTGTGTTACTTAGTTAAACTATTATATAAAAAATGCAAATCTAGTTATCATAATCGTCAACCTTATTAGATAATTAAATGTCCTATGATTTCACTTAACATACTAAAAAGTAAACTTTTATATTCAACATAAATATCACCTACCCCCGACCTGGAGTTGGTCGACCAAGAGCTAGAGGTTTCTAAATCCCAGCCGTTGGCTCGCTAACTAGCAGATACAATAGATTTTTATTGTTATGACGTATAACCATAATTATTGAATTCAAACAGGACTTAATCGCGCTAAAAACATTATATTTATTGACCTCGACGTTTCCCCTATAAACGACTCATAAGGCGTATTTCAACACATCGTGAGGAAAAAAACTCTTAAATTTGTTTTGTTATAATCTGACCCGCCAATACCAGACACAATAGCAATATTATTGTTAGACGTACAATTTTTTAATGGCGCGGATGTAATTTTCGCGCGATATAGTTGCAATTAGGACAAACGCATGAACTCGTACTACAATATTATTAAATAACGTGCGTGTGCCTTAAAGCGGTGCAATAAGAGCAATTATTTATATGAGCCCATTATCTTGTGGTGCTTGGTGAAAAGTATATTCATTGGCAAAATGATAATAATAATCTGCTTTACACTACTACACATGAGGACTTTTTCTACTTACTTTTGTTTTTGTAGGTAGATCTGAAGCAAGGTCTTGTTTTTTATCTTCAGGGAGCCCTGATGAATTTTTTTCTGGTGGTGATGTAGCTACATTTTCAGGTGAAGGGTCAAACCCTGGATTCACACGATCTCCATTCTCAACCACATTTACGCCGTTTGATTCCTAGGCAAGAAAAGAACCAGTTATATTATCTATAATATAATTTAGTAATTATTAACAGTAAAAAATGTGATATCCGTTAATTACCATTGACGATGTTTGTGGTGTACTAAAAATTAAACGCGCGCCACAGCATGCGCTGTTGGAATGGCCGTTTGTATAATTCCCTATCCTAATAAAATATTTTAGGTATATCATAGAGATAAATTTAATGTGATATGGTTATCATTATATCTATCAATAGATTAAGTATCTAAATCGTATAATGTCGTTATTAATGATGTTTTATGGTTTCCATATATTTACTACGTATTGCATTAATGTATCGGCTGAATTTTGAAGGGTACCCAAATTGGCACGTACCCCTATAATTGTGAGAAAAAATCTTTATAGGCTCTTAAGTCATGCTAACCCTTCCGTTCAGCCACGTATAGAATTATAGTTCGTAACAATAAAGATCGTGATTGTGTCTGCTAATTAGCGAGCCAACGGCTTTAATCAGTATTAAAAATAACCGACACATACATACATACACTCACGCCTTTTTCCTATTAGGATCTGCATTGACTGTCGATTTCCACTTTTTGTGTCTGCTAATTAGCGAGCCAACGGCTTTAATCAGTATTAAAAATAACCGACACATACATACATACACTCACGCCTTTTTCCTATTAGGGTCTGCATTGACCGTCGATTTCCACTTGCTATGATTAGTTTCTTGTCGGCTTAGGTTGCTTATGATCTGCCCTTTTTACACGAACGTATTAAGATTTCGGTAGATATGTTCGTCGAGGTCGGCCTGCCCTGACTTTTCATTATCATCCCCCTGCGCTTATCCCAATTTATTTGGGGTCGGCGCAGCATTCCTATTTCTGGCATGCTGCTAAGGCCTGCCCTGACTTTTCTGATATAATAAAAGACAGTTGCGTGCAGCAACCCAATAATATTACAATGTAAATGAAGTAAAAATATGTATATAGTTAGAAAAATTCAGTCATAAATTCAGCTCATACAGGAACAGAGCTCCATTTAAACTACCAACAACAATATATATTATGAAAACTTAATGTATGTACGCAAAAACATTCTAAATTTTGTTAAATTGTCAGATGTATATACTATAAATACTCGGAAGAAACACAACCTTGCTGTTCATGCTACTCGTCTCCATAGAATAAGCAACTCGTTCATGGGTCAATGTATACGCTTTTTCAACAAACTGCCCATTGACGTTAGAAATTTACTCTTTAATAAATTTATGAAACCTATTAAAGCTAAACTATGCCGAAAAGGGTATTACACTATCTCGGAATGTTTAAACGATAAAAAGGCATGGGAGTGATATGAAAAATACTTAATTATATTGTTTTGATTTTACCTGACATTGTAATATGATAAAATTTGGACATTGTATTATGAGAAAATTTGACATTTTAATAAGATAAAATTTACATTGTAATATAATAACAATTGACATTCTATTAATTGTCATTTTTTAATTTTGACATTCTAAATATTACAGAAATTGTGAATGTGAGCATAATGTAGGTATAAATAAGTATTAATTATGTCTGGACTTTAAAAGAGACCTTGAACTTTGAGTTCGTTTCGGCGTTTCTTCTCAGTGTTAGGCAGATAGGGAGCGCCGACGCCATCTAGATCATAGTGACATGTAAAAGAGTTTTTAAAAGACCTACTTACAGAATAAACAATTTCATTTCACTGATGAACTGGAAAGAAAAAACAAAGCGCGTTTTAATTTTATTTAATACCTACTTAATTTTGTGATTAGCATTAGCGGCTGACACTTAAGTACGATGGCGATGACTTGTCTTTTTGATATAATCTGAATAAAATAGAATAATCTGAAAGAATTAGCATTTATTTATCATTAAACTTGATTGCGAATATGTTAAAAGACTGATACGCAAAATGTATGTCTAGACAACAATTTAAGTAGTGGTATATATATCTTTCAAAAATTAACGAATACGTAGTAAAATCCAGTTAAAGTAAAGTAAAATACGGTCTCGTCCGGGAGGCACAGGTTCAAATCCTGCTAATGGCATCCTTAGGTTCTAGATGACGCAGATGCTCTCGGGCGTCGGCTGTTTTGGGAAGTCCTATCTATTCGCATTGGCCGGAAGTCAACGCCGATGTGCCATCACTGCGCCGGCTGCTTCGTGGACACGGCGCAGAACACGTTGGAGGAGTTGCTCCACTTGCTTGGTCTGAGCAACGCCGTGACATTATAGGGACATTAAGAGCGAGTGACCTCTCGCTCCCAGCTGTGATCAGACATATGGTCGCTAGTGAGAGCGCTTGGGAAGTCATCGTCAACATTTGGCTAGGAGATGATGCTCGCAAAAGAGGCGGTGGAAAGAAAGAGGCAAACCCCTCACATCCCATACAGAATACGTGCCAGGCGCTGGATGAAGCTTAATTATATGTGGCCACGTATTTCGGCAATTCGTCGCCCGACCAGCACCAGACCTCGATAACGTGGTGCACAGCACGTGTGCGTGTCCACACTGGAGGGTCTGTGCAGGCCAATTGTGACCGGCCTGCTAAAATGATGGGATTCGTATCGTAATCATTTTCAAGTAACCAGACTCAATTTTTGTTAGTAATACATAAAACTTATCCCATGTTAGTAGACGACATATTCGTATTTGATTTATACCCAAAATCACCGGTGCACTCCATGAGAGATGGCACAGAAGTGATTCAGATACAGACAGTTCAGTCTGTTTGTGATCATGGCTAGTATACTGTTGGTGCTAGCCCTCACCCTGCGCACCAGGGATGCACAGCTTTTGCACATTATTGTGAAATACCAATCCACACGCGCCTCAGCGAACATTCCTAATGCACTACAAAAGCGTGGCAGCCCCAACAGCACTCTGAACGGATTATTATACGGATACGGAGGGAATTTTAAGCTTTTTATGTGTATCTAGCCCACAGGCTGCATGTATAAAAAGAACTACAGTAAAAGGAACAGATAATTTTTGAGCATTTTGCAAACCTGCGAGCTAGCATGTTCGCTCTTCAAATTCAAATATTTTTATTTCAAATAAACCATATTACAGGCACATAAGAAAAGTCAAAACTAGGTGCACGATCTTACCGACAACACCCTCCGTTCCCTTTCACGTCATCATCGTCCCTGAGGTCTGAAGTCAAAATATGCCCTAGATATTTAAACTTATACACTCTTTTTAATAGAAGTCCATTGAGTGGAATGGGTGGCACTCTTTTAGGGCTTTTACCCCCAGCCTCAAATACCATGACCTCGCTTTTCTTAACGTTGTAAAACATTCCCTCAGCCGCAAGGCGACGCGCTCAGCAGCGCCTTGTCATCCGCATAACTGATGTTATTTCAACATACACCATCCATATGACAACCGACTTTGGTGATGCTGAGCTCACCGATCAGATAGTTCACGTACATGCTGGAAAGCGTTGAAAATCGAAGTCAAACCACATTGTCTCACCCCACATTCCAACCCATACGAAAGTGACAAAGCCCGTGCCCATCATACACTGTTGACCTGGTTTCCATACCAATATTTGAGTATATATCAACATTCTCATATGCTCTTCGGGAAATCAAAAAAACCACTGATTTACGAACTGCACTCACAGCATACTAAGCTTATGCCACACTATGGTGTAACAGCACTGAAGCTTCGGCACTATTCATTCTACAAAAATAGCTTATAAGAATATTAACAAACGTAGAAGACATAGAGAGCTGAAAACCCCACTTTAAAAAACTAAAAACTGCCTCGTTGGTTTAGTGGTTCGTAGCGCGACTGCTGAGCAGGAGGTCTCGAGTTCGATTCCCGGGTCGGGCAAAGTGTTATTGAGTTTTTCTGTTAGGAAATTCTCAGTAGCAGCCCGGAGTTTGGGAATGTGCCCGGTTGAGTGCAATAGGCTCACCACCTATTACATGGGACTTAATAACAGCATTGGTGAAATGTGGGTGTACAATTGTGTAAACCTCTGCCTACCCCTTCGGGGAATACAGGCGTGATGCTATGTTATGTTAAAAAACTAAAAATTCCAACCCTACCCTGTTTATATATTATAGAAACATGATTTGCAACCTCTTTATAAGTTAAATAAACAATTATTAATAGAAAAATATTACTACCACATAAATTAATATATATATACGGAAAAAATACTGAATATCTGCAATCACAATTATATACAATATTAATAGTAATATTGTATATAATTGTGATTGCAGATATTCAGTATTTTTTAATTTTAAATAAATTTTAAATTAAAATCATTTTGGTAACAGTATCTATAGTAGAATACTATTGAACTACATTGATACTAATAACATGGCAGTAATTATAATAAACTTACATTGTTAACTACGTATACCTACTTACCTTCTTACTATTCTGTTCAGTTCTTACTCCTCCTCTCTCCTACTTTGCCGTGCCCGACAGGGTCTACAATTGTTACCTACATTATATTTTAAGACCCTTATACATTGTGGAGAGCAATAAAGTATTGAGTATAAGCATGCCTTACATACGTCCAGTACCTTAGAGATGACGGTGGCCAAAGATATGGGCCTATAGTTGGGCATGTCGGCAAGGTCTCCAGTTTTATTTTTAACTATTGGAACTACGACAGTACGTAACATTTTTGTAGCTATGGGTCACACATAAATAATACAACAATGCCAAAACTCTAGGTAAATGCGGACCTGCATACCGAAGATGCTCAATACTGAGACCGTCGTGACCCGGGGATTTACCCTTAGTCATGTATGGTCTGAGAAATTTATCGGTCTTAAACATAATCCCCGGTTCCACGTCGGCCCCAACATCAGGAGTCAGATGGGACAGGCCTAATGGTGATTTTACATAGAACTGATCCTTAAAAAGGTTTGCAATCACACTAGGCTCGCTCACACCATTGACACTCACGGGCAGCCCTGACTTATAGTTTAATATCTATGACCGTTAGAGTAGTTATGAATTACTCTAAAGCAGGAATAGTATGATAAGCAGTCCGCTTTTCCTCGCGGAAAGAGTGGCGCCACGCCAAGAGTACTAGAGCCTTACCTACCGAGGCTACCGAGGATGGAACCCCGAATAGAGCAAATAACATAAATCATAAATCTTATAAACGTATTATAATAGATTCTTTGATGTACTCGTAGTTAAGTTAGTTATCAGTGTTTGCATTACTGCTTAAAAGATTTTTTAACCAACTTAAAAAAAGGAGGTTCTGTATTTACCCGTATGTATATACATACGGGTCGAATACAGAACCTTACTTAAGATATAATTTAGAGTTCCCTACGCATGTGTTAATGCGTTTGAAAATTTATGTGTAGTCGTATGTAAACAGTTTCCTTCATGTCAATTTTGATTGCGTTTTTTTTCTTATTCCATAGTATTTTATAGATTTATATATATAAAAATTAATCCCTATTTCCCTTGGTCACGCCATAACTTGAGAACGACTGCACCAAATTGGATTTTTTCTTGTTGTGTGCTTGCATCATTGTCAGGACAAGGTATTAACATAAGATTTTTTTTTAAATCGCTCTGTAAAGTTTTTAGACGGGCGGGTAAAACCGCGGGCCATAGCTAGTATTAGTTAATTCCGGTCGTAACGGACAACGTTTATATATCAATGCTTGTCAATCTTGATCACACGTGATCCAATTTGATGCGATCAATAACATATTACACAGTACTCATATATATCTAAGTAAGTACTTGCATTACTTTTGTGCATTTTTGTACCTACATTCAATAGTGAATATTTATGACTACAAGTTAACAATGTTCTTAGCGTTAAAATGTTTCACACATTTCGCTATTTAACCGCATGCAATACTAAACATAAGCAGTATTTTTGAAGTGAAAACTTCTTTGGGCGCGTTAAGCAGTTTTTGGGTGAACAAAAAACATGAAACTCGCGTCACCGTCACTGCATGCTTCCCATGAGCTATGTGTATACTGTGTATATATGTACATAGATATACCTCCGTGCGTTATTAGTATAATACAATTCACAAGTTTCTTAGTTTTCACTTCTATCGGCAGTCCCCAAAGACTTCCCCGCATGTTTTTTTAACCGACGTAAAAAGGAGAAGGTGCTCAATTCGACGCGTATATAGGTATATAATATTTTTATCTATGACCACTCATAACTTTTTACAGAGTAGTCCGATTTTGATGATTATTTTTTTATTGGATGGTGGATACTTCCAACTTGGTCCCATATAAATTACACCCCTATGGTACACATACATATACTTTGTATACATTATGTTTTTCGATGACACAACATAATGGAAACCTGGAGCTAATCATGGAGACGAAAGATGGTCGAGGGAACTCCTCAACGGTTTAATTTCAAGATTAATTTCAAGTTCTCATCAAGATTGATGAAATAAGCCCCAACACGAAGTAGTTGCTTACTTCTTGTTTGGGCTTATTTAATGTATCTTGATGAGAACTTTGGACCTATGTCTTTTAAATTATAGCGACAATAAATAAAAAGTAAAACCAATAAAAAAGGAAATAAAAAACTGAAAAATTACAGTGTTTAACTAATTTTGAGTCGGCACCAATTCCATGATACATTTGAATATACTTTAATGATCTTCGTTTTTTTTTGTTTGGCGCCGACTCGACATTTGTTACATTCGGTTATTTTTCACTTTTCAGTTTCCTTTTTCGGGGGTTCTATATTTTGTGTAATAGTTTTTTAAGTAATATTAACAATACCTATCTATCTATTTCTTTTTAAATTAAATATAAGATACAAGAATAAAGTAATAGTAACAAAGAGGAACAATGTTTCATTCAATGAAAGAAACATTTTATAATTATGTAGGTATATGCAGTAACTACAACTACAATTCAAATTAGGTTCTTACTAAATTAAATTTTATACTTTATTGTGTAATTAGAATGATCGATCAAATAAATTAAATGATGTCTTTGATTAGTTACCTAACACAATTACAATCCCTTCTATGAATAATAATATATTAATATTTACAGGTCGTCCCAGAAGTCGACGTCAAGCTGGACTTGAGTAACAGGCTAAGTCTTATTAGTTATCAGAAAAATATAAAAAATAATCTGATAAGTATTAAAAAAAAAACAGTATTGTCATATAAAGCTGGGCTAAATGTTCATTTTGAATCTTTGGTTGGGCAAAAAGTGTCATTTACTTCCAAGCTGGAGCAGTTGACTTAAAATTTTAGGCCAGAGTTTAATGAAGCAATATTCGAGATTACATAACAAAACAATATATATTAAAAAGGAAATATCTGTAGTAACAGGAGTGAAAAGACCGTCAAAGGGTGTGTAGATTACCTTGATAATTTTTGAAATGACTGAATTTTTTAAATACGTAACTTTGTTTTTTTTTTCTAATAACTATTACGTCTTAGCCTGTTACCCGATTCCGGTTTGATGTTGACTTCTAGGACACCTATATATATATATGTCGGAGTAAGTAATAGGAAACGAGTTGATTGTTGGTTTCTTAACCGACATCAATTGTTTACTTATTTACTTTGATAAATCGTAATTTTGTTCTTACATTTTGTTTTAGAGTAAATCTTATTATTTATTTTAAAAGTTTCTATATTGTTTTATGAGTGTTATGAGTTGACCAATCAGAGCAGAGGATACACTCGAGCGGGGTCGAGGCGCCATCTTGAATGTTTTGCGGGTTTTACTTGGGTAATGTGGATTGATCGAGGTGGATCATTTTATGAGTTGTTGTTGGTATTTTGTGTGACGAAGTGAGATCGGTGTCGCGAATCCGCTGCTCCTATTTAATAAATGATTGCTTGACGTGGATTAACGTTTAAGTTAATAATTGTGAAGTAATTATTTCGTGATTCTAATCATTGTAAAACTGTCATTAAATTGTACGGAATAGTGAATACTTTGTTTTGTGCTCGCATTATACCCTGATGACACACACACATATATATATGTGTCGGAGAATCACCATTCTCCTTTACATCTTTATTAGTGTTCAGTCTCGTATATATATATCTTAATATATATAAATCTCGTGTCACAATGTTTGTCCTCAATGGACTCCTAAACCACTTAACCGATTATAATAAAATTCGCACACCATGTGCAGTTCGATCCAACTTGAGAGATAGGATAGTTTAAATCTCAAATTATAGTCGCGTGCGAAGCCGGGACGGACCGCTAGTATATATATATATTTGTGTGTATATATATAAGAAACTAAGCGACGCTAAGCATGCGTTAATGCTTTTCAAAGATTCCTTAGAAAAATAGTTATTAATGATTCAAGTACAGTTTATCGACGTTTAAGATAAGAACAATCCTCCGGCTTTATAAATTATAATAAATAGCTCGAAAATAAAAGCAGCACAAGAAAAAAATCATTCAACACCCCCGCAAATAAAACGCACTGGAGTAAAATGTTATATCTTTTTACAGTAACATGTATATTACAACGATACAAAAAGTTTTCAATATTATCATGATAACCTTAACACTATACAATATATCACAACATGATAATATTTTTTAACAAAATAGTCATTTTGGCGATTTGTTTCAAACTTTATCTGCGAGAAATCGCCACTTTAAGGTAACTTCGTAGGTAGCATCTATACAAAGGATTGATTATAATTAATTTTAAATATTAATTCTACAATATGTCTATAATTTATTTTAGATCTAGAGCTAATGACTGGTGGTTCATATTCTCCTTCTGTATTCGCCCGTGAGGCTGAAGCCAATGTGTTTCAGCCATGAAGTCTCCAGCTTCTCTCGTTGAATTCTCGCTTCCTTCGTAAATTTGTCCCACTCGCTGCGCTCGCTAGCTGCGCGGGGTCCCCATGTCGACTTGGGTTTGAACACAGCCTTAATCGTCTGTGAACATAGTGAATTTAAAGTAAACAATTGTTTGTATTAGGATAGGTAATAGCCGGGAGGTAGAAGGCCCTAGTGCCCTCGCCATTATCATAATTATCGGATCATATACCAACGTGCTCATTTAAAAACACTATATGTGAGTAAATAAATCTCAATTGCAGCCAAGCAAGTGTAGTCATGCCCCTGGCTCCTGAGAAAGACATGTTTTACAGGAGCCAGAAGAAACAACACTGCTTTACTTGGTAAGATACAGAAGGATGTTTCTGAACGAATTATTAATAAATTTAATTTATATTGCCCGCAATCCATCAAACCTTACCTTCACGAAGTTTCCAGTTCTATTTTTGTAGATTGTTATTGCCATGAAAATTGGCACGAACGCAATACCGAGGAATAGCATCAAGTATCCCGCAACTGCAAAAAAAAAGTATTATTAATGTATTTCTTCAAAATTGATGTTTTTTGCTACCTGGCTGCCAGACCTTAATTTCTAAATACATGGTCCTAAATTATTAATAAACTTACTTTTAAAGTGTAAGTGATAAACCTTCATTTACTTAAAGGGACTATCATTAAAATAATTTTTAAATTAAATTATTGTCAAATAGTAGCTTTTTAAAAGGAAAAATATGTAATAAATTAGGGCCACAAATATTAAGTTAATTCCCTTACCATATCCAGCAGTGGGGTAGTAATACCAGCCGCCAAAGAGCAGAGCTTCGTAAGAAATCAAAGCGTATACGAATACGGTGATCATCATAGTAGGCGTAATGACTCCCCAGCAGATTCTCCAGTAGAAGCTCGTCCTGATGCCCAACATGAATTCAATGTCCAAACATATGTTCTCCAAGCCTGCATTACATAAATACATTTTATCTTCGGTGGACCTTCGAGAAATTAAGAAATGGTAATTAAAGAATTGTATTTTTCAATTTTTAAGAATGACAATGAAAATAAGCTGTTACCGTAAATCCATAGGACTCCAATAACTTCAACGATAGCACAGAAGAGAATGAGGAAAGTCCCTCCATAGTAGTCAACCAACTCTAGGACAAATTGACCTCCCTGTGAAATAAAGCGAAACATAAAATAATGCCTATGTTAGGAATCTGACTGAATTTCCTGTCTTGGATTTAGAAGGTGCTCCTGCATAACTAGCGTAGTTTGTACTGTGTATCTAACTGTATTGCTTATTTTCATATAACAAAACAATAAAAAAATTAGAGGATATGAAAAATTTTGTAATACGTTGTTTATTTTTAAATGCAATAGTGCTAGTTATGTTATACTTACAGGTGTAACATAAATAAGGCCAACTCCGAATCCAACAGTGCAACAGAAAGATGACATGAACACAGTGCGTATGCGTGGGAATGCGTCCATCATGACCGTGTTGATGGTGGAGAGTAGCGCCACCGACGAACCGATGCCCAGTACCGTCATCATCAAGAAGAACAGCACTGAGAATAACTGTAAGTATATGTCATTATTAAAATTTTATTTAAAACAACAAATGTTGGTTGTAATTAAATAAGTAGTAGATGATGTATTCTCCATTAAGCATTCATCACAAGGCCGGAGCTAGCAATTTATTTCGGGGAGAGGTTCTACCATTTTTTGAGTAAATTTTATATAAAAAAGAAACTTCATGTCTGGGAATCCGGCGTGGGGGGGGGGACTTATAAAATTTATCCTTTCCTGAACGTCAATGGTAAATACTACAGGTACTGTCAACGTTACCCGACATATGTTTTAACGAATATATTATTTGGATATTATATTAGGTAAGTTAAGAATATTTATTAAAAACATTTGGAACATCAACCAGCCAGTACTTTAAATATAATTAAGAACCATAAGTACTTTACCTGTGGAAAGAAGGTTTTGGAAATAGCATCAGGGTAAGAAATGAACGCAAGTCCGGTTCCACCAGAGCCAACAACGTCTGCAACTTCCTGCTGTAGCTCGTACGCCAGGTTACCCAGGATGCCGAAGATGGTGATACCTGACAGCAAACTTGTGAACGTGTCCAAGGTCGTCACAATCATGGCATCTCTAATAACAAATAAATGTTACTAAGTTTGTGTTTATTGGACAATATTAATGTTGATAAGTAATTAGTATCTACCTAATAATTGATTTTAAGTACATTACCTGCCAAAAAAATATTTTTTTGCAAAGGATATTACTAAAACATTCCATTTTCGGATCGGTGAGTTGGCTCCTCATTCCTGATGCATATGTCGCAGATGGAATGTAGAATCAGCTGTTTTACATAACTGCTAGTTGATTTATTATACAGTGCTGTTATGTAAAACAGCTGCACGACGTTTAGCGATTTTTCATAATTAGGTACTGAACTATACACACAGTATTGTATGTAACGTTTTGCGTTTATCAATGCAGCGGGTCAACGATCAGATGTTATGTAAAATAGCGTGAAATGAAATGTCAGATTGTAGACTTTCGTTATTAATTTTGTCGCTCATGGCTCTTTTTGTCTTATGAACAATAATTTAAGTTTATTTTATTTTGTAAGTCAGTAGCAAAAACAAAATGTAAATTTAGAAGGACATTAATACTAAACGGATTGTGAAAGAAATTAAATTAAATTGACGCATGAGCGAGCGGAGCAAGCTCGGGAGTTCCGTGTACCCCGACACGGACAACTGCCGACGCCGTATGTAAACGGCGGAATCATACAAGTTGCCTGCGACATATAGGTACATCTTTATTCTTAGCTGGGGAAAATCCAGCCTTATTTATTTAGATAATCCATGATTAATATTGTTGATATCACAGATCTTCCAGATGATAAGTTTAAGGTAGTGATCAAACGCATTTTAATATCTAAAGCATATTATAGTATTAAACATTACATTGAGGATAAGGATGTTTGGCGCACGATCCCCTCCTGCACACAGCGACCCACTGGCACTGTCTAATTTATTTCATGTATGAATGTAACCTCAACAGATTACTTTTGTAATTACTAGTTTTTATTTTTATACAATTAATTTTATTGACGTAGTACAATTATTCCAATTGTATTTTTTTTTTTGACACTTGTTTGTTTATGTAAATTTACATATCCATTATCTAACCGCTAGTATTCCTACTAGTTTTAAATTTATATTAACATTTCTTTGTAAAATGTGAGCATTATGTGGACATTAATGTTATTTTTAATCTCATGTTACGTACATATTGCCCATTGTCAGGCATTATGAGTTTGTCATGCTCACTAAAATGTCCTGCTGATGGTGGCGTTGTACATCGGGTCGTCGAGTTCCCTACAAAATGGTTGAGCTAAGCGAGGCTGATGTGCGCGTCATGCTCGTGAACGGGTGCTGTCTGTCGGGACTGCTCAGCTCTTAATTGCTTTGGCAATCATTTTAAAAGGCTATATAAGTTATTGCTTCTAGCGCTTTCCTTTATTATTTTGCTCATTAACCTGCATTATTCTCACATTACCTTATTTATTGTTATACCAATTTATTTTAAAAGAGTGTCTATGGAGTTTCTTGCCGGCTCTTCTCCATAAGATCAACGCCTTGGAACCGTGCACCTAGCTTTGACTTTTCATAAGTGCTTGTAATATGGCCTATTTGAAATAAAAATCTTTTGACTTGACTTGACTTGATATATTTTAATATTATCGGGGTAAAAAAAATTGAGTTCCTAATATCGTTTTAGCATTGAAAAGGAAAATCTTGATACAGAAGGCTCAGGACCGAGAGTTATTATTTCAATAAAAATCTTTTGACTTGACTTGACTTGATATATTTTAATATTATCGGGGTAAAAAAAATTGAGTTCCTAATATCGTTTTAGCATTGAAAAGGAAAATCTTGATACAGAAGGCTCAGGACCGAGAGTTATGTTATCTTTAATAAGGATTATTATTACCTATCGAAACACCACGATAAGCTGTATTATTTAATTAATCTATATTTCAAGATTATCTCAGTATAATGATAAAATAAAATTTCCATACCTGTAAATGTTTTGCCTGAAACCGTTGTATGAAGAGAACATGATAATAGTACCGGTGCACACAGACAGCGAGAAGAACACTTGAGTGACGGCAGCATACCACACCTGGAAACAGAGCATACTTTATAGAGTATATGGACACATAATATGATCACATGCAAATCCGAAGTTTTTAATGTTACCTACGGCTGCCGATCTCTAGAATGGACCACCCGCGCAGTGGTATTAAGAAAAAATATAATGAAAGATTCAACACGCATAATTCTGCTGCTCTACTGTCTCATTTGTTTATTCGGCGTAACCGCTGCTGCTGAGCTCGAGATTTTCCGTTCGGTTCCCGGATTGGACAGTGTCATTGCGTTTTCCAGATAGAAAATTAGTATCAGTAGCCCGGATTTTGGAATTGTCGATTGCAATAGGCTCACCACTAATCATTATTATATTAGGTACCCACATTGGACTTAATAACGACATTGGTGAAATGTATGTATAGAATAGTACCTACACCGGCGTGATGATTTCGATGACGCTATAATTTAGTTATTCCTTCTACTTATGTGTACACAGCTTCAATAACAGGTAGGTATTCGCAAATATCTTTCTTGCTTTACTTACTTCAAGTTCCAAGAGTTTGTCCCATTGTGGTGTCAAAAAGAAAAGAATACCGTCGCCGGCGCCGGGCAGAATCACGGTACTGAAATGATATAAAACATGGTTGATTATACAAATACTTGTAAGGGTGATTATGAGCGGAACAAGAAGCATTTTTTCATAGTTGATCAATTTTATACTGGTTTACAATAACAAGTGAATGTAATAAGGATAATAAACCTTGCCACAATCACAAAAAAACTTACGTTATAAACAAAATAATCATCACAACGTAGGGGAAGAGAGCTAAGAAGTAAGCAGCTTTGCCGGAACTCTTGACACCTTGAGCCACAATAACGAAGATTATTATCCACGAGGCGAGGAGACACAACACCAAGTACCAGACAGGGAGACCTGAAATTTAAATAGAAATGTTTTACAATAATATACAAAACATGACCTGCAATCAATGAAAAATCCTACAAATGTACCTACTTACAATAAAGAAGAACAGGAATTATTGTGAATAATGACAAAATATCTAGCATAGCAATATCAGGATTTTCGGAAACTAAAAGAATGCAATAAAACGATAAATGTGTATTAGAAGGTTGTGAAAAACCGACATCATTAAAAATATAAACACTTACCAAGTCCATATTCAAGACCAGCATTCTGTTGGAGTACTGTTCTTCTGCAAATTACAAAAAGAGATATAAAGTTATATAAGTTTTTGTTTATCACTCTACAGACGTTTGACGCCGTTCGTTAAAGTTCATAAATTGCCTACGTTAACTTACATGAAATATAGTTCAGCGCTACTACTGGCATTTGGTGGAACTTCACCAACTTCCTGGTTCGGGTCCGATGGGAAGCAGTCAGGCCACTCTGGTTGGCACACGCCCCAGGGCAGCGTGGACTGGAAGCTCATGAACAGGTAGTACAAACACAGCGCGACGATTGACACGTAGTACGACATAACGTACCCGCAACCCAGAGCTGTGGCATAGCCGGCACCTGGAATAAATAATTTTGATTTTTATACAAGTAGGTTTATTTAACCCCTTGTAATCCTAACCTAAATGAAACCGGCCTGAAGCTCAACTCAGCGCTCGAATTCTGAACGTTACATATTTTATCGTTAGTTTGGACGTACGAGTAGTAGGATGTAACGACTGCGCAAGTACAGTTTTTCGACTAATATTGTAATACCAGATTCGAAATTATAAAATTTTCGAAAGGTTACGTGGTAACCAAAAACTCGGATCAACGTTAAATGGGATCCCAGCATCAATACATTCGAAAAATTTGCGATTTTCGATGACAAAAGTATCACGTCTACTTTGTCTATATTCTTTATCTATTGTCATAAGAATTACAGAATAATAATTTCATACTTAAATATACCGACCGTAATTGAAAAATGATGCAAAACTTACCTTTCATAGCTGGAGAAAGCGACCAAACACGGATTGAGTTTCTGGAACTGAACTGTCCCAAGACACACTCGAGGTAGTACATAGGCTTTCCGACTAGGAACAAGACAATAATGTAGGGGATGAGGAAAGCGCCGCCGCCATTCTGATAGGCGACGAAGGGAAACCGCCACACGTTGCCCAGACCGACCGATGTGGCAATGCAGGACATGAGGAACTCAATTTGATTGCCCCATACTGCACGCTCAGGCTCGTTGGTTTCCAGGTCCATCTAAAAATTAGATATCTATTTTAAGTTTTGTTTTCTATTGCCAAGTTACTAGCACGGTGATCTAGACTAAAATATCGTAGTGACCCAATGGTTACGGATTTGCCTCTTGAGCCATAGGTTGTGGGTTCATACCTGACATCAGTGAGACTTTTACAATGTCATAAATACTTTCTTAGTTAATTTAAGAAACCACAGACAAACAAAGTGAAGGAAAAATGTCGTAAGGATATAATTTGAAATTGCCAATCTGCATTGACCTAGCGTGGTTCTCTGTATGAGAAGAGCCCCTGAGCAGGGCTGGTTATGTTATATGATAATGTTTTAACAATATAAAAAAAAAATACGTATATAATGTTTACTTTATTTATGTTCTTAGTGTAAACACGTTTGCTTTGTCATTACCTTTTTATTATCTTAGTGTTACTACAAGTATACAAGGCAAGTTCCTTCAACCCATTATTATTAATCCTGAAGAATGCAAAAAGATTATAATACTATCTTATCTTTAAGGTAAATAACGGGAAGATGGCAATGATCCAAAGCAGTTCTACCCTACATGTAAGAATAATAATTATTTTAATACGTATTATTATCTATTATCGTTCATGTATTATTTTATGCCAAGACATTTTAGGCGTTAGTAACAATCGTATAAAACAATTATAAATTAATTTTACATTTTATTTTTAAACGTTGCTCTTCTCTAGGAATTTTATTCCTGTATCGTGGGTTCGTTTGCAGACATTAATCTCACATACACGCATACACCCCCAGACCCGAAACAATTATCTGTAGATCATACAAATATTTGCTCCGTGCAGGGATCGAACCTGCGACACGCAGCAGCCGATCTCTCGACCACTGTGCCACCCGTGCCGGCATATTTATTATATCAAATTAAAATGAGCAATATGTATGTCCGTGGATCGCGTAGTGTCAGCGTTGTGCCTCAGACACTACGCGATCCACGGACAATAACCAACAGACAAGGACATTTGCTTCCTGCAAACATAAACCACATGAAACCAAGTACAAGCTAATGCTAGAACGTATTCAAAACAAGTTCATGAGATTCCTGTACCTAAAGCAGTATGGTGTGTATCCAGGGTATCCACTTCTGTATCCCACACTATTTGTACTGGGCATGGTAGGATATAATAAACTGGAAGTAAGAAGGGAAGTAGCTATCGCCACTTATGTATTTAAAATTATGCGTGGTAAAATACACAATCCGGGCGTTTTAAACACGTTGGGGTTGTGTGTACCAGATGGGTACGTGGGACGGCGGAGGCGGCCGCTCCTGCTGTGGGAGCCGCCCGCTCGCACCAACCTGCTGCAGCACGCGCCGCTGACGCGAGCGCTGCGTGCGCTCAATATGGTGTCACAACGGATTGACTACTTGATACTTTGAGTGAATTCACACGGGCCGCATTTGGTATTGTAGCTTCATGTTTGGAATAATAATATTATATATACTTATAACTACAACTACACTATTGTATTAGGTTAAGCCTGTGATGATAGCTGTATGTGTGTTTAAATAAATAAAAAAAATAAAAAAATTAAGTCCGCCTAAAATTTACGATTTATGCCGTTTTTCGTGGACAAACAAATCGGCGTGACAGTGACTACCACAGATCTGTGTCGAGGCACTGGTGGTAGGTACCGAATATATACCCAGTGTTTTTTTATAATGTGTAATAAGAATAATTGTAAGAATAATAAGAATAATTGTAAATGTCGTGGTGGCCGAGTGGTTACGGGCCCGCCTCCTGAGCCGCAGGTTGTGGGTTTAAACCTGGCATGTACCAATGTGACTTTTTCAATGTCATATGTAATTTCTTAGTTAATCTAAGACATCACAGACATACGGTAAAGGAAAACATCGTGAGGAAACCTGGATTTGGTAGTCTGAAATCGCCAACCCACAGTGAGCTAGAGTGGTGATCAAGCTCGTGCCTTCTCTGTATGAGAAGAGGCCCATGCCCTGCAGTGGGCCAGTTATGGGGTGGTTATTATTTTTAAGAATAATTGGAACGGTTAAGAAAATTATTGATATATTTTTGACACGCATTGCGCATGTGTAGGAAACTCGAAAGCAATATTTTTTTGTGGAAAGTTAAATACGGTCGTTTATTGCATGTGAGCAGGATTTTAAGTATCAGCCCATAGCTTAGTTGGCAGTGCGCCCAGAGTGTTCATCCGAGGGGTGTATATAAGCAATAACGCTATGAAATAATGCTATACGTTTGCACATTTGAGAGGTAATCGCATCTAGATAAGATGTTGAGTTCGCTGCGAGGTTGGTCGTATCGGTTTAGTTACTGTATAGGAACTGAATAGATGGCGATGATATCGCCATAAGATTTATGAATAAGAAAGAAGAATTCGAAATAGTGAGCAGAGGTCGAGGAAACGTGATAGGCCCTGCGCCTGAAGTATTCGTCCGGGGGGCATACATTGAACTAAATCAATAATTGATCGCACTCATGATTTCTTTTTTCACAAATAATAACTAAGACATATTCAAATGAATGTACTATGCAATTCACGGTAATTTTTTCCTTGGGTACCTTCTCAGGGATATTCTGCATAAAGAAACACTCGAAATGGTTTAAACATTAATGGAATCATTTGGTGTTTAATCCGTTGGCTCGCTAATTAGCAGACACAATAGATTTTTATTGTTATGAAGTATAATTTTATAATTCCCAGAGTCGGAGAGTATTCACTTTAGTAGATTAGGTACTAACTTTTCAAAATATTTTTTAATATACCTATATATTATAATATAACACTATAGATGCCAAACCCGTACTTACTTTTTTCTCACTTGATTCTTTTGCTGCATCATTGCTGGATTTCTCAGGCAAAGAGGATGGTTCAAATGCTCGTTTCAGCTTCGGGGATAATTGATGGACTTGCTCACTTGAGTCCATCTTCGCTGGACTCGAGGGCCGCATTGACGAAGGCTTCTCCGATAGGTCGAAGGCATTATTGTCTTCCCCACTCTGAAAACGTATATCAGAATAATTGAATGAAAACATTCTAACGATAAGTAAAACGTGTGTAATATTTTTTTATGTATTTAACGGGTATTTGGTTGGTATTTGGATGTTGTTACTCAATTACACGAAAACGGCTGAACGGATTTCGATATGGCACGCAGATATTTTGTAACCAGGATTGACAGTTATTGATACTTTTTGCCATGCAGACTAAGTCGTGGGTATGAGCTTGTATTATAAATAAGTATTTTATTATACGCAGCAACTGAAGTATGTCTTAAAATCTAGTTGGACAGTATAAAACCTGGTGACCACTGACCATGAACACTTTACCACTTTTTAAATGTCAGGTTCTTGTCGAATAAGCAAACGCATTGGACTATGTGGATGTTACAAAAGTAGTTCTATTACATAGATACTTTTAAGCAAAAAGACATGATTCACAGTTGACTCAAACCCAAACCTTTTCTCAGATCAATGGCTTCATTTAGGTATAGGTATGGCCTTAAAATTTGTGATTATCGACATACACCGGTGCTTCCTACCATTCACTAATATCGTAGGTATATACCTATACAGCAGTTAACACAGATTAGATCTACATTCGTTCTAAAGAGACTAATGAAGTTGACTTCAACTACCGCGTATCTAATCGCAGTAATTTGTTAATCCTACCAGAAACTATTCGTCGAAAATATTAGGTAAGTAAATTTCCGTGAGACAGGGAACTTATATGAAGTATAACCTTGAAAATATGTGTAATTTTACGTTACATTATGTTACTATTATATGTATTTGTTTTATTACTGCGAAAAATGTACGTACTCGTAAATAACCTTCGAATTCTTTTGTTACACGGTACCCACACGATACTTACGAAAAGAGCATTATTTTTTCACAGAAGTCGAGGCATATTATTTGCGACTCAAATATGACAGGCGAGAAAATAAGTGCATTCACAGAAATTGCCGATAAAAAAACATTAAATCCTTTGATATTATACCTAGCGTTTGGTCGTGACAGACACATTGATAGTTTTTTTTTTATGACTATTTATTATCAAGATCATAGTTTTTGGTGCATTTGACTAAGTAAGTGCCTACATAATAAACCATGCTTAGCTCTTAAGATGAAGTAGGGTTTGATAAGATAATTACGTAAGTAATTAATTCGTGTTACGTACTTTTATTAAGTATTATAATATTAATGCAGGTGCTCTTTCTAGATACATTTACACATAGGTATGTAGATAGGTGTATGATTATTTATTTTTTAATCATCACGTTTTAAATTCTCACGTGTGTACCTCAGATATAAGTACAAGTAGGTAAGTAGTAGTAGCGAGTAAGTAATCGATGTTTCCCAAGATATAAAGAACACTTTCAAATAAATACCTAATCGATGGCATTTAGAATTCTAACAAAAGAATTATTGTAGCCGAGATATTAAACGGATAAATACCAGGTAAAAACGTAATTAAAGCGACCTTATTGATTTCAATTCAATGCAGCGTTTCAAGAACAACTTTTAATAACATGAATAATTTTCATGTTTTTATATCTCGATGTTGCCAATAGATCAGATAGCGACGACCTTGCTGTTTAACTGTGTAGGTAGTAGTTACTATCGTACACCCAAATAATAATATACTTCTTACATATAATTACGACTACTGTTTAACCAGAATTTGAGTTGACTTGTATCAATTTGGGTGATAATAAAGACTTATACGGGGAACTATTTTACATCATTAGATACAGATACAGAACAGATAATGAAAATGGAGGATATAACAGATGTCTATTTCCTAAGAAAAAAACCTTTTTATATAATGTCTGTGGTTAGGGAGGTGGGGTCACCACCACTAGACTTCAAAACTCATTATATTACATAAGTGGTGGGTTCATTAATAAACTGAAAATACGAAACCCATTGACACATTAATCAACATCGACTCACACTCGGGTTTCACAAGATATATTTTTAGGAAGTTCATTTTCCTCGGTCAGACATATTAGAACATTAGAGTTCGCTAAGCATGCGTTAATGCTTTTTCAAAGACATATCTTGAATTATTAAGGTAATTGCATTCTTTACGACATCGTATTGGCTGCAAAGTTGGTCGTGTCGGTTCGGTCACTTGTAAGTACTGAATTGATTGCAATGACGTCGCCATAAGACGTGTTAAAATATGGAAGAAGAATTCGCGGTGGTGAGCAGAGGTCGAGATGGCTTAGTTGGTCAGAGCGCCTGGAGTATCTATCCGGGAGGCGCAGGTTCGAATCCTGTTCGCGACCGTATTCTTTTTCCATTTAATATTGTAACTTTATAGTTCGCTAAGCATGCGTTAATGCTTTTTCAAAGACATATCTTGAAATATTAGAACATGTTATTCTTACAATTATTATTACACTGTTCTATTAATATTTACTAGTGGAACAAATTAAGCTAACTATTATATATAGGAGGAACAAGTTCAAATCCTGCTCATGACATTATTTTTCTTTGAATAATTTAATATAACATAGCATCGCACCTTTATTACCCGAAGGGGTAGGCAGCGGTGTTCACAATTGTACACCCACATTTCACCAATGCTGTTATTAAGTCCCAAGTAATAGGTGATGAGCCTATTGTCATCTTCCGGGCACAATTGCAAACTCCGGGCTGCTACTAAGAATTTCCTAACAGAAAAACCCAATAACACTTTGCCCGACCCGAGACCTCATGCTTAGCAGTCGCGCTTGGGATGACTAGACCAACGAAGCAGTTGAATAATTTATAACTATAATTTATTTTCCAAGACACTGTATAAGGTAATTAAAAGAAAAGCTTATAGATAGACGATCCCGATGTCTGTTCGCAACATTATCAGCCTAAAATAAATAAAAAATACTTATACTTACGCACGTGCTTATGTATGAAGGCTATAAGAGTAGAGGAGAACCGAGGAAGCGATGGATGGATTGTGTTAAAGATGATATGGCAAGAAAAGAAGTAACTGCCGATATGACAGCTGATAGAGATGTATGGGAGAAGTATATTAATACATGTTGCACTGACCTTAAATAAATTGGGATAAGGGCAGGGGATGATGACTGAGCACATGCTTTAGCTTAGCATGATTCTTGTCACGCAAGCAAGATAGAGACGGGATCATAGCTAAGCAACAGCACGTGCTAAGTAATGTTTATTTACCTTGGCTTCAGACTTCTGACATCATAAATATATGTATATGAAAAATAATTGCATTAAAAGAACATGTTTCGGGAACTCAGTTTGTCGTAAATCGTATCGTATCAATTCATTTAATTTCGTTTTATAAAGTCACGTGTTTTAGTGGCCATAAAACCATTATCTAATTATTCACGAAAAACATTACCGATGATTCCGTATCATTCTTACCGATAATAAACATAATCTAATCCTGTTTTAAATTATTTAAAAGATTAAGATTATAGGAAAGAAGGTACTTTTTTACTTAATAAGTAGAATAAATAGTTCTAATGAATAAGTTACCTAGACCTACGTAAAATATTGATAGATACATATAGGTACTACCTACCTACGTAGTAAGGGATATTTTTTATTTTAGTTTTGGTAGTAGAACTATGTTTTAATCAGTAAAAGCCTACCTACCTAATTAGGTATTATAAAGCCGTCTAAGAATGTTAGTATGAACTACTTATTTATTATCAATTTTGAATAAATCAATGTACCAAATTAGGTATGTAGATGATTATCAAAGTGACCGATTCTTCAGGATAAATATCAAGACTGACTTTAAGTTGTATTTTAGAACGATTAATAATCATTTGATAATCGAATGATAAAATATCAAGCACGGATCTAAATATTTTGTTGATAAAATTACTTACACGGCACGCAGTAGACTTCGTACTCATGATTAAAAAGAGAAGAAAGCTCGCCTGCTATTTGTTTTCTTTTTCGTCACATCTTTTTGTGTACCATAGCTACTATATTTCATTTTTTTATCTTAGTAGCCTATGTTACCCGGAACAATGTAAGGATTATAACCATGTACCATTGGCGTAGCTAATGCTTATGGGGCCCTGTATCAAAATTTATATTCGGGCCTTTTTATAACATTTTACGATTTTTTACTTACACAGTACAGACGTTGGGGCCCTTGTGGCTCGGGAGCCCCGTATCATTGATACGGCTGATACGGCGTTAGCTACGCCACTAATAGGTACCCCATCCATCTAATCGTTTTGGTGGAATAAAGAAACTCACACATACTTACATGCGTATATACATATACAAGAACCCTAAATTCACAATACTAATTTTTTGGGCAGTGTGTGACAAGACAATATGTTTTATAGATTAGCTGATACCCGGGACTTCGTATGCGCGACAAAAGGTGGCCTATGTCCTCTCCAAGGTCCAATCTATCTCTATACCAAAATTCATCAAAATTTATTCAGTGGCTTAGGCGTGGAAAAATAAGAAACAAAGAGACAGACAGAGTTACTTTCGCAATTATAACATTACTAGCTGATGTCCGCGACTTCGTCTGCATGACAAAAGGTAGCATATGTCCATCTTCAAGCTTCATTCTTATTTCTATGGTCTATCTCTATACAAAAATTAATGAAAAATCACTTCGCCTGTTTAGGCTTAAAATGTACCTAACTGACAAACAGAGTCACTTTCGCATATAATATAATATAGGTTTGGATGGTTTGTTTGAAATATTTTGTATCGATTATTAAAGAGTTGATAAGTGACTACGGGTAAAGATCACTTTGAAAACTCTGATTTATTTTGATCATTCTCATTAAATACAATAGAAAAATGGATTCATAATAAAATGGAACATTTATACCTAGACCTCCGTCCTTTTTACATTTTTTTAACCTACCTCCTCCGTTATTTACCGAGTTCCGTCCATTTTATTTGTAAATACCTACTAGTGGAAATCAATATCTGATAAACAATACACAATCTGGTAAACAATATTTCAATAAAGTTATAATATTAAATGGAAAAAGAATACGGTAGGATTCGAACCTGCGCCTCCCGGATAAATACTCCATCTAAGCCACTAAGCCATCTCGACCTCTGCTCACCACCGCGAATTCATCGTACACATGGAACGATGGATCGGAATAATGATCTATAGATCATGCAAATATTGCTCCGTGCGGGAATCGAACCTGCGACACGCGGCGCAGTAACCGATCTCTCGACAACTGCGCCAGCCACGTCGTCACAATAAATAAAAACCCAGTAATTAGATAGACAATGAAATACTATTTCCGCGTAATAGTCGATGTTGATAAACGAAGAATAAATAATGTGCAATTTACCATAGTACTAGTGCATTATGTTTGTATAGGTGCATACAATGAGATCTTGAATAAAAACACATCTTGAAGACACGCTATGAGTCGAGACTCCATAGATCCTTTGGTTACCTACTACTATTTCGCTCATAGCCATTGTGAGTCTATGTATCTCTATAAAATTTTGGAGTTAGAGTTATGTCTACTTAATCAAAATTTTAGACAATATTAAATAACTTTCGCATATATGCAAATAAAATGAAATCCTTACGTACATTTGTACAACTTGTGAGTGGTTCTTGAAGGGCTATTGCCAGTAGTACTTAGCAGTAACAAGGTCTACGGTTCAGTCAGCTGTGTTTGACCATGGTAATGACAAGTAAGTCATTACCATGGCTGTGTCGACCCTCATGAATTGTGCATATGTAATGAATGACTTATTTTGTACACACATTTCTCGCTTTACTACAAGATTTCTCGCTTCATAACGTCACGTCAGAATACAGCGTGAATTATATTCTCACCTTATAGGATAACACGCGAGAACATCTGCTTATTATTTAAAGATGCCGTAAGTAATTGAACATATTTGCATTGTTCTTTATATTATGTATTTACCTACATCATACTGTTTCAGTCACAAGTAAGCTAAAGAGCGACAGTCGAATAAATTGTTGAGAGAATGAACAAGATACAGAATTTTAATAATATTTCATATTTACTTGTCATTTGGATGTTATTGTTTATGTTTGTAAACAAAGACCTCAATACAAACATTTTAGTTTTTGTACAGTATATTACTCTATAGCTAAGTTTAATGTCGTCAGAGTAAAACGTTTAACGATATGAATTGATTGATCAAAGTTATTACATAGATTAAATAACAGTCGATCAATCAAAAGTTAGGTATTAATATAAGTGAATAGTGCTATTAAAGTCATAATATCATTGCACAAAATAATTTTTAATTATATTTTGCTTTAGTTTTGGACCCCGGTATTTATAAAGCTACAACGGGGTAAAAAAAGTTTCTGAAACTTTATTGCAAAATAATGCATTACTTTCGAAAACACACTAATTACAAATACCTGGTTCTGCCTCACCGTTTGCGATGATAAAATTCCGATGGTCAACAACAAATTATTAATTAAAAAATTTCCTCACCATTTTCACAGTTTTCACACGATTTTATTTGTTTACGAAACAATGTGTTGATCACTTAAGAGTAGAGATAGAGGTAGAACGGGGCAGGCAGCTATAGGCAACGCACACCTGCCACACGCGATTGAAACGTCGCGCTGCGTCCGAGCCAGTTTTATACAAATACGTATCAAACGTCAAACACCGGCCGTCCTCGATTGATGATTTCTTTTGTAATCTACAACTTAATAAAATGCAGATTACATTTAATAAAAGACCATATATATAAACTGCACTACTTCACCCGGCGCAGCCTTGCACACTGAACAAACATGAGCTAAACTCAAACTAACCGTCGCTTATGATTTTAGACCACCTTGAAAAACGACTGGTAAAATGCGAATGAAGTGCTTAATAACAAATTATAGGCTACCTTTCTACGTCATATTAAAACTACGAATATTTTACGCAATCATGTGCCAATTCATAAGGTCGTCGTCTCGCAACATTAACTAATTGGATATTAAAGATTTTAGATTTACTGCACCTATTATATTTTGTGGTCATTTAATTTTGCCTAAATTTGTTAAATGTATTAGTTAATTTTACCAACTGCCTCGTTGTGTGGCCGCAAGTGCGTCTGTTGAGCGTGAGATCCTGGGTTCAATATCCAGTTAGAGCAAAGTGATTTGCAATACTTAAAAACTATCGCGTTGCATGATATTATTATATGTATAACTAACAGGAATTAACGCGCAATAAATACCTTTGAATCGCTTGACGTTTCGACCAGGTTGCACTGCTTGTGACCACGATCAGTGCAACCTGGTCGAAACGTCAAGCGATTCAAAGGTATTTATTGCGCGTTAATTCCTGTTAGTTATACATATAATAATAGAGCAAAGTGATATTGGGATTTTGGTTCGGCGAAGTATGGGTTTACTGCCTAACTAAACTTTTGGGAAATCGTGTAATGCTAAGTATGTATGTATGTCTTCTTAATAGTAATTAAATTAATAATAAAGAAACAAGCGTTATGTATACCACGTCTCTACATAATTTGACTATAGCCTAAACTTTAGGCTATAGTCAAATTATATGCTGCTGCAAAAAGAGATTAAGTCGAAATCGTCGAGCTGAAAACAGTGAAATATGACGGAAATGGAAAAGGATAAGACAAAACAAATTACAATACACACATACATTTAAAAAAATGGTAAACAAACTAAAATAACTAACACTGATTAAAAAGCAGCTGGAAAAGTATTGTGTTGTTTGTTGCGAATACTACTAACAACGAAGACTGGATTCAGTGTGAATCGTGAACCCTGGGCGGATCCTAGAGTGCTCATAACCATAAACAGTGATGTCTGGACTTTAAAAGATACAGTGACCTCTAAGTTTGTTTCAGTTTCTTCTCCGATGTAGTCAGATAGGAAAGATAAAAAATAGGACATGACATCTAAAATACCTGTTTACAGAATATACAAGCGATCGTTGTTAAATTACCTTTAGATCGTTATTATAACGATAATTCATTGGTATTGATTAATTTGAAAGTCTGTAATAACTGTGTATCTAATAATATTACCTATATCTTTTAGTATCCGGTACACTCCGGAATCCGGTTCGGATTTATAATTGTCCGATATTAGATGCCAAATTTTAATGATACCAAAAATAATAAACTAATGTTACGCTAGTTTTTTATTGTGTTAAAATTGTTTTGTATTAGTCTCTGTAGATTGATTTGAATGTCTAATATATTTGTGTACCTCAAAATATTACGTAAATATTATAATCGAGCTTGATTATTAATAATTGTGTTTTTCGAAAACCTTATGTGTACTACTACTGAGTCCATCACATTTATTAGGGGAAAAAAGTTCTTTATATTGCGAAGAAACGTTTTCAGTATTAAGAAAAAAAAGCAAAACTATACAATTATACATGCGTACATCGATAAAAAATACGACGTAGCCTAATTGAGTCAGATAACAGTCATAAAACATTCATTGAAATTGTTAATCATACAATAAAAATATATAAATAAATAAAACTAACTTTTATGTTTGTAACTTTATGAGCTTGAAGTACTGAAGTCCAAATATTTAAAGTTAGTATATTAAATGGAAAAAGAATACGGTCGCGAACAGGATTCGAACCTGCGCCTCCCGGATAAATATTCCAGGCACTCTGACCACTAAGCCATCTCCACCTCTGCTCACCACCGCGAATTCTTCTTCCATATTTTAACACATCTTATGGCGACGTCATTGCTATCAGTTCGGTCGCTATACGGGTGACCGAACCGACACGACGAACTTTGCAGTTAATAAAATGTCGTAAAGAATGCAATTACCTTAACAATTGATATAATAACTTTAGAGTTCGCTAAGTATGCGTTAATACTTTTCAAAGATTTATCTTTTTAAAGTGCCTAGGGCATGAAGCAATTACAAAGGCCCAGGGTAAAGGGATCAGTATTCATATTCAGCCTTTAGCAGAACTACAATTAAAAATATAATTATCTCAAAAGAAGTGATGCAATTTAGTGATTCAATCACAGATTTCGATCGAAGTAGATACCGTTTTGCGTGCCATTATTAGCTTTTATTATATATTAACACGTTTACTGCGGCAAGTAAAATCATAATATTTCATCTGGTGCGGCGGCGGGCCAAAATGCGCCCCCAATGATATTTCCGCCAGTGCGTGGCAGGTCTTTCTAGACCCACCGGCACTAGGATAGATTAAATTGCTATAACTTTGTGGAAAAATAATGTATACATTTTTTTTTCATATTGTTAGAATGACCTTGAAACCAACTTCCTTAGGTTTGATTCGCCCCGGGATCTGCCAAACAGGAAATGAGAAATAAAGCAGGAAAAGCGGCAGGCCGATATCGACCTGAACCGCACTAGAAAGTATTTTCAGTAGTGATGGAACAGAGAAAAATGAGGGGATATCGAAAATAAAACACAATTATCGTAAAAGAACTGAAAAATGTTTTTATTTATTTATGCCTGTCTTGGAAACATGTTACGCAAAGGTTTTGGTTGCATTTCCTGCAATATTTTTTTTATTTTCTTTACTTTTTTTTTTGCTTGGGTACTATTCAAGGATTTTCGCAGTCTGTCGTAGCACCCTGCACAATTTCTTCGTTTAGCGCTCATCTCAAGGACATGGTCATTGTCGTTAGGTATACTTGATTTTCTGAAATGAATGTTTTTGCTTAATTCCGTGTGATTTATTGACCATTTATGAGTTTTACCACAGAACTCGCGAAACTGAACAACTTTCCCCAGAGAACATAGGCCGAAATATGAAAAAAAAAAAATGGCCCTCCCTTACAAAATTGACAACCAGCTGATTGATTTACTATTACTATGGGAGGTCCAACATTTTTTTTCATACTTCTACCTATGTTCTTTGGGGAAAATTGTTCAGTTTCATAAGCACATTCACCTCCTTCAGGGTTGAACCTTACCGGGCGTTAATACTTCTTGGAATCTGCTGTTGAGCATATTAGCCAAATCATGAATTTTCTTCAACTTATTTGTATTGTGGATGGCTGACGAATCATCACAAAAATGCCAGAATTTTAATAATAACAGAAATCTATCCCGTGTCGTTACAGATACAATATATTCGTTTCGATATATTGATTTTTTTGACCAATAGTCATTTATATGAGGCACTTTGTTCAGACCCATTGCGAGTAGTACCCCCAGAAACTTCGTAGGTTTCCATGATAATAACCGATATTTTGTTTTTATTTCGTTATTATTTTGCTTTTCTGTGATGTATTTTAACGCATATTTATTAGTTTCTGTAACCATTTTATCTATTATTTCATCAGTTACAAATAAGGAAAAACTACCTGCAGGAGTTATATCTTTTATAGGAACATTAAAAGTGCTTTCATTTAAAGTACACGCTTCCAACTCAGGGGTCAAATCTGTGATAGCATCCCATTCATTGACACTATTATCCTGTGCATCTCCCTCTTCCTCTAAAACATCATTATCTATATCCGATACAACTTCACTTGCAGAGTATTCATCGCTCTCATCATCGCCTGTGTCACCACTTTCCTCCTTTTATCTTCCTCCTCAGTATTTTCCGTTTCTTCCTCTCTCTCTGCATCTTCATCTTCCTCTTCAGCATTTCCTGTTTCTTCCTCTCTCTCTTCGTCTTCATCTTCCTCTTCAGCATTTCTTGTTTCTTCCTCTTTCTCTTCTTCTACATCTTCCACCTAAACATTTTCTGTTTCTTTCTCTCTCTCTTCTTCTACATCTTCTACCTCAACATTTTCTGTTTCTTCCTCTCTCTCTGCTTCGTCATTAAGTGTTTCTTTCTGTCTTTCATTTTCTTCAAACTGTTTATTACGTTCTTCGTCATAAAAACCATCATTTTCATTGCTTTCAGTTAACTCTTGCGACATACTGTCTTCAAAAGAATAAGTTAATATATGTTTTGTCTTGTTTTGTCTTGTATAAGTTGGATCTTTCCTTTCTATTTTATTTTTCTTTTCTATCATTTTATTTTTGTTTCTTAGATTTATCAAGTCATGATATTCGCTTTCATCTATTTCGATGCCGTGAATAAGCTTAGAAGCTGATAGATTGTTTAGCGAAGGACTGAATCCTCTTGAGCTATACATACTAAATCTGTCCACTGACGATGTCATTATCACTGTCAATAACTGCAGGGCGAATTACTCTATTTTCCAAAAAAAATATTTTTCTTTTGTTGCTTGCCATCGTTGATTATATCGAACGCTACGTCAGATCAGTTAGATAGCACAACACTAAATGGCGGGGCGCGCACTCTGTGCGGTATCGGGTCGCCAGCTGCCTGTTGGGACGGCGGGCCGAAATAGGCCCACTGCCGCACTCGCGGATGTTTTTTCTCCGTCAGTGCGTGGTAGGTCGATAAAAGCCTGCCGTTATGTTTTGATGGGGAATACCTACAATTTTGACCGCAAGATGAAATATTTAATTGTCTCTGTCGAATTTTTACAAACACCTAAGATAATCGTTTCGCACAAGCGAGAGGGACATAGTTTTCTTCGTCCGCACCAGCTCAAGTACCGCGGCAGGCCGATATCGGCCTGTTACGCAGTGAACGTGTTAACGCTGCTGTGAACAGCTGTTCGCTATGTTTCCATAGTACGATATCAGAAAAAATAAAATATATTAGGCATAATGACTGATTTTGAAATCTCCTTTTATAATACACACACGGTACACGTCTACTATTTCCGAAAAACCTAATTTCAGCAATAAACTTAGATTTAACGCAAATAATTGCATTTTAACCTTTCGGCTCAGTAACGTACAGATCTGTACGTTGTAACAATAAAAATCTATTGTGTCTGCTAATGACTGACGCAACAGCTTAATCTATCTACTTTAAATTAAGCGCGAAAACGTGGGTGTCATGGCGTCCATTGTAACATCACGCCTCGGTAGACACATCTCATCATCATCATCAACTCTGTGTACACATAAATATAAACACAGCATCACGCCTGTATTCCCCAAAGGGGTAGGCAGAGGTGTACACTATCGTACACCCACATTTCACATTTTTTTTTTTATGAAATAGGGGGCAACCGAGCAGACGGCTCGCCTGATGGTAAGCGATTACCGCCACCCATGGACACCGCAACCCCAGAGGAGTCGCAAGTGCGTTGCCGTCCTTTTAAAGGGTTTGGGCCTCCGGTACCTTCACTCACTCGGCGAAACATAACGCAAGCATTGTTTCACGCCGGTTTTCTGTGAGGCCGTGGTATCAATCCGGTCGAGCCAACCCATTCGTGCCGAAGCATGGCTCTCCCACGGTGGATGCTGTTATTAAGTCCCATGTAATAGGTGGTGAGCCTATTACCATCTACCGGGCACAATTCCAAACTCCGGGCTGCTACTGAGAATTTTCACACTTTGTCCCGACCCGGGAATCGAACCCGAAACCAGCAGTCGCGCTTGTGATCACTAGACCAACGAGGCATATAATATTTTTCTTTAAAACCCTATATTCTTTAATACTGTCATCATGTCTAATAATTGTATGACAGTAAAGCAGCTTGTAGCTAGTAAAATATCAGTTGATTCTAACTTTTGTTATACTATGCCACATAAAGAAAATACAACAAGAAGTTTACTGTTGTTGTTTACTTAAATACGGCAATTTTCCTTTAATGGTTAATCTTCGAAATCCAGAAGTCGGCCTTGTTTGCTCCCTGAGGACAACCCACTCCTCATATGATCTTTCATTTGTGGTGGCTGATAACAATTTTTAAGGCGTTGGAAACACCTTAAACGCTACGGGCGGTTTATAGTCCAACATAAATAATGAATAAAAGAAGAAGACTTAGAAATAATAACAGTATTATAACAAAAATTAAGGTTTGTCCAATAATTAGGAAAAAACTAGGAGTTGTGCCTTATCAAGAGGTCAAAATGAAGGCAGGATAGTAGACAGTGACGGTTGCATTGCAGATCAGACGAAGAACAATTGGTATTGGTTTAACGGGCTATTACCCGCAAATCCTAGATAAGATAAGTGTTCTGGGCCCTTTCTTCAAGAAGAAACATTTATTTTATACTAAGCCGGGCTTGGCTGAGCTCTTCCTTACATACAAAAAAAGTAAACGCCCTACTGTCCTATAATATACCTCCTATATATTCCGGAAAAAAGTTGCCTCATATGTATAAAATGAGCGTTTAAAACCGCTGACATTGATACAAAGGACCGTAAACGTATTTATTCGGTATTTAACATAAAATCCGATATTTAAAGAATATTTATCTCTGCCTCCTTAATTACGAAATTCTTCCTTGTTTTGGGTCAGTTTTATAAAGGCCTTCCCGTATGTTTGTCATCGTCCCATCTTGCCATTAGTTTTCTTACACTGCATCTGCTTACTCTCGGCCACTATTCAGCCATTGATCTACTCCACCTACCATCACCATGTCTAGCGAAGTGTCCAGCCCAACGCGCCTTGAGTTTACATATATACAAAATCTTCCACTACGGTCTTTTATCATAACATAACATAGCATCACGCCTGTATTCCCCGAAGGGGTAGGCAGAGGTGTACACAGTTGTACACCCACATTTCACCAATGCTGTTATTAAGTCCCATGTAATAGGTGGTGAGCCTATTGCCATCAACCGGGCGCAGGTTCAAACTCCGGGCTGCTACTGAGAATTTCCTAAAAGAAAAACTCAATAACACTTTGCCCGACCCGGGGATCGAACCCGAGACCTCCTGTTCAGCAGTCGCGCTTGGGACCACTAGACCAACGAGGCAGTCAATCATACATAAAAATATCTAATATCTGTGCACTTCCTACCTACGTTCTACATTTTTTTTTATGTAATGTTAACTAGTAGGCATTCCAGGTTTCAGCATCAGGTCCTGGTTATCAGGAGAAATGAACAGAACTAGTTAAGCCGAATCTAATGAACCTAAACTTGATGAGTTTCGTCTCCTACCTTCGAGCTCCATCATCAGAGTAGCGCAGTGGTACCAGCATACTTGTGTGTTTCTAATGTTAGGTCACACATATGTTTGAAAGTAAAGTACTTAAATACCCATTATGGATCTAAGATCCTTACCGCAGCTAACAAAAAGAGTTGATGACCTTGAAACCCCTGAACAAATCTTCATGAATTGTGGCTAAGAACCACCTCGATTACGTCAGCTTTCAAACGAAAGAAACCTCATCATATCGGTCCATTCCTAATGGAGCTACGATGAAACAAACACACTGGCACGCAAACACACGGACACGTCAATCTTATAATACCCCTTTTTGGGTCGCGGGTAAAAAAAGCATATATGCTATATATGAACTAAAAAGTGAAAAACAAGGTAGGCGAAGAACTTTTATCGCAGTCGGGTGATTCATAAAAATATTTCACAGTACTATCCCCCGACAGCGACAAAATTATTTTTTAATTCAATCTTTTTTGTACCAATACTGCTATATTATTATTTTTATGCAAGGATTCTAACGACACCCCATTCACATAAAACGGTACAGGCATTTAGAAATTACGGTAGAACCGTTAGGGTATATATGTTCTGTGTGGTAGAATAAAGATACTCACAAAGATACATACAAACATGAACTCTAAAAACATAGCACTCCTGTTTTTGGGCAATTGTGTAAAAAGAATAATGCCCAACAAGCTTATTCAATTTGTCAATTAATTCAATAAACATAATGACCCAGCGTTTTTTTAATGATTTATGGAAAAAAAAATATCATTCCAAATAAACGTTAAGTAACACCTTTCACAGAATTGGTTCGGCGTGGTTTCTTGTTACTTACTGATACGAATTTCTATATTAAAACTGATATATAATTACCTACACCTTACAATATTATCCTATCGTTACGGGTAGTCGCTGCTCAAGACTCTGAGAAATAACTAGTTAACTTACGGGATGTCCTGCGTGAGCGACGCGACACGACACGATGCAATGCCACGCGATGCTACACGCGATAAATGTCCTACGTGATTTTGGTCGTTACTTCTCGAATCATGGGCAAGTACAGTGCAATTTTGCTTGAACGTTCATACTTAAAGTACAGACTATTAGAAAAAATATATTAAAAAACACAGAAAGAAAACAAATATAATATTTTTACAAAGAAACACATTTGGAAGAGTTCCATCATTTGTATCCAAAATTATGAAACGATTCTAAAATATTCAAACAATTGGCGTGTTACCGTCGTGTTACATTATTGCTGCTATTTAGTCTAAATTTCAGGGGCTGAGTTGCGTCCGTGCACCCTTATAATGGAATCCCTACACGTGGCCCCTGGGTTGTACAAAACAGGCAACACAACTCTGGTGGCGGCTTCGGCCGCGGCTGGTTAACACCCACCGGACGAAGCCATGCCGTGAAGCAACCCAGTCGTGTTTCTGGATGTATTCCGGTGTAACCGTTGTGGGAGATGGGTCTGGGCAGTTGCATCAACTCCGTAACTATCGTTCTCCCCAAAATCTATCCACTCTGCTTAAAAGTGATTAGATTTATTCTATATCTACGTGCTCCATCCTCGGCCACACCATTGCTTACCGTCAGGCATGGCGGTGGCACAAAAAACAAAAAAAAACTCAAAATCCTATTACTATTGAAGAAAGGTTCGTGGTATCTCGTCTGGTCGCTCACAAAACAATCACGCGTTACGTCGCGTCTCATCGCAGACGGCCGGCATATAGGCCGCAAGCAGGGTATGCTTTTGTTTTGTACGCGTTCGTCACGTTCATAGCGTGGCGTCGCGTCGTATTCGTCGCTCACGCAGGACACCCCGAAATAAAATTGTACAGGAGTATGAAAGCTAACCCTAACAAAGTCAAAGGAAAAAGACTTTTCTCAATATAACATAACATAGCATCACGCCTATTTTCCCCGAACGGATAGGCAGAGATGTAGGTACACATGTTGTACAGCCACATTTCACCAATGATGTTATTAAGTCCCATCCATGTAATAGGTTGTGAGCGTATTGCCATCTACCTGGCACAATTCCAACAAAATTTTCTCAATATGATTACTTAGATATTTGGCGAAAAATAAAGTTTTCGATCGACTGGATTAGAGATCACATCAAGTATTCATCCAGAATCGGGCATTCACTTAACTGCAAAAGAAAACACGCTCACTCTACACGACATAATTTGTTGCTAAGTACTGTAATTTAATGTTTTTCCATCATCAATTGAATCCGGTCTGAAAATATAAATGTTGATACGATTAATTGTGATTATAATTTTATCTGCGTCATCTAAAGTACTTTTCGCTCTAATTACAAACTGTATCATAAACGTGAAATAATATGGTGGGGTGAATTTAAACGAATAACTTAAAAGTAAGGAATTACCTGTGAAAATACTGATATGTCGTAAAGGCATTTTTAACTGTCTTAAAAAAGGTGGTTAAGGAGTCGTAACAACCTTTTTAAGTCGGATAAACATACTGAAATAGAGTTATTTCGGTATGTATAACCCTCGTATCAATTGTATGCATCTGATATATCAACTTGTTTCTTTAGTTACATAGCCCTAATTAGTAGGCAGTTATTTTTTGAGTAACTGTCCTGGAAAATATGTACACCCGGCTTCAGGTCTTGTCACAGAGGTAATAATGTAATCTCATTTGACAGGCTGTAACATACACAAACCATAGAAATATTCAGCTGACGTATAAGTTAAGCTATATTTCGAATAATAAATCATAGTAGAGCCAAAAACAATTTTATACGTCTTTTATTACATTTTCAAAATGGGCTGTAAGGTCGCCAAGACATAAGCCAGTACAAAAAAGTGCAGGAATTTCAAGGGGTACAAAGTTTATTTTAAGTATGCTTTTGTTAATCTTTGAGTTGTTCTACAAATCAAAATAAAGTTAATGGTTGTATACTTTTGGAATTATTGCTTGTTTAGGGAATGAAAATTACGGTCGTGAGCAGGATGCGAACTTGCGCCTCCCGGATAATTATTCCAGGGAATAATCAGCAATTAGAATCCTTGAGGAGCAGGTTCGAATCCTGCTCACGACGTATTTTTCACTCCACAAAATTTATAACTTTACAGTTTGCTATGAAAGATTTCTCTGTAAGACGTCATTGTTAATTTTAATCTCCATTGCTATAACACAAGCTTATATTGGCGCTGTAACAATGTAAAATTGGGGTTTTAGATTTAGATGATTAGCATATTAACACATCCTTAATAGATCGTATCGGTACCTATAAGTTAGTAAAATATATGACCTTAAATGAACGGCATTACTTATATTGCATCAATTTAAATATTTATATATATTTTGTTATCCTTCCTAAAACCCTCAACATAGTAATAATTTATGTAATGTTGTTATTAATGAATTGGATAATTAGTGCACTATATTGCCATTTTTAATATTTAAATAACCTCAGTTTCGCAAAACAATAAAATCGTAGGTAAAATTCCATGCCATACAACAATTACAACGATCAATCCGGGTCTCGGGGGCTTAGGTACTGTGAATACATACCAAAAATTTTTTTTTAAGAAAACAATTTTTCCCCCAAATGGGATCAATACAATAATTTCATTCATACCTTGAACGAGGAGATTTTAGTATCAAAGGACACTTAGTATCAAAAGTCACCGATTTGTCCCTTTCACATGCAACTCGGTAAACTGCGATAGGATGATAGAGTCCATTTTATTTGATATCATCCTCAGGATTCCACTGCTGCTCCCCGCAAGCCCAGCACAACAGATGCATTTTTTTTTGCGCTACATAGTATAAAACGAAGTCGCTACCCGCTTTCTGTCTGTCCCTATGCATGCTTAGATCTTTAAAACTACGCAACGGATTTAGATGCGGTTTTTTTTTAATAAATAGAGTGATTCAAGAGGAAGTATTTATTATATAATTTGACAAGTTTTTGTATACATTGGCTAAAATATAATAATATTTGTTGGAGGTGACGGAAAAAAATAAGCCGTCTGTGAGCTTTCACCGAAAATGCTGCCCATTTTTTAAAGTATTAAAATGGATAGATTATGTTATCCTTAAAATAAACCCTTTGAGATATAACAAAATGATGTATGTTGGAATTGTATATCTTATAAAGGTCTACAGAAAATTCCCTGATGGCATATGTCTATCTCTTAAGGATAACATAATCTATCCATTTTAATAGCTACTTAAAAAAATGGGCAATTATAAAGCGGGAACGGCATCAAAATTTCATGATTAATTTTGGTCGTGATAACCGACATCCACGCGGGCGAAGCCGCGGGCATCAGCTAGTAATAGTATAAAATTCTACATGCGCATCCGCAAACGTGCCTGAAGCACTGCAGAAACGAGGATCCCTTAACAAAACCTTTAACTTTTAGAAATTGATAACTCAATATAGTTTTGCGTACATACACACGATTTTAAGAATGTGTTGTGACTTCATAATTATATTTTAAACTAAACACATCAACACGGTCTAGGGATATTTTTAAAAAAGCGAATTACTATCAATATGTTAATTATTTATATATATGACATGTATATATATAAAAGATACGTTATTTAATATTCTACCATTTTCTAGTAATGGTTAAGGTACTTCGATTAAAATTTCAGGATTTTATGGAAAAAAAATGAAGCATAGACGGAAACCGTATATGAATTAACTTTTAATTTATGAGTAAAAACTGAAAAAAATAGAAAAATCATTTAATTTGTGTTTATAAACTTGAAGTTAGTAGTCTGAGAAAGCGCCCATGATGTTCATAACACATCGGCAACGATTCGGCATGCTCAGAACAAGGTTGTCAATGTCTTGCTGCGGAATATTGTCCCATGTCCTTTTGAGGTGCGCAAAAAGTTGATCTTCTGTAGCCAGATTTTCAGGAACTTCCTTCAGAGCTCTTCTTTGCAGCATATCCCACGCATGCTCAATGGGATTTAGATCTGGCGATTGAGCAGGCCAGTCTAAGGCCCTAACATTGTGTGTATGTAACCAAGCTGCTACCGTTCTCGCCGTGTGTGCCCGGGCATTGTCGTGCATGAGCAGGAAATCTTGCCCCATTTGTGTTCTGTGGGGCAAGATTACGGGCCCCAGCACCTGTTGGACGTATCGTTCTGCCGTCATATTGCCCCGCACCCAAACGAGATCCGTCCGTCCTCCAAGACGAATTCCTGCCCAAACCATAATTGTTCCTCCTTGGTATGGGTGAACTTCCTGAGGGTTCTGAAGACGGCTCCATCGTCCAGGAACTCGCCAAACACGCGTCCTTCGTGAATCTGGATGGAAGCCGAACCTGGATTCATCCGTGAACAGCACATTGGACCATTGTTCACGGCCCCAGTCCACGTGGTTCCGAACCCATTCTAATCGTCGTCCACGATTGCCTCTCCGTAAAGGTGGGACCCGGAGTGGTCTACGAGAGCGTAGATTGCTTTCATGCAGTCGCCTTCTTACAGTTTGGTCACTCACAAGCACTTGGTGTTCCACTCGCAGCCTTTGGACCAATTGAGTCGCCGTTGCATTTGGTTGAGCTCGCGCAGTAATTTGCAAAAATCGGTCTTGTCTGGGGGTAGTGATGCGACTTGGCCCCCGGTGCCTCTCCGCTACTTCACCTGTGGCACGATAGCGTGTCCACAATCTTGAAATTACATTTTGGTGGGTCCCTATGGCCTCAGCAACATTACGCTGAACAGACCCAGCTTCCAGCATTCCCACAGCTCGTAACATCTCCGCCCTCGTCAAATGTTGGCGTTGCATGGCTACAATACCTCAATTTTAACTTTATCTTTCGTTTAAAAATGAAAAAAAACTGTAACTAAATGTAATTCGTATTGTTTTCTAAATTTCGCACAAATGAAAATTCCCTCTCCTACACATCAAGACATTTTTATGCCACCGAAACAAAGAATTTTCAAAAATTTGAATTTGGAATTAGTCTGAGATAAATTACAAACAAATCGGTGTATAAAAGATTCCAATGCGGCCAGTACTTTTCGAGTTATTTAATTGAGTATGAAATATCCCTAGACCGTGTTGACGTGTGTATATAGCGACAAACGTGACCCTTTCAAATGATTGCTAACTAGGTACATCTTTACCATTGAAGTAGATTGTAAATCGTAGAAAATAACAATGTTTTAAATCGTGGAACCAGACAATGTATTGAAACGTATAATAGGTAGGTAGTTATGCGAAACATGCAAATATAGGTCTAAGTTACACTAAACACTTGGTCTAAGTCGTTTTCAAGGATTTTTTAATACACTATTCATATTCAGTGTAACATGTTTTTGTAGGTACCTAATTGCAATCATTTGGATTTTACCTGCCAAATCCGGAGCTATAAAGAATAGTGAAAAACACTCAAAGTCAGATTTTTAAGAATAGTAACACTGCATCATTGTATTTTTGAAAAATCTATGTTGCTTATAAGGATCAGATTCTGAAAGTGATGATATACGTCAAACTAAAGGAAGATAATCTGAAGTTATTATATTAAGGGCCGATTTTTCAATCCTCGGATAAAAGTACGAATAGCTACCTAAAGAATAAAGTTATTAGTCTCTTTAATCGTCTCATAAGTGGTTGTCAATTTTTCAATACATATTTAACCTATGAATAACTATCTGACCGAATAACACATCTGTGAAAACGCTAACTTCAGGGTGGTGAAACAAATATACAGAATAGACGAATGTTAGAACGGGACGGACTATTTCTTTGTTTGGTGTTAATGTCAAACAAATAAGCGTCAGCGTGTTACTTTTATTTTCTGAGTTTATTTTGCTTTTATATTACGTTACGAGGTTGTTAGTTTGGGTGTGTGGTGTTTTTCGTGTAATTAGAATGCTGCAGATCATTATTGACCAATCTCAAGTAAATTTGGAAAAAAATATAATAATAGACAATTTTTTTTACAAAGCCTTTTTATTATCAAGTATAATTTTTATTTTAATGAATAATAAAACAAAAATAAATCACACATATTAAAGTTATCGACCCTCGGTCTTACGATTCTTTCTTTTCATAGAAATGTATAATGGCTTCTTCCTCAATTGCCATGTCGTCAATACTATTAATTAAAATACAGTATCGAAAACTAACCTCAAACTAGTAACATCAACGTCGGTTATCTAAGGAATAAGCGGTTATCTGGCCGTCAAAGAGTCAGATATATTTATTCCTCAGATAAGTGAATTATTCGACGAATAAAGCCTGTTTGACCATTGAACAACTGACTTTTTTGCTATCTATCGAATAAACCCTATCTGTCTGTTTATCTGAGGATTGAAAAATCGGCCCTAAATGGAAAAATAATAAGGTCGCGAACAGGCGACATTTCGAACCTGCGCCTCCTGGATGAATACTCTAGGCGCTCTGACCACTAAGCCATCTCGACCTCTGCTCACCACCGCGAATTCCGCACCCGGGGTGCGTGGCGACGGAGCCACGGGTGCTGGTGCGGCAGTGCAGACGCATGCGGTGGCATAGAGGCCTCATTTCACAGCAGCTGGCGGTGGTGATTGCAGAGCATTGTTATAATATATTTATTATTTCCTCCCATTGCTTTACTCTCTGTACTCTATCACTATATTCTTTTCATTCCATATTCCAAATTGCTTCAAGACTTTCGATTTTGAATATATCGCGCGATATCGAGATTCATTTCGAAATAGTACGTCTAGCTGTCAAAATCACGCACGATACTGCCACAGAACATATATAATATACCCTAACGGGGATACTGCAGAACTCGGTGTGCCATACCTTGCGTCTTGCCCCGCACGCAAGCGCAGCGGTGCGTGTTTCTCCGCATGTAGGTGCGTGATCTGCAACACTACATGTGAATGCGTTTTCTGTGTGTTGCACTACGCGTGTTTTCTATACAAACACAGATACTTGCAAACAACGTAAGAACACGCACTCTCGCGCTACGCTTCGTGATGCGGTGTAGTGTGCGAATTGCCTAAATTGTAAAAGATATATAATGAACTTCCTGTCTGTCTACACTGTGTGAAGGTCCGCTTATATTTCCTTGTGCAGCAGGTAAGTAAGTAGTATAAATACAAACGGACCGGTCGCGACTCGCGCGCCGTCATTAGTAATGATTTACATATCTATCAACTGTATTTATGGATAGTAGCTGGACTAATCATAGAAATAATTGATGTAACCTTCGTAGCCCGTAGCCCTATGGGTCGTATAATTAGATCAATACAGTAACAGTTTATATTGATTTGTACAGGGCAAATTAACAACATAGGGATTTCAACAATATCGAGAAGAAGTAGGTATTGAATAGATTCAGGCGTTACCTTGCGGAAGTCAGGCAATGGATGCAAATAGATACAATGTCTAGCTACCAGTACTTGTACAATATTGAGGGTAGTCATGCAATTACCTGTGTACAGTTTGCACCACCCATCCACTTTACACTGCACATACGCAAGAATCTAGAATAATTATATATATAAATATTAGCGACACGTTTGTTATGATTTGCCAGTGCAGTCTTCACAATATTGTTTTTTTTTATTTTTTATTAACGTGCCAATAGCAGCCTAGTTGTATGAATATTCAACTGGCGAGTTAAAGTTCGCAAGTTCAACCACTGACTTTTCATAGATATGTACGTTTAGAAATGAATGATCACTTGCTTAAACGGTAAAGGAAAACGTCGTGAGGAAATCAGCACAACTGAGAGATGTTCTCGATGGTATGTAAAACCATGTTAGAGGCCGGGTCATTTTAACTCTGTCACTAGGTTCATCAACCGCATGATACGATGAAGATTATTTTGCCCCATGTAGGAATTCCTTCTGTCTCGTGGCTGCATCCCCCGAACCCGGAACAATTAGGTATCTGTAGATCATGCTAGTACTTATTTATTATATGTGGGAATCGACTCCGAGACACTCGGTGTAACAGCTGATCGCTCGACAACTGTAAGACTGATTAGAATAGGGTATTTGACACTGATGGAAATAAAATATGAAACTTAGCTTTAATGATAGAATGTACTTTATTAGAAATTTTGGTATTTTTGAAAATAATAATAATAACTCGTAAATACATTTAATTCGATAAACAAATTCATAATTTTTAATCTATGTGTCACGTGACTCGAAACACCAATGACTGCGTGACGTCACTACTCAGACGATTGATTGTCAATTTGCAGTCACTGTGACACATGACACAAAATAAATCGATGAATTTGTTATTATTTCGGAAGCCAGTTGCAACCACTTTCTCCGTATTTCAGTTCAATTTTCGAAGTATTGGTATACTACGCACTAATGTTATGATTTACAAAATAGTTTCCTTTGTTTACAATAGTTCTGTTGCGTAATGAAGTCACAAAATGGCGATCGTCATTATCGCGCCTTTTGGCACGACCTTTAAAATTTGAATTTTAAACAGCTATTATTTATTCAATAGGTACACAAAATATTGCAAAATATTTTTTTTAGTTAATCTATACCATATTCTTTAAATTTAGGCCCTTTGTGAAATTTCGTCAATAACCCTACGTCGTAGAAAATGTGATCCTAATAATGTAACTGCCTTTGATTATGGTCAATAAATTTATTGAAATAAGTTCACATATTACCCGTATTGGCGTAAAACTAGGTAGAGTTAGTACCCATTTTTGTTCAGATATTATCATGTTGTAAAATTTATGATTTGATTATTATATTCACGTTCTAAACACGTGTAGATACAGATCAATTACAAATACCGAACAAATCTTTAATCTATGTACGTTCGTCTGTCTTTCTAAGGGCCGATTTTTCAATCCTCAGATAAACAGACAGATAGGGTTTATTCGATAGATAGCAAAAAAGTCAGTTGTTCAATGGTCAAACAGGCTTTATTCGTCGAATAATTCACTTATCTGAGGAATAAATATATCTGACTCTTTGACGGCCAGATAACCGCTTATTCCTTAGATAACCGACGTTGATGTTACTAGTTTGAGGTTAGTTTTCGATACTGTATTTTAATTAATAGTATTGACGACATGGCAATTGAGGAAGAAGCCATTATACATTTCTATGAAAAGAAAGAATCGTAAGACCGAGGGTCGATAACTTTAATGTGTGTGATTTATTTTTGTTTTATTATTCATTAAAATAAAAATTATACTTGATAATAAAAAGGCTTTGTAAAAAAAAAATGTCATTTTTTTTTTTTGCAAATTTACTTGAGATAGGTCAATAATGATCTGCAGCATTCTAATTACGCGAAAAACACCACACACCCAAACTACCAACCTCGTAACGTAATATAAAAGCAAAATAAACTCAGAAAATAAAAGTAACACGCTGACGCTTATTTGTTTGACATTAACACCAAACAAAGAAATAGTCCGTCCCGTTCTAACATTCGTCTATTCTGTATATTTGTTTCACCACCCTGAAGTTAGCGTTTTCACATATGTGTTATTCGGTCAGATAGTTATTCATAGGTTAAATATGTATTGAAAAATTGACAACCACTTGTGAGACGATTAAAGAGACTAATAACTTTATTCTTTAGGTAGCTATTCGTACTTTTATCCGAGGATTGAAAAATCGGCCCTAAGAATCATATTCAACTACAGTAGGTAAATACATCAATTCAGAGTGAGTAAAATACTTTTTCAGACTAAGAAGTAAACCCTTGTGTATTATTTTTAATGCAAATGTATTTTATAGCAGTCCTCCTGCGACCATGAACGCTGCAAAGTGTTCGAAACGTCAGGAAAACCAAAAACTACACGCGATTAATCCGGTTAAATGTTGTTTAATTATAATGTGTAGTGATCGCGAAAACCTAAGATATTATATAAGTAGAGATATTTTTGAGGATCCTTTTGATATAATTTAATTGTCATAAATTTATTTTATAGCATAGCATCACGCATGTATTCCTCGAAGGGGTATGCAGAGGTGTGTCTACACCTCAGTTGTACACTCATATTTCACCAATAACGTCCAAGTAATAGGTGGCGAGTAAAATTTTTTTTTGCAAATAAATTACTTTTGCCCTTATTAGCTACCTGACATTGCACTTAATTGGATAAATATAATAAAATAATGGCTTGAATATATAAAAATAAAACAAGTTCTTACAAAAACAATTCATGGTAATTTTTTTGGATAACGATAAAAGGTAGGTGACCTTTAGGCTGCCGATAAAGTATGTTTTCTATTCTTTGACGCAGCAAATTCGAACTTACCTACACTTATTTTAAACGCTCGTTAACGATTGGTTTATTTAGCTGGGTTATAGCTATTCGATTGATTGAGTGTCCAAAAATCTAGTGCGTTATCAGCCTTAATCGTATAATAACCATATAAAAAAATGTCATATTGTATTGTTATAAATCACACACAACAATGACTAACATGATAATTCAAAAAGCTTACGATAAAACAAAGATATGTAGATATTTACGTAGTTTATCGTCACTTAATAATAAAATGATAACCCTGCACGTTTAAACGATACGATTCGATAAATTATTAAAGTAATGCTTAATCAGGTAGAAGGCGATTTGTACATTAAATCTGTACCTATGTCAAAAAATGGTGCTGCCGACTCTACTTAATAAGTAATTGCAATCAACACGATGACATCGCGACCCCTCTCTGTAGTTCTGGTGACTAAGTAGATACCTACCTTCAATGATTTCAAAAGAAAGGATACGCCCATCTAAACATTTTACAGAAACCTTCTTCATACAAGCAAAAGTAGCGCCATCTGTCATAACTCATGCAAACTACGTGAGCCGTAGGTTTCATAGCTCGAAGACTAAACCTTGTACGTGCGTACATGAATTTTTTATCACATTTTAATAATGGTCAATATTTTTATACACACATCAGACATAAACTGAACTAAGTTTTTACCCGACTGCGCTAGAAGAAGGGTTATCATTTTTTCGGGTGTATGTATGTATATTTCTTTAGCACGTTCTATAGCCTAAACGGGTTGATGAATGTTAGCTTGAGAGGTGTCGTTAGATTATATTAGTTTCTTAAACTATAATTTATTGCGATAATAATACATGTCACAAAAAAACGTATGTAAAACAAATTAATATCAATCAGCTTTATTTGAAATTGTAAACAATATTGTTATAATAATTAAGTATTAACATATTAGTTACTTACTAAAATTACTAACACTAAGTTCTTAAGACAAAAATAAAACAAATAAAAAATGACGTTCTTTCAACGTTACTTCGCGCGCGGCCGGCCACACAATGGCCGCCATTACGGACTTCCGTAGTAAAATAATTATACCTTTAAAATGTGATAATTTAATAATTTAATTGGAACAGAAGTAATCTAGGGTTATTTATCGATGATACGATATCCCATGTTCCTTTTTAATCTTTGTATCGTAATTTTTGCAGCCTTTTACCACGCAACTAGGCATATTTATGACAAACAAACGCTCGTTCTCTCCTGCGAGCGGTCCACTGTCGACTGAGTTGCGTTGGCCCTAAAATGTCATTTTAGGGCCAACGCGTTGGTGCCATTTAGTTTCGCGGTCGGCCGGGTCCTTACGCTAGTAATATATATGTCAATGCCTACCTTACATTTTTAATTGTTCTAGAAAGCAAAAACCAAAGTAGATATTTTCGCTAAGCATGCGTTTATGCTTTTTCAAAGACATATCTTGAATAGATATTTTTAAATACTATTTCAATTATATTAATATTTCAAACGCTATTGCATTTTAATAAGAAATTTTATAGATTTTTTTAAATAACATCTGTAAAATATCGAGCTAAGGCGCAGGGGACAGGACACCCGGCATACCCGCACATCGCCCGCGCCATCTTAGTCTTAGCCATAGATAATTATTAGTCTTAGACTCTGCACGAGTCCGCATCGATCGCATTTATCGATTTCGATCTCGCTCACATTAATCTTTGTTGTTGTGTATTAAAACTACTTTGGTAGCTTCTTCGTCATGTGTTAAAAAGAAACAATTAATTCTCAACATATTCTCAAGCACGAGAACTAGCCAGAAAAGTAACAGAAAATTGTGACATTGACCGGAAAAATAATTATTATAAATACCCTGTCAATCTGAAATTGGATAGGGCTACGTTTTACGCCGGCTTATCGAAAAGAACTTTGTCCAGAATAAAATCCGAACCAAAACTAGCAGGACCCGATAAACAATTAAAATCGCCCACAAAACCGAAGAAGAAACGCCAAAACTGTTATGCAGACAATTTCGATCGTACAGTGATTCATAACGCTATCACAGAATTTTAATTACAAAAGAAAATAGTTGTCGACATGTCCCAAGCTACTTGTTGCAGTACGCGAAAAAATACATTTTCCTTGGGTGTTCGCAGGTTACAACGGCTGTTGAAAAAATAATTTTTAACAAAAAAAAAGAAACGATGCCCAAAATCTTTCTGATAAGCAAAAATGCACTAAAAAGTAAAAAAAAAATTGCATTATTTACTTACTTCAATTTACATACAATTTTTTTTTTAATTTAGAGGGTTCTGAATAAAATCAATTTATTAGAACAATAATATACAATTATTATTATTATTGGAGTCGGTGCCAATCTGAAAGTATATTCTATAAATAAAAAAATATTTTTCCAAATCGGTTCAAGGAGTTCTGAGGTAACAAACATTAAAAAAAATACAACCTCCTCCTTTTTGGAAGTCGGTTAAAAATGGGCTACAGGTGGTGTCAGTTTCAAACCAAACGATCTGTTTTAATTGAAAAGCTAGATATAGTTTTCAAACGTTATCAATATTTAAAGAAAATTTGAGAATTCCGACAACACAACAGATTTTTTTTGATGATACGGGTGCAGGTGTGGATTTCCCTATAGGCCCAACAGGCCCGGGCCTAGGGCGTCAAAATTCAATTGTCATCAAAAGTCAAAAGACAATTTATGAATAACGATTCATTGCTTCTCACAAATAGAAATGGTAAGAAAACAAATAGAACAATTACAAATAGAATGGTATCTGAAATACTGATTGAGATAATTAAATAATTTACTGACTAACGTTTTTTTTTTTTCAATTTTATTTAATTTCTATAGTTTATTTAATTTTTCATGCTTTACAGCACATAGGGGGCGGCAATCTTTCGTAGGCCTAGGGCAGCCAACGTATCAAATCCGCCCCTGTACGGGTGGACTATAATTTAACTTTCAAAAAGTGTTGGCAAATGACTGGATCAAAAGGAATTCTCACAGATACTAGTTCTGGGAATAGACTCATAGTAGTCAGCGCAGGAGTAAACAACGGATTTCTACCTTCTTTTCTATTTAAGGCTGGTACTACTACCGGCGACTATTATGGATAAATGAGTGGCGAGAATTTTGAGAAATGTTTAGTCGAAAAGCTTCACTTCCTGACCACAGTGTCGTGGTAGTGCACAACGCATCTTACCATAGTGTCCAGCTAAATAAGCCCCCAACAATGTTACAAAATTCCAAAATGGTTGGAATACAATAATATTTCTTGCAACATATCAATGAGGAAACCAGATTTATTTGAAATTATAGAACAATATAGACCCGTTGATATAAATTATAAAATTGACAATATAATTAATGGACATAGCCATGACATTATAAGACTACCTCCATATATGTGCGATTTATATCCTATTGAATTAACCTGGGCCACCATTAAACCCTTCGTAAGGGAACACAACATAAAGAGCGATTTGTTTTTGAGAAAACCGAGAGGTAACAACGAATGCAATTTCGACAGTTACGGCAGGAAACTGGGCAAATTTCGAAAATCATGTTCAGTAACTGGAGATTGAATACTGGGAAAAGGATATAGGAATGGAAAATGTAATGAAAGATTTTATCATTCTCAGTCGGAGAAACTAGTGACGAAAAGTCACTTAGTCACAACATAAAGAGCGATTTGTTTTTGAGAAAACCGAGAGGTAACAACGAATGCAATTTCGACAGTTACGGCAGGAAACTGGGCAAATTTCGAAAATCATGTTCAGTAACTGGAGATTGAATACTGGGAAAAGGATATAGGAATGGAAAATGTAATGAAAGATTTTATCATTCTCAGTCGGAGAAACTAGTGACGAAAAGTCACTTAGTGCTTGTAGCGATGATAGATTGTGATGAATAAAATATTATTATAAAATATATTTTAATTTTACTTATAATAAACATTATTTAATTAACTTTACTCTTATTTCGTAGCGTGAAAAAAAAATTGATATAGTATCCTAGTACGTGATGCCACATCTCTAGAAAATTGCTATGTCGACCTGTCGCGTACTGTATCTACCTCATTGAATAAAAAATCACGCAATGCCAGAATTATATTGTAATAGAAGTGCCTAAAGATAAATAAGTTAGCACGTTTTCATTAACATTGATGTAGAATGTATAAAGTGAAAAAAAATCCTAAGAATAACTATTTATTTGCCTTTTATTATATGATTATACATATTTTCTGTCGTTCATTTAGGCATTATGCAACGAGTTTGGGTAGGTACATAATTAGTGGTAGGTCACACTGCGGTTAGGTCCTAATTTATTAGGACTACTACTTCCTTCGAAGAGGTTAAATCTTTAAATGTAAAGGATGAAATGGAATTTTATCTAGGTTTCAATTTAATCCTATATGAAATCAAATCCATTCCGCCTGATTAAAAGCGATGGTTTACGAGATATGATAATACGACACACAAATATATATTTGACGACGTCTGTGTTAGACGGTAGGTACTCAGGTCTTCAAGGCTTGAGTGAACAGATTTTGCTGGGCAAGCGTGTCCAACCACCGCTTTAAATCAGGTGAGATCAAACGCAAGCACATTAAGAAGAAAAAGACGCTTAGATTAACATTACGTTGCTTTTTAAAATCAAGCATATTAGGTTATACCTACATGAGTAAAAAACTACATAATTAATTCCTAAGTATTTAAATTATTAAAGTACAGCCATCCCAGTCTCATTAGTCTAATGACTACAAATGCAAGTTGAGCTTGATGTTCTAGGTTTGTTTCCCAGGCCAAACATTCAATAACACCTGGCCCACTAGGTGTTATTAGATTTTTCTGTTAATAAATCCTCAGTAGCAGGCCGGAGTTTGAATTTGTGCCCGGTAGATGACATTAGGCCGGCGCCCTTTTAACCCCGTCATAATAACGGCTACAAAAACTACCCCCTGCTTAACACTTCGGGGAATACCAACAGCTATGGTATTATTTTGCCCTTTTAATACTGAAAGGAGGAAACAAACTTTCGATACGAATGTCGATTGTCGCCTTTATCTCGTAGTAAACACAGTGTCACATGTATCAAGTGCTCTGTGGTCTCGTGTTTCGTCGTATATCTGGATTAAGATACTAAGTTTTAATGTCAGCAAGGTGGTTGATTTATCGTACAGGTATGTATTATGTAGTTTAGTCTCGTGATTTATAATTATACAAATACCTAATTATATTCTAAGTCATTTAGGTAACTCTTAGTTTAAAAGTTAGGGTAGTCTCGTAGTCTTCATTTATAACTACGGAACAAAAAAAGAAATGCTACACTCTTTTAGTAAAATTAGAGACGTCAAACTGATTTGAAGTTGGCGACTTTTCATTTATCCTTCCCGCTCATAAATCAAGTGTATAATTTCAAAGAAATTATTTAATTTTGGGCTATACCAGAATTGACATATCTATAAATTTTTCAGACTAATTTCGACCTAGAAGAATTAGGATGCCCTGTACCTAAGGAGTTACGGTGGGTCATGAATTAATTTCGACTAATTGCTAACGTACATAATAGAATCTATTTATATTTATTATTATTTACAAAGGAAACATTGAAAAACTATAGACACGAACGGGACTCAACACGCAACCTTTGACATACTGTGTCACGGATCTCCCACTGAGCTACCGTGTCGCAAGGTGTCGCATATTCATATCTATTGAATTTTAAGTCCTTATTTTCATTTCGTAAAGAGACTCCTGACAATATCTATTTAGCAATAATTTTAAAGTATACTAAACTCAGCGTTACCACTTTACTGTGTCTATTATTTTTCAATGTTTGTAATATAAAATTGTAATACATGGCCTTAAAATGTATTAAAAATCATTGAAAATTATATATTTGTATTTTTTAATCTTACGTGGGTATACCTAGATGTTCTTGACGTATGCTGATAGCATGACAACAATAATGCTGGTATGGCTTTAATAAATCCCTAATCGAGCGTTTCGTGGCCTATGTAACATTCGATTATATCGATACTGTATTTTTTTTAGGCATCACGTGAGAAGTACTACTTTCCAGTATATGAATGATTTTTTCAGCTGTGTCCGATTATTTGTACACATCACGAAAAGACATAACACTATATACATATTTAGTATACCGAAAATTTAAACCTTAAAAAGATAATAACTAAAACAATAATAATAAAAAGATAAAATATATTGTAGAGTATATAATATTATTATCAATATTTTTAGTTTATTGGATTCTCCATATAAAATATACACCGAAGAAAAAATCATTTTTTTTATGTGGAACTTCCGTTCATTTTGGACGCGGTAACTACCAGACTAAAAACTTCACGGACGTTTACTCACTGTGGACTCAGAATTGGAACAACTTGTTTACCTAATTAAAAGTTAGACGTTATAGGTACGTATATGCTGGTAATTTAAAATGGGGCAGGGGCTCAACAGTTGTAGCCGAAGAAAATCATTCTTATGACATACGAAGTAACTTTTAGAGTTAATATCAACTAACTTTATTAGCTATAAAGATAGGGCATTTACTGAGATTAAAATATTTAAAGTTAGCAAGAAAAACGTATATTCTCACGAGAGAAAAACGTATATTTAGAATGAATAAGGATGCTGCCCACACAGAGGTGGTTAATTGCAAACAGAATATAGCTAGGCTAGAATTTTGAGTTTATAGACGTGTAAACAGCCCTTTGAAGATTTAGAGCTTTTCTTTGAATTCAATTCAATTAAAGTTGCTTATCATCACCACGAAAATCATATATATGTACATCGTACTATGTACATCGTACATATATGCTTTTCGTGGTGGTTACTTCATCTTCAAGATTAAATAAATTTAATTAAAATAATCTCATTCTTAAATGGATGGACTACAGGATGCGGTACAAAAAAGCTGGGACATTAGTGTCAGACTATTTCCCAAAATAGTAAAGGTATTACCATGTAAGATCATTATGTAAGAATACTTATTAAGTAAGTATACGTTACGTAATATAAGTTACGGGTCACCAGTGGACTTACTCTTGAAATTAATTCCGCTCGATTAACATTGGAAATATGTCAGTTCGTTCTTTTAAATGCCAAAATGTCTAAAAATTATTTATAAATTCTTGATAACATGAAGACAACATGCTTTAAAATTGAGGCAACTGTAATGTATATACGTAAATTTATTTTAATATTACGCATTGTTTTAAGGCGTCTATTTAATATTGGAATTGGTATTTGTTTCATCATAGATTTATTTTAAGATGAAGTATGAAGTTAGACAGAATATTACTCTGGAAATAACTCCATCCACTTAATACACGGTATCGGTGAAATGTGGGTCCCAAATAGTAGTTAAATACACTTCTGTCTAAGCCTTATAGGGTAATACAGCCGTGATTATGTTATTTTCTAGAAAATACTAGTAAGTACTATATTAAGTGTACTTAGTGCTGATTAAAGCTAAATTTATAAATGCATTAAAGAATTACCGATGTCGTAAGGAACGTCTGAAATCAGCATCAAGCCCCGATGTAGGTATAAATTTATACCTACCAATAACATGCCAACAAAGGCTTATCTAACATTTTAGCAAGACCACAAAACAAAATCTTCCATTAGGGGACTAAGCTGAGGAAAAATACCACAGGACATAATCATAGAGAGGGAATTCTAATAAGAAGTGCATCACTGGATGCATTCCCAGCAAGCCTGTATATAAATATGTATTCAAAATAACGCTGATTATCTTGCTGTAGCGCAGAAAAAAGGTTTTATCTTTTCAACCAAAAATGGATCTACCTTTCATTTACCATCAATTCGCCTCATGGTAAGCCACGGTATGGCCGAGAGTGGAGCCCGTAGATCCAGAAGAAATCTATTCACTCTAAGTAGAATAGATAGATTTGGGGAGAACTGGCGGCTGCTTACCACCCACCAGAGTTGAGTTGCCTATTTTGCACCACCCAGGGGCCACGTGTAGGGATTCCATTTTAAGGGTGCACTCGGGTGGACGCGGGCAACTCAGCCCCCAAAAATAAAAAATAACATATTATACCTACATATAATAAAAAAACATAGTAAAAACATCTGGCTGTTCGTCTCAGCTAATTAAATAGCCGATTGTCCTTTACGGATTCATTATATTGCTGATTTACGATTAGTTCGATTTGCCTGGCACGTGCATAAAGCGTTCAAGCAAAAAAACGGCCTTATCTTATCATGCAACTAAAGCCCAAAAATTTAAGTAATATATCTATGTCAGATAAAAGGCATATAAACTAGTAATCAGCAGACAATGTCCGGCCAGCACTGGTATGTTAAATACATTAATAAATACCCACGTTTTTCTGTTGCCTGAAAAAGCTACAGAGAACGATTCTTTTTTGTAAAACTCTTAAATTGAACGGTGCATTGTTGAGAACGATAACTTACAAAAACTATTCACTAAGATTGAATTTTATACTATTTAGCTTATCGCAGTCCACCAGTAGACTACGCGTAGGTACCTATTACAGTAAGTACTTATAGTTTGACAGCCGGTATACGAAGTGACAAGGGCCGTACACCCTTTCACGCACGTTCGTGGAAAAAGCTAGGTAACCCAGAATATAAAAAATCTTCTGAACAAAACTAAATATTTGTAACTTTCAAAGATACTCATTTATTTAATATAAATTAATGTACATAAGCTGTTATATCAAAGAAAAACATAATAGTTCAAACCATTCAATACTAACTCATGTGCACTGAAGTGTATTATTAAGTTAGCTTAAACAAAATTACGAAGTTCAATCAAAACATTATTTGACTTTTAGGTACTATGTGTAAACATGAAATACTGACATACGAAATGCTAAGGAATAAAGGACAATACGTCATTTATATTAATTGAGCTTGATTTCTTTTACAACCGTCAAAGTACCAACGTCTTCTAAAAGCATTACAGAAAGACGTCGCGTCGTCCGATTTATACTGACATTCTAATTATAAAATATACGTTACTGCTAATACCCCAAAAGGATGATGTATCTAACCATTATTAAGTAGGAAAACCATAGGCATAAAAGTTATTAAATGTCTTGGTAGTGTTACTGAAGCACAGCCAGTCCTGGTCAAAGTGACTGGTGGTGGTCCCAGAGGCTCCAGACTTTGCAGAAGTAAAGTGTCCATAGCTGCATAGGCTTCATGGACAACCCGCTGGAAGGGAAAATATTACTTTAACGCTTTTCCAAGTATTCCGTACATTTTTCTCTTTCTTCAAGTTCTCTCTGGTTAAAAATTTGTTTGCCTGAACAATATTTCGCAACGCATTTTGCCTTTTGGTAGCGATCATTAGCAGAACACGTGAACAAGCAACGCAGCACGTGCCGTAAGATAAAATTATTTATTCAGCCATTGACTGCGGGGAGACAAAGCGCTCACACATTTAAATATGAAAGAATACGAATAGCAGTAGGCTATTTCAACATTTACTGATAGGAAGCTAACTAATTTCTATTTTATTTATAATATGCGTCTACTCTTCACTACCAATATATTTAAGACGTATCACAAAGTAAGTAATAAGTTTAAGTTATAAGTAAATCCGTAACAAAGATCGGAATTTGTGTTATCTAATAGAATAATCAGCGTAAATTACTGAAACATAAGCTTCAGTTTACCTCAGTAATAAGTTTGGAGTTATAAGAGTCTGTGGGTCGAAACATCATAATAGTGTATGTGTTGTCGATACCCAAGTGGCCATCCACCCAGTCTTCTATTCCACCAGCGTATAATGCTGAAAAGAAAATATCAGATCCAATAAATTCCGAAATTGCGTGGTACTAGTAGATTACCATTACACAGCAATGGGCGATTAGCATTTCACGGGAATTAACATGAGGCAGGTATTACACAGCATCACGCCTGTCTCCCCCGAAGGGGTAGGAAGAAGTGTATACTATTGTTCACCCACATTTCACCAGTGCTGTTATTAAATCCCATGTAATAGGTGTAGATAGAGCCTATTGCCATCTACCGGACAGAATTACAAACTCCAAGCTGCTACTGATTTTTTTTTAACAAAAATGCCAATAACACTGCCCGACCTGGGAATCGAACCCAAGATCTCATACTCAACAGCCGCGCTTGGGACCTAGACTAACGACGCAGTCATTCACCACATTAAGGCCAAAATAAATAAACATTACTTGGCACATGCTTTAACGTAGCTATACGAGTATTCCCGCCTCTATCTTGCACTTAAAGTTTCGCTGTTATGTGACAATGATAGGAATTATGGAATAGTACAAAGTGTTAAGTTATGTTTATTTATCTTCCTCCTTTGTTAATACAGGGCCAAACTGCACTTATGAACGGCGTTAGGCTGAATTTATTTGGCAACAATAAAGGTTAGTATTAGAAGCTCATAAAATAATAAACCTCACGTAAGAACTCTGATGTCTGCCCGGCCACGTACGGTCGGTTGCTGATGCTATAGGCAGCTGAAGCTGCCCTTGAAGCACGTTGTCTCTGTGAAATTATACGAACAGTAAACCAACAATATCAGTAATAACCAGTACCTCCAGACAATTTTTTTTTACTAGGTTGAACACAATATAAATATTTTATTCAATAGGTGAGTAGAATTGTTTTGAAGTTAACACTTTTATTTTGTTATACTGTTTATGATAAAAGGCTACATTATATTTAGGAAACAAGGAAAACGATTATATATTTTTTATTAATTAGAATGAAACGGAATTTATCTATATTCATTTATATGGGGATCATGTTTTTTATTGTAAATTACGCAGCAAAGTATTAGCAAAAGGATTTCAGGGATTCATTCACATAAGGTGATAAACTGATAATATAGTCAAGGTTACTTACATTTTCTTAAAATTATGCTATACATTAAAAATGATACTAACATAAATATTATCAAAAGCTCGTTTCTTTCTTGTGTGCGAATATGGATACATAACACCCTGTAAAGATAAGCCATTAATGTTGGATAGCAGGCATACGATCGATGTAGCATCCAATGAAGTCATCAAAAACATTAACATCAAATTAGAATCTCTGAACGTTTTTAGTAGGCGCAGTTTAGAGACGTCAAACGAAAACTGTATGGACAATTTAAATTTGACGTGATCCCGTCCCGCTCTTATAGGTTAAAAAAAGACAGCAATGTCTATGTTTAGTTTAGTTTGCTACATTAGAATTAACGGCTATCTAGAAAGACACTGTTTACACACATAAAAAGGACGAGAAAGACTAAGTTGATATCATAATAATAATCGTCGTTGTTGTTGTTGTGATCAAATCCCTTGCCAATATATCCAATATTCCTCCAAAGAGGATCCAAGATGATATGCCAATAATCCTCCAAATAACAACTATTTGATTATTAGGTATGTACCATTCCCAATATTAGTTAGTAGGTAGTTTCAATTTAAAATCGAACTGCTAAACTTAAATTAGAAATTTGCTATCTTTGAGTAACTAATTATTTTAAGAGCAAGACGAAAGGATTAAGTCGTTTTCGGTCTACATGAGAGTCGACACGATAATTTCCATCCGTTTTTATAATTGTTACGCTGTTGCTCGTGGTTCTACTCTCAAGTGGTATTTCTTAAACTTTCAGAGGATTTAGATTTGATACAAATCGAAGGGTTGCAGTTTATGTTGTTTAAGGGACTACGACACACTTCCCGTGTGTAATATAAACGGGCTAACTAACCAGAACATCTCCCTCTTTGAAAGCTATGAAGGTGAAGAGCGGCGTTCGCTGTTCGTGCATGAAATGTGTGAGGGCGCGCGTCTCCGACTCGCTGAGCTGTCGCGAACCTGCGTATAGACCGCCGCACGGGTGCTCCGCCCGAAGCTCCTCCGCTGCAATCAACACCTTGTAATACTTCACAAGTTGCACCATTTAGTTTAGAATCCAAGCCTAACCTTATTAAATATTTAGAAAGTTAATCAATCCTTGGGCTATGCCTAGCCTGAATCCAACTATTAGACTAGAGCGGCGGGACTGTCTAGCGTCCTCCGGCTCCTGCCTTTTTATTACTCGCCCGGTAACTTATTTCGGAATTCTATCTATTCACAGTTATTGAACGTAATGAAATTATGGATTATTTTTCATAATTCCCAAAATTATTTGATAGATATCATATTACAAAAAAATATAATTATTGTTTAACGGTTATCACTCACCGCGGCGATGTCGCGAGTCAAACTCCTTGAGTTTGGCTCATCTAATGTTTAAGGGCTCCGTTCGAGTTCGAAACTTGTCGGGCAATCCCGAAGAATGCGCGTGAGTAATAACCGTTTAACAATAATAATTAATATGAATGTATCTCACGAAAGTTAGTATACAATAATAAAAAAGGATACTTTATTCTTACCAGGTATCCACTGATATTCGAAATTTCTATCAAGGTTAACACCGTAGCACGGCTGAACTGTACATCTTAAGCCGTGCGTCTCACAGGATTTACATGACTCACGTCCTTTACATGTATCCCATAGCTGACGCAAGTTCTTAGACCACTCTCGCCTCTATAATAATTAAATGAAATCATTATTAAGTAAATGCGGACTTCTAAAGTAGAAAAACTGAAGAACGTACGTGGGGAAATGTCATAGAATAGTCATATCCATCTGGGTTAAATACAGGAATAATCCAGAAGCGGTATTTAGAGAGCAGATCTGCATGAGCTTCACTTCGCTCTATCAGTTGGTACAGAACATACATGGCAGCAGCTACCGCATGGTGGTCTCGTCCTTGTATACCTGTAAATTGTTGGAATCATATTAAATAGTTAATGTTGTTACGAATAGGACATTCTTTGTTACATCCTACCAAATTATTGACTATTAATAAAAAGTAACTTGCAAAGAAAGAACAAGATCAAAACTCGTATTTAAATAAATGATATTTTGATAATTAAATATATACTGCGCCGACCCCAACTACATCGGGATATTCCTTATCCCAGGGGGATGATGATATTCTGATAATAAAAATCATAAATAGAAAGCATTTTATTAATTTTATAAAGCCTTACCTGCAATAATCATAACAGTTTGTTTAGCAGAAACAATTTGACCACTACTTGGATCATCCACTATCATCATATAAATGGGATTTTCCATGGTGGTAAAATTGCCTTCAGTTATGTCTACCCATTTGGCAACGGGGCTGTCTTCTGCCCATTGTTTCATCTGATTCATTATCTACAAAACGATCACAATCATCAAGCAAAAAAATTATCATCTGGTCAAATTAATTGACTGTGGAAAATAACTATACCTCTGGTAATGTTCGTGGGGAGTTGAAATTTAACTGTCTTAGTTTAAGTAAACTGCAAAACGGGCGACGTTTATCCCTAAGTCTGTCTTTCATCGGCTTAAATGTTACCATTTCTATACCAGGAATGCCAATAACACCTTTTGAAATATTTGATGTGATGTTGTCCGAAATGTCCGAAAAATCCGGATAAACGTGGAACTCCTTTATAATACTGGCATTTTTATTATCAGTGTAGTCGGTGTCTGATACGTCTGGAAAGTCTTTTTCTCTTGAATCTTCGCGAACCCCCTTTTTATCATCATAGTTATCACTGAAGTCTGGATCATCTTTTTTATTAGAACTAATTTCATTGTCCTCTTCATTATAAAACATCAAATTATATGAAGATTCAGAATCTTTTTCAGCGACTTTTTTTATTTCTTCCTCTCTTCTCCTAGTATCTTCTAAAATTTGCCGTTCAGTCGTCGATTCAACTTCGGGTTCGAAATCGTTACTAACAGTAAATTCAAATGGGGTTGTAGTTCTATCCGGAACTAAGTAAGTTGTCCGAGTTAACAAGTCGTGTTCTGGGGTTATTTCTTCGAAGTTCTGGTATTTTCGAAAATCGTCAAAATCTGTTGTTGTTCTAGTTGGAACTGTTATGTCTGAATGAACCGGTGTTCTAGTAGGGACTATTAACGATGATTCGGAATCCTGATCCTATAATAAAGAACCTATAATATTAATCAAACTTCTATGTCATTTCAATTTACCAATCATTGTGAAGATACTCACATAAGCATTCATGGAAGGTGGAGTTAATGGAGCCATAGTTGTACGACGAGTAAATGCAACAGGAGCTATTGGTGCGTACTGTCGAGCCATCAACATCGGTGTTCGTGCTACGAACTGAGGGCTAGCAGGGGGGCTATCATCACGTTGTGAATTCCGGACGGCGTAGTTGCCTAAATTAATCAAAAGTGATACTCTAAAACATTATTACCGTAAATATTCATTTTACAAGTAGATGAAGACATAACAGTTCATAATAACAAAATAAAGTGTGAATGATTTATTGAAACACATAGGCTACAGTGGTCAGAACTCATAAATACAATACAAATAATAAAAACATCTTTACTAACCTTTCGGGTGCATTGGTGGCAATGGCGGGTTTATCACCGGTGGGTGTGATATTGGAGCAAGAAAAATATCGTTTTCCCGTGTTATGGCTACAGTGGTAGGAGGAACAAATCGCGTGTAATCTTTCAGCTCCTCGCTGGAACTCACCGCCGTCGTGGGTGATGGAACCTTTGCACCACCTATTATAATCTTCTCGCCTCCTTTTGTCACAGGCTGAATGTTTATAGCAACGATTTGCTGGGTTGGAGACGTTGTCAAATCTTCATCCAAAACCTTTACTAGGAACTCATTTGTAGTTTCTGAGTTGGCTCGCCATCGCGTGTAATCTGTGTATGCCCTTTTCCGGCGGAAAACTGACAAGAATAACATTTAATTTTAGATAGTAGTTCCACAGTTGCTCTATGTATTTACAATACCTACGCATGTTAACTAATAAGATATCTACGTCTGTCAGATGAGAGGTACTTACATCGAATGGGACAAACAGAATACAAATCATAGTCAGTAATATTTATGTCGTGGTTGCAGAAAACTAATTGTATAAAACCTAATAATATCAAAAATACATAAGTTTTCATGATAACAAAATCTTCATATTTTGACATAGCATGATGCCTTACTTTGACGTTTAAATCAGGAGTAATTTATCATAAATCTAGAACGTAAGTGGCCAGAACCTTATTCCTATATATCCTTATTATCCTTCGTGTTTGAATTTTAGGATTTCAAGAGTTTCTACTCATCGTGTGCCAAATAATCTGCAGGTACATAAATCTATAATTATCAGAATAATTATGATGGATTTAAGTTTTAATAACCAGTACGGTAACCGATGTTCGCTTATTTCTATACAATACGCACAATAATTATTTGCTTTTACCCTCGCTTATCTGTTTTAAGCTTCGTTTCTTTTTTATGATGTTTATTTGTTATTTTACTGTATATATATATATAATAGTCGATGATACTGATGCACGGTAAAACTCGAATGAGTTTATGTTTGCATCTTTAGAATATTTTTCTGTTATTCTTGTAAAAAAACAATTAAAACATAAATAAAAAATAAAAAAGTACCTTTTATCTTTCGTATATAGTCTTTTAAAGTTAAATAAAAGATACACATAGCTTCGAAGATTTGTAATAACTTTTTTTTTTCATGCCATATACAAGGCTGGCTGACAGCACCACCATTCGGGATCACCCTTGCATGAACACCCGGGTAAAAAGAGAAGGGGAGGGCACGCAGAATGTAGATATAATGTTTTGTGGGTTTCAATTCGGTATGTTATTAATTAGCCTTCGAAATTTCATTTAGGAAAGGATATTTGCTTGATTGATGAGAGGTTTATGATTTAATCATACAAAACGAAGGAACTGATTTAGATATAATAATGTGGATTAATCACTATGTATAGGTAAGACCTAAATCCAACTTTCGTTATTAATGTAAGGTAATCCCTACAATCACAATAACATTAGCAAATAACGTGAACTAAACATCTTTTCAACTAGGATTGTTGCAGGCAATAGTTCTATTTTATGACCCAACGTTCCGATCATATCAGATAACAGGTCTCACCATTGTATTATAAATCTTTTTGGGGTCGCAAATAGTACCCGTGACCTTCCGATAAGTTTATTTTTAAGTCCTCTATCATAGCAAATAATACAACAAATAAAAAGTCCCGTGGGTCCCCAAACAGGACACCTCCAAAAATATATATATTTATTCTGTTGTTTTTGTTTTTTGTTCCTGCTCTATCATCTGAAATATAAGTAGATACAACGTTATGGCCTAATTTCCACACGTCTAACTCTATATATAAATAACTAATAATAAAAACAAATACAGGTACACTTTTCAAATGCATTATATATATTTAGAGAATTTAATGATGGCGTTAGTTGTTAGAGCACCTAGACTCTAGAGTATTCATCTAGGGGTCGTATTTTTATTTTCACAAAAAATATAATTTAGTAAAAATAAGGTAAACTATAACAGTTTTGGTACTACAGAATCTTGAATGAACGGGTTCGACTCGAAATTGGCCGGTTTCTTGTTAATATTTATTTCTATGTTAACTTTGTTCTAACAAGAAAGGTACCGAAGTTATTATGAATATATGTTATTAAAAATTGAATAACTTAAAATAACACAGCATTACGCCTGTATTTCCTGAAGGGATAGGCAGAGCTGTATTAAAATGTATGGAAATAACCATAAACGTAGGATAGAAAAAGACCAACAAAGCCTACTATGGGAATGGAATCTCTTACGGAAATATCACATGTTAGAAAGAGAAAGCATATTTAGGTTCAGTCAGCACTATTGGCGGATGTTGTTTCTCGAGTGTCACTGTGAAAAATCACGCTAACTTATATTTGCTGTATTGTCAGTGAATCCTGTATATTTTATACAGTTTTAAAATTTATTAGCGATACCTACGCGTTGTGTTGGTGACTGCGATGTTTCTTATAAAAATAATCCAGGAAAAGATTCATTTCACAGGTAAATTGTCAACAACAGCATATATTTTCATGGCCATATTTTGGAAAAATCTGTCTTTAGAAAATTTATTTTGAAAACTAAATCCTATCAAGAAAATAGTGAATTTACTCTATAGTAAAAAACAATGGTCATAAAAGCAATATTGAGTACGTTGTTCTAATATAAATTTTCATTTCATGTATACAAAATAGTAACTTGTCAGTGTCGACTATTGTGTCGATGAAATTTTAAAACAAAAAGTTTTGATATCAGAATTTATTATTAGTGTAGATCTACCAACTATCTCTGCACAGTGTAATAATTTTTCCAAAATTTTTATTGGGGTACCTAATACGATGAAACCAAAATGTTTGGAAACGCGTCTGTCTGTTCGTCGGTGTGTCTGTCCGAACGTTTATAACATATAAGAAGCTTAGCGTAGCTATGTGGCCCAGGTTACGTAATAAATATATTATATTTCATCACGCTATTACAGTAGACCCCAAATGCGGTTCAAATTCGGACCGCCAACTTACTTTGTGCGGACCTTAGTTTAATAATGATCTAACGAACTGCGCTACTATTATTCTTAGCTATTTGATTTGAATTTGATTAGACCCCGAGTGAAACTAGTTGGTGATTCCTGCGCTATCACCTTTAGGCGGTGAGCACTGAGCCTATATGTGATAGCGTAATGAATATGTTGTTTACATAATTTTTAGTACAAATTCAAGAGAATATCACATTTTTATGATATATTTTTTTATACTAAATGGTTTCCTGTCGATGCTAAGGAAAAGGAAAAATGGATGAGACTAATTGATAACGAAAAGAATAAAGATAAAGAAGAAAAAATAATAAAGAAAAAGAAGATATAAGAAAAGATAATAGGATATACCTTTTTTTCGGGGAGAAACCTTCAAAAACGTACCCTGCTTGCGTGCTTTTATGGATAAGACCGGGGTCTGTGGGATTCTTACCTCACTAAAACCACCTCGGTGGTCACCATCAGCATATGGAGGGAGGCACTTAATAGACCAGCTCCAGCACCCCCGCTATGCAGCGCTTATTAAGACACATCCCTGGAAGGACTGTAAAGGGGTCTCCCCTAAGCCTCGCTGTGCACAATAGCACGTGACCACTATGCCACCGTCTTCGCTGGGATCACGATGGGTAAATAGAGTCCCCTCTCTAAGCACCCGTGACCCCACGTTTGGCTGTTAGGCGCCGAGGCGGTTGCCTCCTAGACGACTTCTTCTCCATAGCCATTTCTCTCCAATTCCCTAAATCTGCCAGCGTAGACCTCACTACTGCCGGCAGAAATAGATCTCGCCCGATACTGGCTCTTAGTATCCGCCGCTCAGCGGCCTAGGCACGACAAACCTCAAGCGTGTGCTGCTCCGAGTCCAGACCACGTCCGCAATGGTATTAGGATCGGTAGGTAAAAATAATTCAGTCAATCTTCATCTCAATCAGTCATACTCTATACACTGCTCAGGGTCCTTAAAAGCTGCTTTCTTAACATAGTACCTATTACCAATGAAATATAATTATAGTATGAGCGCATGAAATGTTTTTATTATATAATGTAATTAATTAATGAAGCGCATTAAATAATACCTACGCTTGTGATTTTAGTTTTATTAGCATAATTTTATTGAAAATATTTTCTAGTCTAAGTAGTCTTTACATCTGAAATACTGTTTATCGATAATCGATATATGTCAATAGTTCCACGTTGTACATCACTATTGCACGCACACATTGACAATTCAAAAACGGTTGCACTTTTTTGAGCTCTATGTCCTTCTATGGGGTAGCAAAAATATTCTAATTCTATGATTCCCATAGTAGGCTTTGTAGGTCTTTCTATCCTACGTTTATGAAATAAGCCTTGTTGCCATTTTGCCAAGAAGGTTATATATAAAATCTTTAATAATCTTCTTGCCTTGTTGCCTTACTTGTTTGCTATCGACTATTGAAAATCTAACGTTAATTTGTACCATTTCTACGCTTGACTTCTCATAAAATAAGTCACTGTATGTCTACCTTTAAATAAAAAAAGTACTCTTTGTGTATCTAATGTCTATTTCACATGCTGTCAGACTTTTATACCGAAATAATAACGGAATAGTAAATTTTGTACCTTGGTTTTATACTACATTTTCTCATCTACAAACATGCTTTTGCAGATTAAAGTGTACTTAGTAGCAACTACTTATTTCCTTGGTGCACTGTTTATGGTCTTATTTCCCCCGAGAAATTATGAACTGTGAGTAACTGATATTTCAGTAAAACTACTTTAAATATACCTATTCGTGTAGGTATTGCTTACGACGACACCGATTTATAAAAATTGACGCTTTTTACTTATAATAAAGTATAATAATGTTTTTGTATAATACCTTTCATTAGGCACATTCATATCAATTATTGTTCATCTAGTTCGCTAGTGCTTTTCGGGATTGCTCAACTAGTTTCGGACTCGAACTCGGGCTCAGTTCATGACTATAAGGGCTCCGTCCGAGTTCGAAACTAGTACAATCCCGAAAAATGAACGTAATGACGTGAGTATATTTAATAGTAACATAAGTGAACAATAAGTGATATTGTGGTCCTTTGGAGGGCTTACTTGACACAGATCAAACACACAGAGGCTTTTGTGAGAGTTTTAGTCTACTTAAAGGTAGTAACTAGACCAACCGGAGACTGTCCATGACTGCACTATAGTTATCGATAGGTGCAGAACGGAAAAATTACATTATAAATGGTCTGTTGCTGTGTCATGCTACTTCACTTTATTATTTTACCCGACTGCCACAGAAGAAGGGTAATGTTTTTATTATAACTAGCTTTAATACTAGACTTGTTGGCGTCTGGTAACTGCCCCCTTTTTACTCGGCTTTACGATAATACATACTTAGCGAAGTATCTTTATTTCATTTCAACAATTCTCATCGTCCTAAGGTTGTTTTGAACGTTGAGATCGTGGCTTACAATAAGACCGCATTTTCTACTTTATTTTTATAAAAGGTAGGTATATATAGCAAAGTGTAACTTATAAACTTGGTACAGCCTACATAAAAGAAGTAGATTTCTTAATGTCTAATATGTATCAGATCTGGAGCTAAAATAAGGACCATAAGAAGTACTGGTGATGACTTAAGATTCAAGCAGTACGCTGACCACAAGATGGTGAGGAATGTGGTTGGACGATTCAGTCGACATGACCCTGAAGTGGTGAACGTGGTCAACTTGGCTCCACTGACCACAGAGAACCGCAGTATATTGGCAGTGGAGCTACGCAGTGACAAACAGACGAGAAAACCGGGCATTCTTATCATTGGAGGTAGGTATTTTATAATTTTATCGTCGCAGTTGCGACGGTTTATACTTATTAGGCAATTTTTTTTATTTACATAAATATACCATTTAATGATAACCCGATTTGTAAAAATTTACACTACCTATATGTATGCTCTCTGGCGTAGAGTGTAAATCGTGGTTCTGGTACCGATAAATCGATAGTACCTACTGCGTTTTATCCGCAATAAGTAGGTACCTAAATAATCTGGTTTCATGATGACATCTGTGAAACAAGTGTAGAAGATCTAATATTTTGAAACCTGCGGATAGGATTCATTATGTTTTGTTTTATTTTGATATCAAAGGTTCTTCCTATTTCTTATCATTCTTGCTTATAAACGTATACCTACAAATCAACATCGACCACAAAAATATACAGTCATTGGAGCATTGCCGTAGCTTGGTGATTCCTAAGCTTGACTAACAGATACAGGTAGAGAATGCCTCATGGCATTAAGTCCACCTTGTGTACCATCTTTGTAGATAAAGAATAAATAAATAAATACAGGAAAGTATCAACTCAAGATCAATCTTTTTTAGAGGGCTCAACAAGGGAACTCACTTTCCAGGTTTTATACCAAACTAATCTTTATGAATATATTACCAATATAATTTTATCATACAGCAATAAACGCAATGGCTTGGGGCGCACCCAATGCAATATTGGAGTTATCAGAGAAATTACTTTACGATGCTAACTATCAAACGCCATTCTTCAATGATTATGACTGGTAAGTGCGTCTTTTGGTAATCTAATTACAATTCCCGAAAAATTTAAACAGCCAACATCATCATCATCGTTAAAAAAATATTGATGATGAATATTGTACCGACAATAATATTTGGTGCGATTGCTAACTAGGTAACCTTTGTAGCACTTTTTAACTTTCCCTCATGGACGACTCTTCAGGTATAGTGTGACTGACAAATATTGACACTTACTAAGTTAAGCAGCACGGTATTTCTCTAATTACTTAGGTATTCTTAGGTCCCGTGATAGGCTCTGCATAATTATGCCGTAACCCCGACATGAATGAACTTCGCTACCACAAAGTTTTGGACTCCTGAATTTGTCTATTGACTAGGTACAGGATTTATTATTGGTCTAGAGGTCGAACGAACCGCGGCTGCTGAGCGTAAGGGTTGGTTTCGTTTCCCGGGTCGAATGATATTGGGGTTTTCTTTTGGGTAATATTCGTAGCAGGTCGGAGTTTTTTTAAATTTTGGCCCGTTGATTTCAATAGGCTCACCACCTAACACGGTGAAATGTGTGCCTATATGAATGTGTACACTTACATGTACCTACACTTCTGACTTCTGGGATACATTAAAGGATTACTTGACGACATTTTATGGATCTGGTTGTGTTTTAGGTACCTACTTAACAGTGCTCTAATCCCCATTTAGCTGTCTGCTGAGAAGCGATAAATTATATCCTAAATATCAAGCAATTAATTATGAAATTACCATGCACATAATGTAGGTTAAAAACCTAAGTATCCCCGTGAACACGCGCAATTATGTAAATCAGTAGTTACTTTAATACAATCGTTTCTGCGCCAGATATGGATTATCAGAATTTGAACGTTTTGTGGGAACAAAACATAAGCAAAAAAAACCTTCACGGGTTATTTTTTTCTATGGCCCCTACTCTTAAATGGTCAAATAGAGAGTTTGCATACATTTTGCGTATTGACCTATTTATCCCTCAAGTTGCAACAATACCTACTAACTATCCTCTAGACTCCCTATCTAGTCTCAGTTCCATTATTTCCGACCAACATACGTCTGGGCTCTGGGTCCTGGAGACGATAAACGTCGGAGTCCCTTGGATAATGTGGTTTATTTTTAAAGATAAATCTTTGAAAAGCATTAACGCATGCTTAGCGGACTCTGAAGTTATAATATTAAATGGAAAAGGAATACGGTCGCGAGCAGGATGATGGATAAAGAATAAGTCGAGATGACTTAGTGGTCAGAGCGCCTGGAGTATTTATCCGGGAGGTGCAGGCTCGAATCCTGCTCGAGACCGCATAGTTTTCCATTTAATATTATGAGGTTTATTTTATTATATCTCAATTATTTCCTTTTACAAAGGTATTTTATACCCCTGGCTAACCCGGATGGCGTGCAATTCACTCAACACATGCGTTCGCACCCACCTGTGGACCCACTTGACTGGGCAGGCAATGAAAGCATCAGGCTTCGCACCCGTCCGGCCGAGTGGCATAAAAACGTTGACAAGGAGTCCGAAGAAAAAGATCCACTCTGCTTTGGGACCAATATCAATCGTAATTTCGCTTATCACTGGCAAGGTCAGGTGCAATTAATGATACCTATTTGATAATTTTATAATATCCATATCTATTTAGAATAAATTAATAACAATATTAACATTGAAAATTATTGATCACGCGTCTCGCAAATTCACACTCATGCCATTATTTTATTTACCTGACAGAATATTACAGCTTTCTTAAGCTCATAGGTATGCGAAAATCCTTAGCAAGGACTGTTTTTTTTTACATCTATCTATAGATTTAATATCTGGTATTGGTTTCTTAGCTATCAAAAAATACTTATACCGTACACTATCTGTCTGTCTTTACCGAAACAGACCAATGCGCAAAATTATGGTAAAATCATTAAATTATACCTTTTTGCAGATGACGTACATAAAACTCCGCCACGATGCTGTCAATATTATCCAGGACCAAAACCCTTCTCTAGCGCTGAAGCAAGAGCGATACGTACGTATGTGGATAAACTGGGCGATCTAATTAGTTTGGCTATACATTTACATGCTAGTTTCTCGCCTAAAAAGGTAAGTTACTATGACTACACTATTCACAACCTCTCATTCCTTGAGAGTTAACTTTGTCATAGCATTTGTATTTTATTAAATTGTAGGAGTACATTCTGTATCCATGGCGGTATTCACTGCGCAACCCGAGCAACTATCGCACTCTGCAAGAAATAGGCGAATATGCGGCCAGACAAGCACGCTTGCCAGATGGTCGACTTTACGAGGTAAGATCCGAAGTCACCGTAGTGCCCCCGCAAAGAAGAGTGAAGGAAGCGGGGTACCACCTACCTACAAATTTTTTGGAAGCGTTTCGTCGTATTTTCAAACCGTAACGTCGGTCTGGATAATAGAAAGCCATACTTTTTTACCAAGATGTAGAGTCAGGACTTATAGGCAGATTTGTTAATCATTGTTATTAATGCGGTATCTACAGGCAAGAGAACGTATAGCTATATACTTTGAATAGGTCCCGTAGACGCGTAATACAAATCCGAGCTCAGCTACGAGTTTGGCTCTACTAGAGAACTCATAACTTTTTAACAGCGAATTAAAGCATTATGAACTTGTTAGTCTTGACAACAAACGTTAAATGAAATGTTTTTGGTTAAAATTAACCGGATCCTAAGAATCAACGTACTCGGCACTCATAAAATGCCATCAGGTATCTATTATTGCTTTTGCAAATCCTCATGGACATCGTGCCGTACCTTACTGTAAGAGTATGTGAGAGACTGAAAACACACATTAGTCCAATAACTAAACATGTACCGGTTTCATTGGATACTTACCTAAAGTCAATTAGCCGGTTGGAGGTACACGAGTAGAGTACTTAAATAGTGCGCCTCCCATATAAATACTCCAGTCGCTCTGCCAACTAATTCCCGACCTCTGTTCACTACTCCGAATTCTTCTTTCACATTTTAATATCTTAAGGTGATATTAATCGCAATCTAAGTATTTAGTCCCTATATAGGTGACTAAGTCGACATGATCAACTTTGCAGGTAATTCAATGTCGTACCTACATATGAGATTACCTTATTATCCGATAAATTTGTTTATACCTACAGTACCTAAATCATTTCGACCAACTATTTGATGCCAGTTATGTATCTAAAATTGCATTTTTAGGTCCACCAAAGCAGCAACGACGAACGCGTGGCCGGAACGCTGAGTGACTATTTAACAGGCGTGGTGGGTATCGACCTCGTGTATATCATCAAGCCGTACCATCAAATGTTCCCCAACATCACGGACAGCAACCACCTCGGTACGTATAGGTACTTAACGTACCACAGAATAGTAGACGAATATTTTTCTCATAAAAGGTAATCTTATTCGTATCGAACGTACTAGATATCTAAGGATTAAGCATTTGTCATTGATGCATTGTCGTTGCGTAATAAGATGTAGGTACCTACCTACTATAACGCAGCTAGACAGCTATCAGTTCCCAAAAAATGTCGCATTATTTACGTTGTCAAATAATCACCCGTTCATCCGCAAAAGCTCATACGAAAACGGGGCTTTCGTTTTGCGGAACTTATCAAGCATACTGTATAGGATAAGATGAGCCGGGCCACGACTACTGAAGTACCTACCTACCTACCAACTACTACTAGGCTAAGGGAATACGGAGTCATAATATAGGTAGGATCAGGGACAAAAGTTGCTGCACGAATTCAAATTTATAAAATGACTCAGCTCAAAAACTATCCTACAAACTGTCTGGAGCACATTACAATCTTGTCATCATATAAATGTAGAAAAAAAAAAGCAACCAGACGTGCTATCAAATCACAATAATCAAGACTACAGTCGGTGCAGTTTTAATGCGTGTTAGTCGACTTCTGTCGCTGACTGTATTAGGGGTTAGTATCCGAAGCGCTATTTTGAACACTATAAAATTATGTTAATCACTATGAAAAAGTCTACATAGATAGGCTGGGCAACTGTTACAACTACTCCAGGTTACAATTTAAATATCACACTTTACTGTACCAGAGAAGCAAGCTTCCCCTGAAGTACCGTTTTACGAGTCGACCAAGTCACATTTGAATTTCACGTCTCATAATCTGTTCCATCTCGCTCTTATAGTGGCTGTTAGTAAGGGACCGTTCCAGTATTACGTAGGCAGTTCTTTTGCAATTATTAACCCCCCTTCCCCCTCGTCAGCAAAAGTAAGCATAGCTCTTACCCCTCCCTCCCATGCTTACGTAAACATTGGTACATACATTAAGAAATGTCAAAAGTTGTTTACTCGGTTCTAAGCGAGTAAACGTATCCATTATTTTCGGGAATCCCTGAAAATGTGTTTCGTTTTCAAGCATAGACAAGTAGAGTTGCCATATGTGTTCAAACCAAAATCGACATTTTTTTTTAGAAAATCCGAATGACAAAATATACTGCTGACGTAATCACCCCCCATCCCCATGTCATCAAAAATAAGCAAAGCAAAGACCTCCCCGGCCTCTTGTAGTGCTTACGTAATACTTGAATGGCCCCTAAAGGATAGCAATACCTACTATAATTTTAGTTATAGTCGACACAAATGTCGTTGTTTCTAATGCCAATATTCAATTAACAGCGGTGTATGTCAAGAAGTCTATTTCGACTGTGCTGAGCTTGGTGCGCGGTTGGCGTAGCAGCACTAAACTTAACACGCTCTCCTTCTTCGGAAGAGATGTGGAGTTCTAAATAAAGTGACGAAAATCTGAAGAAATGCAAATACTTATTTAGCTTTCTTTGTCCCAAAGTTGTTTAGCAAATATAGCCAGATTACCTTGTGTTTAATAACCGTTTGTCGCTTCAAAATACTAAGTACCTAGACTACCTAGTAGTTGTATAATAACTTTCGTGAGACACATTCATATTGTTCAACGGTTATTACTCACTTGCATTCTTCGGGAGTTTGACTCGCGACATCGCCGCGGGTTCAGCTCATGACTAAGGGCTCCGTTCGAGTTCGAAACTAGTCGGGCCATCCCGAAGAATGCAAGTGAGTAATAACCGTTGAACAATACCTAGTAGTTGGCGGCGAAATCTTAAACCATAAAAACAGTTACAGGCAAAACTTAAGGTTAATTTTACAAAGCTCGTGTTTCACGACAAAAGAAACTCCAACGTTTAATGAGAATTTCACCTAACAGATACACCGGGCAGCGACCTCACACCAGGAAGCGTTTGAATAGTTCGAGAAAATTAAAAAAATTGTCCAAAGCGCGACTGCTAATCATGAGGTTCAATTCCCGGGCCAGGCAGTGTTATTGAGTTTTTGTTAGGATATTCTCAGTAGCAGCCCGGAGTTTCGAATTGTGCCCTATAATTGACAATAGGCTGGCCCCCACCACCCAGTTACATGGGACTTATAAACAGCACTGGTGAAATACAGGTGTACAGCTGTGTACACCTCTGCCTACTCCGAATGTAAGCTATGTTATGTTGTGTTAATAGATATAACGGATATTTTTACTAAAATTATTTTGCTACCAATGTGAGAAGAAAAGAATGAGAATAGATGCGGCGACAGAAATTTGTGCTTCAAAAAAAAACTAATATTAAATTATTAATGAGAAACCAATGACATAATAAAGATAGATAAACTCTATTGTACAGGATTAGAGTTACATGCTATAAATATCAACGTATTTTGCACTTATTTTATTATTCTGAGGAAGGATACGGTAAGAAAACTAAGTAATATATGTTTGTTTTCAACGTTTAATAGTACTTCAGGCTTCAAAAATAAATAACATAGTTACATATTTCTATATGAGCAATGTACACTATTTACAATGTTAAATCTAATATCAACTTCTTTTTCGTAGTGATGTGACTGTCGCATTTTTTCTTAACACTGAGATATCGATATCCCAATTTTTTGTTAATACACTAAGGGTGTTCGATAGTGATGTCTGTTTCACACTATTAGCACAGAGATCAGTTATATGGAATAAACTTAAGTCGAACGCGAGTGTGTGTAAGTGTTGCAGTCTTCTAAATAAGGCGTTTTTAAGCTCTTTGTCTTCAATCTGTCGCCAGTATTTAAGGTTTCTGCCAATGAGTGACGTCACGTGTTCTTTGATGTCTTTCAAACATGTTTTTCTTTCGGTCATACCCTGTGTAGGAAAGCAATGCTTTAGTATTAAAAACACATGATGATATCAAATCTCTGATCCCTGTTTTAAAGCGCATCAGAACCTAATTTGAAGAGTGCGCAACGATCCACAGGGATGTTATTATTATTGCGCGAGAGTATACATTAGTACGACTGATTGCTGCTCTCATGTAAACTACTCTCCAAAAGTTTTCATATTTTTTCTTAATGTTAAGAATAAAATATGAAAATTTTTATCATTGACACATTGACCTCATAATAGAAATTTAGGGCCTGTGTAACATATACCTTTACAGCCGCACACAGTGCCAGTCTCACGCGCAGGTGTTGCGGCGCGGCCAGTGACCGTAGCGCCAGCGCCACCACGCCTGCTGACGTCACGCGCGCCTCGCCCGGGTAGGATTGGCTGTCTGCCTCGCCTCGCCTGTATCAACAGAAATGGACAGATAATAACAGTCTATTCATTTTAGGAAGGCTTCCATGACAGGTTTTAATAATGATTTTAAGCATGTGGCGGAATATAGCTCTGAAAATTGACGATTATCGATTTATTTTTAGAACAATTTCATTATTCAATCGATTCAATTTGTGTAAAATTAATTTTAAACAAAAAATAAAAACCGCCTTCCAAAATCTACTACCTACACTAAAAAGTTTAAAATAATATCAAAATTTGCTTATAAAAAAATAATTTTAAAATAACAATATATAATAATAATCTGTTAATTTTGCAGTCGGTGCCTGTACTGGGAGAGAGTTATTGTTTTCCTCTTGTTAGTCACTTATGTTCGTTGTGCTGTGGTTATGTTACCGGCCTTTGTATCTGGTTGTAAACCCCACATACATCAGGCACCGACTCCAAAATTAACAGATTATTATTATATATTGTTATTTTAAAATTATTTTTTTATAAGCAAATTTTGATATTATTTTAAACTTTTTAGTGTAGGTAGTAGATTTTGGAAGGCGGTTTTTATTTTTTGTTTAAAATTAATTTATTTTAGTCTTTTTAGTTTTAAGTCTAATATATATATTGTATAGGTCATCTATAAGTTTGTATACTTCATACATAAGTTAATTTAGTTATTTAATAATATGGGTAGGCCTTCGAAAGCCGCTAGGACTTAATAACTGCATCGGTGAAATGTTTGTGTACAACAGTGGACACTTCTGCCTACCCCATCGGGCAATACAGGCATGATGCTATGTATGTATTGAGTGGCATGAACTATACATGAACATGCGATTACAGCAATTGCGAGTGATTTGCTGTGATTTATTGAAGAGTTCCATCGTCTAACTTCGAAGATCTTCATCAGATCTTCACTAAATTGAAATGGACCACCTCTGGGGACTACTCTTTCAAACAATTATATCGACGGACATACATACAAAACAAGGTAGCTACTGTAAAACGTTGAGGAGTTCCCTTGACTGTCCTTCGTCTTCATCATCAGACCCCTAATGACAGTCACAACCTATCTAGGTGTAAAGTTCTCATCAATACAAATTAATCAAGCCCAAACACCAGGTAATTGCTGTAAATCGTTAAAGAGTTCCCTAGATCGTCTTTCGGCTCCATCATCAGATCGACTCCAGACCTTCATTAAATAGTAGTGCTTTAAAATACTTAATGAAAAAATTAACAAATGCACTAGTCGCCCCTACGATTTTCGAAGGTTTCCCTCGATTTCTCGGGGACTCATCATCAGATCCTGGTTTCCTTACCATGGTACCACCGTTGGGATATCTTCTTTCCAACAAAAAAAGAATTATCAAAATCGGTTCATAAACGACGAAGTTATCCCCGAACACACATAAAAAAAAAAAAAAAAAAAAAAAAAAAAATATACGGTCGAATTGAGAAACCTCCTCCTTTTTTGGAAGTCGGTTAAAAACCAGTTTAACTTTGAACGTGTTGAAAAGCCTACTTAGAATGAACAGATAGCCTGACATATTTTAATATATCAATCAATCTGCCTAGCCTTTTCCCAATTACATTCTAGTCAAACCGGATGCAGCTTAATACCAGTATTTTACATGGAGCAACTGCCTATCTGACCTCCGCAACCCAGTAACTGGGTAACACTGTATCTTACACGGTTGTCAGACTTTGAGGGCTCTGGACTACCCGTAACGGTTGTAATAGATCTTTATTTGACAACCGGGACCGACGGCTTAGCGTGATCTCCGAGGCATGGAGGGGTCTAGGTATGAAATTATGGTCACCCATCCAAAGACTGACCGCGGCAAACGCAGCTTAACCTCGATCGATCGATCTGTGCCGCTGTTACTTAGCTACCAAGCATTCATACACACTCGCCTGGCACATTTTAATATAAAAGAGTAAACACAAATAATATTTTGCACCACCCTGTCAATATGGCCTTACATAGGCAGTGCGCGCGTCGTCAGTGACGTCACGTTACCTGTGCGCCGGGAACACCAGCAGCGTGGGGTAGTGGTGCACGGTGTAGTGCCACGGCAGGTCGTGACGGAGCGCGTCGAGCCGCGCCACGCGCACGCGCAGCCCGCACTCGGCGAGCAAGCGCTGCGCCGAGCATAGTGCGCGCGTCGTCAGTGCACTGCACGCACCACCGCATACAGCCACAATAGTCATCTGTGGAATTTTGAAATACCAATATGAGTTTCCAGAATAGAGATCAAAGAAGTATAAAAAAAAAGCGCAGAACGGATGTCAAATCCGGACTTTCATGGAAGTAACGGATAAATAAGATTTAACAAAATTTCATATCGTTCTTACTAGTGTAGCCTTAGAGGACCAGACGGGAGCCGGCTTCTGACTTAATATCGAACAAATATGCTCGCCACTTTTGGCGAGGGGTGAGGTAACACACAGGCTTAAAAAAACTCACACTAAGGCAACAATAGCTCTCGTTATTACATTAGCACACATTAATAAAACTACACACCAACATACAATTGTCTCACACGATCAAAATCGTGTTCTATCATTGTCACCATACAGGTAAAAAGTATATAGGTATCGTAGTGTGTGAGAAGAGATGAGACATCGAAATCATGCCAGATAATGTCGATATCGATAAATTTCAAATTGTTGAGTTTTACGTAAACTTGGAAATTGATAAAAAAGAAATTACAAATAAGTTACAAATCTAGAAATACTTCCACAGATAAATCTTTGAAAAGCATTAACGAATGCTAAGCGAACTTTAAAGTTATAATTTTTTGTGGAAAAATAATACGGTCGTGAGCAGGATTCGAACCTGCGCCTCCCGGATAAATATAAATACTCCTAGAGTACAGAATAATCTTTGAAAAGCATTAACGCATACTTAGCGAACTCTAAAGTTACAAATTTATTAGAAAAAGAAAACTGTTTTTCGTCATTATTGTTTGACATCAGTTATTAACTATAGCTTTATTTCCAAAAACAAGTGTTTGTAATACATAATTATTATGATTTTAAGTTAAGTTTTCATTAATTCAACTTATTAAAAATTACCTAAATGATATCGATATCGACATTTATTTCTTACCATACTGCAATCTCTAAGGGAAGACTACGATTCATTCATATTTATGTAATTAAGAATGAACTGGTGTCAGCTGTAGCGAGACAACGCCGCCATGTTTGTAGTCTTGCTACAGCTGCTGGCTTCCATGTTGAGGCGCCAAGTTCAAATTTTTTGATTTTAAAATGATTGATTATTCAGAAAACTTGACTGATAGCCACGTTATTTTACTCTCATGTAAATAAAAATAGTGATAATAGTGGAAATACCATATTTTTGCAAATTCGAAATATTGGACGTTTTAGCACAACCGAAAACTGCGCAATTAGGCATTTATTCGGCTTCGTTCGTAATGACAATACAATGTGATATGTGTCAAAATGGAGTTCAACTAGTTTTTATAAACACATATGATAGGGTTTCGTATAATAGTGGCGAGAGGGGTATGCCCGCTATAACTACTCCTGTACTGATTCCTTCAAGAGTGTAGCTAATAAGTGGTATTACAAAGTTTTATGAAATAAATAAATTATATATATATTTATTATAAGGACACTCTTTAAAGATATCTTAATAACATACAAAAGAATGAAAAATATAAAGTAATACAATTACTCACTGTACTTGGCGTCTTCACCATCCTTCTAAAAGTTCTCGTGGTGAGGTCTACAATATGTACTGAGTTCTCATTGATGCCCATCTGTTCGCTCTCGCCGTCAGAACCGAAGTAATGCGTGTGCGCCGTCTCGTAAACGTGCGATCGTAGTGAACGCTTCAAACTCTTGTTCGTAAAGTTGTATATGAAATCTCTTATTGACTTCGCGTTGTATTCTTCTGATAATAAATACTGGCTTTCATGCTGGGGAATATAATTTTAGTTTTTAAGTTTTTCAATGTATAACTTTTAATAAAGCCTCCGTTCTCAATACTCAATACTCAATACTCAATACGTTTATTGCATTCCACAATGTGAACTTAGGTGTTAGGTACATAAGAATATACATACAATAGTTTTGGAGCATTGTGGGCCCTGGCGGGCATAACAAAATAAAAAATATAGGAAATAAAAAATGTAGGAGAAGGGCTATTATAAATATTTGTATACAACTTCAATATTAATCTACTCTTTCGTTTTGTGTAGGTAGGTAGGCTTACGACTAATTGTATCATATAATTTTTACTACATACTTATATATTAGATTTATACATTAATATTTATTTAAATTATACATGTATTATTATTATTGGTATTATAGATTATTATTAGTTTTTTTTTGGTATTATTGTTTATTTATTAAATTTATCATTTAAATATTCATGTACATTATAATAACATTTACGGATTAGAAATTGTTTTAATTTATTTATAAAGGTATTAAATTTTTGTTCATTTTTAATTTCATCTGGTAATTTATTATATATTTTAACTGACATTACTAAAGTGCTTGTGGAGTGTATTTTTAGCTTAGAACCTGGCTGGTTTAGTCTATTTTTGTGTCGTAGTGTGTAGTGAGTCTGTATGTTTTCGCGTGTAGTGAAGAGTTTTTGATTATTTTTAACAAATTTACACATTTCCAAGATATATATACATGGTAGGGTTAGAAGTTTATATTCTTGGAAATGGGGTTTGCAGCTGTCTGTGTTATCTATGTTGGCTAGTATTCTAATCAGTCGTTTTTGTAGTGTGAAAAGTGTTGGTGCGTCTGTACTATTTCCCCATAATATTACGCCGTAGTTTAACCATGCGTATGCATAGGCATAATACGTAACCAGAGCAGTGGAGAGATTTGTCGATTTTTTTATTTCACGGAGGGCATAGGCAAATTTTGATAACTTTGACCTGATTTTTTTAATATGTGATTTCCAATTTAAATGTGTATCTATGGATAAGCCGAGTAGATTGAATTCTTTTACTGTTTGTATTTTTTCGTCATTGTAAATAAATGTTATGTCTAAAGGAGTTTTCTGATGTGGATAGAAGGACATGATTTTAGTTTTATTGAAATTTAGTTCAAGGTTATGTTCTGTCATCCAAGTTATTATTTTGTTGAGTATACCTGTAAGTATTTCGGTTAAGTTGGTATTGTCGTGGCAAGAAGTTAGTACTGAGATATCGTCGGCAAACAGAACACATGACTCATTTATGATTGTAGGGAGGTCATTTATATAGATGATAAATAGGAGGCATCCAATTACACTCCCTTGGGGAATTGAAGAGTTAATTTGCTTGCTATCCGACCGAATGTATTGAATTTGTTTTGCATGTTCGTTGTAGTATTCTACTTCGACTTGGTGTTCTCTATTTTCCAAATATGATTTGAACCATTCGTAAGACTTTCCGCGGATCCCTATTCCTTGTAACTTATTAAGTAGGATGTCGAATTGCACTTTATCGTAAGCTTTTGTCATGTCTAACTTTCTTTGTTTGTTAGAAAATTAGCAACAGTGCTCAATGGGCAATGCCATGAATTTTAATAAATTGTTAATCTCTTGCGCTTAGCGAGAGCGCACAGCTAAGCAAAAGGTACAAAAAATACAACTAGTACATGAGTCTAATCAGACCTGCACAAAATCGTCAATATCGATATTTGTATTCCTTTGTTACCTCCTCCAAAAGTGGACGAATGTTGATTAGGTTGTAAGCCTAGGAACCTAGGATATAATTGTATAAATGTAATAATTACCTTGCTATCCAATATCACGACAGCCGTCATATCCTTTTTGTTAGTAATATCAATACCAAGTGACTCGGCAAAGTGATGGTTTCGTACACTATCGACCGCAATCATATGCAAGCTAAAGTTCCGCGCACACGATAATCCTTCTATATGTGTTATATTGGTACGACGTTCGTCTATATTAGGTTGTTCAGTAGGATATATGGGTAGCCCCCATTCGAGGGCAAATCTGTAAACTTTACAGAAATGTTTTACACTTTCTTGTAAAAGATTCTCCGGTGATAACGGGTCGTCCTCGTAGGGCAACATTGTGGTTTGTATTCTGAAATTAAATATGATCATATAGAATTAATTTATGCAATACTTGGACGCTCGATTAGCGCTTTTTTTTTTGTCTTGATCTATTGAAATAAGATTGAAGATACAAAAAATGCTTCCAACCTATTGATTTCAATTCAATCATACTTTTAATTTACACTTTTTTAATGTTTTACTCTCTAGGGTTTCGTCATTCATCATCATAATTTATCTCTGAAACGGATGCTACAATATTTTTTTTTCAGAAAACTTGATATAAATAACCACTTACTTTTCTGGTTCGGGAGAAATATCATTTTCATGACTGAAGCTCTCCTCAAACGACTGACATTGTTCGTAATGCTCATAGAAACTCCTTTCCGCCGGCAAAGTCTTCACACTGCATTCGTGCAGCCAATCTAACGACGACAGTAAATGAGAACTCTCCTCTACATTTTCAGCATCCTTCGACGTAGTAAAACCTCTTTTCAAAAGAAAATTAAACACTCCATTCTTTTGATTTTTGTGCGTAGAATTAACCCATGGGTATTTATTATTTTGCGATTCTACTTCTTTTTTGTAAAAACGGCTTTGTTTTCGTATTGGTTTCTTAAATTTGAACTCCTGACAGAATTTGGTGAAGTTCTTTTGTTGATATAGCAGTCTTTGAACTTGTTGTAATTTGACTAATTCCGATGTCCATTGGCTGCTGTCTTTGTTCTTGCAGTTATAGTATTCCATTGCTACTTCACGCAACTAGAAGAAAAGGTAAACTACTAATTTAAGTGCTAAGGTGTGATAATCTAGTGGTATAACTGTGAAATGAATTTTGAGTGAAATGGAATGTATCAGAGCTGCAAGTGAAAGATGAATAGTTATTTGTTTGTTTTCATGAAATATAGAAGCTTTATCTAATTTACTATTTTATTTCACCACACGATCCCACATGACCATTGGACTGGATAGTCTTAATTTTGAACCTAAGGCTTTCCGATGTACATATTAAAAATTAATTACCACTTGCTTAAAACGTGAGAAAACCAGCACAAATATGAGATGTTCTCGATGATCCAGCCATGTAAGGCGTACGGATGGTTAAAACCCTCACACTAGGTTGTTCATCAACCACACGATAAGAAGTATTAAGGAATAACTAAGAATATAGTGACTCGTAGGGGAGGTTGTTTAAAGGCCCTTTTCGCATTTCCATTTTTAAAAAATACAAGGAAAAGGGGTTTATGGATGCTGAATAAATGAGGTTTTCTATATTCTTGCACGATGACGCAATAGCACCGCGTGCAACGTAATACTACATATCAAATGTGTGAACAACTTCACCATTGTTTATGAATATCTACAGTGATAATGAAGACAATGTGTAGCTTTATTTTTTTTTCAGGCCATAAAAATATTATGGATTTATAAAAATAATATTAGTTGAAATAATTTACCAAAGCATACGACGGCAATTGTTCATACAACGAGTTAAGTGGCGTGAAGAGTATCAGAATTGGATTGCCGTCGACGTATCTCTCAAAATTAAACGCTTTCCTCCATAATGGCATTATCCTTGCCACCGGCTGAGAGAAATTATCTAACACCCAGTGTATAAGCGAAGAATGGTTCCATGCTTGTAGGTCACCGTCTCGCGTTATGTATTCCTGTTTAGAATAACACTTTATTAATTTACAACAAAATTTATGAATATTGTAACAAGAATATTTTTTGGTCTTTCCTAAACAGTAATTCATTTATTCATATCATTCATTAAATACACTCACAGGGATATACAATAGGGGCACACCAATACATTATGCCAATTCTCATACACAGCATCTTCCGTGCGCGCAATATTCTTTAAAAATGATACAAAGTTATGGCCTAAATTCAGATGTAGTCCACATAAACTAAATTTAAAGCATTGCTGTCTTTTACAAACAGTTAGGTATTATATGAGCACGGGATGAATTGAGAGACGTCAAATTTGAATTTAGTGTTAGTATTTATTAGAATTTCTTTGGTCTCGTGCAGAAGTAATTTAGTAAGTCTTATATTTTTAATCATTATTTTCTTTTTCTGCTATTGTAATAGTTGTTAAGTTCGGTCACGAAACGGAAATAAAGACTGTCTTTCTTTCAAACAAAAATGTCCGTATATTTTTTGTCGACACACTTTTGTGTGGCCACTACGAGAAACCAAGAAAAGGCAAATAAAAAAAATAATAGGGAGTTTTGGGTTGCTATACCTAAACTTTGCCATCTCTTAATTTATCACGTCCCGCTTTTTATAGTAACTCTTAACTAAACCTAAATTACAGCAATACTCAAATTTAGGTTTAGTTTGCTACATCTGACTTGACGCCAATGTGCCAAATTCCAGTTCACGAACAGTGGGGCTGTCAACGCAGATGGCCCGTTCGCTAAAGCTATTTTGTGTTATTCCGAGTAAATACATTTATGGTTATAAATTCTTGTGGAAAGCAAAATACGGTCGTGAGCAGGATTCCCTGATAAATAGTCCAGGCGCTCTGACCGTTAAGCCATCTCGACCGCTCATAATTATGACTTTATTCTCTGACAAATTAAATGTTTTTTGCCTTATTGGTCAATTGGCCCTTGCGACCACTAGGTCGCAAGGGCGACTACCGAACATGAGGTCATAAATTTGACGTCCGGTTCGGGCAGTGTCATTGGGCTTTTCTTGAAGGACATTCTCAGTAGGAGTTGCCCGGAGTGTGGAATTGTGCCCGGTTGATGGCAATATGTTCTCCACCACATGGGACTAAATAACAGCATTGGTGAAATGTGAGTGTACACAGCTCTGCCTACCCCCTCGTGGAATACAGGTGTAATATTATGAAGTATATTAAATATTATGTCAGCTATGTATGAACCTTAGTATCATTCCACAACATGAGGCGAGCGTTGGGCACGCTTTCCACGCCCAGCTCCGCCGCAAGTTCCTCTGACGTCACAGCCGCGAAACATATCTCCCCGAGAATGTCCGCCTCTCTCGACTTTAACGCAACTGTATACCATATGTTATAATACTTCGACGTGTCTGTTAACGGTGTGTACCCAACTGCTACGGCCTGCAAATAAAAACATGATGTCATAAGAAAAATAGTGTTCATAATGACGTTTATTGTTCATTTCATAATAATATACCTCTATTATCTTTAATAACGATCATTAGTTTATTTTATCATTTATGGGACCAAGTTTTATTCCGTACACTTGATACTGATGCCAAAGGTGAAAAATGTGATAATAACTAAACATCTCTAAAAATATCTATAACTATCACCTATGATGGTATTTACAAATAAGTTTTGTACCCACATCACAGCGCGAAAGTAGATTGACAAGATCTTCTGACGATGAAACTCTTTTCAAGGGCTTCATCATTATTTCTAAAAAGTTCACCATGCTGTGAGCATCTCGTGGACCTGAAAAAGATGAATGAATTTAACGATCCTATACCTTTCTGCAGGACACTTGTCAAGGTGTAGTGATGACAGGTGGAGTAAGGCTGTAATGGAGTGTTAGTCGTCAGGCGGCGAGATGGGCGGATGATGTTGTTACCATCGCTAGTAAAAACTGGATGAGACAGGAGCGTGGAGATTGGCACTAGCAGAGAGAAGTCTATGCCCAGCAGTGGCTGAAGTCTGGCTGTGGATAAGGATGATGATGATACATTTCTTGGCGCCTAATATGAAGTTCTATTAGTTAAGACGACTAAAAAAGTTTTATGCGACTATAAGTTAGTGTCAAACTATCTGATTTTCGCTTATGACTTTTTGCCTATCGAGCCGAATTATAAGCCCAGGTTAACCTTTAGGTCATCGTAGATTAGTCTACTACGAGTTATAGTCACGCATTAATATAGAATTCTTTAAGACACAGCCATAGGAAACACGGATACTCTATTCATCACACTTTCTATTACAATCATGCTGATGATTCAAATTCAGCAAGGCTGGGGTTGTGGCAAAGCAGGGCTGTGGGTTACCCACAGCCCCTGACTCTTGTTATTGTAAGAAAATAGCCATAAGTATCAAATAGTTGTCATAGCCCAATAGAATTAATACATTAATATTGTTGACATTGATAATCTTAAAACTGATCGATGGAAATCTTGATAAGTAACTGAAGTACTGAAATACTACTGATTTTACATATAGCTGTCTTGTTTATTAAATATTACTACAATAATTGGGTTTTGGATTAGCCGATAATTATTGAATAAAAACGATTCTACGGTAGCAACCTTCACAATATGACAGGTTCCGCAGACCTTCGACATATTATGACCTATCGGAGATTTGACACGATAAAAATATTTGGAGGTATGAAAGTGTGATAATTTCAACCGTTTCAAAGGTCCTTCTAATATGTCCAAAAATATCTTTTAACATTTTACTTGGGGTAGATAGACGTTCAGGTGGATAGCCAACAGTCATGGTAATATTTTGCAACGAAAACAGTGTAACCAATACCTACTATTGTAAAAACCTATTAGATAAAAAAGAGTAACCATGAAGTTTCTTGCCCGTTCTTCTCCATAGGAATCTACACTTTGGTATATGACAACTAGCTTTTGACAATTCAAAAGTGCTTGAAAATGGTTTATGAAATAAATTATTTTGATTTGATTAGGGGCAAGATTTTGGAAGTATAAATATTAAAAAAAAAATTAAGCTACAATCCACCTAACTTCCCATAACTTTTACACAATCTATTATGACTACATAATTATATACAAATGCTCAGTGAACTGCCTTATTGGTCTAGTGGTCGCAAGGACGACTGCCGAGCATGAGGTCCTGAGTTCGATTCCCGGGTCAGGCAAAGTGTCTGGCTTGAGTGTTTTTCTGTAAGGAAATTCTTAGTAGTAGCCCGGAGTTTGGTATAGTGCCCATTTGAAAGCAATAGGCTCACCACCACATGGGACTTAATAACAGCATTGGTAAAATATGGATGTATTATACAACTATACTGGTGTAACTACACCTCTGCCTTCTCCCTCGGGGAATACAGGCGTGATGCTATTTTATAACTACATAATGTGAATAAGATTAACATACACTACAAGCACTGTGTGGTAGCAAATTCTTTGTTTTCATTACAAAAAACCTACTTACTACATTGAATATTAAAGACTGAAATTTTGGCTAAGGTGGGCCTGCGAAAATATACCGCGCGATATTTATATCGTAACACAGGGAATTCCTTCAGGCATACATTGGCGACTAAAAATGCGCATGAAAGTAAATGAAAAAATATCACCTGAAATTTCGCAGTACGACCTTAGCCTACGACCTTAGCCGTAGTTTGATTATATTTTTTTATAAAGCAAAAGCTTTCAATAAATAAATTATATGTTACCATAATATAGTACTCCTGTTGAAATGCTTGTATATGCCATTAGAATAGGCCATGACGATATTTTACTATTATGTAATCTGCATTCACTTCCTGGATTCCAACAGTTAATTGCAGAAAACAGAACCTAAAACAATGTTATAATAACATGGTTCATACTAGGGATAATTTATCAGTTTATTTGCAAAATGGAAGTGTAATAGACATTATAATACGACACAAGCGATTTTCGTTTTATTGCATAGTTCTTTATACTTTAAATAGGGTTAAATACAAAGGTTAAGCCCGGGAATATTAATTGTTTTATTCGACTATGGGATCGGTTTTAATGGATACACGTCCAATTATCAATTATCCATAAACTCAGTCGTTCTAGAGCTATAAGCGCAAGCAGTTAATCAAGGTATGAAACAGACAAAAAGTTTTTAACTTAAATGAGACAACATAAGAGCATGTTAAGCCCCAGTTGTCAAATTAACATCTATGACAGCTGTTACAGGTAGTCAGTGGCCTGATAGTCTGACAACCAGTCGTACCATGAGATATTGTGTTACCCAGTAACTGGGTTGTAGAGTTCAGATAGGCAGTTGCTCCATGTAAAATACTGGTATTAAGCTGCATCCGGTTTCACTGAACGGCAACCCCAATGTAATTGGGAAGAATTTAACTAGCTTTTCATGCAGAACTTATATTCATATGACTGCCTCGTTGGCCTAGTGGTCGCAAGCGCGACTGCTGAGCGTGAGGTCCTGGGTTCGATTCCCAGGTCGAGCAAAGTGTTATTGAATTTTTCTGTTAGGAAATACTCAGTAGCAGCCCGGAGTCAGGAAGTTGGTGGTGTGACACCCTGGTGCTTCGGAGAGCACGTAAAGCCGTCGGTCCTGCGCCTGATCTCTCTCTGGTCGTGTCGGATTTCCGTCCCATCGGAATATGAGAGTGAAGGAAGAGGGAGTGCACCTGCGTTTGGGCATACACTTGTGCTCTATAATATCTCCTGCGTACTTGGCTAATTTCTATGGAGATAGGCCGCCGTGACCGAAATACGGTCGGAAGGAGTATATTCTATATTCATAACTTCTAAAAAACACGAGAATTTAAGATATTTTCATTTATATTCATTGAGCCATTTCGGGGCCTATTTGAGATAATCTTTCAGATAAATAGACAGTAATTTATGCTTAAGCATTGTATAAATAGCAATTGTCTCAGGTCACATATGGTGCAAACTCCATCAGACAGTCGGTTTAAGCTATCGGTTGAAAAAATTTGACTATGGCATATAACTGGAGTAATGGGTATTTTCTTATTAAAAAAATAATAAAAAGCATGCCTGCCATGTGTCTTAGCCACATTTTTTATTTCACAATTTTTGTGTAACATAGTCACATTTTTTTTAAGATTTAAAAAAAATAGCTAGCTTATATTATTCAGGATAATGTAAGGATTCTATAGATACCCCATACCATACTATTGTAAAAACCTATTAGATAAAAAAGAGTAACCATGAAGTTTCTTGCCCGTTCTTCTCCATAGGAATCTACACTTTGGTATATGACAACTAGCCTTTGACAATTCAAAAGTGCTTGAAAATGGTTTATGAAATAAATTATTTTGATTTGATTAGGGGCTTATATTATTCAGGATAATGTAAGGATTCTATAGATACCCCATACATCTTAATCAGTTCAAGTGTTTAGAAGTTGTGGTGGAATAAAGCAACTCACAAACATACTTACATACATACATGAACCCTAAAAACATAACACTTGTTGAAATAAACACCAAATGAGCAGTCATGTAAATATAGTTATCATGAACATATACTTTTAAAACCAAATAATAAGACTGATACAGAACAGCAGATATAAATTCTTATTAAATAGAAATACTTACACGGTCCTTTAAAACAAATGCAGCCTTCTCAAATTCTCCTCTTACATACTGTGATTCTGCATCCCATGGGGCATAATACATAACAAATGAAACATCTACACGGTTAACACTAGTAAGCACATTATTGAGTTGTCCTCTGTACCAATCTTGAACTACCGAATCTGGTCTGAAGAACCTTGTGGCTTGTGGATGTTTTGAAATTTTTGTTGGTCTGGAATAACAGTTTTTTTTTTTTATAAAATCATATCTTCTTCTTCATATCAAAGATACACAAAAGCTTTTTCCTCAAAACATATTGATAATTGGAAAGTAAAATGGCTATAGCACCACTGACCTCAGACATTGGAAATGTAAATGTATAGTAAGGTATTTGAAACTAAAACTATAAAATTAATAATAAAACAAGGTTACAATATTATAACTGCCTAAAAATATGAAATATTTACAGAAAATTTGCTATCATTTAAATGTAATATAATAAGTGCTTGAATATTAATTAATTACAAGTTAACAATAAAAAATCTATGGCCTATTTAACTTGTTTGATATTGAACTTGCATGTTCTGTTAAAAAGTTAAACGAGTGGTTATTAAATAAGTGTTGACTTTCAAGGTACATCAATTATTATAAGCTTACGTGTTATGTAGGGCTCCGTACGTGGTTAGAGCCAGAGCCATGCAAAATAACATCTCTTTGATTAACATATTAAGTGTTAACTCCCTGTTGCTCTGTTGTGTTGCGACTTGAGTATTTTCAACCGAGTTTTGGGCATCGCTAGCAGCACCTGACTTTGTTGTTAATGACGTGACCTGTGAAATATCTTCAGCGTCCGCCGTTGGAAACATTACACGTCATTCAAAAACAATATTGATATTGAAATTCGATGATCGAAAACATAACATTTCAAGAGGAATGTGTAGAAATATGCGTTGAAACTAACAATACTAAGAACGTCTAATGAAAAATTCATAATAAATATTCACTAAATAGGTATAAAACTATTTTTATTATAATTAATTCATATCAATCCATTAATTTTTTTCGTTTAAGGGGGCTAGCTTGTCAAGTAAGTGTCGACTTGTCATCCAAAATTCTGTACTGTCACTAGTGTCACTTCACTTGATAGTTGACAGTGTGCCAGTGTGGAGTTGTTAGGGTTGTCAGACAAGTTAAGTATCAGACAAAGCTTTGTACCAAAAGGCTGATACAAGGTAACAGTATGATACTTACGTGCAGAGGTGGTGCAAGTCGTGGGCGACGTGGGCGACGTGGGCGACCGCCTACGGATTGTACTCTGTGGCCTACGCCCCGCGGCCTCGCGGTCCGAGGGGCCTCGCACCTTGAAAAACGCAACATAACAACAACAGCAACGATTAATTAATTAATACTCAGTGTTCAATTCAATTCAATTTTTCAATATGGCAAGTCTGCCGACTACTGATGACGGCAATAGGGTATTTGACACTGATGGAAATAAAATATGAAACTTAGCTATAATGATAGAATGTATTTTATTAGAAATTTTGGTATTTTTGAAAATAATAATAATAACTCGTAAATACATTTAATTCGATAAACAAATTCATAATTTTTAATCTATGTGTCACGTGACTCGAAACACCAATGATTGCGTGACGTCACTACTCAGAGGATTGATTGTCAATTTGCAGTCACTGTGACACATGACACAAAATAAATCGATGAATTTGTTGATATTTCGGAAGCCAGTTGCAACCACTTTCTTCGTATTTCAGTTCAATTTTCGAAATATTGGTATACTACGCACTAATGTTATGATTTACAAAATAGTTTCCTTTGTTTACAATAGTTCTATTGCGTAATGACGTCACAAAATGGCGATCGTCATTATCGCGCCTTTTGGCACGACCTTTAAAATTTTAATTTTAAACAGCTATTATTTAATCAATAGCTACACAAAAAATTGCAAAATATTTTGTTTAGTTAAGCTATACCATATTCTTTAAATTTAGGCCCTTTGTGAAATTTCGTCAATAACCCTATTCTGCCAATATCAAATGTGAAATGGGGAAGAGTGTGAAAAAATTAAAATAAAGTAGAACTGAAACTACTTAATTAGGTATACAAAAAAAAACAGGACAATTTCTTGATTAGTAGTGGAATACTCTGTGTTATTCGTGATTCATTCAACTGTCAATTCAAAGACATTTTGAATATTTTCTGTTAATTTTCCTAAACTAAGAGGTAGATGAAGTACCACCAATTGAAGATTTATGGTTTGTAGACAAATTAAAAGCTAAATAACGATAGTGATGAATTTTAAGCAAGTGGTGATTCGGAATCATCTAAATCTGAACTGGAGCCCTGATTCTGAACCGTCGGAAACGCGTTTTTAAATCCGTGTGAAAAGTTTCCGATTAAAACCTCTAAGCGCTTTTCACAGATCATCGACATCGAAAACTTTTGAGAGTTCGATTCGAAATTAATAATAAATTTAACGGAACCTTTCCTTGAGCTAATTGCTGTCGGATGAGTTTCCAATAAATTTCAATAAAACCATATGAATTTTGTTGCTACGGATTAAAATGTATGAATAACAATTATTTATTGACTGTAAACCATTATTTCGTACTTGAAGTGTATATATATATACATTTTTGGTTGTTTGGCCGCTACCTCTAAAGCCTATTTTTAATTTACTTTTGTTCGGTAGATACTGCCCATTATAATGATTTTGTGATAAAAACAATATTGGATTCAAGGATTTAATAATTTCTCGAGCCAAAACCTCACGGAAATTTATAATGAAATTCTCATATTCTGCTTCCCATTTTTATAATAACAAAATGTAATTTCTGACCATAATATTGTAAAGTATTTAATTTTAATGTAATCAATATTTTGAGTCTGTAAAAATAAAATATAAAACAAACATTTTGACATTTCATGTTTACAAAGCAAGTTTTTACGAAACATAGAAAGGTCGTATCACTGAAACGTTATTTTATTTAAAAAACTATGACATTGATAAAGCTTGATGTGATATATTTGTAGACACTTTATAAAATATATCTGAATAATATTTTTTATACAGTTATTAAATTTTATACCACAGTAATCTATTTTCTACCATTGCTTAACATACTTCATACACACACTTTAGAATCTGACTCGGAAATGCTCCCCTAACCGTTTCTGTTAGTACCGTTTTGGATTCCGTCGGATCGGAAATCGTCCCATCGAAAAGTTTCCGTTCCGATACGGAAAGTTTTCGAATGGTTCAGAATAAGCCTACTAATGTAATTTATAGAATTATCCAGATTAATATGCCATAATATTTTACCTCACATAAGTCTAATAGTGCATAACCTTCTAAGAAATAATGATTGTTTAGATCTTGGTTTAAACACTATGATACTAAAACTAAACGTAAACAATAATATTATAAGCTCAAAGATTTGACAAATTTACAAATAAGTATATTTTCGAGCGCTTTGAACTTGAAGTTTTGACCTCACAAGCAAACCCTGGACTAGAACTGTGGACAGTGCTAGTCCAGGGTTTGCTTGTGAGGTCATAAGGGTTCAGATCAGTAAAGACATAAAGTCTTAGAGCATTCAACCAAAACGAGACGCCTTATGCTCTTGTTCCTATGAATAGTATCGTAAATTTTTATTTAATACGATAAGCATTTATTGAGATTCTTCGAAATTGGTAAGACTATGCAATACTAAGTTTTTTTTTAATCGTTAACTATATCTTATCGTGGGGTTGAATAAACTAGACTTAGAATTTGGCCACCCGTGAGCCTCTGACATAGCTTATATACTTTCTTTATATCTATTCGATGTGCTAGTTTCGTCACGATATTTTTGTTAATGTCAAGAGCATATGATTAATTAACATCGTTTACTGAGAAAAATGCCTATTCCTTTTTTATTGATTAAGTTTAGTATGTATTGAATGATTTAACACTTTTCAGCTATGACACTTGCATATTGTAATTATTTTTAAGTTTGGCCGTTTGAATTTTCCTTGAATAAAGGGACTTTTTTGATAATATTTCCTCAAAACTAGTTTTTCTTTGTCACTTGAATAAAAAGCAATTGTGACAGCGCAAGATTTGAGAGCTACTTAAAATTTAGTGACGTTTGAGCATTTGGCCAATTGTCTATTAATTAATTCCATTAACTTATGCATTTAAACGAATGATTATACGATATTAAAATATGTTTAAAATGTCTGATTATTATTTTTATAGATGCACATAACTACTATTCTCAAAAGTTATCATCGATTACCAAAATTATAGTGTTAGTGGAAAAGCTACGAGAGGTGAGCACGCTCTGAAGTTCGCCCTCTCGTCTGTGGACGAATCGACAGTCGATAGATTGCCAACATGGCGCATCTGTGGGGCGATTATGACAGCTAATTCCCGGGTGGAATTTCGCACTACCTCCTTGTGTTTACATCACGAAATCTTTGTTTTTTTGTTTATGGAAAGCACTATGATGTGCCTAGAAGAGTTAAATTACATTAAATTTTCTTTATTACTTTATACATAATAGACAAAATAAAAAAGTACATGTTTTTACGACAATAAACCAAAAATACCGTTTTTGACATATTTTCGATTACATATAAAATATTATTTCGTAATAAAAAGAACTATTGATCGTGATACTATACACCTATTTACATTCATCTAGCAAAATATATTGAAAAAAGTATATACAATTTTATTATAAAAAATACGCGCGTCGGTATTCGGACCACCACTGTGGAATGTTATATGTTTATATAGATATACAATAATAGCTCGATTGGCTATACTGTTTATGTTTTATGAACTTATGAATATAATCTAAACACTAGATAAATTACATTAAGCTAGTTGTAAAGATTGGGATTAATATCGCAAATAAAATAGGGACCTACCTTTACGAGTACCTACGATTTCGTTGCCTAAATATACGTAATTTATTAATATTTATTCAAAATATTTATAAATCCATAATACTACATTAAATTACCAAAGGGATATAGGAAATAATACGGCTACTTGCCGAGCAAAATAATCAAGATAATTATAATGATATAATAAATACGCAGTGAAGTCATTTTCAAGTACTTATTTTTAATTACGTAATTATTGTTACTAGCCATCTCGAAATCTCTTTTTCTGTATTTATATAGTAACTATAGTCTATGATTAACATTATAAATACAAGTTATATCGAAATATATATGTTTAAATTCGAGAACTAAGCATATACATATTATATAACATCGTAATTCGAATGATGCAATCGACCGACTGTCGCTTTTCCCACAGATGCGCGTTTTCAAGGTGGCACCTGCCCACTGACGAGAGGTGCACTGAATCCCTCCTTCTCAGGAAATATACATACTAATAAAATATAAACCCGATTGATATCGATATTCGCTATTTGCTGTCCCAGCACAAATTTTCTTTGAGTGTGGCCAACTTCTTAACATAAAAACGTATTAATTATTTTGGAATAAGATACAATCTTAAATATATTTAAAAAATTATGCATACCAATCCTGAATATACAGTTTTATTTTACTATTTCATAGTGTTTAGAGAAAAATAATGTTAAAGTTACAATATTAAATGGAAAAAGAATACGGTCGCGAACAGGATTCGAACCTGCGCGTCCTGGATAGATACTCCAGGCGCTCTGACCACTAAGCCATCTCGACCTCTGCTTACCACCGCGAATTCTTCTTCCATATTTTAACACGTCTTATGGCGACGTCATTGCTATCAATTCAGTCCATAGACAAGTGACCGAACCGACACGACTAACTTTGCAGTTAATACAATGTCGTTAAGAATGCAATTACCTTAATAGAATTTTTTCGGTCACTTGTATACGATCTCTGGATGCGTATGCTGTGGTTATATATTTTGAATTGGTGGCAATATTTGGTGTGAAAATGTTGACTGATAGAGATAGCAATGACGTAACCAAAAGACGTATTAAAATGTGGAAGAAGAATTCGGTGTAGTAAGCAGTGGTCGAGATGGCTTAGTCAGGTCAGAGTGCCTGGAGTATCTAACCGGGAAGGGCAGATTTGAATCCTACTCACGACCGTATTTTTTTTTCTTTTCACATCAATGTTTAAAGTACCTTTTACAATTCTCTATGCATGCGTTAATAATTTGTCTGTATTTGTTAACAATGGACAGAGATGCGTAGAAGACTGGCGGAGACTTTTCCCCAGCAGTGGGACAACGTAGGTTAACAAAAAAAATAGGTATAGCGTGTATAAAATTTTGTTGTTGCCCCGCCACTGCTTACGTGACATAATATAATGTAGGTACACTATCAACTTTGATCTAACATTTACCTACAGTAGAATCTAGAATCATAAAGCCTAGCCCTCAAAATATTAATTATTGATAAAGGTGAATCATCATCATCAATCATAATCAGCCCTTACAATGAGGCAATTTAGTGTTTGTCAATAATAGCATAGCCGACTTGATTGCGTTTGCTTGCTTGTTACGTTGTGGCACGGCGGCGTGGCCCAGCACGGCGCGGCGCCTTCTTTTAGTTAATTTTATAATTAAAGCCGCATTTAATGATCATAAGTATGGATACATTAATGTGGCTATATTTGTTTTTCAGGCATCAAGGTCCATAAAAATACGCAATATAAACTATCTAATTACCATATATCATACTATGCATATAAAATTTTTGATTTTCCTCAATACTATGTTGAGGAAAATCCTTGTGTTCAGTTTTGGTATAAAATGACATTTATTTTTTAAAATGTTAATTGTCATTGCGTTTTCGCAGCCATTTTAATTTCATTGGACTTAATATTCTACTGTTTTGAGTTTTTTGACGACGAAGTTGTGTCAGTTTTTGTGTTTTAACGGCGATATTATTACAAAAACGCGGAAATTATTGATCAAAACGACTTCGATACGAATACACAATAATTATAATATCTGCGCACCAGTTTGTAACGCCTGTGACATTATTTTGTTATGATTCGTTAAACATCCTTGGAATCTCGCTTTGAAAGTAGTAATTTGTTGAAAACATGGAATCTGCAAGACAGTCAGATTCAGATACTATCGAGTATTGGAAGAAACAGGCTAAGCATTATGAACAAAAGTAAGTGTAATAGTCACATGAAATGAAAACAATTTAATTAAGCTCATGAGAAATAACATTTCACGATTCACTTGACTTTTTTATTTACTTTAGGGTTATTGATATACAACAGGAGTTAGATGAATACACTGAAAACTCAGCACAACTTGAAAAAGAGTTAGAAGCTTCATTAGTACAAGTTGAGAAACAAAACAGAGATCTGGAACATCAGAATCAACGTCTGAAAAATGAAATTGAAATGCTCAGGGTAATCATAATATAAAATATTATAATGTATTTCTTTTAATCTGCCATGTATTGTAATAATAACAAACAATAATGTATTTTTAGAACAAATTGGAAAGAAGTCAGCATGAAACAAATGCTTTAGAGAATGAACTGCAAGCATTGAAAATAGACAAAGATAAACAAGGGGTGTATATCAGAGAGTTAGAACAAAAAAATGATGATTTGGAGAGAGGTCAGAGGTGCGAGGTTACTTATGTTTTTATGGATTTATATATTTTTTTCTTTGGTGTTGAAATCATAGTGTTTTGTTATGGTTCTGATAGCAATATGAGTAATATTTACATCTCCAATCAATTTTTGCATTCTAAGATAGTGTTCTGGAAATTATTGACCTTAGGTTGATGCTCCATGTTGTTGTGATGACCTTAGATTGGTGATTCTGCTTAGTAAACTACCAGCAGTGCATTAAATTAATAACTTTTTTATTGCAACTAAATGAGTAGATATTTGCCACATAACATTTAGCCAACAATAAAGTTCAAGCAAGTATGTCTTTAAGCTGTTGTCTCAGTCATTAGCAGACACAATAGATTTTTATTGTTACAACGTACAGATCTGTATGTTACTGAGCCGAAAGGTTAATCTGTTGGCTTGCTAATTAGCAGATACAATAGATTTTTATTGTTATAAAGTATGTATTTGTATGTGGCTGTGCCAAAGGGTGTAGACTGTCAAAATCATTTGATGAGATTATTTACTCTTAATTATTAACAATTTGGATTGACACTAACATTGTTGTAATAATAATTTGTCCAATCCAAAATAGATGACTTCACCACAAAGGCACTATTGAAAATAAGACAACATATTTTTTACAGAGTTATATCAGAATCTGTGTCATGCATAGAATCTATGCTAAATCAAGCTTACGAAAGAAATGCTGTGCTGGAGAGTGAAGTAGATGAAATTGAGAATTTGAAGGTCCGGTTGCAAAGAGCAACAGATGAAGCCAGAGGTATGAATTAATATACATGCATACTAACTTTTGATATTACTAAACGAAAATGAATATTTTCTTTAATTTTCAAGTTCAATGTTTTTTACATGTAAGATAACCTACACTCTCAAAACATGTAACTTAAAATTTTCAAGGATAATTATTATTCATATATTGTACTCTGTATCCGTGATTTAGATTAATTATAATCTAAATTCTGTATAAGTTCAGTGTTAGTTAGTTTGTTACCCACATCCAAACTACATAACATCATTAATTTATTGTATATTAATAGATCTGAAGCTAGAACTGAAAGTAATGGAAAAAGTTCCAAAACCAAAGAAAGGAGATGACAGTACAATTGAGAACTCATTAGTCAATGGGCATATTTCAAGCCCATCTCGAACTCAAGTAGAGATAGAAACACAAACTTCTCTGATGACACCACAAAAGCGTAAGTGTATTATATTATCTATACTAACATAATAAAGCTGAAGAGTTTGTTTGTTGGAACATGCTAATGTCTGGACCTACAAGTCTGACATGCAAAATTATTTTTGCATTTGATAGTACAATTCTTCAGGAAGGTTATAGGCTATTTAACATCATGCTACAACCCTTAAGAGCAGATCAAAAAGAAAAAAGCGAGGGAAACCACAGGGCACAGCTAGTTATCAATAATCCTTATAAAATCATTTTTTAATTTTTTTATTACTTAATTGCAACAAGTTTATATTCCAGGTAAGAATGTTATCATGTTGTAGGACAATATTAAGCTCTACCTTCTGGCACATGTAAATCTAAATATTATATCAATAGTAATGTCATCAACCACACTTTAGTAAATCTATGCTAACACAGGGTAAATCATAGGGCATAATAACTTGCATATAAGAATTTTATATACTTGCTTGCGGTGTAAACACCATAAACGCGGCGGCAAGGTCATACGTTGTTTCTACTTCTGTTGAATTATTATTAAGATTTCTGTGTTCTAGCACATGGGAAAGTAATTTTAGTTAAATTAGCATATCACAATCTGTTTTGAATGTGCATAATTATTAAGAAAGGAGAATAATGAGACAACAAGTTGACAGAAGAAGGGTCAATAAAGCTTTTATTGCAGTATTTCAGGCTATGGCACTCTATGAATGCATACTATATAAACAACTCAAAATATTGTTTGATAAACAGGTGAAATAAACGGCAATGGAATGACGCCATCGTCTCGGGTAACGGCCATTAATATTGTCGGTGATCTTCTGCGTAAAGTGGGGGTGAGTCAACTAAATGTCTTTGCAATAGTCAAAGTTATATTAGCCATAATTGTAGTACTAGTCACTTTAGAATGCACCAGATAGTAGGGGTATAGCTAAGGAATTTATTATATTATTAACTGTATTTTTAGTTTTATGTATTTATTGCTATTATTTTATGCTTATGTATTTATTTATAATTATGTATTATATGCTTACAAAAAGGAAAAATGCGTGCATTTTTTAAAACTATTTATTTTTATGTATACAGTTAAATCTTCGATAGATGTAAGTATGGATTTAAGGAAATAAATAAACTTCTGTACCTCATATTATTTATTTCTATACAATTTGTAGTTAGCAAATACATTTTCCACTAAACTAAACACTCGTTGTTAGTCATTTTCATAATCTCCCATATTTATGTCTTTTATATCTTAGATTCCGACTTCGTGAGTTAGCAAATAAATTAGTACAATGTAAACATATTGTATAGAATTTATTTATTAATAAAGTTCTATATTTTTATTAGTACCTCGCTGGACTGCGTCCGATTCAAGTCGGAAACCCAGTTCATTCATATATTATATGCAGTAGAATGAAATTAGGCCTAATATATAATCATTGTCCCGATCTTCCCTTCTTACCACCCCGACCCTTGCTCGTGCCAGCCCGCGTAGCTGCTGAGCCTGTAGCTTTAAATTCGTCCCATAATAATAATTATGGTTCTTGCTCGATCCAGCCAGTCCCATGCTGTCCTCCCTCAAGCGACGCCCGAAGCTGAGGCTCGTACCCCGCAGGGGGTGCCCTTAGCGTTGTCGCTTTAGATTTAAGTTAGTCGTATGCCCTTGGCTGGAGGCCTTAATAATAGTTAAGTATTAGGGCATCAACAGGAAAGTCCGGTTAAGCAGTCGACAACTTCCTAGGTTGACTTGCGAGATGCCACTACCAAAAAAAAAAAAAATCTTCCCTTCTTGATTCTAAATCGAACGCCGTGCGCAAATATTCTAAAATTCACAAATGCAGCCAACCCACATGATCTGATTCCACTAAGATACGGGGTTTTTAGTCTTATTTCGTTTCAATAACTTTATTAACCGAGGCACATATTCAACCGACACAACGAAAATGATATAAAACGTATTATTATAAAACAAAAATTCTGACTTAACGGCAGAGCAAGATGAAAAAGAGAAACGAATATTCTTTTCCAAAGATTATAAAATTCAGTCGGGAGGCATCTAGGATGTTACGAACGACGGCACGTAAGATATGCCTGAATGCCTAATGGATTTGTTTTATGTTAAACTTTTTAGTTTTACTAATCATAGTAGGTAGTTAGGTACTTAAAATAAACATAATACGTTAAACGAAGGTAATTTTTTATAGCTTGTGTGAAAATAGCAGCATACAAATTTAGAATGTATAATATATTTGGAATCAGCTATTTACTAGCTTTAATTTGATAACCATATTGTTATAAAAAAAAACGCCTTTCCTTTTTTTATCTGTAGACTTTATATTTAAATATCCATCACTCCTGCAATTAAGACAAACCGAATAACACCTACCTGGGTGTTATTCGGTTTGTCTTAATTGCTTAAAATATATGAAGCTGCTTAGGATACAGAACGTGCCAAAGAGCTAAACATATTCATAGGTAGGTACATACTTACACTCTAAAAACATAACCCTCCTTCTGGGGCAGTTGGGTAATAACAGAATGAAACTGGGAAAAAGGATTGATATATCGTCGTCTTAAACGTCACCACAGTTGTATCACATACCATAGTGTGCATTGGTAGAAAAAGAAAACGGCGATGGACCGATGGCCGTTATTGAAACGAAATAAGTGTACTTAAGTGGAATCAGCTTCCTGTTACGCCTTAATCTATTTTACACTGACTGCTTAGAAATTAAATTATTATATTTATCTTTTCGATATTCCCGTGACAGTAAATCAGAAAGATATATCAATACATTCTTCTGTTTCGTTTGTGTAATGTTTCTATACTAAGATGCCCAATTACCATTTGATTTTTGTTAGCCTATACTGTCCCACTGCTGGGCAAAGGCCTCCACCAAGTTTTTCCAAATAGTTTTCCCCTGCCCCGCCTCAAACCAGCCTTGGTTGAACGCATCCAGGTCCTCCCGCCGACTCTTTCTGGGCTGGTCTCTGCGATGACGTCCATTTTCAGATCGTTGTGCATACGGCTTACGTGCTCCGCTCAATCCCATTTTAGCATGGCATCCTTTCTACTTAAATCTATTATACCCGTCTTGGCAGCGAGGTGCTCTCTATTATTTTTACACCCAGAACACTGCGCTCCATTGTTCGTTGACAAACCCCAAGGCGGAACTTTACTCACTCTGTGAGCGATCTCACATCGTTAAGTTTGTTCACAAAACAATTATCATTATTATAAAGATATTTTCATTAAATCGTCTTTAGAACCTGCTAAGCGCCCTAACATAGTATACATCTGACTACCTCATTGGTCTAGTGAGCCCAAATGCAACTACTGAGCATCAAGTCTCATCATTATATAAGACTAATTTATAAAAAAAAAAACAGGTATATCTTTTTACATCTGACTAAACAGTTGTTCCATCGAATTAGGTATAAGTTTTGTACCTTCTTTGAAAGTCTGTGGTTATTAGATTGAGCATACTAACTCGACTTCATAATTATTATGTAAAATATAATTGGTAATAACATCTATCAATTTTCACAATATATACACGATAATTTTATTTTATCTGTAAATTTTTGATGTCTGCAATTTTAATTTGGGTCAGATTCGCTAATGGCTTGAGATTGTGCACCAGATTCTGTGAGGTCAGCGTAACATTAAACAAAACTATTTATTCCTCAATGATAAATATAGGCACTTTATTCAGTTCCTTATTTTTTAGTTTTTCCTAAAATTATATTATTATGTACCTGTATATATATATTACAGTAGCAGTAGCAGATAAACTTCCCTATAATTATTACTAAGTCTATAACATCACAGCAAATTGCAATGCTAAGAAACAGTAGCAGTAGATTCTTAATGATCATGTTGATAGTAGTTTTTTTGATTTTGTATTTGCATGGTTGTGTTGTGTAGTATGCATGAAATTTATTGCTTACAGCTTGAAAGGTTTCTTTGCCGTGAATGTGGTAAGGTTAAATGCTCCTGTGAGACACCTCCAGCCGCTCCACAAATAACTACGCCGAGAGACTCCGGTACCAATGCAGAGAATGGATTTCATGACAGTGATATAGATAAGTGTGATGCTGTAGAATACCGAAACCAAAGAGTATACGTACGGTCACATTCGGGATCTGAACCCGATTCAATTTCAAAGAAAGCTCCTATTTTAACCCAACGCTCGTCCGAACAACCATTCGGACGATCTACACAGACAGAAAATGGAAAATTGAGAAGATCATTTGCCGTGCGATCCCGGGAGGGTTTAGAAAACCTTTTAAGTTTTGCTTCTATCAGAAAAGGTCATGAGGGGAAAACTAAACAAGTACAGAATTAATGAAATTCCTAGTGTTTTGGTCATAATTAGGAAAATTATTGAATGCATATATGTTAGCTTTAATAGAAATAAATATTTAGTTTTTTTATAGTGGGTACGAACATGTATTAACTCGAAGCCATATTAGTTGATTATTTAATGAATTAATATTAGATATAATTTAATTTTAGTGTAGTTTATTTTATTAATACTTGTTTCTTTAAAGAATATGCGTACTAGAGTAACTGCTGCATCACTATTGTAGATTTATATATTATATTGCACCAAATTTTATGTACCTATTGTATTTTCAGCTTCTCATAAAAATCATTTGTACATATTGTACATTCGTTTTCAATAATGGGTGTTGGTCGTCACTGCACATGTTTCCTATCACCTACTAATATTAACATCATCATTTACTGTGTACTTTTCTTCATTGTAGGCTTTGGAATCAAAGTTAGCGTCGTGTCGCGGTACAGTTAGACCTAAAGAACATTCACCAAATTCAGCTTCGGATGTGAATAAGGACTACAGGTGTGTACTCAAGAACTAGATACGTCCCTCATATCATCATCACATCTGTATCGTGACGTGCCGCTGCAACGTTTAGCTTTTATCATAGTGTGATATATCAGGCGGATCTTTAAACATCGCTTCAAGTTAATCTTGCTGATCATCAAGAATTCAACGCGAGTACTGTGATCGTAATCACATATTTCCTAATTTTACTAATATCTGTGATGATAATGAAATAGTTAAGGATTGGTAAAAAACGGTTTTGGCCTACCCACCGGAGAACCAGCACTGTGTGACAAACATCGCACATCATGTAGTTACTAGCTTCACGCAACGTGTGTTGTTTCTTTACATGATAATAAAAAAGATAGCGTCCATCTTTAAAAAAAAACTGCTAAAGGGAGTTTCTATTACCGTAAGTGGTGATAATATAGTTCTATGTTTGGATTAACGTCAGACATTAATAATAATGTTATATAAAGTTAATAATACATATATCACTTGAGTGCACGTAATATCGGTGTAAAAGCTAGGAGCTATTGGACTCACCTTTAAATTACTAAAATAAATAAGTAACTTTAGTCTATTGGTGGACAAAAATATTTTCGAAATCTATTTATGTAAATAGTAGGTAAAGAGGTATGTATGAAATTGTTAAAATTAAATATTAAAATTTATCAGCAGAATTTGCAATGACATGTATAAATTTATGTATGTATATATGTATTTTGTACTTGCGTAATAATAACATATTTATTTAGATACAATCAGGTTTATGTATTTGACAATACATTACATATTAGAATATAATTAGAGCAATAAATATTTAAGTTATATTTCTCTGTTAATGTGCTGTATCAATGTGAAAGGATATACAGATAAATCTTTGAAAAGCATTAACACATGCTTAGCGATGAAAGGATATATTTATATTGGATGTTTTTTTTTTTAATTTCAACACATAACTTTTAACACCACTACTAATATTATAATCAGGTGCTCAATACACAATTAGTTAAATACTTAGTACCAACTGAAACAGATTGAATAGTAATTATAAGAATTAGTATGATTTCTGATAGCTTTTGAAAACTTTCGTAGGTGTTGCAGTAATAATTTTGTGATTAACCATTAGTTAGTATTGGGCAATAATTGCATGAATGTATCACTACATGGTTCTTAGCATGCACTAATAATTATTATGTTAAATTGGCCACTACTTACGTACGCTAAATTATAAATATTTGTGTATACCAAGTTAATAGGATATAACCTTATTGGATATAACTGTGCCCTGCCCTAAACTACTTTGTTTTATATAGTAACAAACTTGGTACAAAATAATGTTATAATTTATCATTATGATGAGTGAGTCGTGTCTTGCCTTATAAACACTTATCAGAGGCGGTAATTATTAATAATTCATTAGTCGTAATAATTTATCATCACATTTCTATACTGATTAATATGAGAAAATTAAATGAAAACAATTGACTATAGGTAGAATTTGCAATTTAAATATTTCTGCGATCCGAAACACTGTTTTATTATAAAATACACATATAACAGCCCCAAACAAGAATAGCATTTTGGACCTCACAATGTAACATACCTCTAAACGTTTTGTGCGACGTCTTTAATAAATAATAATGTATTCAATTAAAATTGTTCTAGTAATATGTGAATATTTAGTTGGTCAAAACGATGGTTTGTTATTTGCGTAATATTACTCAATGTATTTGCCCAGTTTGCTGCAAATAGTTTTAAGTATCTAGCATTTATACGTTCACGCGTGTGGTGACCAAACAACTTTTTATTTTTTACGCAATATGAAATATCGAACGATAATAAAATAAGTAAAAAAAGACAAACATTTATTTATTTACTTTTTCCTTAGAATCAGATAGTTATGTATGTATTAACACTGTTTTCAGATTATTTGCTTTCCAACAAGCACATTTGATAGTAAATTCGTCCATTCTACCTTATTCGGCACTTCAACTGGAGGCTGGAATATATTTACCAATTCTGGAATTGATTTACTTAATAATTTTATCCTGAGTATTAATGGCGCATTCTCTTCTTGGTTTATCACCTCTATAAGAATTTTTCCTGCAAATTAAGAAAAAGCATTCTAGTTACCAGCCAATCTTAGAGGCGATAAAAACGTTGAATTATGAACAGACTTAGTCATACACTTTTATAGGAAGAAAAAATACGGTAGAGAGTAGGATTTGAACATGTGCCTTCAGGATCAATACTCTAGGCCAGGGGTCATCAAATGGCGGACCGTGTTCCAGATACGGACTGCCGATCTATTTTGTGAGGACCTTGGTTGGTAGTAATCGTTTACCAAACGGACTGCGACAATATTAATATTTCTTGAAGCGGGCCACGAATGAAACTAATTGGTGATCCCTACTCTAGGCGCTCTGCTAAATGCGGTCTTCTGAACTCCACCGAATTCTTCTTCCATATTTTTAATAAGCCTTATGGTGGCGTCATCACTCTCTATAAACAAACTTACCTGTAACTTTAGGAGAATGTGTTATCCATAGTGACACTACATATAAAGGTAAGGTTTGTATCATGTAGATCAGTTTAGCCAATAAATACTGGACTACCAGAGACAATACTCTGAACTGAAAAAATACCAAATATTACATTAATAAAGCAAAATTCATATTGGTTATGGGTATCTGTGCTATTTTATGTTGTCAGCATAATATTATGTGCATTTTAGATCAGTAATAGTAATATTACCAAAACAATAGGCATGATGACAGTATTAAAGAACCAAAAAATAAATAGGTTTAGAGAAAAATATATGTACAGTGGCGCTCATAACTCCAGTAGCAATCTCACAAAGCAATGCATTGACTCTGCTTTGACTTACGACATTCTTTAACTAAACAGTTTCTACACTATAGACACACATGCGCACTACTGTTTGCAACTGATCGTAGTTCATAATTTCAACCTAATTAGTATACCTGCTAGGTAAGTGGTTAAAGATATCTACTAGCTATGCCTTGCGTGGGTTCGAATCTCAAGTGCATTGACAGTATTTTTTGTTTTTATAGTTGCTCGTTCATTAATAAAATTGTTTCGTTCGCGTTGTTCACATAATTCATGAAAGCCTCTCAAAAACCTCTATAAATTATTTTCATTTTTGTTAGGTAAACAGACTCATTCACCTAGATCAAATAAAATTTTGTTGGCTAGGTGTTATTTTGGTTACAGATGTTAGTTTAAATACTTATATTATATTAAAGATAAATCATTGAAAAGCATTAACGCATGCTTAGCGAACTCTAAAGTTATATTAAATGGAAAAAGAATACGGTCGTGAGCAGGATTCGAACCTGCACCTCCCGCATATTTATGCGCATACTCCAGGTGCTCTGACCACTAAGCCTTATATTATAATTTACAGTGTTGTGGTTATTATTTTCAAAATGCAGGCAAATATAAATATCGAAGCCACGGCGGATATTATTGCGTGGTGTAAAAGTGTGCGTACCTAATACATATAACACAATTATCTAATGAAATCAAAGTCTTTAAATCCATAGATGTTAAATAAAGTTATAAATTCATCGTGAAGTTTCAATAAAACAAGAAAACGAAAGTAGTAATATCTTATGTTTTCGCGATCACTACACATTATAATAAAACAACTTTTAACCGGATTAATCGCGTGTATTAACCAATAATAAACATAAACAAATAATACACGAGATTAATCCGGTTAAAAGTTGTTTTATTAAAATGAAAGTAACTAAAAGTTATGTTTGTATAAGTATTATTAATACTCAGCAGGTAAGTTTAGTTTTTATATAAATATAATAATAAATAAATAAAAAATAAGGTATAGTTTCAATCGTATTTTCATAAAGAAAATTAATAGATAGTTATGCTATAACTTCAATAAGTCAATGCTTAGTAATAACTGTGTCGAAATGGATCGTTAACTTCTGTTGATATAACGAATACTTAAACTTATTTGTATTGTTGCGATTTGTTTTTTAATTTTCTACTCATTATTGTAATATTTTATAATTTGCTACCTTTATAAAACATCAGATAGCAAAATTGTCTTCTAGATAGATAAATATAACATCGCTAAACGAAACACAAAATAAAAATATTACAAAAATAAATATTATCGCAAGTATAGAAGCTGCGCCTTACTGTTTCACATTCCAACGCATGAAATTTACTACCAACAACGTTTACCTACTACATTACGGCGTCGTTCTGTGATAAAAAAAAAAACAGAAAAGAACAAGTATTTATTAAGGACAATAGCTCTAATTTGCTGTTGAGAGTTTCTTGCGTCACAGAGTATTGATCATCAAAATTTCGAAATATGAAAACTTCCATGTAAGTACATTGTTATTAATCTTATTGCCTTAATTAATTAAGCCTTTTTTTAACACTTACATCATTGGTTATTTTTGAGGTTAGTTAGCTCGCAGCTAAAGAAAGTAATACTAGTTTTACTACTAAGGACCTGACCTTAAAACTCCACAAGTACTAATGAATTCGTATTTATATCTGGTGGCTTTCGCCGTGTGAGCTTTAGCCACGAAGAATTTTCTTTTTTTGAAACATAAACAATTTGTTAGGTGTTGCTATGTATTTTTGCACAGAGGGACCGCACACCACTTGTAAACTGTAGAATTAATTTTTAACACACGAAACTATGTATTAATGTGTTGTATTTTTTAATAATACAATGTTTACCTAAGCGTGACGTCATAATTGGACGCCATGACACCCACGAACGTAATCGCGCTTAATTCAAAGTATAAAATCTGCCTGCCTTTTCCCAATCACATTGGGGTTGACTTCCGATTAAACCGGATGCTGCAGCTTAATGCCATTATTTTACATGGAACGACTGCCTCTTTGACCTCCACAACCCAGTTACTGTGTAACACGATATCTCGTGGTATGACTGGTTGTCAGACTTTCAGGCCTCTGACTACCCGTAACGGCTGTCATAGATTTTAATTTGACAACCGGGACGACGGCTTAACGTGCTCTCCGAGGCACGGAGGGGTCTTGGTGTTAAATGATGGTCACCCATCCACAGACCGACCGCGGCAAGCGTAGCTTAACCTCGATCTATCGAACCGTCTGGCTGTTACTTAGCCACGAGCCCCCGGATTGGGAGCAAACGAGCGGACGCATCGCCTAATGGTAAGCGATTACCGCCCCCATGGACACCCGCTGAAATAATGTTTTTAGGGAATAGGAGTACAGACGTAGGTACAGTGTACCTACATAATATATGCAGATTTCAAAATCTGTCATCATGCCTATTTGGCCAACGATACCATTCACGTTGCGTGATGGTGTGAAGACTTCTGTACAAATACCGATATGAAGTCTAATTAATGTATTCTTAAACATTTCATGACATGAACAGGATAATAGCCATATATTCCGCCGTATTATTAACATCTTGAATGTCAAATGTACTTCATAGGTACATAACTCGTGGAAGTTTGTCCTTCAACATATTTGTTCCGACAGTCGTTGAGTTACAGCGATCTCAGAATGATTTTTTGCAATTGCAAGTCTACATGATATTAAAAAAAAAAATTAGACTAAAATATTGGTTCCCTTACCACTGTAAATACAATATAGTAGAGAGTAGTTGTAGGCAATAGTAGCAACAAGATTGTAAATGCCACAGTGCCTACGAAAAGCTCTTGATTCGTATATTCGCAAGAGTCAATGCCGCCGCGCAGTGGATTGTATTTTCTTCCGACGAACAACCTTAGTAATGCAATCAGTCCAGATATTTGAATATTGAATAGCCTAAAACAAAGTGTTTTAATATTACTTTAGGTATGCAGTAAGTATTAATCTGCGTACCTATTCGCTATCTCGGTTGCCAACCGAATTGATGGACACTTTGTAGGACATTGCGTCGTAAGTTTTTACTATTGTTGCATTGTACATCATAGACAAGCTGTAACAGACGACGCAATGTACTACAAAGTGTCCATCAATTCTGTTGGCAACCGAGATAGCGAATAGGCATGCTGGTCACTGGCTATCAATCAGAAGCTGATTTTCTTTTACTATTTACCTGGCTGCATACACATATATGCAATAAGAATGAAATGTGGCGATGCATATTAGATCAGATACCATAGCTGTTTGAACTGTAAATCCTAAATATCCTATGTAATGGTAAATGTGAAGTATAACATCAAGCCTCTCCCCTGATACATCTGAAATAGTACAAAAAAATTGCCTTTAATAAGCTTTCTTTTGAAATCAAAAATACAGCTGTAATATAAAGGATCAAAACAATAATGATAATCATTTGATAAAATCAACCTTATATCAAACACTTAAGGCACATGAGTAAAGAAAGGGAACAGAGACAAAGCTTCATACAACCGCGCTATGATAGGTACACAACTACAAACATGAGGTCCGTGTGTGCGTGTGCACTGGCGGCTTCGTCACGTATGGAGCGAAACCGGTTTATACTGGGGCGGCCACTCGGCCAGTGCTCAAGCTCAGGGGTGTACTTTGTGCGTCGTATTTAATTTGAGAAAATATTAATAGTGTAGTTTTATATAAAAAAGTGTAAATATGGTTTACTGTACCATGTGTATGAATAATAATAGAAAAAATAAAAATATATCATGTTTTAATTATCACAAGGACTCCACTAGGTAAGTAGGAACTTAATTATATTTTCTTCTCTAATCTCTATTTTTATTCAAGATATGTCTTTGAAAAAGCATTAACGCATGCTTAGCGAACTCTAAAGTTACAATATTAAATGGAAAAAGAATACGGTCGCGAACAGGATTCGAACCTGCGCCTCCCGGATAGATACTCCAGGCGCTCTGACCAACTAAGCCATCTCGACCTCTGCTCACCACCGCGAATTCTTCTTCCATATTTTAACACGTCTTATGGCGACGTCATTGCAATCAATTCAGTACTTACAAGTGACCGAACCGACACGACTAACTTTGCAGTTAATACAATGTCGTAAAGAATGCAATTACCTTAATAATTCAAGATATGTCTTTGAAAAAGCATTAACGCATGCTTAGCGAACTCTAAAGTTACAATATTAAATGGAAAAAGAATACGGTTGCGAACAGGATTCGAACCTGCGCCTCCCGGATAGATACTCCACGCGCTCTGACCAACTAAGCCATCTCGACCTCTGCTCACCACCGCGAATTCTTCTTCCATATTTTAACACGTCTTATGGCGACGTCATTGCAATCAATTCAGTACTTACAAGTGACCGAAACCGACACGACTAACTTTGCAGTTAATACAATGTCGTAAAGAATGCAATTACCTTAATAATTCAAGATATGTCTTTGAAAAAGCATTAACGCATGCTTAGCGAACTCTAAAGTTACAATATTAAATGGAAAAAGAATACGGTCGCGAACAGGATTCGAACCTGCGCCTCCCGGATAGATACTCCAGGCGCTCTGACCAACTAAGCCATCTCGACCTCTGCTCACCACCGCGAATTCTTCTTCCATATTTTAACACGTCTTATGGCGACGTCATTGCAATCAATTCAGTACTTACAAGTGACCGAACCGACACGACTAACTTTGCAGCGTTAATAATTTTTCATAGACATATCTTGAATTATTAAGGTAATTGCATTCTTTACGACATTGTATTAACTGCAAAGTTAGTCGTGTCAGTTCGGTCACTTGTAAGTACTGAATTGATTGCAATGACGTCGCCATAAGACGTGTTAAAATATGGAAGAAGAATTCGCGGTGGTGAGCAGAGGTCGAGATGGCTTAGTTGGTCAGAGCGCCTGGAGTATCTATCCGGGAGGCGCAGGTTCGAATCCTGTTCGCGACCGTATTCTTTTTCCATTTAATATTGTAACTTTAGAGTTCGCTAAGCATGCGTTAATGCTTTTTCAAAGACATATCTTGAATTATTAAGGTAATTGCATTCTTTACGACATTGTATTAACTGCAAAGTTAGTCGTGTCGGTTCGGTCACTTGTAAGTACTGAATTGATTGCAATGACGTCGCCATAAGACGTGTTAAAATATGGAAGAAGAATTCGCGGTGGTGAGCAGAGGTCGAGATGGCTTAGTTGGTCAGAGCGCGTGGAGTATCTATCCGGGAGGCGCAGGTTCGAATCCTGTTCGCGACCGTATTCTTTTTCCATTTAATATTGTAACTTTAGAGTTCGCTAAGCATGCGTTAATGCTTTTTCAAAGACATATCTTGAATTATTAAGGTAATTGCATTCTTTACGACATTGTATTAACTGCAAAGTTAGTCGTGTCGGTTCGGTCACTTGTAAGTACTGAATTGATTGCAATGACGTCGCCATAAGACGTGTTAAAATATGGAAGAAGAATTCGCGGTGGTGAGCAGAGGTCGAGATGGCTTAGTTGGTCAGAGCGCCTGGAGTATCTATCCGGGAGGCGCAGGTTCGAATCCTGTTCGCGACCGTATTCTTTTTCCATTTAATATTGTAACTTTAGAGTTCGCTAAGCATGCGTTAATGCTTTTTCAAAGACATATCTTGAATTATTAAGGTAATTGCATTCTTTACGACATTGTATTAACTGCAAAGTTAGTCGTGTCGGTTCGGTCACTTGTAAGTACTGAATTGATTGCAATGACGTCGCCATAAGACGTGTTAAAATATGGAAGAAGAATTCGCGGTGGTGAGCAGAGGTCGAGATGGCTTAGTTGGTCAGAGCGCCTGGAGTATCTATCCGGGAGGCGCAGGTTCGAATCCTGTTCGCGACCGTATTCTTTTTCCATTTAATATTGTAACTTTAGAGTTCGCTAAGCATGCGTTAATGCTTTTTCAAAGACATATCTTGAATTATTAAGGTAATTGCTTTCTTTACGACATTGTATTAACTGCAAAGTTAGTCGTGTCGGTTCGGTCACTTGTAAGTACTGAATTGATTGCAATGACGTCGCCATAAGACGTGTTAAAATATGGAAGAAGAATTCGCGGTGGTGAGCAGAGGTCGAGATGGCTTAGTTGGTCAGAGCGCCTGGAGTATCTATCCGGGAGGCGCAGGTTCGAATCCTGTTCGCGACCGTATTCTTTTTCCATTTAATATTGTAACTTTAGAGTTCGCTAAGCATGCGTTAATGCTTTTTCAAAGACATATCTTGAATTATTAAGGTAATTGCATTCTTTACGACATTGTATTAACTGCAAAGTTAGTCGTGTCGGTTCGGTCACTTGTAAGTACTGAATTGATTGCAATGACGTCGCCATAAGACGTGTTAAAATATGGAAGAAGAATTCGCGGTGGTGAGCAAAGGTCGAGATGGCTTAGTTGGTCAGAGCGCCTGGAGTATCTATCCGGGAGGCGCAGGTTCGAATCCTGTTCGCGACCGTATTCTTTTTCCATTTAATATTGTAACTTTAGAGTTCGCTAAGCATGCGTTAATGCTTTTTCAAAGACATATCTTGAATTATTAAGGTAATTGCTTTCTTTACGACATTGTATTAACTGCAAAGTTAGTCGTGTCGGTTCGGTCACTTGTAAGTACTGAATTGATTGCAATGACGTCGCCATAAGACGTGTTAAAATATGGAAGAAGAATTCGCGGTGGTGAGCAGAGGTCGAGATGGCTTAGTTGGTCAGAGCGCCTGGAGTATCTATCCGGGAGGCGCAGGTTCGAATCCTGTTCGCGACCGTATTCTTTTTCCATTTAATATTGTAACTTTAGAGTTCGCTAAGCATGCGTTAATGCTTTTTCAAAGACATATCTTGAATTATTAAGGTAATTGCATTCTTTACGACATTGTATTAACTGCAAAGTTAGTCGTGTCGGTTCGGTCACTTGTAAGTACTGAATTGATTGCAATGACGTCGCCATAAGACGTGTTAAAATATGGAAGAAGAATTCGCGGTGGTGAGCAGAGGTCGAGATGGCTTAGTTGGTCAGAGCGCCTGGAGTATCTATCCGGGAGGCGCAGGTTCGAATCCTGTTCGCGACCGTATTCTTTTTCCATTTAATATTGTAACTCTATTTTTATTTGTTTATTATTAATATAGCAAAGTTGCCGTTTTCGTCTGTGAGTTTCTTCACGTTTGCTAGTTTAATAAAGTTTTCAACATCATTTAGATAATTTCTTCAGGGAGGTTTATAATACATGTGCCATAATGGTCAGGAAAAGTCGAGAATTTCAAAGATTTGTAATGATGTTTCTTATTATAAAAATAAAATATTTTAAGAAATATATTGTTATAAAAATAAAATATTTACAGTAAGCAATTTGTGAAAAAGTATATCATAATAATAATTTGATAAAAGTTTTGTTTATTTAAATTTTATCATCCTGTGCCAACCCTACCAGAATAGGTAAAAAAAATATTACGCTCTTTAGAAGCTTTGTCACTATTCGGTTTCTTTACTTCTGTGCTTAAGGTGCACTGTGGATTGAAATCAAAAATCATCTATAAACATTTGAAAATGTACCTTAGGCAAATGAATTTAAGGTCCTTTTTGTTAAATGTTTCGAATGTCACTATAATTATGACGATGTTGACGTTATTACTTGACAATAATATTATACCTTACCCAAAAATAGCCACCAAAGTTGCACATGATAAGAAAAGTATTTTCCTAACATTTTATTGAATGCATTATTCAGTTTTAATCCAACTGGAGCACCCATTAGCCATTTTAGTAGAGAGTATAAAGAGTTAATTAACTTCTGCAATTGTAAAAATGCACATTATTATATTAATTCTTTGATAACTTACTTGAAATAGAAGAGCTAAAAGCACAGATGGTACCACTGCCATATGGACACAAGCAAAGCTAATTAAATTATATAAATAATTGCCACTTGGTTTGTATACCATTACTTGACTTAAAACAAGTGGAAATTAGAGTTGATATTGGTGCTAGAATAACCAGTATTTACTTTACCTCTAAAACACCCATGAGCGTTACACTGATGTCCTTTTTGTCTTGTGATAGTAACTGTAGGGCAATATAGCCTATTATGATGTCTATTACAATGGCCAGGATCAAATTGCCTTGTTTTACTGCAACCTAAAATAATATAAAATATATGACACCTAACAAGCATAACTGTTAGCTTTGACATGACATAGGATCACACCTGTATTCCCCGGAGGCATAGGCAGAACTGTACACCCACATTTGGGAATCGAACCCGAGACCTCATGCTTAGCAGTCGTGCTTGGGACCACTAGATTAACGAGACAAATAACTTACAATAAATTAAATCATTTATATAACACATTCAAAGCAAGCATGTGTTTCTTCCTGTAGATTGTTAAAATAGTCAGTAGCACTCCCCAATGAACATTCCAGGTGCGATTTACTTTTAAAATATAATTATCTATTTGGGTTTCCCATGTTAGGTACTTACTTTTTTATCTCTTCTGATTGTTGAAACTAGCCAAACTATAAGTTTCCAATAATTATATATGTGTTGCAAGAACATTGAGGAAATCAGCCACTGTGGGCTCCTTAGGCTTACATGAATATCCTTTTTAATAATTGATTGTCTGTGTTCATCATGAATCAAATGCACTAGTTTTGAAAAGTTGTTATTATTTGTGTCCCAAATTGCTTGAGAATCCTTGATACTGTTATAATCATAGAGTATAAGAATACAACTACTTGTGGTCCTGATTTGATTGCCATTTATTATCAAGTGATGTATCTTTAAAGACGTGTTTTGTTCTATGAAAAGAAAATTGAGAAAACTACAGAACTTTTTCTTGAGAAAATGATCTCCAAAGTATCCGTATATTTCATTTTCATAAGGATTTTGTTTAACTGTCAACAGTTCACTATTTGTTGTATACTTGATGATATGAATCGTAATAGAATTTAAGTCCGAGACACTCACATATCCTTTGAAAAATATTTCTTTAGAATTATGTGGAAATATAGGAAGTAATATTTTTACAGTACTAGGCATTTCTCAGTATAAACGAAAAAAAAACACACTAAATGTAAACAAACGTTAGTGTCGAATTTAGGTGAATTCATTTATTTAAAATGCAATCAATATAAAACAAGCGAGGTTGTTTATTTCTTTTTTTTTTTTTTTTCCCTTCGCCCTAATCGGGCAGGCTAAGGTCTTGGACCATACCGCCTCGTCTTCAGTGTTCTTGAATAAAAGTAAGGCCAAAGCCTCGTCTTCAGTTACATCCTTCTTGTTTAAAGTAAGTAAGGCCGAAGCCACGTCTTCAGTTTTATCTTTCTTGTCCAAAAATTAATAAGGCCACAGCCACTTCTTCAGTGTTCGTTAGTCAAAATCATAATAATATGGTGTCTTATCCGTGTATTCGTCATAAACGTGTTGTAAAGTAAGGTCATATCCGGGTCATATCCTTCTATTAGTCCCCCGAACGGTCAAATTGCCCATTCAGTACTGTCAATAAAATTATACAGTGCTGTATATGTAGTGTAATTTTCCAGCAAACCTTGAGTGTCGCGCGGGATGCTTGCTGGCATTTTATATATTTCTAATAATTTATCAGTTAGAAGAATTCTTTGTAAACCATATGCAGGGCATTCAAAAATTATATGATCTAGGGTCTGATCACTTCCTAAGTCACAATTTGTACAAACAGGCGATGTTATAATTTTCATTCTGAATAAATGTGCATTGAATCTTCCATGTCCAAATCTAAGACGATTTAAGGTAATATAAAATTTTCTGCTCTTAGGAAGAACAGAACTGGTGAACCAGGGCGCAGAACCAATGGTTTGATTTATTTTCGCATACCAATTTCCTTTAGTTCTCAGTGTTTCTTGCCAGTTCTCATGCCAAATAAAGGTGTTTTGTTCGTGTAATTTAGTGAGCAGATCAGAACTTGGTATGGCAACATTTTTTGTTTCTAAGATGTCAACGTCAACAATAACTCTTGCAAGATAATCTGCGTTTTCGTTTCCTGTTACTCCTATGTGGGAAGGTGTCCATATTAAACTTATTGTAAATCCTCTAGAACAAAGATCAGCGTATAAAGTGCGAATCTCATATAAAATATTTCCGATATTAGCGTCCAGTTTCGGGTTTTGTAAGGACATGAGAACACTCATGCAGTCGGTCGCTATAAGCCAAGTTGTGTGCCCAAGATTCTTTTCATTTATGTACTGCAGAGCTGATAAAATGGCTAGAGATTCTGCTGTAAATATAGACATGGCTCCAGGTAACCGAACTCCATGTCCAACAGTAAGATGAGGTAGGTATATAGCTAGCGAAACATTTCTATTGTTTTTGGATCCATCGGTAAATATATGCCTGTACCCAGGGAACTCTGCAATTAACTGATAGACATCTTCTTTACTCCGAAGGTCACGATTAATGTGAATGTCCATTGGCCAGAATTTGCTGATATAATTACCAGAATAACATGGCCATCTGCCTTTACATTTCTCAATTTGAAATTGATCATCAATACTGATTAGGTTACAAAAGTCATGAAATATATAGGGGACATTTACGGAATTAGAGGGACTGTATAATCTATAATAAAATAATATTTTCTTTAATAAAGGATGATTTTCGAAAGATAAAAGCTTGAGAATGTATTTGGATTTTAAAAACTGAAATCTTATATTCATAGGAGGAGTGTTACACTCAATTTGAAGTGAATTAATTGGAGTTGTCTTCATTGCACCAGTTACACATCTAAGATTATGATTTTGAAGAATCTCCAATTTGTGAACCAATCTCTGATCAGACCCAAAGCATAAAAATCCATATTCAAAATGACTACGGACTAAAGATTTATATAGCATAAGCAAAATTTTAGGATCAGCTGCAATTGACAATGACTTTACAAAATTAAATGCTTTATTAGCTCTACCTAACAAATAATCAACATACTTAGTCCATGACAGGTTGCTTGTTAAAATTATACCCAGAAACTTTACTTCATTCACTATTGGAAGAACACTATTATTGTAATAAATATGTAGGTCTGTTTCACACTCTCCAAACACTATAACTTTAGATTTTTCTGGACTAATATCCAAGTTTAGATAATGAAAATAGTTCTTTAGCCGAGTTAAAGCTGTGTTTAAAATAGTTACAACAGAACTTATATCTGAACCTGAAGTATAGATAACCAAATCATCTGCAAACTGCAAATTTGCCACTTCAAGACCAAGTACAATGTTTAGTCTGTGTAAATAAAGAAGATAAATCAATGGACTGAGAATGCCACCTTGACATACCCCTTTGTATGAAAAACGTGGCCCTATTAAACGTTTATTCACTTTCACGTATACTTCTCTACTATGTAAAAAGTTAAAGATCCAAATTATAATTTTTTCAGGAATTCCAAGGGCACGAAGTTCCCCACATAAAATGTGCAGATTGATGTTATTGAAAGCACCCACTACATCAAAGAAGACACCAACAAAATGATTACCCATTTTATTAGAATTGTATATATCTAATTGCAAATGAGAAATGCTATCACGAGTGGAGAAACCACGTCGAAAGCCAAATTGATTGGATGGTAATAGACTATTACTTTCTATATAAAATTCTAGCCTTTGTTTAATTAATTGTTCAAAGGTTTTTCCCATGCATGATGTTAATGCTACTGGCCTATATGATTCTGCTTTGTGTCTTACTTTGTTAGGTTTAAGTACTGGGATAAGACAATCTATTTTCCATTCATTTGGGATGACCATTTCCTGCCAGAGTAAATTAAAAACGCTTAGTATATCCGAAAGTGCCCTAATTGTTACATTTTTCAACATTTTATAAGGTATTCCATCAAGGCCAAAAGCTGAATCACGTCTAGAAGATATTGCAGATTTTAATTCCTGAAGAGAAAATGGATAAATTAGATATTCATAATGTCCTGAAGTTTTTACCTCATGAGGAATTGATTGAAATGGCCCCTCAACTGTATCTGGAGTATATTTTTTAAGAAAATCAAATACCCAAGGAGAAATATTATTACTTGGAGGTGTAAATGTTTTATTAAATCTCTTTGAAATTTGCCAAACTCTAGATAATGGAGTAGTTCTATTAAATGATTCACATAGAGAAAACCAACTTAAATATCTTTCTCTTTTTAACACTAACTTTTTAAGAGCTTGTAATTTTTTAAACTCAATATAATTTTCCAATGTGGGATTGTGCTTGAATACTTTATAGGCATTCCTAGAGTCTTCTACTGCTTTAGTGCAATTTAAATTCCACCATGGTAATAGAATGCGTTTTTTACGATTATTATTTACTGATGTTGTATCTAAAGATGTAGCAGGTCTTATAGTTGATGGTAATGACTTAATAACAGCTAAATTTAATAATTTTATCAACTCATTATATGATTGTAATGGGTTATCGTGATTAATTTTAAAGTCCATTAACAAACTATCAACACTCTTCTTGTATATTTCCCAGTCAACCAGGTTAAAATTAAAATGTTTTGGCAAATTTGAAGTTTCCATATCATGTGGGATATTATAATTTTTATTAATAAGTAACCTTGTGATTACAGGTAAATGGTAACTACCTAAAGGATCATCATGAACAGACCAGTTACAAGACAATGAAATTGAAGGCGATACTATAGTTAAATCAAGTGCATTTCTTTGCCACCTATCAGAGCCTACAGTAGTCATTTCTCCGTCATTCAATAAAGTCAAATTATAGTCATTAATGATTTCAAGCACCTCTCGGCCGCGGATGTTCACACTGTTACATCCCCAAGCCGAATGATGTGCATTGAAATCTCCACCCACCAAAAGAGGACCAGGAATATTGCGAATTAAATTATCAAACTGATACTTAGTAAATGAAGCATTTCCGGGACTATAAAAACTAACTAATGAAATTTCTTTATTATTGCCATATTTTAAACGAATCGCTATATTTTGTATGGAATCATCATATAAAGTATCTATTTTATTAAATTGTAAACGGTTATGTATTAAAATAGCTACACCATTGTGTGTATTACCTGAGTCTAATCTTACTATATTATATCCTTTAATACTAAATCTCATGTGAGGCTTGAGCCAAGTCTCACACAATAAAGCTACATGTATATTATACTCATGTAAAAAATACGAAAAAGCATGTTTGTTACTATTGATGCTCTGAGCATTCCACTGTACAATATTCAGCTGATCCATAAAATTAAGGTTTATTTATATTATTCTGAATTTTTGATAATAGAACATCTTTTATGCTTTGAGTGGAAATACTCTTTTCGTTATTTTTATTTTGAGAAATTAATGTTACTATTGTCTGTATTAAAATATTTAAAATTGGTTCTGTTTCAATTAATGATTGTAATTGTTTAGCAGGACTGGATTTTGAAAGAGATGGAAATGACTTTTCATTGAATAAATCTACATATGATTTTTTATTAATTTTGTTTTTGTTTTCTTCCACTTTTTGTTGTTTGACTGGGCACTGTGCCGAAATAGCTATATGCTTACCTTGACAGTGACAACATGTAGCCTCAGTTGATGGTATTTGACATTCTTTATAATTATGGTCCTTTGTACATATGGAACATCTTTGGGAGTTCTTACAGAATTTGGCTATATGACCATACCTTAGACACTTCAGGCATTGTTTCACCGGCGGAATGTACGGACGTACTTCAAATCGCCAGCTATTCAGGTCTACACTATCGGGTATTGTTGCACACGAGAATGTGATGGACACTGTCTTCGTAGGCTGAAAGGACACCCCCCTCCTTCTGAAATAGTGCGACGCATAAATCTTCTGATAGAAATAATATTCTTTGTGCTAGTTATTGCGTTATAAATGTGTTCGTTGCTCAAGTCAGTTGGAACATGCATAATAACACCTGTAGTTTCCGTAGCTGTTGCAGGAATACTGGCTTTCAATTTATAACTATCCAAAAATTTACGATTCATTAACGCTGTATTGGCTAAACCAGGGCGTTCAAAAATAACACCAATTTTGTAACGATTCATGCGTAATAATTGTTTTACGCCCTTATTGTATTTTTTTATGCTGGTTGAAAGGGACATCATGTCTCTATCACCGATCGGGAGTAAATCGATACTTTCTAAAAATACAACATATTCAAAATTGCCTCCGTTTTCAGGATATGACCTAATGTAGTCAGGAATCCTGAATTCCCGATACTTATCAACTACTGCGACAGATTCCTCCGAACAGCTTGAGGCTCCACCGTCATCTTCAGAGGACACCAATGGTAGAGCAGAAGATGAACTATCTTCTTTTTTTCTTTTCTTTGGATTCCCTTTCTTCCCCATCTTGAGAAGAGCAAGCAAATGAACTTTAGAATAAATAAAATAATTATTTGAAAATTTGTTTTAAAAAACGGCGCCCTATCGTTACGAATTTTCTTGTTTATTTCTTTTATCTGTTATCATTTCAATTCAACTGTCAAATGTCAATGCAGTGTTGTTCGTGACTTTACTCTTGCCGTATTTTAAGACTAAATATAAAAAACTGCCGTTATACTTTCTTTTAAACATTATTTCCCTTTACTTATCAATGGATTGCTGCTAAACGTCTAACTGAAATAGCAAAGCCAAATGCCTAAATGTTTAGTAGAAATCCTTCCAAACGTGAAAACGTTGTTAAATATATGACTAAACTGAACAAGAATTTGTTTCAGTCAATTGCCGTATATTTTATACGGTAAATAAATTACTGCCGTATACCGTATTTTTGGTGTATAGAATCTTAGAGGACCAGACGGAAGACCTCTGACTAAATATCGAACAAATTTGCTCGGCAGTTTTAATAGCTTTCGTCGTTACATTAACAGTATTACAATACATTAAAAAAATAAACAAACAAAATATTGTGTTACACACGATTAAAATCGTGTACTATCATTGTAATCATACTGGTAAAAGGTACTGATGTCTGGACTTTCTTTTCTCAGAGATAGACAGACAGGAAATGCCGGCGCCTTTTAGATTTTAATTTGACATTTAAAAGAGTTACAAGAAATCAAGCAAGAACCTATTTAAAGAAAATATAATTTGAATTTGAATTATTTCTATTCCTTTCTGCAACACAGTGTGGCGATTCTTGGTTACGACTTTGAATGCACTGACGCAATTACGACTATCCGCTTCAATTATCTAGGTGGAAGGCAAAGATCATTAGTCTGCAAACTGAAGGCAGATCACCTTTATGTCGGCAACTTTTTAACTGAGCCGCCAACGGCACGTCGAAGCGCGCCTGATAGCTCATCTCATGTACCGTACTTCGTTCTGAAAATGAGTGATCAAACCCAAAATGTGATTTGGAGAACGTCATTTTAGATGCGTTATTATCCCACTTTTCCTCGTCACTACCTACGCTGTAGTGTATTGAATCCAATAGCCATTTTTTTTTAACAGTGTTATCCTACTTCTTGGCACCTTACATTTTATAACATTATGTAATGTATGTATGTAAGATTTATATTGTATTTTACGTTTTTAATATGAATAAATGTTTATTTATTATTCGTTTGTTTTTCAAATTTACATAATAATTACATTTTTAATTATATATATCATAAAAAAAGACAATATACATTTTAAAGTTTATTTATTAATATTATTTTCAATTTAACGTTAACTATGAAACTTGACTTTTTATGACGTCATTCGAACATTCTGTAGTTGCCTGGTAAAATGTTCAAAGATTGTACACCCCAAGGTGTACCCTGGACCCCCCTTTCGGACCGCCACGCCATTGGAGAAGGCGTAGCCCTTACCCCTGACTTGTATATTATTTGAGGGTCTTTGTTAACGACAATTGGATAGTGCATAAAAGTAGGATAGAGTAGACATACAAATACATGAACATTTGGACATGAAAAATCGAGCGATGGGTGCCGCGATTGCTCAAACTCGATCAAAAGCGCAACCGTGTTCAAAGGAGTGTTTGGTGATGTTTAGCAACAATCCGAACGAGTTTTGGATCATGGTCAAGATCATGGATCCATCACAACACACCAGAGATCAAGGAACAGTCAAGATAGTGGGTTTCTACGCGTGAAAGTGCACCAAAGAAGGCCAAGAGCTAAAAACCTTGAAATAAACGCCGGCTTTGAGAAACCTATTATTTGGAAGGAATAAAAAAAAAATCGGCAGCCTAAATACTTTTGACACTTGTCACTGATTTATCAAACTGCCCTCGTAAGTACTGATGTACTTCTGCGTAAGCTTCTATTTCCTGAATCAATAAAATATATTTGCACTCACACTTTTTGAGCTCTTCGTTAGTATTTAAAGAATTTTTTGCTATCACATAGAATGACGCAAAGAGAGCTACTCTTTGTGTCCTTCTATGTGATAGCAAAAAATTCTGTTTAGCTCTTTGTTAGTATCTTCGGCATTATGTATGAGGTAAGAGTGTGATGTGACATCACAGAATGTATCATTTTTATAGTAGACTGTAAAACACTAGAATTGTAACCAGTTTCATAGTTACTTATGAAAAATCTATAATAATTATGTATTTTATAGCACATGCTAGAAAACGACTAAAGGTGGCAAAACGGCATTGATTCAGATAAATTGACAACTGCGAATAAAAAAAAGGGCAGGCGGCCATTTTAGTTTCGTAATTTGATTGATTTGTTGGCTTGTAGAGGCAACTGATTTTCTATGATATAATTGTAAAAAGACCCAGTGTCACATTAAAAGAAGATTATTGCCATTAAACTGTTTTCCATGAATTGTTTAATAATTTAAGTTGTAAGAACGAGATAGGTTATATCGCTAATTCAATATGTCAGCACACGAGCAAATGAGGGCAATGTTGGACCAACTGATGGGCACTGCTCGCAATGGTAACTATTTCTTCACATTCAATAAAAATTCTACAGTTTGTCTTCGTGTTTAAGTTTGCAATATTTTATTTTGACCGCCGACAATACAGAAGCTCCAATGTTTACTGTTTTAAGATTTACCTTGATTACTTAGTTATTGCATTGATTAGAAATGTAAGTTGCGTTTACAATTGTTTCAGGCGAAACAGACAGACATGGGGTAAAATTTTATGATGATGCAGTCTGCAAATCCTTTTTATTACAATGTTGTCCACATGAAATCTTGTCCTCCACGGTAAGACATTTTGTTTTATAACTGAAATATGGGTAATTAATTCTGAGTTTTCATTAAAATTGTGTTACTACAACAATAAGTATTATAAATATTTCCTATATTTCTTGACATAAATATTTATAAGTTTTACTATTAATGAAATCTCAGTAATTTTATATTGGGAATTGCAGTCCTTTTTTGGTTCACATACATTGAGATACAGATGTTTGGAATCCATCAATAATATTTTTTTATACTTCAATAATAGTAGTGATTTCAATGTATGTGTTTAATTTTCACTCTCACATCTCTTGCCGTATGATACTGTAGTGTCGCTGGAGAATTCTTACATCGGAGTGGCATTAACTGTGGTGAAATATGCTTTTCAGAAAATGCCCAACACTAGTCTTTATTGCTCATCACAATACTTAACAGATGAGGGATAGATTGTATGAGTTAGGCTGTTCTGTAAGTACCAAGATGTACGTATAAAAACATTTATAGTTAGCTGATTGTATTACTACTGCTATTAGCAGTATTTAATTTAATAAGGCTCATGAAATAATAAAATTTTCCAACGGTTACTAATGCTGCTTCGGTGAGTACATGAGAAAATTTTAGGAACATGAAAAAACTTAAGCCCGGGTGAGAGCAATATGGTGTCATACATTCTAACTACATTGGGTACGTACTGTGCTGTTTAAATGGCTAGCATATCCAATAAACTTTTGCATGTAATGGCAAGAAAAAAATTATTACTTGTAAATCCACAAATAATTTAGAAATTATTGTACTAAATGTTTATAATAATATTCTGACATGTTGTCTATATTATTCCTTACCAACAAAAGAAAAAAAAAAAAATTTAATGTTATCAATATTTGTTAATAAAAAAGAAGATATTTTTTGCCTGAAAATATATATAGCATATAAATAATGTATTGTTTTGATCTAGCTAATGATTTACTTTATATTGTCTGTCAAAATATTTAAATAGTGACAAAGCATTGCACAATATCTTCAATATTTAAGTGAGCATTAGTAATATAATATTCAGTTGATGTAATCTTCAAATATTGAAAATGGGAAAAACCAATGTACAATGAAAACCATTAATTAAAACCTATAAGTTTTGATACTCATTTCATAATTTGTTGTAAAGATTGTCTGTGACCTTTATTTTTGTTCTGCTCTCTAAATATCTTTGGTCTAGTTAGGATTTTCGGGAGGGTGTTTCCTCTAACATTTGTAAGTATTTATGATAAATTACATTATCCTGTGCGTGAACCTGGGCTGTGTGAGCTGTGGTGATGTGTAGTATGTATTTCTTTAAAATATTTTTATGAAAGATTTTTGTGTTTTGACACTATATTTTTTAAAGCAATATTTGTATCTGTTAGGGAATGACTTTAAATATAGTAATACATTATAAAAATAATTAAACAATTCAAGTAACTCATATGCCTCACCTATAATTTTGTTGTACAGTTTGTTTTAGGACACATAGTATTTATGTGGTTTTAATTTTTATTACAGCGTATGGATTTAGGTGAGTGTCCAAAAATACATGATTTGGCTCTCCGTGCGGATTATGAATTAGCTTCAAAAACCAAAGACTATTTCTATGATATTGATGTAAGTATAATTAATTTATTATATTTGTAAGAAAGTTGTGTTTAACACTTATCATGCTATTCAGTAAATAATAGTAAGTACACATTGGTAGCTTTTTCACAAGCATGCATTTCATGCAACATGCAGTTCTGTAAAGCTGATTAAGAAATATGATCTTCACAGACTGTTGGGAAATAGTGTGTCCTGAAAGGGTTCCAATGTGTATTAGCAGTAAAGGTTTTTCACAGACTGATTAATTATTTTATGCAACAAATTATAAAATACCTTATCCCTTCTTAACCTTTTTTTAAACAAGAACATCTGAAACAAATTTTAATTTGATTTATGATGCGTAGGCGACAGAACATTTAGAAGCATTTATAGCCGATTGTGATCGTCGCACCACGGCGGCTAAACAGCGTCTTGCTGAAACTCAGGAAGAACTGTCTGCTGAAGTCACAGAGAAAGCCAATGCTGTGCATGAGTTAGCCGAGCAGATCGGTCAGAAGCTAGCTCGTGCTGAAGCACTCGGAGAGGAAGGCATGGTAGAAGAGAGTGTTAAACTTATGGGAGAGGTGAGATGTAGGAAAATATAATGATCAGTTATTGATTGTGCACACTATCATGCCATAGACCTACTACTACTAAAGTTATATTCCAGATTGATGAACTACGCAAAAAGAAGGCTGTAGCTGAACAGGAATATCGCAATTCTATGCCTGCTTCATCTTATCAACAACAGAAATTACGTGTTTGTGAAGTCTGTTCTGCATACTTGGGTATACATGACAATGATCGACGGTTAGCTGATCACTTTGGAGGAAAGCTTCATCTGGGATTTATCACCATTCGAGAGAAATTAGCTGAACTCAAGGTAAATGTAACAACTGTTTATACTTTTTATGTATCTTGTGAAGTTTTAATATTCTTTTATACAGATAAATCTTTGAAGAGCATTAACGTATGTTTAGCGAACTCTAAAGTTATAATATTAAAATGGAAAAAGATTCGGTAGCATTGATAGCCTCGTAGTATGACAGTTGGACTGCCAAGTCAAAGGTCGCGGGTTCGAATCCAAGGCACGCACCACTGTCTTTTCAAATTAATAATCATTGCTTAAATGGTGAAGGAAAACATCGTGAGGAAACCAGCACACCTGAGAGATGTTCTCGATGGTGTATAAAGCCATGTCAGTTCTTGTTCATCAACTACACGATAAGAAGAGCAGGATTTGAACCTGCGCCTCCCGGATAAATACTCCAGGTGCTCTGACCACTAAGCAATCCTCGGTCGAGATGGCTTAGATTGAAGTGCTCGGATATTCCAAAATAAATATAATCTAATTGATTTCCCCCCTCTTGTGCTCATCTAGAAAACTGTAGACAAACGTCGTGAAGAGCGTGGGGCTTCAGAGCGTGAGCGTACTGGTGGTCGTCGTCACTACGTCGGCGGTCGCGAGTTGGACCGCCGTGCCCGACGTCACCGCGAGTCTGCCAGGGACCGCGATCGTAACAAGGAATCTGACCGCGACCGCGACCGTAAGGATAGGGATCGCCGGGAAGGCGACCGTGAACGCGAACGTGAACGGAGGTAAGGGGCACTACATTTCTATAGTAATCAATTCAGTAGAATAAATGTATTAAACGTTTTTCAAAATTTAAGTTCCCAATTACCCAGGGATCCAATGGAGGTGTTTCGGGTGAGTGTCTGAAATCTGAATTACTGTAACCAGATGCATCCGAATATTGTTACAGTAGAATCCGTTTATTATGACTCCGCCTATATTGACCAACCGGTTATTATGACGTAATTACAGTATGAAGTTTGGTTTTCATATAAAATTCTTTATAAAAAAGTCGGATATAATGACTTACAGTGACATGTCGCTTATTATGACCCATTTTTAAAAGATTATGTCCGGTTATAATGACCGACATGATTCTTTACACCTCCGGTAATGTTCGTTGATTCCCGACGACGTTCGGCACGTGGCTCGTTTTTGTTTTGAATCTCAGTGAGTAATTGATTTGTTCACAGCAATATTGAAAATGATAATTTGACCGTAGCTATGTCTTCTATACACAATAGTATTAGAGACTGTTTTTACAATAAAATGAAAAAACAAAAGCAGACAAAAATTACAGATTATTTACAGTAAAAAATACACTTGTATGTGTTATAATGTGCTGATTACGTGCAATTTTGATTTTGATTTAATATGTTGTATACATATGTACATAATTACTATGTTTCTGTATTAAAATTCTTAAGTAGATACATATGTACATATTTACATAAAAAAGGTTTTTCATTTCACAAAACGCTTTGTATGACTTCCGCTTATTGACGTGTTTGTCAATTCCTTTCGATGTCATTATAAACGGACTATACTGTATATACATATAATGGTACTACTCTTGGAAAATATTGTATGTACAGTACAGTAACAGCACTCTAATTGTGAAGGAAACTTGCAAAGCATTCAATGTTGGCACTTCTAAATTTATTGAGATGATTTCTCAATTAACCATGAGAGTTGATTGCGTGTGCTGTGGTACGCATACGCAGTGTCCGACATCATTAAAGGTCATCACAGGCAATTTTTTGAATTAAGCAAATTACCATGGAGGGTTGAAAATAGCGCGAAGTAACTGTCTAGCCAAGCGTAATAAATTAACACCCCATTATTAACTTAAAAATATCTTCATCAGACGCAGCCGGTCTCGCAGCAGAAGCAAACGCGAGGGTTCTCGCGAGAGGTCTCGTGGCCGCGACCGCGACCGCGAACGTGATCGCGAATCCCGCCGCAGCCGCTCCAATCGTTCCTCCTCAAAAGAACGCAGACGAGAATAACCCAGATTATTGCAATACCTATATAAATATTTTAATCCTCTTTCTCTCAAACTTACCGTGTGATAATATTTCACACTCTCTATTACCTTACAATCGAATTTTCTCATGCATACATTTATTTAGTCATAGTAATGAGGAATATGCTTTTATGTTTTAATTTGCTTTACATGTAAACTTAATTAACCTTATGTGAAATTTAATATTGCATATTCCTAGGTTTATATAATGCGTTTTCATCACCAATTAATTATTAATTGTGTGTTAATTAAGTTTATTTTGTGGTTTTCTATAAGGTAGAATTTATATTTGCTCTCACCGCGATGTATATTTCTAATTAGTGAGGATATATGTTTTGTGGTAACTAAAGAATATATTGATTAGTTAATGTAAAAACTAATGAATAACAAGCACTGCCTACAGAATAGCAATGTCTATTCACACCTATAAATATTTTCACTTGTACTTTATATGACACAAAGTTTTTCGCTGACGATGTTCATTACTAAAATATTACAGTAAAGTTCCAGTATGTATTTCCGTATTTCTTGAACGATCTTGCAAAACCTTTTTTAGTGATTCGATCTTACAACTAGAAATACATAGCTACAATGCATGTAGTACGGAACTGACTTCCACGCTGGATCGTTCAGGCATTAGGATAGATGATATAGAAAAGTTATAATTTAGTTTAGATTGTAATAAGACTTGTTAGATTAATGTAATATTATTTGAAATATGGCACGTATATTTCATGACGGTATAGGTACCTAGTTCTTTTGCGCTAGTTTAATGGAATGAAGTTACTTTAAATATTGTAGAAGCGATATTAAAGTTACTAATACAAGAGGAAGTCAAAAAACATCATTCATTTTATATGAAAGCATGATGTAAGAGGTAGTTTAGAGCTTTTTGTTTGTTAAAATTAAAAATCATTATAATAAAATGCATATTTTGTTTCTTTTATTTATAAACCATAAAATAAGGTTTTAATTATGGTAAGCTTATATTTATGTACCAAATGGAGTTTCTTGTATTCATGCCATGGAGGGTTGGTCGTTTCAACATAAACTGAATATTAACTCTTGTGACTACAAAATCCATTATTGCCAAATGGTTATTAATTTTGCTAAATGCTATAAGGTACGCATAATATGATACTATGTAATGCATTTGAATATGTTGTAGTTAGAAGGGTGTAGAATAAAAATAATGATTTTTCCAAGTATAGTCATTTATTTTTTGCCTTATTGTGTAGCATTTCATGCTCACATAAGTACTTTATTACTTAATCATTGTAAGGACAAAAACCAGGCATTAATAAAAACCCTAGAAAGCACCTACATTGTTTCTATTACATTTATAAGATTAAGCAAACTAAGAAACGCATGTTTGACAATGATTTAGACATGTTTATTTTAAAAAGATAACATCTTATATAAATGAAAACATAAAAAAACAAACTATTCATTATTACATTAGGTACTTCTAATTGTTTCACTAGAATCTGAAGTGAGTTGATTATATAGTTAGGATGCATAAGTTCTAAGTCTTGGTACTCCGAACCCTCGCATTCATAGACGTCGTTTAATATTATTGAACTCTTACGATTACAAGCTTTATAAGTTTATAGTATATAATTGAATTACACATTTTTTATGCTGACAGCATACATTTTTTAATTTTAAATACAAAGGTTCATAATAATCGAGCGTATAGCTAGTAAAAATCAACCCTAGACAAATACAATTAAGGTGCAATTTTGAATTAAACTGATATTCTTGTGATTAAAAATGTATCATAAAATAGATACCGCAGACTATAAATATAAAATACACGTGATACCTATGTACCGTATACCACTTTTCCAATTAAGTTAGTCTCTGTTATTTATATTATTTTGACGTCTGTGTGAACGGGGGTATCTAGATACAAAAATTAACTCACTTCATTGGACTAAAGAGAACTAGTACAAAAATCACTACCATGAAGTAAGACTAAGTGGTGACCACACAACGTATTCCTATTTGAAGCCAAAAATGTAATCTTGTATATCTCTTTCTAAAGGGGACATTATCAAAGAAAGATAATGCAAATTGAATGAAATATTTAGGTAAATTTTTCGACTTCTAGTAGCAATTCGTAGTGTTTTTGCCACATAAAATCTAACTTCATGATCACTGCTAAATACTGTCTTTTTGAGACCACGTAAAGAGCTCAGTAATTCAATTATTAGGAACACAGGATAAAAAATTATGGCATTTTAACTAATACACTTAACTACATAATTAGTTTCTATAAAATTAAGTTATTACTTTACGATAACTACTTCACTTAAAACGTAATTTTGTGATTTAAATAGTAGGTATTGGTAATGTAATAGTACGTGAGGTCCTTGGTAAAGAAAGGCCACCTTTCCCCATCGTTGACATAAAAGCTGCTAAGGGAACTACTTCAAGAAGATAGGAAGCGGACTCGTGTATGCTAATCAATATTATTTAATAACAACAAATTGTGACCGCTAAGCGCTATGCTAAATGAAGTATGTTTATTTCCCTTTGCGGTTTATCATTAGCACGTAGTTATCATTATTTACGTGCATGGGCCGATATGAAAATTAAATGTACACTTGTCGTATTATAATTGCACGTCTAAGTTGTACCGATAGGCTTACTCTTCGGTAGCAAGCTCGAACGGGGCAGATGGGAATAAACCCTGAAAAGAAGTCCGCTTCATTGACATTGGAATTATGTCATTTTGTATGTACTTTCAAACGCAATTATAATTGTAGAATCGGGATACTAATAAGCTAACATGCCAAAATTTAAACATTACACATTGTTTTAAGGCTTTGATTTAATATTGGAATTGGTATTAATTTCAATGTTTGTCATCAATTTTACTATAATAACGGCAGGGCGCATGTGCGATCAGACGAACGCATTAACATTCAAATAATACAACAGTTTAGCTCGCTCCGGGACCCAGAACAGTCAGCGCCAAGTTTCGCGGTCGTGTTAATTTCACAACAAATTTAAATATCTACGTCAACACTTTCTATACGACTGTACCTGCGCGGCTGTTTCGAAAGCTTAACTTGTGACATGAATAGTTATAATACGACAAGTGTAATTGGTTGCAAAAATAATAATAATATAAATCACACAATTTTATGTATGGATTTCTATACAATAGGCAAACATTTTTGTGTTATGTAACCTTTAACAATAAACGAATTAGTACAGCAGCCTTCATAAATATATTATTAGGTACCTATTTCATTTCCCACTGTACCGTAATTTTATTGCGTAATACGACATAAAATACGTACGAAATACATGTATGTATTTTTTAAAGCATACGAGAATAGGCATGATGACAGTATTAAGAATCAAAGAAAAATTGAATTTAGAGAAAAATATATGTACACAGAATTCTAAAAAATGACCTAGTTTTCATAAAAACATTAAGGTTATTAAGATTTTCAATAAAATACTGCAATCGGCCATGTTGACTGAAACACCAATTACAGCGAATGACGTCACGCCTCAATTGAATGTCAATCACCGCCGTGTTTTTGCTTGAAGTTTTGTGAAATGTTATCGAAGCGTGACGTCATAACCCATGAGTGTTTTCGCGCTTAATTAAAATTAGATAGAATATAATGCAATAATCTTCGATTTAATAAAGTTTATTGCTGAAATAATGTGTTTTTCGGAAATAGTAGACATGTACCTATATTACCTATAGAAGGAGATTTCAAAATCAGTCATCATGCCTGTTACAGAAGTATTACATATCAAAATAATAGGTATTTATGTTTCTTAAAACTTGTATTCATTACTATAGTAATATAATTAGGCTGTGGGCTGGGTAATAATTATGATTTGATTAACGACATTCTGAGCGTAAGTACATGACGGTAAAACAGACCTATAGTAGTGGCGTAGCTAGTTTGTTAACTTAGAGAAGGTACCAACAACCCCAGAGCAAAAAATAAACTGCATCGAGGCATAATAAAATAATAAAAGGTACATAATTTGGAAGGCTCAGGTTCATCAACAATATATAATAAATGTTTCAAATGAAGACTGCTGTTAACAAAACATGTTTAACGGATGATTTTGTATTAAACGTCTGTTGTTGTCCGGGAAACTACGACTTATAGAGACTGTTTATCAGAGTTCGGTCATAACAAGAGTAATATCAATAAATAAAAATATATACAAAGGTCTGTTCACACTTTGCATGAGCTTATTCGCTATGAAAAGTAAACATATCGTTAGGACTGCATTTTAAATTATTTATTTTATCTTTCTGGCGATCAATATGGAGTGAACAGCTCTTATTGCAAAGTAATATTTAGCTAGGTACAGTTCATTAAAATGAGATCATAATAAAAATAGCGTCATATACTTATTTAGTATTTAGGGAAAATAAATAACTAAGCAATTGTCATAAAGGGCTAATATACTCTTCAGTTTGATAACAATGCTATATCCATGTTTATGACACAAGGACTTGTAAAAAAATTTGAGACACCACAGGCATGTCAGGCGAAAAGCTGCATGTGCCAGTCAGTTAGCAATATTTTACATGCAAAATGATAATTATGGATAAGCTCGAAACTTAAGATACCAAATTATGTAGGTTTTTAAAGGGAAAGGACTTTTGGCACATGAGTATGGAATCGTATATCAATACGATTACAGCTGAATTTAATTGCAACGTGCAACGTAAGCATAATGTTATTCGTGAGATACTTACATTTGTTTATATATCAAAATTTAAAATTATCCGACGAATAACGTAGGTATGTTATATTCTCGCGGAAGATAACTCACCTTAAACTTTTTTAACTATTGACAAAAAATCAAATTGATTCCACGGATAAGGTTTATATTTAATAATAAAATAAACTTTATGTTATATAATATTATGGTCGTTAAAAGTTGGGAAACAATCTGAGATTCGAGTTTTATATTCGTTTTATTCCCGTAATCTAAGCGCTAAGAAGATCATTAAAATATTCATTTACTTACAAATATCCCTGTTTCTAAATAACACATTAAACATACTATTTCTACGATCTACATTGTTGGAAAACTTAGAAAAGTAGATTTTTCATAGTTATTTTAACTTCATATGCGCGATAGAAGATTTCAATTACAATTAATACAAATGAATATACCTTTCGGCTCAGTAACGTACAGATCTGTACGTTGTAACAATAAAAATCTATTGTGTCTGCTAATGACTGAGGCAACAGCTTAATAACAAATGAGTAACGTGAGTTTTGATTTTAAATACTCTATAACAATTGAAAACATGATTTTAAAATGATACGGATTTGATGGCGTCAATTCTGATGTAATCCAACTGAACTAAAGTTAGAGTATTGCGGCCTTCTATTGACTGTTACTACGCGCGTTACTGAACGAAACAGGATAAATATAAATAGAATTTCAATTTAGTCATCGCAATCTAAAATCGCCATAAAAATCTGCGGGCACCTAATGGAGAACTGACTAAATATGTTCGGAAATTTTTGTACGAATAAATAATACTACCTAGTACCGACGAAAAATATTCAGAGATACTATTTTGACGAGCCTAAACTTGAATATGACGTTAATTTACCCCGTCTCGCTCTTACAGTAACGTACAACGGTACAACCACGTTACTGTGTAGTAAAAGACAGTAATGCTCTATTTTTAGTTTTTTCGGCAACATCATGCGTCCGAGCACCGAGCTTTGTCGACAAACTTGTCGGGTCGATATAAGTTCAAATGTTTTGATTTTATCATTTTATATGTGAAATTTTACGTTTAAAGCCGACAGATGTGTATACACAAAACGAAGAACCATGCTCGCACCGCAGAATTTACGTTATTATGTACAATTTTTTTATTATCTTCATGTAATTTCTCATAAGTATTTTAATTCTGTGTAGGAAAAAAAAACGTAAGTCATATAATTAAATGACCTGAAAAGGATGCACTACGTAAGTGTAGACACCATGCCTTTTCGTTTCAGTATTTCTTTTCAGAGGAAGTCGGAAAGCAGACCAGACACCATCTTGTTTTAAAAATACATTCTATGTGTAAGTTACTGATTACAGATCATTTATAATAATTAGGACGTGTCCTGGGTTTTATTTAATTTTAATTTTGTGTAGTTTTAGTTTGAAGCCTAGCATCTCTGATAGCACGCCTGACAACGCCGACAGTATTACTACCTTAGTTATAGTGTAGAGGTAGTGGTTGGCGCATAAAGCTGATATTTTAAAAGGTGCATCCAGTTCCTGAAACAAATGGGTCAGTAAAAATTGTGATGGAAATTAAAAGGTAAATATATAATAGAATGTATTTTATAATATTCAAGGCTAGCTTATCCCTGGGATACAATACAATTAAATATTTTACACCTTTTACATACCTATTTATACATTACCTGTCATATAATTCAAATTTTATCTCAATTATAAATAAATTAAATATATTTTATTCTCAAAGAATACATATATTATATGATTGATTACATATATTATAAATAATCATCACTACATATTATAAAACAAAGTCCTCCGCCGCGTCTATTTGTCTATCTGTCTGTTCACGATAAACTCAAAAACTAATGCACCGATTTTCATGCTGTTTTCGCCACTGGATAGAGTGGCGAAAACAGCTTCTCGAGGAAGGTTTTAGTATATAATTTGTCAAGGTTTTGTATACATTGGCAAATGTATACAAAAATATTTGTTGGAGATGTCGGAATAAAATAAGCCGTCTGGGAGCTTCTAAAGAAAACGCTGGTGGAATTGTGTATCTTATATAGGTCTACAGAAAAGCCTGCGATGGCGATGGCTGGCATGTCAATCTCTTAAGGATAACATAATATATCAGTTTTAATACTTTAAAAAATGGGCAATTATAAAGCGGAAAAGGAATCAAAATTTCATGATTACTTTTGGTCGCGATAACCGACATCCACGCGGGTGAAGCCGCGGGGCATCAGCTAGTTTCATATAAAACATTTTTTGGCAGGTTTGCAGGTTAAACGATTCAAAACTTGTTTTACTGATCGAGCGTATTTTGAGGCTACAAAACTTTGTCACACATAGCAGGCTACAGAATTTATAAGTTGTAGTAACAAAGTCCTGAATTGAAGTCAATGATATATTTTGGGATAACCTAATCGTATTTAGTAAACAAACTACATATATTCGGAACACATACCTTAAGCAGATCCGCAGCCAATTTGAGCACATTATTAGCGACAGTCAGTTGTTCCTTACTCTCTGGCCTTTGTTCTATCGCAAGATGTAGATTGATTTGTTCAGTCAATATGGCGGATAGGCATCCCCGGTACTTCTTGTTGACATTGCTGCCTAATGTGCCCAGTCGCAGTAGATATAGCCCGATGCACAAACTCCACAGCAAAACTTCTAGAAGCCAACCGCTTTCCAACGTCACTGAGTCCTGAGTATTATTACACTGTTATTAATTTTATTTATTTTCTGAACTTGTTCTATGTCGTTGGTGATTTTGGAGGGTAGGATCTATTATTAAATATGTTTCGTATCGAAAGAGTTACCTCTAAAAATAAGGTATTGACCACACATTGTGTGGTTTGTGTTGTCAAGCTGACGGAAAGTCTACAGAATCAGCCATGACTTTCACTGGAATACGGACCAACACTGACATCATATGCAATTCTGCAGTCAGCAATGGGTAGCGTTATCTTAATGCCATGCACAAAATCGAGAAAAGTTTTATACATACAGAAGTTTTCTGATCTCGTATTAACCATACTTTGTTATCATCCAAATATCACTCATCTATGTTAAATTGCAACTAAAAGTGGTGTATTAGAGTTGAAATTACCATATTGTTATAGATGACGTTATGTAGTCAATTACTAGATTTGTTACTGATAAAAACAATACAGTGTTGTATGACTTAAAACTTTTTTATTAACCGACTTCAAAAAAGGAGGAGGTTTCTCAATTCGACCGTTTTTTTTTTTAGTGAGATATTTTATTATCGTACATAATTTAAGCGCAGGTTCAAATCCTGCTAACAAACGTAATGTTCTTCCCAAAACATATATCGTAAGATAGTAGACCGACTCATTTTTTATATAAAATACCTAAGCATATTCCAAATAAAATAAAATAGAAGGTACCTACTAAGTACTTACCATATGTAGACACAATAAATAAATGACAGAGAAAGTGTGAGTAGGGAAAGTGTGTGTAAGGTTGTGGTGTCCTCAGTGATTTATCAAAGCCGCAGTACGATGCGTTCTACGAATTTGACATATTCATACATATTACATCTCTCAAACTTTAACACAATATAACAAAAATATCATTTTGTATAAAAAAAAATGCAATAGTGTGGACATGGGACGTTTGATAGTATGATTATTATACGTAGATATAATGCAGGAAGAGATATATCACTTACTCTCAGCAGGTGTGTGCTTACGCATCCGAGCAATACCACAATGAGCATGAACGCCGCTGACACGATGACCTCCACTGATCGCTGAGGACCTCGCCGCTAAAAAGATCAGGAACATATTAGAGGACTGGTTACTTTTTATATCCATCCATATCATCATCCAGTTTCGCTCCAGCTAATTGTATATTGGGTTTGTAGTAATAAAATTTTGTATATACAATAAATTTTATGGATTTAAATATGTCACCCAAAAGGTCGAACAATTTTTATATTAGATTTACCTAGATTTCGATCTCTACGTAATTAAACACATAATTTGAGATCTAGGTCCCACAGAAAGTGAGGCGAAAATGTAATGTCGTGTGAAAGGATGTAACATACACAATCTACAGAAATATTATGCTGATATTACATTTTCGCTAATGTGAAACTTAAGCTATGAGTGTTTAAGTAGATGGTATCATAAAAATATAAATTTAAACAAGTGTAGGTTCTGAAATCTGTGTTTAGTCTTTGTCTTCCCCATTCTCAGACATGCGTCAATATAATTTATATCCTGTTGAGAGGACGAAGTGAAGAAAAGTATGTTTTAATTGATTTTAGTTAAATATACTTATTATCACATATATAACTTACTCGTAAATAAGATCTAGTAGACAGCCATGTCTTGATGTTCCGTACAGTGTTGAGCCTGAAATGCGGTAGTTCTGACTTGCGCGCCCGTCTCGCTGACGTCAGATGAGAGAACAACTTCGCGTACAAGAAGCGTTGTTTGAACGCCCTTTCTGCTACAGCTAGTAGAAAGAATACTAGCGCTCCTAGTGCGAACCTCAGTAGACATGATAGTACGTTCGTTGATACCACCCTGGTGATGAAAAATGGAGCTTATTGACATTCTACATAGTTTACTTTGCCTTCCTATTGGTCCTAGTCGAAATATTACTGGAACCAAAAGTCGACTGTTACTTTCTCTCCCGGGAAAACTAAGAAATGTTTAAAGGATAAAGTGTCTTTAGTGTTTCTCCAGATAGCATTTATGCTTTCTGCTAAATTTCGTTGACACCGTTTTAGTATTTAAGACTTCAGAATAAATTAAAATTGTTATTAAGGATTATAAAGAAATAAGGATAAGTAAAATACATCAAAACTTATGACGGAAAAATATTTGATTGTAGTTGTTATGTTATTAGAATAAAGTTATGTTTGTTGTATAATTTTGCTAGGGAAAACAGTCAGTTTATGTATTCATTTAAGATTATTTCGGGTTTTTGTGCATCTTTTCTTTGTTCAAAGTCTAAGATTTATAAAGAGAACATAATATTATCGGTTTTATACACTTACCAGATATTATCTCCGAAAGCACCAATGAAGATCGAGGGCAAGGATCCCTTGTAGGTGGCCATGAGCGTCGGGAAGTATGTGATGACAGATAGTGCTTGTAGTTCTTCTTCTGTTCTACTGTCTTGCTCCGCAGCCACCTGGTGGCGTCATCATTTTTATTATTAACAAATAGTCAATGTTTCTTCGTGGTTCCCAAAGAACCTTTTCATGACGCGAGTCTTGTATTGTATTTACTTGGGGTTTCTTATAAAGCTGTTTATATGACTCATGGTCAGCGATCAAATGGGTTGTGGAATGGACCATAATTCATTATCTGATCAAATCTTAAGATAGACTTGACGAGAGCGACCATAGACTTTAGGGAGGACAATGGTCGGAGAGGAACAGTGACTGATCGTGTTACCTCTGCGAATTGTATAACAGGCCTGACACGTTCGGTACATAAATAAGTGGAGGAAGAGAGGGTATGAACGAGAGAAAAGGAAGAAGTGAGAGACAGCGTTACCTCTGCTAATCGTAAGTATAACAGGCCTGAGTGCCGTAGATAGAGAGGTGAAGTGAGAATTATGAAGAGAGGAGAGAGAGAGAGAGAGAGTTATACCCGTGCGGATCGTATGACAGGCAAACGAGCGCGACAAATATCTATCATAGCTATCACGAGAACGGCTATCTTTCATAAGCAGCCGTGGAGGGTGGGCGGTGGAAGGCAGAGAGAGGGAGAGAGGAAGAGAGACAGATAGTGTTACCTGTGAAAATGGTATGACATGCTAACGAGTGCGATGGCGACAGTCATAGCGAAGCTAGCTCACAGGCAGCCACCGAGGGAGGTAGAGGGTGAAAGGGAGAGAGAGGAAAAGGGAGAGAGACAGAGAGGAAGATAGACAGTGTTACCTGTGCAAACCGAATGACAGGCTTGACAAGCGCTACGGCGGCAGCCATAGCGAGGCCGGCCCATAGACAACCATCGGCCGCCATGGCACGTTCAGCCCGCGCCACCACGTACCAGCTGATGTCTACGGCCGATAACTCCGCGCGAAGGGTGGAGCCTCGCTCCCACATCGTGCATTTTACTGAGGATTGTGAAGGTATTTAGAAAAGTTGTTTTACTAGTATAACACCAACCACCTAGTATTTGTTTTTAAAGCACTCGATATCGTAACAAAACAAGCCCATAACTGTCCCACTGCAGGGCAAGGGCCTGTTTTTATACAGAGAAGGCGTTGCACACCACGCCAGCTCACTACTGATTGGCAATTTCAGATTATTTATCTTCACGATGTTTTCCATCACTGTATGTCTGTGGTGTCTTAGATTAACTAATAAAGTACATATGGCATAGATAAAGTCACCTGTGGCTCAAGAGGCGGTCCCGTAACCACTCGGCAACCATGACATCGTATCATAGTATATATAATGTGGAGGTGCTATCATAAGAATTGCAGTGTCTTTCATCTCTTTAGCCTTGTAGCCGCAACTTTAGAAATGTCGTAATCTATGCCACGCTATGTGCTACGCATCATTTTGCGATCGTATGCGAGCCTTTATAGTCTAACAGGAAAACGTATATTGGAAAGAAAATAAAAATCATGATTCATTCTCGTATAGGTATAAAAATCGGAAGGATTTTTTAGTGTAGTTTCCATTCTGGCTAATTGAACATATCTTCCATAAGCACTTGTGTAAGATTCAGTCTATTTCCCATTTTGTTTATTTCATTTCATTCAAATTAAATTTGAAAGACTTACCTGTATCACTAGTTGGATCAAGAATAGCAAAAGGATCCCAGGAGCTGTCCGCAGTGGGGAAGGGAAAACCCACATCCGAATGTCCGCCTTCCGACTGAGAGCCATAACTACTTTCTTCACCTATCGATACATATAACTTTTATTAATATAATCATTCGATTTAGAAAGGTGTGTGAAAGCATGCTTAATGGTGTCTAGAGATTTGCTTGAGTTTTAGTATCGATTAAAAATGTATTCATATAGAGTTGATAATTAACGATTTCGTAGTGACTGCAATCAGAGTGCACGTAAAGGTGAAGAATGTTGACAATGACATTCTGTGGATTATTCCTTTGTTTGCAAGCACTAACGCAAAAGTACAAAGAAATAAATCATACATAATTAACATAACCAGCCCGTAAATGTACCACTGCAGAACAAAGGTCTTCCCTCATGAGTAGAAATACACACATAAGACCGTTTAATATGATGTTATGCTTACATTATAATCAACAAAACCATATAAAAAATCTCAAGCAAATCTGTAGAAGAAAAATCATAATTATATTATCAAGAATTAGTATACAGTTGATAGTTCACGTAATTGATGCTTACTGTTAGTAGTTTGCCCAACCCAATCTGACATGGTATGGTGTGATGGAAGAGCGATGGATGGGGCGGACGCCGAGCATTCCCCGTCCGATGACGATGACTGGTAATTGTCTAGTTTCTACGGAAATTCATTCAGTATTTTAATTATTATGAACTATTTATAGATCTAACCTCTATGTTTTAGATATACAGCCTTTTTTAAAAGAGTAGATGTTTGATTTACATAAACTCCGGCCAATCCGTAGAGGTCAGGGCCTATGTTAATCTGTTTTTTTTTTTTAAATATATTCTACCTTCGAAAAATATTTATATGAATAACAATTTGTTTGTTACCTTTTGTAGTCTAAGATCTGAAAGACCCTTTAGAAGACAATATTTTTTGTAATATTTATCATCATAATTTTAATGTACCGGATCAGTGAGGCATTTTGTTACACCGGTACTACACGCAAATTTTACTTTGACATTTGATTAGTTTAATAAAAAACTATTAACGATGTTAACATAGAACTATTATTTGATAATTATATAGCCTATCTAACAAGATACAAAAACATTAGTGAAATACTGTATTAAAAGCGATATTAGTGAACATATTATTGACATGCTATCACAATCCCAAACGACCAATAGCTACCTTTACTCGCGTGCGGTAAATTCCTTCCATCTATCACCTAATGTTTAAAGATAGGATAAGACGTTAATAAAGTGTTCACCTTAAATCAGAATTTTATTATAAAGGCGGATTTAGACCAGAACGATTACTAGGAACTGTTCTTTTAAAAACTGTGTATTGAAAATCACGTATACGATAATCGCTGCATTGAATGTAAAGGTAGTGAAATTCTTTTAATCTAAGTCGGCCTTAAATGTTTAATATAATTGGAAACATGCTTGTAAAAAGATATATGTAAAGTTTTTATATTTACCTTTTTTTTCTTTTTATTTACAGTAAAGTCTTCGTCACTGGAATCTTGAAGATGTATGCCATCTTGAGCCCATGAGCTTCTAAAGCGCACACCAATTCTTTTGCTAGTACTAGGGCTACTGGTAGGCATAATGCCATCAGAATCTAAAGATTTATCATCATCGTCTTTCTTTAATATGTTAGATTTAGCAAATGCTTTAATTGGTTCATTAGTCTTAGGTACATTTTTGGTACTAGCTTTAGGAGTTTCTGTCAACTGTTTATTTGAAGTATTGTTTTCGAGCCTTTCATTAGTTTTTGTTTCAGAGTTAGCCTCGTCTTTTAGTGTCGGGTTTACAGTTTCATTTTTAACTTTTTCGCCTTCACTGCCGTTAGAGTTATATCCATTAAGACTTTCAAAACCATCGTCGCCATCAGCGAGGGCTTTAGAAATGTGTATTTGTTGATTCTGTCTCACATTAAAGGATTCTAGTTGTTTCTTTGTTAGTACATTAGCTTTGTATCTGAACGAGGTGCTAGGAGTAGCGTCATCAGGCGGTGGGGTAAACGTCACTATAGGTGCAGTCAAATCAGGTTTCTTCCAAACCATATATTCTTCGTCGTCAGAATCTTTCGCTTTTACTTTTATCAATGCTTTGCCTTTAACAGGTTCAGAGTTTTTAATCAGATTCTCTTTTGTCAATTCCTTCTTTCGTTTTCTGAATTAGAGAGGTCATATTTGAAATTGATGCAAAAAACGTACTTTAAATATTACCAAACAACTTAGCAACTATTAAAGGATATCTTTAGCTTTTATAGTGAAATTATTCATTTGGTTTCATATTCCTAAATTCTACAAAGGCGCATGTTGTGTAAGATCTTATAATAGTTATTTATGTAGGTATGTCTGATAAAAATTAACCTTAATCCATTCTCAGCGATTTCAGTGCGTGATTGTCTCCGTCGAAACTTCGCGGGTTTTGATGTGGGTGCCTTGCTCTGACTCGAGGTGGCGCCACTCTCGGCCGAGCCGCCACCGCTGCCACCATCACACTCAGATCTTGTACGCCTGATTTACAGGATATTAAATTAACTGTACTGATTTTATTTTAAATATTGCTATTTAAATAAAGTTAATAAGGTTAACAGTTTATGGAAATGAAATGTCAGGTCTATTAATCTAACTAGCCTTTTTCCAACTGCATTGAGATCAGATCATTCAGTCTAATAGGATCCGATGCAGTATAATACAGGTAATTTCCATGGAGCTACTGTTCTGACATTCACAATACCGTGACTGGTTATCGTCACCGAGTAGTAGGGCTGGCTGTTAGACTTTCGTTAGATGCCTGACAACCCGCAATAACTGTCATAGATCTTCATTTAACAACCGGGGCCGACGGTTAAACGTACACACCAGGGCATGTAAATAATTAACGGGTCTATCACGTTAAAATTTAATGGTACCATATCTTATAATCCTATCGTATCAACCGAATTACATCGGATATGAACGGTTGATGATGGAATATTATTCTTATGAAGTGAGAGGATTTTCACCTACCCTCGCTTGTTCTTAATAATCGGTTAAATATTTGTATTTTAACGCGATATATAGCCGATATTTAATTGATTGAATGAGCACAAATTGATAATAAGATCACTGTTTCCGTCATCTATTCGAATCACGCCAAAGGTAAATTTGTGATTTAATTATGGCAAAAATTGCAAATAAAAATGAGTATACACCTATATACATTATACATTTCTTAATATAATCTTTTTGTTTTTTAATGTAAAAATATTTATAAACATTACATATTGAATGAATCCTGAATCTGTTGCCAATGAAATTTCACATAATCGTATCAAAATACATTTGAAATAGACCACACAAATAAGGCAAAATTATTTACCTGAAATATCTCGGCAATTTGCGTCTGAATGTGGCGCGAGGTCGTACCCTGGCGAGCTCCATTTCAGTTGTACTGACTATCTGTGAGTGCACCACGCTCAGTACTAACATCAGACCTAACGGCACTAACCAACAATTGGGCTGGAAATTAAAAAGGGTTAAAAATATTATTCAAAGACACGCTACAATTTCAATCTTATAAGAAGTTAAAGGAAATGAAGATATCTGTTTTTATTTATAACATATTATTTCACTAAATTAATGAAAGATGATGTTAATTGGGAAAATGAAGGTTGAGTGTGTCTTCTTGGTAGTGATAGCCATAACTAAACAATAAATACATAGGCTATCTGCTCGATAGTATATATTTATGGTAATGACACATAATTATTATCTCTACTTGCTTTACATTACATATTTATTTTATTCATAGTAGTCAAAGTGGGTGTTGATTATAGTGCAATAGTTGTATGCCATAATACTACCTTATTTGTATTGTAATTCTAGTTAATTTTAGCTCCAAGCTATTGTATGTCTCATCTGCATTTACATGTTGATAACCATTGTATAGTATTAAAACAATAGAACTAAAACATGGCAAATTCAACTGCAACCCTTCGCATTACAACTCAAAATAAAGTAGCGACTCACATCAATATCCACAATGTCAGGAGTCATGAAGTATATGGTTAGGTTGACGAGCTGCATGAACCATAGTGTGAGGAGGAATTTGGCGCATGCTGGCGAGGTCTGCTGGGCCCACCACTGGTACAGTGCAGGCAGGAACAATAGTCGGACTAGAGCATACCATATCACGCGACGCATACTCAGCGTTGGCTTCGCTTTTGGGAATGATGATCCTGTGATGGAATAAGGTTTTATTTTTAATTTCAAGGGGAATGGTAATATCATTAAGGAATGCAAAATCATTTTAATTTGATATTGAAATTATATTTTTTAAAGCAATAGTCAAGCATGAACATTATTTATTTAAAACTACATGTCAGTATGATTCTAAAACTGTTCTTTTCTAATTAAATTTTTATTTACTTATAGGCCGAATTGATTTTCTTTTTTTTTGTGATAGGGGCAAATGCAGTCGCTAGTTACTTTACTAGCTACTTTAGCGTTAGTTTGTAAAACTTTAAAATAAGGCGTGTGTAAGTACCTCTGACTAAATCAACGTCGATAAGATAAGAACGGCCATGTGAAGAGAAGTCGACGATGCGACGGCGATAGGTCCCGCGCATCAGTAGTTGTTCTACCATTGTCTCCCATTCTTCTTTGTCGTACGAACTTATTTTCTTCTGATACCTATTTGATAAATTAAGCAAAATAATATAATTAAACTGATTATGTTTTATTATTATTCTTGTTGTTTTAATATAGAATATTCAGTAAAGTCAAACCCAGTTTCAGGGTTGTGAGTTTGTTGTTCTTTCCAGGTTTGACTTTATTTTTATTTATTTCACATAATAGTGACCATAGTAACAAATATGTTATGACTAGCGATTACAGTTTAAAATATGCAACCCTGTGACAGACAAACATATAACATTAAAATGATTTTTCTTTTCAGTTACACATTGAGTCATCAACCATTGTTATTAAATTGATAATTTTGTATTATAGGTGTAAATAAACAGTACAGTTTGATATCAAAATAACGAATTTTATAGCAGTTTGTTATATCATTGTATAGTATTATAAATGCTATGAGAGTTAAATTCATGCTAGAGAGAGAATTGTGGAAATAAAATATTTCCTCAATTTAACTGATATCAGCACAGCATGTTGTCTTCTTCCATACAAGTCAAGTGTCATTTGTGTTTACTGGCTTTTCAGTATTGTCATCTTCAACACAATGTGTGTCCATCAGCCTTGTCTGTGTCTTTGTTATCATAAATTATAGTTAAGACTAAATCTTTGTATGGACAAGTCTTAATTAATTAATTCTGTTCAACCTTTCTTATAATATCACTCTTAAAAGAGATTGACCATCTTGATTATTTGCTAATTATTAGTCACCCAAAGAAATTAGATTATATGAGAATGTGAAGCCCATTTTTTATAGAATATAATTATTTTAATGAAAAATAAAAAGTCTATTAATACATACCATGCCGCTAATTGCTTCATGTTGGATAAAGATATCCAAATAAGATGTTTTTAATAAATTCACCTCAAATGTAATTGAAAGCTGAAATTTAAAAATGAGATACACATTTTAGGTATATCTTCTTATCATGTGGTTGATGAACAACCTCGTGTCAGACTTTAAAACACCCATAGTTCTCTGATATGGCTTTACACACCATCAAGAACATATCTTAGATGTGCTGGTTTCCTCACTATGTTTCTTTGACCATTTTAAGAAAGCGATAATTAATTTATAATACACACATGACTTTGAAAAGACAGGTGCATGCCTTGGATTTGAACTTGAGACCTTTACTTGTCAGTCCAACGACCATACCACTAGGCTATTACTGCTTTTATTTTAGGTAATGAATGGCCTTTCTTGAGGAGTTGGGGTGGATCGAATAATCCATTGCCACCCCGGATGCAAAATAATCGCCAAGAGCGGGGAGTTGCGGAAACCAGCTTGCTAAACCAATACCAATACCAAGAGGTAATGAATAACAATCTTAGATTTTCTTTAAGTTAACAAATGAAATCATGTTTCAAAAACTATTGTGTAAATCTATATATTTTTATTCTGTATTATTTATTGTTCTTTGAAGCCTCTAAGGATTCTGTACTAGGAATTGAGAAATCATATGAAAAACTTGATTCACTTAATAAAATATCAATCATTGTTCACCGGTTACTACTCACATGCATTTCTAGACCTCCGACTAGTTTTGAAATCGAACGGAGCCCTTAGTCATGAGCTGAGCCCGCAGCGAAGACGCAAGTAAAAAAAAATACGAGAAATGCACGTGAGTAGTAACCGGTGAACAATGATTGATATGAATATGTCTCACGAAAGTTATTATACAAAAAAACACTTAATAAAACATTATGAAAAGTATTGAATACAGCACCAGTACAATAAACAAGCAGTTAGAATTTAATTACAATAAAAAACAGAAATTATTAATTATTAATTTCCTTACTTACTACCGAAAAAGTTTGGTAAGCATTTTATTAGGGTATTTCAAAATAATAATTTATTTTCAAGTATACCTACTACACAAAATAATGTAATAGATACAGAATTTATTATCTTTATATATGTGCACTAATTGAGTAATGATTTTAAATAATTACTGGTCAATTCCAAAATACTATTTCAGATATGTAGCAGTGATATTTAGTGGTTAACTGACTGTACTCACCATTAGGTTTATTAATGTCAGATTGTTATTGGAATAATTCAGTGTAATCAAAACTCATGAATTTCAAGAGATCTGAAAATGAAACATATTTCCATAACTGATAAGCGGTTCAATACTTCGAACAAAGAGTGTTTGATCAGCTGTCTGTCAACAAGTAACTTGTTATGAAATATCATTTTGGGATCGCTTCATGACCCCTACAGTTCAAAGTTGAATTATACCACCGGTTAAAGGTCACCTCAAATATTATACCAATCCAAATAATATTACACCAACAATGTTGTAATAATTAGGCTTCATTTAGAACTTTACCGTTATATTATATTTTTGCGCTACATCTTTCAATAATCAACGGTGCTAGTAAGTGCTGTAGACACAGATGCCGTTTTAAATATTGCACTTGAAATCACAATTCACTGAACTGACATGAATACAACCACTATATTATAATTAAAATAATCAAATCTATTTAGGAAAAGGTGAGAATTCGAGATACGGTGTCGGTCGAAGCGATCGCTCTTTCATCTCTGATTTTGACATTTTGTTTTGACTATTTGGCAGTACTGAATTATGTTGCCATAATAAATATTTTAACCGTCACATTGCCATTACTGCAACATTAGAGGTTTCCTAACTTCTTAAGAAGGTTTTTATTAACCATTTACTTTATAGAAATAGAAGTAGCTATTCAGACTGTGGAAGTATATACTGAAATAAATATTTATTTGCATTATTATATAACTTACAAAATATATATATAACTAAAAATAAATACTAGCCTAAACAAACCAAACTTCTAGTAGGTATCTACTAAGTACTAACCTTGGTACTAACTACAGAGCTTCGAAAATTTCATCCGCATCGCTGTCAACTAGTAACCTGCCCAAAAGGCTGGTATAATTTCCTCATTGAAGGCAATGCTGATCCTTTGTGCGAAGAAAATACCAGGCATCTCTTTAAAGAGAAGACCTTTTCGACCTTTTGACTTCCTATTTAAATATAATCCAAAGGGTCGATGTTGATGATGTGAAATTTGGTTCTGCAGTCACTATGGGTGTCCCACAGGGTTCGATTATGGGGCCTTTTCTGCTCTTATTTATATTCATGATTATTGATTTGCCTTATTATGTCAAGGATAAACATGAGATTGTATTGTTTACGGATGACGCGTCTCTTATTTATAAAATAACAACACAAAGAAAAAATTTTGACGATGTCAAAAATGCGTTCTCTGATGTTGTCCAGTGGTTCAATGCAAATAATCTTCTTCTAAATCAAAATAAAACTAAACTAATTAAGTTTTGAACGCCAAATGTTCGGCACTTGCAAATTAAAGTACATTTGAGCCTCTAAATAGCCTAATTGGAATAAATTATTTGACTTGACTTGACTTGACCGACTCGGCCATCAAAAGCCACATTTAAAATAGATATTAAAGTATTCCTGACGAATTTGTCTAGTTATTCTAAAAGAACATATATTAATTTAGGGCCAAAATAGCAAAAGCGAATTATAGTCATAACCGAATGCATGTTAATTTTGAGAAGCCTATCTGTTCGCGACAGCCCTGCTATTCCCGTTTAGATAGCCCTGTGTTTACATGGATTCAGTGCCGTTATTATCCAGAAAAACAGTAAATTCGCGTGTGTGAAATTATTACGTTATTATAGAACAATTTAGAGATAATAACAGTGATATTCATACTATACCTATAGTAATTTAGTGCTTGCAGAATGTCTAGATTTGTATTAAAACACTTAGATTTGTATTCTGATGGCTAGATTTATATTAAAACACTTATATTCGTGTTCATATGCCTAGAATTAAGGTATTTTTAATGTTTTTAAATGTAGCAGCCATGTTCCATAAGCAATAGCGTGAATGTAAACAAAGATGATGATGAAATATTTTATTGAGAATTCATACATAATTTTGTAATCTTTATGTACATAACTATGGTTATATGCAATAAAAACTTTTCAGAATGTTGTTTCATTTGGAGCGGGCATACTCGTCTAGGGGGTGCTGATTGTTTTATAGCTTCAACCCTTATGGTTTAGACACATTAACGTAGAAAAACAACCCCGATTTCTGAAAATGAGTATGTTGATAAAGGTATTCTGTGTCAAGTGCCTAAGTATAAAAACGAGATGGTTGACACATACGTCAATAGATAGGTCTTGTCAGCACCTATCTATTGGTATATAGATAGCTATATATATAGTCATAGTTTAGAAGTATATAGCCTTTATGTTTTTTTTATTAAGTAAATAAAAAATAGATAGTGCGAGGTTTTTGCGGGTCTCGTTACGGTAAAGATTCGCCGTACTTAAGCGAATGCGCATGTTATTTCTTCGTAGCTCAAAAACTACCATTTCATATCTTCAAGCCTCGCCATCTTCAATGGAGTAAGCAGAAACCTCAAGCTTTCATAGTGACAGTGCAAGTCGGTGTTTTATTTTCATGAAATTATTCTCCCGGTGACCTCGATAGTGTTATAGTCTTCATAGTCCTTGAAGAAATACAGTTTCAGCATACGTCGAACCCGAACCTATAGGTACAGGACGTCAGCGGCTCGTTTCTAGTATTCGATAGACCGCCCGTCCGGTACACTATCTGAAATGTTACTGATTTTTTTTCACCTACATAGGTTGAAAAAAAGTCTTCTAAAATTGGGGACTCTAAGAGGCGTAGTGACTTTCTATCTATTAGATTGATATGTGAGGCTATGGTGTTGAATTTATCAAGGATTGCCTGTCAGTAATCACACACACTATTGGAACCTCTCGGGTTCGATTCCCAGGTCTATAAGAGTTAAAATTGGACCGACTAAACCTACGACAAAAGGTATTTAATAGATTCAGGCTTTACTTGTGTTGCCATCTGGCATCTCCCGCTTTTTAAGTCACTCGGGACGCGTCCCTCCGGCACTTTGACCGGGACGCCCAAAATCCCGCTTTTTATCTAGACAGAAATCCAAAATATGTTTTGGATTTCTGTTGAGCTGAATTAATGACTTGCGTCTCTTATCGTCTGAAGAAAATTGTTTTACTCATTCGATATGCATTTTAGTAAATATATAGTAGCTATACCGTACCAACGGCCGGCGATAAAAAAGTCAATGTACACATCTAATAAAATGTCAAGCTAAACTATCCATCTATAGAAATAGTACTCTGAGTACAAATATTACAATCTTATTAAATACTTCAATGCAAAAATTTTCAAACTCTTATATTTTTTATATATTTTTGATGCGTGTCAATCGTATTCTGTCGCTGACTGTACAAGTGATGGTCATCATCATCCCCCTGCCCTTATCCCAATTTAATTGGGGTCGGCGCAGCACGGCTTCGTCTTCCATACATCTCTGTCAGCCACCATCACGGTAGTCACTTCATTTGTATCCATATCATATCATCTTTCACACAATCCATTCATCGTTTCTTTGGCCTCCCTCTGCTCGTGTAGCCATCCACATTCACACTTAAAAATTTCCTCGTCTCATGTTCCTTATTCCTCCGCATCACATGTTCATACTATGACAAACGATTTTCACACAGCTTCTTGACAACCGCTGTAACTTTCAGACTTCCTCTTACATACTCATTTCTAATTCTGTCCATCCGAGTCACACCACACATCCCTCTTAACATTCTCATTACAGCTGCATGTAGTTGCCTTTCTTTTATCCCTTTTGTGGGCCAACATTCTGAACCATACAAGACAGCCGGTCTGATAACTGTTTTATAGATCGTCCCCTTAAGTGTAAGGGGTATTCGGGGGTCGCAAATAGTTCCCGTGACCTGGCGCCATTTCATCCACCTTGTATTAATTCTATGCTTTACAAGACAATTAAATATTAAATTACTTACTATAAAAATAAATCGTGAACAAGAATATATTCATCTTTATTAAATTTAACAATCATAAAAAGTATTTTTAATAGACTATTTTAACAAATAGGTATTTTCGTTGTTTTTATTAACAATGTTTAGGCACTTATTCTTACGTATAGGTAGGTACATACATAGGCACACAACTATGTAGGTATTAACAAACAATCTTTTCTGTAAGAGCTTCTTTTTCTGGCAGAAGTAACTACTTACAGTAAGATCATCTAATGTTTATTGGCATCTTCTAGATTAAAAAATGACATGTAAAAGAGTTTGTAAAGACCTATTTACAGAATAAAAATTTGAATTTGAATTGACGAACGCAATTCATAGAGAAGCTTTAGATACAATTGTTTTTTTTAGCATACCGTTTTTGTTTCCTCAGTGACAACCTGCCCGTGCAAAAATTGCAATTTGTTATTTTTTTTCTTGAGTTTTAGGACGTTTGATGTGTTGGAATACAGCATTTTGTATGAGAACTAACATAAAACAGCTTCCAAATTTTACGATGCTTTCTTAATTAAAAATAAGTAGCTAGCTTTTATTGCTTTACTTAGGTGCATGATGTAAATACCAATATAATTATTGAAATTTCTATAATAATATTTTTTATTCCAAAAACATATTCATTACATAGTTTCGCGAAGAAGAGCAAAATATTTCGCAAAAGATAATTAGACTAGATAACTATTATACGTTCTACTTTGGTTTAAAACTGTCTAAAATAGTGTTATTTCTGATTAATCTACTTAAAGCATCTATAAATAATTGCTCGTGTTTTCGATAATTTAGTTAAGTAGGTTACCTAGGTATATTCTTCCTTATTTAATGTTACTCAGATATTATTACTATTAGTAAATTTAGTTTTTATTTCTTTTTTGCTAAAGCAGAGAATCTAAAAAATTATAATTTATCTATGTACTTAATAATATTTTAAGAGACAAGATCTGAATATAAAACAAACTACCTATGTAGGTATTTTACACAAATATCTTAATAATAAAAACAAGTAGAGCAGGTAAGTTTAAGATAAGGTTATTTACAAGGTCGAAAGCACCACTACAAACTTACAAATATTGATACCTAAATATTTAGCAATCTTGTATTTTGTACTTGTCAGACTTGGAATGGTGAACCAAATGCTTATAAAATTAATATTACACGATTAAAGTTCAGTGGTTAGCTCGTCTTGAGGCCGCCTCGACATTTCAAAGAATTCATCCTCAAGCCAGACGCTTTCTCTCCTAACAATCGGTCTCCTCTCCCATGGGTCGGAGAGGACGATGGTCTCCCTTTCTCTTTCTACTTGCGAATAGCTGGGCGGTCTGCCGGCGTCACTCCACTCGCACTCCATCTCCTTGTCAATGATATTGCTGTCATATGAAGTTGGGGAATACGATGGAGGTTTGAACGTTGAGAAGGATTGCTGGGTTGTTTCCGAGTCGGAGCCTTGGCTGGGTGGGGCAGGAAGGAAATTAACTAGCTGGCCCTCTTGCTGAGAGCCGGTGGTCCTGCTATATCGCTTTAAAATCCTGTAACAAATAATATAATTGTAATATAGTAGTAGTTACCTACCTAAGGCACTGAGAAAACTGACTGGGATAAAGAGAAAGTACTGACACCGTAGCCTGGACTGGATAAGTTATCGGTGTGCACGAAACCCTGAAAATCTTTTAGAAAGTGAATAGATGCACTAAAACAAAAATATATATATAGGTACCTTTCAGCCCAACTAGCGAGTCGCGGCCACTCATCCGGTACAACGGGCACCTGCTGTTTGTTCAACAATATAAGCAACTTGGCCAGGTCGCTCAGGATGCAACTGTAACAGAAGCTAATATTACACCACACTATCATGTAGGAAATGTAAATAAACACGTGTTGTAGTGTTAAGGCACTGTTTAGAATGTGTTTTTTGTAGATTAGGTTGGAGCTCTGTCAACAGACACGTTTGGTGTTAGTAGAACGCTTTTGCAACATCTATAAATCTTTCTATTCCCTTACAATAGCTAGGGTTACAATAGCACTGATATAGTTCTAGGAAATACGTAGTTGATGGTATGGCTTTTGTTTTTATTAAGCTTATCGATTCTTGTTAAAACCGCGGTAGGTAGCATTGTCATTTAAGCAATTTCATGTTAGACTATTCGTGTTGATGCCCTGCAGATGAAATAGGTAAATATTTTATAAAACCTCTGGTTTATCGAAACAACCATATTTTCACATTTGAAGGTTTAAAATAAATGCAAGATGCTTGTTTATTGGGTAAAGTTAGGTACTATTAGTTTAGGCCTACAAGTTTAGCATAAAAACTTCAGTTTTTTTTTCTAAAACCATTAAATACCTTTCTTTACTGTAAACCCAAAGCCACTCAATAAAGTTGATTAATTGAAATGTTGATTGTTGAATAATGGTAAAACTCGGTGATTTTATAGGGAAGTAGAGTAAAACCTGTGCTTACAGGATTCCTAATGAGTATACAACATGATCAAGCTCTGAGCTCGTAAAATTCTTAAAAACCTTACCTGTAAGCTATTGCAGCATCGTTGTTGCCAAGCTGATAAAGCTCCCGCACTTGATGCCTCGTGTGGTTCAGGATCGCCAGCAAAGTGTAAGCGTGTGGCTGTAACGTTTACATATCTATTATCATTTGCTTACTTAAATACAAGTAGAGTAATTATGTTCTTCTTATCGTGTAGTTGATGAACAACCTGGTGTCAGAGTTTAAGCCACCCGTAGGTCTCTGACATGGCTTTACACACTATCGAGAACATGTCTCAGCTGTGCTGGTTTCATCACGATGTTTTTCTTCACCGTTATAAGCAAGTGATAATTAATTTATAATACGCACGTGACTTCGAAAAGAACGTGGTGCGTGCCTTGTATTCGAACTTGCGACCTTTGACTTGTCAGTCCAACGGTCGTACCACTAGGCTATCACAGCTCTAATTATGTTGAACCTTCTCTATAGCGCTGCTCTCATAGGAAAATGTATTTTTCATTCATTTCTCTTTTCCGCCTACAATCATGATAGATGATACGTTGAACTATAGGTAATCCTTAACTGGAGCGCATTATGAAATGTTAGAAGAAAAGTAGGCTCCTATGACATATCGTGCGATTGTTGTGTGGGCGCTGATAAATCAGATTTCTTAACGTTTTAGCTATCTGGGTTCATATATTTTTTACTGTGGATTGACTTTTTGATTGTTATTATGATTATGCAATGGAAGCCCACATCCGCCATTAAAATGAGTTGCGAAATACAAATTTTAAACAAGGCACAGCAGGCATGTTGGTAGTTATGCTTAAATTACAATGCCTAGCTTACAATAATTATGTATGTCGTATTGATTGGGTAAAATTAAAGCTGAAACCCTGAATTTAATATTCGGAATTTAAACTTCTAAGCTTTACCTACAAATGAAGTAGGCATAAGATAAGTACTCTTTTTAAACTAGTTTATATATTGGTACAACTTAAAATGTTTTGATGGTACTCGTGAGTCTAAGGTAACTAAAACTTAGAGAATAAGGTAGGTACATAAGTATATTCTCTAAGAATTAAAGCAATTTATATTCAAAAAACAAAGCCATGTTCCAAAGTTGTTCTCACTTTTATAAGTCCTTTTAACTTATTTTTAAAGCTGCGATCACTGACGTACGTAATACTGTTTTTATTTTTAAGTATAATAATTTTAATGACGTGTCCGATACTAATTGGGTTGTAAATGATCACCGTCTATCTGAATTCCGATGAGAAAATTAAAAACATTAGGACTGGCCAAACGTGGTGGCCATAAATTGTACAGTTGAATTTGACCAGAACGAGTCCCGTTTCTGCCTTTGCTGGATAGTTTCACTTTAGATAGCCAAAAGCAACGGAGCGTAAGCTATTAATGTGTACATGATGAATTGATATGACATGAGTAACGTTACAAATGCGATGGCTACAAATTAAATGTCAAAGTACAAAGTAACATACTCGCAAGCAGTCCAATTGTTTATGGAATTCTCGGAGCCGCGTGTCGTCGTCATGATGAGTGCGCTGCGGCAGCGGCTGCGGCTGCGGCTGCGCACGCGCTTTACTGCGACATCGTGCGTAAGCCGCCCCGGCTGCCACCAACGCGATGCATGCTGCAACTCCGCAAGCTGCGCCAACTATCACCTGGTATCGAAAGTAACATTGATTAGGTACTTCACTATAAAGGAACGAACTAGGTAAGTTGCAAGAAATACAATGACTGAACCGACAGGACAGAACAAAAAAGAATACAATCAACACCCAAACGGTGTATAAAACAGAGTCTACCTGTACATGTTAATGTCAAATAATAATAACTTCGTCAATAAAACATTGTACAACGTATAATAATACTACTCCCGACCGTATTTCGGTCACGGCGGCCTATCTCCACGGAGATTAGCCAAGTACGCAGGAGATATTACAGTTCACTAGTAGGTACACTCCCTCTTCCTTCGCTCTCATATTCCGATTCTGACGGCAATCCGACACGACCGGAGAGAGATTAGGCGCAGGACCGACGGCTTTATTTGCTCTCCGAAGCACGGGGTTGTCACAACAGTAACTTCCTGACTCCGGGCTGCTTCTGAGAATTTCCTAACAGAGAAACTCAATAACACTGCCCGATCTGGGAATCGAACCTAGGACCTAACGCTCAGCAACTGCGCTTGCGACCACTTGACCAACGAGGCAGTCATAACAACTTAAAATAGCCGAGCACTTGATGCAACTTATGACTTCATTAACTATCGATTCGACTAAAAATCGTGACCATCGACATAAGACAGGTGAGTTGAAGTCGATTGTCTACTTTATCCCTCACGCTAACAATTTGCCAATAATTTAAATTAATTATATAATGGGAGTTGGTGTTGGTAAGAATGGAAAAACAGTTATCACGGCATCATAACATCTCGTCTGTAATCACCAAAGGAGTATAATTATGTCGCAGGTGGATGGTAGAATCCGCTGTTTTACAAAAATGCTAGCTGTTTTACAAAACGAATCCGTTTTATGAAACAGCTGAACGAAGTTCAGCTAAATTGATATACACACAAAGCTGTGCACTCACATTTCACCAACTGTTATTACGTTCCATGTAATAGGTGGTGACCCTATTGCCATCATCGTCATCACAAGAAAGACTTCCAATAACACAACCCGACCTGGGAGTCGAACCCAAGACCTCATGCTCAGCAGTCGAGCTTTGGACCACTAGACCCGTTGGTCTAATATTACCTCGTTAGGTAAAATAAGTCAATCTTCAAATAGTCAGCTATACTGGGCCACGTGGTTGAACTAACACATCGGCGAAATAAATAAACGTTCTAGCACGCTTAGCATTATTCCTGTCACTGTTACACAACTCTCAAACTACCAGTGCAAGATAGAGACGGGAACATAACTAAAGCGAAAGCACGCGCTAAGTAATGTGTTTAGTTTAGGGAGTATTTTTTCATGGACATGTCAACCCCATCGTAGATTTGATAACAAATATGGAAATGGCTTTTTAGAATGATAACCAGAACAATAGACTTCGCGTGTGTGAAAGGATTGGTTCTATAGTTTCTGACATATTAGATAGGTACATAGCGTGATATTACGCGGCATTGCCATATAGGTATATTGGTAGAGCATTTGGGACGTAGTTATAAAATTCTATACTAATATAGTCTAGTCGTAACTCGGGACCAAAGTACTAAACATATTCTACAAATATAATTATTTTGACCAATTTGCACCAATAACAGGGATATCCGTTATTATTTTATTTATTAGAGTTCATAATTATAAAGAATTATAATATAAGTTAATTAAGATTTTCCACAAAATAACAGTGTGAATGTGAAATGAATCGAAAACTTGACGTCTAGGATGAATGCCGCCGTTAGGCTCGCTACACATGACATGTAGCAACATGAAACAGAAAAGAGGATGCTATATTTATCACTGCGAAACTTCTTTGCAGCTTTACACACACACCAAATCGTGATGCAACATCTCTAGGTGACAAGACTAGTGTGTGTATGCGCAAGGCCTTATTACATACTAGTAGTTATTTTCAATTGACGCCACTGCGATGTAGAGTAATAGCACCTGCTACAATAGTGTCGTTTATTTATTAAATGTAATACTGATGACGTAGGTATTTGTAATAGAAAGGGCGAAACAATTTAATATGAGGATCATCACGCAATAAGATATTGAATACTTATAATAATGCAAAGTTGCAAGGAAGCACAGCAGATACCTATTCGAAAGTTATGTTTCCAGATTATCATAACATAACATACATAACATAGCATCACGCTTGTATTCCCCGAAGGGGTAAGAAGAGGTGTACACAATTGTACGGGTAAGTAATAGATGATATATCAACAAAATCTCTTATATTAACAAAAGATAACAACGGAACCTATAATTTTATTTAATATAGTGATTAGTTCTGTTAATATAATGAACGATTGATATAATTTTAAAATAACAATTTTTTATAAGCATGACATACATTAAATATAACATCGTTTGACAAATCATAAATTAAATATAAAGTCGTTTGACATACCACTCAAAAGATATAAAACTTATTTGGCCTAATATGATGAAAACGACTACTTAAAAAAAAACAATAACTTTGTATTTTGTGTAATAAATATTTAAAAGTATTTATTCTTTGTTTTATTCTTTGTAAGTTCTATCGTAGTTATAGGTAATAGTAACCTAAGTAGATATTAAACATAACTAGTAACTGATTACCACCTGCACTAAGATAGGTCGACGGAGCCCCGCTTCGCGGGGCTATTATTTCTGGGTGGTTTAAAAAAAAATAACCACGAAGGCTAAGGAGGGAGCTACGCTCCGCTTCGCTCCCGCCTTAGCCTTCTAACCTAACCTATCCGAGTCGGGGTACTCTGAGTGGGGGTGTTAACCATAATGACGTTTTTTATGTATATTAAACGTTAGACCTAATGATTTTCGATTAAATAAACAATATACATATTAAACGCTAGACCAAATGATTTTCGATTAAATAAACATTATATCAAACAACGTTATACTAATTAAGTTTTAGGATAAATAAATGTTCTATGTGAAGAAATTATATCAACAGTTGGTATATCTTATGAACGATAATAAAATGATATTAGACCAAATGAGTTTATACGTTATGAGACGCATCCCAATTGAATGTACACCCACATTTCACCAATGCTGTTATGTTAATCCCATGGAATAGGTGGTGAGCCTATTCCCATCAACCGGGCACAATTCGAAACTCCGGGCTGCTACTGAGAATTTCCTACCAGAAAATCTCAATAACACTTTGCCCGACCCGGGAATCGAACCCGAGACATGCTCAGTAGTCGCGTTTGGGACCACTAGACCAACGAGGCAATTCCCAAAGTAGACACTGTATTATTTACTTACTGGGCTCAATAAGTGTCCCAGGTCACTTCTCAGAACGTGTATTGGTAATATCTTCATGGGTGTAATAGTAACATATTTTAATTCTAATTTTAAGTAATGAAGTAAGTTAGTAAACCTCTCAACCTTTGGCAACCCTTCGGAAAATAGGAGTCAGATAATTTTAAATACTACACAAATACAATTTATGAAACAATTAATTACGAGAAGTTTGAGGTTACAGTAGCCATCTAAATCGATATTTTCGTAGGCATAACTATCGGCTCTCACTCAATAAAACATCCACAATAAATTAAACAGCCGTGAAAGTTACCACAAGAATTTACGAAATAACTGATAAATAACTAGCATTCAACTATTTTAATCTGTTGAGCGGCCGCAATTAAAGTTTGAGTGCAGAATCATCGGATTTACCACTTTAAAATGATTTAAATTGGTTGTAGGTAACGTGTCTATACCATACCACATCTGTACTGCGCATCAAAAAGCCGTTACATCATAGTGTTTTAATCTATAAGACGTTGAACTTTGATGTTCCGGCAGATGAGAAATTGGGCTTACATATTGTATTGATGGTTCAAATGCGTCTTCATAAATTATATTAGACATTTTTGTTACGGTAATAAGTTACCTACTTACAGCAATCATTGTTTTATTTCCTACAGAACTAGTGTTCAGTTTCATTCTCATGTCGTTAGAAACTAACCTTTACTTAGAATTGGTCAAGAAGGTCCGATGTAGGTCTATAGTTATTGCTACGTTATTTGGAGTTTCAAAAGGCGATATCCTAGGGTCGGTCGACTCTCTAGCCATTTTATACTGTTCCGTAGGTCTATTAATAGAGATAATTCCAGAAAGTTCGACGTACCTCGTTATAAGTTTGCGCCGGGTAGCACACCCGGCCCATGAGGTGGTCGTCATGCGCCCAGGCCTCGCGGCTGCCCGCAGGACAATCGTGCGCGCAGGTACCACCGGGCCAGACGAGAAGGCGAGCGCATTTCACACACCCATCGGCTGCGCAGCGTACGCATTCTGAACCACAGCCTGTAAATAAAACTGGATATTAAAAGCTTTTGAATATCTGTTTACATGGTTGAGCCAATGATGTTATTAGGTCCATCATCATCATCATTCACAGCTTTTAACAAGCCACTGCAGGGCATAAGCCTTCTACGCCATGTCACCCTGAAGAATACAGCAGAAGCAATATGCCCTGCTGTTATATAAGCATAGATTGGTGTAGTTCTGCAGGAAGACTATGTATGTTATTTCTTTTTACCTTTTTAGTTACTACGGGTTTCAATATAGAGATATTTTTAGATAACGCACGTATTAATCGTAGATACAATTGCAATAGGCAAAGATAGATAGAGTATTCTTTATTGTACACAATAATAATATTATACCATGGAATATCCATTATTTGCGAATGATGATAAGTTAGCTTACTATCTAATGTGGGAAGGTGCGGGCCTACCACATTTTTCTATTGCTTAGTAATATAGTGTGAGTTGGATGTAAAATGAAATCATTGAACAGTCATGGTTACATACCATTTTTAAACCCAATTCAATACGATAAATTTTTTATCTTTCCAGTGTTAACTTTTAAGGTGGATCTATATTTAACACAAAGTGCTCCTTCAAACCTTTTAATATCTACTACCTAATAGAAGCCCGGTTCCCAAAACTGTGGGTTTGATTTCTTAGAAGATATTTCGTAAAAAGAAACTGGAAAAACTTCAAAGGGTTCCGTTTTTTACCGTAGGTACATACGGTAACTTAAAACTGTAATTGGCTACTTGACAGTTTTCGGAAAAGTATTTTAAAATGTGTAAATGTTTATTTTATACATCTTACAATATCATATTTTTCTCGAAAAACTTTATTTCTTGGAAAAAAAAAGATTTTTCTTCATTAATTTGAAATGAGGCGCGAAAACACATGGTCCCGTGACTTTCGAACTGTGACGTCATATATATTTTAATAAAACTCACTACGGGGCTCTAACTATAACCGTATTTATGAGAAAAGTAATTTTTATTCAATGTATTATATACATACTAAAAGACTAAAAGCTTTTTAATGGAATTGTGAAAATCACAACATATAAGACGTGTGCTGTGCCAATGTCTAAAAGTATAACCAGTGAATATCCTGATAAATTGTTTAAACAAATTTTTACAACGTCGAAGGCAGTGGTTATAGTTAGTACGCCGAGACCCGTAGTTTTCATCTTAGCTTACCCCTAGTTCAAATCTGAGATTTTCTTTTGATATATAGAAATAAACTTATCTTCTGATCTCCTTGAAATAAATTAAACCTAACATTTTTACTTTTCATATAAAACTAATCAATGACACACCTTTAAATAAATAAAAATATCTAATAAATAAAGTACAGCTGACTAATGATATGGGACATTATTATGAAATAGATTTAAGAATATAGATATTACGCTTAGTAAATTTAATTTCATATCAAACGACAGAACAAAGATATTTTGTTTTGTAAAATATGACGTCACAAGATGCAACATCATGGGTTCCCGCGTTATGGTTCTTGTAATCAACAAACAGATAAAAAATTGCGAACTTATTTTGCAAAAATAAAATATTTACGATTTATCTTAATGCAAAAACAAATTTGTTTAATTATTTTTTCCCTTTAGGCTACTATATCCAATACTTTTCATATTTTTTTGTTATAACTTTCAAGTAGCCAATTCGAATACTAAAGGTTGGTACGGTAGTTACTCAAAATCATATTTAATCTTCATATAGTTCATGACGTCGGAATCTTACATTCGAGGGGTCGCTATTTGTAATAAAAGTTACATCGTGTCCTATCCTGACTACTGACTATTAACAATTTTTACAGTCAGGGTCCCTGTCGATAATCTGGTGTACTTTTAAGTAAATAATTTTCTTGGGCTATATGTAGGTATTTACCCAAATATACTTATACCTGTTTCGGACGGCAGGGACACGTCCAGTGCCCGCACTGTCGTCCTGGGACAATCTCCCAGTTTTTTGACGTACGCTCCTTGCTTCCCTTACGCTGGTTACGTACGTCACCACGCACCCCTGAATGCGTAGGTATGAGAGTACAGAATGATCCCGGAGGGCCTCGGGGCAAAGAGATAGGATAGAGGCCTAAATAAAACACTTTTCTTGAATTTTCTCGGTTCTTCAGGTTTCGGCTTCCTGTTTCTTCTAGTTGTTGCCTCTTCGGCGGCTGTGTTGCTACTGATTTGAGTCGGCCATCTACTCGCCTTATATACGGGCCGTCCTTACCTTAACGAGACCCGCGCATTTTTGGCCTGTTTTGCAGTTTATTTTTACTTTGAGCCGAAACCTTTGGAGCCTTTATTTATTTATTTTTATCACAAAACCCTTACATATTATATATGATTCGATTCGTAGAAGGCTAATCTATAACATGAAATCATCATATATTACTTAATTCTAAAGAATAAAAAAATTCAAAGAACAAATACTTATACAATTTCAACAAGACAAATTTTCTTTACACATTTTTCCTTATATCTGCTAAACTAGGTTTCTTATTAACCTAATTCCTTTTGTAATATTGTTTTTATGAAAAGACCTTTTATTATACACTAAATTTAAAGTGATATCTATATAAACAAAAAATCACTTTTTCAAGTTACGTAATTATACTCGATACAAATCTTTACTTAAAAATTCTCTTATAAACTATAGAAATTCGTCAAATATAGATTCTAATAATAACTTTTAAACATAAATTAACCTTACAAATTCAACGAGAGAATTAAAAACATAATCTAATAAGATTCTATCTCGTTTCCTTTCAAATATCTAACACATTATTCACAACTGGTTTGTCCCTACCACTACTTGTGACATGAAGCGCAGACGGGGTCTTGTCGCCGACATTCTCCCCCTCGTGCATCGCACCATCCTCCTGGCTCGGCGATACTCCCGGCACCAGCAGCACCACTCTCGAACTTGGTCTTCGCAGCACACCTCCGCGCGTCTCGACGTCAACGACCCTTATTCGCCCGTCTGGCCCAGGATACACCTGCAGGATTCTGCCGCGTGGCTAGGTGCATCTTGGTAGGCTTTGGTCGACGATCAGCACGATGTCTCCGACTTGCAGGTCTGTGGTGCTGGTCCTTCCCTTTGTTTTCCTCGGCAGCAGAGTGGGCAAGTATTCTCGCAGCCAACGTTGCCAGAAGTGGTCGGCAAGTCGCTGCGTTGCCTTCCAGGTAGGTCTGCCCGTGAGCTCGCTGTCGTTGAAGCTGCCGATTCTTGCAGCGCCGCAGGATCGCCCGATGAGGAAGTGATTCGGTGTAAGTGCTTCTTCTTCAGGGTTCTCGGAGAGGTGGGTGAGAGGTCGAGAGTTGACAATGTGCTCGGCCTCCAGGAGGAGAGTTTGGAGCACCTCCTCGCGTGGATGCCTTTCGTTGAGTGTGGCGTCTAGTGCGGTTTTGATAGATCGCACCAAACGCTCCCATGCACCGCCCATGTTTGGCGCACCAGGAGGGATGAACTTCCAATGCACGCCGATCTTCTCCGCTTCTGAGGTGAGGTCTTCTTGATTCAAGGTGTCGAGCGCTTCTTTCAGTTCTTTGTTAGCGCCGACGAAGTTGGTCCCGTTGTCACTGTAGATTTTCTTCGGCATTCCTCTTCTTGCGGCGAATCGTCGTAGTGCCATGATCATGCTGTCGGTCGAGAGCGAAGGAGTCAGCTCAATATGCACAGCCCTCGTCGTGAGGCATGTGAATAAAGCCCCCCATCTTTTCTCGTGCCGTCTCGCTACGGTAATCGTCATTGGACCGAAGTAGTCTACACCAGTGCACGTGAAGGGAGGGTTCCCGTGCATCAACCTTTCAGCAGGTAAGTTGCCCGTCGGCAGTTCTTGCGGTTTTGCTCGTCTTGTTTTGCACCACTGACACTGATGCTGAACTGTCTTGATCGCTGACCTTAATCCCAGTACCCAGAAGCGTTGTCGTATTTCATTCATCACCGTTGCGTGATTACCATGATTGAAGTGGCAGTGGAACTCTTCTATTATAAGTCGTGTTGTCCTTTCCTTGCTGTCGAGCACGATGGGTCGCTTGTAATCTCTGGTCACACCTTGTATCGCGTCGATTCTTCCTTTCAGCCGCAGGAGACCTTCTTGGCCTGTGTCATTTTCCAGGTGGGATCTTTCTTGCAGACGTTAACCTTCTCCCTTTTTTTGCAGAGTTGAATGAACTGCAGTACTCTCGCTGTAGCTCGCCAGAGTCTTTTCCATGAGGAGAATCTTTCCGGGTCTGGTGATGGATGAGAGGTGCTTGCTGCTGCCACGACGTCCGCCGCTTTTTCCTCCCCGGTTGTTTCCTTCTTGAAGGTTCTTGGTGCTGGCCAATGCGCTTCTCCTTGTCTCAGGAAGCTTGGTCCAGTGTACCATCGGTGGTAGCGGTTAAAGCATTCTGGTACGTCGCGCGTTGCATCATCTGCAGGGTTCTGCGCTGTAGGCACCCATCTCCAGTCTTGTGGTTTGGTGAGATCTTCTATCTCCGCCAAGCGATGAGCCACGAATGTCTTGAAGGTTCTCGGGTCCGTTTTTATCCAGGAAAGTACGATGCTGGAGTCTGTCCAAAACACTTTCCTTGCTACCTTCAGGTCCATTTCTTCTTCCACTGAATGCGACAGTCTGCTTCCTAGGAGGGCTGCCTGTAGTTCGAGTCGTGGGATGGATACTGGCTTCAACGGAGTGACTCTTGCCTTCGCCGCGACTAAGCTGACGTGGTAAGTACCATCTTTGTTTTCTGTCCTCCAATATACTGCTGCTGCATACGCCACTTCACTCGCATCCGTGAATGTGTGCAGCTCCCCCTCGGTGCAATGTGGTGCCAGGCATCTAGGAACCTGCAGATCTTGGAGCAGCTTCACCTTCTCCAAGTAAATCTTCCATGCTTCGTACTCCTTTTCTTCTATATCATCATCCCAACCGACGCCACTTCGCCATATATTCTGAAGTAGCTTCTTGCCTTGGACGAGTACTGGTGATGCTAATCCCAGCGGGTCGAAGGTCGACATCACTGCGCTGGTGACTTCCCTCTTCGTAGGCACCTTGAGTCCTTTCGCTATTTCTTCCGGTGTGTTCCGGAGGTTTGCCCTGAAGCCGATGGAGTCCCTTTTTGTGAACCAGCGCAGTCCCAGTGTCTTCTCTTCCTTTTCACCAAGGTCTACTTCTGTCTTCTCTATGGTGTCGGTCTTCACGTCTTGCAGCAGCTCAGGTTGATTTGACGCCCATCCCCTGAGTTCGAAGCCTGCCTTCTTGTGTATGAAGTCCACCTGCTTTGTCACTCTTCTGAAGTCTTCTCCTGAATGGAAGCTGTGCAGGTAATCGTCCATATAATGATTCAGCTCGATTGCCCTTGCTGCCTTAGGATACTGCTCTTTGAAGTCCGCCGCATTCCGGTTCTTGACATAGATAGCTGTACTTGGAGATGACGTTGCGCCGAAGATAACCGATGTCATCCTATATTCTGTTGGCGGCACGTCGCGACGATCCCCTCGCCACAGAAATCGCAGACTATCTCTATCTTCCGGCCGGATCCGAACTTGAAGGAACATTTCCTTGATGTCGGCTGCCACCGCTAGCGGTCCCTGTCGAAACCGCAGCAGTATCCCGAAGAGTGACTGCAGTAGGTCTGGTCCTGGCAGTAGAGCATCGTTGAGGCTTCTTCCCTTTGATTTGGCTGCCGCGTCGAAGACAATCCTTATCTTCTTTTTTATTGGATGTACCACGGAGAAGTGAGGGAGGTACCATTTTTTCTTGGGGTCTTCTTGCCCAATAGGTGCTTCTTCTGCATACTTGCTGTCGATAAGATGCTGGATCTGCTTGCCGTATTCTGCCTTCAGCTGAGGGTCTTTGTCTATCTTCTTTTCAATATTGAACAACCGGTTCTTTGCAGACATGTAGCTTTCAGGCATCTGTTCATCTTCGTTCCTCCATAGGAGTCCAGCTTCGAACCGTCCATCTTCTAGTCTTCTGCAGGTCTTCTCTAGGATGGTGAGGGCTCTCCCTTCCGAGTCTGTAGTGGGTCTTCGCGGTTGTACACCAAGCGCCTCGATTGCGAAGTGATCCTTGATGGCTTGATGCATTTCTTCATCTGGCGTGCTGACATGTAGACACGTGTTCAGGAAGTGTACTACCCTTGCAGCTCTGGCGTCTGACCCGTGGAGCACCCATCCAAGTCCTGTTCTTGAAGCAACTGGTTCTCCCGGTTTCCCTCTTCTTATTTCTTGAGTCACGATCAGCTCCCAGTTGTCTTGACCTATGAGCAGCTGTGGTGACTCCCCTTCGTAGAATAGAGAGTCGGCGATCTTCCTTAAATGTTTGCAACTTTCTATCCTTTTCTTTTCTAGGAATTGCGGGGCAAGCTTCAGCTCATCGATAGTCCGGACTCTTTTCAAGGTTTTCTTGTTGCTTTGATGGACCCCCTTCACTGCGAGGTCGAGCATCTGAGAATCCTTCTTCCTTATTAGCCTGCCTCCCATTGTTTCGATGGCTAATTCCTCCTTGTTGCCTTGAGCGCCGACTTCTTCTGCCACTTTTTCGTCGATAAGTGTCACTGTTGACCCTTCGTCCATGAGGGCCAGTATCCTTTTTGATCCTTTTGACCCGAAGACTTCTACTGGAACTATCTTCAGGTATGCCTTAGCGTTATTAACTGCATTCACCGATGCCGTGACGTTTGCCACTTCTTGGGTTTCCATCTTCTTCTCTCCCGAGGTCCTGTCTTCCGACTCGACATGCAGCAGATGATGATGCCACCTCTTGCATTCCTTACACGGTGGTTTCTTGCAGCTTTCTTTTCGATGCCTCCCCTGAAGACATTTGAAGCAGACGTGACTCTTCTTCACCATTGCCCACCGATCTTGCACCGACGCCTTCTGGAACTTCTGACAGTCTACAAGGAAGTGACCACCTTCGCACATAGGACAATTCTTCTCTGTTGTCTGTCTTGAATCCTTTTCCTTGAAGTCCTTTTCCCTTGTTGAATGCGTCGCTTGTCGATGAGTCCTCTTGAACCCGTTCCTCTCTTCTGAAGTCGCGAAGGCCCCACACTTGTCTGCTTCAATGTTCAGGAACTTAGAGACCATTGTCAGATCGGAAAACTCGCCTTCGTCCGATGCTGCCGTGAAGTCATACCATCGGAACTTGAGAATTGTTGGCATCTTGTCTATAATTTGTTTCACCATCTCAGGTGAATGCAGGTACTGTGGTTTCTTCAAACCCCTTATTGCTGCTACGCTGTTGTTGATCTGGCTCGCGAAGACGCATATATCTCTTGGATTTTCTGAGATCTTCGGTAACGCCTTAACCTTATCCAATTCTGCCAGTACAAGCGCATCAGATCTTCCATATCTTCTTCTAAGAGCTTGTATCACTTCCAACGGAGAGGCTTCAGAGTACAGCAGGCTCTTGATAGCTTCTCTTGCGTTGCCTTTTAGCGCTCTTCTTAATCGAGCCATATTTTGAACGTTGTTGAACATCGGCGCTGTATCTTCATAGACAACCTTGAAGGCCAACCACTCGCTGCTGTTGCCGTCGAAGTATGGTAGCTCGTGAATATACTTCGGCTGCGCCGTTGATCCTCCTCTTGTGGTAAGGGCTTCTGTCAGCGCTGTCACCAACGCTTGAACCTCGCTCGTACCCCCTTTCGCTGAGGAGTTCTCTTCAGGCTTCACTTTCCGCGGCTCTTCTGAGGGGTGTTGACCTCGTAGCTCGGGTTGTTCTATGTTGCCTTCTTCTAATACGGATGTCTCGATCCAGTTCTGCACCTGTGCTCTTCTGTCTTCTTGGTCTTCATCCACGGAGTCCTCGTCTTCACACTGTGCCATCTCCAATCTGACACGGGCTAGTTTCGCCGCAGCCTGAGCTTGCTTCAACTCCAGGCGTGCTAATTCTTCTCTGGCTTCTAGTTCGCGTCTTCTGGCCGAGGAGCTCGTGGTCTTCGTTGACCTGGCGCGACGACCAACTCCCTTAAGGGTTGTGGCGGATCCACGGGCGCCCTTGTCTGGAATATCCTCTGGAGTCTTCTTGGTCGTCTCCTTCTGTGCGGCCTCATTCTTCTGTCCGTGCTTCTCGGACGCCGCCGTAGTAGCAGTCGCAACCGTGGTCTCGGTAGTCGTTGTGCCCTCCGTAGCACCTGAAGAAGTGTTCGTGGTCGCTGTTCCCGATGACGCCGACGTTGACGCAGACGTGACCCCTTCTGATCCCGACGTTTCAACTGTCGCGTCCTTATCCGTAGGACGGGACCCGGGACGTGAGGGAGCATCCTTCTGTGACCTGGTTACCGGCATCTTGAACGCAATCTTCTGAACTCTTCTGTGCTCTTCTGCACTCTTCTCGCAGGGATCCGGCTCGAAGGACCAACTGTTTCGGACGGCAGGGACACGTCCAGTGCCCGCACTGTCGTCCTGGGACAATCTCCCAGTTTTTTGACGTACGCTCCTTGCTTCCCTTACGCTGGTTACGTACGTCACCACGCACCCCTGAATGCGTAGGTATGAGAGTACAGAATGATCCCGGAGGGCCTCGGGGCAAAGAGATAGGATAGAGGCCTAAATAAAACACTTTTCTTGAATTTTCTCGGTTCTTCAGGTTTCGGCTTCCTGTTTCTTCTAGTTGTTGCCTCTTCGGCGGCTGTGTTGCTACTGATTTGAGTCGGCCATCTACTCGCCTTATATACGGGCCGTCCTTACCTTAACGAGACCCGCGCATTTTTGGCCTGTTTTGCAGTTTATTTTTACTTTGAGCCGAAACCTTTGGAGCCTTTATTTATTTATTTTTATCACAAAACCCTTACATATTATATATGATTCGATTCGTAGAAGGCTAATCTATAACATGAAATCATCATATATTACTTAATTCTAAAGAATAAAAAAATTCTAGAACAAATACTTATACAATTTCAACAAGACAAATTTTCTTTACACATTTTTCCTTATATCTGCTAAACTAGGTTTCTTATTAACCTAATTCCTTTTGTAATATTGTTTTTATGAAAAGACCTTTTATTATACACTAAATTTAAAGTGATATCTATATAAACAAAAAATCACTTTTTCAAGTTACGTAATTATACTCGATACAAATCTTTACTTAAAAATTCTCTTATAAACTATAGAAATTCGTCAAATATAGATTCTAATAATAACTTTTAAACATAAATTAACCTTACAAATTCAACGAGAGAATTAAAAACATAATCTAATAAGATTCTATCTCGTTTCCTTTCAAATATCTAACACATTATTCACAACTGGTTTGTCCCTACCACTACTTGTGACATGAAGCGCAGACGGGGTCTTGTCGCCCACAATACCTATGGTTGATTTGGTTATTGGAGTGTGAGGCACGTTAACTTGTGTAAAGTTTCAACATTTCGGTGCGGCATTGAAATTAGGTTGATGATTTATGGAGTTTCCCAAATATATCTTTAGGTATGTTCTTATTATCTTACTTAGGTATAATGTGTTTGCTGCACAGCAGTCATGCCTAGACTTTGCTTTCTTGTAACAGCCGACAAACGTAACTAGAAGACCGGTATCATTTGAATATTTCGAATTTCTATGCTAATAAATGGTACCATGTTTGGCTGTAATATATTCATGGCGATGCACGACGCTTGTCCGATTGCATGCTACAAATGTAGAGACTGGTGAAGGTAAAATTTCCCCTCACCTACACAGCAATACCACAAGAAGACATAACTTATATCGATAGGCGGTCAAAACTCTACTGTGACCGAATAACGCCGAAATTAAGCACCCCAAATGCGGAACTTATGTAAGAAAGCATTATCTTTTTGGTAACATTACGTTGAATTAAGACTCATAAGCTCATTAATTTGCATATTAAAATGAGTTTACGAGCGGTTTACTTAAAATGTTATAGAACATAAAAATGTTACTGCTTGCTTCGAAACAAATGAAATAAAGGTCGTCAGCGTTAAAATGTCAAGCTTTAAACTCAGTCTTAGCATCAAGTTAGTGCTGCTCGGTAAGTATACGTGAGTACGCGTTCACTTAGCTTCCCGTTTCTGAAGCAATGACTTTGAAAATCAATTTATATTCAACTTCAGTGATTTGGATCGCATTTCGATACTTTCCAAAGGGAAAGCGCGCGCAATATGCGATTAGTGCGCTGTTCAATTAACGGGACCGAGCGGACGAGTAGACACATTACTGTGTTTTGTTTACTCTACGTTCAGCAGCCCAGCTCCTGTGCACTGCTGTACATGATAGGCAATTTTTGATGATTGCGTAGTAAACAATTATGATTTGCAGCTAGAAAGTTT